>OX438532.1:11552488-12891999 GCA_949316355.1 Bruchidius siliquastri | reverse complement strand
CTGTAACTGGCTTCAGCCAAAGTTGAAGTGGGTCGTTTTTTTATCAACTGAATTGTCCGATTTCAATTTTTAAATTATTTTTGATATCATAAATCGAATGTCTCTGGTCATTAAAATAACTGTTTGGGTTCAGGTGAGTAATCAGGATAATTGACTGTGATTTTGTGGTAGTTGTCTTGAATCAGGGTTGCCAAATGTATTGTCTTTGTAGTAGACCTAATAATTCATGCTTAATCTATAGAGACACGTTACAGCATTGTCGCAAGTCATACTCATAAATATGTGGGTAAAATGTCAAGTTTTATCAACCGATTCAATTATTGAAATGACCAAAGTGGCACATTGAATCAAAAATCGTAAAAAACCACCTAGTTCAACTCCACACGCTTGAAGGCAAATACCTAACAATTAAAATGGAAGAATGTCATGCTATAAGTTTTTCTTTTCGTGTATTTAGAATCAGTGTGCTATTACACTATCACATTCAACGTCAGCCAATAGGATTTCGCTCTTACTCATTGATAATCCGTCTCAACGCGGCTCTTCAGTTGTTCCTACGGTTTCCAATCGCAAACAAAATAGAAAAGATATAGGTTATGATTTTGCGAGTGTACACACCAGTCAATATTGAATATGAAAACTTGTTTAAGCCGCAATTGTAAACATGTGGTTATAGTAGAAATGAGAATGAGCAATAATGTCGGAACAAAGATCTTTGAGAAATTAGTTAACTTTGGGACCCTGTGTCTTGAAAACCAGACTTTTTAGGGCACCTGTTTGAATGAACTTTTGTAATTGGATTTGGTTCAGGAATGCACACTTGTAATTACGGCCTATCATTAAGTAACATCCTGTATATTTATTGTATCAATGTGACACACACTTGTCAGCGGAGAATTCATAGCTAATAGCTAATAGATATCTCAGTAGACTGTCTGCAGGCAAAATTTATTTGCTTCATAGCGCGACAGTCGCTAATAGTGTGAGACTACTTTTAAAGAGGTTTATTTACAATAATAGTTGTCATATTCAGTACTTTTGGTGTGGAAACAGTATTTCCACTATTGTGTACACCAATGTAGATAGTATGACACTCGACTCTACGTCATCGCTGATTTAAATAAGAATTACACACGCGTTGAGTATGCCCATAGGGCATTATGGAATCCCCAAACCTGCCAGGAATATCTTGTGCAAAATATTAATTAATTATTGAAAAATCAAAGAATCCTGAAATTTAACATGATGTCGGATCGAATGAAAGAATAAATAAACTTGTATGGGGCGACGAGCACTTCAACAAAATTGAGGTGCGCCCGGGCTTGCACCCAGGATTTCCTTTCAGAAGGGGCCCAGTTTCAAAAGTGATAATATTAAGAAAAGGTCACCTTGTATGTAAATTATTCAGAACATGTGAGCAGCAAAACAGGCATCTCGAATGTCAACATTGTTTGAAATATAGTTATGGAACATTTGAGATGGAAATTTTGTATAATATTGGAGCATCGAGCAGTGGTAGCAGTCAGTCAGTTTTCAGACGCCAAACGGTTGAAAACTAGAAATCGTGGATATACATTTTTGCACAGGATTTTCCTGGCAGGCTTGGGGGTTCCATAATCCCCTATGCGCATACTAAACGCTTGTCTAATTCTTATTTAAATCCGCGATGACGTTGGGTCGAGTGTCACTGGCACTTCAGATTTTGGTCGCCAATAGATTCAACGCATTACCTACTGCGTCAATTTGACAGTTGGTCTGCATTCTGCCAATCACAAGCAAATGGTACCGCATCAATCTGCTTGTCATTAGTGTCAAATAGACGCATTACGTCTTGCGTCTATTGAAAGTCAAAAGCCTAACATAAAGATCGATATGCTCGAACTGAAACGCATGCGGTTCGAAGTAAACCAAAATATATGTACATCGGAATATTTTACAACAAAAATTTTGCTGCGGTTTCCATTGAGAGACTAATGTTAAAAAATAAGTAAGGGTTATTCAGTTAGTTCAGTCGAATTTCTACAAGACAAGTTATACGAAGAACAATACTCATAGGGGTCAAACGAAACGAGCTACAAAAGCATGCTTAAATAAAAAGAGGGAGGAAAGAAAAGAAGCGGTGTCTGGTGTGAGTTTTGTAAAATACTGGCAAATAATTTTGTTTACAAAGAAGATACGTGGAAAATGTATAACTTTTTAATTATTCCCAATAGCGGTAAAAATCGCTTTCTAAGAGGTGAACAAATTTTCCAAACACCTAGATCGTTTTTCATACAGTTACAGATTAATTATGCAAAAAATGATGCATCACAAAAAAGGTTTCCGAAATACCTGAATTTTAGATGTTTCATTACTTCTATAGTTACGATAATTGTATGAGAAATATGTCTACTGATTGGAAAATTTCAGCTCCTCACACAAACAGTGTCGTAATGGGTATTGTGCTCCTCCAATAAAATTTTCTACACGTATCTTCTTTAAAATCGTGTAATAACAACTGATTTACATATAGTAATCAGTAGTGCAGTTGAAAATAAGTGAAAAAGTGTTGTGGTAAGGCATTTGGTCTCGTTATACTTATCTCCTTTAAACTGCTGCGAAAATGCTGTTCATGTGTTCTATAATCTAACTTTACTAACGTTATATCAAAGCACCAAATCAAAGAAAATTCCTTTTTTGATACACTCCTGGGATACCAATTGGAAAATTCCCTTTCTGAATATATAGAAAAAAATTAGCGGATTCCATTTGAAATGATATCAGTGGGATATCTGACAAAGAAGTCACATGCAACCTGCCAGCCGTGGAGATGGAGGGACACTCAATCCTTGAATCATCTTCTATCAAACTTCTGGAAATTAGCATCAACAATAATAAGTCATGGCACGATCATGTCGCTGGCCTCGCTAGGTTGGCGTCCCAGAAGCTGAAGATTCTTTTCTGCTCTAGGGATCTCCGGAATAGCTACTGCTACTACACAATGCCTAGATCAGACCATCGCCGCATGTGTGGGGATGTGCCCCAAAGCACTCTCTGAGGCTTCTGCACACAATCCAGAGGCAAGCAATGCGTCTGACTATTGTCACAATGACCTCCACAGTCTGGAACATCGAAGAACGATGGCTGATCTGTCCCTATTCTATAGATATTATCATGACAGATGTTCGACCGAGCTATCATGCCTAATAACTGCAAGAGTCACGACTACAGCAAAGACTAGACTCACAAGGTCGAACTTACAACGCCTTGAACAAGCCTGTTCCAAAAGTCGTTCTTCTGGAGAACCACGGCGTTGTGTAATGAGCTACCGGGGACTTTGTTCCGATGGTTACAATCTGTAGAGTTTGAAGGCCAATGTGAACAGACATTTATCATCGCGCAGTGCTTATGAAGCGCTATAGGCTATTTGCCTTTGCATGAGCCACAAAGATAGTTTTCTGAATTTCGTAAGCAATTTGGAATTAATCAAGAAACTGAACCGTAACATAATCATTTTGAAATTCTCACAATTAAAATGAATAACCGAAACCAAATGCCTGAACATCATCGCCCGTCACCATTCTAGATTCGTAGAGATATCAAGGATTGATAAAACGGCTGGCGATACGGTTGTGTTATAATAATAAGTAATCGTCCTAGCGTCCACTCACCATTTCCGTGGTCAGGCAGTTGATGGCGTGTTCGACGGTCTTCTTGTGGTGGGCCTTCTGAGCTGCGACCTGCGTGGCCCCGCTGGGACGCAGAGGAGTCGTCGGACAGCCTGTCGTTTATTACCAGCGATCTTACACTTTCTACTTCCATTTTATTACTACATTGTGCGCGTCACAGTTTTCGCCATAGGCTCATCAATCCGACAACATCGCTTTTTTTATACATTCGTCTATTGTTTTTATATGACAAATTATGGGTAAAGAAAAACTGCTGGTTTTTTAAATTACTGTGGTTGATTTGTATTAGTTATAGTCGAACATTCAAAGATCAGGATCATCATCAATAAGAAAAGGCTCAAGGTCAACTAGCTTCCTAAGTGCTAAAACTAGAGTTTAGTTTAGATTTTTTATTCTGATTTCTGTGTCTATTAAATTCTTTTGCTTTTGTACGCCCCAGGAATATTATTTTTCTTCGATTGTATTTGCATTATGGTTAGGATTGATAGAATGGTGAAGTAAGAGCGTCTACAATCTGAATAATTAAACCTAGTGTTAAGAAACCATATTTGGACCACACAGAACAGGACAAATACCGGAACGCCGGCTGAACCAATCAGACCAGGCTATACCGAGAAGCGCGTCAACCGGTGTGTATAAATAAATGAAACGTTTACAATAGACGTATATATAAATTAGCTGTTGAAAACTGTCACCAAGTCCATAAACACCTTAAAAGTACTTCATTCAAAACTTTATCTTCTTTAGTTGACTGAAACGTAATTTTAAACAGAGTTAATGCCTCATTTCACAGGACAGCGCACAGGGGGATATGGAAGGCCCCCATCCAAAATCACAGATATCAGTGTTTTTATGATTGAGATTATTTGGCGGTATTCATGATCCTTGGAAATATATAAACATTATATGAGAATATATTTTTGCAGGTAATGGATAGGTCAGGGTCATCGTCGCCTATTCTGCGTTGACACACAGGCCACTTCTCTCTTCTAAATGATAAAATAAATTTTCCAAATGTGGTATCTAGGTATATTTGAATGCTGTGATCTGATAGTTATGGGATAAACGAATAGACAGAAATAATAATGTCGTATGACAAGATCTAACGGAGATTACTAATCGTGACAGCAATGTAATGCGGCCAAGTATCCATGGTTGCTGCTTGAACCTCCGATAAAGACACATTTTTTCGGAGTAGGCTACTCTGATAAACAATCACTGATTCATATTAAATTTTTCCAGCTGTCTCAACAAAGCAATGAATAGTGCAAATATTTGTCTTTGTTGGGTTATTTTATCTCGATTATATGAGGATTTCATAGAAAGTTAGTTAACATATGGTTATTTTGTTTATCGATAAGTACTTTTAATATGTCCAGAATTCTGTATATATGTACATATAACTAAGATTAGTCTTATTGATTATTACAAAGACTCCTTCGCCGCTTCCTTAGTTACATTGATTATAATTTGTATGAGATATAAATATTTCAACATGAGGATGAAGCAAAATAAAAAATAACAGTGCAAAAATTATAAATTGGAATAATCAATAATCTAATCTAGATAGAAGAAGGGTGTATACGTTGCTAAAAGGTATGCAAAGCAGGCTGGCGGTCGCCGTAAGTTAAAGAAAAAAATCAATCCGCTCATTTTGACAGAACAAAATTGAAAATCTAAAAATCCAGTCACGTCAAAATAAACGAAATTGAATAGTTGCACCTAAGCGTTAACGTTCCTTGAATGAAGCCGAAATTTCAAGCTACAACCACCATCAATGATAATTTATAAAAAATAAATATTCACCTATAAGCTATTTTGGCAATATCAGCCATTTTTGAAACAAACAGTTTAGAAGTGACCGATCATCTTTTAAAATGGGAAGTTTTATCATGACTGGCGTTACCAACTTAAAGTCGTCAAAGGCTAATCAATTATAACTGCCATTTGTCTATTTATTTCGGCATTCGTAAAAATCTTCATTACACTGCTACAAACATTGTTTTGATAATTTGCTTTTCACAATGATTCGTGCCATGTGGTATCTTTAATCGTCTTCATTGAAACTTATGAATAACCTCTCGTGAAGGCATAAAGTCTGTCATGTTCCAGAAGTGCTGCGACCTTAAGATGATGTTAATTATAACCCTGGCAGCTCATTCCACAACGCTGAAGTTCTCCACAAGAATGACTTTTGGAAGAGGTTTGTTCGTCAGCTCGACTTGGTGTACTGTACTGATTACTTTTGGTGTTATAATGCTCTTGAACATATACCATGATAGAATCTATATAATAGGGACATACGAGTAACATTCTTTAATGTCCCAGAATATGAATATCCTTTGTTGGAACAGTCGCATCCACTAGAAGTATTACTTGTTTCGGAATAGTGTTCAGAACTTCAAGAAGTGCTTCTCTACATCTCCATATGTCCATACCCAGACGTTTGATGGAGGATAACTCGAAACGTGAAACGCAAATTCTCAAGAAGTTCGATGCAGTGTTATCAACAAATTTAATATTTAAAGAAATACTATCAATTCGGTCTATATAAAGCTCAAGAGATTAATAATATTTCTGGAGTATTGTGAAATATGTTTTACCATTACTGGTGGTTATGTCAACAGAAACAGCGAAATAATTATGGGCAATGCGTTCCGAATATAGATGATTTTAAGAGTGAAGGAAGTTATATTGTTCAAATTCAAATTTTTTGTATGCAAAAAACTAAATGGAAAATGTGTCTTAATGATGTCGTAACTGATTAGTCCCATACTCGAGTTAGAAAGTCATTAAAGGAATCGTGATAGTCTTGTGAACGGGCTCTTCAGGCAGGGTGTAGAATCATTCTGATGATTTTAAATTTTGTAGGTCATGTAAGTTCATTAAAAGAAAAAATATGCTGATGTGCCGCTTGAAATAAATGTGTCAAGTTAATTAATTCGGCACTTCCCAGGCCTTAGATTTTCGCATGGAAATATTCTCATTATAATGAAACCAGAATATACCGCGGACTCTCGTAGACTCGAACTAACTGTGTTATCTTCTAGAACTCTTGTTCTAGCAGTGTGTGGTAAGGCGTGATACGTATAAATATGAGACAGAAAATCTTAAAATTTTAAAAACAGTTATTTGCAACAAAAGTATTACATGCCTTATATTCCGCACTGATCCACAAGTCAGGATTTTAATATTTTCAGATCAGTTTGTGTTTTTTGACTACGCAAAATGATCCGTAGCTTGTGTGCTATGTAAAATTGGAGTTAAGACACTTTTCATACTATTTAAATACTCTGGAATTCAAAAATAAAATAGCCATATGCCTAGGCATAAAATCACCTCCCCATAAATCTCATCAAAATCGATGCGGGGGTTGTTGAGATTACGCGGTGACAAAAACGCATGAACAGGGGGCTAGAAACACCAACGGAAATTAATTGCATTTATTTTAATGATGATGATGATGATGTGCGTACAATAAATGTCAAAAACCGTATTTTATCTGAATCAAAGATTTTCGCGACTACAGTACTTCCATCGCCTACACCGTGGGAAGTGAAACCAAAATACAATTATTTCGGCCATATAAGACACCCTACCTGGCGCATACAAACTACGACGACATGCCTGATAGAAGCCAAAGCGGGAAATTAATAAATTTAAGCTCACCGATATCGCCGCTGCTGGATGATTCGGTGAAGGAGGGCGTGCCCTCGGTCCACGTTGGCGTGCTGCCCTCCACGGAGGCGGGCGGCGTCCACGCTAGCCCGCCCCTCGTCGAGTGACTGGACGAACTGTGACCGCCTGCCCCGCCCCCACTACTGCTACCCCCAGACTCCACCGATAGCGATGACTTGTTCTCTCCAGAGCGTGATTCTAGCAGTTTGATGTCCGTGATACTGTTGAGGAAAAACTATTTTTTATTTAGGCTTCGTCTTTGTGGCTGCTTACGAATGAAAATCTGAACACCACTTCTTTCGACAGAAAAACAAAAGGACCGCCATATTGAGTGACAGTCAGGCGACATTCAGGGCGTTGGAAGGTCCCAGGGTGACGTCTGCATTTGTTTGAGAATATCAACAAGAGCTGCGTAAACTGTCAGTAAACAAAATAATTTTGGAGTAGGTATCAGGGTACTCAGTTATTACTAGCAATGAAAAGGCGGATCAGCTTGCAAGAAAGAGATCATTTTCCTTATTCATCGGCCGAGCAAAGTCACAGGACTACAGTTGCCATGCATATTTTCGCTGCCCTTCTTGGAATGGGTTCTACTGCGACCAAGCACGTAGTTGTAGTACCTCTGTCAATCTGTGAATGTATCATCAGTCAAAAATTTTCCTTTCCACGACCCAAATTTGGAACCTTCGCTGTGACCGGCACTCACCTGATCGCATCGTCCTTGTACCCCCTCACCATCGCGACGTGCTGGTGGGACACCGTCGTGGATACGTGCCCGCCACTGCCCGATGATGTGGCAGCCGAAGAGGAGGACGCAGTCGACTGATGATGATGATGGTGATGCCTGCCGCTGCCGCTTCCGCTCCTAGAAGAGGGCGTGGCATGTCGTCGCTCCGCCAACTCGATGCCGGCCACGCCTTCCACGCCCTCGTAATAGGTAGGGGGCGGGGTGCTGCAGCAGCTGGGCGACTGCTGCTGCGTTTGATGTCCTATGTGGGAGAGACGAGCTAGCTACAGTCTAGCAGATCGAATTGGTATGACTGGCTGAGACAAACGTGTGCGTAATAGCAAGCGGGTGTGAAGCATGTGAAGAAAGGGTTATACTTTCTAACAAGGTCGAACGATGATTTTTAATAAATGATGTGGGCTGCGTACACGTCTGTATGTTGTCAGTGATATGTGACTTAGGACTTTATAGTCGACCAGTTGAAGCGTTGGGCCAGGTCTTCTTATAGAGACAATGCATTCCAAAGGCGGGAGTCTTGAAAATGATGCCATTATTCGTTGGTGGGTAACCTTGTTATTATGGAACTCTACTCAGGTCTTCTTATAGAGACAATGCATTCCAAAGGCGGTAGTATTTAAAATGATGCCATTATTCGTTGGTGGGTAACCTTGTTATTATGGAACTCTAGCAGGTTCCTTAATTGAACGACCCACAAGAGTCAGAGTGAAGACTGTGACAACTGCCCTTATTTTAGGTTAAAAAAATTATAATCTTAACGTAAGTTGTTTAAAAAAATTGAAATTAATAAACCACGTGAATCTGCCAACAGCATACAGACGCTTTGCAGAATGTCGGAGAACACTACTGACATGTATTACGGAGACCATCGCATCTATTAAAGCAAAATGGAGTAGATCTACTCTTCTTTCAGTACTTCTCAAGCATATATCGTTTCCAAAAAGTGTATACAAAAATTTTCTAACAACATTTTTCTCGACTATATCACAAGGAAATGAGGTCAAGTAGATTGGCTAAGTATTTCTGACGCAACTGTAGTCATTTGAAAGGCTATATTAAAACTCTCAAGTACGTGAAAGATTGACAAACATGAAAATTAAAATAAAATAATGAGTCTGGAAAATGGTTAAGTAGCACTGAATAATCACCGCATATATTAGTGACCACAAAATCAAGCAACTAGCTACTATACAACAAAAATATAAAGGACCACGCTACAAACATTAAACAAAGTGCAATACAGCATCTTGTTGGCTTTTGAGCTTATAACTAGTTGGATTTTGGAACACCTTTGCGCATTCAATATTACATAAGCTACTCTCTCTTTTTAATTAATGAAAATTAGTCTGAGCACCAACTTGAATTGAATGAAGAACTTATTTGTTTACGTCACGTCTTTCAGTAAATCAGATGAAGTATATTTGACAGAAAAAGGTGGATACACGATTTTACTTTTCGAAAATATTTTTCCTATATTATACTGCTTGCAAACAAGCATGAGACAATGATACGAATTTGCAGTTGAACACTTCAAATCATGCTGATATAGAAATAAATAATCTTCACACGGATAAGAATGGCTGGACAAAGCTAACATTAAGCTGTAAACTTAACCTTGCTTTGATATAGATACTCGAATGAACAACGAATCCTATATTTATAGAACAACTAAACAAACTTTTGCAAAATATACTCTAAGCTAGGCGGACTGAACAGATGAGCGGGCGGAGCTCGGCAATTTGAAAAGCAACTCATGCAACGGCGATCTGTGAGCGGGGCGTTGCGCACCTTTAGACTCCTCCCTCTTCGCTCTGGGCGTACCACGTGGCGGTACTGGAGGCGGTACCTTCGCTTTAGACTCTCCACTGGCCGCGCCCAACGACGACGAGGCGTTGGCGCGTCCGACCAGTACGGCGGGGTAAGCGGCGGGAGGTGAGGTGAGGGGCGTGGTCGTGGACGGGGCTTGAACGGAAGGGGGCGGAGCTCTAGACGTGGTGGGAGGCGGGGCGTCGACGGGACTCGCTGCTGGTGAAACAGGGGGGATCACAGGAAGAAACAGTCCCGGAATAAGTGACGGCCGCGTGAAAAGAAAACCAGAAATGTTTAGGAAGTTTAGTTAAGATAGTTAATGACATGATATGTGATGTGCGTTTACTACCTATGGATTAATTTATAGAGATTCAATATTTCGCATTAAAATGTGCAACCATGAAATGCACTGTATCTACCTGTGGTGCCTAAAAAAATGGAATGTAGATAATTGGGACACGTATCTGCGGTCTCACATTTGGCAGTGGAGATACAATAACCATGAAGTTTTACGCTGGATGAATTATAAAATGAAAGATCTTGATGTGATTGATTCAGTCTTGGAAATTTGCTACGAGTGGTGAATTTGGTTACTTCCTTTCGTATTGCTTTGAGGTAGGTTCTCACAATGTAGGGATGAATACGAAAACAGGAGTTTAAAACAATTTTTATACCACCAAACATGAGATCGCTGGAGACCTGTCCTACAATTATGAGGAGGATACTCATAATTTGATCGTCGCAGTAAACATGCGCCCTTACTATATGAAAGTGACAAAGTGAAATGGAATAATAACATGCAACACAGATATAAAACTATACCGTGAAAAACCCTACTAGAACTTATTCTCGGCTTTAATAAAGAAATAGTAATCTTTGGGAAAGACTATTTAGATGAGTCAGCATCTGTAACTATGTGAGCACAAGAAAGGGAAAAGGAAGAAATAAATTGGAAACAGGAAAATCCGGAAGCTTTTTTGGTGTTGAATACTACTACTACTATCTTTTTCGCTCGACGTGAGGTAGAAATATTTAATTTAATATCATATTCACTGTCAAAGCAAATGAAAATGTCTCAGTTACTAGGTTTATATCTTGATTGCATGTCCGTATTAAATATCAAGTAAGGTCACTTTCTTAACACGATAGGAGCGTCACAAGATGAACGATAGGCATTTGTAATGTAAAGAAATGATAATAATGTCTAAACAATCACAAGGAAAAATCAATATTAATACTATAGATATTAACGAGAAAAACAGATCGCTTTCTTCCTGACATAGTTGACGAAAACAGTTTGGCATTTGCAATATGTTCAAAAGGTTTTAGAGATAGCATGCAGCAACCTTGAAGACTGCTTAGTCTTTATATCCAGCTCGCATACTCAGAATGCAAAAAATAAGTCAAAAAGACTAAAAATACTCCTACTTGGTGAAATTGTAACGTTAAACTTGTTGTTTGAAATTGTGCTATTTTAATATTAAGAAGGCTAGAGAACAATTTTCATTCAACAATAAAGGAATATGCCACATGTATTTGGATAAAAATATTATATGATATTGAACTTTAAATTGAATTATCATGGCTTTTGAATCTTGGTAGAAAAATCTATGAATGGTCAAAGTATTTTTGTAGATTCAATGAGAAATGAGAGACTATGTCTGCTTGTAGGCAGGCCCGAAACCCGTTTAACCCTTCAAATTTAGAGATTTTAGGGACCAAAAATGAAAATTAGGGACTAAATTCTGGACTGACAAGGACCCTAGAATATGAAAATGTAGGGATAGTGAGGGATTCCAGAATTAAACTTTATTTCTATCAAATGATCCTTACTTATAAAATTAAGGAACACAAGTAGTAGTAGATCATATGAAACTTAAGCCAGCATAAAGTAGTACTGACTTAGAGAACTATGTAAATAATGGCTCAAGAATTGACCAGAATGAAATTAGTTATGCATTTTTGTCTCACAAAAAGGTTATAAACCATAGGGGACCTTTCCAAAAAAAAAGGGTCCTAAAAAGGGACCAAGTTCCAGGCTTATGTATGTATGCATGGATATGAAGTTGTGTTCTGTTGGGTTATAACTGTGTAAGACTTCTATTCATATTTATTTCGCTGTAACCAAAGTAAGTACTTGAATGGAATAACTCAAACACTTATGTAATTGTCATATTTATATAAAGTAATACTTAAATGGTATTAGCACAAAACACACAATTACAGAGAAACACTCACCGGTTTTGCTGCCGTTTTGTTGACTAGAATTGAGCTGCGCCTGCACAGTAGCTGTATAACCCAACACCAATGATTAGAAATATGATCGAGGATGAAGTTCACAAAATATATATAAATGTAGAAACAACAGCCAAGCATGACAAAGCATACAAAATTAATAGAATCGATTTGAAGACGTTCATAAAAGCTGGACATGATATTGACTTATGACATACCGAATTCGAGCGAGGTATTGTGTATTTCGAGCAGTATTTTTCTTTTGAGAATGAATTTGATTGATGAAAGATCCCTTTTTTTTAATGACAACTTTGTTCTATTCTATGACGTGAGATTGGCGTGATGTATTTTCATATATTTTTTGTAGCACAGAATTTTAACTGAAATCCTGTCTCAGGTCAATGAAATCGAATTTGTTTTTGTCAGCTGAAAAGCGCAAGACCTCACTCTTCAAGTTGTATTCCCCATTCCCATAGTGTGAGCAAAATGTACTTACTATCTTGTTCATTCAATTCGTCGTGCCTACCCAAAGGTTTCGATAACGATTTCCGCTTCGACGGAGAATGTTTCAAAGCTGGAACAAAAATATTTTCAAGATAGGATGTTTGTATTATGATTATCAAATATAGATGCTGCTTTCCAGTTACCTTTAGGATCACTACAAAAAATCGAGTCTCTTAGAAAATTCTCCGTGCATTCAGATCATTTTCGTTACTGAATTATACGGAAAACGTCACAGTCCAAATCATCATGTTTGATTTGATCATGTTTTGTCTTTTGGAAAAGGCTGTCGAGAAAGTCAAAATGATAATAAGGTTCGATTGGTAATCATACGTGATTTATTAATGATCAATAACTCAGAAATCACCACAAAATAAATCTCTGAGGTTCATCCCAAGACTTTGAAGATTCGGTATTGAAAAGTAGCCAAAATAATCGTCAAAAAGAATTGAAGAAGGTAAGGACTCCTTGTCACAATTATTATTGCATCACATAGCTTTGAGAACATGGAATTAAAGGTCACTGGAAAGAGTATATGTATAAGGAAACACAGCAAATTTGTGAATGTCAATAACAGAAATCAGAAAGAGCAAAATGAACAAACTATGAATGATTAGAGTCCGACATTAGCACGAGAAGCTATGACGTATATTTTAAAAGCTAGCATAAAAACGAATCAGATAAGCCAGCCTCCCATACATGTTCGATTTTTATTACTGGTATGATTTTTCTGAGCTCTATATTTTTCCCAGTCGCTGAATCTACTGATAATCCATTCATATTTAACCTGTAGATAACTGCAGTCTCAGAAAAATATGAAAAAAATACATATATATATATATATATATATTTCCAAAAGCCAGATTCAACTTATCGTCTATCGCTATTTGGACATTGATAATGATCAGTGATACTATTCAATTCCAAAGTGAAAATGGAGATCTCAGCTTCTCTTGAAGTATGAATAATACTCTATAAACGGTTAGGAAAGTTATCGCATTTCAAAATTATCTCAAATGCAAAAGGATTGCAGGAATCATTATTAATGGAGATAATCGATTCTTCCAGAATCTGTTTCGAGTTTTATGTGTTTGGATTCGCAAAATCATACCAGTAATGAATTTATAGAATACCGTTTCAGAACTGAACAAAACATAAAAAAACAAAACAGAAATTGAAGAACAGTTACACCGAACACAGATGCAACACAAAGTTGCCCAAACAACGGGAAAACAGTCAACAAATACTATAAGTATGATCAAATTTACCTTTAAATTAGGAGAGTACTGTATCACTATAACACAAACGGATTGATGATTTTTTTATGTTAATATGGTATATTGCAGAGCACATACACATCGATATAATGTTGATATTAGGTGATACGGTGTAGATGAAAATGATATCCAGTGTGATCAACAGAAACTCTCATTACGCAGAAACACAAAAATAATGGTTTCTGAAAAATCTACATCGCTTGTAATACCGAGAATGATATTGCATCAGCATGTTCACACAAGTACGAGTATTGGCAAATGATTAGCTTGACTTGGAATCACTCATTTCTGCCAGTCAGTTTGTCTTTCTGTACCTTGTCCGGTAATCCTCGACCTCTCTATAACTCGGAAGGTACTTTTCGGATATTGATGAAACCTTAGGCACTAGATTACTATTATAGTAACTATCAGCTTTTGTGAATCGATTAATGGCTAATGAATAGAACAAAAAAAACTCAAACATTGTTGTTGAACGTTTTTGAGGCAGGTGATCATTTGAATTTTTTTTGGCGTTGCTAAATTCAGATGAATATTGTAAAAAACATATTCTTTCCAGTGGCGTTTATCACGTGTACTTATCGATACTGTAGACGCGAACTAGACCAAATAATTCTGTACGTTGGACGTAAAGATACCTCACTGGACTGGTCAATTGTATTGTATTTCGTGGAATTAAATTGCATTTCGAAATTGAACGTTTTTGAATAAATTGTGGTAATTTGAGGTTTCCGACTTCAGAAATACTTCACTCTGGACTTCAAATTTTTAAAATACATCCGACTTGTTAACATATATTTTTTGTTTCACGTTATTAAAGGGGGTTAATTCGTTCCATTCATTTTACCAATTTCTATCACATATTACTGTATTTTAACTGAGTTATGAATAAATGAAGTGCTATATAGCTTCTTAAAAAATTACTTTATGTAGGTGGTTTGTGTATTTATACTTGCCATTCACTCAGTTTATTAAAGATTGATCGGATTTCATAAATGCTGATCCAATTGAAGTAAGTTTTGTAAATTGCTGAAAATTTTCAACACTCATGCTCCGGTCCATATAAACTTACATGGGAAATACAGAGTCAAGGTTGACGGTATATTAGGTAACCTTATGCCATTTTTTATGCTAATAAGAATCAGTGCACAGGGCATTTCATTCAAAATTGTAGGTAACAAAATGCTCACGCTGCATTGTTCCGACGTTTTAGGCACAAGTGAAAGGATTGAAGGTACAGATTTGATGCAGATCAAAATGCAAGGAACCTTCATATGAACATGCTTGATGTCTCAATCTTACAGGATAAAAATAAAAACTTGTTCACTCTGAACAAAATCACTAAATGAAGCACCAATGAAAGAATATGGATATGTACAAACCAAACGAAAAGCGATTACAAAAGTAAATAGGTTCTCTTAGTTTCTGTAACGTAACGTAAGAACTAGGAACTAGTGAGAGAGAGAGAGACTGTTCAAAGGTCTAGTAAACTCTGAGAGGATATCGCCGTGTTATTTCCCCTATATTTTGTTAACTTACTGATAACAGATTTCATCTCCAAGTGTAGCACACAGTGGCGCAGCCAACTGACATCTTTACTAGGTCAAGTTCCTAAAACTTAAGCCTGCTTTAAAGCAGTGACAAGGTCTGATGTATAGTGGAGAATCAGTCGTCAGCTACTGACTTTAATGATGCCGAGATAAAGGTACACTCTAAAGTAATTACGCAGAACAAGAGATGTCACTGTAAATCAGTTCACCTTTGTTGATAGAAATCGCTTCAAGGCAGTCGAATTGTAAGAACCTCGACATTGTAAATATTCTAATGGGCAACGCCACTATGCGCCACGTTTGGAGATATATGTAGAAAAATCTTCACGGATATCAGCTTTAGAATATAATAAGGCTCTACAAAATAATCTGATCCTGTTTTCCGTAGAATACTGTTCAGAATTGTCAAAATTTTGTAATGCAATGTGTTTTTTCTCCGCTTTTGGTATTGATTGCCAGACATTGACTGTCGTAACAAAATAAAAATAATTTCAGAGTTCACCTCACATTCCGGCAACTCTGAACAGACTGATATATTACATGCTCAATCACCTTACTGCTTATGTTATGTTACAGAACACCTTAATTCCCAGCTTTCGAGAAACAACAGGAAACGATAAAACAAAACGAAAAAAAGCGACGCAAAAAACCAAGAATAAGAATTAGTAAAAAAATACAAGTGAGTATGTGTTGTGGAAGATTTACCTATATAGCTGGATACCAGGGTGCGAAACTTGCGATGGTTGCCCTTTATTTCAGGCAAGTCCACTACATGAAGCATTAAAACACACACATTTAAAGTCAGAGTCCTACGGATTACTAATCGGTATCTCCATCATTATGTAGGCAATGTGGAACATATCAAATATATTTCAACATATTCTATGAATGTTCACAGTTCGCTTCTAATTTTTGTCCCTATATTTTTGTCATCTAATTGTGTAAGTTTGAATTAATAAGAACAAAAATAGTTATGTAACATCCAAAACACCAATGATATTCAGTGCTGTTGAAACTATATGTTAATTATAATACTTGAGCAAGAAATGTCAATATCTCCATTCTCCAAATGTAATCTAATTATCTTCAACAGATTGACATTCCTATCATATCTCAATTCGAAAAATTTATTTAATTCAATTGACACTCCACCTATATAATGATTGCAAATACTTAAACTTTGATCGATATTCCTTGTTTTTTGTGTTAGCAAAAATATCTAAATGTAGGTGACTCAGCAATCTGAAGATTGTAAATTGGAAATGATCTGGTTTGGGCGGTATTCGAACAACATAATGACTTTTGGAAGAGGCTCGTTCGAGGTGTTGAAAGTTCGACCTGGGGCGGATGCGCCCATTGGGTCTCCTCTAGTGTTTGTTCTACTGATGACTCTTGCTGATATTATTCGAGACAGCTAGGTCGAACATTTACTGTGGTAGAATCTATAGAATAGGGCTCATTTACTTTTGTTCGATGTGTTAGACTGTGCAAGTTTTGTGTAAGGACAGGTACGTCCACTAGACGCATTCTTATTTTCGGGAACGAGTCCGCAAGCTTCAGCAAGTGCGACGAACTGCAGTTTCTCTCATATGGAAAGTATTCCAGAACTCTGAGCTATGGAGAGTATAAGTAGCTATCCATCTATATACAGATTACATAACTTAATCTTGCTATATGCAATTCCAACTGTCTCATGAAGCTATTGTAGGCCTTCTTATCGCTAGAAGATCAGCTACTGCTTTCCTCTATCATTAGCATGTCCTGATACTTAAATTCGGTGGATTTTGTTAGCACCAAGTGCCTGTTTGTAGTATCATACCGCCTTAGATGTGCAGTGAATTGATTCAAGCGTTTTAACTTTATATTATGCTTCAATGGCCGTACTGCGGTCATTCCAGCACATAATTCAATAGCATTCAGTTCAGCCTGAAGTTTAGTTTCATCGACAATGTATCATTGTGCAGAACGTTGGTCTAGGTAACCGAAGATGGGTAGTTGAGTACCGCGGATTCAAGATTTTCGTAACCTTTCTAAAGGCAAATCTGCACCAAAAAAAATCTCTCACAGATAAATGGATAGACTTCCATATAAATTTCTACGTACCACAAAAAACAAGGAAAATAATATTCGAGCCTCCTAAATTAGGGTTTATATACCACCATTGATAGCAGTAATACAATGATCTACGATACAGGATAAGTAAGTAATCTACACATATTTCATTAACTAGTAGAAGATTCAGAAATCCCGTTTCGCATCAGCGTAATTAAATTTACAATAAAACATATACTAATTGGATTTGCCTTTTTTAAAATAATAAATAAATAAAACAATATATATTAATCTCAAAAATATATTGCGATGAGATTCTAGGAGATATGTGCCCGTTGAAACATTTCAATAAGAACTTTAGTTCTAACCCGTTTCAAATTCCATTTAAAACAAATATTAAATGTAACATTAAATGGATATGAGGAACTATTGCGGTTTATATCAAGATTACAGGAATTTAATCTTCTACTGTTACAACATTTAACAAAGACCAAGAGTTAACATCTGTTAACACTGAATAATTAACACAATTAATCAAAAAAGAATAACACTTACGTGATGGAATTTTCTTGAATACCGTTTGAGACATGAATTTGAGAAATCTCTGAGCGTAAAAACTGGGCCTATGTACAGATACCGTATCCTGAAATAGAAATGAAAACCCTGAGTAATTCAAACCTTGTTGTATTATAATAATGAAGCTCCAACTACAAACTTGACATAAAATGATACTAACAGTGGAATAACCAAAATATTTGAACATGTAACGCGAATTTATTAAGTCTGAAAATCAGGGAAGAAAAATTCGGTGACCGCCTGATTCGAATCGAGATTCAAGCAGTTATGAGTTCGAATCCCGCGGTTGTCACATTTTTTCCGTATTTTCCAAATAAATTCGCATCATTTTGTCGTCTTCTTCTCACGAGTTCAATAGAATTTTCATACAATTAAACTTGCTTTTAGAAATAGTAATTTAAAAATATTTTTTAGCGAATATCAGTAAGTGACACTTCGAAACGGAGAAAAACCCAGACCTAATGTGGAATTCAAACCATACATCCTCTGATTGCCGCTCGGACGCTCTGCCAACTGCGCTTAGCAGTCCCTCGATCTAGAAAGATGATGTGAGGTTAGGCTGGCATTCCAGATCGAGTGATCAGAGTGCCTGCTTAGCTCAGTTGGAAAAGCGTCCGACCGACAATAATAAGATGTGTAGTTTGAATCCCGCACTAGGCTAGATTTTCTCCAGATTTTATAAATGTGTTTCCAGCTTGTGGATTAGCAAGTAAATTATTCATTATAAGTGTTAAAACCACAAATAATCACATTATCATTAAGAATTATATGTGAATAATAACCGAATTCAGCTTTTCGCAAGTATACAAGCTGGAAAGTTCAATATATCTCACTGATGAAATATGTAAATTGAAATCTAAATGAAATTTACTTACACCATCGTGAACCATGGATTTCCACGTATGTTCTAGCTTTTTCCTTAACCTATAACTTTGGAGGATATCTATGATTCCGATGAATAACAACAGCCTTTCTCCTTTCGCGTTCCTCGCCGGTATACCTCCTGGGCTGTAACAACACATGAAAATATTTGAAAGCATCAGTTTACTGCAATTCTATTCTACTTTTGAGAAAATGTATTCTGTACTCATCTCGAGGGCGTTTCCAAAAAAATTGACATCAAATAT
The DNA here is from genome assembly GCA_949316355.1 of Bruchidius siliquastri. Classification (NCBI taxonomy): domain Eukaryota; kingdom Metazoa; phylum Arthropoda; class Insecta; order Coleoptera; family Chrysomelidae; genus Bruchidius; species Bruchidius siliquastri. Next base: position 12,872,784 of record OX438532.1, on the reverse strand, counting down.
GTTTAGAGCACGCATAAAGTTTATTATATTTTGTACTGGTCGCTCATTGAAATCACATATGACTGAATGAAATATCTTTGCTAAAGCTGAGAGGTAAAACACATTACTTCCCTAGCTGATGCGCGGGAAGTAAATCAAGCTCGAGCAAGATGCGTGGATACTTACGGCGTGTCGTCGTCCTCGTCGATGGGTTCCGATTCCGCCTGGATGCTCTCTAACGCCGTAGAGTGCGCCACCAGTCGTTGCCTGTTGATCGACCTGCTCCTGTTCAGAGCCGCTGCCCCCACCCTGTCCTCCCGCTCTCGATCCCGCTCCTCGCGGATCATGGCCGCGGACGCGTCCCCCGCCTCGCCGTCCTCACCGCCGCTGCCGCCCCCACCGCCCCCATTCGCTCCGGTCGCGTGGGCGCTCAGGTCACTCTGAGATTTCTTCTCCTGCAATCACGGTTCATATCATTTACAAACGGTAGAGCGGTTGAAAATAATAAAAAGCTACTGCGACTGTGACCTTGAATTTAACTAAGGATGTAACGATGACTATGCATTGGACCTGCTATAGACATGCATGTTCCGTCATTAGCCTAGACTCGTCAGTATAGCCTGGCAGTCTAACTGTAGAGAGGAATTGCTTGGTATATAAATAACCCAGTCAAGGGTGTGATAGCAACATCAACTCATCTCCAAGTGTCGCCCTCTATGGAAACTCTCATTGGCAACTTAAGAAGTCAAAGGTCCTAACACCTGAACTACATCATTAAAGTGTCTACGAAGAACAAGGGATGTCGCTGTAAATCAGTTCATCCTTGTTGACAGATGTCGTAAGGGTTGTCTGTTGCCGCTTCAAGGCAGTCCAGGATTTAGGATCTTTGACTTCGTAAGTTGCCAATGAGCGTCCCCATAGATGATGACACTTGGAGATGAGCTAAATGACGTGGCCTAAAATATTCTAAATTAGCGATCCAAAATAAAAAGGAATATCTGTGTTGTCGAAAACTTTGACATTAATTTTTTGTGTGTGGCTGAACACAAAGAGTATACTCCGAGAGATCAAGTTTTTATTAAAACCATTAAAATTCTATCACAGTACTTACCAATTTTTCTCTTTGAGCTAAATCCAGATTATGGATAGCTAGCAATAAACTATAATCCATAATTTTAAAGCTTTCTAATACTCTACAGTCTCTTTGAATCGTTTTAACTAATGCATTGTAAGTATCTGCCTCCATTAGAACACCTTCAGGATGATCTTCCATGAAATCTAAATCTTTGTATGTTGGCGAGTTTTTCTGTCGTTCTGCTCTCGAAGCCTGAAAAAATCAAAAAAATACTACATCGAATGATAATGATAACGTTGGCGTTTTTAGGAAACAGAATTAATTTTACTAGCCGGTGAAAATATTCCTTTTTTCATTTTAAATATTTACAAATTGCCTAGCATGTTCATAATTATCATGATTGTGATGGTAATAAATAACTAATAACTATCGACATAATATAGTCATCGGAACAAAAATTACAAGGATTTTCTCATGTGAAAATTAGGTCCACTACTATTTGTTAAGTATTTCCCACACACTATTATAAACCCATTCTAAGAATATATATGAATAGTATCTTCTTTTGAGTGAAGCATCAATCTAGTAAGTTCTGGTATTAGAATATATTACAATTCTATTAGACTGAGTTATTTTATTCATTTTCAGATAATATAGGAAACACTACAATGCGTTTAAAAAAAACACTGTCGCTGATTAAATGTCAGATGTTTGACAAGGAACTATTAGACCATATAGTGAAAGATATGAATGAAAAAATTAAGCTCCTATATAAATCATATTTACCTTTCTTTGATAGGTACTTCCTTTAAGGTCATACTTTTGGTGCATTCTCACGCTACTAGGTAATAAATTATTCATAACAACCAGTCTTACATTTTTACTATTACATTGATAACAATAAAGTCCGAAGAACTTTGGAAGTAACGTCCTAGGGTTTTGGTTCAAGTTCATATAATAACCTGAAAACAATAAAATCAATATCAATCAATATAAATCAAACATTCTATATTTGTGGGAATACAGATATGCTATTATAATTTTTTGTTACCAGAGTCGTTTGATTTATGTTGTGAGATCTATATATTTATATATCTTGCCAGAATAGGAAATTGTTGTCATTGAGGATCACGATATCTATTAAATGGGTAACTTTGTCTACCTTCGATTGAAAAATGATATCAGGCTTATTGGCTGGGACTGTACTGGACTTGGATTTTCTAGTACAGTTTATATCAATTGTTTTCAAGTACTAATGTTAGAGTATATTTGTAATAAGGATCTGTGTTTTCTATTAGTTTGTATGGTGTAGAATGTTTATCGATCCAAACCCACATCGATTTCTTAGGTAAATAAAAAGTACAATATTTATAATTGAAATATTTCCGACTTTTATGTGTTGTTTGTAATACTGTCTATATAAATCAGAAAATAATTCAGAGAATTTTCAAGGTATAGCGAACAAAAATTAACAAACACAGCACATTGCTCTATACGACTAACCAGTTCATATTTTTCAAACTTCTCATCCGACTCTGTGTGATATAATATACACATAATATAAACCTGATACAGTATCTATTTTCCAATACAAGGTCAAACATTATAGGTGAAGTTCAATGTTTTCTCTCATCCTAGTATCTATCAAAATTGTTGTAAAGTAAAAAAGATATCATGAGAATGCGTAACGTAAACACCATGAGATTAGTATCTATAAAGATAATTTTCGTGGTTAATATGAAGGCAAAATATTAAATGAAAATGTTCACAACATAATTATTGTCTGTTATCAGACTAAATGGGTCTAATGATAGTTTTACCTATTTTTATGAGTATAATCTAGCATACCTGGTAATAATTTCTGTAAGAATTCTCCTTCTTTATGCTGTACAGTCTTAATGATAAATTCATCATCAGTAGTTACATAGAATATAGAACCACTAGCACCTGGATTCGATAGCTCCCTCAGACCAGAATTACACATGGACACCTAAAAAAAAGAATCCAAGATTACAACTGCGGATTTGTAAACACAGTTTACGGAATAATATGTTGAATCACTACACTTAACTTTTTTCATGTTTTACCATTAAAAGCAAATACCGACAAGCGCCGTTTTTACGAGCCTCAGACTATGCCGATAAAGGCTAAGCTTGCTTTGCCAAGAGGGTGAAGGAGCTGGCTAACTACTGAACTGCCTCAAGTGGATGAGGGGAGTGACGTAGGAAAGAATAGTTATACTGGTGAGTGCTAAAACTTATTATTTCGTTTATTAGTAAAGAACATACCAGAAAATCATCGGGCTGTATTCCGAACAGGTCCCTGAAGTATCTGAACGCGATGGGCGCGTAATTCTTGAACTTGAACTCGGAAAAATGGTGCGCCGGCGTGTGATTTGAGCCTTCGCTGGGGAAATTTGTCGTTTCGACGGTCATGAAGTCCTGCATCAACAGATCGCGTTCGGGTTTGGAGGCGAGCCCACCCACTGCATGCTGGATTCCTGAAAAAACGAAATGTTCAGAAAAAAGTGAAGTACGAAGTACTACCAAGGTCAGAATGTCATAGATTAGAACGTCTTCCACCAACACCTCATTTTCATTGAGATCCGAACGGCCGGCGCGCGCAGTTTAAAATTCGGAAGACAAACTTCGCTTTCAGTTTTTCGGTAGCAGAATGAGCGGAGTGCCTGCTTAGCTCGGTTGGCTTGCGCGTCTGACCGGCAATAAGAAGGTATGTGTTTCAAATCCCGCGGTAGGCTCGGATTTTATGAATGCCGATTTGTGGACACAAATCTTAGAATTTAACAGATTACTTGACACTAGAAATTAAATAATCACAAAAAAAAAATTGACCGTCCGTTCCCAGCTTCCAATGTTTAACAAATAACAACTGAACGTAGCAAGTAAAATACGCACATATACAATACATAAGTGATTATTTTCCTGTGTGCATTACTTAGCAACTTGTGTAAATTTAGACCGGCTTAGGAATGTCAGTTATTGGAAAATTTATAGGTTCCGTTTTCTAAATCATCCAAATCGAAATTTGGCTTCCTTACAAATCGCAACGTTTAACGGTTTCGGTTGAATCGACACCAATTATTATCAGATTATGAAATAAAAGAAATTAAATTAAATTATTTCATGCCTAGGGTTGATCATTCACGGCAAGGAGGGTGAATTTTAGTTATTTTAACATGAAATTTGCTATCTGCGAGACCAAAAAACAACGGAACTGATATGCAATCTGATTATGTTATTATATGTCGTATTTTATACAAAGGGACTGTCCATAGGGAGTGTAAGGGGTGAATTATCGTAGATCTGATATACAATTCCTAATCAGTGAGCCCAGAAAACTCGAAACAGATATTCAACCTGGCAATTTTATAAAATAAGAGGCATTTTTTGGCGAGAGGTAGTCAATAAGGATGAATGTTTGTGAACTTGAAATTTGTAAACAATGACCTCAAAAAACCCCTAGTACGAGATTTCAAATCAACCAACAAGATTTGTTCCGTTTTAACCAGCATACCACAGTGCGACGTGCCAGGCCAAGTACATTAATAATGAATAATTTTTCAGGATATTCCGTCACCATGTTTTATTATAGACGATTTCCTCGATTCACAAAGTGGGACACTGGTGGTCCTCCAGACGCGAATTTTCAAGCAGTCTAAATTTCTCGTTTATTCAGACTCGACGTGAGATATACAGGCGACCTCAAACCATGTTTTTTCTAGAATCAACGTGTGGTCGTTGTCCGTATGGAAAATATACTCTTGAAACCGGTCGTTACGAATTAGGTGTATATCAAGACTGCACAAGCGTGGTGACTACGTAAAAAACAATAATCATTACCGAGCAAATGAAACTTTGACCGAAAAAACACTCATTACACTTTGTTACCGAATGTGGACGATCGTTATAGATCGGGCAATTTAGATCGATCGATGTATTTCCTTTAATAGTTGCAAACAATAGTATATCATAGTATATCACTAGGGGGTCACCAAACGGCGGACCGCGGTCCGAATTCGGACCGCCGACCTATTTTGTGCGGACCACGAACCTTTCGCCCTCGGCGCATTGTGCATGGGGTGCAAAATCGTATTGAATGGGGGAGATTTCTTAGCGCTTCAGGTGTTTTATGCGAAATGGTTTCAGTAAAGAGCTTTTTTGACTGTTCAAGTTTGTTGGACAGAATGATCATCCGAATAAGGTGGCATATGGTTTCTGTAAAGAAGTTTTAAACCTTCAGGTTTTCCTGGGGAGAAGGGTGAGTTATGTCCACAAGGAACGGCTCAGGTTAAGGGTGGTTAATTACACGCTGAATAATCTCACGCCGCGACTGTGACGCAAGGGAGTGGCAGGGTCACTAAAAAAACGTCACATCGACATTCTCGAGCTCGGTCGAATTTTATTTTTTATTTTGAAGGAAATATTCCAAGGATAACGGAAATATATAATTTGCCGAAGTAACAAAAATCGTCTATACAGTTTAGTGCGTGCAGCTGTAGAAAAGCATATATTCCCCACTTTGCGCCTCTCCCTTCTCCCCTGTTCACTCTTTCTCTATCTCTCACTCTATTGCACCGTCACTAAACTATACTTCAAAGTCCAGGAAGTTCATAAACTGCCCATATTATATTATATCTCAGTTGTCACTTTTGTCACAGTGAAATCTTGTACCGATTTTGATGAAATTTGAGGAGGGATATGATTAGGGCGAAGGACACTTGTTTTCATATGTTTCTTGAGTCATTTGTCCATTTTATTTCGAATAAATACAAACATATGGACTATGGAGGGACGTTGACCAGTTACAATCATACCAAACCAAAACAACATCCATAGTGAACATGAGATAGGTTAACCATCATATGAGACATCAGCAAGTACTAGGAAATAATAACAGAAATAAATTCGGCTCAGCCAAACCTTTGCAATACAGAGCAAAAAAAGGAGACCTAGTGAAATTCTTATTTCTTATACAAAGCAATGTTTCTTTCCAGGCGAATCACAGCCTGAATAGTGCTGAGTGAATCTAATTGGCTTCATGTTTTTTTTTACTGACAATTCCACATGCAATTTTTCAGTTTAAATCCGGGTGCTTCAAATCATTTTTGTCATTGCTCAAGGTCATAAACGAATTGGAGTCAATATCACATTTTCTTTACTTTTATCTCTACTCTATTTGGTCTAGAAGAAATATAATAATTGTTCCCATGTTGCGGAGTGATGAAATGTAGATAATTTGATCTTTATACATTTATTTTCATTCATGATATCGACCGACTAACCACCATATAAGGAGTGTTTAGTTTCACATATTTCTAGTAAGCTCATGTCCGTGGAGTAGGTTTACCTCGATGTTTTGATTTTGGAGTATTAATAAAAAAACAAAAAATAGAGTCAAGTAGATCAACTCAGAACTTCACATGAATTCATGCTTGTTCATATTGGTTAGAATATAAGTATATTATGTCCCTGGTGAATTTTAGGGTGGCTCCTTATAGAACAATTTCTTATCTTGTGGAAGAGCGTAAAAAAACGCGTCTTGTAGGTTGACACAGTACATTCTACGCAATCGTATTAGGGTAGAAATAAAGATTTTAATCTGATTTTGGAACGGTTCATAGTTGAGATGAATTTAAAAATATAGAGGAAGTTTAAAAACTTCATAATTTCAAGACTAAATTCAAGTAGATCAGCGGGTCTGACGTCCGATCAAAATCTTAAATAAATTGATACAACTGCGCGTGTGATGCAGTCAACCCACTTGACGAAATTTTTCAAGAGGCTTAAAAGCACTTTTGTCCTTAAATGTAATGCAGCCAACTTTTTTAAAATTTGCAAAAACGATTTGGCCCCTTTCGGAAAAAAGGTTAAACACGCTTTAAGTGGCGTATAACTTGCAAAAAAATATATGATTTAAATTTGTTTGTAATATTAGACATCTATTGAAAATGTCCATCGATCGGAAGTATCATCGTACAAATTTCTGAACATTATGTGTCTAACAAGTACGGACTATAATCGTGGTCATTTTTTTATACCTAGCTAATATAATTTATTCTACCAACACCTAACAGCCCAGCCTGCAACCCTACATCGATTTTTCAAACGACCCCCCTTCCATCCCGACAAAAATTTGGAACTTTTTTCCGTTTTTTTACAATAATTTTGCCGTCAATAAACCTTTTCGAAAATAACTAAACTTTTTTCGTCCCTCTCACAGCAGTAACCCTGTTTCCATCAAACTAGAAAAAGTACACATTGAGAATAAACAAAGTTCGCTTCCCGAATGCCTAAAGTGTGCGACGTGACAACGTCGCACTGTCATTGAAGACAGATAAATGGTTAGTATGAAATATTGTTCCACGACGACGAGGTAGGCATCCTTTATTTACGTCGACGCTAGTGCGACGTTGCCGTTTTACATACTTTAGGGATTTTGTAGGAAAACTATATTTTTGCGCAATATGTACTTTCCTAGTATAGGTGTCACAGGACAGACTTCAGACATACAGATCGACGGAAATGACATGCTTTTTTGTGATTCATATATTTTGAAACATCAACAAAACACGAAATCGCGAATTTTAAAACTTTCGCGATTATTGTGATGCATCTTTACCCATCGGCGTGGAAAGTAAATCGAATCAAAGTTCAAGGCTGTACAAAACCTTCCCTAATTACCTGAACATGAAAAAATTGAACTTGTGTAAATATTTTGACGTTAGCTGTATATTATCTTGGCATTTAATTTAAGACGAACGAGCTGCGTCATTTTAGGTGAATTAAAAATGTGCAAACAATAGATGGATATCTGGGTCGCCATGATGGATACAGGCAGCTGTTCGTAAAGAACAATGCCAAGAAAACGGAATATCTGGAAACATTAGGTTTTGAGGGAGGTGTACAAACACCATGAAATATTCTACAGGTCCCTATTTTTTGGATTGAAGGAATCATTTATCACAAGACGGAAATGACCGATTTTCTGGTGGTGGTATTTTAAAAATTTGGTACAACCGAATGTTGATTATCTATGAATATTTTCAGTTAATTCTACTTCCTATATATAAGCAAGGAAAGTATTGTGAAATTTGGGGATTGATATAATTAGAATTGGCCGAGATATATCAAACACGAAGACTCGAGATTCTCCATGAAGCTCAGTCACTTTGTTTCACATGTGGATGACGTGGATGAGAACAACTTCAGTGAGAGTCTCCATAATCTTGGACATAATGGAGAGCAGAGTCACCGGTATATTTGGCACGTTACTCTGCCCTTCTTAGGGTTGAGTTGTACGCGACCGATCTTCCATCCATTAGGGAACACGCCTCGCTGGCAGAACACTCTACAGAGTTTGTAAGGGACTAGTGTAAGCTCTGCCGCGCAACGCTTCAGAATAGTGTTTGCTATCGGGCATTGCAAGAACAATGAAAGAATTATCAAATAATGAGGATCTACAAATGGAGTATAGTTTCAAACACGGAAGACTCAGACGACAACCCTGAGAGATTCAAAGCTGGTCTGGCAATTGTAGAGATAGAAGGATGCCCAAAACTTGAATCATTATCTATCAAGCTTCTGCAATATGTCCTGGAGCGATCATGCTGCCGAACTTACTAGGTCGGTGAGGTTCTCTTGCATTCCGAAAAATTCTATTCACCCGATAGATGGTCTAGATCAGACAATCGCTGGAGTACTGCTCGTATGTGTCGGGATGCGCTCCGAAGCACTCCTCAAAGTTTCTGAGCACAATCCATGCCTGATCTTACAAGGAAGCTCCACAGTCTAGTACATCGAGGAGGGTGGCGAACTGTCTCGCATAATAACAAGAATCGCCAAAACAGCAAGTACACTATGAAGGCCCAACGGGCACATGTTCACCAAGAAAGAATTTCCAACGCCTCGAACGGGCCTCTTCCAAAAGTCGCATTAGGAGAAGCTCAACATTATGGAATGAGCTACCAGGCAGTTTGTTCCTCTATTATTACAATTTACAACGTTTCAAGGTTTTTTCACAGCACTTCAGGAGAGCGATAGGCTTTCTGCCTTTGCGAGAGGCTATCTAAATGAAAAAAAATCATACACTCACGACTCACCAGTCTGAATTTTCTTGCTCAGATCCGACGTTCCCGTACGGAAGAACGTCATGGCGCGTTCACAGATCGAACAATCACAAAGACAAAGAAGAAGGCACAAACACGTGACCATGCACCCGAACGAACAAAATCACATCGGGCTCTTCCCGACCCGATCACATCGTACGCGCTCCGTACTCAATCACTACTGAACCGGCTATTATCAGTAATAATTTTCAGAACGCTAGTATACATGACGCGACTACAAGATATGCCAAGGAGATATAAATTTTACACTGTTATCAGTGAGGTAATTATCATAGCTGCTGCCGCTGCTACTGTCGCTGTAATTACAAACCAAATAAAGGTTTAATTGAGCGGTTGTAGTGGAATCAGCGTTTGGAAGAAGACAACCTGGACAGCCAGAGGCGGTTTGTTGTAAGGATCCAACGAACAACGGCTCTATCTAAAAAATAAATAAAAACGCCTGGTTCAAATATTTCGAACGATATAGTTTCGTATATATTTACCAATATAATATAGCCAAATTGATTTTTCTGTAGTCAATAAATTCCTTGTAGGAGGCAAACTGGGAACAAGTGAAAACATCTGTACCGGTGCCACGGTGGAGTCAATGTCAGCTTGGCTCCGCGTATGTGGGTGAGAGGAAGAATGAGAAGCAAGGAGGGAGAGAGAGAGAGAGAGAGAGAGAGTGGTGTGGTTTACGGCGTTATAAGATGGGCTTCGAGCCAAACTGGTTGTGGCTCGGTAGTATACTTACTCCGAGTACCCGCACGCATTCATGTTTCTTTGTAAACATGTTTTTGAACACGTACCAGCAACTTGAAATATTTAAAAACAAATGTAATTCAGAGGATCCTAAAAATGTTGAACCCACTAAAAATGTGTTTAAATTGTCAATTAGACACAAGAGAAAACAAAATCAGTTGTGGATTTTTTTACAAATTTCTTTGCCGCCAATGCACCGATTTAAAAAAATGATAGCAGTACTGCCCACTATGTTCTCACATAATATCGCTCCTCAAATTTCATCAAAAGTCGTTGCAACGGTAACTGAGATTAAGCAATGAGAGAAACGTACAATAAACACACTGAAATATCAGATGACATCCATATAATATTTTACGATACTATACAAATGAAACAACCGAGCATCATCTGGAAAAGTATTAAAAAAGTATATATATTTAATTCGACACGAGTAATATATTTAACGGCCAATTACATTTATAGCAGTAAAACTCATCATGCTTGGCACCACGTGCAGGTGGCCAGACCTACGTCATTTAACCAATGGTAATATTTTGATCATAAATAGTTTAATATCTGGTTGAGGTTGAGCCGCTGATTTGCACAAAAACAAATTCTACGCGAGTGCGATAATGTGAAGTCGACTTGCAGCACCGTTTTTTGTCATATCCAAAGAGAAAGTAGACCACTTTTGGGTGTCACTATGAAATTTGGCAAAACCATCCTCCCCTCCCTCTGTAGGTCCGGCTGCGAGCGACGATACGAGGTAATGACAGTTGATCATGATATAGCACCTACAAGGGTAGGATCAAAAACTAGGAGGACTGAATTTCTGTAGCGCGAACTAAGCCGTGGAGGGCTTCGTAGAAGACGTAAAAAGGGCCGTGCCGGCTTCTCTCAAGGGGATCCCGGATATCACTATCACTAAGTTTCTGTGAAAAAAAGAATTAATTCAGTCCTACTACAGATCCTACCCTGTATGATACTTCTTTTTCTGTAGAATTAATTTTCAGAAAACGACAAATAGTCTCCGACATTGTGTAATAATGTAATAAAAAACAACAGCAACTGTCAAAGCGAGATTAATGCTATGTTGGTCTGAACGCTAAAAGTATAGCAGTGCATGAGACAGCAAGAAAGTGAGAAAGCAAACGCAACGCCTATGGCTATTTGCTGGTTTGAAAGCGAGGCACTTCCAGAGAAAAGAGGTCCAGGTATAGTGGAGCCCAGAAATATAGCATTTGTTTGGATTTCTTTGTAGCATATTAAAAGTGACGCTGTTTTAAGACAGTTCAATGAGTACAAAGTACAATGTTCATATGCAAACCTTTTTACTGTAAAACGCACACCTAATCCATGGAATGTGAAGCCTTTTCCTAGAGTATACCTTCTCTAGCGTTGATAAAAATGAAACCGAAATCTATATTTGACTAAATTTGACGGGTTGCGTTAACAATATGTTGTTTGACTGTACTATAAATAGCAGAACTGCAATGGTGGAGCGCGGCGTGTAGTCGTCGTTTAACATGTACTAGTTTTTGCCTACGGTTTTTACCTATCGCACTTGTCCTGTGACGGCCAAATATTTAGAGTGCAGTCAATCAAAACATTGTTAACGCAACCCGACAAACTGACAATTTCATTTTCATGATTGCTCCCTGGGCTCCACTATACAGGTTTGATGCTCTTTGGTTCCATATAATAAACTGTCCCTGCGTTGAGGCATAAGAAAATTATGTTGGAAGGGAGGGGGTGGGGAGCAAGCTCGCCCGGGGTCGGACGAGCGCAATTCGATTAAATCGATTCAACTGCTGTAACTTACCGAGTTGTATGGATCCCATAATCTGCGTGGTCTGAATTTTCTTGTAGGTGATCTCGCCCCCCACTCCGACACGCCTGTGACCGATTTTCCTCTCCCTCTCCTTCTCCCTCTCCGCCTTCGTTTTCGCCACATTTGTCGTCTTTTGACTGCTACCCTGAAAAACAAAGACAAAAAAATTAATTCGGTGCGATTGGAAATACGAGTTCCATCGTCCGATTCAGCTCGAAATTGGATATGTCGCGTTTTGCTGTTGGAAAAAATGTTGGGTCTCTTTTAATCTTGTGACAGAACAGTTTTTGCAATTTCGGATGGAATTGTGTATACTGAGATTGTATAGCTCGGAGATATTATTTTTACTGCCCACGCCATAGGCGTCATCTTGCACTGCGCAAGGATAAACAATGAGTGAATGTATAAAAACAAAAGGATCGCCATATTCAGTGACAGTGAGGCGACATTCAGGGTGTGGGAGGTCCCAGGATGATGTCTGCACTTGTTTGGGAATGTAAATAGGAACTGAGCAAACTGACAGAACACAACAAGGTAATCTTGGAGCGGGTACCAGGGCAGTCAGGAATTATGGGTAATGAGCATGAGCTTGCAAGAACGGGATCATCTTCCTTATTCATCGGCTCAGAACAAGCCTAGGGGAGTTCCTGAGGACATAGTAAGGAATCAAGTCAAGGAATGGGTGAGACTTCAGCACAAGGAATACTAGAACTTGATGACTGGATGTAGGCATGGCAAACAATTCATTGAAGCACCATGCTTGAAAACGACTAGAAGACTGATATCCTTGAACAGGAATCAGCTGCGCATAGTTACGGGACACTGTGGCCTGAAGAAGCACGTGCAGAAACGAGGGCATTACAATGGAGACCATAACTGAAGACAATGTGGAGAAGGTACAGCCTATCACATCCTCTAAGAGTGCCTTGCACGAATCACCAGAGGAATCAGCTCTTTGGGAAGCATAGGCAAGGCCAATAGAGTTCAGTATGGTATCAAGAGGAGAACTGTACAAACTAGTACAGGGGGTCAAGACTGCAAGAATGAATGCTGTAAGAAATAGGAGCAAACGCTCAACAAATATGAAGGCTGCTGTGGATACATTACGTCGAACGGCGCCTAAGAAAGGAAAACAAAAAGGTGTGGGAAGTAGGTAATGTGACCATGAACATTTTCGAATCGAGATGACACTTTTTACTTCCCACGCAAATTGGTGAGAAAGTATTGTAATCGCGGAACACTTGAGATTTTTTTTCTTGATTTTTAATCATAACCTTTACATCACAAAAAACCAAGTCACTGATTTCCGTCGGCCTGTCTGTCCGATAATCCCTGGCGCCTCAATAATTTGGAAACTGATTTTCGGATTTTGATGAAACTTTGACACTATTTTGTGGAGTATATGTCATAAAACATCAATAAATCATAATTAATCTATTTTGAATTTTTGCGAGATTATAATACTTCGACCATCTAATGGCGTGATAGGTTATTAAAAAAACGATCAGAACTTCTCTTTGTTCCTCTTTGTTTGGACGTAGCTCCAAAAAACTTTTTAACGGAGCAATTTTTTCGAACGACAATTTTTATCATGGCATGAAACATCAAAATAATATAATATATGCTATAGAATTGGAAATTAGAAATATCAGTTATATCCTGGCATTCAACGTCTAAATTCCGTACAGTCTACTTGTAACGGCCCTGAATATTTTATAACACTTTTACATTCAGCATTCCTTGCAGTAATCGAACATGGTTTAAAAAATTTGCGAGACGTTCAGCAAACGCTTTCACCGAAACAATGTGTCACCTTCATTTTATCAATTCGAAGTTCAACATAAATTTAATCGGAAACGTGTATTATTTCGCCAAACCCTATTTTTTTAAGGGGCAGTGGTGACAAAAATTGCGAAAAAAAGAAAACACGACAGATAACATAAAACGTCAATAAAACGTATTAGGTCTATTTCGACTTGAAAAATTAAGAAGTTTACCTCAAGGCTTCATCAGTAGTATCTTCGCACACAGAGAATCTAACATCACGATATGTAGAGTAGATGATGATACATATTCCGATCTGTTCCGCGATTTTTGTCCAACTAATCGTTAGAACGCGGTCGATAAATTATGACACGCTTTGTTTGTGTGTAATTTTGCCTAATCAGTTTAAGATTTGGCTATAGCATGTTAATAAAAACAGAGGCAGGAAAGACTATACTAACGGGGTATCCCAGAATATGTGGGCATTCTATTCGATTCATATACCGGGTGGCTCATTCAACTTGAAACAGCCGTATAGCGCGAAAACGGTGAGTTCCAGATGAAAGTTCTTGGGTGCAATGGGGGAGAGTTAATGATGATTTATTTTCGACATCGACAGCTTTTTCAAGGTTTTTTTCAAGGTTAACGATGTTTTTTAATGAGAACTTTTTTTTATTGCAGAATCTTACTCTACGAGAAAAAACAATACCTTTTGTTCAAAAACTTACCATTTTCGCGTTATACGAATGTCTCAATTTAAATGGACCACCCGCTATAAAACAAAAAATATACGACTTTCTGTAAAAAAGCAATGATGGTTTGGAAATTAATATTTGATTCGAATTTTAAAATGTTTGATCTGTTGCTATCTATTACGAATATTGGGAGACGCCCACGCCCCAAACTGTCCTAAAATTGGCAAAAATCTTAACCGAACGACTCAAAATATAGGCATGTAGTATTGTACAAATTAAACTGTCGGTTACAGGACGAAGGCCAGGAAAGCAAAGACTGCACATACCGGGTGCCTTGTGAGTGTGACAGCATAATATATGTCGGAGATACAAAAAAGGACTCCTACAAGTGAGAATTAAAGTAAATCGGATAAACACACATCAGGATGAAACCAAGAAATCTGGGATTGCGGATCATGCATGGACCGAGCTCCACAGAATTGCTTGGGACGACGCTAACGTCATACACAGGCACCTCCATTGGTATCTCCGAAAAGAGGCAGCTTTCATTGACAGCAACAACAATGTTTACAGCAGACCAAGTGTGTAAATAGAACCAATATGGCGCTCAGTAATGAATAAATTCGATATACTGCATTTAAACCAGGACAACGGGTAGAATATATAAAAGCAACACCGGCTTTCGCCTGAAGACGATTGAGGATACCATATCAATCGAAACGTATTTAAACGTAAAAATTCTCAGAACAATGTAATTATGTTTCGTTTTTATTGTATGCAAATATTTTAGTTAGATTGCAATTTTTTTTGTTAGGTATTTTTTTCTGGAGCTCTGTAGCACTTATACATCGTCCGCCACTGGATGTACAATATTTTTTATATTTCAATCTGAAAATATTCTGAGACACCCTATATATATATATATATATATATCTAATCGCACGTCAGACATTTATATAACCTAATTATTATCCAAATAGTGGTTTAAATTTCCAGAGTGAGTGTATGACTATAATGGGTGTTATCGTCGGTTCACAAGTGACAAATCTAGTTTTTCAGATCTGGCCTATTTTTGTTAGAAAGAGTGTCATAAACATTGTCTTAAAAATACGTCTCAAGCGTCACTTTTCTGTTTAGCGATTCTTCAGGTCTGCTTCACCAGAAAAGCACCCCAATTTCATTTGTATTATGTTGTAGTGGCCAGTCGCTTTTTTTTTAAGAACAATGTCGACGATATAAGGATAAATCAAGGAGGTGGTATTCCTCGTTGAAAATAAAATGAAATGTGTTTTCTCATATGAACGCAATAGAAAAATGACTACATAATGCAACTGGACAGTTCGAACTTAAATGTCATGCAGCCTGTACCACTGAGTTCTACCAATTACACTACGCACTGGGTAGCGAATTGGCACAGCGATACTGAGGAGGTATCTACCTCGCCATTCTTTCAGTATGAATAACAGCAATCACAGATTGGACTGGAAATGTAATTTAAATATATATATATGTATATTGAAAAGTTTAAAATTCGTTATAGTTTCACAAATTCCCAAATTTAGTGTTTTCTCAAAAACTTCGTCGTCAGAAACTTTGAAATCCAATAAAAAAAAACAAATGAAAGTGATATATTTGCACATGAAATTTACAGAGTCAATCTACTTAACGCAAATGCCGTAATCTGTAATAAAGGTCGCTAAAACCGAAGCGGATCAAAGCAGACCCACAGACAGTAGAGTTCGAAATTTTCCACGAATACAATTCTTGTCCGCCTATTAGCACGGGATTTTTTTTTGCTTAACTGAAGTATTTGTAATGTAAGAAGTTTATATCAACGTGTCAGAAATAAGGAGTCAATCTACTTGACTATCCTTATTCTGCTCTAACCTCCACGTGCACGCCTGGTTCGATATAGGACAGCAGAAAAAAATTAACCCATTTCAGAGTTACAAATTCGTTTTTATTAGTAGATACATTCATGTGTATGTATGAGTATGTTGGGAGATAAGCGAGCTTGATAACGTATTTTTTGGCAGTAAAAATGACCTCCAGCACATTAACCGTATTCCGTATCGATTCGCCTGTTGGCTACAGTTACTTCCGCGTGCGGACTGATATTGAACGCGGAGAACAAAACAACGCAGCTGGTCCATGAAAAACGAAAAAAATATGATAAACGGCTTGTCGAATGGAATGTTTTACAGTCGGTGGAAAAGGCGTCAAGTAGATTGACACCGTATTTCTCGCACTATAATATTAGTTTTGGAATAAGAATTTAGGAACTTTTCATAGTCGGAATTGGCATTAAACATTATTGAAAAACTTCGATCTTTTATAATGGCAATAATTTCCGAAATATAATGAGTTATCAAAAACCCCCATACTTTCAATACTTCCAAATTATTTTCAAGTGGATCAATAGCTGAAAATATAATCAAAATTTTCAACGAACTGATAGAACTGCACGCGAAATACAGAGACAAGCAATTAGATTCGAACCAAAAGGCAAACAAAAATCACCAACATACAAAACACTGATCCTAGCGGTTTAACTTACATATGGTGCAAAGAATTGAGACGTTTACTGTTTTATGAGTTTAATAAATGATGATAGTAATCATTCTTGGCATAAAAATTTGTTTTTAAATTTATATTTTAATTTACATTATATGAACTACATTTTCTTCTATTTTCCTATTGGATTTCCTTCCATAACTGAATTGTCATAGGATTAATTTTCATTGTTCTATGATTAATGACAGTTATCAAATATTAGAGACAGTGGTGTAGAAAAAGGTAGAAAATCGTAGAATTCCTCCAGGGCCAATGTAGACTTTTCATAAGTGATTGCGGCAACCCTGCCTGTCACGTCATTTCAGCTGGAAATTATTCCTTGTGTTTTTTCGCGCAGTGTATGTACTTCCACAATTCGCACTATTATCTCTTTCTTCAATGCAAACTTTTAACGGAATTCAACGCTTTGTAACCGTCTGCATTGTGTGGTGTGGATTTTTTTTCAGCGAGAATTTTTGCTCCGTTGTGTAACAACAGAGTATAATGGAGATTTGCCCATGGTTTTGGTTTGGCTCGTGTTTATTCAACTGTTAAGTACTACCAATGGACGTGATATATTGATAACATTTTTGCGCTGAAACACGTACACTGATTCACGCTAATGGAGAAGATGGCGTCAAGTAGGTTGATGCTGTACTTCTCACGCAATTAAAATATACAAAATTGAAACAATCGAAAGGCCTTGAATATGTTACGATTTGAAAAATCCAAATTTTCGAGTTTTCAGAAATTTCTAACATTTGCACAACTTATTGAGTTCCTTACTGGCCGCTATTTTGAATCACAGATGAATTAATTAATATCTTTACTAACTATTTCGGACGTCCTTTTTGTGTACTTTAAAAGGCAAAAGGAAGTAGAGAATATTATGAATCAGAGAGACAACCACAACGATTGCGCGGGTAATACAAAGTCAACCTACTTGGAATTATTTTTAAAAAAAGATAAATATCACTTTTTCAATTATTTATTCTAATTCAAGAAAACGTGGCCACCGCGCAAGCCGCGTCTATATATATTATACGTATATATAGCAACGATGATGATTTTTCATTGTTGTTGGTATAGGTATACAGGCTTACACGATGGCTTTCGTCATCGCACCGTCAGTATTATTAGAACGATAGAGCGAGGACGTTGTTACACGAGACACATACTGGTACGCGCGTCGTTATATTAATAGGTAGCTTCAGTATTACGCTACTGCCACTGGATCAATATCTCAAAGAAAACGAAGTACTACCAGGGTCATAATTTCATAGACGATAGTTTTCTACCGTCACCTAATTTTGTTTGAGATCTCCCTCTCACCACCCCCTCCCCAAACAACAATAATTGCATTTTGGAAGCTTTTAAATTCAGAAATAGGAACTATTTGTTGAAGGAAGCTTTTTACGCTTTTGGTGAACATTTTAATTCTAATTTTTGTAGATTGTGACGTATCGTGCATAGCTATTAATAAAAGGAAATTGTATGGTCAAAGGTATGTTATATATGAGCTCGTCTGTATTTGGTTGTGAAGTTTGGTTTCCTCCTCCAGGAAATCCTAAAGGAATTTGCTTTAAGGATATTCTCTAAGCCTGTGTCTACGTTAACGTTAGTTCCGATTATAAAATATTCACCCGCATATATGTCCAAGACAAAGCGACTGGCCCGAGATATATTGTTCTTAGGAAGGTCATTTCCCAGGTCGCTTGTACCTACCAGAAGGAAACTGTTCATAACAAGGTACATTAGAATACGTTATTCGACCTCATTTGCAAATAACTGTGCATGATAATTGTCTTAAAAGATCATCAATGAATAAAATTGAACATGAAAGGAATATTGTGGTATCGACATTCTTTGATCCAGTACAGTATTAACAATATGTTACATTCTTTGTCCCATGACAAAGTGCAACTTTATTTTCTCTATTTCGGCGACGCAGCAACAATTTCGTCCTACATCATTGTGATTGCGAATTTTTGAATTCGAGATATTTGTTCCACTATTATGGTATATACAGTATTAAAACACATACACATACTTCCGTCGGTTTGTCTGTTTAACGCGGTTTGTCACTGTTCAATTAGTCACTGCTAAACCGATTTTGATGACATTTTGAGAATGGTATGATGTGGCCATTCAGTAGTCAGTGCTGCTTCCTTTTTTTGCACTCTGATCAAAATTGGGAGCCTTAAATTAATATGTTGATTGTATAAATCTAAGATCAACATGATCCATTATTCAATTCCATAAAAATTAATTCCAATCTATTGATATAACTTTGGGACTAAGGATGTAATGGTTCCGATACAGATATATAAGTATTGCCAATGATAACATAACCGATATCACACAGTCCAAAAAGTGCTGGAAGAGACGACATACAATTAGTACTGAAGGATGCTATATAAGGAGAAGATAAATTAGATGATATGCTTATTGACTACTTACTACTTTAGGCAATCAACATCAGCTGACAAAATCCTCACAGAAATGCAAAAAATCCATAATGCCCTTTTAAGGGACATTTTATAGTCAGAATCAAAGACGTCACTGAGAGTCAGGAGACATTTATTTTAGCAACAACACTAGATCAGTGCTACGAATTGTATATGTTCACTTTTATTTGTCTCTGAGATATGAATAGCTTGATCCCACATGATGATGTCTCTAGATTTTCAGAGAGTTTACAGTAAGGACAGGAGCAAAATGTAACATTCATTCACATTATGCCTCTGCATCACTTTCCTACAAAGCAGTACAGTAAAACTGGTTAATGCTGTGGTACATTATGGTACACAGTGGTACTCTGATTATTCAATTCAAGTACCTGACAGTAAAAAAACAAATATTTACAGTGCATGAAATAATCTGGCAAAATATTGAGATAAAATATACATTGTTATTCGTAAGGGTGCACAATCACTAGAAATATACATATACCTATATATGAAAAATAGCTGTTATCAGAAATTATACTTACATCCTGAACTCCAGCCTTGTTCAATATAGAATTGTCCTTGTCTGTAAATGAAAAGGCTATTACTAACTAGCATGAACAATAACCTCAACGAAACCATTTGTAAAACCATTGTATTCTTATAGATATTATATAAATACATTGACAGTACAATCAAGGGAAAAATTATATTCTTACTTTATGTACCATTTCAACACTTTATAAGATTTTACAAATAATTGAATAAAATTAAAAGAACATAAAAACTACATGTGGTTTGAAAGTTGGAAAGTAACAAAAACAACTACTGATTCAAGCAGATTTGAGTCTATGAATAATAAAAGAGTGTGCCCTTATATTTCATAATGACTACTAATAAAACGCCCTATGATTTGCTGAAAATCTTAACTAATGCTTTGACTTTAACTCCTTGGCAGCATTATCAAACTGCAAAATATGAAAAAATTCAATCAAGAACTCAATTTTCCATATATTTTGTTTGAATAAAGCTAATGAGCTAGGCAAAACATTAGTGAAGATTTTTAGGCAATCTTGTGTGGATTTAAATAGCGCTTGTAGGAAATGAAATGAACCAGAGACCACGACAGGGTAAGTTTCAGATGTGACATTAAAAGGACTGTGTTTACTGAAATATAGTCAGGAAAACCAACAAAATATAGCATTTTGGAAATCTCTTATTACTTTTGGAAAATTCAAACACATTGCTTGTAAAAGTTCTTTAATCATTAGTAATAATTACAGAAACCTTTATGCAGAAATATGTTGATTATCAGAAAAATAAATTCACAAAATATTTTAAAATTAATTCTAGTGGGTTTTGTAATATTCTTTTCATTAATCAGTTTTTGGGTTTTGAAAGACATAAAAAATGTGTCACAATTTCAAAATATTTAGGCTCCTAATGCTACATCAAATATTTACGTTAGCAGTATGCTTTCCCATCATTGCTATGTTTTGATTTGTGTTAATCTAGCTTCCAATTATGATTTATCGACTCTGATATTGGTATTCTAAACATACATGAATAATACTTTGTACTATGCATACCGAACCTGTTATTAGCGAAACAATTAATCATCAGTAAAAAGAATTCAAGAAATAGCATAATGAATCACATCAGAGAAAACCTATTCATGTATTAACAAAAAATCATTGACCCAAATGAACGGTACATGAAATGTTGAAAGTAAAGCTTACCTTCGAATCCCTTGAGGTCTCCGATTTGTTTTGATGCCGGATTTTCCTTGGAGTTATGCATATTCAATGTTAAACTGGAATCTATTATTTCTATGGTCTCCAGCGTATCGCCAGAGGCCATATTTGCACTACACTAAATTAGAATTGAACTAGAGTCACTGCTGTCCGTACCAACACCACGAAACACTTCACTAAGACATTATTTTAATTGTTCGTATATGCATATTACAGTTTTCGATGGGAAAACTCGGTTTCCATTCCACATCTTTGACATAAACATTTTCCATTGACACATTTATCCCCACCCGATAATCAAGATGACAACTAGACGACGCATGCGGATCAAGCTTTATCGGTGAAAAACCTAAAAAATAGTTTTCCAGTAAAAACATCGTATGTGGTGTATTTTGGTTTCATTCTGCAAACTGATACTATTTTGAGTGTTCTGATGACCCTTTAGGGAAGCTTGGATCTCAACATTCCCAACGTAAGCAAATTCAGAATTTTTATTCAGCTAGCGCCATCTCTTGCATATTTGCTAACCAATTAACCATGTCATATTGTTTATGTACAGTTTTCAGCTTAGATTGCATAAAAAGACGATAAAAGAAAAAAAGAAATTCAAAAACTGCAGTTCAAAATAAAAGAGTTAATAAGCCTGGCAATTCTGAATTGAAAAAATTGGCGCGGGGAAATATAAATTACCACAAAAAATAATCCTGACAGGCATTCGGAATTGAATATTTATTAACTTGTTCCACAGTTTTAAATCCTGATGATATGTGCATGTTCCATGATTCCTTTGAGAAATTCCAAATCGGTTTCAGTAATTTGTTATTAAGCTATCAATGTGGCCACCTGTTGGCAAATAGATGAAATCACATATGCATTATATGAATCACTACTCAGGAATCTTCTTTCATTAGAAGGCTAAATGGGAATGTGGATATCTGCTACAGGTCAATGAAGAAATTTTGACGTTTCCTAAGCACAGTCACTGTAGAATAATCATGTGAACTGGATGTCGCAAGATGTACGATTTAGTATCAGGCGTGTAGATGTCGCTAACTGTACTGCTCAAAGATGAAATTATTTGTAGCTTTTATGCTTTTGTGGCCTGTGGAAAGCTGTGTCGTTGAATTTATATATATCATTTTTATTCAAAATTGAATCATCTGAATTAAACTAATTGAAACCATTTAAATCATAGGTATTTTTGTCAAAAGATTATAAACATTTTACTAAGGATTGAAATCAAAGATAATTTTCAGAATCCATAAATAAACGATCAAACGATTTTAGAAAAGAACGTGTAATAAATGGATTGGATGATTGGTTTGAATAATAAAAATCATAGCCTGTGGCTGTTTTTTATATTGGCTTATAAGGTTTAATAAAGTTAAATAGTGATTAGATAATTGTTTGGCTAAATTTGATTTTTTTCAAAATAGATATATCTAAAACGAATCATATGACACTTTTTGCCTCAGTTAAGTAGTTGTGTGAAGCATTCAGTACAGCTGAGGTCCCACGTCCCGTTTTCAAACACCAAACACAAGCTTTTTTGCCTTTTTGAACTTGCTGGGTAGGTAGGTACAGTCGTAACAGTCCCGTGGAGAAGGGGCGGATTTTGAGCGGGGGTCTGAGCGTAGGCCCTTCCAGATAAAATCCTGTCTTCGGGAGGCAATTATCTGGGATTCGGGTCCCATTGAGCACCCTGAAAATAAAATATAAATAAAAGAAAATTCTGAAATAAAGAGGAAATATCTGAAAAGCAAAAATGACGGCTTCATATGTTTTCTGTGTTTTGCACCCCATTGGCGCCCTTTGCATGCATTGCAAAATCATGGTCTGAAAAGGTGGGAAATGTCTTCAGTAGGGAAGTTTGTTTTTAGGGGGATTTGGGGGCCATAGTTCCTAGTCACGACACTGACCACTCCCCCACTTTTGATCCGACTCTGACCAACAACAACAATTCACTAGGCATAACATCAATATACAAGAGCCAGGTACTTTTAATAAGAGATCGTGGGAGGACTTGACAGCATCCGAAAGCTCGTCTCGTTACGATACGATAAGCACTCATCCGTTTATCTATTTGCTTTACATACCTACAAAAAATCACCCCTTTTAATCTGGAGTTGCGGTTATTACAGCGTTTTTTTCGCTTGATCGGTCCTTCTAGCTATCCATCCTCATTGGACAGTGTTCAATCTTATATAGTTCAGTGAAGGAAGGAATTATTTGAATATTAGTTTAGATCCGATCATTTATTTTGTTGTTTGCGATGAGGGGGGATATGCTCCCAGCTGAATTTGGCCCGAAGACTAATATTCTTGCATGGGTATCAGTTTTTTGCATAAAAAGCACATCTGGCTTATTTGATCAGTTTTCTGGGTTGCAGATTCTCTTTCTCCGACGCTTTTTGCTGTAGATCAACGAACTGTTGAGGACAGCACCTTCATTTCCTGCATGAAACCGGGAAAACCACTACCATCCCGAAAGACCTTAATACGGCGGGGGTAGGATGTACACTAAAGTACTCCCTAAGGCTTCTGGACCCAATCCATGATCGAGCAATACGTCTAGTGGATGCGTCTGACCCAACAAAGCAACTCTACAGTCTAGAACTCTAGAACATAGCTGATCTGTTTCTATTCTATGGATACTATCATGGCAAATGTTCAACTGAGCTACTCGCATAATAACACCAAGAGTCGCCAGTACAACAACTCTAGATGGGACCAATTGGGTCAAACTTCCAACGTTTCAAACGAGCCTCTGCAAAAAGTCGTCCTTTTAGACAACCTCGGTGTTGTGGAATGAGGCTAAGATGAGCCTGAACAAAAATCAAATCTTCCAAGTCTAATCAATGAACATTATCGTAATTCATGTTCACTATTTTATTTAAACACTTCTATTATTGTCATGTACTTGTTGAAATGGTGGATGCCACAACCAAATGTAGTGTTTGTATGCTAACACATTCACTATATTTTTAATTGTATATATACTAGACGTGTATGGTGATTGCAGAACGGTTCCTGTTGCTGCAGGTATGGATCTAGAAAATAGAACGTAATTAAATATTATCTTGAAGGCTTACGTTTTCTTGAAGGCTTACGTTTTCTTACTTACACCGCTAGTTGCTCCAAGCTTCAAGTAATTCATTTATTTCACATCACAGTCTTCGTCAACGGCATTCTAGCGGTACGCAACTCGTGTTTTATGCCTGTTCCCATGCCTATTATTTTCCATTGGTTTTAATTTTAATCTCAAATGTGAAAATTAAAATAAATTATTTTTAACCATTAATTACCAAATTTTACAGTCAACTGATTCAGCAAAAATTCTTGGTGTGATCTGTGATACAAAGTTGAGATTCATTGAGCATGTAAAAAGCATGTCGCAAAAAACTTATATGAGACTACGTGCCCTTATAGAAAACCGGGAATTAACAAATTTTAAACTACGTAAAAAACTGTGTGAGGCTCTAGTCATATTTGTACTAAATTACTAAATTATTCGAATATTATATACTATCCATGTTTAGACAACTTTACCAAAAACATAATTCAAGTAATTCAAAACAATTTTGTACGTTTTATCTTCACGCTGCGCAAATTTGATCATGTATCAGCGAAATAAGATATCCAATACTAAATTGGTTGGAAATGATTGATTTAGTTAAGTATAACCATTAAGTTGTCATACATAAATTATTAATCACCTCAAAACCAGTTTACGAAGAAAAAAAAACATTTAAACAGGATATTCAATTATTAGAATACCGCAACATACCACAACCCTATTTAAACGTTGGTTCCCTTATAACGTCGCGGTCATACCTACATAAAGCAATACCCAAAATATATAAAGAGTATTCCTTACTATCTTTCTGTCAAAAAATGAAATCTTTTCTAATCACTTCATCAAAGATATTCCGACTTTGTTAATAATTTATTTTTCAATATCCGCCATTTTCTTTGTTATATTTGTTCGTAAGATTTTTGCTGAAAATATATCATTTTTTGGTATTGTCAACATCTGATTTTCATCTATATGGTTTAATTGATGTAAGAGTAGCAAACGCTAAAATTCGCCATATAGGCCTAACGTTAGCTTTATTACAATGTTATTGTAATATAAATAAAGACGTCTTTTATTATTATGGTTATTATTATACTAATTTTCTTAGATTCTTCTTTCCAAGAAGAACAAAATTTTGAAGTTGAACTATTTGCGCCAAAACTACGGAATGCTTCAGTCAACGTTGTAGTATTCTTATAGGAGAAAAATTGCATGTAATTTCATTATCATTTTACTCTTTCTTACCTTTGAAAGTCGACTGAACATGTATGCCAAGTAAGTTAGTGTTGAAATATGTTCCCGCGTTACAGTTCGAGATGATAAAGAAGACTGTTCAAGTGCAAGTACTGAACCCTGAGGAACATCGGCATATAATCCTGTTGTATAACAGTGCCCCTGCTGACTGAACTACGCATCAACTTTCTCTCTCTATCCCATCGTTAGTGAGGCGTCTGGCAGCGTGCGATAGTCCGTTTCGAATCGTTAAATTGGCAACGGGAGATGTGTAATAAAGATCTGAGGACCACACACGTCGCGGCCGTGATTGGTCCGCCCGCCTCTCCGCGTCGATGGGCGTGGCCGCGCAGTGGAGGGGGTGCCGGTCGCAGGTGGCCTGGACGGAGCGCCGGCAGCCCGCAGCGGCGGCAGCTAGAACTAAACGGCGGCCGTGATTTATGGCATGTGAGGGATTTCTGGGGATGGAGGATTTAGTGCGGCTTACCGCAAGATGGGAAAGGTGAAACATCGGGTGGAGGTATCTTTAGGGGTTCGTCGTTCGTTTTTCTTTTATTGACGAGGAATGGCACAGCTGTGACGGATTTCGGGGGGGAGTGGCATGCCTCCCCTAAGACTAGCAGCAGCCTTGGAAATTGTTTCCCAGTAGAATCAAAAATATTGAACATTCAACAACCCTGAGGTGATCTAGCAATTAACAATAAGCCTTATGCGTAAAGCTATAATCATCTTGAAGTAAGGATACTATATTTTTGGTAATATATGGTTAATCTAAATATATATACTTTCAATTCAAACTTGGGAAGTAAGAATACTAAAATCATAAATTAAGCATATGAATCTTGGAACAAAACAAAGAATATTTCACTTATAAGAATACTATAACATTGACTAAAGCATTTCATAAATTTGGCGCAAATCGTTATACTCATTTTGTTCTCCTTGGAGGTAGAATTTAAGAGTATTGGTATGAGCATTCGGTAATTTTGATGGGATGCATACATAAAAAGAAATTCTCAATTCAAGAATTTCGATTTTAGAATTCAATATCTACTCATTCTGAAGAAATATACTCTGAAGAAAGATAATTTTCTACACAACTAAGATTTCTAAAAAGTATTCCATATTTTTTTGTATGGTTATCATATTTTCCAACGGAGCTCCGTTTACTTCAATCAAGAATCACGAACATGTTGCGATTCCCTCCAAGTAATTCTTTTAGTTTGGCATCGCCACATTCGTCAACGGCAATTCAGCGGTACGCGTGTGTCTGTTTCCGCGCCCGTTAGTACCTATATATAGTATTTAATTTTTACCAACCATCTCTTAGGATGAATGTGCTGTTGCTAAGTTGTAGATATGTGATATGGGTGATATGTGAGTTGTGAATAAGTTCTATTACAAATGGTGGACGTATATCTTTTGGCTTAATTACAGGTTCATATTTTTTATATTCTGTGTATCTGTACAATACCTTTCAAACTTGAATTATGAAAAATACTATATGACGCAGATAAATGTAAGAAAGAAGTCACATTGGTACAGTTTTAGCACTTTTTTGGTTCTTCTTTTCAAGGTTAAGGAACCAACAGTAGCTTTGATAACAGCTCATCAAAATTACAGAATGTTTATACCAATAATAAATTATATAATGAAGTGGAACTATTTGCGCCAGAATCATGAAATGCTCAGTCAACACTATAGTATTTTTCTAGGTTAGAGTTTCTCCGTCTGGCACAAGATTATGGCTTAATTTGAGATTTTGGTATTCTCACTTCCAAGACATTCCCAGGTTTGAATTGAATATATTTACTTAAATTTACTCTATATGATCAAAAATACATTATTCTTACTATAAGATTATTATAGCTTTGCGCATATCGAAAGATATGGTATACTTGAACGAAAGCACACATTTTTCTTTTGAGAATTTATTTTTATGTTTGTGTGATTAAAGCCACTGTTGGTTCCTTCACTCAAAACGTGCCCAAATGGTACCAACATGACCTCTTTTTTACCTTTTCCTACGTTATATAATATTTTTGCTAACTCAAGTTTCAAAAGTATTGTAGGTACAGATGAACATAGAAAAAAATATGCACCTATATTCATACTTAAGCCAGAATATATAGTTCTACCACTGGTAATTGAAGTTATTTACAGCTTACATATCATATCAACACCTTTACCTGTACCTGTATGAGATCCACACAACTCCAATTTTTCAGCTGCTCATTCATCCTGAGGAGGAGTTGATAAAAATAATGGAAAATGATAGGCGCGGAAACAGGAGAAATAGGAGACGCGTACCGCTAAATTACCGTTGACGAAGATGGTGATGTGAAATAACTGGATTACTTGAAATGAATAGAGCTGTACTTTCAAAGCGTATAGGTATTTTGGAACCGGGAAAAACGTATATTGTTAAAAGCTGTTTCCAAGAGGTTTGTATATTTGATCGAAGTAAGTGGGGCTCTGTTGGAAAATTTAATAACCTTACAAAAAAGTATGGAATACTTCTTAGAAAAGTATTGCCATCTAAGATGCGGAGAAAATATTAGAAATATTTTTCTTCGGTTTATTTTTTTTCAGAATGAGTATTGAAATAAAAAATATACTTTTCTTGGTTTAAATAAATCATAATTTCCTCATCAAGTAGCAACAAATGTTCTTGTCGTGAGTATATCTTAACAAGAATATCGCAATTCTTGAATATAAAAATTATTTCCATGTGTGTAGCGAATTATATCGTGATGGGAAGTGATAACTCCATTTCCTCGTCGTTTTCTTCCGATTTTTCGTGTAGAGAGAGTGATAGCTAGGATAGAGCAAGTAGGGCTCTCGCCACCGGCGCAATGTGCATGGGGCACAAAATCATGAGTAGAACAGGCGGGAAACGTTGTCAATAGTTTTTTTTGCTTTGCAGTTTTTTGTGAGAAATGGTTTCAGTGGAAAGGTTTTATTGCTCATCAAGTTTTATGGAGAGATGCGATAGGGTGGTTTCTATAGAGCGGTTTTTAGAAAAGGGGGCACAAATTACGGAACTTGCTCTGGGCCCCTGAGTTTCTAGGCGAGTAGGCACTGCTCATCCTTGAGAGTTAAAATTAATATATTATGGAAAACAGAAAAACAAAACAGCAGGAAACAGACAGCAGTACCCACAACGTACACATGGACACATGGGAGCTTGAACGCCACTCCACTTTGATTTAATTAATTAAGTTGTCGTTGAACCGTCAACCAATTAAAACTAAAACACATATACATATACAACAAACGGTAAATTACCCACGTTACTAATTAATGTTTTTATTAATTTCTTTTTGCCCGGTCGCTAATGAAGAAGTGAACTTGTTTTTGCCAGCAATTAATCGATGCAATTAAAGCTGTCCGGGCTGATGAGAAAGAAACACAGTTCGTTTGCCTACCGCACACTGATTTGTTTGAATTACGACCAGATCATGTTTTGCCTCTTGAATATTCATATAGGTATGCGGGTTATGGACGTATATGTTTATGGTGTGTATATGGTTTGATGTAATTAATATATATTTCATTACCAGTAGGTACTTAACTACTTACTGACTTGCTACCGGATGCTTCACAGCATGTACCGCATCATGCACACAGATAAAAATAAATTCTCTCTTAGCAAAGTTATAAAAATCTTGAAGTGAGAATATCTACTATATTTTTGATCATATAGGACTGACTCATTAATGCCAAAATCCTAAATTGAAATCTTGGGACAAAACAAAAAATATCTCGCATATGAACACTATAATGTTGACTGAAGCATTATATAGTCTTGGCGTAAATATTTAGTTAAACTTTATTCTAGAATCATGTAACTAATAGATGCTGTCACTTCAAGAATTTTGTTCTTCTTGGAACAAGAAAAATGCATTGAATCTTGAAAAGAATAACCAAAAAATGTTCAAACTTTACCAATGTGACTTCTTGCTAACTTTTCTTTGCGTCATATACCTAGTATTTTTCTCAGTTTAAGTTTGAAAGGCATTGTATAGAACTAACTATAGATGAACATAGAATACAAAATATATGTAGGTAGGTACTTAAGCCAGGAGATTCACTATTCGTAATGAAGCCTATCACAATTAACATATCACATACTTGCGAATACTAACCACAACTCCTAATTTTTAATACTTCAATCATCGTGAGGGGAGCTGATGAAATAAAAGCAAATGGAATGCGGAGGGGGGTCAAATTTTGTGGAACATATTAAAAATATGATAGAAGTGTAATAATAATAATAACGACAGATATCAGGTTATATTAATATCATCAACTTTTTTCAGCCTTCGGGAGGGGGTGGAGGGTTAAAACTCATGTAATCCCCTCTCCGTATGGCCTTTGAGGGGCGTATTGTAATCGCGGAAAATTTCGACTATGGAGGGTAGAGGTAAGGTCTGATTATGAGGATCTGTTGAACAAGTGTCCAGCAATAATCCGTGAATAATAGTTCTGAATACTTCCAGAATAGCGCTAGAGTAGCAAAGGAGTATGAAATGAATTTAGCAGATGTAGACGGACTGAATTGCGCTGAGTTGAAATAATTATTCATACTTTTGCTGACCAGAGCAGTTAATAGAAGTACAATATACAGAACCTCAAATATTTAGGTGGCCCACAATAATTTCGAAAATATAACCTTAAAAAGTCGCTGTTAGATAGCGTGGAGAATGATCAATTTTCGAGAGCTTTTAATGATTAATTAATTTAAAGTGCGCTATAAAAAAGCGGAAGTTCCCTGTTTACTTCTCTATGATACTTTAGCATTTTTGGCATGTCTTTCAGAATTTACCCACGCGCTACACTAGCGCCACCATAATTAAACTACTTCCAACGGACAGAGACGGTTCTCCTCTAACCCGAACCCTCCATAATTTCTACATGTCTAGATATAGTTGATAATGCAAAGGCGACGTTATAGGGGGTAGGGGTGATCCAAAGTACCGCAAAATTATTTTTGTCAACCCCTAAAACAAGAAATAGACGAATTCAATTAAATGCCACACAGTGCGGATTGACCAGCATGTCAGGGTTGTTGTCTGTACGTTAAACTGAACTCCATTTGTAGATCTATCCAAATACGAAGCATACTGAGCACGTTGTAGTACCCCATAAAATGTCAGCTGCAATGTATTAGAGTCACACACTCCATTTTCATATAAACAACCATTACTAAGTATACGCCATGTAACTTTTTTGCGCTGACAGCATGGTGTAACTGAATATATGTTGTACGTATCACAAGTGAAAGAATCCTTGCCATAAAAGCGCTAGCTAACTTCCCCGTTTCACATTTTTGGATCCAGTTTCCCAAGACGATGAGTGCGAAGTGTCCGTAATTATACTTTTTTCTAATAAATTACCGCGCTTTCAAATGTCATTTAAATCTAACCATGTAAGGGTATGTATGAAAAAAACCAGAAAAATTCACGCCTATGGCAGATGGCGAGACAGCTTGTTTAGGTAAATCTAATATGAGCTTGAATCGATCTTCTTGCACAAGTCTTCGGGTTTTTATAGGCATTGATTATACCCTTTTTTGACGATCCACCAGTTGCTCAATACAGTTATATGTCTAAGCATAAAGACATATCGTCCAGCATGTTTGAAGATTATTGCGTTAAAAATTCAGAGAAACTATAGAATTATAAAAATACCGCCGGTGCAGCGTAGTAATGATTTCCATGAATCTGGAGTGCAACTGTCAGGCGAACGACTCTTAGCCAGTGACGTGCTTCAGAAAGCCGAAAACGCTCTCCTTAAGAGGGGCTTCTACCTAAAATGAAAGGCGTTTTCCATGGGTTTCCATTATTTCGTTTACCGAGCTCATTTTTCAAAATATTGAAATGATTTTTTTTAAATGATAGAGAAAGGTTGGTTCTATACTCGTTGAATAACCTTTTTTCAATTTTTGATACAAAATTTTAGATATTGTCGCAATGGCGCTCGTATCAGCAGTGAAAATATGTTCATGTATGGTGACACAATATTTCGTTTGGAGCGCTTGATTTCGAAAATATTGAAAATATTTTTTATGCAGAAAAGGACGGCTATATGCCCGTACCTTTTCTTGATATTTGTGTTATTTTGATTACCAAAAGGTTAAAAAACATCCGATACGAGTCAAAAAATGTCAATAGGTCATGTGACAATATCTAATATTTTGTATTAAAAATTGCAAAAAATCGTTAAATTATCTTGAAAAATGAGCGCTGGAAACGAAATATTGTAAACCCATGCCAAACGCCTTATATCCTAGGAAGAGTAGTATCCTCTTAAACGCGAGAGAAAAATATATATTCGCATTTACATTGAAACGTGTTTTGTAGGGGTTTCCCTTAACACTAGTGCAAATGCAGTCGCCAAAAAATATTACCCTTGAGACAGACAAACGACAGAAAAAATAATTTAATATAAAAATAGCTAGTCAGGATAAATAGTACGCTAGATTTGAGATATCTAGTTTGGTAAAGTCAAATCTCACAGTCTGACAATGATTTAAATATAGATCGAAACGTGTCACTGAAAGAAAAATAGTTTTATTTCTGAAACTGTGTGTTAAGTACACAATAATTTCATCTGCTAAAAATATTGTCTAAAAAGCATGAGCCGTATTTTAGCTATAAATTTTAATTTTTAATTTTATTTTTGATTATATTTTAGACTATCTTCCGCAGTTGAACCAAACTTTAATAACCAAAAATTAATTTGCACATCTTTAAGCAGTGTACTATTAGAGCGTCTTTTAGTTTCTTCAAACTATAATATATTTGTTCCATTTATTTGTATTAAAACGAGCTTGAATGTAATAGTAACAAGAAAAGTCGATTAATTAGCAAACAGCCAAGAACCCATCTAATTTTGGAAACTGAATTCTAAACAAAATTTTTGTTCAAATACTGTAAGAAATTTAACGATTTTAACAGAGAACTTAATTAATCCCTAAGTAAGGTTTTTGAGATGCATGCCCTTGAATAATTTGAATAATTCACTACTGGATCGAGAACAGTAATATGAAGATACTTTGGTACAAAGCTAAAATACCACCTTACAGCTTTGTTTGATACAAAAAATCAGTTTTAACAATCAACCTGTCAGTCAAATTTCAGCACGCTAATGGCCATGCGAAACTATGTCTGGTTTGATTGCCCATCAGCATTTTAATTAATGAAATGATAATTACATTAAGTGGCAATAAAACTGCAACAGAGAAAATACACAAGAAACCGACTTTTCTCGGAAACAATTCCACCTATGGCGTATTTTTTCTAACTACATTTTTTTCTTGATTTCTCATATTGAAATTACTTGTGTTGCCGGTTCTGCAATGGCCGATGGAGGATTCGTTGTGTACACACGAAGTATGTGAAGACATGCATGGAATACCGAGAAATGAATTATCTAGTAATCTTCTGCATCTGTATCACGTGTTGCAAGCAGACGCAAGAGACCCATATGAACATTCAGAATAGATGTCAATGATATGTTTCTAATCAATCAATCAACCAATTAAAAATAATCATTTTAATTACTATTTCCTAATGAGATTGTTCTGAAGGAGAAGCAAATTTCTGCTTGCGAATGTTCTGGAGAGCAAAGAATACTTCTGCAAACGTTTGTTAGTACGAGGGTCACGCTCAAAGTATTTAGATGCAGAAAAACTGCAAGGTTTTTTTAAAAAAAACTTTATTCTGTTTTTTCAACATATTCTCCCCTACCTCAATACATTTACGCATTCGGTAAAACCACTTGTCAAAATCTTGTGAGCAACGTTCTTTTGAAAGGTTGCTAATTTCCTCCTAATATGCAGCGATTGCCTTTTCATCGGTGGAAAAATGGCGACCTCGTAACTTTTCTTTGATCTAAGGGAATAAGAAGGAGTCGCACGGAGCTGGGTCCGGAGAAAAGGTGGGTGAGGCAACAGTTTGACACCCTGTTCAGCAAAAAATCGAGTGTTTAAGCGGCGCTTTGAGCGGGTGCGTTGTCATGGTGCCATTGAATACTCCGCAGACCAGTCTATGTTCGTCTCTTGCCTAGTTCTTGGAAGAGTACAGGAACACATTTGGTTATATACCATTCAGAAGTAACTCTCCTTTGATTTTCCAAGCCTACCGTTGTGATGTATCCACTTTTATAAAGAAAAGTTGAGACCATTTTCTTTCCAACACTCTTGGAACGAAGAATTTTCGTTGGAGGCTGCTCACTTTTAAAGCACCAAACTAATGATTGCTGCTTAGTTTCGGGATCATAATGATATAACCATGTTTGGTCTCTGGTTACAATATCAAAAGTTGTTTGAAACTTGTAGACAAGGTGGATTTTTCAAAAGTTTGATTTCGGACTTCCATTGTCTATAAAATTTTGAGTATCACAACGTTTTCGATGAACAGGTCACCTGAAGATGATTGAAGATAGCATATCAATCGAAACGTCGTGATACTCAAAATTTTATAGACAATTGAAGTCCGAAATCAGATAACAGGCCAGACCTCACGCGAGTTCTTATGTAGGTATATATTTTCCTCAAAAAAAAAAATTCTATAACCTTTTTGACAGTTTGATTGACACTTTTACTAAAAATGCCGGTAAGCTTAATATTAAACTGTCATTCGAAACGTGTGTCATGGTGTATTACATTTTTTCAAAGCGTACCTATAATACAAAAAATGTCTATTAACATAATCTTAGAATGCAACAAAGAGTCCCAATGAAGGAAATTTTGGAAAAATCCAATGTGGTTTTCTTTGTAACGAAATATTTTAATTATTTTATGACTCAATCTGAAATGGAGCTTCTAGTCAAGCGCAAGACCTCGCCTTACGGGAATTGATGCACAAAATATGCTAACATAGAAATAACTATACCATATATTGATCCATTTTTTTAATTTGAAACGCAATGTATAGGAATTGAAACCAAATTAGCAATATGTACGTTTTTATGAGGATTACTAAACTGAAATTTTTATATAAATCGTTCATTCCATAGGAAAAAACAAAATTGATTGAAACTTCTGATCAATAATATTTGGAGGCAGAGGCGTATACATGGGGGGAGTATTGTGGGTACCCCCTTTCCCCAAGATTTTTAACGAAAAATTTAATTTAAATTTGATTTTTTTCCAAGGAATGAATGAGCTCCGTAATCTTTATATGAACGTATTGTTAATTCGTTATTCCTGTACAATGTGTTGCTAATGAAAATATCAGACCAATACATAATGTATCCTGGTTAAGTATGAGTAGCTTGAAGCTAGACTTCGCCATTTATAACTAATTGTAAAATCATTATCATTATTATTATTATTATTATTATTATTATTATTATTATTATTATTATTATTATTATTATTATTATTATTATTATTATTATTATTATTATTATTATTATTATTATTATTATTATTATTATTATTATTATTATTATTATTATTATTATTATTATTATTATTATTATTATTATTATTATTATTATTATTATTATTATTATTATTATTATTATTATTATTATGTATTTCCATTTTAGCCTATTTTTAACAGTCGTTACCGTTTTATTCATATTATTTTTAACAACTCTGAATTTCGAAATAAATAATAGGATTCTGGTAGGATCACTGAAATCAAAATAAAATTTCGGAAATCTTGCGATAACTCAAAATCAGCTTTTTATTTGTAGTTTTAAATCCTATAGCGCGACCGCATCAAAAATTCTGCATGGTCAGTGCGCATTTGTACGTATTAGATTCAGGACGAACGAAAATGTTTTCGCAAATGAAAAGTTGTATAATTAACAAACAGTTTCACAAATAATTCAATTTCACAACTTTTTATCTGCGTGATGGAAGAGTTTCACCAAGTAAGCGCATCTACTATCTACATGGAATAGTTTTACTCTTTCAGATGAGCTGAGGCACACTGTATTTATCTGTTTGATCTCATTTGAAAAATATCTCGATGTCTCTATTGTGGCGGCTCAGAGCTCAATGACTCCTCTGTTACACTATTTGTTAGCTTCTCCTTCTTTATTATAATAACTTTTAACATATTCCTTTTTCTATTACCTCAACTACCTCGACGAAGGTATTACAGAGAATGGTGAAAGCATAAACAAACTTCATGCCCTTTTACCCCCCCCCCTCCCCTTAAACTGAGATTAGGTACTCCCTTGTTGGGAGATGTAACAACCATATTAGCCCCCTTGTGTACGCTCTGAAATAATTTAGAACATATTGTTTGTATTTTATTCGATTGAACCATGAATGGTAGGGATTTTTCTTTGGTGCACCTTGTATACCTACCTATAGATACCTACATCATATGAATGTACGTGGTAACATAAATCATTAGCAGAAAAGGGAGATCGGATTCACGTCATCGCGTCACCTGAAACATAACCTCAAACAACAACGGACATATTATTATGCTAATACCCAATACATCTGGTTTATGAAACCTTTAGTTCTTTGTGTGTACCGCACTAACTCAATCCGTAACAAATCGCTACGGAACTGAGTTGTACCAATGTCGTCGCTTCGACTTAAACCATCGGTGATGTACCTACCTACCTATGTTGAGGAGTTATTCATTTAGAAAAAAGCATGATGAATTTGTTGCAGTCCAGAGGGTTAATTCTTGGGCAAACTTATAGTTTTATCCATAACCGCTACCTAATGGCTTGAACACTTTAATCATATGTCTTGGAGAGTTTTGGATTGACTCACTCGGAAAACTGCCAAAAAACAGGCCTGTCGAGGGAAAATCCGGGAGCGGGAGAGAAAGTACTGTAAATACTTCAAATAGCCGTCAGCGTCTAAACGTAAAATTAACTCCCACGCTCGCTAGACACAAACGGTGAAATAGCACAATTAAGGTTATGCCCGTACTTGCGATTTTCTATCACACGATTGCTTGATCGCAAAAATAAAGAGAAAAACTAACAACGAGGCTTCAGGAACATGCGACTAAAAAATGCAAACAGTCCTATTTTAGTAGAGACGCTATTATAGGTAATTGAGAGGAATCGTACGGACAGGCATAAACCTGCGCACACTTCCAACCTTTTAATCGCGCTCCTTGGTATTTGCAGACAGTGCAACTTGTGCATTTTGTAGTTTTGCTTTGCCTAGAAAAGCTGTTTTGTGGCTTGGAAGTATCTGACGACGTTAATGCTGGAGTTTTCTCAATTTTTTACTACACATTTTCACACAGTGATACTGCGGTTCAGTTCAAGCACTCTATTTGAATTGGATATTCCAGAAATGAAGTAGAAACACGCGCTAAATGTAAGCAACTCCACAACGCCAACATCCTGAATGTTATCCGTCGCACCACGTCCACGAAACATTTGAAAGGAAAAGAAAAAGACAAAGTCCACTGAAGGCCTGCAAAAAAAGAAATGGTTTGTAACAGTGGGAAAAGATGAAAGGTTTATTTAAAGGCCGGGACCTCCCCTTTAAACACACGGGGGTCTTTTTAAATCCCGGGCCCTGGGGAAGGCCCCACACCCTCTACCTCTCATTGACTCTGTAAGGGACTATAGAATGCGTTTTTTAATAAATAAACATTCAGAGCTTAAGTTACTGATTATAGTTGGAAATTAATTTATTTCAAGGATTGGCTACATATATTAAAGTAATGTCTTTATTTAGCTTTTCCCCTATGCATCCTATCATCTTTTATTTTGCCTCGCTTCAATAATATATCACTGACTTTTCAACGTTACCTACTTTACCTTAGAGTTTGGTAGGTATTTTGCTATTACTTGTTATTGACGCAATTTGTTATTTGTTTCTTTGCTGTTTCAGTATCAGAATGTTGATTATATCTATTATTGTTCAAAATGAAAATAGCACCATTATTCATGTTAACATTTTGATACCTAGTGAAATAGTACCTATCATTATAGTCTCTACAATAGAAGATCTATTATTGAATATTATAAAAATATTATGGTCCGTTTTCAGACATAGTAGATACATAATTTGTGAAATTTTACATTGACAACCTAATTATTTGACCCCTTCTGATGTTATGCATGAGCCCCTATGAGGTTACTGGTTTTTTTGAATAAAAAAATATTGGGAAATAACACGTGCCCCTCCCCCTCCTGAATAAATCCCGCATTCCGATACTCCTGGAATATTTTAGGAGACATTTGGCTACCTCTCATTACAAGTATTTGTATTATAAAAAGAGCACAGAACATGACATTATTGGTCAAATAATGTGCAATGAATCCGAGAGAGATCCAGAGTAGGTATAAGTTTCACAATTCATATTTTCAATAAGAACGCTTTGAGTACCGTTATTCAAATTGAATATTCAAGAAGTAAAGAAGAAACACGCACTGACCGTGAGGAACTCCACAAAAGCTTACACATCAACGTCATGAATGTAACCCGTCGCTTCACGTCCAACGAAACACAATCAATTATTCATTTACCTAAATAGGAGGTCATCCGTCTGAACATATCATCCATACATAATCATCGAAATTGATTTCAATCAGAAACTCCATTCAAAGAAGACATCACTCCCAGAAAAAATCTCCTTGCACACAACAATATACTTGCCAGTACCTAATAATACCACTCTTAGCCTCTCCCCACTCTCGCGTTGCCCCTGGGCTATAAACATACCATTGCACCCGTCAGACGGACCGTCAAAACGTCGGATACGACGCTTCCATTGGAGGATAGCGGAGACCACGCCCTTCTGTCAACGCCTACTGCGGTAAAGCCCCGCCCATTAGTCGCTCACCATCGGCAGACAGTGTCCGAGCTTCAACCGGTGTAGATCAACGCAGCTGAGCAGTAAGTACGCTCTCAAGTGGTACCGGACTTGTTGTGTGATCCATATTGACAATGGTGTGAGATAATAGTGCGTGATGACCACTCTGGCAAGTGGTAGTATGGTGCCTCACCCGCTGCAGTTCCGGCAGAACATGGAGAGTACCACCGATGGGTCGATTTCGATGGACTCCAGTGACCAGTTTGACCAAACGGACAATGCCAGTTGTTGTAGTGACGATACAGTGCTGTCAGTGGGTAACGAGCAACCTTTAGCTAATGAAGAAACAGAGACTTTGTCTTTCAAGCATATCGAGAGTCATTTGAACGCGATTTCTCAGATCACGAATAGTACCTTGAACCCAGAACTGAGCTGTAAGAGCCCGTCTAGTCCTGTAAATAGTAGGTTAAGCCCTTCTAGTACAAAATCTTTCGGGTTCCGGTCTTTGGACTTTGAAAAATCCAATTCTGGAGACCCTTTTCGTCATACTATGTGCTCTCCAAGATCCATTTCTTCGCCGGAAAGTGTGAACAAGAGTCCTAGGCAAGATAATTTCTTCTTCAATCAGAATGTACAAAAAGACGCTTCAAACGATGATGCGTCTAGCGGAAGTTTGAAGTTTTCCATAGACAACATCCTGAAAGCTGATTTTGGGAGGAGGATAACGGACCCATTGCACATACGGAAAGCGAAACCTCAGAAGAATGTCGTGGTAGAATGTTCCTCGGAAGAGTCCACGCTGGCGAAAGCTCCAGCTCCTGTTGATCTCAGCAAAAGTGAAGAAAAAGATAAGAAGGACGAGAAACAGCCAATTTTGTGGCCTGCTTGGGTGTACTGCACGAGGTATAGCGACCGGCCTAGTTCAGGTAGGACATTTTTAATCTATTTTGTGTCTTTTTGATATTATAGTGATACAGCATCAGGTTTATATTTATGAAGTTAGCTGAAGATTGGCATGCTTAGCAATGTGAAATCGTAAATCCACTTCCTGAAAAATCGTATGATTATTTGTGGGAAATAAGAGGAGTTCCTTAAATTAATTCCTATGGTAATTACTTCCTATGGATTGAATTGAGTCTATTTTGAAAATGCAACTAGGTTCTAAAAACATTTAAAAAAGTCTGAACAAATGGTGATTCGAGAAACGGGCTAAAATAGGAGCAAGTAGCTATAGGTACTCACTACAGAAAGAGGATAATGAGTTTAAAAGAAATGTCAAAGAATTTGCCTCTATAAAGTTGAACGACGCCGAAGGCGATGTTTATATTTCTAACTCCTCAATAGACTGTGACTACAGATGCATCATAAGTTTTATCCAGGTTTCCTTATGGTTTGTTATTGGATCCCAAATTGGGGGTATTGCATTGCTACCTTGGAATCGTACTACTGTTTTAGCTGTATGTTTTATATTAACTCATAGGACCGGCAGGTTTATTGTCTTTGGGTGGTGGTGCATTATTTCCTTTTGTGGATTTCAATGCAAATTCATAACCTCTACACACATTAAAAGAATTTCTATATTCTTGTAAAGATATACTCACGACAAGAACATCTAGGCTTACTCTAAGACAATTTACTTGATACGAAAATTGTTATTAATTTGAACCAAGAAAAGTATATTTTCGAATTCAATACTCATTCTAAAGAAATATACTCTGAAGAAAAATATAATTTTCTTCACAACTATGATTTCAATGCTTTTCTAACAAGTATTCCATATTTCTTTTATAAGGTTATCATATTTTCCAACGGAGCTCCGTTTACTTCAATCAAGAATACGAACATATTGCGATTCCCTCCAAGTAATTCATTTACTTGTTTGGAATCGCCATATCTGTCAGCGGCAATTCAGCGGTACGCGTGTGTATGTTTCCGCGCCAGTTAGTTTCTATTGGATTTAATTTTTACCAACCACCTGGACGTATATTTTTTGGCCTAATTACAGGTACATATTTTTTGTACTCTGCTTATATTTACAACACTTTCCAAACTTAAATTAGGAAAAATAGTATATGACGCAGATAAATGTAAGAAAGATGGCACATTGGTACAGTTTTGATACTTTTTTGGTTATTTTTTTAAGGTTAAGGAACCAACAGAAGCTTTGATAACAACTGATGAAAATAACAGAATGGTTATGGAATATTAACGTTATATTATTTTCAAAATCAAATGTTTTAATTCTGTTTTCTACCTACTTTGATGAAGACTATCCAGGCAGCCGAAACGTCAGTAAATATTCATTAGCGGCCAGCGGAAAATATAATAAATCAGAGACAACCACAGGATAAGTTTTAGAGAAGTTATTTATATTAATAGTATCCGCTTTCCTTAACTATAATTTCTAAAAATCTCTTTAAAACATTTAAAATATCCCAAAAATGATTATTGGAAAAACGAATAGTATTAGATTTCATAAACATTGATTCCCAGTTTTCTACTGCGCCCTAAAACGATCAGAAACATAATTAACATGCGGATATATGTCTTACTTATTGACAAATTGGAACATGAAATATAAAGAAGCTATAAATCCCACCAAACAAACTAAATAAAAGTTAAAACGAAAATAACACTGGAATTATTGAATTATTCCTACCTAGTGAACTAACAAAAAATATGCGCGAGTCGATTTGTCAAATACCGATTAGGTAACATCCAAATACCGAAACGTCATTCAAGATTACGCCATTGAATATTTCAGAAATGCCATAATTGTATGCTAATCCTTAAGGGTGTGGATCCTTGGGTGATTATAAGAAGAGAAATCCATATTATCAACATATGTCAAACCTCGTAACTGTTGAGCTACAAAGTGTTGAAGTTAAAACAAATCGTGCTGTATTAAAACTTTGATAGCGTTCTAGATACATTTTTTTTAACCTTGCCACTCGAGCTCTGAGCACCAACAGCTATAGATTGATGTAGAAATTGTTTTAATTCTAATCAGTGGCGTACGGGATATGAAATAGATCTATATTTTCGGAAAAAATATGGTGCGTCGCTGGTTTCATTAAAATATTTTTTTCCAAATTCACTTTCATTTTGGGGTGAATTTGACTTCTTGACTTATTTTATCCGACGTACTGTTTTTACGTAAAAAAATAAACCGTCTTCTGGCATAGTGCTATGATAAGTAGGCAAGGAATTCTATTATGAAGCAAAACTGTGGCAATAGCAGAATGATTAATGCTAAAGTGATTGGAGAGATATTTATTCAAAAACGCGGCTTTTCATTTACTATAAATTTTGAAACGTAATATCCTTTGAAACATAAACAACATGGCAAATTTCACAAATGTTAAGTTTTACTTAAAGGCATAAAATGTGTAAGCTTGCTGATGGTATACAAAGAGCATTATTCATATAATGCACCCACGATTTAGGAACTCACAGAGAGCCATGTGAAACGGGATTATTTGAACCAAAAAACTACTTAAGAAGGGCAACACCGTACTGCAAAAACACCGCAAACCCATAAAGCTGTTTTAGATTTAGTTGAGCAAAATCCTGATAATAGTACCGGACAAATTGGGAATAATTTATTTGGTCTGCAACCTATAGTTATTACTCTAAATTCCATGATCTTTTGCCAGGTGAATTTGATCCGTAATTTGCTCTATTTGAGTGTTGACGACAAAGTCGCGATAATCAAAGCGGTTTAAAGTAGCAAATATAAAGCAGCTATGTGTCGTAAATTAAAATTGCAACTATTCAATAGATGAATATACCTAGTAAGCGTTTTTCATCTCCATGTACCAGGATCAACTTGGTTAGGCGTAGCTATTAAATAATAAGTGAATTTATTTTATTCACCTCTCGTGATATCGTTTCCCACCATTTCTAATCCGAATACCTACACGGAATTCGCGGTCCAATGACGTCGATATAAACGGGTTCTACTATATTTTAAATGTTACTTATGATCCAGTGTGGAAAATTCTTTATCAGTATTTCATAGCGCGTATAAATTTAATCAATGTATGAATGACCTTATAGGCATAGGTCGACCCCACTCCGCACAACCATAAGGCATAAATGAATGATTGCAATGGCCTTTCCATTGGATTTTGCTTTATCGACGTGCATTGAATGCAAATGCGTCTATTAGCACACAGCCTCAAATCACACGAATGATTGGCAACTAACACCAGACGGTTTGGTATAACACAAACCAGTGTCGCCAACTGGATTTTTGAGAGATCAGTAGATGTTGCTGAGAAATCAGCAGAATTCATGTTCAGTAACGAAGTATATGGTAAAGGGGCAGAAAATAAAGGAATTCTCTGTTGTTTTATTGCTAACCGTGCCCAAAACGTTCCATTATTCTTGACGTTCAGGTTAATAACACTACGAGTTGATATAATGGATATCATGTCTTCCATGGCAGCTAGAAGTTGGTCATCGGGTTGGGAAGCAAGTAGTTTTCAAGACTTATCAAAAGATTTAATTCCTAAAATTCATGTTTTCCTTGCTTAGAGTTGCATCTTGTACCTCCCTCTCAACCACCCAGAAAACGAGTTTTTTCGTGATTAAAAAACATTGAGTTTTTTAGTAAATGTGTTTACGATCTTCGACTACCGACTTTTGAGACCTCAGATTTGATATTTTCCGAAAAGATGCAAATGCGGAAAAAACAAAATCTCATTTCCTACGTAATTCAGGGGCGCTAATCATGAATCTGGTGTTTGTGCTGCGTCGGATGTGGGGGGATCCAAGGTGGACACCCTATCATATAATAAAACACAAATCGTACGAGAACGGCCTGGAGACGGGTGAACTAAACTCGAAACGTTTATATGTTTAGTGGTGCTGAATGCGAACATCAGAAAACTTAACTCGTTCCGAAAGTTCCATTTTGAGGAAGGTGAACGTCCAGAGGCCCGTCAGGATGGCCCCTTTAGTACCAAGCGGAAAGCGGAGGCCGGATTCATGGTCAGCGCCCCTCAACCACCCAGAAAACAATTTTACGACTTATTTGAAAATATTCGACTTTTTCAGTAAAATTTCTCGAACGCCGACTTTTGACTCCCATCTTGAGACGAAAAACAATTTGGCCCTCCATTAGTTGGAATCTATCCCGTGTAAAATTTTCTGCTGAATACAATGGTGTGCTCAGATTTGCGCTGCGAGGTTCCGGAAAAAAAAATTTTCAGAAGAGATTGAAATGGCGAGGAGGTGCAAAAATTAATATTTTTCAAACAGGTCAAAAACTCGATTCCTGTGTAATTGTGGGGCGCTAATCATGAATATGGCCTCTGTTTCCACGAAATCTTGGACTTTTTTGATGATCGAATTCGGATTCAGGGCATTCAAATACAGTAGGATGTCAACTCCCACTCAGCAAATAATGTTTGGCTTTATTTTAAAAAAAACTTGGTTAACCTGATCTGACAGACCGACTGACTGCAGATAATTTCCAAGTGAACACAAAGTTCCTAGGAACCGCTCTCATAATCAAAGACGAATCGTAGGCTTGGCGGTCCATTTAAATGAAAACAATACTAATCAACTTTTAGTCATTAACATATTTCTATTTTTTTCTCGGTCATTGTTTATGTCCTCTTTACGTTGTGTTTCCCATATTATTTAAAGCTTTATCGATTACAGCACGCTATGCTCATTTCATTGCCCAGACAATTAAAAAAATGTCTTAATTAAAGGAAAAACAATAACAGAGGCGATAAATAGATAATTGAAGTAAACATTTCAATTTCATATTGCCGTTCTAAATAGCTGGTAAGGTGTGTGAGTTGGCGTTTGAGATAATTGTATAATAGTGATAATATTTATATAACATATTTGCAAAGAGCAACTTGGAAGTCATCTGGTACTGGCAGGATTGGAAGCCCAGTGTACAGCATCATTAATTAACGTAAATATTTACTCCAGAGTGGCATCTCCTTACACTATTTAACAGAGAAAGTCATGTTCACATTTGATAGCAATCCATGATGAAAATCATAAAGACGATGGTTGCCAAATGTACAGGTATGGCGCACATACATTAAGTATGTCGCCGAATTTTTATAGAAAATTGGAATAAAAAAACATAGTTAAATACAGAAAAGATATAATTATGACAACACAGCATCAAGTTGTGGAGTTCGGCGTACTAGGATAATTCCAGGTTGTCATTCATATCATTGCGATCCACTGTTTTTTCTGGATAAATACGTAAGTCTTAGTAAGTCACTTAAATATGGGTCGCCAGTGCAAGTTTTCCAAGAAAGTAGCTCGTTTGAATCCGAATTCATCCTTTCAAGTGTAAGTGATATGTAAGTACTTTTAGATTATTTTGATTTGTGGTTAGTCAGTGGCATTGTCCTGTCATTGTTGTTCTATAATAAATATAAGAATAGAAGAAAATTCTGATTCTACTTGATAACTGAATTTACA
This sequence comes from Bruchidius siliquastri, assembly GCA_949316355.1. NCBI lineage: Eukaryota > Metazoa > Arthropoda > Insecta > Coleoptera > Chrysomelidae > Bruchidius > Bruchidius siliquastri. Next base: position 12,828,286 of record OX438532.1, on the reverse strand, counting down.
TAATGTGCAACCTAGTTTTGCTCTTAATGACATATATTTTGAATAAAGAGCTTAACTGCAAAAATAATCGCCTAGTTAGATATCACAAAATGTTTCCCACTCGTATAAAAATAAGCTCAATAAATTGTTGAATTTTCAACAAGTCCTGGGATGGAACGGGGTGGAATATTTCACTGGATTATTCGCATAATTTTCTTTTCGATATATCAGGAAATGAACATTAAGTCTTAATGAAAGTTGTTAATATTTTTATGTTATGCCGTTAAATAATAATGAAAAATAAATTATCTGGGGTATCGTATTCATAGTGATACACATTTTGAGTAAATAAAAAATTTTGAATAATATATTTCATTTATATGTGTCGACGTTTCTTTCACCGTAGTAGCCATAATTTGTAATGATGCGACATGACTAGTGAAAAAGCAAAGTGACCTAGGTCGCGCTTCTGAGAAATCAATCGCACAAAAACATCTCATTTGTTGCGAACCTTATACTACAGTATAATCCAAAATTAAAATTTGGAATATCAATAACATCAATCCTGAATCATAACGATATTGACAATTTCCTCATTAATATGAATTTTTTATGTAAAAGGTATTAAACCAGCTGTCAAGCTTCCCTCCCAGCTTTTAACAGTGTTGTCTTTATGGTACGCTGCCGTAGTGAGCTCTCTAGATACTTGACCGCCAAGCTATACTGACGAGTCTATGGTAAAGACGAAACATGCATATCTCTAACAGGTCTGATGCATAGTGAAGAGTCATATCAGTTGTCATCTTCTGATGTGAATGAACCGAGATAACGATACAAGTGTGTACGATGAACAAGAGATATCGCTGTAATCAGTTCCCCTTTTTTGGCAGATGTCGTAAGGGACATCTGTTGCCGCTTCAAGGCAGTCCAGGTGTTAGGACCTTTAAATTCGTAAGTTGCCAATGAGCGTCCCCATTCTCATAGACGGCGACAGTTGAAGATGAGTTCATGTTGCTATCACACCCTTGACTGGGTTACGTATATAACACCCAACTACTCTCTACAGTTAGACCGCCAGTCTAAGCTAACGACGAAACATGCATGTCTATATCAGGTCTGATGCACAGTGGCGAGCATACACTTAATATCAGTTGTCAGCTTCTGATGCGAATCAGCCGGGAGAAACAGTACATCGTAAATAGTGTTTACGAAGAACAAGGGATGTCGCAGTAAATCAGTTCGCCCTTGTTGACAGATGGTGGACAGTACAGGTGTTAGGACCTTTGACTTCGTAAGTCGCCAATGGGCGTCCCCATAGAGGGCGACACTTGGAGATTAATTGATGTTGCTATCACACCCTTGACTGGGTTATGTATATACCACCCAACTGCTGTCTTCAGTTAGACCGCCAGTCTAGGCTAAAGACGAAACATGCATGTCTATAGCAAGTCTGATGCATAGTAGAGAGCATACAGTTAATATACGCTGTCAGCTTCTGATGTGAATGAGGCGAGATAACAGTACATCGTAAAAGTGTTTACGAAGAACAAGGGATGTCGCTGTAAATCAGTTCACGCTTGTTGACAGATGTCGTAAGGGGGACATCTGTTGCCGCTTCAAGGCAGTCCAAGTGTTAGGACCTTTGACTTCGTAGGTTGCCCATGGCCGTCCCCATAGATGGCGATACTTGTAGATGAGTTGAAATTCCAATGTTAAAACATTTAATAAGCTTTGCATTTTCAGCATCAACAAAGCTTTGGTAGATGAACGTTTAAAGCTGATGGTTCGATTGCGGCTGTCTTCTGCTTCTCTGGAGGGACCCCCATCGTCGTACGGGTCGTCAATCAATTACGGCGACAAAAGCGGCCAGCGAGATGCAAAAACCCTTTAATTGATGCGCCCGGTCCATCGCATCGCATGCGTTTCCGCAACCGTTTTCTCGATCTCTCGCTGACTGTTCGCGTCTCAAGATCCCGAGAAATCGTCGCAAAAAGCGAGCCGGCCATCGGTAATTTAGGTATGCAAGTTGGCTGCTCTTATAATTTGTTTCTTACGAGTTTCACTGCGAGAGCTCGTGCCACCGACCCACCGAGAAATTCCGATCCTCCTCGCTCGGGACAGTTTTGTCAAGTCGTGTGCGTGCAGTACCGGTACTACAACATATGCAATGGAAGTTCATTCATCTGTACGTAATGCTGTACGTATCTGAACTTTTGACAGATCGGAGATCCTTACAAAATAGAACCGGATCTGAATCGGATTTGAAAACATTTTCTTTCAGTGACTCGTTTCGATTTATATTTAAATCATCGTAGCACTGTCAGATTTGAATGCTTATAAGGCTACCCAGATTACTTACCTACTAGCCAACTAGATCCTAGCAAGGATACAAAACTAGAGCTCTCAAACCTAGCATACTATTTATCCTGTCTAGTTATTCTTCTATTGAATTATTTTTTCTTTCCTAACTTATTCTTGGAAGATCTTCAGTCATAGAATGAATTAAAAAGTATGAAATAGCTTGAGGAACAAAATATCTAAAAACGTGAAATATCTTAAGGACATTTTGACGGTCATGGATAAGGTTTTGTAGGGGTTTATCTTAATACTACTGCAAATGCAATCGCCAAAAAATATTCCCCTAAGACAGACAGAAGAAAGAAAAAATAAATAATTTAATTGAAGAATAGCTAGACAGGATATAATTAAATAGTATGCTAGATATGAGAACTCTAGTTTTATATCTATCATAGGATCTAGTTAGCGAGTTGGCAAGTAATCTGGGTAGCTTCTGTTGAAAGTCAAATCTGACAGTCCGACGATCATTTAAATATAAATCGAAACGGGTCACTGAAAGAAAATGTTTCATTTGTAAAACTATATGCCAAATACACAATCCTCTTGTCTGCATGATGGAAGAATTTCACCAAGTAAGAGCATCTACAATCTACATGGTAAAAATGTGGTTGTTAATGACTTGAAAATTAGTTTTGAATATATTTTTTTGGCGGTTAGAGGCAAAATACTGGTTGCACATCATGCAGACAGCGTTCTTACTGTTTTGGGATGGAATATGGTCTAAATTTCAGCACTTGATTTACGGATAGCGTTATTTCATTTCCTCCAAGTAAAGCGCCAACAACTTAACATTTTCTTAATAGCCGTATTATTAGATACAATCCGTAACAGTTCCAATAAAATTAATGCCACCGTTCTTTATAAGCAAATGGCCAATTAATTAGTGCCCGAATACGAACAAAAATAATACTAATGGCGTAATAATGCAGCTGAAAAGAATTTGAGGAATTTTAACAGGGGGAATGGAACAACAAACAGCTGGAAGCATCGCCGCAACAATGGCAGCCAGACCTTTCCCTGATGCTTAGGTGTGGGTTCTTCTATTATATTAATTAATGGCATACGGACGATTTACTGCGTTTCAACATGCTAGGGTGACGATTTATAAGATTGGGTTTTATCCTATAGTGATGTCATAGCTGTGAGACTAACATCTGTATTTCTGATCAGTAGTCAGTGGAATTTGATGCAAAATTAGGTTAATTATTCATTAAACATATAAAATACTGACTGATATAGATTTGACGGTTTCGAAATCTGTCTGTCCGACAATGATGCTAATGGGAGAGTTTCACCAAGTACGAGAATCTAAAATCTACATTATGTCCTTTGTTTGGAAACAAAACTGTTGTTAGAAGCAGTCAACAATGTCAATGTCAATTATAACTTCAAAATTGAATATTTTCAAATTTTGTACTTTGAAAAAGGTTACCTTGGCATCCAAAACGTTAATAAACATATTTAAATCAATTGTATGCAGTTATTAGAAAATATAAGTTGAACCAGAAAGACAACCCACAGGCTTTCCAGAAGTTACATTCAGAAACAATTTGTTCTGTGCAGTTGGACGCCCCGAATTATCTATCGTTTGAATGATCAGTGCCAGTGTTCGACAGTCGAAAGTATCTGACTCTTCAGAGTAGAACGGACGTTTTTAGATCGTGGCAGCATTTCGGACCACCCGCAAATTCCGGATAAGTCACTGGCACCCGTCCGACCAACCGGATGTTGATCGCTGTATACTTGAAGTGCAACAATTACTTACTTGCTAATCCGCAAGAAGGAGGCCACCATCCAGCTCTGGAAATTAACATCAACAATCACATGTCATGGCATGGCCTCGCTATGTCGACGTCCCAGAGCTGGAGGTTCTCTTCCACTCCAGTAAAATATATTCTCTGAAACAGCTACAAGTCCCAGATCAGACCAGAGTACTGACCTTTAGCACACATGTTTATATGAACTTTCCTACTTGAATTTGTTTCAGAAGAAATCCCTGTATAAACCTGTGAAAGCAACTTAAAATTCCTATGCTCAAATTATAGTGCTACGATGATTTTGTCCTACCAATTTCACAGACATCGTAAACACGCTTAGACACTTGGAGAACCATAACCATCAAATACAACTTCACATAGTCGATTACCCACTATTAATGATTTCATGATGCACCGGAATCTTGCTCCGAACTCTACAAAGAACGTCTACCATCGAAGCGCATTCGTGGGATTCCTCCCTTTCCGTAGAACGCGCAGTGATCTGTGCTCTGTGTGGGAATCGACATGGGTGGCAAATTTTTGACATTAAATATCTTAATTAATGTGTCGCAATTAAGAGAGCAATAAAAACCGTATGAGACGAGACCAATAAAATACGAGAGAACTCTCTTTCTCTCTCTGCATGGGACTCATCGATGTTGCCGAGTCTGAGTGAGATCTGTATGGTTGGAATCGGGCAGAAGCTAAGGTAGCTTAGCTTCGACTACATAGTAGTCTGCTTCCAGCTGTCGGGAAAGCAGTTACTAATTTGTTCAACCTGTTTTCTGCGGATTACAAAATAACCTGAAGATGATTTCGACTTAATAAGCCTAAACATTTTTTGTTTTATCAACTGATCAAGGCAGAAAGCCTATCGCGCTCCAGAAGCGCTGGGAGATGATGAATGACTAATTCACAACATTGAACTCACGACACTATCAAAGAACAAAATTTCCGACAGTGCATTTCACAATGCTGACGTTCTCAAAAGGAATTGCTTTTGAAAAGGCTCGAGGCGTTGGATGTTTAACCAGACGGAGATTTGCCCGTTGGACTTCTTTGGTGTCCAACTCTTGGTGTTATTATGCGAGATAGCTCGGTCGAACATCTGTCATGCTGATATCTATAGAATAGACACAGATAAGCCACCCTTCCTCGATGTTATAGACTGTGGGGTCTTTTGTAAGGTCAGGCGCGTCCACAAGGTGTACTTCTATTTTATGGTTTGAGCTCAGAAGCTTCAGTTAGAGCTTCGGAGCGCATCACTACACATACGGGCACTATTCCAGAGGTGATCTGATCTAGTAGCCTAGTAGCATAGTAGTAGACATGCTATTGTTTATTATAATTTTCAGAAGCTTGGTGAAAGATGATTGAGCTCCACAACTGGTGGACCAGCTCGTACTCATGAGGTGCTGCTCTAACTGCCTGATACAGTGGAGTATCATGCAACAATGGAAGAGTGGAACGGAGGATCAGAATACCACCTCAAGCATATCACATGGCTCTGATGTCATGTATCAGGACTAAGAACAAGACTTTCATTCTTGAGAAATCTTACACGGTTTTGCAGGAGGAGACCTATGCGGTCTTGTCTAATGTGTTTCGTAAGCAGGAAACGATTCAGTGTAGGGAGTCTGCTCCGACAGCCAAACAGAAATCCATGCGTTTAGTGGTTGTATCATAACCTCGGACCTGTTCTTGAATTTTAGGAAGGGTATTTGACATTGCAGGTTTAATTCGTAAAGTTAGCTGGACACCTAGCATACCTGATAATAGAATAGAGGCTGTTTTTCCAGGGGGAGTCAATAGGAAAGCTTAAGGGCTATGGACTGACTTTAGGGTTATCCACAAATAGAATTAGAAAGGCACGAGAGGAGTGGATTCGAAAGTGAAGTATTTTCAGGCATTCCATCAGGAACGAGAGCTTAATGTAGGCTCTGTAGGCTTGGATTCTTATGGAAATGTTACACTATGTTACCAGTTTGATAAGGACAAAAAGGTTTGTAGTTTTTAAAATCGGTTCAGTGACGCCGGAGATATCGTCAACAAACGGAAAAAATAATAAAAACTTCGTTTTTGGACGTTTCAGACAGCCCTGATTAGGGTTGTGGTAAAACACGTTCTATCTATAAAATCTTATATCCGACAGTAGGTACCTCGTACTTTTCGTGATATTGTTCCAGTGGCAACTGAGTAATACTGAAGCGATGTATCCATATAAAAACGCATATATCTTGTGAGCATTCCCAGTTTAGTGAATATAATATAGATAGACGCTCCTGACTTGTCAGGCTGGAACGTTTACTCCAACACTCTACTTTTGGAATCAAAGAAATGGTTTAAATAATAAAAGATTGAAGGTACTTCAGTAGCAAAAATAATTTATTAAATGAAATTCAAAAGATCAACAGTTCCAAAACCCGATTCGAATAGAAAGTGCTCAATTTTCATTTGTGCCCTATCATAAAATTTAACTCGGCAACATTGTTAAATCTGAACGGGAACCTGGCTGGTCGAAATCCATACCGAGCTCAGTCATCGTGGGGGACAGGACCGAACTTATTGGAAGCATTTAGCAATGTAAATCGAGCAAGAAATTGAATTATTTTTATTGCTCGTTACCGCAGCGGGGCAGATGTTGATGGGAATGCGGGACTACAGGGTGGTCTGCGACCGAGTTCCGGGAATTACTGGACTGATTTCAGGTATGATGTGAATGGTGTTTTATTTCCCGCGCAGGAATTTCGCTGTACTTCCCACGGAGTGATATCAGTTTGGAAATAAGGATTTGCATTGTATTTTTGACTATTGATACTATTCGAACTATTTCTCAAAATTCATGATAACATTTAGTTTTTCTGGGGGTTCTCTAGCGTCAAAAAATTGTATCCACTGGAACAGCTGCAGGTGTCATTCTACAAGGCTCAGGAATACAGCTCGCTTATATGGTGATGCGCTCTGAAACAGTTCTTGAAGCTTCTGATCTCAATCCAGAAAATAACAATACATCTGGTGGTTGCGCCTGAGCTTACAAAGTACCTCCGCAGTCTGGAACATCGAAAAAAAAAGTGTCAGATCTGTCCCTATTCTGTACATTCTACCATGATAAATGTTTGTTTTCGCTCCCGTCTTATCTCTATGTTTCTATTACTCCCAATCGCGCACGATCTGGAAATAATTTCGTACGCCTCTGATTCTGACTGCAACCTAGAGGAGAGATTATCAACCAGCAAAAACGGAAACAGAGGTAATGAAAGTCAATAACAGCAGTCGCTGTGGGGTATAAAAGGTCTTTAGGGACGGTAGTGTGAACTTTTATAATTCTTGGGGGGCCATTCGGCTGCTGATTCTTGCAGATATCGCTGTTTGTTGGTTCGGATAATGTTTGTATTGTTCCCTATATGTAGACGGAGCCTTTTTTATTATTCTTATTCTTGAAAATGTAACTTTATGTTGTATTCACCGATAAAGTATTTTGAGGACATGGTCTCTGTGAGAGATATTCATTCTATGTGATTTTATAATGGTATATACGGATTGACATTGAGTAAAATAAATGTTGTTCCAACAGATGATCCTATTGACCAGGCCCGTACCGAGGATTTCCTTTCTGGAGGCGCCTGCGGTTCCAAAAATGATAATATTGATAATTTATTGTTAATTCGTATAGTGCCGAGCCCACTAGGACTAGAATTTTGTTTTGAGAGGGGGGCAGATCTAAAGGCGACATTATTGATAATCGTTTCAATATATAGTCATGCTTTACCTAATAAAAAAAATACTTTTAATATTACCAAATAATTATATCATATTACTACATAGATTGTAAAATTCACTCTAAAATGATTTATCTCCAAAAAATCATAATTTTCTTTTAATGTCTTGGGGAAAGATACAAATAACTAAGTTTTCTGAAATTTCAGGGAGCGGGGGGCAATTATTTTTTCCTTCACGATTTGCACACATAAAAAAATGGGAGGTTTGTGCGTATAAACAAAGGCGTTTACAATAGGAGCGTTTAAAGGAGGTTTTGACAAAAAAATTAATTCAATTGTTTTCCCCTAGGCATGAATGTTTCAAATTTAAATTTGTGCACTGGTTTTCGAAACAGTCGGCCTAAACTAAGCACGTATTTGTACGTATCGGATAACGAGAAACAGATGGAATTTATTTCGTTTATCTCATTTGGGAAAATATCACGATGCTTCTATTGTGGTGGCTCACTGCAAATCCAAGCTTACCTTTAGCCATGGGTTTTCAAGAAACTTGATTAGAGCATCAATCGATGTTTTATTGTTCCATTTGCTGTTTATCTTCTCCTTCTTAATCATAATACTATTAACATACCCCTTTCTGTTGTCTCAACTATCTCGGTAATATAAAAAATGGTGAAGGTATGTAATAAAACTTCCTACCCGGCTACAGCCCTTCTCAAAAATGGGGTCTAGATACGCCCTTGCATCTAAATATAACTTATGAAATGTGGAAGATTTTGGTTCCAGTAAGCATTACTGAGACTTATATGCATCGATATTAAATATCTGTTTGTGCAAAATCACACAAATCAAGTATTCAAAGAAAAATTATGGCCCATAAACTAATTTCCACATTATTTTAACAGATTATTTTTGTTTCAGGTAAATTTCAAACCTATGATGATCCAAAAAGTAGTGAGTTTTCCATAGACTAAGTTTGATAATAGCTTCATTTTATTATAAGCTTATATGGCAGTCATCAATATATTATACGAACTGATATTATCTGCGGATTTATTGTGAGGAAAGATGATCAGATCATACATCATGACAAGTCGTAATAAAAAATGCGCAAATGACAATAGATATAACCTATCAAAATTTATTCAGACACTCCCGGAGTATTACTTTCATCCATGTAAAATAGAGCCGTTTATAAAAATTATTTTGAAGTTACTGCCTGTTGTTTATTGAGCAGACGCTGTAAACAAACGGTCGTAATTCTGTAAAGTTATTAGAAGGCGCGTGTCAATGGCGTAGATTATAAAACGTAGGACCGCGAAATTTGTGGGGAACAACGACATTTTTTTGTTTTTGGTCTAAACTGCCGATGTATTTTTATTTCATACACCAAATATATTTTGTATGGGTTCAAGTATTGATTTTATAGAACTGAAATCTTAGCTGTAAAGAAAACTATATTTTTCTTTAGAGTAATTTCTTTATAGAATGAATAATGAAATCGAAAATATATTTTCTTGGTTCAAATAAACCATAGTAAAAGCGTCTACAATCTACACGATCGTTTTTCCATTAAGTAAATTGTCTCAGAGTGAGAACAGATAACATTGTCGTGAGTATACCTTCATAAGAATATCGCAATTCTTGAATTGTGATTTCTGTTTATGTATGTACCCCCACAGAATATTACGTATGCCCCACTTGCCCTCCTATGGGCGCTTTTGGTTGCAGGCTCTCTCACCGTCTCTTCCGTGTACTCGTTTCGCCTGGTCATGTGCACGACAGCTAATGAAAATTGCTTTGTAGTTGGCTATGAGTAATAAGTACATTAGCACTGGCGGAGTGGCGATGAGGTTCATAGGGTTGACCGGACCACCCACTTCGCGGCGGCGAATATTGACTTTTACTAAGGCACGGTACACACTGGCGTCATGCAGCGTTTGAGTAGAAATCTAACAGGACATTTTACTGGATCATCTTCATATTTGATTTTGCTGATTATTGGTTGTATGTGTGTTAATTGAGCAGTAGGAAAAATAAAAAAGTAATGAATTTCTAAGATAAAATACGCTGTTTAGATAAAATAAGTTAAACAGCTAAAAAATCTACAAGATAAAACGAACATATAAGTGTGCTCAAAAACAAGCATCCAGAAAGACTAAATTTTGACAAACGCTGGTTAGATACCAATCATAAAGGCGGCAATGACAATAAATTAAGTATACTTCATAATTGTAACAAAATACTTGATTAAAATTGCATGGAAGCATCAAAAAATGTCTGCAATACTATGAAATCACCATAATAAATGATACCGTGAACTCAATTTTTATCAATACACTATTTTTAAATATATTTTTACATGAAATATATTGTCGTAAGATATATAAATATATGAAATAGTACGAGGAATATCTTAAGATATGAAATATCTTCAGGACATTTTCAAGAGAGAATTTTTTATATTCATTTGGTTTTTAAAAATTAATGAAAAAACCTACATCTTATTTACCAGGACATATTTTTATCGCCTTATATCATTCATATAAATCCAAATCGTATTTTTCAACTGTCAGTACTTTTTGTGATTGTGATAAAGTGGCCAACAAAGACGAAATAAATATTCAGCATGCGTCATTTTAAAAATAATTATGATTTTTCAAAAAATACAGGCGCACATTTGCAATGTCGATGACGTAATAATTGCTATCGCGCGTACATTACGAGAGATTTATTTCCCTGCCAAGTCGAACATCAGTATTCCATCAACATCAACAGTCCAATTGTGCAAATCGACCGATGTGGGTACGGCCTATACGCACAACCTATTTGAGTCCACTTGAAAAAATCACTGAGTGCCAAGTGAATTATAGCACAGGTAATTTAGGTTTAATAATTACCCTATACACCTTTGAGTGAATTCCTATTGGTATGAATATCAGTTATGGCGTAAGTTTTGTCATTGTCTCTTATTTTCACACCCCAACTATAAAAAACTTATTACAAATCACTCGACCTAACTCCAAATTTTTTTCCTATAATCCTAAAAATAGTTGAAAAGTAATAACAAAACTCCAGAACTGAGTAGTATAAAAATCTGGATTGAACTGTATCCATGCATAAAACTTTTGAACTTTTACATGAAAGAAGACGAGACACTAAACAACTGTCACTACCGTCACAGTAACAATGAGGTCCGGTTCTATTTCATGTAACTAGAATTACGCTGCAGGAGGCATTTACGTATCATTTTCTCTAGTAGAAACTAAGGAAAAAAATCTAGAAAACACACTGTTTTTTTAATTTGTTTTTGTCGGATCATGTATATAAAAATCGGAAAGATCTCAAACTTTTTCGGTAATTTTGATATTCGGCCAGTACAATCAATTCTTGAAGTAGTTGTTTTTAACATAATTTTGCAATATTCATTTCAAAATTCAGCATTTAAATTTAATCACATTTATCTATTTTCTTCATCAATATTTGCTTATTGCTTTGAACTCTATTATATGCTCTATTATATTATATTTTTATCTGAAACCGCTGCGCTCAAGAACATTAATTTCACCGGACTATCACCGGTATTCGAGTCGGCATATCGCAATTAACAATTAATACCAAGCGTTCGATTTCTATGACCAATAAATCAGCAAGTCGCATTGAATTATAAATAGGTGTTTCAGAATGCTCCATTGTAAGCTGTTTAGGATTTCATTTAATTTTTATTTTCTTATGGTACAATTGAGATAAGTGTGCAGAAGTCAACAAAAGCTAAACTGACTCATTACTACACATGTGTTTATTGGAATATAGAATGTAATGTTCTAATCTGAATTATGAAGCTTTCTGGAGCCTAACATCAGAGTTCTATTTTACAATTGTCCAACAATCCTGCTATAATACATACTGCTGACAGCCGTCCACGAAAAAACTAAAGTAAGTTGTTCTAAACACTGGATTATCTTTACGCTCAGAGTATAGCATTATTTGGCCTGGTTCACTTTGAAAGAACTTCACCTATGATACCACTAAGAGATCCCTAGGTTTTAAATGAAGAGTGTTGGATACGAGTATATTCATTGAAAAACGAGATGCCTTTATTTCAGGTACTTTGTGGGGGGAGGGGGGTGGGGTCGTGGTCGTTGATGTATTTCGAAGACATTCTGTCCATTTTTATTGTTCCACAAATTCATCAGAAGTGGAATATGTGAATGACTATAAAACAACTTGTCTGCTAAATGATCAATCCAAAGTCTGTCTGTCGATTTGTAGAATTTCATGGAGTAACGACAAACTCTATGGAAGTTGGTTGGTGAGTTGGAAGTCGTCGATCGTAGTTTCGGCGTTGAGCGGAACAGCGTCAAACGTTGGGCGTCGCCTCACGTCGGGCAGCAGAATACAGATCGCGAAGCAAACGCTGAACTGGAGACCACCCAAGTAGTCGCGATGCCATGAATGAATGTACGCACGCCGGACGATGGCGAACGCTGGAATATAGTCCGGTCGACAACAACCATTCGATATCCTACGAATATAGCTCTCTGCAACATGTCCAAGGTTATGGAGACTGTCATTAAAAGTGCAACTTGTGAAGTACCTGGACAAAAATCAACGATCGCCACTATCGTTTCCATGAGCATAAATCCACGGGAGATCTTCTGGTCTACGTCACACATATGAGGAGCATAACTTTTGAGCTTCATTTGAGTCATTGCGCTCGATGTATCGAAAGCTTTCGATGAGGTGTAGCAAGAGATACTTCTGATTAAATTTGATGCCTATGGGATTCCACCGGTTCTGTGCCAATGGTTCGATAGTCTTCTCCGAGATCGCTCCTTATTTGAGGTAGTGGATGGATGTGTTTACCATCAATGCAGGAATTCCTCAAGGATATGTCCTTGCTCCCGCGCTTTTCTTGCTGCACACCAACGAACTGTTGGAAATAACATCTAATCCCATCTACAGCTTCACAGATAACAGCACCCTTATTTCCTGCATGGAACCATTACCATGTTGTTTAGAGTAATGATGTCGCTAAGAGAACTGTGGAATGAAAATCTCCAAATGGAGTTCATTTTAACGCGCAGAAGATCCAGACAACGGCCCTGAAAAAAAAGTGGCATGCTGCTCTGCCAGCCGTGGAGACGCCCAATACTTCATCAAGGTTGTGAGAATTAACATCCACAATAACATGACACGGCATGTTTCCGGTCTTGCTAGGTTGGCGTCCCCGAAGCTGGGAAATGTATTCTTCTGAACAGCTACTCTACAAGGCTCAGACCAGACCACCGCTAGAGTACGACTATGTGAGGATCACATAATCCAGAAACGAGTGTCAACAAAGGACCTAACACAGTCTAGAACATCGAAGAAGGGCGACTGACATGTCTCTATACTATAGATATTATCATGGTAGATTTTTGACCAAGCTGTCTCGCATGATAAGACCAAGAGGTACAGCAAACACTAGCAGAGGAGCCCAACGAGCCCATCCTCACTAGGTCGAGCTTACAACGACTCAAACGAGCCTCTGCATTAGAACCTCGGCATTGTGGAATGAGCTACCGGGAAGTTTGATCCCCGAAGGTCACAAGTTACAATCTAGTGTTTTAAGGTCAATGTTAGACATTTATCCTCTCACAGCGCTTATAAGGAGCGATTTGCTTTCTGCATTTCGTCGTAGAGCGTAGCGTCATGTCAGGCGGTTGCACTTTTCTATACCTCTTATCGGACCTGTGTCGTGTTACAACGATATTTATCCTTTGCTTGACTAGTCTAATAACAACGTGGCGGCATAGCAACCCATAATATCGTCCGTTCGTCCTGATGAATTGTGATCCTTCTGATCAGAGGTGACGTGTCGTCCTTCGATGGATCATCATCAGCGGACAATCATGGCCATCTAGATACAGCTGATTGTCCACGGATACATTTCGGTACACCATCTGTTTGCTCTCTCTTTCTCTCCCTCTCTTCGGCATGCGATATGGGACGTCGATCATAATTACTCTTTCTGGTCTCGCCTCTTTAGGTGGATTTTTTTGGGATGAGTCACATCGAGATTGGATTTCCTTCATATATAAGAAGTTGCGAGATGTGTCAGGTATAAAACTGTTATTTCGGTGATACTTCAGGGAATATAATGAGATACATTTTTTAAATACCTACGTATTTTATATAACTACTCATTCGAATTCACGTCAAAAGTCTTGCAAATCGATATTTTTGAGTAGGTTGTGATTTGGGGAACGTTACAGAATTCGAGAAAAGAACAGCGAATCTTTGTCTTGGAGGAAAACCTGGTGGGAGTGTAAGAATGTCCATTTACATTGACCTTGAACATCCTAACAAAGTCGACTTGTTGTTGTTGTTGAGGATGCACCCGCTGTGTTCCTCTAGTGCTCGTTGAACTTATGACTTTTGGTGTTATTATGCAAGACAGCTTGGTAGAACATTCACCGTTGCAGAATCTATAGAATAGGGAACATTTCTTCTTTGTTTTCTTCAGTATTCCACACTGTCGGATGTTATCCAGAAGCTTCAGAGAGTGCTTCTCTTTCTTCATGTTTGCCAGCTTTGAGTGCTTCATGTTGTTGTGTAAGGATCTTCGGTTGCTGAAATCCCCAGATAGAACAACGCTTAACGCTGCCGCTTTCCCTCTTTGCAGGCCTTACTGGCGATCTTTCAGTCAGTGCGACAGGCCTTCCAGTCCTCGGAGAGGCAGACTGGGTTGGAGCACGACCATATCGCTTTCTCCGCAGGTACGATACATAATATTGCAGAGGTAACCATGCTGTAGTCGGGATGCAGCGCACACTATCTCTCCTATATGTTTCCCCTATGGAGCGGGTTTCTGCTCCCCCAAGGTCACCGAAAATACTACTACACTGTGATAGGTTGCTAGCCGTATCGTTGGTACCATATCTCCTGACCTCGAACTAATCCCGCGGGTCCGCCACGCACCGACTAGTGTAACGATGTTGGACGGCTTCTGCCAGGTTATTTATCATTATTATTATGAAAAGAAAGTAAAAGTTGTGCAGCTCGAGCTCCGATACATCGCTGGCTGAGGAGCTCCTGGTACTTGGTCTATCTCCGCATTTTCTTTTGTTGGTGGTCGAGGAACACTATGTCGGGCTCGGACATGGTGATCACCACGAGTCGCCACTGTTTCAACCTCAGGTCTACGTCGACTGCATTGTTACAATCTAATTCATCCGTTTAACTACTATTCACCAACTATAATTATTCGTAGATTGCGTGTACCGGAGCAAATTGAACCGCTGTATAATTGTCATCAAAGAGAACAATCCATTCTGTCATCGCGCCGCCTCTTTCATCTCAAAGAGAGAAAAGACGAAAAGAAAAGCGCAGATCGCGGAATTCTGTAACAGCGTGTGTGTCCCGCTCTCCGACTGTCCGTTTTCTAATGAGAAAATTTGTCGTTACCGGTGTATCTAGCGTTCACAATAATTATTTTTGTTGTGAACGTGTCAGACTATGTGTTCCACTTAGAAGATGGTTTCTTTGAAACGCTATAAATATTGGAACAGATCTGCTGCCGCTGTGAGATCTGACCTACAGTGTGTGTGCCTTGTTGTCGACATGTTAATTATAGGTTTTCCTGCGGACATAGACTCACGCTCAGCGATGGATCTAGGGGGCTGCAGCGCTCCTTGAGCTCGAAAAACCTGACCAATAATCGAGCAGTCTTGCGATAGCTACTAAAATCGGCACATGATATTTCAGAGGTCGCTGATTAATAATTCGAGCTTAAAATTCAAATATTCAATATGGATAACTCGACATTAGATGAAAAAAATCATGGTATGGATTAGAAAACATATGGATTTTCAAGATAGCTGATCACGAAGCAAGTGTCGGAATAACAAAATTCAAATTGGCAGACATGAAGGAAGAACATGAATAATCATGCTACCTGGTTGAAAATTGTATCGGGTGAACAAAATTCAAAACAGCGATCCAGATTGTCTCCATTTTTTGAATTTCAGTCAGGTTTGTCAGGCTCAGGGTTATGGGACTATAGTCCATTAAGAGTTGAATAAATCGTCAAATTAACACAAATCCTGGCCTGCTGAGGGATTCGAACCACTCTTCTTCCGATTGCCGTTTAGACGCCAACAGAGCTAAGCAGGCACTACGCTCAATTTATCTAAAACGCGGATCTAGATAGCTAATGCTAGTTGGAACGCAATTAACTCCTAGAAAAACTTGTTGGTACGTCTATGTTTATGCGTGGGATTTTTTTTATAAATAGTGAGTTAGTTAAAATATCAGCTTGTTTCTCTGAAAGCTCAAGATGATTGATGTATAACGGTATTTTTTCAGGTGCTGACTTTCGTTGATCTAAATTATAGCTAATTTGCAATTTCTTGGCAGCCATACTTCAATCATGTATTTCTATTTTTTTATTTTTTTCTGTAAATACTCCAGACTGATATGATCTTTATTGACGACTTTCAAGCTGGTATAAATTGACAATATAGACAGATTATGATTGAAATACGTCACAAGGGTTCAGTCCACAGGGAAATTTTCATTATCAGCAATGGCGTGATCCAAAGTCCATTCTGTGCTACATAGGCCACTAGCACCGGCGTTTTTTGCATAATACCCAGACAGGAAGAAGCTCTCTACGAATAAGCTTTTGACATGTGGGCGTAACGACGAATATTGAAAATATAATGGCCTGACAAAGTTACCATCTAAGAATTATTTCAACAAATGGGCCAAGGGAGATAATACGTATTGTCAAGACGAAAAAGTTGCAGTACCTTGGACATAATCAGACGTGGATAAATATTTAAAATTCTACAATCATGCAAGGAATGATCGAAGGAAAATGGAGCATTCCAATAAGGAAGATGTCTTGGAGAAAACTTCAGAGAGTGGTTGGAATATAGCTCCAACCAAATAATTTGGGTCCTCCGCATTTGAGGTCTACATTGTAATGATGATTCCTGACCTGTATAATGGCGTCTGACAAAACAAAAAGATCGACAGCTTTCCAACAATGGCGGTTACTAGAAAATATTTTATAACTTCAATATCTTCAGATCGTGATTTAACGTATTCAGTTTCTTGTCGCACCACCTTTTGAGGGTCATCAGGAGTTTAGTAGTTTGAATAAACAGTGGTAACTGTCGTTGCTCGCTGTAACGTTTAAAAAAAACATGTTGAAACTTCATGACAATCTCACCCCTCATGTGTGATAAATAAACTCGTGATGACAAGAAGAATTTCGTTCTGGTTGGAACTCATCAGTACGGTCATTTGACAGCTATTTATAACTCAAATGGTAAAATGTGTATGCATTTCGAGCTTCCACTTCGCAATATAGAGTTACTTATCACAACTCATACATATTTCTACTGGAAACTTGATACTGATTTAAATTATGCAAATCAACGGCCCGACGATGTTCGAAAACAGAGAGAGAAACGAAAGTGACACTACGTCAGCATTTGACATATTGATTTGTTTTAACAAGGCAACAGCAGCGGTGTAATTACAACACCTGTACTTTAACACGCGTCATTGATTACATCTGTGCTCTGGCTGAGTAATTAATTCGGATAGATGCAAGTAAATCAGGTTGGCCTGGATTTTATTTTGTCTGAATATGTAGCTGTATTTTCCTTTAATTTTTTATCGAATAATCTCTGTCTGAAGTTTTACTTCACACACCATCAGGGAGTAAATCTTTCCAGACTAATAAATCTCACATTTTTTTTTTGAAAATTAGGGACTTTCACAATACATTCGATTTATGAACGTTGTATATTAAGTTGATGCATTGTAAGGTTTGTATCAAATTGATACACTGATTTTTTCAAGCTGTATCGTATTTCAGGGCATAATCAGCTTTTTTTGTCAAGAGGTTTAATATGTCTATATGCGTGCATTTTTATTTTAGCGACTTCAAATACGAATTACAAAAATTACATTGCAAATGATCCACTTGAAAGTTTTGGGAATACTGAAAAATATAGAAGCGTTTGAAAACTTGAATTATGTCACATTATAAAAGTTTCATAGCTTTCAATATATTTTAGATTGAATTCCAAATATCAACAGTCTTTACTTCCAAGCTGACATAATTGAGAAGTACAGTGGTCAATTATTTTATTTAAACTATTCTATAAATTACCACGTATATTGAAATTTCAATTATTACGTCTATCTCTGTTACCGTAGCAAAGGTTATCACGGGTGTTATGCAACCCTCGATGTATGTAGTGCTAGTTGCTCATGGCATACTTGATCCATCATGGTTTCCAGCTGACAATGTTCTCCACGTCATTTATATTCCTTGAAATGTACGTTCTAATGCTCTTGAACTATTTGCATTCTTTCACCGGCCCTTGATGAGTCTTAACGATGACGATTGGTTGGAAGCATGAATGGATGGAAGCAAGCGTTTCATGTAATAGTTGCTCCAACCTTATATTTTCCCTGACCATACCAACTTGCCACCCACATCTCGCTGGGAATATAATCGACGACAACCCCCTATCATTAATTATTGATAATAACGACGAAATAATGCAAATTTGCGTCAAACTACCTACCTCCCTGCCGCATAGATAACAATACGTCTTTAGGTGGTACCGTACCGATTTTGTCTTTTTGCAAGAAAGCCATTATGCAAAAGACAAGGTCCTCAGAGATGACTGATATCTTCGTCCGCGTCGACTGTCGACTTTGTCTTGTCTTTGGGACGTGTTTAAGATATACGATAGACAAAATATTTTTTTGATTGTGAAATTTTTGAATTAGAGAACATGATTCTTTGGCATTCCATGACCTCTGCGGTGTCACTCGTTTTGTTGGTATATTGGTCTATCTGTATCTCTGTCTCTGTCCATATCTCTTTCTCTATCTCTTTTTCTGCCCCCATATCTTTCTCTTTCCTTTTTATGTCTCTTTCTTTGTATTTTTTTCTTTCTCTGTCTCGGTCGCGGTCTTGGTCTGTGTATCTCTCTCTCTCTGTTCCTGCCCCTGCCTCTGTCTCTGCCGAATCCGAATATGATAACTAGAAAAGCGTAACTGGTTAGGGGGCCTCATTTCAAAGGGTGCAAAACACATCTGAGGAAATTTTGAGAATTTTTGTTCCACAATATTCTAAATATCTTCTGAATTTATCCAAAAGATCAACAGTCCCAAAATGTATATTCTGATACCAATCCCCTTGCGTGTGGAGTAAGTACATTGTCAACCTGTTTGACTCCACTTTCTGCAAGTAATATTGATTCAAAAATTTCTTAAAATGTACCGAAGTCAATAGCTATTTTATCAAACTTCACTTTATTATGAATTGCTAACAAACCCCAAGGCACCTATTTATATGTGCAACAAATTATGTCATGTTTGTCTCGATACTAGCAAAATTATGTTATTAGGCTTAATTAAGGTTGCGTGTTTCCGCAGCATTTTTACCATTATTTTTTGTTCTTCTAAATGCATCAAAAACAATTTGGACTTCATTTCTATATGCAAATTCTACTATTACATAGAGACATGCAATGCCACAAGATCTAGCTTGATTATACTGCCTAACTAAAAATGTTGAATCTGAAGTACTGATTTACTAGGGGTCCTTCAAATATGTCACTCAATTTTTCGGCATTTTTGCCCCCCCATCCCCCTTTTCACTGCCACAAATCGGTGAACCCCCACCACACGCCTTGTCACGCCACGTGTCATGCATTTTGCATTTTAATGGACCAATCGATACAGCGCAGTATTGAAGTAAGTAAAACGAGTCCAGTTGTTAAACCTTTATTGGAAGCATGTTTCGTCATTAGCCTAGATTCGTCAGCCTGGCTGTCTAACTTTAGAGAGCAATCGGGTGGTATATACGTAAACCAGTAAAGAGTGTGTTAGCAACATCAGCTCATCCAAGTGTCGCCCTCTATGGGGACGCCCATTGACAACTTTCGACTTCGACTTTCGACTTCTCCCTCCTTTTAGCGCGTGATATCATATGTGGGTGTCCCTTTATCACATTAGGTAATTTTTCACAAAGAATTGGAAATTGTGGTTAATAACCATTGTAATCGTGAAGGAAAGCAAGTTTCAACCAGAATTGAATAACTTTTCTTTTGAATTCGTACGATATTACTGGTTGAATTTTTCGCGGCATGCAGTATATGTAAAATTTTGGTTGTGTTTGTAGTTCATTTGGAGCGTAAAGGCCCGTTTGCTCAACTTGGGTGGTATTGCGTTTAAGAGGCTAAATATAGTCCGCTCGCTCGGTGTATTGGATACTGTTTGATTAGAACAAAGGGGGTATTTACCGAGAACACAGTAATTGACGGACTTCATTTATAAATGAGTTGTAAGGAGAACGCGCTTCAATCTTCAGTCACGCTGTTGTGACAACACGACAGCTGGTTTGTTGTCTAAATTTGATGGGAAAAGGTCGTACATACGTTTTGTGTCATGATTGGACAATATAAGAAGGCAAACGCTTCCAACAAACAAATTAAATTGTTTTATTTATAGATAATTTATTATATTTATTATACAGTTTATAGATTTATATCCACAATCCTCCCTCAATGTCATTTGGAGGCAATTAGCAGTTCAGAAGCAGCGATTCAGTAAGGACAGAAACATGCATTAAATGTCTGTCGTTCAGGCTCTTGATGCACGACAAGCCGTTAAGCAGATAATAATAATACAACAATGATCGTAAATTATTGTGTTTAATAGCTTAATATGCTAAACAGTTAATTATGGTGTTTGTTTAATTAATCTATTGCGGTAAAAGCGCAGTTGCTGATTTATACTGGAGATTGTCTGCGACACTTGTGTTGATGGTATGATGAAAAGTCTAAAAGTTGCTATCGGTTAGAAGAGTCAAGTAGACCAACTCAGTGCTTCCCAAATATTCATTTTTTTGTGTTGTAGGTAGCAAAACCGTATTTTGCTGGTTAAAGCATCTTGTAGATTGTAGATGCTCTTACTTGGTCAAGAACTTTCATCATTAAAATAAAATTGTGTGATATATCCAAAAAGTTTTCATTTCGCCAATTTTTTTCTGCATAGCGGGTTTATGGAACGAGATTTTTAATTTCATTGTCTCAATAATTTGACAAGAAAATGAATAAAATAATTGTATAATTTTTAGAAAATAAAATAAAATTCAATGTTTGGAGAACAATTAACGGTAAGATCTGTCTTAGATAGTATAAGGAGGGACCTCCAAACAACACAGTGGTAGTAAGCTTGTTTTTAAATAATAAATTGTAAAAGTAGTTTTTTAAATATTTTGTGTTGCTGCTTTATAATTAAATTTTAGAGATCGAACAGTAACTTTTGGAAACAGTATTTTGATTAATACGTAACTTGAGAAAAAAGGTATATAACATCGAAAATAGGGTTTTTTATCATCACCCTTTTATCGTTGATATAATAACATTAGAATTCGTTGATACCAAGAAATTAATAGACATATTTTCCAACTTTTCCTATGTTTTCACTGCTTCGAGACCGCTTTTCTGGAAACATTCTGGGTATAACGCATTACTACAGTTTTTCCAAAATATCAATAAGCTCTCTCTATTTTGACAGCTTTCAAAGCTTGTTGCATAGTTCACTGATATGTTTATGTTTATAAGTTTTTCTTAGAACCTTCCTTAGTGAAGTATTGCGGTTCAATCTTCATTATTGATTAAACTTAAATATCATTACCCTTTATAATGAATGTGCGTTAATTTTAAGAGGACCTCTCGTAGTAGCTACTTTCTCTTTTCACGTCGTAGAGCAGATAAAAAAGCTGGATTCTTTTGTGTCTAAGTTTTTTTATCATGCAATTTTCAACTAAACTAGGAAATAGGATAGACATATGATTTGTATAGATTTCAATATTCCATATTTTCGGAGACTGCTTAATTTTATTTGAATGTATTCATACATAATTGGAGAATCCGAAAAAACAACGTTATTGGCTCACAGCATATTCCTCCTGAAAATTTAATCAGAGAGATAACCCGTGAACAAAAAATGGAGTCTAGTGCATCAACTCAGTGCAATTGGCTTGGAAACGTCATTTCCTAGAAAATTTGTGGTTTGATTCACGAGTTTTCTAATTGGATAATTTGTATACGTGGTCATAAATTTTTACTGACCCAAAATTGCCACTCTATGCCCTCAAATTACAGGAACATGCAATTTGAAGAATGAATGAAAGATTGCTTAGTAGGAGCACTTCGTACATTAGCATCAGAAGATGAATTTTCTAACAGTAATTTTATGCGCTATGCTAAACTATAATAAGTTTTTTGTCATGAATATTTTTACATTTCGTGATTGCTCACTAAAACACATGTCACCGGGCATGTCACTCAGTGCTCTGTTCATCGCTATTTTGAAGCCTATTGAAATTCAGTACTAATTTGGGATTGCCATAATGACTGCGAATCTAAAGACGATGATGCATGGATCCCAAAAGCAACATTTATAACGTCTAATTCATGCTTTTAAGAATTAAAAATAAAAACGAACGCTTACCCACTAATCATCTTCAGTGGTCTGTAATTACTCATAATCCTTTTTTATATTCAATTAAGAGAGTTAAGGGTGGCACATACCTGCATAATGCCTTTCGGTCAAAAGTTTAAATAGTCTATTATGGCAGTTCACATATACCCCAGTGATCCAACCTACCACATGGCTGGGCATTCTTCCGATACGTCTAGGGACAGTGGCGGTACTAATGACCTTATATTCATCAATGGAAATTATGTACAACTTTATAGGCAGGAATACAGCCGGATATATTTTATTTTATTATTTTAGATGTTTTTCTCATGAGCTCCTAAGACAGTAATGATTATAAAAATGCCATTATCTATTTATGTAATTTTGAGTGTCACTATCTACGTTTCGATTGATTTACTATCTTCAATCGTTTCAGGTGAACTGAAGAATACTTATACCGTATATTCGAAACATTTATTATATTTTATGAGAGTCAATTGATTTTCACATATGACGTATCGCCAGGTTGAATTCGTAATTCGCAACGTAAATTGCCCAGGTATGTTTTTGACCTTGGTTATTGTTGGTACTTTTCAAACAAAGATGACATTCGCTTTCTAAACAGATGGCGATGTACGCGAGATGTCCTTTGATTCCCTACGCAACAAACTGCCGTGGATGCATCGAGAGGCAAGAGTAACTGTCTTTGCCAGGTCGCATTTCTTTACGGGAGATCATGTTTTCAAACGTTAATGATGAAAACTCATCCTATAGTTGTTGCTTGAATTACAAAGATAGGGAAACAAACAAGGCGGAATAATTTAATTTCAATTTATTTTAGTTTTTGGTTGAGCAGCTAGTTCTAGTGGTAGATTGAAGTAACGGTGTTAGATTTTTTCTTAAGGGGGCTAATTTGTTCTATTTCTGTTTTAGCGGCTTTCAGTACAGATTGTTGCATCTTAATTGGATAGGGATCTCAAATAATGAGAGAAGTGCTATCAAATTTCCGTCAAGTAAGTAGACTCTGTATTTCACATCCTGTTGTATCAGTTCACTGATGATCCTGAAGGGATTTCAGGCCTGCTGCTCAACTAACTAAATTTTGTAAATATGAACATTTTCCAAAAAACTGTTTTTTAATTTAGGAGATTATGAAAGATTCAGAATTTCAATATATTCAAAATTTAATTCGACCTATCAGCTGTTCCAAAATCTGATCCAAATCTAAACTGATACCATCACGTGGAAAGCAAGGACTGCGACAACCTACTTGACGCCATACTTCTCTTCATTCTGCTGGTTCGCAATCTAATGAAGTATGGTATATAAAGTGTTTTGGTTCAAAATAAAACCCTTAAATTGATGATAATATGTCCGACTACGGTGCCTTATCAATAAATAACTACGTCCCGGAATCGCGCAAGGCTGACCCGGATTTTTCAAGTTCTAAAACCCGGGAAATGCCTTACTGAAAGTCGGTAACCCCAGTTGTAGCTTTCACGAAGACTAAAACAGTCAAACTTCCTATATTTTTTCAAACCCCTTCCGTACGTTCTATTCCATAGAAACAGAGATTTCAGATTAACCCATAAAAAAGATTTATGGCACATTTCGTATCAATAACCATCTGTGAACATTCAAGCGTGTCCGTTTTTAGTCGGACACACATTATCATTCAGAAATGATAACTTCATCCGAATTTATCACCCTCACTCCCACACGTTCTAAACAATCATAGATCCCGTGGACCTCGGTTGTCATGTCGTCCCACACCACCACTGCCCGGTGGGTCCACGGCAGTCTGAGTCACGGCGATGCAGACAAAAAGGCCCCATTAGGTATTTTTTATGACCTTCAGCCACTGTGTCGCTATGCCTGAAATGATGGCTTAATTCCGAACTCGGGCCCTGTCTTTACGGGATCGTACGGTTATACAGGTCGACACTCCAAACTGAAAATGAACAACGCCATCTCTTTTGGGACGTTTACATATGATGTCCCACGATTTTTAGGTATTTTTTACCCCCTCAGCTTGTCACACTTTGTCACAAATCGGTGACCCTCTCCACCTAGTCTTGTCACGTCACACATTTTGCATTTTAATGAAGAAATTGATAAAACGTGGTGAAGTAAGTAAAATGAGTCCGATTGTTGAACCTTTATTGAAAAAGAGATATCAATAATAATTTTAATGACATTTTTATTTTTTTTGAAGAACTTTTGATTTGATATATCATAATCTCTAAAAAAATGTTTGGTGTCAATCTCTTCCTTCCATGGATTGATGCCATCGAGTTTTTTCAGGTGAATAAATTATCGATAAAAACTAGTTTTTTACAGCGTTCTGATTCTTTATAAAAATGATTTTTTTAATTGTAGGATCAAGTGGAGTTTTGGCATTTATGATGTCATAGAAGTTATACGTCCCCCCTATGTCACACTTTGTCACAAAATTCCGACCTCCTTCCACTAGACCCTTGAGGAACGCCGGTGTTGAATGGTGAATGCATCGGAAGTATATCCATCTACCATCGGCCCTTTTGAAAACTTTCCAACTATTAGCATAGACTCGGTAGAGTACTCAATTGTCAGCAAGATTGATTAGAAGTTTCTCAAGCCACCCCCTATCGAAAGATTCCTGTATATCGAGTGCAATAACTCGAGATTCTCCAGCTGAATCACTATGCTCCACATGTGGCTGATGTATACCAGAAGGTCTCCTGGGGAAGCCGTTACGATGATGTTTTTCCTCCTTGTACTTACTTAAGATATTGCACGACGTTGATGACAGTTTCCATAACCTTGGGAACGACGAATCCACAGGTGCTGGGCACGTTTGTTGCCCTTCTTAGGTACCCGTTGCACCAACGACAGTTGACCCACAAAGATCCGATTCCTGACTTTGAGGTTTTAAGGCAAAATTGAAACCACGGAAAAGAATGATACTATTAATCAAAATAGGGGGCCTGACCTTATAGATACTCATATCAATAATTGATATAGCACATTCTATTCTTCTTCTTCTATTTTCAGTGCCTATCGTTCATTGATGTTGGCGATCACATAAGACCATCGTTCTGAAATAGTTCAGCTGATGTTAGGCATGTCCATTTTCTGAGAATGGCAAGCCAAAATGCGTCTGCGTGCGGGTCCTCTCTAGCTGTCGATTTCGTAAGATCAACTGCATCAATCT
Organism: Bruchidius siliquastri; assembly: GCA_949316355.1. NCBI lineage: Eukaryota > Metazoa > Arthropoda > Insecta > Coleoptera > Chrysomelidae > Bruchidius > Bruchidius siliquastri. The sequence continues at coordinate 12,802,772 of OX438532.1, read as the reverse complement.
GTTGACAGGCATTTTCAGTAAGGCTCCAACTTTTTGCACCATCTAAAGGCACAGAGATCACATAGCATCGAATGAGTCTGATTTGTAGATCGATTCACCAGGAGAGATTATAGGAAACCTTTCACAGGCTGAAGGTACTTCTTGCTTTTTCAATACGAGTTCTTATAACGTATGAGTGGCCCAATTGTGTCAACTATGTTGCATCCTAAATAGCAAAATCTAGTAATATTTACTGTCTACTCTAGTCTCTACCAAAGTATAAACAATTACATCCTTAGAGCAGGCTCTGTTTATTTAGCATTTTTGTAACAAGGCTGAAATATATATTTATCGATGAATTATGTTTTAAATATATAACGTGTCGTTGCTCTTTTTCCAATAACGAGCTTAGTGCTTAGGGTGTTGTATTGTCTTCCAATAAATACAACTACTTGCTTACTGCGTCAATTTGACAGTAGCTACTGAATGATGTCAATGATGAGTAATGGATGCGTCCTCGGTTGCAAGACAAAATCTCCGTCAGATCGTTAGTATCGAACTGTCAAATTGATACCGTAAGCAACTCGCTAGGGTTATTGGAAATCAAATCAGATGCCGATTTCATTCGGAATTCAATAGTTTTTTCACGTTCACTATTAACTGCACTAGACTGATTGATTCACATTTTTACTTGGTGAGTAGTTTACTTTTGAATTTTGCGTTATTAACTTGCATCAAATATCGCAAAACAATCTGGAATAACACTGCCTAAACCAGAAGCATAATGATGACAATAAGGCAGACTGTGCTAAGACAGTCTTGGTACTGATTTTACTATTGAAAATCTGACAACACTGCGACGTTCTTTTCCATTCATAACACAAATGGTAGTAACTGGCCGTAAAAACTCATTTTATTTCTTGGCAACACTAACGCAGACACCGCTGAAGTTTTGTTCTTGACAACTTGATTTTTATTGTTTGATACGTGTCTCTTGTATTTTTATTTATTTGTGGAAATAACAGTAGCGATTATTAAACTTTTTACTTGAATGCGAGATCGTAAAATTATCAAATATTCTATCGTTGTTAGTAACACTCTTTCAACAATGTCCACGTTGGCTTCCCTACTCGCCTAGAAGGAATGTTTTCCCCAGAACAGGAAATCAATAATCTATGCATGAGTTAGTAGTGTATATATATTTTTTCATCGTCCTTGTTTTCACCAGAAGTGAAATTTTGCGTCAGTTCAGTCTGTTTGCACATCACCTTGTATAAGTGGTGATATATACAGTCCTGTTGGTTAACTCGGTAATATGCATATATTGTATTTTCGGCGTGATGGATAATGACAGCGACGTAAGTCATTTTTTAATGGTCAGTAACACGTCATGTTAAATCACGGGGCATAAAGAAGCTCCCGTGTATATAAATGTACTATGTTTCTCGGAAGCTGTATGGATTAAAAAAGACATGAGATATTACCGAACGCCGTATTTTGATGATGTCTCGTTACGTTTATACAAATCAACTGAGTTTGATCGATTGGTAGATATCTACGTTGATGGCATTATTTTCTATGGAGCACGGATCACAGGTATACAGATGTAGATGTCATAATGAATGATGTCAGAATGAGATATCCTTCTGGAATTCCTTGTGGTGAATTGAATTGATTACGGATCAGATGTTATCTAAGGAACATAGTTCATAGCCAGGATGATACCGTAAAATCTTTTCTAGAAAGCCAAGAAAGCTTAGTATAGTAAAAAATGTTAGTCAAGTAGATTGACTAGGTTCTTTCCCCCGTAGTAATGTTTTTATCGCGAGCGGTAGCACTGTATAATTTATTACAATGAAGTTACTCAGAATTTCATGAAGTTATTTTATAACATAAGCTCTCTTGAAGGTGGGCAATAATTTGTACATGTTTTGAGTCTGTCGACTAGTTGTGTAGAGAAGCACTAAACAATGTTGAATTTTACTATAATTTTCGACTAATATACTAGAGTTGAACCCGGTTATAACGACAGTGCTGAGACTATGATTTTTTACACTATGACAGGGTGACGTTATTGGCGGCCAATTATACATTAGGAAAAGTGTAAAAAACTTGATAACGATTATACTTAGGTATAGGACATGCGGAATAAACATTTAAACTGTGAAATTTTATAATAAAAAATATGAGGCGCTCCATTTAAAAAATACCTATGGTTGATTAAAGTTTCTAGTTTTGTGTACAGTATTGCGAACACTTTGTAGAACATATCAAATTTACATAGGATCATATGGTGAACATAAGTATTCGCTAACTACCTGCAAAAGATTTGGTTTGTATGATATAAAATGAATGGAATGTATTTATTCTTGTTAATACCTGCAAAATATGATTTATCCAGAAAAATATTAATAAGATATCTGAAAAACGGTTGAAGCCAAGTATAGATAGTGATTAATAAAAAGTATGTAGAATTCTTAGGGCAGTCCAAAAATGCGATAAAATATAGGGTATTCCATTCAAAACAAAAAAGTTGACGTATACAATATTTATGGAACACCCTGTATATACAAACATATTTTTGACTGATGTGCCATTGAGCACCAAACAACTTATTATGTCACTCTCTTAGGAGAAATTGTCCGTTCACGAACTAAATGGACACCCAGTATACATACATATCTGTATCCCCCTAAATTATGCTAAATATTATGTTTATATAGTGAGCCTCAATCCAACATTTAAATAAAAATGCAGGTACGGGTGATATTTTTTGCCTCATTATACTTATTTATAGTCAAGGTATGAATTATCGCTTTCAGATTTCGAGGGAATGAATGTTTGTCATGCGAAGGTGCCATAAAATTTGGTTTCGTATCTTTCAGTGTTGGAAAAAATGAATCAGAATATGTTTCTTATATATTATATTCAACAAACAGTAAATGGATAAATATGTATATGTTGGAAGGTTAATGGAAATTTCACTCGAAGAGAGTATTTTTTTTGGGGGCGTTTTCTTGAATTCATACATTTCTTCGATATCTAAAGAGCAAAACTGCAAACCATAAATATTTTTCCACAAATAAATTATGATGAGAGCCAGCATTGGTTGTTTTTTGAATATCTATTTCATTAAAAAATGTAGTAAAATAGATAAATCATTCGATATGTCGTGACACTAAAAATTGTATTGTATAGGCAATCGAAGTTTTGAGAGATTAGATAGTCTCACGAAACAAGTATCACACAAATCAACTTGAACGCCGTTTGGATCAATCAGGACATTTCACACCTCATGATCTTAAATCGCTTGGAATGCGACAGTCAAAATTGTAATTTATAGGCAATTGAAGTTCGTAATAGAAGTTTGAGAGATTGGACGGTCTCATAGAACAAGTACCATACAAACCATGATTTCAAAAGATCCCAAAATAAATCATTGATTTCTATACTATCGCTTAACTGTTCTCGGCTCGGCGTCAAATCTAACAAGATCTGCGATTCCCATTTGTGCGGCTCCGTTTTAGGAAAACAGAAGAAATTGCATTTAGATGTCAATGAAATATATTGCAATGGTAGGTGTACCACCGCACAACCAGACCACCAATGAGCAATTTGTCGTTCAACCACGACCGGTGTGTGATATTACTTATGGAAATTTGATAGTGTGCACTACCTACCATTTTTCATAAAAGCCGTTGCGTGAGCTCGTGTTTAGTGGTTGCGTTAAATAATATATCGTTGGTATAACGAGCCATAGGTAGCGATACTGGCTAGATGACTAGCTGGATTAATGTCGGGTTTGTAATTTTCATGAATTGGAATATGCACTGAAAAATCAGAAAAAAAAACAGAACGGGTGGAGATCTTTTTTGTTGTAAAACGCCTCTCGCAAAGGAAAAAAGCCTATCGCGCTTCAGAAGCACTGTGGGAGGACAATGACTTAAAAATGCTCTGAATTGTAACCATCGTGGACCAAGCTGCCCGGCAACTCATTCCATAACGCCGAAGTTCTCCAAAAGAACACCCAGATCAGACTTTTGCTGGAGTACTGCTCGCATGTATGGGTATGCACTACGGAGCGCTTACTAAAGCTTTTGGACAGAATTAAGAAACGAGCAATACATCTACTGATTGCGCCTGAACTTACAAAGAACTTTCAAAATGTAAAACATCGACGGGAGATGGCCGATCTACCTCTATTCCATAGATATTACAGATTGACAGATGTTAGACTGAGCTGCTATCTCGCATAATAACACCAAGAGTCGCCAGTACAGCAAAGACTAGAGGAGCTCAATGGGATCAACCAGATGGAGCTTACAACGCCTCGAATAAGCCTCTTCCAAAAGACGTTTTTTTGGAGAGCCTCGGCGTTGTGGAATGAGCTACCGGGGAGTTTGTATCCCGATGCGAACATTACAATCTGCAGCGTTATCTATAAAAAAGCTTTTGAAAGCTAGATCACTAGACGTATTGCTCGATTCCGAATTGTGTCTACAAGCTTCAGGAAGTGCTTCGGAGAGCATGCCGACACATACGAGCCATTTTTCTAGAGTAGAAGAGAGAACCCAGCTTCTGAGACGTTGACCGAGCAAGCCCGGAACGTGCCTGGACTTGGTCTTGTTGATATTAATTCCCGGGAGCTTGATGGAAGATAACTCAAGTATTGGGCTTCTCTTCGTCTCCACGGCTGCTTCCTCTTTTGAGCTGAGGCCTTCAGGTCAACTTAGAGTCTAATTAGACTGTTAGGTGTCTGACCTCTCCTAGAAACTGTATGTGATTGCAGTGGATCCAGTCTTGATTCTTTTGGTGAAGGTTGGTCATATGCCACTTGTTTTGTCAAAATTTTTTTGAAAATACGTCCATCCAATTGCAAAACTATTTTTTAATCAATAATTTGACAGACTGCCGGATTGATTTTTGAAGAAAGGTTCATTTATGGTCAGATGAGGTACGATGAATTGAGCCTCCGTGCGGCTGTGGCTATACCAGGTGGTCCAATCGCAAATCAACTCCCACAAATCGACTTGAGATATTCTTTACACTTTACCCATTTATTATCCCTACTTACTGAAACCCATAAAGTACGTTGCGATTCAAGCACGGTTGTAAAGTACGACCGGTACGTCCCAACAACAAAGATCTAAGTGAAATGTGGACGTGCTTCCGTACAATGCACCTCTTCACTCAGACCACCAACAAGGTTCTCACTCATTCATCTTTGACCATATTTAATCCTTTTTATGGGTTTTTACCATCTATTTTTGCTTTTTATGCACACATAGAAACTGATTTTTTGTGTTTGTTCAACTAATCCTTTTCAGTGTGAGAGGATGGAATCATATCTAGCCTGGAAGTAGGCACACGTTTTTGTTAGGGATGTTAGTAGCTTGGCTAGGTAAAAGGGTTGCGTTTTTTTATAACAGACATGCTATTGTTGTAGGTGATGAAATTATCATCGTATTTGCATTTCGCAAATAAAAGAGAACCAGCATAGGTACTCCACTATAATATTTTATATATACACACATTGCATCTAGTCGTTGGTCTAATCCATAGGTTCTCATCCGAATTTTGTTCACTGTGCACTTTGAGAATGTTTTTCTAGAGCTCTTTCCAATTGTTTTATTTGTCAACAAGCCCTTTAAAATGCTCGCCCCTCAATCTTTTTATCCAAGCATGGGGCATTCATCATTCCGTGATTTGCACCCCCTTCTAGACATAACCCTTCTTTTGTTATTGACAGCATTGTCACCTGCCTCTCAGATTATATATTATAAAATTTCTGTTCCATAACCTCGATAGACATAGTTGATAATAGCCAATGTATGCATAAAAAATCCTAATGAGAATTCGCAAAATTTCGTTTTCCCCAGGATCAAAATAAATCTTTGTTATTCACAACAGTATCACTCTTATATTGTTTCTGTGGCAAGTCGTCTCAGAACGTTCCCTCCATTCATACCAAACCTTACGTAACCTTTTTGTTTATAAATAAAAAACCATCATTTACTCTCACAATGACTAATATTTCCTAGTGATACATCAGCGATAATATGCCGCCTACGTGGACCACCGTGTCGAAGAAGTTAAAGACTAAACAGACTGTGCTTGAAGTCTGCTGCTGCAGATTGCCTGCCTTGTGTATTATTTTACAGTAAATACTGGAGAAGAAGCTATAGGCCGAGAAAGATGGTCAAAAATCAGTTAGGCTACTTTTCATTAAGTTACACAGAGAGCAGTTCTTGAAATAAGCATTTTATTGATTCCAAGTAATATGAGCACTCGCTTCATTTGAAAATGTAACGGGCTCTTGGAGGAGATGGGAGGGGTAGGTTTAATTTTTCTTTTGCCCAGCTTGAATAGCAATGGCTTTTGGTAGAGAGATCTCCTTCCATACATAGACTCCTGCTAAGGCTTGTTGCTCTGTTTACCTCTTCAAAACATCAACGGGCAGACATTACTCCCCCTTCCAATTTAAATGATTCCTCCCCTCCCCATCCATCATCCCTATCTTTTAACACCCTCTTTTCCCCCGTCTTCACATACCTCCCTTTGCCCTCCCACTTCCCATCTGCATTTACACTCCCTATCGGTATCACATTCCCCCTCTCCACCACTCCAATTTCCCTATCTCATCCACATACCTCTCCCTATTTCCCCGATCCCTATATTTTTCTCAAATATACCTTCTTACCCTTCCACATGCATCCTCCCATTCTCCTTTTTCTCACCCTTTTCCCCATCCACTCTACATATCCCCTTCAATTCCCCCCTTCCGAACTCACCCTTTTCCAGCCAAGACCCGATCCCCATTCCACTCTTCTCCCGCTCTTAATTCCCTCTGATACCCCCCATTTCCCCTCCCAATTAATTTCTCCTATCCCCTCCTCGTCACTCAGCTTATAAATTTTGTTATATGGTTGCCCAGCGCATCTCTTCCATTCTTAGGTTGTTGGAGGCGAGGTCTAATTTTCCTTTACTAAAATACCGGGGAGTAAATAGGTATAATAACAGACCTCGCTGAGACGGGAGTGAATTGTTCTAATTGCGGCATTAAATAAAGTCGTAGTCGGAACTAACGACGAAGGATGATGGTATTGAGGTTAAAAATAATATGGAATGGTCGCAAATTGGACTGGATGGTATGTCTCGGTATAATGATCTTCATGTGTTCGTATAGGCGAGGTTTTTAGAAAAGCTACTGCTATTAACCCACATATCATCAGATCTACTACAGGTGTTCCAGTGATTCAGGAAAACATGAGGAAAACAGTGAGCAGTCATCAAGTTCCACCATTCTTTGACTTGGATCTTAATTTAATTTAGGGAAACTAAGTCTGGTTCTGGGCCAATGAATCAAAAAGATGATCCCTTTCTTGCAAGCTCATCTGCCTTTCCGTTGCCAATAGTTCCTGAGTGCTCTGGTACCACCCTCGTATCTATTCGTACTGTAATCTGATAATAATAATAATAATTCCAATCAAGCTTTTTCAATAGCGAACTTGAGTCCGAGTAATCCTCTTATTGACGATGTAAGGTCATACCAGAAGTTATTTGAAATAAAGTCATAAATCTGTCAATGGAATTGTTTTTTAAAGACGTATTGGCCTTACTTGTTTTGATTTCCTTTCGAGAGCTGTGTTTCACAAGCTGGCGATATTGATTATTTTATATACACCGGTGATTTATTGGATTTTGGACAATATAGTTTCCATTCTCATCGACTGCGTACGGTGTTGCCAGGTGTTGAGATTTGTGAGCGAAGTCCCGATTTTCAGGTATGTAGTGAAATTACTCTATTTACCCTCTACTCGACTTTCCACTAATCTCCTCACTCTGTACTATGATCGATAAATTTGACATTAAAAACTAATATACCAGTGATCTGCTTCTACATAAAAATACTCGTGCGTTCATTTTCGCACCAAACTGGGAGACTGGGAGAAAAAGTCATCATAAAAGTGTTGACCTTCGCTAGTATTGTGTTTTGTCGATATATGCTTCTAATAGTTTTTTGTAATGTTTCTCATTCACCTAACCTTCTACAATTCTTGGATCATCTCCATAACGATTAGCTATTTGTTTAATAATTCCTATTTCGTTTTATAGATCTGAGTCACTCAATGGTAAATCTATGTATCATCGACTTATGAAACAATAAAAACCCTTTATTATAATCAAATGAACAAAGGTAATAGATCAGCACCTACGTGAAAGTTATATTTAAAATAAAGATATGAATAATATATATGTCACAGATTTCATATGCCGTCTATCTATCTGTTTATATACGTCAAACAGCTAGATGATTTACAACAAGATACAGAGAACATAGAAGTACGTTTAAAAACAAATATCCAGAATAATTGAAATTTTGTCAAATTATTCGAGCTGACAGCAGTAAATATTTTGGCGACTAAATTTTTGTGAAACGTATCTTTATCATAAAACTACGATAGTATTTATTTTTGCTTCTATAATTTTAGAGGAATGTTGCTATTAAATAATAGTTCTACGTCAAAGCACATTAATTAAACTTTATTATTTAAATGTCATAACTTTTTGCATACCTCTTACTATAAAACATTAATTATTAATATAATGTTTAAAAAGTTCAAGTGCTCAAACAAAAAACTCAATATATTAAGTCCATTGCTGGCAATCAAAACTAATTAGCTTTATTAGAGTGTAGGTAGGGTTCATTCAAAGTAATGAAGCCGTAATTATGAAGCCATATTACGTCATTACACAATTATTATGCAAAAATTCTGATGCTATTTCCATAACTCTGAATGTCACGGTAAATATGAGCAATTATTATTATCATCGTCTATTTTAGCACCATTTTCGTTTTTTCTGAAAATTTCAAATGATTACATCAATCGCTTACAGGGTGTTTGGTTAGAGGTGTCAAAGGCTGTCATAGCAAGACAGTGAACCTTAAAGCATTCAGATAAAATAATTGTGTATTTAACACACAGTTTCACATGATGGAAGAGTTTTACCGAGTAATAAGCATCTACAATCTACATGTTTGAAGCATTCATTTCGAATTTTTAACCAATGATTAACCCCTTCCGTGTGGGAGTGACGGTGCCACTGGCGATACGGTAGTGAATATCGCGTGCCCTGGAGACCACACACGTAGAAACTTGTTAAATAAAACATAAAGCACGTTAACAGTTTGTCCTTTATATTCCCATTTTACTACGGTATGTCCAGTAAAAATTTCAGACTGTATCTTACGGTTAATGTAATATGCATCGAGAACAGAGATGGAGGTGATATGAGTAGATCGATGGGTTTTGCATTCTAGGAGAAACCTGTACAACTTACATTTACAAATTGTAAAGCTTCTCTTTGAACGTTTTCATCTAGACCACTTCTGAATATGGAAATTCGGTTCATTATATTTTCTACTAGCAGCTGAATTCCATTGTTTTGGTGCGTCAGAAATAGCGACTGAGACTGAGACAGACCAACTGATAGACAATTGGACACGAGTTACTTGGTTTTTTGTGATGAAAACATATTCTAAATTCGGAGTGATTCGTGATTACAATACTTCCTCCGTCTGTTCGCTCGGGATGTAGAATGACAAGCAAGTAGCTGTTCTTGAATCGTTGGTGTTTCAGTGATGGAGTCCCACGTAACTGTCAGCAGCTCGAGGGGGTCACACTCGATGATCCCTGTTCAGCAGTGGCGCTTTTTAATGCCTGCACGTCTATTTTAAATGGCATCATCTGGCCAGTTTGTCACCAACACTGTGGTGGGTCCCACGGAGCATGTCGCTCGATCCGACATTCGGACTGTCTCCCTCTATACTAAAATTGCCAGCGGCGTGCATATACGCCAACATAACCGGAATAAATTGAAACATTCCCCACTTTTTTCTGACACGTCCACAGTTTTGATTAGTAGTCTAGTACCGGAGACATTCCAACAAACATATTAAGTAGCAATTCCCAATTTTTTATATAAGTGAATCGGAATCAGAAGAATCTCAGGTTCCACAACCATGAGATTCTTCTTCTTTCTATACAGCGTTTTCTCTGGATTTTGCCTTGGGAAATCAATTGTTTAAGTTCATAGTTTTGTCCTCTCTTGATTTGGCCCAATATCCGTTTCCTCATTTTCTCGGAACGTATCTTAGAACGTCTGCTTTATTCGACCCATCCACGATATTCAGAGAATTCTTCTATACAATCACATTTCGAATTATGTTTTTTGAGAATTGCAGCATTTATAGTTCATGCTTCCACTCTATAGAGTATAATTGGAAAAACGTAACATTTAGCTAAGCGAATACTTTTTTCACTTTAATGAAGTCGGATCGAGGTTTTTCTATACTTGTTCTTATTTCCCAATGATGGTTTGGGCGTAAATGCGGGCCCAAACAGTCACTTTTTGGTCATGCAATGATCTCGTGTGGATTCTCTGTTTCCCAAATGCAACAAATTTGCTTATTAACCCCACCGGAGGGTGTGAACTTAGCCTCGTCGGTTATCAAAATTTGCATCTAAAAATCAGGTTTAGTGTCAAACATTTCAACGATTGTTTGGCTGTATTTCGAGCGACGTGGATTGCGTGTCGGCTCTATTCTTTATGTTAATTGCACTTTATATGGAAAAAATGCATATCATCCAACAAAGTGTCTTGCAGTCTGATGACTGACGTCAAAATGCTGAGCGCAGAAATGATATAACATTTTTTTTGGTTCCAACCAATTCATCGGAACGTCTTTGTCGTCGATGAACGGCCTGTGCTCAACAAAATTCGACACCAAATGATATTTTCTGGCGATATGCACATTAAATTGTACTGAATTGACGCTCCAAAAACAAGTCAATCAGTTGGCAAATGTCAAAGTTATTCAATGTCAACATACGGACATAAAAGATAGCGCATCTCCTATGATAACAAACAAATTTTCTTAAGATAAGATCCATCTAGTACGCCGCTGACCAGTCAAGTCCAAATATTATCTCTTTATTTTGGTTCGGCCGAAGAGGGCTTTTAATTTAAGGTCATAATCCGTCGCATCCGAACAATTGCCTGTTTTGACTGCGGTTATACCTCACAGTCGATTGTGACAGTTGTGGATAGTTGGCTTTGTGTTTGAATAAACGGTCGATATTTTCAGTCGATTCCACGTCGGACACCCCGGCACATTTGTCAACCGGTCTGAATGAATAGAAAGAATATCGCTTTTAATTCGTCGGTTTTATCATCATAATGACAGCATAGACCCTAAACGCTGCGTAGGTGTCAATAGTTCGTATCTATTGTGCTCGCTAGGCATTATGGGTGCATTGAAACACTCAATTTTCGTGTGGTCTCGCTTTCAAATCAAGATCGTGACTCGAATTTAATGTTTTTGTTGAGAGTATTGTTATGCTGCTTGTTCCCAGACCGAAAATTGTGCCCCAGAAAGACGAGTCTTTTTAAAATATGTGTATTATCTAACGAAAATACTCAAATGGGGTCAAGTAGATTGCCTCCTCACTAATTCCCATATTGTACATTTTTCTTGTCTCCTGTATAATGAAATCAGGCATTTCTTTACAAGGTCTCCTCGTAAATCCTTTACCTGAACCTACTAATTTGTAGAAATTTTTAACGAGTTTTTAGTTGACAATATGGCGTTTCATAAGTTTTGGAATTTGAAAACGGTCGTACCATTTTGAATTTGAAAGTTTATGGAACATGAAAAAATGGAGATCGGGAATTTCAGTATCACTGATTGCCAAAGAAAATGTTGTAACTCACATCGACTTTAGAACGCTGTAGATTGTAACTATCGAGGCCGAAACTCTTTGGCAGCTCATTCCACAACGCCAAGGTTCTCCAAAAGAACGACTTTTGGAAGAGGTTCATTCGACACGTTGGAAGCTCGACCTAGTGAGGATGCGTACATTGAGCGTCTCCAGTGTTTGATGTACTGACGATGCGAGACAGCTCGTTCAAACACCTGCCACGATATCTGGAGAACAGGGACATATCAGCGACCCATATTCGAAGATCCAGACTGTGAAGGTCCTTAGTAAGGTCAGGCGCATCCATCAAACGTATTGTTCGTTTCTGAATTGTGTCCATAAGCATTAGAGAGTGCTTTGGAGAGCAACCCTACACATGCGAGCAGTAATCCAGAGATGGCTTGATCTGAGCCTTGCAGAGTAGCGGTAAATATAATCTTCTGGGGCGAAAGAGGACCTTCAGCTTCGGAGAGGCTGGCAGACCAACAAAATAATAATAAAAAATTTAAATATCGCTTTTCCGTGACTTGCTTGGCTTAGCTATCCACTGGCCTAAATTGGGTCGGTCTCTATTCAGGGCAGTTCCTGGGACCTTTTCCTTGAGCCAGTCGGTCAGTCTATTTAATATTTCAGATCTGCTAAACTTGGAAACAGACAATGTCAGTGGAATGGAGTTTTGATTACAGTAGAAAGGTGGTGTTTGTCAGAAAATCGATCGATTCATGGTGACTGGGTTGTTTCAGGAGTGAAATTTCCATCACTTCGTTCATACCCATTCCGTAATGACTTTATATGTGCACACGGAATGTGTCGTGACAATTTATAGCTTATCCATTGGCGTCGGGATAAAACGTTCACGACAGGGAAACAGAAACTCCACTGATCTGCCAATTTAATTCCACAGCGGTTCATTTTAAAGAACTAGTCGCTTCACTAGGCTCGGACAGCACCTTCAAAGGCGATCATCATGTCTTGAGTGGAATTGCTTGTTGATATTTTACTTCACAAGCATAAGGAAGTCTGAACGTCATTTCAACATCAAACAATTTTTTGAAAGCTTTCAAACAATTTATTTACTATATAATATACTACAAGTATATCTAATAGTCACTTAATTGCGTGGAATGTCAATGTGCTCAATCAGTCTCTATTGAATTTTCATGGTTATGTTGTATTATATCTAATAATGTACAAAAGAAGAAAAATATTGTGAAAGTGGATTTATCAGAATTTTGATTATATCTGTTCCTGATGTAAAAAACAAATAACCGGATATCGATTTTATTTCAGGTTTAGTGGTTTATAAGCGTTACTTCCGCACCACAATTTCTATTTTTAAAAAGTTACAATTCATCTAATTTCATTATAGCTCTCGAGAAATATGGTATTTATATGGAACGATATTCAACTACCATATTATATGGAATTTACTTTGGCAGGTTTGGATGCCCAAGTTTTCCTTGGATAAGATATAGATTTGTTGAAAAAACATATTAGAACACAAACATCAATGAGACTAAACACTAACACGGCTAGACTACAGATCATACATTTGCATTGTTGTAAATTCAAAACTAGCTATGTGCTAGCTAGCTATAGAAAAAATGAAGATAACAATGCACATTCAGATCCAAGAAGAAATCATAGAAACTTGCTCCCATTTTACTGCCATTTTGAGCATGAAAATACCAGCTCATTTTTCTCAGTGAGCTGTACTAAATTTCTAGATGTACTAGTTCACTAGTTTTCAAACCTTCTTCAACACCATTTGCTACCCCTGAAATATACGAAGCGTGAGCCACTGTAAGAAGCAAACGAGTGTTTGGCGTAAACCGCTCGATAGTTCTGCTCTACGTAATTTGAATCGCACATAGCCAACATCCAATGCTCGATTAATTTCACGCCCTATTAACAATTTTTTAATTACAAATTAAATTGTCTGGTAACGTAACATGTCAATTATATAAAAATATCCAAGGTTCATACAACGGAATGATGGTATGTATGAGTCAAGGCTCATTTTAAAATGTGACTGATGTACATTCGTCGTGTGTGTATGGATGAATTTATACTTTCCACGTCAATAGGCGGCAGAAGTATTGTAATAGCGAAAAATTTCGAAATCGAAATATAATGTTTTCTGGATGTTTTAGGACACATAAATCACGAATCATGTAAATCCCTTCTTCCATCCAGATTTTGATGATATTTTGACACTTGGCTAATAAAATGCTGTGTAATTTTTCAAAATCGGTATAGTGATCGCGAAGTTATGGCCAGAAAATGAAAATAATCATAAGAAGCATGTGGATCTGCCTCCTTCGATTTTAGAGACTCCTTGTGCGGTCTATGAGGCATTGTTGCCACAGCCGGTACAACATGCTGGTCATAGATAAAATTTTAGATATGTTCGTTTTAACGATTTCGAATCATTTTTCGTGTTTTTGATGTTTCCCATAATTATTTTAGGACGTCGCATAATGATAGATGACCTCTGCGACATCGTTCAGCAAGGGTGATTGATTTACAGTGACATCTTTTGTTCTCCGTAGGCACTTTTTACAATTCACTGTTATCTCGGCATCATTCACGTAAAAAACTAACTATTAATACTTAATGTATGCTTTCCACTTGCTGTAGATATGCAAGTTTCGTCTGTAGCCTAGACTCCTCAGTATAGCTTGGCGATCTGACAGTGGATAGAAGATTAATGTTACCATCACACCCTTACTGTCAAGCCAAGGTTAAAGACGAGACATTAATGTCGATATATATATATATATATATATATATATATATATATATATATATAGTGGAGAGGATACATTGGCTGTATATTTTGTATTTGAGAAGTTTCAATCAATGTCTTGAATACATTTTCTGTTGCAAAATTGCGGATCATACGAAACGTCAAAGATACTCTTATCGAAAATTTTTCAACTACGTTATAAATTTCCATTTGAATCAACCCAAACATTCGACAAAAACCAACATACACACAGATACACCGCCCTAGAAGATCATAAATTAACCTCACGTAATGTTGCTTCTTAATTAAGAAGTCTTCATTAGCATAATAGGAACTAATCTTAAATTTATATTAGTTTATTAGCTCACTGCGCCCGCTGTGCTACTGAAATATTAAGTCATTTCAGCCGAAATGGCTCGTATCTATTTTCTCCTCTGCCCACCTACCTTGCAGGCTACATTTCCGAATGTAAAAACACTCATAAAATCAAATGTAGTTTTTTGATGGATGCAATAGACTCAGAAAATTATTCCCATCGTAAACATTCTTTCAGGAACGGGATGTGGTAGAAAAATAGCGGATTATACGAGTTGTATCCAAATAACTTTTTAATGTATAATATGCTTTATATATATCTGGGCTGGGATATTTATGTTTTTACTTGGTCTTACTTTTGAATTTTGCGCTGTTGTCTCTCTTCAACTGCCGAAAAATAATCTAGTGATTTATTTTGTTAACATCCTATCATGAATCGACCCGATGATTTGCATTTAGCAACAACATTGGTTATAAAAACAAAATTACTTAAATAAGAAGCATAACGATGACAGAAACACAGAATATTATAGGAAAAAGTTTGATCCTGATTTTACTGTTGAAGATCTGACAACTCTGCGAAGACCCTTATCATTATTTTCACAAATTGTATTAACAGGCCGTAAAATTCAGGAAGTTTCATCTGTTAGCCACACTGACGCAAGATAACGTTGAAGTTTCGTACTTGGCAATGCCCATTTTGATTTATCATTAAATACATCTTTTGTGCTTTGATTTATTTGAAAGAATAATAATAGTGTTTAACTTAAAATGGTGTCGTGATGAAATCACCAAATATGTTTGTTCTTGTCATGTTACTAACCATACTTCCGAAAAATTCACTCTTTCCGTCTTCCCACTTTGCTGAAAAATAATGTTGTCATTACATGACTTTTCTTCTTTTACATCCTTTTGCAGCACTATCGAGGAACAAACTTCCTCGGCAGCTCATTCCACAACGCCGAGGTTCTCCGAAAGAACGACTTTTGGAACAGGCTCATCAGAGGTGTTAGAAGTTCGACCTCGTGATGATGCCCCGTTTACTTTACTGGCAACTCTTGCTGTTATTATGCTAGATAGCTCGGTAGAATATTTACCATGATAGTATCTATAGAATAGAGACGAGATTGGCCACCCTTCTACGATGTTCCAGACTGTGGAGGTCAGGCGCATCCACTAGACGTATTGCTCAGTTTTGGCATCTGTCCAGAAGCTTTAGGGACTGCTTCAGAGTGCATCCCCATACCTGCGAGTAGTATTCCAGCGATGGTCTCATGTAGTATTGGAAATATTGTAAAAAATGTTCAAAATATGTTTTAAGAGATTAAAAGCAGATTTTTACATAAATCTCGTATAACTTCATGCAGTAGAAATATCACATTAGGTAAATAATGTCTGAAAGAGTACAAAGTATGAATATTTCTGACTGCGAGATTTACCGCCATTCTTCAACTATCGGCAATCTTGCTTGATGCAACGCGATATTCGCCGAGCCGCTCGAGTGTGCTGCGGACAAGTACAAACAGTTGGCACAATACTATTTCATTTGTTTTGTATAGTCTTGACTCCTTGACAGTGCGTTTTAAGACGGAGAAAACAAAGGAACACTGAAGGTAATCATGACAGCGATGAAGATATGCATCTTCCCTGACGTTCGCATGAGTGATTGTTTTCTAAAAACGTTTGTTTTTTGAAGTATTTCACAAAATTATGTGTATTATTCCACATTTAACCCTATGTTTATGTACATCTATTATGTGTTTAATTTTTTGAATGTATTTTTCAATTAAATGTTTAGCTTTCTCATTTAGGTTTTGGTTTAAATTAGTTTACAATATTCATATAATTTCCATATATTTGCAATGTTTCTGGATATATTTCATATAATACAATCTTCTGGTACGGAAGAGAATGCTCAGCTTCTGGGACGCTGACATAGCAAAGCATGCAACATGCTCCTGTCATGAATCTTGATGGAAGATGATTCCTAACGTCTCCACGGATGGCAGACCTGCATGAGCATTTTTTTATCAAATTTGTTGTCCGAGTCTTCTGTGCGTTAAACTGTAGTCGATCCCCTCTTATAAAAACCAACCGCACGCCTATGAAAGCAAAAGGACAATTTTCCTTCGGATGCACCGTTTGTATAACTAATACGAATCCGTCGACGCGGAACCTCAAATGAGCCGAAAGGTCAGTAACTTTATAGAGCTATAATAAATTATAAAGTCGTCAATAGAGATCGCGAACACTGCCTTCAAAGGGGTCTTTGATGTTGACTTTCATCGTCAGGAATACTTTAATCTTCGCCAATAAGGGATTATTGAATATTGATCCCCATGAAATTAAGGTGTCTTTGATGGGAATGTTCACGGCATTGTGGGACGGAAATTGGCAGGCTTTCGATGAATATGATCGCAATGTATGCAAGTTTAAATTGGCCAAAGTGCAGAACGTTATCGATCAAGGCGTTGAGGAACGGGAGGGAACTGTGTCTGGAGGAGAATGGGTCATTGGGTGCTATGCTTCTTGTTTAGATATTCATGGTCGGATGTTAAAAAAATTAGTCGCTAGACAGTGCAAGAGCAACAAAGCTGTTGTTTTTCAGCAATTAAAGCAAGTCAGCATCGTCAACCAAGTTAGAACTTGAATAAAATGGTCTACTTAAGTTGATAGCTGGTGATGTCTATTCAAATTGATCTTAAAATTTTGTAAATATAAATAAATGACAGAATTAAAGAAAAGAGACCGAGGGGTAGAAGATAATAACTGAATAACTGTGTGGCAAGTTCTCCAGATCTGGTGTGATTGGGAATAAGAGAAACATTCAGAGATAATGGCAGCAAGCGAGAACGTATTATTCAAAGGACGGTGGCCGAGTGAATAAGACATAAGTTCGAATTCCGTCTGCACCTAAAACTTTGCTGGTTTTTTCCATTCCAAATTGTTTCTTTAATTTCCTTTTCTTTTATTTACAAAGTTATACATGTTAGTTCATCTGAATAAGCTTCCATAATCAAATGACTTTGGAAAAAGGCTCGTTTTAGGAGGTTCGACCTGGTGAGGATGAGGTTTTTGGTTTGTTCTACTGATGGCTCTGGATGATATCTAAAGGGCAAAACAATGATGTGATGGTATTCTGAAGATGCTGATAATATTTCTTGAGCAAACGCAATAATGTACTTTGATGTCGATATACTTATAACCTTATACGGAGTTACATAGAAAAACATGACCCTACATATAAATGACTATCAGTAGCTAATTTCTGTTTTCTTTTTTCAGGTAAGGATCACAACCAAACGAAACCTGATTAAGGTGTAACAAACAACATTCGTAAGTACCTATAACCCATGTTGTATAGTGAGTAAAATATCTTGTTCCTTCTAACATATATAACATTATTCTAAAACAGACTTTCCAAAAACTAGTGTGTGACTTTCTGGGATCTTCCATCCTTCGCATTTTCTTCGTGTACTTTGTGTCTTTTTATCCATACTGAGGGTAAATTATTCTGCAGTTCCAGTTTATTGAGAGATTTTATTGTAGCTCCAGTCAATTTGGTTGACATTTGAGTCTTGATGTCTCTCTTAGGAACTCTTTCACATAGACTTCTAAGGTCGCTACCTCCGTCTAAAAAAACAACCTATACTTTCCAAATTTATCCTGATCTTCGTTTTATGGTAGTGTTTTTTTATAGATAGTCTCACGCAAAGGCCGAAAGCATATCGTCCTCTAAAAACGCAGCGAAGGATAGATGTCTATTCACATTGACCTCAAAAGTCTGTGAATTGAAACCATCGCCATCGGTCAACGTATTCCATAAAAACAATTTTTGTAGAGGCTCGTTTGAGACTCTTCGTATTATTATGCGAAACAGCTAGGTCGAACATTTACCATGAAAATATTCATAAAATAGGGACAAATCAGTCATCCTCCTTCAATATTCCAGACTCTGAAGGTGCTTTGTATGGTGAGGCGCATAAATTAGATGTATTGTTGGATTGTGTTTAAAAACTCTAGGGAGTGCTTCAGATATTACACGTGCAAGCAGTATTCCAGCAATGGTCTGACCTGAGCCTTGTTGGGTTTCAGTAGTTGTTCCAGAGAATACAATTTCCTAGAGCGGAAGAAAACGCCTAAGTATTGGGAGTTTGTCCATCTCGATGGTTGGCAGATCATTATGTGGATTTATTGTCGAGGTTGTTAATCTGAGTCTTCTGTTCGTTAAACTGACCTCCATTTGACATTCGATAATTCTTCAGCTGTCCTCTGTGAAGCTGTAGATAGGATTGCTTTGGATAGAGGCCTTGATGTTTACGCAGCCTGAGCATACATTTCAATACATAACTACAGAAATGCCAAAGTTTATTCCCTGCTATTGTCATCATCGACCATCTGACGGATTTCCACGAAAAGTAACCTCGACGATATAACGACCATTCCGATCATTCTCGGGTAATTGAGTCATTACCGAGTATTACAAAATCAACGGACGATTATCAACAATCAGAATTCTCTTGGAGGACTTTAATTAGTAATAAAAGTGAGCTTCTGCTTCATACATCACACATCTGTCGCAATGATCCCAGATGTCGGATCTATTTTTTCGTCTCGTTGCTTTCGTTTCATTTCTTGGCTGTCGGCCGATCTGGCTTAGTGGGTTTTTCACCCTTTTTTAGGCTGGTCATCGAGGACAAGGTCTATGTTAGAATAGTCAGCATTTTGATTGCAAAACCATGGCTTCAGTTTTGACACTAGTTATTGCCTAATGAAGTAACAAAATTTAACATAGAGAGTCGGTGAAGAAAGAGATATACTACGTATTTTTAAGACCGTTATTCCTTCAATGAATAATGATGATAAATATATTAAATAATCCAGTATTTTGGCCATATTACACGTGGCGAAAATACGAGCATCTATAATTGATTATGCAAGGAAATATCCAGGGTAAATGAAGCATTGGAAGAAGAGAAGCAGAAGTTGGAAAACCTCAGAGAGTTGTTTGTATATAGCTCAACCCACGCCAACCAAATTGTAGCGGAGATGGTACGTTAAGAAGATATCTGATAAAAAAACAGATGTTGCTCTGCCAGTCCTGGACATGGAGGGCCGTCCGATACTTGAATCATCTTACACCAAGCTTCTAAGAACATATGTATTAATATGTCTTGATCATGTTGCTGACCAGCATCCCAGAAGCTGGGGGTTTCTATCCGCTCCAGAAAATTATATTCACCGGAACAGCTACTGATACTCTACAAGGGTCAGATCAGACCATCTCTGGACTACTTTGGCATGTGGGAGTGCGCTCAGAAGCACGCATTGAAGTTTTTGGGCACAATTTGAAAAGAAAAAAGTTTGCTGATATCTCTATTCTATGGATACTATCTCGGCAGATGTTCGACTGAAGTATTTCTCTTTGAGAACCTCGGCGTTGTGAAATGAGCTGCCAGGGAGTTTGTTCTCCGATGGTTGCAATTTAAAGTGTTTTGAGGTCAATATGATGAGACACTTATCACCTCAGAGAGCATCTGGGCGCGATGGGCTTTCTACCTTTGGGAGAAGTTATCTATAAAAAAATGTATCGAATTATTGGAAGATTATAATTAGTAAGAAAAAATTTTCACATTCTAGACACGCATTTCAGTTGAATAGAGTCTTTTGCTAGAATAAAATATCTAATAGACTCGTACTATATGGTTTTCGAAGTGGGTGGCCCGCTAATATAGACGTACAAGTCAAACTTAAGCAGCGATTAATAGTTCATTTTCGAGTGTTTTTTGCGTTTGGAGAATTTAAATAAATCGAAATGACTGGCCGGATTTCTGATGTTTGGATTTAATTGGGTTTCGTAATTGAATCGCGTCCGTTGTCGATTCTTTATGTTTGGATTAAATTAAGAGTTAGATACACAGCGCGCGGATATCCCGGACCACCTTTCACGATCTCTTCTTAACAAATGACAATTGACAACAGGCGGGAAGTGATGTTGAAATGTGTTTTTCCTGAGACCACCACTGAGACTAGATATTTTTTAATAGCTTGATTGAAGGATTGTGGAATCGAGATCTTCATATGGATAAGACAGTCACCCAGTACTTGATTATCTTCCATCAAGATTCTGGAAATTAACATCAACAATAACTTGTCGTAGGACAAGCCCGTTGCACACCTTTTCAGTAGTATATTTTTTTTAAATCATCGACACCCTGTATCTTGTACACCAGACTTTTTAGGAATTTGATTCAGGAATGTGCCCTTGTAACTATGGCATATCATTAAGTAACACCCTGTATATCCCTTGCTAATGATGACCTTGTAGTTGCACAATTCTTCATAAGCCTAGAGTTCAGAAAATAATTTTCAAGAAAAGTAAAAATTCCCGTTTACGGAACAATAATACGACCAGTAGTTTTGTATGTGAAACATGGACGATGACATTCTAAAATGAAAATAGCTGATCAGTCTGGGAAAGAAAAACATTAAGAAAGATTTTGGGAGCATTGATACAGTAGAAGGCCAAAAATACGGTAAATTTCTTCACAAAGAACCAGCTGGTTAGGACATAAAATCCGTATGCTGGAACAGAGATGTAGTGTCGTTTGAAGTGAGATTGATTACCGAGCATGAGATTGATCTCTAAGTTCCATTTTCATAAATTCCGCCAACAGGTTCATGTAGTGAAAATATGGTCGAATAACACCTGTACCTGCTGTCACGGTGATACGTTGTTTTGTGTAAAATAATGCATTTAAAATTGATAGCTCGTTTCACTGAAATTCGTAACTTTCAGAACATTGATTAGTAAGTCACATTATGGTTTAGTGTTTCATGGTATGGCACTGTTTGTTATTCCTTTCTGTCGCCATATTCTAAAATTAAGTTATTTTCGTTAACACATAACGAGTTTATGATTAAATTTATTTATTGAGGTCAAATTGATGACACATGAGGGGTGAGATTGATCATGAAATTTGAACGTTTTTAGTCGATTTTTGTCAAAGCGTTGCAGTGGACAATGACAGCTCTAGTGCTTCAGATGTCCTGATGTACTGACGACCTTCAAGAGGCCGAGCGACAAGAAACTCCAAAAATACTTTGACCACAATCTGAAAATATTAATATTCGAACAATTAAACAGCAATCTTGAAAGATACTAAATAAGGGAATAAGGTTTTTCTGAGTGAGATTTTTGACACATCTAGGTATTAGAGGGCCTTGAATCCGAATTCGATCATTAAAAATGCCTAAGATTTCGTGTGGTGCCCATTTGCAAGTCGAAATGAGAACAAAAAATTAAAATGAGGCGAAAAATTGTCTTCTTGGTGATTGAGGGGTGCTGATTACGAATCCGGGCTTCGTTTTCAGCTCGGGCCTAACGAGGCCTCCATGACGGGCCTTTGAGTGCCTACCTTCCTCAAAATAGGACTATTGTTCAAGAAATTTCCCCTCGTTGGCCCGTTTAATTAATTTTTCAAATATTCACCCCAAATGAAGGTGACAGAAAAATGTTGTTTGTAGTTTAAGATAGTAAAATAAAACGATGTTGGTCAAAGAAAAAATGGCTGCAAGAAGTATGAAGAGATATAGAAGAGATAAATGTTTGACGATTGGAGGGGATGATCAGTTGATTGAAGAGAATGGAAACAGATAGTAGAGAAAATAGAAGCCAAGAGCCTCCTAGGGCTTTAGCGTTGACATATTATATTATTATTATAGTTCAGATTTCAGGTTCAAATTTCAAGTACCACCGTGTATATTGTTGAGTGCAATATTAGAAACCTTCGCACGCACGTATAGGAACGCTAAGTAAGAATAATAGATATGTTTGTTGAGATAAGTACACGGTATAAAGCACCGGTAATATCATAGCCGGTGATTACGGTCCGTTTTCAAACGAAATGCGAGAAAACAACCGGAATATTGCTGCGAAGGAGCTCAACAGCTCACTCTTATCGACGGTACTGAACACAGAGAAACCATGCTCTGTTATTATTATCAGGCCGATGCACTTCTAGTTCGCTCTTAATTTCAGCTATTTTGTTATAGTACAAGTACAAAATTACAAAATTCAATGATAATTAGAACAAATGTTCCCCATTTATTTAAAGCTGCACTTCCCACACAGTGGTATGAGAAATGAATTTTATAATTATTCATGTATAAAACATTCATTAATCAATTTTAATGAACAATATTTTTGTCCTTTCCCAAAATGTAAAAACATTCCTAAAATCTGACAAAAATTTTAAAAACATGAAGTCACTTGACTTGATTCCATTTTGCAAGAGGCAAAAACGCTACTCCATAATCATTTGTGAGTTTTATTCAATTAAAATGTGGTAAATCCTAAAACAAGTGAAAAAACTGAGTTTCTCATATTATTTCGGTAACTTTTTGCTTTTATGCACAACCTGGCATCACACCTGCTTGTAACGTAGTCGTCTGCATCATTACTTATCTTTTATTTACGACTCAAAATTTCGGCGTCTAGAATTGTAGAGATTAAATGGATTATGTTCAGACTTTATAATAAATTGAACAGTTTGATCCACACTGCTGGAAAATTTTGCTTTCCTACTTTTCTAATTATTAGTCATCTCATTTAAGAATTATGGTAAAATCCAATAAAAACCAGTTGTACAAAATTCAATATCTAAATGATATCAATATTAACTCATTACCTATATGCAGGATACCAGTGTAACAAGGTTTTAGGAATGTTTAATGTAGGAGCATTTTAATGAAGCATGGTCGGAGATCTTAACTATCCAAGAAAAAAATTTATTAGGACAGAGTACACCTAATATTAGCGTTTGGATCGTATGAGATAAGCGCCTGCGTAACTCAATTAGTAGAGCGTCTGTCTGACAAACCGGCGTTTTTCTGAAAACCCCTTTTCTAAGTACGTCACTCGATCATACTTTAAAATAATGCACAGTGATAACATACGACAAACGTACCTTGATATTGATGAAAACACTAAAAGCTCACATTTGGCACAAATTATACAGAACAATAAAAATGCGCCAGTTAATTTCGCCGAGGGTTCTTAAGAAGATAAATTTAATTGCAAGAATGTCACAAAATTGATGCCGAATTTCTGTTAATCGCCAAATCCCATCAGGTGAGCGTATTCGCCCGATGTAGCACATTCATATTTATTACATCAACGCAAGACAGCCAAATTGCTTTGGAAAATATACATATATATTTGCCAACTTTTCGATAATTCTCAGTAATCTCTTACTTTTGATAAAAACATATTTCGCTTCCTAATAATAAGAAATTAAGCCCTATGAAGAAAATGGGATACACTGCATTAAAAATTAATGTTCACATTTAACGTGGAATACAATTGCTTGAAAACAGTCTAACCAATAGGTGTTGTATGACGAAATATCATCAGTCTATATTTTCGTGGGTAGGAACTGAGATGACTAAAAAATTTAACCTCTTTTGAAGCACTCCTTGAAGCTTCTGAACTCAATCCTGAAGAGAACTTGTGTGGATGCACCTATCCATATCAAAGACCTGTGATCTGTTACTATTTTATAAATCTATACCTAATGGTAACTATTCGACCAGCTATTTCGCATAATAATACCAATAGTTATCAGTACAACAAACACTAGAGGGGCTCAATAGGCAAATCTTTACTGTGCCGAATTTCCAACACCACGAAACACCTTTTTTTTGTTTCCCAATTGTCACAGTTTACAGATTCTAAGGGCAATGTGAATAGACATTTATTCTACCGCAACCTTTTTAAAGCGTGCCAGGCGTAGTCTTTGCGAGAAAGAAGAATACCTCCCTAGCGTCTGGGTGAGGAGTGATAAACAAAAAGAGTAGATATTTATTTGTTTCACTATATGGTAAGAATCTCAAAGAATTCTAGAAACAGCCATAAGTCACAATATATGCGTTATTTCGACATCAACAGCAATAATGAACATCATCGTGTTAAGGAAACATCACTGAACATAAAACTATGAGAAAATAAACATTAATTAACGTAGACATACTGCTATTAATTACTGTGTAAATACTCGTTTATACGTCTCTTAATGGTTTTTGAACGGCCGTTATTTAAATTTCGTGTCATTTTTTCTGCTTCGTCGTCCTCGTCTAATCTTAATCAAGATATTAAAATCTCAAACAAAAACCTTAAGCGGGTATTTATAAGGAAAGGACTTAATGATCTTGTGCATAATAATAGTTCTGTGTGTGTATATATAACTAATGTAGAAGGATCCGAGTCAGTGTCTCGTATGTAAATTCATACCCACATGGTTTATAGAACTGGGGCCATAGCCGCAATCTTGGAAGTAACCTTTGTATGACATTCTACTCCCCAGGCCAATTTTTCTTTCTAAACTGATAGGATTGAGTGAAAAGTGAAGCGTCAACTTATTCGATGTATTTTTTAACAACTGGCAAGATGAAAATGATGAGGTTGATAGATTTCAAAATTTTTACCATTTAATACATTTTTAACTATATTCTGAAATGATCATAAACATGCGTGACAAGTAGAAATGAGGTTTAGACACGTTTAAAAAATTATGATGCACACATTTTTTCTGATCCCTTAAATTACTCAAAACTCGAAAAACGTGAAGAACGAAAATTGACGTTTACTGAGATCAAGAGACGGAAATAGGTGACATGAATTTTTTGTGGGGATGATATTAAAAACATTTTATTACTCGTATATTGAGTTAATGTTGGACAAAATATTAAAAAATTAAAAAAATATTAAATTTAAATAATTTTCTACACTATATTGTGGGTCGCTATTACAGCGTTTTTTTTGTTTTTTGATTGTATTTTTTTTAAATCTGACTCAAATTGGATTATTTTTCAAGTAATTTGTTCAAATTTTGGAAAGTTAGTTATTTTGAACGATTCTATAACATACATACATACAGCGTGTTTAAAAAAATAAGAGCCCTGATCTGAAAAAGGATGTGGCACGTAACAGTGTGAAGATTTTTCCCGAGCCCGGGGTAAATTCATCCGGGGAAGCCCCACCTGTCGGATCAAGGAACAAACTTCAATTCTGAGGAGATATTATTCGACATGGCCCGGTGACTAAATCTCCGTTTGGCGGCGCGTCGCGGCTCGACGATGACGTCATAAATAGTCGGTTGATGAAGACATCTCGTCGTTGGCAGCTCCGTGTGTGGCATTTTCTCTGTTTTATCCAGGGGAATATAGCATGCCTGCTGCGGATGCCGCTGATGCTGTCCCGGCTAGACTCTCTCTACTCTTCTGCTGCCTCGACGGACCGGAGACGAGACTCTCCGACGACTGAATACAGGGTGACTTTTGTAAAATCTGACTAAGATTTTATAAGTTTCCGCAAAACCTCAGTTTTGTTAGAATATTGGTTTTGACCGTTGTAGTAGTGGTCAATTTGGCGAATAGTCCACCTTTGGTCCTTTTTCTTCACCTCTCGAGGAGCAATACTAAAACTAACATGGTGATTGCTAGATGTCTAGCTTATCAGATTTTCTAAGAAAAA
The DNA here is from genome assembly GCA_949316355.1 of Bruchidius siliquastri. Classification (NCBI taxonomy): domain Eukaryota; kingdom Metazoa; phylum Arthropoda; class Insecta; order Coleoptera; family Chrysomelidae; genus Bruchidius; species Bruchidius siliquastri. The sequence goes on along the minus strand of OX438532.1, from coordinate 12,776,434 downwards.
TCTAACATCAACAATAACATGTCTTGGCACGATCATGTTGCTGGCTTTTCTAGGTCGGTATCCCAGAAGATGAGGATTCTTTTCGGTTCCAGAAAACTGTATTCTGCTTTAGCTACTGCTACTCTACCAGGCCCAGATCAGACCATCGCTATAGTATTGCTCACATGTGTGGGAACGCGCCCCAAAACACTCTTTGAAGTTTCTGGACCCAATCCAGGAGCCTTGCAATACGTCTAGTGGATGCGCCTGACCTCACAAACAACGACCTCCACAGTCTGGAACATCGAAGAAGGATGGCTGACTAGTGGCTATGGATATAATCATTCAGAGCTGTCTGGCATAATAACTCCTAGAGTCGCAAGTACAGCAAAGACTAGAGGAACCTTACAATGCTAAGAACGAGCATCTACCAAAAGTCGTTCTTTTGGAGAACTTCGGCATTGTGGAATGAGCTGCCGGAGAGTTTGTTTCCCGTTTTAATGTCAATATAAATAGTCATTTATACTCTCGCAGTGCTTCTGGAACACGATAGGCTTTCTGCCTGTATGACAGGTGGTCTATGAATAACAAAATCTATAAATATAGGCAACATAAGACCCAATGGTCCCATATATTTGTATGGAGACACCCTGTAAGAACGACGCTGTTAATTTTAGATTTAGCGGTTACGAAGATAGATCGTGGGGTATAACGGAAAGAGTTCTCGCATGTCTTTTGCATGTTCGAACGTTCAAAGAGGAGTGTCGGGATGTTAGAATGTTATGTGTGTAATTATCTTCTGGAATGCGCCTCACACTATGTCATTATCGCTATTTATTTGCGAAGCATACAAACAAATTCGGTCCGCTAAAGGAACCACTTATGTGTGAACTTTCATCTCGTAATTTTCAGTTTATATCTGTATTGTGGTTACAATTTTCTTATTGCACTGATTTCATAACCACCTGTTCTGAGAAAAGAACGGCAATCAAACGGGACATCTGGATGGTCTTTTTGCCATGTAAGCTCCGTCATTATATAAATTGTATCGATTTTCGAAAAAACGTCTACGATGACAGGTCTGTTATAGGTTATTTTTTATATATTTTATTCATTGCAATGAAAATACACATAGTTTTCATTGATTCAGAGAAAAAGCATACGATAGTGTCTCATTTTCGAAATTATATGAAAACAATGAAACATTTGAAAATTTGCACAAATTTAATAAAAGCCACTAAAAGGTATAACACTACCACCATCAAACTTGTTAACGCTATATTTTGCAAAGGAACAAATTGTCTTAGCAGAGGACGAAGAAGATATCTCGCATATGGTTGGTCAAAGGTCATTCTTTTGGAGAAGCGTTGTGGAATGGGTTGCTGGGGAGTTAGTTCCCCAATAGTTATAATTTAAAGGTTAATGTGAAAAGACGTTTGTCCTCTCGCTTTTGAAGCGCGATAGACTTTCTGCCTTTGTGAGAGGTTATCATAACATAAAGGGAACATTATCTATATATAACATAAAGGAAACAAATAAACTAGAAAGTACGCTAAAATATATTCGAAATAGAAATATTCCATACCATCTACATTGAATAATGTTCACACTCATGAAATAAAAAAGCTTTTAGTCTTCCAAATTTGTTTGTCTAGACTGTGTACAATAGAAATGCCATAAATGAAGTGCTAATTTAATATGGAATATCTGGGAATCTTTTACGACGCGATCTGAAAATAACATCCTGATATTAGCTGAAATATGCTTTTGATAGGTTTCAATGTCTTTAAATTGATGAATCACAAGTATAATTCAAGGCAGCTATGTATAGTGTTTAGCAACTCTTCCACTATTTATTATTTATTAAAACAATGATTGTGTTACGAGATAATTTATGAGATAAAAAAATAGTATTCAGAAGATGGAGATAATTGAGGAAGTTGGTATATTTGAGGTCTAATTAGATTTTTTCAAGACTGGACGCCAAGATAATGCCATCGAACGAGAATAATTTGTGTAGTTTGATCGTAATATTTTCCGGTTATATAAGTGACTATTATTAGTTCTTAATAATGGTAATAACGAAGGAAGGACTAATAAAAAATATCAAAACCGCAAAATTCGGAGATCACAAGCGTAAAAATGTTTTATGTTCCATTCACTCGGTAGTTGTCCGACAATATCTAGAATATGAGGATTTAATAAATTGTGGTAGTGATACTCATCGGATACTCCAAATAATCGAAAGTCCGTTAGAGAAATTCAGGGATAAACAATTCCTATGACAGTATAGAGCCTTCTGCAAATTGAAAATCGACAGCAAGAAGTTTACTCGTGATTGTGTCAATATCGCAATATCTGTTAATCTTTCAAATAATGACAAAACAACTGTTGAGTTCAGGAATTAGTATAGAAAACCACAAAGCTCATAATATATACATAGAACAGATAAACAATGGAAACTGTTTTGACAGATAATGCAAATTTTGCTATTCCAAGCTCTCTTTCAGTAACTTTAGCTCAATTTAGTTGAGCTGCGTCCTATATTGCCAGATTTTTTGGCTTCCTGTTATATTATAATCTTTAATCGGCGTACTTGCTTCATGTAAATATTCGTTCAAATGTATACGTTGGGCTTCCTGGTATATTTCATGTTAATCTTCAACTTTCTAGTCAACAAATGTTTATCGCAAAGTTATTTTTCAGTAATTCTGTGTCAGACTTCTATTGTCTTGATATTTTATCCTTTCTCTTGACTCAAGATTACTGAAGTCCGAAATAGTAACCACATTATCTAAAAAATTAAAACAAAAAGCTTAGTTTTCATTAAAAAAAATGAGGTGAGAGGCTACCTTTAAATTTGTTGAGTTATATGGAGAAAATAGGGATAAATAGGGATACGTGAAGCATTGATCATAGGAATAAACCAATGCGAGATTCAGCATTTAACAAAATAATAGATGAAATGAAAATAGAAGATTTTGTCCCTCAAAATGTAAAGAATAAGATAATAAATTTGCGTGCAACAATTCCCAGGAGAATGTGGAGGAACAAAAAGTGTGGTTCCGAAACAGACGATGTTTATATAACTGCAATGAAATTGTTCCATATAATAAAGAGATTTATAAAGCATTTTGAGGCAAAGAGATTGTCTGTAAGTAACTTTTTCGAATCACTTTGCTCGCTGTTTTCCTCAGGGTCTTGAATAAATGTAAATGCTCTGAATGGCTCTTTAAACTGAATACTTGATTACAGTTATAAATTCACGCGAATTGAACAGTACTTGACTCATGGAAACTAGGCTTTAAGGTGGGGATAATAAATTCGACCTTAGTTGGCTTGGTTTTTGAATTTGGAGTTCTCCGGTTTTCTAGTTGTGTGATTTCCACGTAATTCTACCCAGTTTGGCAACATCACATGTCCATTAGTCCAACGTTTATCTAATATTTGTCTACGGCCCTGTCTGCGATAGTGACTCGGGCGTCGAAGAGAGAAAGAAGACTGGATGGTGTCGGAGAGTGCGAAAGAGATGGACGCGGGCCACACAGATAGAAAGGTTGCGTTCTCTACCCGGACACCAATTAAGCATGCATATGTAAAGCGTGCAATTTAATTCGCAGATCGACCTACTGGTCGTATCGCACGGTGATGCACCGGGGTGTCAGTTGTCAGTGTTCGAGGCTTACCGGTATTTTGAAAGATAATAAATACAGTGCAGGTTTGCCAGGTTTGATTTGATCAGCAGGAACATATTTAATATAACATCTGAAACTTACCCTGTGGTTGTTTCCCTTGTTCATTATATCTACTGACCGCTAATTGGAATCACATACGATTGAATGATATATCATTACTTACGTTCCGGCTGCTTCCACGAAAAATAAATTATATATAAAAATTGCCGTATGTGCGAAATTGATTTATAGCTTCGATACTTTCCACTTCTCTTTCCGAAAACTTTCTTTACTGGAATTGACCCTTGTACCTCAAAAGCTCCGATATTGTGTAGATAATATTATTCTTTACGATGAACAACAGCAACTGTCAAAGCGAGATTGAGGCTACGTTGGCATGAACCAGGCACGTACCCAGAATTTTCTTTCGGAGAGGCCCCGCAGTTTCAAAAGTGGTAATATTGTGTGTCTCTCTACCTTGTGGAAACTTACAATAACTAAGTTTGCAGAAATTTCGGGTGGTGGGGGTCCTTGGGCACCCCCCTGGGTACGTGCATGACATGAACGCTAAGAGCTTAGGAGTGAGTGAGACAGCAAGAAAGATAGGCAGAGAAAGTTAATGAAAGGTTGACGTAACGCGCGGCGTTCAAAAATCGTTAAAAATCGATACGTATATGTTTTAAACAAATTTACGAAAAAAAAAAATGTTTCTTCCAAACAAGACAAAAACTTGTTTCTTGAGTAAATCACAATCTGGCCACTGTCTATGACAGGGGATAGGTGGGTTCGTCCTCCTCAAAATAGACCTCTCCTGACTAATTATGCCTTGAAAATGATCATATTTGGATTTAGCACCCCCTAATACACAAGTATATTGAGCCTGGTTCGCTTGTCGCGAGCGGGGACCGCTCGACAAATTTGTGTTCCGTAATTGCTACCTCAATGACAGAATGAGTTTTGAAAGTTAGATCAATCACTACATAACATATTATATGATTCCAAACGCTGCTCTCGAGACCGACTCCCCATATTCACCAAGAATATCCTGCATTAATTGAATTTTTAACATTGAGCTTGAACCCGGGAATGTCTAAATGAGCCCTTAATCTCCCCACAACGACATTCTTCTCAAATTCTTCACGGTTACGAAAGGGACGTTGGGATCAAGTAGGCACCTGTCAGTGCCCATTAACGGTCTACATTCGGCTGTCTCAAAGTTTACTAAACATGTCCGCTTACGTTAAATACTAATAACGTGTAATGTGCGCCTCCTCGTCATTCGATACTTTTCTTTTGTTCGTCGCGTCTTTTGGTCGGATAGAGATGGGCGAACAACTCTGAACGTATTCGTTTTGTACTTTTGTACTCCGATTAAGCATTCTTTAAATTATATTGATAACGACTTTTACTACTGAGGTATATTTAGGAATGTATGAAGCGAAAAAATCCAAACTTTTATAATGCTAAACTTCGCCCAAATTAAGACGTTTATTATTATTATTATTATTATTATTATTATTATTATTATTATTATTATTATTATTATTATTATTATTATTATTATTATTAAAATATATATTAAGGGTTGTCGAATACATATTTCTTAGAGATATCATATAGTGTCTAAAAATTTCAAAAATGATATATAAGTTTCTAATTAAAACATGCACTAGCAACGTAATTTCTAATGGACCTCCATAAAAAAGGAAATTTAAAACTATAAATAATTTTATATGTTTTACGATTAATAATAAGTAATAAATACACCTATGAAAAACATCCCTAATCTGTCTTATATGCACAACTGTTGCATTTGGCATTGAAGTACTGCAGGTATACTGAACATCGATTACACACAAATTTACCAATAAACGTGTGATAATTGGGACACCAAAAATAGAAGGATTAGATTAGGTATTGCACCTTAAGGGGATCACTGTTTTCTCGAATACTTCAAATCAAAATTGCTTGCAGTTCTACAGACGGCATGATATCAGTTAAGGAATAAGTTTAAGGTGCTCTAAGAGTTTTTTCAACGTATCGTAACTTAATCCGTACGCACTAGTGACATATTTCGACAACAAAGATTTTGCGGGAAGTGATCTAACTTGTATTTATTATACTCACTTGACTCCATTTCATTTCCTAAGCATAAGCGTGAAAGAACTGTGATAGCAAGCAATTCAAATCCATACACTACGTTTTTTGTAGCACATAACTTCACTGATTCGTATCGGTTTGCCAGTCGGTTGTCTTTTCCCATCACCATCAGCTCATCGTCTCAGTAACCGCTTCATAGACTTCAATGACACTTAATAGGCAATGCTGCTTTATTGTTGGAATTATTGAGTTAACTATGGAGTAAATACTAAGCAACAAATATAGTTCTTTCAGTCGGTTTTATCACCTGCACTTCTCAGTCCCGAAGAGGAGAGATAGGCCAAATAATACTATACGCTTCCTGTTGCTCACGTTTTGAGCAAAATTAGGAATTAGGAAAATCAAAATTGTAATATACTTGATGCTCGTCTTTGAAGTTCCTAATTTATTAGAGCGTCAGCAGTAGTAGAAAGTAAACAGGCAATTTACTTGACTAGATTGCTTCCAAAAACTTCAATTGCCTTGTCAACACACATCTAATCATACTACCTTTAAACGTATATGCTTTTTCATTCCTAACCAAAATCCCATCACTATTCGTTACTTGATACTTTTTGTTCTGTAAGTTTTCTTGGCAGGTGACGACATGTACCCATCGCGGTGGTCAGACGTCAATTTTGCTTATTATTAGTAATTCAATTAGGAGAACAAGACTGTATAAGGTTTCACAGATCATATAAAGTTGGCTGAATGCTGCCCTCTGCATATAAATATCTTTAGAATGATTCATACGTAATCATAAAAAGAACCAGTCTAAACTGATCGACAAAACCGCCTCCAATAACATTTTAACGAGTGATTCGTGGCTCTTCGAAATGACCAGTACTTCACAACCGTCGAAATAAAAACAGCATTAACTTGGAAAATAACAGAAACGAATAGTTCTGATAACCAAACGACGCGTAACTCGTTTAAACATTGCCTCTCAACACACCGACAGAGGAAAGTTCAAAGCTTAATTTCAACCTTCTCTGATAGTACCAGCAGTATAGGTAGAATACTGATATATCTTTCCCCCTCTCTTTCACCAGCGCTCGGGATTTTAACTCGTTGATTTTGTGTGAAAAGCTATTCTGAAAGAAGAACGCAAGGCATAGAAGATAAAAAAAATCACAATGGGAGTCTACAAGGATCTGTTCTAGGGCCATTAGTATGGAATATCTATGCAGTACTGTCTGAACTTCTAGATATTGGGTTCATCCGCTCATAAAAGTCAGGTATCTAGAAGGAAACTATAATTTCTATGAGAAGTTGAATGCGGCCTCGGTGCCGGCGGAAGCCTTCGCCTGCAAACCATTCCTACCGACCCCCACCACCGCCCGTTGTGGGTAATCTCTAGAGTTGGATGCCGACAATAACTTCAACTTATCTAAGTGTCTTAACACCCTCGATTGGGTTACGTATATACCACCCGATTGCTCTCTACAGTTACACCGCCAGGTTATACTGACGAGTCTAGGCTAAAGACGACGCATGCATGTCTATAGCAGTCTGATGCATACACTTAAGACAATAATCGCGCCTAAGAACTGAACATTTATTCAAGACTCCTTACTGTCTAGGCTCATTTCGACCATAAAAATCTCGAAGCTCTATTCGAAACCATAAAGCGAGTCATTCAAGTTGTGGTACGTTTATGTGATCTACAAAATTACATAATCATTAGAAGCAACAAACATTCACATTCACATAATGGTATCTGCTTTCAAACGAAATGCGTGTGGCATGCGCGCCCAGCTCCCATCAAACGTTATTAAAACGTATAAAATGTTGACAACATGATACAAATTAATCTGAGCAATTAGACGCGGAATCGTCGTTTTTATGCCGGCGGCCGGCAATTTGACGTTGGTTTGCAGGAATGTTTATTGCGCGGATATATTAGATGGACGTTTGAATGTGTATTATATGAATTTGTTAATAATGCATGCGGAAATGCAGTCAAGTAGATTATCTCGGTACTTATCAATGATTCAAGCTTTTGTTCAGAGTGGCGACACGGTTTGGTGCTGGTTCGTTTCATCAAGTTACACAGAGAAAACTAAATTCTCAATTCAAGGATTACGATATTCTTGTGAAAATATATTCACTTTAAGACAATTTACTTGATGAGAAAATGGTTTATTTAAACCAAGCAATAAATGCATATCTTCGATTACAATTCTCAGTCTCAAGAAAGATTCTATAAAAACATATTTTTTTTACAACTAAGATTTTAATACTTTGTTAACAAGTATGGTTCTTCTTTTTAAGGTTGTTTTCAATGTTTCCAATATTTTGAAAGTAACTCAACGCATGGAAATTAGAATCAGTGATACTTTATTAAATTAAATCAGTCAGATTACCTAGTATTCTTAGATTTTCTTCCAAGAATAAAAAAATTTCAGAACTTGACAATTTGCACCAAGATTGCTCTTTGAATACAACAATACAATACTTGTAGGTGAGATATTCTTTGTTTTGGTGCCAGGATTATTGTATGTTCAATATAAGATTTTACTATGCTTACTTCCAAGCCTCACCCAGTTTTGAATTCAAAATATTTCCTTAAGTATTATATGATCAAAAATATAGTACCTACTCTTAATTTAAGATACTCATAGCTTTGTGCATATGGGAACATATGGTATACTTGAATGATAGCACATATTCCTCGTCTGAGAATTCATTGAATGTCTGTACTTACAATTTCATGGAGTTCCTTCGCCAGTTCAGAAATGGATTTTGGAACTAGAGATAGTTGGAATTGAATTTAAAAAGTATGGAACATCTAAATTTTTCATGTAAAACCTCTCAAGCTTCAACAATTTCAGTAATTTCCAATATTTCAAAAATAAACCTCGTGTGGATCAGCAGCTCTGAACACCGATCTTATTTTCAAAATGACGCACGTGGAATACAGAGTCAACCTAATTGAGGTCATTGTTAACAGGCTTTATGGCATTTTCTTTATTATTGTAAAACCCTTTTTCATGTAGTGTGGCCCTAAAGCAGAAACAGAAACATTTTTTGTAATCATGTAGATTGTAGATGCTCTTACATAATTAAACAACTTTTCATCTATTTTTTGTAATGCATCGAAAACGAACTATGCTCATGAGTCGGTGGTATTGTAAAATTATATGTTCACAGATATTGAAAAAATCCGTTTAAAAATTATGTAATTAGCACAAAAAGTTATAGGAATATAAGACGGTTTTTGTGACGCGTTTCGCTTTAATAGTGGGACTGACAGAACTGACAAATAACATAAAAAAATGAATAAGGATATGCGATTGCATCAACGTAGGTGCCATAAAGATCGTTCACGAAGCAACATATGACTAACGAGCATAAACTTTAATTCGCACGTTATTCGCCGAATATGCAAATGCGGCAATAACCTAAATAAAAAACGTTGGCATCGCCGTCATCCTGGCGAATGTACTTAAAGGAATATCCTGACAGTTATGAGAAAATACTCAAAGCGATGACTATCGTATCTCCTGAATTCTGATTAAGAAAGGAAATTACAACGCCGGAATGTGCATACAATAAAAAGGAATATTTTTCATTAACGGCCTCGCGTCACTATGTTTCTTTGCGAGGACATCTTAAAAGTGTCATTTTAAGCGATAGGATGGGATTAACGACATTATGGATACAATACAGGAAAACATCTTCGTAGGTGTGTAATTTTAAACGACTTCAATAAAAGAAGGTTGTCGATTCGACACGTATATATGTAACATTGTTGGATCTGCAAAATATTCACATACGATAATATACACTACTGCATGTAGAATCAAAGTGTGAAAAAAGACAGAAGATGAAACACATTTCTTAGAATGAGTGCACGAATCTCCCAAAGCGTGGCAACGCTGCCCTTTTACAGGCTTGCGTTATAATCTAGTGAATTTAGGATTTCAAATGATCATTTGCACTTGAAAAATCCAAAATATCAACATAAAAGCACAAATATTTGTAATAATAATGAGATAAAAGTATGTCTATAACTTCAGCGTATTCAAATATCAAAAAATTGCATCAAAACGTCCACTTGTAACGTGTGCCCTCATGCGTGTGCCGGTTTGGGAAACAAATCAAGTATGTGATTGTCTTGAGTTCCCTAAATTCTGTTAGTACGGCCGTTAGGGGGGCAGAAGAAGGAGTGGAGGAATGTAAGAATATATACTGATAGGACAGATTTAGGGGCATGTTGGATATCACCGGACTGGGCTCATCAACTTGACTCAATTTTTTGTGTTCATAATGGAAGCCGCAGAATAAGCCATAAAAATCTCCTAAACGTCACCAGCCGCCCACGCTTCGTCGTTGTTTATTTGGAGAGACAAGTGAGCAAAAACAGTTGAAGCGCGCGTCGAGCGTCAGCGTCGCCGCGTCTTTCTTCTTCTCTCCGTCTCGGCCACCCAAATAGAAAGCGGCAGACGGGCGAACGACGCGACGATCCGCGTACCGTATGTGTGTGTGTAAAACATCTCATGAACATCACACAGAGGGTTATTACATGCGCTGCCCACAATTCATCTCAAAACGGAGATAATTAAAAGTCATATTAAATAAGAGTTATCGCGCTTGCGACTCTCTTTTGATAATGCGCCGAGCAGTACGTACGTACGACTTTTTCACCCATGCGGTTTCGCTGGCTGCTTGGACTTTTTCGCCTGTGACGCGGACGAGATTTATTGAATATCGCCGGCAGTGGCGGATCCAGCATTTCAATGTGGGAGAGGTCATGAATTGCCAATTACCTTGACGAGAAAATAACGTTTTTCCCTAGACATTGTTCGACGTAATATCGTCGTTAGTACTGCAGCCTTCAGGCCTACTATACTTTACTCCTGTTGCTTACAACACCTTTTCCAGCAGTCTTGAATTCTATCCTTGTACAGTTTCACTGTTGATAGTGTACTGAACTCTATTATCTATAGCCTAGGCTTCCTATAGAGGTGATTTCTCTTGTGATCAAGAGGCATGGCAGCCACAGAGGACGTGAAAGGCTTACTCTGTTTTTTTGTTCTGGTAATCCTTCAGGACACAGTGTCCTGTGAGTCCAAGCTGATTCCTGTTCAAAAAATTAGTTCCCCAGCCGTTTTCGAGCCATGGTGCTTTAATGAATAGTTTCCCATGCCTGCATCCAGTCATAAAGTTCCAGTATTCCTTTTGCTGAAGACCCACTCATTCCTTGGATTGGTTCCTTACTGTGTTTTCAAGGACCCGCAAGGCTGGTTCGGGGCCAATGAATAAGGAAGATGATCCCTTGCAAGCTAATATGTCTTTTCGTTGCCAATAATTCCTGAGTACCCTGATACCCACTCCAAATTTACTTTGTTATGTTCTGCCAGTTCGTTCAGTCCTTGTTGATATTCCTAAACAAGTGCAGACATCACCTTGGGACCTTTAAATGCCTGATTGTCAGTGAAATGAAGAAAATCACATAATGCTAATGGTTGAATAGTTTTCTTAGAGGCCGTTCGTTATTTGCGGTGATGGATGGATGTGTTCCGATATATTTATCATCAACTACATCGCTCTCCTTGTTATACATCAACAAAATGTTGGAAATCCATCCAATTCTATCTACAGCTTCGCAGATGATAGCACCCTTCTTTCCTGCATCTCACCAGACAAACCACAGCCATCTAGAGAGACCTCACGTTGGCAAGGACAGCATGCTGTCCAGATCAATGAGGACATTGGAATAATTGTGAAATTGGGATCTACAAATGGAGTTCAGTTTAATTCACCGAAGACTTAAATAACAACCCTGACAAAGGATGCATCTGCTGGTCTGCCAACTGTGGAGATGGAGGGACGTCCAATGCTTGAATCATCTTCCATCAAGCATCTGGGAATTAAGATCAACAATAACATGTCTGGGCACGTTCATGTTGCTGACCTTGCTAGATTGGCATTACAGAATTTGATAGTTGTCTTTTGCTTCAGAAAATTGTATTTACCGGAACAGCAACTACTACTTTAGAAGGCTCAGCCTGTTTTATAAAAAGTAATTCTTTTGGAGAACCTCGAGGTTTTAGAATGGGTTTCTAGAGAGTTTGTTGCCCAATTGTTACAATTTGCAGCATTACAAAGACAAGAAATAAATAGCCGTTTATTCTCTGGCATCGCTTGTGGAGCGTGAAAAGCATCCCGGCCTTTCCGAGACATTATCGATGAAAAAATCTGAGGTCACATTCACTACAGTTTTTTTGGTGTAACTTGCAATGCTGCTTAGTACAAATCAAGATTTCCGGATTCAAATCCCGACTCAGGGAAATTTTTTCATGAATTTCTCCTCACACTGTATGTTCCTTTTATTTATATACGATATTGAAGATGATGTATTTGTAACTCCTGTAAACTGCGGCTGTGTTTGACTTAGTATAGACAATGGGTGCTGATTTAATTTATTAAATTCACCTTCTAGTGGTGGAGCGTTAAGTGTAAAGTGATGAAGGCTTATTTAGAACTGAGCTTACAACAGAAATAGGCTAGGTACAGAATTTAATTGTCTTAAAGGTGAAGCAATACTGTACGAAATTGCTATATCTTTGGAAGTGCTTAACCTGTTCCCTACGTATAAATCATATAATAATTTATGTAAAAAGAACAAATAATTTTGCTATGAAGCTTCGTAATTAAAAAAATAATAATGCATGTTCCTTCTGTAAGAATATAACGAGTCGCCTCTGGGTCAAATCTAGGTAAACCTAGTAGCGAATTGAGAGGTGTTGTTATAAAAATCCACAACTATCATTTACAGCTGCGTAAGTATACATTTTCGAGCTGGATAACAACATCCAGCGGTTTTTCGCAATTCTCGCTATACTTTGAAATCGAGCCTGCAATTCCGATTATAATTACCCGGTAATTGTTATTCGAGGATAATAGCCTTTTCGGTAATGTTTCACTGAATACAGGAAACTATTTAACAGCTTTAGTAGCAATTCATTCAAGACTATGTTCATAAGCTTGTAGTTAGGTTTACGTTAATCACTTGAAATATATATTTTACGCTGGTAGAAGGTGGTATTATTCTTTTATATTTTTTTATTTGAATAAATCAGAAAAAGCACCAATACAATATTGTAATGTTACACTTGTTTCTTTCAATACAATATGTGCAAAAAAATGCGTAGTATGAAAATATTGTATTTAAGAAAAATATTCTATTAGACACATGGTAAATTTTTTAAACTATTTTATTAGCTTTCAAATTGCGTAGTTTTCAACACGCTCAATACTACAATTTACAAAAATTTGAAAATCCTTATATTTTTAAATAAATATGAATTCAAAATTTTGATTGAAAATTTGAATTTAATGATTTTAAATAAAATGTGATTTTAAAAAAAAATGCGACTCTAACTTTGGCATGAATTTAATTTTCGAAATGGAATGTGCTTTAGGATGTCTGCTTACCTTAAAACGAGTCTTGCTATCACCATTACATTAAATTTATTTTTGAGACTAGGTAACAAATAAATTATAGTTTAGTTGCCTTTTCTTGTTTATTAATTCTACTACTTAATATAAATCATCGTTTTGATGAATGAATATTAGGCAATATGCAAGTAAACTCCAAAAAATCATGGTCATAGCTTAGAAGAATAATAAGAATACATCAAAGATAATCATTATCCGATCTGAAAGTAACACAAATCGTATTGACCAGTATGAATATATGATCGTTAAAACGCCAGAACCCCAACGATGAAAATATTTTAAGGAAATCATCAAAAACACGTATTTCTCCCTCAGACACATACCGTAAACCCATCACCAATCCATTCAAGTGATCAATGACATACTGAAAAGAGCTTTAGTGCTTGTATTTTTAGCAAATTGTTTAGATCGGGGCATGCCATGCATCAAAACCCGAAAGAGCATTCTCTCGATACGGGGCGGCCGTACGTTTTTCAACTGTTCATAAATAAAAGGCCACCGCCTAGGTGAATATTTTATCGAGCGGCGAGAAAGAAACAGTTGTTAAAAGTTTCAACAGCCACTTAAACCGTTGTACGCTATAATAACAGAAGTGTGTCAGTCAGACTACTCGTACCATTTCTCCATCGCCAATGGGGCTTCACTTTTGTTTCGGTGCTTTACTGGCGGTGTTTTCGTTAAAGGGGAAATCACGGTAATTGGAAGAAGAGTTTTGGAAGTGTACATTCACCATTAAACCAGAAGAGTTACGTGAATTGTTTCGGAGACTTTTTATTATTAATTTGTTTAATGATTTGCTTTTAGAGCAGTGAGGCATTGCAGCAATGAGGTATTTTTTTAACACGCTTTATATTTGCTTTACGTGTATGTATGAATGTTTGTCACGGCATTTACGCAATACGTTTAAAAAGTGATAATACGAATGACATGTAATATTTCTTCTTAAAACACTTTTATTAGTTTGACCTCTATCTATAGACAGAATTTTTGAAATATAACCATAAGGGACTAGTCGGAGGTCCCGTAAACAGAGAAAATACCCTTCAGACCCGGTAATTAAAATTCAGAGCAAGTCTAATTCCACCAGTCTCGTAATTGTGGCTCCAAATATCAAAGTGCAAGGATAAATTTATAGATGAATAAATGAATAGTTTAAAAAACAAAAAACCGTTTGTATGGTTAATCGAACTAAAAAGTGAAAAATAATTCTCAATACAAGAATAAAATGAATAACGAGAAAATCAATGTCATTGTGATAAAAGCGTGGGGTGCTTGTACAACATTTCTAAACTAATTCTCCATTTTGAAATAGAACTAGTGAGAAATTATAACAACTGATATCGAGCATACCAAGCTGCAACATCAAGAATCGCCAGTAAAGCAAACAGTAGAGAGAGAACTTCCAACGCCTCGAACGAGCCTGCCAAAAGTAATTCTTTTAGAGAACCTTATGACTTATGCCAACTTCTGCGAGATCTTATCTATAAACAAATAGTAGAACTGACCTTTAGAGCTGCCTAACAGTTGATTCTATAAGACAATGTGAATGAACCCCTACAAATATGTACTTTCATAAATGAATAAAAATTAATATCTAATTCGAAGGTGAAATAGAGTTCAATACGATGAAGCCTGAGTACCTATACCTCAAAACTGTTTTCCCAATAAAAAATCGACTTTTATAGCTGATAATGATATCAGTCACGAAATATTGACTGATTTATGAGTGGAAAGATAATCTAATGTATATATTTACCTCATTCCCCTCAATAGAGAAAGAAAATCTTTTGAAACACATTCCGTTGTCACAATAAAATGGGCGGCTTTCTTCGTCAGAATATTGATGAGGTTTTCATAAGGGCGGCCCACCAAATAAAGAAATACTAATTTCCTCTAAACGCTCACGGAATAAAGCTACAAAAGAATGATCTATAACAGAAATATCCCCCTTTTCATTGTTATCCGTGGCCGTGGTACGATACGACGGAATTAAAATAAGGGGTGAATATAAATTTACGATTGTTTATTTTGGCAGTGAATAGTAAAATAGAATCAGATAATTTTCCGAATGCTCAACGTTCAGTAGTATTATTTATAAGACAAAGCAGACCCGTCGAGAAAAACCATTTCAGATACACAAAGACTGATACTATGATTCTCCACTACATATATTTTACGTAAACTCTTGGAATGATTGTAGGTAGTCAGAGGTATTTATCTCAAATGGTATACAATTAAAATCATTTAAGCCCTTGTAAAACAAGCTGTTTTGTGCGAAATATGAATGAACTCTAGATACACAAAAATATTAACCTCACTTAATATTATAGTTATAGTTTCATCTTCCATATTATCAAGTTAATATTATTATAACGTGATCCGGCTCTGAGGACAATTTCTGAGGGACTCTAATTTCGACAGGATTAAGGGTTTTAGAGGTGTAAATTGCCCAAGAGGACGAGAGTATTAGCGAGGACTACGAGAGAGGGTTTTGACGCGGCACTTTAATTAAACCGCGAACTGGCAGTTAGGAAAAGTGACACATATAGATGTAGATAGACACACACCATAGTCGAGAGTGAGTTGGAAGGTAAAACGATTCATTCTGAGCTATTTTGCTGATATAAATTTCAAGCATCATTGAGCGGTATAGAGTTAAATGTAATTTCATTGTGCTAGTGTCAGATTTCTGAGAGTCCGACGATGATTTAAATATGAATCGGAACGCGTCACTGAAAGATAGAGTTTTATTTGTGAAACTGTGTGTTAATTACACAACTTGTTATTTACATAAAATACACAAGTTAAACTCGCATAAATCTAACATGGAATGCTGTTATGTATTCTTCAACAAAGAATGATGATGATAATGTCGAGAACGGTCTGTTTCAACAAGTTGAGTATTCACCCTCTCACCTGAGGACGATGGAAGATACGACATCAATCGAAACGTTGTACGTATAATATCCCAAGCTAATGGAATTTAGTAAAATGATAAGCCCTAAATTATGCTAATGAGCCTTCTACGAGCCCATGGAGAATCACGATCCTTACCAACGTTGTGTTCAACAACTCCAACTTACTGTTTATATAAGTAGCTGTTACATTTCTTATCACATAAACCGCCTTAGTGAACCTTTTAATATCAAACGTCCCCTCCCCGCGATGACTAAGTCAACAGACACTTCCGCAGCAAGCGTAATTTGAAAATTGAACTCGACGAAACCCTATATCATCCCCCCCCTCCCTCTCGCTCTTGCTCCGTAGCAACGGCGAACAACTCCGCAGTCATCGTTCCATCCCCTCCAATAAAACTTCACACCTCGTATCTCTTTCCGCAACCCCGGCGAATAAAAAACGCTTATCCGCTTTTATTCACTCGCTAATTTCGACCCTCATCCGAGCTCTGCTACCCTCGAGATATACTGGGCCAGCCAGTGGCGGACCTAGAACCTTTTGGGCCTTTTTCTTTTGTGTCATAACTTCTAAGCTATGTCACGTTCCAAAAGCGCCTTCCTTCTGTCTATATTCTGTATTGGAAGGAGGGTAAATCTGCCATGATCACAGCACTTAGGCCCCATTGAGTCTCTTGCACATCCCCCCAGGGGTTGGTCAATACTGGGTGCTCAGCTACCCTAAACTCTGGAAGAAGGTGGTGATACGACCTAGCGGAGCATCCCTCATACTGGCAAGAAAGAGCTGGCAATTCCTCAGTATGAATTCTCGGATTGATATGACAAATGGTAAAATAACACAGCAGATGCCCAACTGTCCCATCTTCCTGTTCACAGCCACTGTAAAGGGGTGCTTCACTCAACCTCATATTGAAGAGGTGTTTCCTTAGCTGACCTTTGTAATGCCTGTAGCACAGCGCATTTGTAGTCTGGATATCCCAGCAAATCTCTAGCATATTGGCAGGCCACATATTTCAAAAAACTCAGTAGGTGTGTTATTATTACGAGAATTTCCATAGCACTGACGGGCAGAATACAGTGTGGCTCAGGACTAAGGATGTTGGTCTCAGCCTTTGTCCTTGGAAAGTGAGTCTCCTCTCATCATCTCATTGTTAGTTTGTGACACTTAAGATCTGTAAATCCTGTCTGCCTGTGTGCGGATTCTGATATTCTTGCCCAAAATATTCCACGTGAAGCTATGATTATGCTAGCCAGTTAAAGCTGTGTTACGCTGGCATGTTTACCATTATGCCATTTACTGTTGTCCCTTCTGTATTTTCAACCTAATATTCTCAAACCATCATAAAAGATACAATATACGGACCAATCTTTCGCTTGTTAAGCTTTATTTTCAATGTCTTTCCCAGTATTCCCTTCTTCTGCTGTTATGTGGCCCAAATATTTATCTTCTTCAGTTTATTTTACTCTTTTTATTTATAGGTCCCGATTTTCTAATTCGTTTCCTACTGAGAGGTATTTTGTTTATATTCGTTCAAAGGAAAACTTTCAATATGTATTATATTGTCTTCAGGTCGCTTACTGAAACCCCGGCTACATCGGGTGTTTAGTTCAAATTACAAAACGAAAAAATATATTTTGAAATTATAATGACATTGAAATTTTTGACTGCTTCCAGAGGAACAGTTTTGTTTTTGAACAAGAACTGACAAATAAACAAAATATGACAATATAATATATATAAAATATACCTTTTTAGGCATAGTCTTATCTTATTTCCATAATTATCCTTGTTTAGGTAGTGTTATATTATAAATTTTCACTTACCTGTTCCCAGAACTAATTTACTGCTGCATTCTCCCATTTATTCCATTTGTATGTGTTACAACCATATGTAAGATTGTGTGGATATTTTTAATGCTGCTATTTCGCTCATTAAACAAACTGTCGTGACGTGATTTAATCAGTGTAAACATTGTTACATTATGTCTATAATTCTTATGTGTATTCCCAGCAGTAAATGGTTGTACTGTTGGTAACGTATCAAATAAATAATTTAATAACCAGTGTTGTTGCTCAATGCCATAAATTGTGTTGACTGATGATCGGATGTTAACAAAATTAGTGCAATAAAAGCGAAGCTGATTGATTTTTGACAATTGAAGTGTCAACAACTCAAAATCTGAAATCTAATGTAAATAAATTGATCTATAGATTGTAGATGCTTTTATTTGGTGGAACTCTTTCATCATGTGGATACAAAGTTGTGTAGTTTAGTATTATAAAATGATTTTGATTCAAAGAAATAGTTTTATTTGTGAAACTGTGTGATAACTACACAACTTTGTATCTACATAAATTGATCTAGTATCCAGTCGATTTAATGGAAAGCTCCACCCCTGTGGTCCGCGTATCATCCACCCCCGAACTAATATAAATTCAGGGTGCGTTCCGCTGTGTTATCGGACCTCTTCCAGCCCTAATTGAATGTTCCTGCAAATCGCCCTACGACATCCAGCCAGCTTACTTAAGGGTCGCTCTAATATTGAAAGTGTCATCGTGACACTTGTACTACATTAATTTGCGGCACTGGGGTCGTTGCGACTCTAACAGGTCCCCCTGGAAATGATGTTTGCGGAAGCCGATCTTTAGGGATTGAGAAAATGAAGTTGGGTGGATTTTGAGATTAACAAACCGCGTTATCTTTTCATAACAAATAGTGAAAAAAATTAAAAATAATTTTTATCAGACAGAATTTGGAATTGAAAAGCAATAATGGGACAAACACATTAAACTATTGTATTGTTATCGGTACTTGCTAAGTGTGCAAAATTTAAAATTAATTTGACGTTTTGGAGTGGGTGACAATAACGTTCGAAGATTACGTTACAAACATACATACATATATCCATGTGAAGCTAATATGAAGCGTGTTAAATATCCTCGCCTACTAGATAAGCTCAGCGGAAAGATAGGTGGATAAATGGCAACTTTTATTAACGATAAATTTTCAGTGAATATGCAGTAGTTTGATTCCAATTTCCTTTATGGAAATGATCCGACGCCTGTTAATATAATTCTATGGCGGCTAATTATAACCATTGGAATAATGAATAAAATGCAACGGCAGCCGGCACTAATGGCGTGAAAATATCGCCGTATAGAGAAACGTGTACACGCAACCTGGTCCTACCGCACAGTATATCTCAATTATTCAAATGAACGAATTCCATCCTCAACAACATTAAAATAATATGAAAAAAATTATTGCATATAGGCATGATATTGCATGCGAGGTGAAAATGCGATTTTCCTTATATATAAAAATATATATCATGCTTAGATCCATGTGTGAGATAATTATTTTATAACCGGTTTAAAAACAATGTTCTATTATGGACGTGAATCATATCTGATTGGTAATTGCGTTTTTGTTGATTTATTTTCGCATTTATTTTCAATGTATAAAAATTAACGACGCGGAATGAATTTACGAAAATAATATTGTTGAGTGAAAAGATGATTGGTATAGTCGTAGTGCTTTGTAAAAGATAACAGATGTCGCTGTGATGCCGTTTTAAAAATGTGATACAATTTCTGTGACAAATCACAATTTTCAAATGGTTTGGTCTTACAGCTAGGGTAGCAATGATCAAGGAATTTCAATAATCAAATAAAATAATAAATATAACGTGGAATGTAATTCTTATTACGACAAAAAACATTTGATTATCTCCCTTTCGTGCCTTTATTGGTTCAATGGATTATAAAAAAAGCTATAAAACATCATTATAATTCCCCTTCTTGCCTGTAAAGATTAATGGTGCGAACTGAATTTAGATTCCATAAGCTCCGTATTTCATTCTTATCAAAACTTTACATGAATGAACCGTATGTTTGGTTTGAGATTGGATTTATTTTCATTTTGCCTTTATTTCCGTTACTAATTTTATTTTTCTCTTTTGTTTTAGGAAGAAGTAAGTATTTTTTGCTACCGGACTCTACACGTACTGCCAGACGCTTGAAAGTGAGAATTTTGGTTTATGCTTTGATATGATTTATTTAGCTTATTTACGTTCCACTATATTTGGGGTGAATATGTAGGAATTTTGAAATTTTAGACGCATTACAATTTGTGTGAAAAAGCTTAAGAATTAACAAAATGAACTGGGAGTCAATTTTTAGTTTATAATCAAGTTATTGTTAGGAATTTTTAGATAACGTATATGTTTTAAATCTTATGTTTCAATTGATTTACTCAATCGAAACATCGTGACATTCAACACAACAAATAAATGATAGATAAAAACGACAGTCCCAAAGGTTGCGTCAACTACTTTACTTGACATCTTTCTTTTTAGATCGTTTAGAAATCAATACCAAAAAACCCACACACACACATATAAATTTCGGTGTTCATTAGTTCATTTATGAAACAGCCGGCAGACAAAAATCCATAAAACCGCATAAGCACGAAAAATTGATTAATTACAAAATTAATAACCAGGATGACTGTTGCGGTAATTAGCGTTTATTAGCTCGTTGAGGAACTGAGCTTGTTGGTATAATTACGATTGGTAAGCAATGTAATTTGAATAAAGCAACGGTTAATTAAATGGTTAATTTGATAAATATTGTAATAACCCAGCACATCATTTCTATGATAGACGCGGCGAACTTTCCTCTAATAACTGCTTGGTAATAATTAGTATTCAAACCAGTGATGTAACATTGAATTGGGAAAAAGCATCACGAGTAACGTTGATCTCGTGAAAAATTTCAACAGCGAATTGTGCTCGAATACGTCTGATATTATAGGAGTAGTACTGTGATAAGGATTCTAGCTCATTGGACGATCCAAGTCTTTCAGGATCTAGCTAATATGGTCAAAATGGTCGTGTACATAAATTTTCAAGATAATCCTGAATCTTTTCACGATGGCGGCTAGGGTGACGTCTGTCAAATGTCACTTGTGACGTTGCATGATCCATGCCTTTCAGGATGTTGTTTAGGGTCGGCCAGAATGCTTATCCACTGTAGGTATGTAGTACTAGGTAATGCGATTCTGATGTCACTCATATTTGTTGACATGTCTGTATGTTTGCATGTCGGTCTATCACATTCATTTAGCTGCTGCATCGGTTTTGATGGAATTGTAAGGGATATGCTGCTGTGCTTCCAAAGTAAGGCTGCTTCATTTTTGTGAATCGGTGCATTGTTAGCAAGGAAATTATATAAAAAATATATAAATTTTATTTTCACAGGCAATCGATAGACTTTTATGGAAGAATAAAACAATATTTTTTGTTGATTCCTTTATTTTTACGCTCTAACGGATGAGAGTATTGTAGCTTTTTCCTTTCTTCTCATTTTAAACTTATTAAAAATTATTCAATTATATTGAGTTAGTAGAGTTTCTACTACTGTTGAACAAAATCCTAACAAATGAAATGTATGTTTAACTTTCTAGTTCGCTTTCCTATTGAATCGTATTTGTGAGTTTTATAAAATATAACATATTTTCTGCTATTTCTACTGGACTATCAACGCCAGTCAAATACCTGCGTCAATATAGCATATCCATAGAATATGTGGAGCAGTGACTAGGTACCGGGTTAATAACGCTGGCGAAGATGTCTGGTGGTTGTACAAAGATGTGACTTCTGACAGTTATATTGGGCCGCCTCATCTCCGAACAATAACGTCCCTGACAGTTTTCTAATTAGAGGAAACGGAAACTCGCGCGGAGCCGTCAGGTGACAGCGAAGCTCTTGATCAGTTTTGCCCTTTCGGTTCAATAAGTGCGACTGTAGCGATGTTCACACTGACACGTATATTTGTAGTTACAAGGTAGACATTTATCATTCATATTAGAAATTTAAACGAGGATGTTTGCGAATGTAGTTCGGAAGTAACATACGCCACATTAATAAACGTAAGAATTCGTCAAAGATACCAATGAAAGTATACGGAGTAAAGAGACATTGTATCACTTTCCGTTACGGGCCTATCTGGAGTGGGCGACATGGTGAGGATGCGTTTGCTGGGCTCCTATTGCGTTTGCTGTCCTGACGACTATTGGTCTTATTATGCGAGACAGCTCGGTCGATCATTTGCCATGATAGTATCTATGGAATAGGGACAGATCAGCCAACCTCCCTTGATGTTCTAGACTGAGGAGGTCCTTTGTAATAGGGTCTAGCACATCGACTAGACGTACTGCTAGTTTCTGAATTGAATAGCACTCCAACGGTGGTCTGATCTGAGCCGTGTAGAGTTGCGGTACCTGTTCCAGGAAATACAATTTTCTAGAGCAGAAAAGAATCCCCAATTTCTGAGACATCGACCTAGCAAGGTAGGAAGATTATCATGCCAGGACATGCTTCAACTATAGTGCATTCGTAGATCTCCGTTCAACAATTCTCTTGGTGAAAAGTTTGATTTCGGACTTCCATTGTCTATAAAATTCACCTGAAGACGATTGAAGATAGCACATCAATCGAAACGTCGTGATATTAAAAATTTTATAGACAATGGAAGTCCGAAATCAAACTTTTCATAAATCCACCTTGTCTACAAGTTTCAAACAATTCTCTTGGTGTTCCCATTTATCTGAACAACATGTTCTACATTAAATGGAATCGTTTTATAGCAAAAAGTATACAATGAATGTTGATAGAACGTTTGTAAAAATAAAATAAGGTTAGGTTCATCAAAACCAAATTGACAAAACACCTGCAAAAGGTACTTCGCGTTATGGACCAATGTTTAAGATAGAAAGAATGTCTTGTCATAAGTGACAGCCGCCTAGTGACGAGAATAGGACTCGATTTCTTGTTTAATCGAAAAGCGTTCAACTTTCATTATATTACAAGTCACCGCCTTGGAATAATAGATATCTGGAAGCAATAATAGCATTACAGTGGTGAACATACCGAACAGTAGAAAAACATGGACATTAATTTTCCAATGGTATGGGACAGCATGTGTCAATCGAGAGAGAGCAATACTGGGAATCGAGCAAAGCGGAAGACGGCAATAAAAAAAATTATAGATGTTAATCGATGCCCAAGTCAGTGGCGTGCTTTCACTTTATCGAAGAAGGTGCAAGGTTATAGGTATTGATTTTGGAATTACCCTCCTGCCCAAGCACGCATCCGGTTTTGTTGAACAAATAAACACTGCCAAGAAGTTACACATGTCACATGGTCAAAATCATTGCGGATATGATTTTGACATGAGCATGGAAATTGCAACAGGTACTGGAAAGCAGCTAGGAAGTATATATTCAGAGCAAGAAGATACATATCAGGTTACATAAAGTCTAAATGAAAGCTCCTTCAGATCATTGTTCTTCTGTTTTGAGAGCTTTTGCCATTTCTATACTGGACGTATGGCATGGTGTGGTTTGCTTGGCTCCATGAAGGAAATAAGGTTGTTGTCATCTGTGAAGCTGTAGATTGATTAGATGTTATTTCCAACAGTTCAATGTAGCAAATGGTTTTCAAAGTGGGGGTTCTATTCCGAACAGACGGATGTAGAAAAGATAGACATATGACCAAATGTTGATTTACAATCTGAAACATCGGCTAAAACCTTGACTCCGTGAAACGACAAATGAACAGCACCACTCTATGCGACATTTGGAGATAAATGTTGCACATCTTCACCTGGGCATATCCTACCGAATTGCCCTCTACTGTCAGACCGCTAGGTTATACTGACGAGTCTAGGATAAAGACAAAACATGTATGTCTATAACCTATTACGAGTTAATATTTGAGACAATTTGCTAAGAAGCCAATACTTTCAGGTAATAACTAATGTAGAATACCAACACCTCGAACGATCCTCTTCCAATGTGAATAGACAATTATCCTCTCACAGCGCTTCTGGAGTGAGATAGTCTTTCCTGGCTTTGCAAGAGGTTATCTATAAAAAACCTTGCTTGTCTTGTGGATACGCCGCTGATCGCGTTGTGGTGTATCTCCCTCTTTCTGTGAGAGCGATCAGTGCACGCCGAATACGGTAAGACGGGAGAGCAGTGCAGCGCGTATTAAGAAACAGTATAATTAAGAAGTAGACATAAACATCAATCTTGGTTTGCAACGTGCGCGCAAGTAATTGAAAGTATAAGAAATATGGTGAGGATCGCAGTGGTCGCTGGAAAAACAAAAAGCGACCGGCCGCGGCTGATCGGACCAACATGGCAATGGTCGCTCCCCATTGGTCGGCCGGTTGGTTTGCTCTTACTTGCCGCTCATCAAGGGTCTTCCCACGAGATATCATAAACCATGAAATTATATAGTTGCTTCTATTGGATCTTTGGTACACATTAACCGGTGTCAAATCCCACAGATGTGCAACAAACGATGATGAAAAACTATTCACTACAAAACTCATGGCACTTGGGAATGGCTCTACCAACAACAACAGAACCGTTTGGTTGGATAAAAGGACATTTACTTTCCAAGGGTTGCTGAGACCAAAATCCTTGGTCCTGAGCAACACTGTATTCTGTCCGTCAGCCCTCACAGGTCACTGCAAGTTGAACAGGCACCTGACACTCATAGGAGTTGTAAAAGAACAAATCTGTCAGAAGTGCTGGGAGGAGGATGAGCCTCGGGGTCGGCAAAAAGCTCCAAAGTTGGCCTACTTGCCAAGCTTTGCCCCCCCCCCCTATTACTACTACTACAACGACAACTACTTTAATGTTATCAAATTGGGGTATGAATTAACTAAATGCAATTTAGTTTCAACATTTAACACCGAAAAAATGTAATAATCATCCATGCTACACTATACATAATAAAGCCAAGCAAAAAACTAAAAATGAGCAATATAATACATTCAATATATACACCCTAACCTAACCTCAACCTGCTTTCTGATTCAATTCAAACGTATCTAAATAACGGAAACCAATTCACTGCATAGCCGCGTCTTTGGTTGGTCAAGGAAAGCAGCCGCCATTGGATACGTAAAATCTGTACCTACGAATAATGGGTTGCCTAATTTAAGGGTATAACCGCAAGCATTTTTAAACGTGGTAGGATGCAATCACATGTATAATGCTGCCACGGTGGTGATTCAGTAATACAAAAAGATAGCTGAATGTTACTTGAAATAAAACCATACTTAGTTAAAATTAGGTTCATTTCGGACAAAAAAAATTATATATCTAGCAAAAAAATTATTTTCCTTCAAAAACTCATGGATCCCAAATGGGTAAGTATTGCGTTGCTGCCTTGGAATTGTACTGCTGTCTGCTTCGTTTTATCTTATAGGGCAGGAAACCTCATGTTTCTTGTGTGGTGGTGCATTATGTTCCTTGTTTTGGACTTAACAACAATGCAAGTAGAGTGATTATAAAAATATAGTACAACATATATTTTTATTTAGTTTATTAAACTATGATCTGTTTCTGTTGCATGTCAATACATTACGCTTGCGTGTTGGGCAGAAAGCTCGCAGTAATAATTCCAAAAAGTCATTAAACAAAACTCTAGTGAAAGGCAGGCTAGGTTTGGCTATTTCATCCATTAATATAAATATACACGCTCGCAGATAACATGTCCGTTAATATGGATTACAATTTTTATTGCACATTTGTGACACATTAACGTTCTGACCACCGCAATGAACGAGCGAAAACATGAACTGCGGAATTATTAACTCAATTAGCCAAAACGTGTTTTCAGGCGGAATAAATTAAACCCTATAGAGTTGGAAGGTCAAATACATTTTGTAATCCTATATTTATGCCAGTGTTATTCGCTATAATGGGAATGTTTAAATCTAGGATTATAGTGATCAAATGGATTAGCTTTTTGCTGCGGGTAATAGCGTTTACTTTGTATGTTGATTTGATACTGATAGTCTGAGGTCGATGTAGTTACCACATCAACAACGGAGTTCACCAGGGACCTGTTCTCCAACGCTCTTTTTTCTGTATACGGTTCTGCAACAAGTATATCCTATTGACAGTGTTATGTGCGTCAATTAATGCAATTTAATTGATTTTTTGATTAATCAGCTCATTTGTGTTATTAAAAGACGTATAGGAAATCAATCAGTTATGCAAGTACAAAAGTATTTAGGTCGTGAGTTCAATGTTCCAAGACATGGGATAATTGCAACCCGGTAAACAATAAGGATTTGGGTTAGAGACTTCGATAATACAGGTGCGAGGGTCACTCTGAAAGTCTTTAGATATTCCTAATCCATACAAGTTTAAACAAGTTTGGACACGCTATTTTGTCTAAAGTTGTAAGTGCTTAGACACAAAGGCAGCGTTTGAATCGTTCAGTAGTTGCCTTGCCATGGTCTCGAATGCATCTAAGTGTTGGCCCAATTTTAACGTTCAAATATAACCGGGTAGTCGCCATGATTTTGAATGACTATAAAAAGGGACTAAAACAAGCGGAATGTCATGAAAGTTTAGTGAGTTGCTTTGGGGACTCTACCCCTTCTTGGGCTACAGTTGTTAATTGGTTTGCTGAGTTTAAAAGCGGCCGGGTCTCACTCGATGATGAACCTCGCACAGGTCGACCGCCCACTGCTGTTACTCTGGAAACTGTAGAAACTGTGCAAAATATGGTAAAAAAGATCGACATATAACCTATATCGAGATTCGAGACTTCTCTGGAGATTGGATCGGCGGCGGTCCGAACAATCATTCATGATCACCTTCGCCTAAGAAAGCGGTGTTCCAGATGGGTGCCACATTTGTTGACCAGTGAGCAAAAAGCAACAAGAGTTTATTGGGCTAACTTTATGCTTGAAAAATTTGAATTTTCCACCGATGAAGAGGCAATCGCTGCATTTAAGGAGGAATTTAGCAACCTTTCAAAAGAACGTTGGTCACAAGAATTTGACGAGTGGTTGTACCGAATGCGTAAATGTATTTAGGTAGGGGGAGAATATGTTGAAAAAACAGAATAAAGTTTTTTTAAAAAACCTTTCTGTATCTAAAAACTTTCAGCGTAACCTCGTAATGCTAACTCAAAGTTTGGAGGTGGTGTACGATCAGCACTTAGTCATTCAAAGCACTGTAGATTTCTGGAAGAAGCTGACTAAGAATGTTGCATTCATCTTTACACTTCCACCCATATAAGAGCCAAGTGGTTCACAGGTTAAAAGAGACCAATAAATTTGTTCGTGTGGCTTTCTGCGGGCAGTTTTTGTTATTGGTCACAAACGAGGCTCATTTGATTTTAAATGGATTTATTAATATACAAAATCAGCGTTTGGTATGGTATATTCGCGTTTGATATCGTGGGTCCATATTTTTTTAAAAGAAAACGTTAATTATGAACGTTTTTATGGCCAGAATTATAGAAACGTAGACACAATCAGCTATGATTTTAGCAAGACGGTACCAGTGCATCACGACAAACATGAATGGTGGTGCTTCCTAGACACTTGATATCGAAGTTCGGTGATATAACTTGACCATCAAATTCACCTGACTTGACGGCTCCTGAATTTTTCTTGTGGGGTTATCTGAATCAAACAGTCTACGCGAGGTGCCCGCAAACACTACAAGACCTTAATCTGTACCTATATTCAACAGCAAACATATTCTAAGTAGATCGTTGAAAAAAAAGTTTTGCGAATGTTTGGTGCTTTCCATATTTCGATACGGATGTACTGTTTACTTTCCTTGTCTGGATCAAGCTACTGTTCACAGGATTCAGAAGATTCAAAATAACTGTTATCGTTACATATTCAGTATTAGAAATGTGATCATATTTCTGCAAAAAATAGGGAATTAAATTGGTTGAAAATGGATCAAAGATTCAAGTTTAGTACTTACATTTGTCCATAAAGTCTTGTGTACGTCAGCTCCGGCATATCTTCGTGAAAAATTAATTTCTAGAGAAAGCGTTCATCAAGGTAAAATTCGACGTAATCTGATTTTGACCATGCCGCTGCATTCGACTGCCTTCTTCAGAAATATGGAATGTTAACCCAGAATTGCTGAGGCGAGTAATGGGAAATTTTAGAAAGAGTGCAAACATCTTCCAATTGAATAATTTTTGTCCTTGACATCTGTCAACAAGGGTGAACTTGTTCAGACCGCTATTAGTTCGAGTCCAAGCTGTTAGAACCTTCGCAAAGATGCCACAATGTCAACGCTATCTGAACATAAATGTTGCTACCACACCCTTACCTATGTTATTTGTTTTCCACAATCCACTAATTTAATATTTTCATAGTGAAATCTTGCTCCAAAATCTGTACGGATATCACTTTTTACTTCGGCTGTGAAAACTGATCGTGTTGGCCAATTATCGCTGAAGAAAATCTAATCAGTCTGCCTAGTAACTATTGATAAATTTATTATAAACCATAACTAAACGAAATTTTACTTGAAGGACTTAGAAACTAACCATGAATGATTTCTGTTACTGTATCGTTAGGAGATATTTATCGTTTTATTACGCGGTACTAAATGACACTGGGTTGGTTCAAAATGTCCAAATGAATTACGTCAACGAATTCCACAGTTATGGTTTGAATTCTATGATCTTGTAGCGGAACACATTCTCGACATGATTTAATGTGTTCGTGGTATAGTTTTAAAAAAATTATAGCAATTGATCTATATTTTAACCAAAATTACTGGGTACTTCGACACATACAGTACTGACAAATTTCGTTTAGCATGTAGAATCATTAAAATGTTAGAATGTGTGGTCTTTAACGCGTGGTAACGTTGCCCTTTTGCGGACTCGCGTTATAGTCTAGTAAATTTTTAATTATTTTTTTGCCGTTCGACTGTAATCTGTTCCTGAGAAGTAAGTGTATTACTAATACCCCCACTCCATCGTGAAAAATCTAAATCGATTAGAGCAAAGAGCTTTCCGAGGCAGCCAGCGCCACAAACACAATAACGGCACTCAGGCTGTTCTGCAAGTCATTTTCTCATCAAAGTAATAAGCTGCAAAGGAGGCGCAAGGCGTTGTCGGCGTCACATCGACGTTTGGAGAAAGAGAAGGGAGAGATGCTCGCGAATAGCGTCATTAATCACTTTTGCTTTTATGCCCAGGGGGTTTTCTCATTTTCCGAGAACATACGCAAACATCGCGCTGTTCCGGCAGGTCTACCGTGGGAAGTTACGCGAATAAGGAATATAGCGCTGATTTATTACTAAAAGGATACTAGCGATTCATTAAGATTCGGCTATCAAGCATTCTCAAATCGGGGGTTTCCCTATAAGATCAATCAGGGCCCGTTCAAAAATTACCTATTGCTTTGGACCTCGACTTCTTTTTATAAATAACCTCTCGCAAAGCAGAAATGCTATTGCGCTTCGGAAGCGCTGTGAGAAGCTAAATGTTCACTCACATTGACCTTAGAACGCAGTATGTAGATTGTAACAATCGCGGAACAAATTCCCCGGCAGCTCATTCCACTACGCCAAAGTTATCCAGAAGAATTGTTGGAAGACAAGCCTCGTATCATCTTGTGGCAACCATATTTCGAATCCGATGTGAAAATTGCCGCTGGAATCAGAGAGAATCAGAGAATACATTTTTTAAAGACAAACACGTTTCAAATCAATTTAATGTACTGATCTGCCGATATATCAGCTAAGATGTCCTTTAGTTCTCTGAATTTTTATCCGTGATTCCGTCGGACTGACTACTTTTGAGTTCGACTCTTTTCCTATTCAGTCATTGTAGTTTAAGAGATGAGTGTTATATACATTTAAACATCAGTCTAACTATTTTATGGTATTGTTTTATGAAATCATTTGCGTTTCACAACGTTTCTATTGATATGGTCACCTGTAGACGATTTTAAAACATTTTAAAACGCATTTCTCTTATAAAAGAAATATTATTATTATTATTAGCCCAACTCTTAATGTTTTAGAATAAAATCTTATTTTTGGGAGCAATCGAATAAAGCATGTCTTCATTGTTTCAGGTCCAAGGACGCGAAGGCCAAAGAAACCCACCCCGAAACCTGGCGCGCCAATCCCCGAAGAAAAACGACCCCGCACAGCTTTTTCAGGGGCGCAACTAGCCCGACTAAAACACGAATTCGCAGAGAACCGATACTTAACAGAAAAACGGAGACAGCAGCTCAGCGCAGAGCTAGGTCTGAACGAGGCTCAGATCAAAATCTGGTTCCAGAACAAGAGGGCCAAGATCAAGAAGGCCAGCGGACAGAAGAATCCGTTGGCATTGCAACTTATGGCGCAAGGACTCTACAACCATTCAACGATACCGTTGTCGAAAGAAGAAGAAGAAATGCAGGAGATGCACAGAACGACAGCTAGCAGTTCGTAGCTTTGTTTTGTGCTACGGCATGAATACAAGATCTAAAAGATATAAAAAGTGGAGATATGTGGTATTTGGAACGTTCTGTATTCTGTATTAGGGAGAAGAATCAGTAGTACTTAAGCGACCATAGACTGGATCATGTTAGCTATTACCACTCCATCCTTCTTTCGGGTCTCTTCTACCTTCTATCTTTCCTTGAAGTATCAGATGGAGAATTCCATATTTTTTCAGATGTTGCATTATTCATGTGCCCAAAATATTCCAATTTTCTCGTCTTCAAGATTGTAGTGATTTCTGTATGTTTTTTCATACTTGCGTGATGTTCAACCAGCCACCAAAAATCAATGAAAAAGGTGCTTTTTCTGTATTGGGCATTGAAGGTCCATTAACCGTATTATCTCAATGATAGGACAATCGAGATGTCTCGCATAATAACACCGATAGTCACCACTACAGCAAAGACTAGTGGAACCCAACGAGGGCATCCTCACCAGGTATACCTTACAACACCTCCATTGAGCCTCATCCAAAACCCATTGTTTTAGAACTTTAGTGTTCTGGCTCTGACGGCTCTTCTGGAGCGAGACTTTCTACCTTTACGAATGATTATTCATAAACGAAATCACATTGTAAGCGTCACACATCCCTGGTAACCTCAGATTCTAAAGGTGCCCTTAGCTGAAAGTGTTTAGGTGCAATTCTGTGAAGCTTTCGCCTTTGAAACAACAGGTATCATTTCGATAACGGAAGTATCATCATCTCACATGGCTGTGAACACCTTGTGGGTGCACAACTATCAGTGCTATCCTGGTGTTGACGAAGAAAGTTTAGGACACATGAATCTGGTCTCACTAGCACTTTTGGAAAGCCAATCTGTGTGTGTGACTTTTATTTTGCCTATGGAATATTAGTGACTTCCATTCCAACTATTCCTGATATTGCAGCCAGCAAACAAAAACATCTGATGGCAATCCAATGCTGACATCGGTAATTTACGCTGAGTTTGAACATCATAAAGCCCAGATTAAGATTTGGTTCCTTTATGTAAGAACTTAAAAAATTAACTTTCATGAATCATAAATCTCTCCATTCCGTCTGGGCTGCATACAATATCTCCATCTGTATCGGTATAGTAACACTGTCCGTCAAGCTTTAATGTAAAACTCCGAATCAAAGACAAAAGACATTCCGAGGCATGCCTAAAATTCTGTACAGATTTCTGAACTTTGTAAACAATATGCCTCGGTTTTTTCGTTGTTGTCTTTCGAGCGTAGCCGTCAATGCTCTACTTAAGTGTGGTCAACTTTTTGCCAGCAACCTTTTAGTATGTTAGGCATTGTTTGTACAATTCTCAGAGGTTCGACAGCACAAAAAAATACATTAATGTACCATTCATTTGTAGACAATTGCGAACTGTGCGGTGGTACTAAATAAGAGTTTTTGCGTGGACCATTATCGGTTCCATGCATTATACACCATACGACAGTCTTTCTGTTTTGCTCTTTTGGAAATATCAATTCGTTTGGTCTGTACGGGGGACATCGCATTTGAAGAATCTCCATACTTTCTCTTCAATTTATAACCACATTTGAAATACCATCAGACTCAAAAGATTGTAAGTGTATGCTCTCCATTATGCATCAAACCTGCTATAGACATGCATGTTTCGTCTTTAGCCTAGACTCGTCAGTATAGGCTAGCGGTCTAACTGTAGAGAGCAATCAGTCAAGGGTGTGATGACCTTTGACTTTGTAAGTTTAGTTCTGGAAATTACCATGTGGTTGTCTGTCCCCTTCTTGAGGATAATCATTACTGCAAATATGTTTTTCTAGACTCAGTTTCTCTCTTTGAAAAATTAATTGATTTGCTCTGTTGAAAAGACTCTTTATCTCGCCTTTTCAGGATGACATTTTTTCGTGATGCAGACATCTTAAAACGTTCAATCAACGTATTTCCTATCTCAAATATGAAAAATTTCACGGTTAACTTCGCCTATTAGCGTAGGAAGTAAAAGCAATTCGAATGTTGATGGTGTTAATAACTACGAAAACTTGTAAATAATGTAAAAAGTGTTAGTTGATTATGTAAATTTTATTTATTATGTAGTCTGTGTAGCACTCCTCCGAAAGCAATATTTATTAGAATAATTTTTGTATTATAGCAAATTGTAAATATTTATACATATAGAATATAAATGTGAATCGTTTATTAATTTATGAAAATTGTGTTGGTATACCGGATTTCCCACTGGAAGCAATAAAATGTTAATGCATTCTGGGAGGCTGATTATAGCTTTGTTCCAATAGATGATTCTATCACTATTTCAGAATTATTTCAGAGTTCACCGATGGAACAACTTAGAAAACATGGGAGGTTTTTACATTTAAAGATAACTTTGGAAATGCGGAAGGTGTTTGTTCCAATAAGCATTGCGAACCTCATGTGTACCGATATTAAATATGTATCCATACATTGTAATAAATTGTTCGCATGTTGTATATTCTTCACTTTTTGTTATTCTTGTTGTGAAAATTTGATATCCTCATCACTAGACTCATAATTCTCATCGTCATTCTCCAACTCAGAATCACTCATCTCAACTCTACAAGACTACACAAAATTAAAATATTTTAGTAGAAGTGTTTGAATGAAAAGTAACCTAACCTAAAAAAGATTTATTTTGATGTCACGATGGGTCTCTTCGTATCTGCAAACAATCGTTCCTTTTAGTTCTCACTCACCAAGAACCGATTTCACCGTACTAGAATCGCTTCGGAATTAGTTCTGTTTCTGTCGGAACGGTCTTTAGAATTGACTCTGAACTAATTCTACATTAATTTGTTAGAACAAGGGTTTTGATTTGCGCATTCTCCGAACTGGTTCCGAAATAATGCCAGGTATGTTTTAATGAACCATATAAAGTAATAAATGCCTAGAATACATTGATCCAATTTGAAGCAGTATACCAAGGTTCTATATTATGCATATGCAGTCTCATTAAGAACTGATAACTACTCAAAAATCAGACATAAGAGACGTCTTTACCTTTGTATCAAGAAAAACTGGAGATACATAGCAGTGTGAAATATATATTTCTTTGGGATTTTTTTGTTTACTTTTATTAAACATTTGCTGCAAAATTTGAAAAACTTTTGTACACACAATACATGATTTTTTCTCCATGACGGCTATATTACAGATTGAAAGCGTATTTGAAAGAGCAAGACAATAAAGAAAGCATTCTAAACATGTTAAATTTGTATAAATTTTCATGCATAGTTAGATTCCCAATATCCATTCATAATGCGGTAAATATGCATATTTAAATAAAAGGTACAGTACAATTTCAGTCTGAGCATAACGCCGGAAGTATATAAAAAAAACACACCTTAACAATTCCAATGATTTTTCTCCAATTTTTCGAATTGCACAACGCCTAGGTTTGGAATATTATGATGAACCGTTTATATAGTGAGAACCATATTTTATGAAATAATCTTCAGAATCATCTCAAGTTTTATCTACGTTTCCGCTTCTGGTGGAATTACCCTGTATAGCTATACAAAGTTGTACCTATGAGAGGTTAATTATATTTAAACTTGTAAAAGAACGTATAGAGCTATAATTAATCAATTAAAAGGGTATATATAATCAACCTTTGTTTTAATAGCCCATACAATTACCCCAAAGAAGGCAGTTATTGCAAAAAGTGCATGCAGCACTTGAGACTTGTAACCTTATCGAGCTATTTTCCTATTCTTACTACTATTTTTTTGCTCCTCTTGTGTCCTACAATCAAGAAGTAAAGCTTCCGCGGCATTTATGGCGGTTTTTTGTGTTCTTTAGTCTATAAAAACGTAAATTAGGAGCAGAATATCAGATTTGGTCAACGAGCTGACGATCTACAAGTAGTATGTAGTTTATTAAGTATGGTGGGTGTGTATCTCCATTCTCATAATGTTTGAATGTTCCTTTATTCCAAAGACATGCCTGCAGATCCATATGAAGCATTCACTTGTGATTCCTTAATTAAATAAGTCATTTATTCCATTCACAACAAATGGTGAATATTGCCACAGATGGTAAACCCAAAGGTGCAAAGGATTACCTGCACTTCCCTACCAGCAGAAACCTACAACCCGGTTAATGCATAACACCACATATGCTACCAGCACTGGCGTTTGGTGCATTGAGGGTTGGATGAGCTCGATATGTTGTTTTCCATTCCTGCAACGAATCATATACATTCGTAACGTGGTTTGGAGCGAGATTGATAACAAAGAGTGAGATTGATTCCTAAGTTCCATATTCATAAATTCAAATTGAGAACGCATGCCACTGGTTAGATTTGTCTTGTTCTGAGTAGAAAATGCATCTAAAATCGATAGCTGGTTCTACTGAAATTCATTAATTTCAGAACTTTAATTGGTTTATTGTTTAATGAGTAGACCGTGCGGCACCATTTGTTGATCTTTGAGTTTATGATTAAATTTATTGGAAATCAAGTTGATTACAAGATGAAGGATAAGATTGATTATGGAATTACAACATCTCTTATTTTTTAAAGCGTTGTAGCGAGCAATCGCAGCTCAGTGATTCGGATGACAATAAATCAGTAAGCAATGATAATTCAGATGACGAAACTACTGACGACCTTCAAGAGGTTATGCGACAAGAAGCTGGACACGAATTTGATCATTTAAAAAGTCTTCTAAAAATTTTAAAAAAAGTAAATTAGGCGAAAAATTGTTTTCTGGGTGAGATATGTACTTGACATTGTATGTATTTGAGAGCCTTGAGACCGAATTCTCTAAAACCTTCTCCCTGGCTTCCCCGGTACCTCCTCGAACCGTCGCACATCCCGCGCAAAAACGACGGCCAGATTCGTGATTAACGCCCCAGAATTATGCAGGAATCAAGTTTTTGTGCTGTTTGAAAATAATTAATAAATTTTCGGCCACCTCTCGGCATTTCCATCTTTTCAGAAAATATATTTTTTTTCGGAGAATGCAATCAGCAGAAAATTTTACAACGGATAGTATCCGGCGATGTGAAGGCAAATTATTTTTCTCCTCGAGATAGCAATCAAAAGTTGGCGTTCGAAAATAGTTAAAAAACAAGAAATTTTACTGAAAAAGTCGAATATTTTCAAATAAGTTGAAACATGGTTTTCTGGGTGATTGAGGGGTGCATAAAGGAAAATCGTGAAATTAAAATAGTATACTTTTTACTGCAATCCAATTCGGTCCCTTATGGCTAATAGAACCCACTCCCCATATTTCAAAAAAATTAAAAAAACAATTTCAATGTATAATTATTCACATCGAATAATTTTTAAAACTCCTTCTTTGATTATCTACTTAAAATTTTGATTTCTTAGTCTTGAAAAAAATTACGAAACATTTTTTAAGGAATTATAATGCCATCGTTCCTTAATATGCGTCCAAATGTTTAATTAACCATACCAAGTCGTACACAGGGAGCCAAATTGGTTCCGCCGAAAGTTCGAGGAGGCAGCTTTCATTGCTAGCAATAACAATTTTTACAGCAGACCTAGTGTGTAAATCAAACTGATATGGCGGCAAATAATGAACAACATCAATATATGCATATACACATACAAGGATGATCCAGCGGCAGTGTCCGACAGCGTGGGTCATCGCGATCCTCAACACTGCCGTTTGCATGAAATTTGTGTATGCTTTCACCATTTTTTGTAATACCATCGTAGTTGAGGCAACAGAAAGGCGTATGATAGCAGTATTATATTTAAGTAGGAGAAGATAAATAGCAAGTGAAACAGTATCTTTGACATTTTAGGAAAATGAATCGATAGATGCACTAATCAATGTTCTTGAAAACAACCGGCTGACGGAAGCTTGCATTTGTACTGAGCCGCCACAACCTGATGTTTTCTCGAATGACATGAAGCATGTAAATACAATGTGTTTTAGCCAAGTGCCGAAAGAGAGCAAAGAATCATATTTGATCGTCTCGTCTCTCCGATACGTACAAGTGCGCGCTTACCTTAAGCCAGCTTTTTAGTTCCAGTCACGGTATGGTATTTCGGAAATCGCGTAAAAATTATGCAATTGATTTCACCCAATTTGCTACAACAATCTAAAAGATTGTGTAAATATAGGCACTTACAATACGGATACCTTCAGTAACCATTTAGCTGTATTTTGCGAACTATTGCTCCAACCTCTCAAGCACTCACCTAAGCTTGTTACTTTCCGATTTTAAACATTTTAATCACATTATTTTTCTTCAAGACTTGTTCAGAATTTGCTGGTCTAATATACTGTTTATACTGTTATACGTTTTTTTTTATTTTGAATCATTTTAATTGCTATATAGTTTTTTATACTCCTAGACATTAATATCAGCTCCATATTTGGTTTTTATTTGGTTTTTTATTTATTTTTATTTAGTTCTACGTATGTATTTCTGTCTGCTTACATTTTTTTCTGCTTTTTTCTTGTATGTTGAACATCGCTTCATTTTCGACTTTGCTGGTTATGTGTAAGAGTAGCTTTGCTAAACTTTGCCAGCTAAGTCCCACATTTAAAAGTGCTTTTTGTACTTTTTTTAATAAAGACGTGTATTATCATTATGATTTTGAGTTATCGCAAGGTTTGCGAAATTTTATTTTGGTTTCAATGATATTAGACTCATTCATTTCGATAATTAGAGCTGTAAAAATACGCAGAAGACGACAATCAGTGCACAAAATATGCTAAAATCGAAATACATTATGTATTGATCTGCTATTTTCATTTGAAACGCATTGTAACGGAACGAAATCTTGGGAGGGGGATAATTACACCTGTTATCTCTCCTCCCTCTTGTATAAGCTTCTACAGACGGGGTGGGGTGAAACGCGACGATGAGGAGAAAATATACAAGCAGGATCTAAACGAACGGCCAATCCTTTCACCTGAAGACATCAATCGAAACGTTGTGAAACGCAAAAAATCTCAAAACAATGGCAGTCTGAAGCAGTGTTACTGAAACATCCACATTTTCTAGAAATTTTAAACAACAACCTTTAAATGGCGTATCATCTGTGACTGATTCTCCTCATGCCATGAATTATCATGATCTGTAGAGTCATATGACATTTACTGAAAAAAATCAAAACACTCCCCGACCGAGACTTTCTTTCTCTAAAAATGTAACTATATATGTTCAACCCTTCAAGCCTGATGAATTCGTGAAGCTCGGTTGAAATGAAATTCAATCCAAACGTCGCGTCGCGTCGTATCATTTACCAAGTTTCTGGTGGCGGGCGGCCACATTTCTGTGTCAATCTCGAGGACAGATCGCATGCTTTTCTAACAGCTCACACACTTTAAATCCTCACCCCGACTGCTTGCTGTTCATTCATTCACATTCTTCGGAGTCTTCTGTTTGAAAAATTTCGGGGGTGTAACATATTGTGTCACTCTTGAATAGGGTGGGTTGATTTCGGAGATTATCAACTCGTAATATATAAGGAGGTGGTGGACAATGTGGTGGAGCCTGCAATAGAATTAATCAAATTGAGCTGTTTTCGAAGTTGTTTCCATCAAAATCGAAAATAGGTATTTTGATGCTAATTGTCGTAACAGAAGAATAACATTTATAAAAATGTGACTATTTTGCTTTGAATCTACCTAAATAAAACTACGTAATGAAAAAAGTAGGATGTGGTTGATATTCGGTGATAGAATGTTGATTAGTTGATTAATAAATCATTCCAACATAGGTGATGGCGTGCGTGATAAAATTAGGAATAAAAAACATATCAACTTATCTCCAAGTGTCGTCCTCTATGGAGACGCCCATTGGCAACTTACGGAGTCAAAGATCCTAACACCCGGACTGCCTTGAAGCGGACATCTGTCAACAAGGGTGAACTGATTTACAGCGACATCACTTGTTCTTCGTAGACACTTTTACGATGTACCGTTACCTCGGCTCATTCACATCAGAAGCTGACAACTGATATTAAGTGTATGCTCTCCACTATGCAACAGACCTCCTATGGACATGCATGTTTCGTCATCGTCTTTAGCCTAGACGCGTCAGTATAGCCTGGCGGTTTAACTGTAGAGAGCAACCGGGTGGTATATACGTAACCCAGTCAAGGGTATGATAGCTACATCAACGCATCTTCAAGTGTCGCCCTCTATGGGGATGCCCATACAGTAACTATTACTAAAATATCCACATAGCTTACAAATTTTAAAAAACAGTTGGAGACCCGGTAACATTGTAATAGAGCTTTTAAACAAATATTCTTCTAGTACATAAAGGCATAAATTAGGTCAAAATTAAGTAATTTATGACCAATCATCAGAACTTTTAGGGTTATTGTCTCCGAAGGCGATATTTAGGTAATAAATTCCTATAATTATGGAAAAAAAGGAAAATCTTTCGTGGACATTTTTACAGTCAAGGTATTTTCATAGGCCCTACCTAAAAAAATCGAATCAAGTGAATCAACTCACTGCCTCCAACGCATTCATGTTTCTGTATGCGTGATGATACCGTATTGTGCTGAATAAAGGATCATCGTTCGTCATAGTACAACTACTCGAAAATGTAAAGCGTTCCTTCTCAACACAGCAGATAAGAAAGAACCAGCAGAGGCACTCGATTTGCTCAATATTGCTTTCACAACTAAAACCACATACCAAGACTAAATACTTCTCGGTTGACCTTGACCTTAACTCAATCGTATGTGGTTCAAATTACAGGATAAGGTTCAGGAATCAACTGCATATTTCTAATAAAAGCTTTTATTCGAATTCACTTGTATGTATATTGGAATTTTGCAATTAATATTTCAGCCACTTCCACTGAAGCTATCGAGCTGAAATTCGGTACACACATTTGATTAACGTGACAATGCACGATTAGTTTCATGCCACCATTTTCAATCCAATATGGCGGACGTTACAAAATGGCGATTTAGCATTTTCATAATAATCAAATATAATATAAAATGAAAGGGCTTGCTGAGAATAGCTCGAAGAATAAAAAGACGTCACTCTACTTCCAATATGGTGGAATTCTAAAGATGGCGGACTAGTTTTGAAGGTCTCCTTATTGAAGAGCTAGACTGTTCCAAATTAACCGGCAAACGACATTTCAACAATGATGCGTTAAATGAGATGGACAAACTGAGAAACATGTCCAGCGATAACTAAAAGTGAAAATAAATTGAAGTAAACAACTTCTTTAAAAACATGGTTTTATTTGAATCGGCTGAAAAGAATAAAATAAACTTTTACTTAAAAACTTTTCCTATCAACTTATAATGTCATTACAGAATTTATAGGTATGATAGATAAACAAGTGAATTGAATCACATGATCTTATTGTTTTTAATTTTGAAAATTATCAAAATAAGTAAATATTAGTACTTAGTAGTAGTAAGTAATGGGGAGGCAAGGCCTGGCAAGTACCTACGCCACCTTTGGCCCTTTTTGTCGACCGCGAAGACCATTACTAGAACTATGGCAAACATGGTAACTTCCTAGTGTCGAACCTTTCAGATCTGTTAATAAAGCTCATGATGTCCGACCATTCCGCTAAGTAGCACTCTACCCTGTCAAACTCTGCTGTGCCGAACACCTTAGCCCTAAGGTCGCTGTATACGCCACACTCTCCCAGGAAGTGGAACAAAGTCTCGTCCCCCTCCCACCACTTCTGACAGATTGTGTATTTCACCACTCCTATGCGTGTCAGGTGCCTGTTCAATCTGCAGTGACCTGTGAGGATCCCTACTCACTAGTGGAGTGTATTCCTCTTCCGGCTCAATAGCCATAATTCCCTACGTTTTTTGGGGCCTGCTAGGAACCTCTTGGACTGCCTGCAGTCGTCTCTCTCCAACCATGCTTTCGCAAGTTCGTTATACGCCCAAGCATCTGGGGCATTGCTGACCAGGCCTCTGCTAATGCCCAGCAAGGGTTCGGGGCCAATGCATGTGCCCCTTGTGCCTATCCCAGCCAGGTAGTCTGCTTTCTCATTAACTGGCACCCCTCTGTGACCAGGGACATGACGGTCTCGTTCTTGGATTGGGCTAAGCCTTGGAGGGCGGTATTGCATTCCTGGACTAGTGGTGATCTGATCCTAGGAGATGCTACCGCTCTCAAAGCTGCCTGACTATCGGAGCATATATAGATGTCCTGCTCCTAGGATGGTGAAATACTGACATGTGGATTCCCAGGGCTACGCTTTCCTCAACGCCTCTGCCTTCCAGGCAAATATGAGTACTTAAATAGCGCGACAAACTTTTATATAAATTGTGTCATGACGTTATAAGTTTATTGTAAAAGTATTGAATGAAAAGTTTATTCTATTCTTTTGAGTGCATTTACATAAAGGCTTGTTTAAAAAAAAGTGTTTTACTTCAATTTATGTTTGTTGTACATTCTCCGGGCAGGCTATCAAAATATTTCCTCCGTCACGAATAGCTCTTTGAATAAATGTAAATCTGTTATCGTTCTCTATGTTCTATTCAGTGTAAATGTATTCGGCAGCAGATTAACATCTAGGAGGAGCCGGAGTTGGACTGTTCCTCATTTCGGAGGCAATTAGGCGAAAACAGTGAGAACGGGCAATGTGGGAGCGGTTACAAATTATCATAGGAATGTCTAACTTGGTGATCCAATTAATTAGATAAATATGCCCATCAGGACATGCTGATGATCATTATTACAGAGCGTATTATACTTATGGATTATG
This sequence comes from Bruchidius siliquastri, assembly GCA_949316355.1. Classification (NCBI taxonomy): domain Eukaryota; kingdom Metazoa; phylum Arthropoda; class Insecta; order Coleoptera; family Chrysomelidae; genus Bruchidius; species Bruchidius siliquastri. Next base: position 12,735,229 of record OX438532.1, on the reverse strand, counting down.
GTGCCGAACATTGGTCGAATTCCTTTTTCTTTGTAGTATATGAATTTGCAACTAGAAATTCTGAAAAGATCAGATATAAGCCCATATATTTGGTTATCCTTACTGCTCAACTAAAAAACAATTCTACTAAATTATGTTAAGGTCCAAATCAACAAAGCAATTTGTGAGTGGGTACCATGGTACTTAGGAATTACCGGCAACGAATAGGTGGATGAGCTTGCAAGAAAGGGGCCATCATCCTTATTCATCGGCTCAGCCAAGAGACACAGTAAGGAACCAGGTTAAGGGAATTTCCGAGACTTCAGCACAAGGAATACTGGAACTTGATGACTGATACCCTTCATGGGAAATAATTTATTGAAGCACCATGTTCAAAAACGGCTCTAGGAGTAGTTACGACACTCCACACAGGACACTGTATCCTGAAGGAGTACCTGTATAACTGCTTTCATTGCGGAGAAGGAGCAGAGTCAGCTTTTACGTATACTCTGTGAGTGCCTTGTACAAAATCACAAGAGAAATCAGCTATTTGCGAAGTGGTGATGGGGGGATACTCAATACTTGAATCATATCTCATCAACTTTCTGGGAGTTGACGCCAACAGTGAAATGCCTTGGCACGATCATGTTATGTTGCTCACCTTACTAGGTTTTAAAGACAATGGAAAAGCCTAAAAAACCTAAACTAAGATTCCTAGACTGTATCCCCCTATGGTTACGGTTACAATTTGCACCCTCCCCCACCATCCATTGCTATTTACGAGTGCTCCGAACTCCAGATTTTATTAATATGATGGGTTGGCGTTCTTGCAAAATTTATACCTACAAAAAAAATTTATACTTTGAAGAATGGACTTCAAAGTGACAATACATTTCACTCTAACGATGCAATTAAATTCAATGATTTATCTACCGATGGAAAGATATCACGAACTTGTTCAATATTATAACTAATTAGTTTATCGATCATGGAAAAACGATTAAATAACAAAAAAATCATTTCCTGGTTGTCGCTGCCAAATGGTCTCAGTTGGTGGCTTCCCTGAAAGCTAGGAATTAAAGATAAATGTGAAAAATTCCAAATCAATTAATTTGGCGGACCGGTAGCATTTTTCTATTGTCAAAAGGCAGTAAGGAGATAATTAATCCCTTTATAATGAGCCGGACTCGAAGATATTCAACGGGTCTACGGCCTACCTGGTCAACGGCTACCGTTTTGGTATAGTACAGTACGATTAGGATTTTTTGGGGGAAATATATTTCTTTCCTCAAAACCTGATTTATACAATATTCATCAGCGTTCTAGTTCAGAATTCAGCCTATGTTCTTGTTCCACTACATATTTGATGCAAACCTTCAAAACATGAGTTTTTTACTTGCTTCACTAACTAAAATAACGATTAAAATTGACACCTGACACGTTTATATGTTGTTTATAATTGTTGCGCAACCATTGACTGCTCGTTAGATGGCACCTCGATCAGGTCGTGTGACAACACTAATATTTTGCATGATAGCCACAATTTTAACACCAATAGTAGGATAGCATCATTTAACGAAAATTAGTTTACATTCCAAAATCCTTGAACAGTAATGAGGACTGTTTCAACATACAAGAATTTCTCAGTAACCACCACATAGATTTTGATGAAAGGGGTAGGATGTGCTGTGGACTCACAGAAATGAGGGTTAATTTTTGAAAAATGGTACGTTTGAGAGATCGATTAATTTATTAGCAAGACACTGAAAAATATCCAACGACATTTTTTTTATATAACAGAAAACCTACACAGTACAGCAATGCTGTGAGGGGATAAATCTCTATAAATATTGTCTACAAACGCTGTGAACCCCCTGACTGCACATTCCCAATTCTGAGATGATCCAAAAGTAGATACTTTTTGATTAGGCTCGTTCCAGATGTTGGAAGTACGAACTGGTGTTGATGAGCCATTTGGACTCTCCAAACATTCACCATGGTAGGCATGTCAGGCGTGTTCAACAGATGTATGGCTCTTTTCTAGATTGGGTCTAAAAGCTACTTTAGATAGCATCCCACACATAAGCTTACTAAAAACTTGCAAAAGCTATCCAATTTTTTTCAATGTAATTTAAATGTTAATTCATCTAAGGGCAATCAAACTTTCTCTTTAATGTCTAAAGAGACCTTACTAAATGTGATTCTGTGAGGTCCATCGCGGCGACCACTGATTCAAGGCAGCAATTTTTTTTCTTTCCTCGATCCGGTCCGATCGACATACTGCCCCGTCTAATTTAATCCAAATTATTCCCAAACACGGGTTTTAAATTGTTTAAATTAAGGGCGAATTGTTTCATTGACATCACTGATCCTCTTATTTTTTTCATAGCGCTTTTTCTCATCTATAATTCAAACCACATACGTTGGAAGGAGAATTTCACTAACGTGTCGGCTGCACCTGTAGCCAGAATCAAAAAACACAAAACTGATCAGACAATTTTAATGCAACATCAACTCATTTCCAAGTGTCGCCCTTTATGGGGACGCCCATTGGCAACTTACTTAAGTCAAAAGTCCTAACACCGGGACTGCCTTGAAGCAGCAACAGATGTCCCTTACGATATCTTTCAACAGCGACATCCCTTGTCCTTCGTATAGACTTTTACGATGTACCGTTATATCGGCTCATTCACATCACAAGCTGACAACTGATATTAAACACATACTATGCATCAGACTTGCTATAGACATGCATGTTTCGTCTTTAGCCTAGACTCTTCAGTATAGCCTGGCGGTCTAACTGTAGAAAGCAATCGGGTAGTATATACGTAACCTATTCAAGGGTGTGATAGCAAGATCAACTCATCTCCGAGTGTCGCCCCCTATGGGGACGCCCATTGGCAGCTTACGAAGTCAAAGGTGTCTCTTTCTCTCTGTTCTAAACATACATTTATTCAATTTGAATATTTTTTCGATTTCTCTTTCAGATATAATACCAAATACAAAATTTATGTATCTCCGATTCTCATTTCAAATCTCTAATAGGTCTTAAAAGCCGAGAAATCACTGCCGACGCACACCTCAAAGACAAAACGAGGTGTTAAGATAAATCATACGAGGGTCACGCTGAAAGTTTTTAGATACAGAAAAACTACAAGGTTTTTCAAAAAAAAAATTATTCTGTTTTTTCATCTCCCCCTACCTCAATACATTTACGCGTATGGTAAAAACACTTATCAAATTCTTGTGACCAACGTTCTTTTGAAAGGTTGCTAATTTCCTCCTCAAATGCAGCGATTGCCTCCTCATCGGTGGAAAAATGGCGACATTCTTCGATCTTAGGGAATAAGAAGAAGTCGCACTGTGCTAGGTCTGAAGTATGAGGTGGGTGAGGCAACAGTTTGACACCCTGTCTTTGGACGGCTTTTGCATAGTTTTTGGAAGACTACAGGAACACATTTGAATATATACCATTCCGAATTAACTGTCCTTTGATTTTACAAGGCTACTGTTGTGAAGAATCCAGTTTTGGAAAAAAAAGATGCGACAATTTTCTTTCCAACACTCTTGATACGACGAATTTTCGTTGGAGGCTGCTCACTTCCAAAGCACCAAACTAATGGCTGATGTTTAGTTTCGGGATCATAATGATATAACCATATTTCGTCTCTGGTTACGAGTGTTTTTACTGTGCCCGTTATTAAATTTTTAAAGCATAAAGTTAGCTTTGTTGCTCTGGCTCACTGGTCAACAACTGTGGCACCCATCTAGAACACCGCTTCCTTAGGCGAAGGTGATCATGAATAATTGTTCGGACCTCTGGCGATCCAATCCCCAGAGAAGCCTCAATCTTGGTGTAGGTTATATGTCGTCCTTTTTTTCTACCATATTTTGCACAACTTCTACAGTTTTTGGAGTAATAGCAGTGGGCGGTCGACCTGTGCGAGGTTCATCATCGAGTGAGACCTGGCCCGTTTTAAACTCAGCAAACCAATTGAAAACTGTAGCCCTAGAAGGGGCAGAGGCCCCAAAGCAACTCACTAAACTTTCGTGACATTCCGCTTGTTTTAGTCCCTTTTTATAGTCATACAAAATCATGGCGACTACCCTGTTCCATTTCCACGTTAAAATTCGGCCAACACTTAAATGCATTCGAAACCGTGGCAAGGCAACTACTGAACGATTCAAACCCTGCCTTCGCGTGTAAGCACTCACAACTTTAGACAAAATAGCTGCGTTCTCAAACTTGCTTAAATTTATATAGATTAGGAGTATCTAATGACTTTCAGCGTGACCCTCGTAGGAGGCAGTGAAGGCATTCACAAAATTATTCGAGTCCAGTGCTATCAAAGCTCAACGCGGGTTGGTCGGGTTATAAATGGCCGAGCTGTTATCTTCCAGTAGCCAGAAAGGGAAGGAATACTATATGGGTTCGTATAGTAATGAAAGGGAATAAGTAAATGACATTTATCATACAGTGTGAGGGTAACTCCAAAATACAGACTCGGATAAAATATATATTTATGTAGATGTATACAGGGTGTTATTGAATGACACACACACAAAAAGATATTTTCATTCAAAAATTGCACAATTCTTATAACTACCGGGTGAAACATTTGATTTGAGACAGCAGTATACCGCCAAAACAGTGAGATGAAAACGTTCAGATGAAAGTTCTTGGGTGCAATGAGGGAGAGTTATTGATGACTTTCTCGTAGAAAACGGGATGTCGATGTAAATCAGTTCATCATTGTTGACAGTATCATAAGAGATATTTGTCACCGTTTCAAGGCAGTCCACGTGTGAGGACCTTGACCTCGTAAGATGCCAATGGGCAGCGCCACCTTGTGCGACGGTTTGATATGAGTGTTGAGTTAACTAAAACACGAAATCCTAAAAAAAAAATAGATAACGAGGCCGAGTAGATTGATGCAGTATCTCTCACACACCGAGATAAAAACGTGAACCTCTAATACATTTGCTTTAAAAAAGTGGTCTTGCTAGAAATATAATAATCTATAATCTCGTAATCATTATTATATTCTATATTATTACATTGGCCACGTGAATTGCATACGTATGCTTGTAAGGTATACTTCCATCCGAAAAAAGACTTTCACATTGAATTTAACGGCTATTTTATCTAAACGACAAATCGGTGATAATTTCAAAAATAACATCCTTGTATCATCGCACTTTGTAATTTGATATGTTAACGAGCCACCCGCTGCAGAATCATTTCTACGCCTGCACGAGCAGTCGGTCACAGACCACTGGCAAGATCAATATTAAATTTATCATCCTTATCGATAGATCTGCATACCGAGCAACACATCCTACATTTAATAGATACCGGGGATGTTTGAAGTATTCAACGTATTCCTATCATTATATTTTTATTCCTAAACGATTGCATAAGGTTTTCGAATAACAAACTCTTGATCGAGGGACAGAATTTCGGCTCCCTCTGCAGCCTTTGTCAAATTACAAGTCGCTCGCAATTTTTTTTACTTCCCACACAATAATCCACGTCGGTCTTTTTCTGTATTATGTCATATACTGGTTGGTCTACTTAACTTGAAACAGACGTATAGCGAGGTGGGTGCAATGAGGGAGAGTTAATGATAACTTTTATTTTCAACATTAACAGCGTTTTAAAGGTTTTTTCTCAAGGTGAACCATGTTTTTCCAATGGGACTATATCTTTTTTATTGCAGAATCTCTCACTCTACGCGAAAAAACAAATACTTTTTGTTTACCACATTTTTTAATCCGACTGCAATGAAGTAGATAAAAAATTTTTCGGTTTTCGAAATGTTTCAATACCGTAACGGTAGTCAACGCTGTTATCATTTCTTTTGAACATTATTGACTGAGCCGCATTTTCTCAGAGGGCAAGAAATCGAATGGAATCGAATAGAATTTGTTCTTTTGTTTGTTGCTCTTAGATGAATCACGTCTAACAAACCACGGTGAAGTGAATCGACATAATATGCACTATTGGAGTGTGGAAAATCCACGATGGTTGAGAGAAGTGGAACATCACTGCCCTACGTTGGTGCGTGTTTGGTGCGGAATTATTGATGACAGATTGATCGGTCCAAATATTCTATTGAAGTAACATTGGATGGGAAAAATATGGAGGCTTCCTACAACATCGTTTACCAGAGCGAATAGACGTTATGCCACATCAAGAAAGGGAAAGTATGTGGTTTCAACATGATAGCTGCCTTGTTTATCATGTCAGAATGTTTCGGGTACTGGATCTGAAATACCCTAATCGATGGTTTCGTTATATGGCCTGCTAGCCACCAGATTTAAACCCTCTAGATTTCTTTTTATGGGACCATCTAAAAGAAGTTGTTTATTCCAGAAACTTCAACTACACTGGAGAATATGATGTAACACATAAGAAATGCTTGTACAGCAATTAATAGAGAAACTCTACTTGGGTGTCATAAAGACTTTATAAAATGGATTGATAACTCTATTGAAGTTGGCGGGCATTATTTTGAAACTTTGTTATAAAAAATTTAAAGGTTTCACATATGATAATTACGTTGTTTATGGTTTTGTAAGAGAATATGCATTGCTGATAAACCAAGCAATTATTGGAAAATTTATAGAAAGAACAATTGTTGTATTTTTTATCTACTTAAGTGGCAATTGGATTGCAAATTTTTGTGAACATAAGGTATTTGTTTTTTCTCTTCGAGTAAGATTCTGCAATAAAAAATATATGGTCCCATTTAAAAACTTGTTTGATCTTGAAAAAACCTCGGAAACGTTGTCAATGTCGAAAATAAAAGTCATCATTAACTCTCTCCCATTGCACTCAAGAACTTTCATCTGAACGTTTTCGCGCTATACGGCTGTCTCAAGTTAAATGGATCACCTAATATGAGTCGGAAAGTAGCATTCGGATTTTGATGAAATTTTGATACCAAATTGCAAAGATAAGAAAACATGGTAGTTTTTGAAAATCGGTACTGGTGGAATCATCCCCAAGAAAAAACGAAAAAAGATGAAGAACACTCAAACCTGGGTTTTGGGAGTTTATGAGACCCTCTGATCAAACAAAAAAAGACTGGTCAAACATTGAGGGTGGAGGTGCGAAGGATGCCTCAATAACAAGTTGTCCCGTACTTATTGCTGCGTAAAATCGTAGCGTTATCCGACAACTAGAAGGACGGGCCTTAATCCGAGAACATGAATATGATCCCTCGTATTTATAATCGTTATCAGCAGTAGATCTGAATGGCAGGCGTGCAGTACAGCCCACATCTAGCAGATAACCACCGCCGATGAAAGTGGCGAGCACGCGGTCACGAATATTTAAAACTGGAATGAAATGGCGGCGCGGCTGTGGTGGAAAGCACCGTTTCACTCGCAACTTTATTGGGTGCAAATAACTGGATGCTGTTTGGAGAATGGTGTGTGTATGTGCCGATTATGCCTCATAAAGAATGAATGTTTATAGAATAGAAATTGCATACATCCATATGAGTATAATGTATTGTTTGTTGAATGTAGCTTCTGAAGAAAATTATCCTCTGGTTATCTCTTTATGGTTCATCGCGTCTTGTAAGATCTTATATCTTAATAAGAGGCATAGCAAAAAAATTGTTTTATCAGTTGAATCGAAATGCAATATTTTTGAAATTTTTACCTACCAGCTTCATTTAATCCAAAATCATTCATTCACAGTCGTAGCTAGGAAATGTGGCGCCCAGGTGAAGTTCCGTAATAGCACACGCCCTTGTAGACATAAGGCCCACTCCCCTCTCTAAAAAAACAGAAACCACTTGATCATCCTCTAAAAAAATCTCCCTGATGACAAAATTCCATGCAGACTGAGCCGCGAACGAGATCCCTACTAGCTCTACCCTAGCTACGACTCTGCATTAATGTATATACCACACATAAGTGAAGGTAGTATCTATTGGTGTACGGATACAAAGTTTCAACGATTCCAGAATAAACGTACGGTCTAAAAATGATTATAACATGGAAGCCAACATCGGCAGCAACGTTGGCGCCCTTGGTGGAGCCATTGGGTTTCATTGTTCGTTGTTGCTTCCCTCACATTGGAGAGCAATCGGCAACGTCAGTACGTTCCTGTCAAAGTGACATCAACATGTCTGACGTAGACAATGCTGTGGGTGCGACTGTCGTGACTTCAGTAATAATATAATATTTTGCTACAAAACAGAGCGGCCTCATCGAAGATGATGAATGACAACATTGCATAGATTGTTTTCTTTGTTCCTTAACTATTGGGTTACACAACAATGATTCTGCTTGATATAGCTCCAAAATCTCTAGCATTTTCATTCGGCCGACATTTTTTCAAACCAAGTATTGTCTCCACCTATAAGCTTTGCAAAAAGACTGAATGTGTCGTCTGCAACAGAAGTATTGGCGCCAATCTTTATGATGTGTATCGCAAAAACCGACAGTTAACGGAAATACTCTAACATTGGCTCCCATGTGTGGATCCGGCCTTATAATGATAAGCAGGAGCACGAGTACCCCAAGAAGTACCCCAATCTGGGCAATAAACAAAACACAAAATCACTTTTCCCCTTACGAACAAGAGAGAAAAACTAAATTAACAAGAGAACAAATAACGAAAGATTGTTTTGGCGCCAAAAAAGATTTTTGGGGAGCGGAGAGCACTCCTAAAAATGAATCAAGTAGGCATAGGCAGATAGACAGAGAATACAAGAATTCCGTATCCAGATATCCGGACTAAGTAGTGAAAATATTCGAGTACTGAGTTCCATAAAAATAAAAATACTCTGTATTTTGAGTAAATTTTTCTGGATAACTGCCCAGCACTGTGCTTGGCAGATATAAACAAATTTTCATAGCATTAGATATCGCAGAACAAAGTAAAAAATTATTCAACAAATTCGCTATCAAGTCTCACACTTTTTCTATATGATTTCGATTTTCCCAAATTTTCATTACAAGGATACAATTTTATCTGAACAATTAATTGTTTTCTATTATGTCACCAAATAAACAATTTCATTAAATGTTTAGGATTCAAATTGTACAAACATATTGATGGGTTATTCTTACCGAGAATATGTCATTCAAAGAACTTATCAAGGAATCCAGGTAAGTTTTTTGAGCAAAATCCAATATTTTGATTCCAGCGCTTATTTTTCAAAATAATGGAACGTTTTCTTTCGCAAATGATACAGGAAGGTTTTTTCTATATTCATGTCACAATATCTAAAATTTTGTATCAATCATCGAATAAAGGACTTCGCTATTTGCAAAAAAATCGTTCAATTATCTTGAAAAATGAGCGCTGGAATCGAAATATTGGTAACCCATTTCAAAAAGCCTTTTATTCTAGTAGAGTTCCCTCTTTTACCCTTGTACTGTACCAATGATTACCCTGTATGATTGCAATGCCCGAAACAATCGACAATCAGCCTGGATAAAGCGGGGTTGGTCCCATAATTGATTTATCGCAGTCGGCGCGTCCAGTTAATTCGAGTAATAGTACCGAGAATGGGCGCGGATTTACACCATTGGTCATTATTATTCAATCAATTAGCCATAAAGCATAAATTGATTTACGAGCGGTGGCCTCTCTTTACTAAATTAAACCAACGATCGACCAACCGCCATCGACAGTGCTGGTGTACGGCGTAGCCTTCCTTCCATGTTTAAATAATATTATTAGGATTTATGTGTTTTCGTTAAATGACGGCCGCGGCCAGAAATCTAGCTGGCTATGGCCGCACGAGATATCGTAGTTCCGATACTGTTTGTTATTTCTGTTAATAAATTATGCGCGTTATCGAGAAACACATATGGCAATTGGTCGGGAGAGTTTGATAGTTGAAAGCATGGTTAAGTATCAAACACAGTACACTGGTTTTTATATCAGTGTTGTAGTGCAGAACGATTTCTTAAGATTTTCATCTATCGAGTATCAGTGATAATTGTGTAATGATTCGTTTTGTAAGTCCTAAAAGTTAGGTATTTATCATAATAAAATGTAACGTATTGAGCTTCCATAAAATATACAAAACTATAATGTGCAAATGTATTTTATTCAAATATATCGCCTAAAATTTTACTCCTATTGTTCAGATTAATAAGGACATTGAAATAACTGCGGAATGGAGATATGAAAATGCAGTTTATTTTGACAACAACCCTGACCATAATCTGATATCACTGCATTGCACTGCTCTAAAATATACAGTCAACTTATTATTATTTTTTAAATATTTAAAAAGCTTGTTCGTCCTTTTTAAACAAGTAAACAAGTTTCATCAAAATCATAAGTATTTTCCGTCAAGTGCTACCTAGAGAGGCCAAGGAATACCGGTCAGAATACATACAAACGTGAGAAAGAAGTGACAATCAAATTATTATCTTCCTCTCGCTTTTAGATTGTTTCAGGCATTCAATTTTTGCTGTACACAGTTAATGTTCATTAAGTAAAATATTTGGAAACAATGGTAATCCGAATATGCGGCCCTAGAGATTTCGACGCCCCAACAAAATTGAAATTTAGCGTCGCTCGTCAATAATTTTTTATATCAATGGGGTTAGGTGGGACGTGAAAAAATATTATCAACGTAAATTGCTCATTAAACCAATATTTATGGTTCATAATTCAGTGATTTGGCGTCCATAGATTGTCGTCCGCCTGTACTGGAGCCTGTTCTGCATAAAGCCTCAGAAGACTTGAAAAACAAGCCGCGGAATACAAACTGACAACACCGCATAACACAGAATGTAAGCATCTGTCAGGCGGGTAGATAACTTACTATTAGAAACCAATTTTTAAGCTGCTTATCATTATTCAGTGTATTATTATTAAATGTATGTCCTTGCTAAGATTAAATACCATATTGATTATAAATATTAATCTGGCTCATACTACAGTATGCAGAATACTTACCAAAGTGCAGATAGATCTGGATGTGATGACTGGCTTCAGTTTCCTTTGGATTGATGGATTAAAATTATTAAAAAATGGCTACCTAATCATTGTGAATTATTTATTGATGACGCGTATTAATACATTTAGTAATTACTTAACTAATTTTATATTATATTAGGTACCTACTACAATTTAGATTTACATAGCTTTCTTAAAAGCTCCATTTTCCCGAGCTTATATTATCATAGAGTTAATACTGTATTAACTCTATGTTCATTCTACTTTCTTCTAGTATTCCATGGTTTTTTGTTTCTTCAGTTATTTAAGTCCTTCTGGAAGTAACGAAGAAATTATTTGCAAGACAAAAGTTATCAGACGCTAAACTTGTCATTGTTAATTATATACTATAATGTAGCCTATGGAAAAAATAGAAATAGACTTGTTTTTAGACAAGAATTTAGGCAAGTTTGGGAAAATTGATGGAACCGAGCCTTCTACTACGTTTGATTTGCAAGGAGTACTTTCCAATGTGCCATCTGGTGAAAGGTGTTTATCAAATTTAATTATCTCACCGGGATCAAAATGTAAATAGCTTACGGAATAATTTGATGGCGTCCAGTAATTTTTTGGAATAGTTCTGAGCCATTTGTTTCTTAATTCATCATCCTTAGGAAAACTAAAAGTAGTCTTTGCACGTTCACATTTCACAGGCGAATTATAGTTTGTCTTACCGTAATACAGTATGTAACAATGTAACAACTACTTGATATGTTTTTTAGGTTACTGCGAACGATCACTGATGCTAATAATTATTAGCACAATTACTTCGATTAACATTTAATATCACGGTCATATTGTAAATCTAACGATTTTCATTTCAAAATATCAAGGAAAGTTAAGCAAAACAAAGCGATAAAACGAATCGAACTGACAGTAGAAGCACCACATTCAACGTTGCCAAATTCAATCGTTCGCGGCTTGTTAGCTGAAGTTGGCTGTCACAGAGGCGTATACAGGGGGGAGGTAATAGGGTTAATTACTCTCCCAACATATTTGAGCAAAAATTAAATGTAATTCTTTCGTCCCATCGTTATGTCAAAATTTGAGTTACGTAAATACGTATTGTTAATTCAGTATTTATTTCTTACATTGCGTTCCAAATAAAAATAAATCAATACATGACATGTTTCTATTTTAGCATATTTTGTGCACTGATTTCCGTTTCTTCGTCGATAGCTTTTTTTCAATTATTCAGAATAAAAACCTATATGTTAGAATATTGATGGCAACCCTGTACAGAGCCACGTTTATTAATTCATCTACTTTATCTCATTTGAGAAAATATCACAATTGTGGCAGCTCAGTACAAATGCAAGTTCAACTTTAGTCGGTTGTTTTCAAGAACATTGATCAGTGCATCAATCGATGTTTTATTTCATCATCATAAAATGCCAAATACTCCACTATTTCACTTGCTGTTTATCTTTTCCTTCTTAATTATAATACTCATAACATACCTACTCCTTTATGTTACCTCAACTACATCGACGGAGGTGTTACAAAAAAATCGTCAAATCAGACTCAAATTTCATGCCCCGCTGCCTCTCGCAAGACTGAGGTCTGGATTCGCCCATGGACTGTGATACAGCCATTTCCAAATTAATTGTTCCGTTTTTGGTCTCCGCCTATGGAAAAAACACCTTCCAAGTTACCCAGATATTATTCGTCGCAGAGAGAGATTACCCAAAATTGAAATATAAAAGACCCACACCCCAGAATGCACAAAAGACATGCATTATGAAGATCTAAATTCTATCATTTATTTTCTTTACGATAATTCTCTACAATACTGTACCTGTTCTTTTGGACAGGACTGTACAGACAGAGTGGTGCCATCTGTCACTCTTCTGTGTTTGTTCTCTTGACCCTTGAAATGATTTAGTGTTTTGTTGGTGCATTATGCAATTGTTTTGAGCTGTCATTTTACTCCAGAACAATTAGGCGTCTGATGAGCGGTGGTTTAGTGGTTTTCTCATGAAAAAATAGATAATAATCCGTAGTATTGATCAATAGGATCACAGTTGAGTGTTTTTTAATCGGATTTACGTGTAAGAAAGTCCATTCGAGGAAATTCCTTGTAAAGCATGGCAAAAAGCCATTGGACCCTTGTGATTTGTGAAGGTGAACGAGATTGATGGAAATGGCGTCAAGCGGTGAGTCGTTTCCTTGAATAATTATTATTTAATGTAGATTGTATCCAGAAATTGTGCATCATCAGGCTACTGGAAAACTCATGTGTTGAAGAATATTGATTTCAAAATATTTTTCCTATCGAATAACATAAAGCATTTCATTATTTTCATTTTCAAGGGTTCTTAAATTCGGTGAACCAGAAAAAACTGGTTAGATGGCTAGAGACTATATTGCATTTATTAGCGAATTTCATATTTCATGAAGATCTTGATCTAGAGTGTTACGAATCTTTTTGGTGACAGATTGGATTCGTTTTTACGGGGCAGATTTATACGACAAAAAAGTTGTTGAAAAGCGGCGAACTCTATTTGCACATACTTCCTTATATTCATGCGGTGTGGCGTTGCTGCTTTTATCAGTAGTGGAAGGCAATTATAAATTGTTCTACAAGCAATGGGCTTTCTAGTATGCTGGTGCTGTACCTATCAATATAATATTTTTGTTCAGTTCTTAAATTGTATTGAACCATATCTTCCTGTTTAGTTAAAAATGCGTCAATCCATTAACTAATCTTATACAGAAGTGTAAAATATGACTTTCGGATTACATTATAAATTCAATAATTGTAACATCTCATCTATTCTTGGTACAGTTCGATATAATCCTTCCTCATTGCCTTGTTCTGAAGAATTTGAATTCAGTTCAGGTCCTCGTTTCTACAATTTATTGGCAGTGACATAGGTACTGAATGAATAATGGTATTTTAAACTGTTAGCCTAGACCATCTTGAGAGTGTTTGCAAATCTGCCTATATTCTTTCCCATTTCATAACTTATAAGTATAATACTGAAGTATTTATTTTTATATAATTTTTATTAGTATGATATTTAATTTTTCTAACACCATATTTGAACTATTGTTTCCCCATAGGTGTAGCATATTGATGCTACTATTTATTGAAAAATGCTTATCATGTATAAGTAAAATATTTGACAGGATTGATGAAAGTTTACAAATGCATCGCGAACATTGGACAAATATATATTCAGTCCAAGTATTTATGTATGATATGCTGACAAATATTGAACTACATAAAGTAGAAGTAACCCTGAGAACTGGTTTGGGGGGGGGGGAGAGTAGATTGATATCAGGGCCTTCAAGCCTCCCAAAGTGCAAAAAAACGCTAAAAACTCAGCCCCCCATCGTAAGATTGGACCATAAGCGGGGCAGATTTGCTTGAGGGGGGAGTGAGCGAGTGTAATTACTTTTGAGTGGGGTAGCTTTGGTAACTGTGTTATTCTAACTAGTTAATATACTCAAACTTGAATCCGATCAAAGCTATCGCACCATGCAAATAATGAAAAGTGTTGCCAAATAGTAGAAGTACGACTAATATACCATGGACTACGGGAGCAATTCTACAAATTGTACTAAATAGTGAAATAAATAGTACTAAATAGTAAAATTAGTTTTGGATTATAATGAAAAGCTAAGAAACTACAGGCTGAGCCGCATTGTTTCCATCAGTTTTGTCGGGAGTTTTGTAGTATAAATTCAAGGGTGCAAGAATTAAAAAATCAGTGCTTTTTATTTTCAATTTCAAAAAGTTAGTTTGAGCCCTACGACCTTATAATGCGATCTCCTCCTTTTTTACGAGGCATCTCGATTCCTCGATTTTTTGCATTTGGCTTAAGTCACCTTATAAAATTATGGAAAAATTAAATAAACCAGCCTGATGGCATCAGATGAGTGGTTTCAAATTACTTCACTAACTATCAGCCATGTGAACCATAAACCATTTTTGAAGAATCACATCACTTCTATTGCCTATTCTATTTATAATACTTTGTTATTCCAGTATCGTATCTCGCAATCCCTAATTTTATGGTTCTTCAACCAAATAATAATATAGGCAACCTGATATCTTTGGCATCACAACTATTACAGACCTATACCATCACTTTCCAACAATATTTATACCTATCTCCCATAAAACCAATGTGAATTTCAACATCCAACGTCAATCTCCTATTTATAAATCTATTGATAATAATACACAGGTTCAAATTACTAGTTACTGTCTTCCATCGTTCATTTTCTCGTCTCTACAATTTCCTGAGTAATCAGATGGATCTTAAATCATTCGAAACGCCTTTAGCTGAAGAGGTAAAAGTCCGATTTACTGGTGACTTTATAAACAGCCCATCGTTCAGTCTAACAACTTTAACCACTGCTTTGGAGTGATATCAGTGCATCAGAGACAGTAAGTGAGCGGACGTCAGAAGTATTATTATAATGGAAGAATATTGTTCGCAGTACAGCAGTTTTCAAGGGCGCTCAGTCCCCCTTTGGCCGGATGAGGAATATTTTCAAGAAGATACACATTTTTTGCATAAAAAGTATATTTGGATTCCTAGATCAGTTGAAAGTGTGTCAGATTCTTGAAAAAAATAATCCCACTATATACGTATGTTTGTATTGTTTGCATCCTAAACAGTTTTTGAACATTTGATAACTTAATCGGAAAAATAAATAGTTTACTCATTTGAATCACCACTGTTTGCAGTTATCAATGGAGAAGGCAAGAATCAGCAAAATATCACTTTATTAAATGTGTGCTTTATAGCCATAAAATGTTTCGTATAACTTCTTCGCTAAACTAAAAGAACATACTGATCTTTATCGAAACTTCAAGATGATTAACCCAAGTCTAGATTTCGTGTTCCGTACGTCTTCCACTTTTTCTGTCATGCTGACATCTAGTGGACAGGGTTAAAAATAAAATCGCAAAATTGGCGAGGTTTAATGAGCTCATATTCATTCTACTGAAGGTTCATAACATACAATTTTTGTGCAAGAGACAGAATGTTACAAATTAGATTAGCATTCCGGAAAAAGTAGGGTTCGCTGCTGCTCTGAAAACAATTTACAACGAAATTCATGAGAAATATGTCATAGTTCACCCCCTACCATTATTTCAGTTGTTCCATTCTTCATTTGAACAGTTGTTCAGCAATAAAAATATCAAGATACCAAGTTTAATAAAAATCTAAGGAGCGTTTTAGACATAAAAAATCATGAGTTCAACTTTGAAGCATCTTCACAGGGAAAATTAAGCGCTTTATCTGCAGACATTTGTCACAGTTTCCAATATCCAAGACCTACACATATTTTTCTACCATCTCAGTACGATGAAACCTAGTTTGAATAATAAGTCATCAAACCTGTCATCGCTTAGACATAAATACAGGAATATCATACCAACCAACTTTTCAATTCTAATGTTGTTATATACCACCGAAGAAATCCAGAACAAACAACGTTTAATTGACTAATAAAACAGCACGATAGAATGCTATAAAAACGCCGGAATCGAAGGTAGAATCGTTTCGCAAGGATCGTTAAAATACATGTAAATGGTACCTAATAGCCGTTATAAATTATAAATATATCATTAAGCAACCATTGGTGATTATTTTTATCTTTCTGGAGACGGTCGCTTCAAATGGATCCTATAGTGGTCGATATTTCATGTTTGTATGGAACAGTTATGTAGAGAGTGTCAACAACATGACAATGTATTCATATCATGACATATACGAATATCAAGCTTCAATGAGACAGGCTCCAAGAGGAGACGTACGAACATGGAGGTCCATATAGAAAAGCTCAAGGAGGGGCAGAGACAGATCAGGATGCCATATCTATCTGATGGCTAGCGGATTGGTGGTAATCTGGAATTCCTTCCCCTTCAATTTCCGAAGAATGTTCCACTGGATCGGGATATGCTAGAAGAGGCAGATTTTTCTAGAAAAAAAACATTTTAAAACTTTTAAGAAAATAAATTCATCAGCATACTATTGTGCTAAAGTCAATTAAAAATGTCTCTATTACAGGACTCTCTTGAAAATTTTCTAGAGCTTATATGCTCTAAAATGTAGATGTTCTTATTTGGTGAAACTCTTCCATCATGCAGATAAAAGAATTGTGTATTTAATACACGGCTTCACAAATGAAACTCTGTCTTTCAGTGATGCGTTTCGATTTATATTTAAATCATCGTGGGACTGTCAGATTTGACTTTTAACAAAGGTTACCCAGATTACTTGCCAACTAGCTAACTAGATCCTATCATGGATACAAAGCTAGAACTCTCCAATCTAGCATACTATTTATCCTGTCCAGTTATTCTTCTATCAAATTATTAATTTTTTCTTCTTTTTTTGTCTATCTTAGGAGAAATCTTTTTTGACGACTGCATTTGCACTAGTGTGAAGATGATCCCCTACCTCCTTTAATCATGGCCGTCAAAATGTACTTGAGATATTTCATGTATCAAGGAGAACATTTTGACGGCGATGGTTCAGGTTTTGTAGGGTTTTCCCTCAACACTAGTGCAAATGCAGTCGCCAAGAAATATTTCTCCTAAGACAGACAAAAGAAAGTAGAAAAAAAATTTAATAGAAGAATAGCTAGATTCGAGAGTTCTAGTTTTGTATCCATGATAGGATCTAGTTAGCTAGTTGGCAAGTAATCTAGGTAGCCTTGTTAGCAGGCAAATCAGACAGTCCCACGATGATTTATGTAAATATAAATCGAAACGCATCACTGTAAAAAAAAAGTTTCATTTGTGAAGCTGTGTATTACACACACAATTATTTTATCTGCATGCTCTAAAATGTTTATTGTCCTCCTTTGCTGCCTCCTCAGAAAGCTCTCCGATAGGTAACAAAGCACTTTTCGTTAAAACTCTTTACGTGAATCAGTACATTTTCGGAGTCGTTGATGGATGCCAGCGATATAGTTAGGTATAACTTTTCTTTGTCCTGTATCAGGATATCATAAGGAAATAACTTCTTATTAGTGTTTCGAATTATTTCATGTTATCATCGTCCTGAATGTGCATCTTTACCTATTTTCAATTCTATATGTGGTGTCAGATAAGAAGCTCTCTGACTACTGGAAGTGACATATGCTTTTTTATATTTTGTGGCTAGTTTTGGGCTGTTCGTGATATCTTTAGGTACTTTGGAAGCATTTATTTTTTCAGACATCCTCAACTCAACTTGGGCTGCGTGCATGACAATATTTTTTCACTCGGCTTCCCAAATAATTTTTCAGGACAACCTGGCTGATTTTATGTAGCCACAGGAATCTCGAATATGTCTCATAAACGTAGTTTATCAAATCGCCGAACATTTTACTGTTTTTTTTTCTATCTTTGTTTTATCTCGGACCACGCGACAAAAGCCGCTCTCTCAAAAAATAGTTTCTGTTCCAAATTTGGCAGACTTTTAATATCCACTGGAAGTGGTACCGCATCTACCCCGATACTATTACTTATACCTTGATAAACGAACAATTCTGAAAAAAATCCTCCCTATTGAAGATGCTTCTTTTGAGCTATCAAAAGTACACATCGAACACATGAAATAAAACAGTTTTGCTACCAAACGATAGATAATTACTAGTAAAATTAGGATCCGTCAGTTATTCGCAAATATTCGTCGAAAAATTGAAAAATAACGTGTCGTCTTGACACCAACACAGACTAGATTCGAACATCAATACCGGGAGTTTCCCGTAAATGAGGAGTCGATTTTAATCGGGTATTTATAGATTTGGCCTTCGACCGCTTAGACCCTGTATAAAATTATAATTTTTTCTATTATGTCTCGGATAATTACAATAAATATTAAGGATGTAAACTGTACAAACATTAATATTATTTAGAGAAAAAAACTAATAGCCTCCCCCTATGTACGCCCTTGCAAATCTCCAACGTTGGAAGGCATTCAACGCATCGTGTGACGCCAGCTTAAGAAGGTATTTGAAAACTCTCTCCTGATAAAAAAAGATGAACAATGCTTTTCCGTTTCTCTCGAGGTGCGATTCCAGTAATAACCGATGCAAGTGCAAAATGGCCTCGACATAAACAGATACATATTTATTAAATCGAGCAAGCTTCTTGCTGGAACCTCGCGCACCCATATTGGCGTTAACTTATTGGTCGTTAGTCGGCGCTGCGCGTTTGTTTTCTTTATTGACGCTAACTGCACGGTAGCCGAACAATGCTAATAATGCCTCGCTGCAATAACGACCAATCAGATAGACTTCTGTTGATACCGCGTATGTGGTGCCTGCCTGCCCGTTTCGCCGTACACGAGGTTCTTCACTTTCAGTTCAATATGTTCCTTGAAGGAAGACAAGGTACAATTGAAATTTGCATTCAAGATGCTTAGTTCCTACATGAGTTATCGTTAGGCATGAGGATGAATTAGAAAAAAGGTAATGACTAATCTTTTTCTTGATGGATGACCTTTCACGAAGGCAGAAAGCCTGTCGCTTTCCAGAAGGGCCGTGGGAGGATAAATATTCATACAGGTGCACATTAAAACGCTGTAAATTGAGGCTAGGAGTAAATTCTCCAGAGGCCCATTCCACAACGGTATTCTCGTGAAGAATTACTTTTAGGAGAGACTTGTAAGATGTATTGACAGTTCAACCTGGTGACAAAGGTCCGTTAGTGTTATTATTCAAAACAGCTCGGTCGAACACTTAACATGGTAGAATTAATGAAATACGGCAGATCAGCTATTCTCCTTCTATGTTCCAGGCTATGGAGGTCCTTGGTGTGTTGCAGAGTGCATCGCTAGGCATCTGAACAGTATTCCAACTATCATTTAATCTGAGCGTTGTAGAGCGAGCGAGTAGTTGGTCCAGTAAAAATAATTTTCTGCAGTGGGGGAGAACCTTTAGCTTTTGTCTGGTGATGTTGAGCCTAAGCTTAATGGAAAAAGACTTGTGTGTTGGCCGTCCTTTCATCACAATCCAGAAACTAGCAATATGTCTGACCTTACAAAGGTCATCCACATACTAGAACATGGAAGAAGGGTAATTGATATGCTCTCTATAGCATCATGGCAAATGCTCTAACGAGCTGTTTCGTATATTAAAACCATGAGTCTCCAGTATAGCAAACACTATGTCCTAAGCAGATGAACTTCCAACGCCTCAAACCAGCCTCTTCAAAAAGTCGGTCTTGTGGAGTTTGTTCCTTATTGGTACGAATTACAGGTTTGAGGTTAGTGTGAATAGATATTTAGCCTGTCGCAGCGCTTCTGGGGCGCGATAGCTGGCTGCCTTTGCGAGACGTTATTTGTAAAAAATGGCAAAATTGCTATTTAGTCTCCTAACGAATGGCGTCACGTAGGATGACATCCAATTGTTCTGATATATTTAACAATTTAAATATGTTGTACACTATTGCTTTGCTTACAAAAAGGGGCTAATTTGTTCCATTTCTGTCCTATCGGATATTACTACAGATTACTGATTTCTAACTGAATATTTCACGTGCAAAGTTTGTACTTTGTACCATAAATATGTATTGTAAATTATGGGATTTCTGGAATACCTGCAATTTTGTGTGGATTTTTGACATTATAAAAGGTTAAGCTTTTCAGTAGCTTACAAATTACATTTCAAAATCGATTCAAATTAATATTTTCAGACTGATACTATTCGTGGGAAGTAAGTCTTCAACCTATTTGATGATTCATCCATTCATCAAGAAAGACACTATTTGTAGATCCTCTTTGAACCATTTATTGATATTCAATTTTTGACGATAACATGAATTTCAATCATCAATTTTTGGAGAACAATCATTAATACTGACAATGACTCTGGAATAATTACGCGTGACAAGGTTTGTTCTAAGTTTAGTGGACAACATTGACCACGCCTATTTTCTCCCCACATCGTGAATCTTTTGTTTCGTCAATCAACTTCCGTCTATAACGAAGCCGTGACCAGCCCTCGGATTATTTTTACTGCATCATATCACGCAATTCCGTTCACATCCTATACTCCTATAGTACGGGAAAACTAGTAAAAACGATTACAAATATCGTATCAAGTAGATTGACTGTGTACTTCTTCACGCATTAACGGTCAACAGAGAATATAATCATCACATTACGCTTACAAAAATTCCAGTTTCAATAATCTTTTGACATTCCCAATAATTGTTTTGGATTAAAGTAATTCCAGTTTACCGATTTTTGGTTAAATTTGGCTAGTGATATGCTGTTGGGCAATAGTAAGTAATAGTATTATTTTTTAAGTCAGTCTGTTGACAAGGACTAATGAAAAAAACGTATTAAAACTTTCCTAAACTTCGATTTTTCATATTTTTTGAGTCCCCGATATTCAATTCAAAGTTCACCTATCAATATTTCTCAATTTTTGTTTTATTGCAGATGTACTTATTTGTTTCTCAAAAGGGGCCTTACATCATTTCATTACATGCATACAGATGTTATTTAGTATAGTGGAACGAATTGCAATATTTTCAAACACGCTTTAGTATAATAGCAAACCGCATAAAAAAGTAAAACATGAATATTCATTAGATATATATAGGATTTTGTTGTTGATTCAATATCTGTAACTGCAAGCACCATTTTGTTATACTATTTATACTTTTAATAATGACATTATTATTTACTTTTTGATGCGATTTGCTTTTTTAAGGCTTTATTTAATATAATTTATTTGTTACTCTGAACCCTCAATTGGCTCTGTGAGACTACAAGCAAATGCAACAGTTGTGTGGATAAGACTTGATTCAAGAATTGCTACGAAATGTGAATTGCAAATGTTTTATGTTATTTTTCTTTTATATATTTTTCACCGATTATTAATCATAAAATATATAAAAGTACGTCTGGTTAAATGTTTTCAATCTTCATCTTCGTCCATTAGAACTTACGTCGCCAATTTTTGTCTAGGTTGGAACTAACTTTTTGACATTAAGTTCCAAGTTACTTTAAATAACCTTATCACTAAGGAACATTTAACAACACTTAATATATATGTTCAGAAATTATTATAATTAGGCAATTTAACTTTCTTCGTTTCAAAGCAATCTCACAGACTGCATGTTACCAATTAAGTGTTAAAATAATTTTTTGGTCAGCAAGCAGCCATGATTAAATGGAATTAAAAAAAAATGTATACTTCTAAAAGTTACAGAATATGTCTCGAGCTGTTTCAAGTTACGTACTTCGATATTTCTTTAGAGTTTACACCTCTTAATCACAGATGGCGCGACAGCATTTCATTTGTAGCGGTACGCGTTCGGTAGCTGTAGACGCATACTGAACTATATAGTATAAGATTGTTTTTAGGAGTCATTCTACATGCCCGAGGCTATGAAATATGAGCGTGGTCGTCAAAGGGGTGTCAGGATTGAAGTTTCGCACGAAAATATCCCTATAAATAACTCGGGAATAAGTCGGTGTCGCGTTTTAGATAAACTCAGTTAGCGTGGTAGCGTTAAAGGTGGCTTCGCAACCTATAATTACACGTCCATAATTTTTCGCTAAAAATGACGCTGTAGTAGGCTGTGCATGGCTGCTGTCTGATATGCTAGCGAACGATGGTGAAAAACTGATAAGTACTTACGACCTATCGGTCAGCTTTTCATTACTATATTATCGAGGTACAAGTTTCTAGCGCTAGTAGGAAGCCTGTTAAGCTGCTGATGTGAAGGTGATTCTTCCATGGAACCTATTTCTGTATAGATTTGCATCAAATTTGTTACAATGACAATGAACAATGATCTTATGGTGGAACGAGATTACAACATCCCAAATCTAATTACAGCACAGTTTTGTGGAAAATAGAGGCTAAGTTGAGTTGAGTAAATCGATTCTTGTTGAGCTTTTTTTTGTTTTTTTTGTGATTGCTAGCGCAATCCATATATTTGCACAAAAAAACTAATCTCATATAAAAGAACACGCGAGTAAACTTTCCACGTTAGTAGAAGTCCTCTTGAAGAACCGTTTTTCCATCCAAACAGACAGTAGACCAATTTTGGGAGTAAATACGAAGTGTGGCAACGCTGTCCCTCTTATATAGACCCTGCCGCGTACGAAATTCTAACACTTGATCATGCAATAACATCTAGCGCACTTCTCCGCAATCATCCTTTAACGGAACTGGCCCTTTAACCGCATAATCTCTAATATTCTGTATGAAAAAAAACTCAAAGAGAAGAAATGCATTGTTGCCGCTTTTGCGGAGTTCTGATAGTGTACTAGTACTGACGGTTTACTAATGTGGCCAGTGGAAGAATACACTCTTAAAGCTTGACAAATGAATTTATGAGGATCCTGATCTTACATGATATGAGACTCATATACTATTCCTGGACTTCAATCGACATAAATACTGAGAGGTGTTGATTTATATTGAGGTAATTATTAAATTCAATCCACTCACTTCTTTGGCACAGTGTGTGATACGACTCATAAAATTCAAACTCTTTAGCACACCTGAAATCAAAGAACAGTGTGAAATGGTGCACTATAAAACGTTCTCGGAAA
Source organism: Bruchidius siliquastri (assembly GCA_949316355.1). Lineage (NCBI taxonomy): Eukaryota > Metazoa > Arthropoda > Insecta > Coleoptera > Chrysomelidae > Bruchidius > Bruchidius siliquastri. The sequence continues at coordinate 12,711,742 of OX438532.1, read as the reverse complement.
ACCTATCAAGACATGACGAACTGAGTTAACTTTGAATGTCAGAAAATGAAAAGCTGTAATTATTAGTCGCCAAGACTGGGAGCAGGAAGTGCGACAAATTCTAGATATTCGGATGAATTAGATTCTTGGCTTTTCCACATATGTGGCGTTGCCCTTTTTAAACATTTTAACTATCAGAAATATAATCTTTAGTCTAGAAATAAGGGTTTGAATCCGATTTTGGAAGTGTTGATATTTGAACTGATTTAAAAAAAATATTGAAAAAGATTTTAAATGTTATATAGTATAGAAAATTCCACAAATTGCTTTTTCTTCAAAGCAAATACAGATCATATTGAGCCTTTTTGAAAAAAGAGGTTAACTACGCCCTAAAATGCCGTACAACTGGTAAAATAAATTTATATGGTTTAGATTTGTTTGACACATTTAAATGTATCGAAAATACAAAAAATGCATACAGCTATCACACACACACATCTACTGTTCTTGTCATTTAAATGTGTGAGCAATAATACGTTTCTAACAAGTACGGCGTATTACCAGGAACGGACTTTTATAGATAAAAGTCCACAAACTGTTTAAGTTTTTTAAGTATTTTTTGTCTTCACGGTAACTCCGCCGCCACTGACCCGATATTATAAAACTACACAGTTTTCTCGTTCTTGTGACAGTATTAAGCTAGTATCGCAGTTCCATTCAAATACGAATCGTTCTTTCCGAATTATAGAGGAGTCAAGGGTAAGCGGACAGAGCAGAGACAGACAGACGGACTGATTGAAATAGATAATAATAGATAATACGAGTACATTTTGTATTGTATGACATCAAGAAAACACAATATTAACAAATATTCCTGGCGTATAATTGCATAAAAGCAGAAAAAAGAAAAAATAATTTCAAATGGCTCAACTGCACCGATTTTAAAAAGCAAACTAGTCTGTTTGTCCCACAGCGGACGAGAAATATAAAAGGGTTACATTATATCGTACTACATGAAATTTCACTTGCGACGAACTAGAAACTGCGGGCAATAACAAAATTCCGAGCTGTCAAAGTGTGTCATACCAGTAGCAAAAATGCGGTTGAATAGTCCCAAGCGATTCACGGGCACCGAAACATTTAGAAACCATTAGAAAAGACCATTAATTATAATAATGTAACCCCACGCTCCTAATCCAAATATTTCATTGACATGAAAAATTACGATTCCTTTATACCATTCATACGAATCAAAATTCATAGAGATGTCAACCCGGCATCCGTCTCAGGGTGTGTTGACAAAGCATTTATAAATATATTTGATTCTCGAGGGTACCTTCAATCCTCGCTGTGACACTGGGGCCTAAAAGACTTGTCAGACGAGTGAGTGGGAAGGATTTGTTTATCCGTTCTTTTATTTTGTGAGAAAATACACGAGAACCGAACCGCGTACTTGACTTGAACCGTGTCCTTTGTATCACTCGATATGTATGTAAACAATCCGAACAGTTGTAATTAGATACGATAATCGGCGGGTCGAGAATCCGGCGTTCACCTTTTTTCTCGTTTGTTCGCCAATATTTGTTCTTGTCCCTGTAAAACGACCGCTTAAGCTTTAACTGCGTTTTATTCACGCCTTGTACATTTTAAGATAATGTCACTTGCATTTTATTATTTTGCTCATACAGTCTATCATGTATGAAACCGGATCGATAATTCTTAAATAAAGTACATATGTGCTAGATCAACAATGCGCGTTTCGATTTATATTTAAATCATCGTCGGACTGTCAGATTTGACTGTTTACAAAGGCTTTTCAGGTTACTTGCCAACTAGATAACTAGATCCTATTATAATATAAACCTCCAAGGCTGTTTCTGGGCCACATTGTTGTGTTTTGGCTCACTCAGTTCCTGTTGATATTCCCAAATAAGAGCAGACGTCACCCTGGGACCATTCAACCCCACGAGTGTCGCCTGGCTGTGAGTGAATATGGCAATAATTTTCTTTTTCTACGCTCTATGATGACTTTTTTTTGGACCAAGATCCTTATTATATAAGGTTGAATATTACTATTGGAAGGTTCTTAATTATAAAATATGAAACCAGAATCCGATACCACTAAGTGGGAAGGAAGTACAGAATAAACCTAGTTGAAGCCATTTTTTTATATTACTAAGGTTTCGTCGTGCAGTAAAAATACTTGTTTGGGGCGAAATTTTGTTTTTCTATGTCTCCCAGGCTGCTGTGGCGCTTAATTTTTCAAACCTCAAAGATCCCTCCACGCAAACAACCACCTCATCTGCTTTCCTTTCTCCAAAACGCTTCAAACCTTTCGGCCGTGTCACATCCGCGCCTCTGTGCGCGGGGTTCCTTTGGTATGTAGAGGAGCTGCGTCGGATAGGAGTGATAATCGCGAGACCACACACGTCGATGCCGCTTTCGAACCAGCGGCTCAGCGGATCCGCGAATCTGCTGCACCGGTACGTCTCTCACTGACTCACGCCATTCTTTAAATTCGTTTAACACTGTATTCCGAGGTTCATATGTGATATGACAGAGCAATATCTATGTACCACCGACTGTTACCTGAATAGACCAAATTTATTTACACTTTAATTTGGTCGGTAGTCTACTTTCGGATTTTGCGCTGTTGACTTTCAGAAAAACAATTTGCTGGGCTGCTCATGCAATGCCTAGCAAATAATATTATTAAAATCCGGTCATGAACTGAACAGATCTTTTTTAAAGATAGCCTCACGCAAAGCCAGATCGCGCTTCATAAGCGCTGCGAGAGGATACATTTCTATTCACATTGGCCTTGGAACGTTGTAGATGGTAACCATCGGGGCACAAACTCTCTCCGGTATCTCATTCAACAACGTCGAGGTTCACCAAAAGAATGACATTGTAAGCTCGACTTGGTGAGGATGCGCCGGTTCGGATTCTCTAATGTTGACTATACTGGTCACTTTTAGTGTTATTATGCGAGAGCTCGATCAAATATCTGCCGTAATAGTATCTATGGAATAGAGACAGATCAGCCACCTTCCTTCGATGTTCTAGACTGTGGAGGTCCTTTGTGATGACGGACGCATCCAGTAGACGTATTGATCATGCCATGACATATTATTGTTGATGCTAATTCCCAGAAACTTGATCTGAGATGGTTCGCGTATAGTGCGTCCCTACCTTTCCACGACTGGCAGATCCGCATACGAACTCGTCAGGATTATTCTCTGAGTTGTCTGCGCGTTAAAGTGAAGTCCATTTGTAGATCCCCATTGCACAATTCTTTCAATGTCCTCTGAAATAAGGTCTCTCAGGATGGGAATGATGTACCCGATTCCATGCAATAAATAAGAGTGCTATCATCTGCGAAGCTGTAGACAGGATTTCTGATGTTTTTCCAACATTTTGTTGATGTACGAGAAAGAAGAATGTTGGAGGAAGGACACATCACTGAGGAAGACCCACGTCGATGGTAAACACTTCAGAAGCATATCCATCCACCACCACAAATTAGGAACGATCCCTGAGAAAACTATCTGACCATTGGTACAGACTCAGTGGAAGCCCATAAGCAGCAATCTTGATCAGAAGTCTCTCATGCCACACTATCGAAAGGTTTCAATATATCGATTGCGCCGACTCGAGACTGCATGAAGTTCAATTACTTCACTCCACATATGAGTCACGTAGGCCAGATCTCCCGATCGTTGATCATATTGAAATCTGTGCTATTTCAGCGTGTTCATTGCATTTTTTTAGCAATAATTAATTTTTTGCTTGGTTGCTCTTCGTGTCTTCAATTGCTTCTCACTGGGCCCGAATTGTGTCCCAACGGTCCTGCATTGCGGTGGCAAGTAGGATATGACGATGACGTCACCGTGTCACCGTTGATTCTCATTACACGCAAGCATTCCTGCCCTCCCCCCTAAAGTTCAAAGAGCGACATTTAAAAAAGCGATCTCATTACTTCCCGGCGTGGCGGCACCGACGTTTTCGATCATTCGATCCGTCTCGTCCCGACCGACTCTGACGGAACAAGAGTGGATTACGTGTCACGACCGGCGAATTGAAACTTTGGAATTTAAATAAGTTTCCAGGATGAAGTTTGACGTGGGCGCTCGAGTGCTGCTGCTGCTACCGCTGTTGTAGGGCGACAACAGAAACAATTGCGAATCGCCGATCCGTCACGCATTCCGCGCGCCAAGTTTTAAATTGAACGCCTCCCCCTTTTCTCCTGTACCACCCTTCCCTCGGCCCACGGGACACCCGGCGATTTTTATTAAATCATTCAAACGGAAGGGTGGCGCGTTGTTGTCACGTTTGCAGACCTATGTTAACCAAATTTGTTTTTCTGAAGATGTCGTCTTCCTATTGAAGGTTGACTAGAATTTCGGCAAATCGTTCTCTGTGTCTTTGAATAATTAAGAACCGTCCATTCTCTCACATTTATATAGCGCGAGGAGTGTCTCTTGCTCGATCCTCTCCTACCCCCAACTTTGTCCAAATAGATGAACAAATAGTTGAGTCCAATATGTGGTCTTATCACATTTGACCTTTTTCATACCCTAACATTCACGAAGACGACTAAGAAGTTTTTAATATGATTTTTGAAATGATTTCAGTCTACAAAATATAGAGAGGAGATATGGTACTTTTCTAAAGATTTTTAACACTCAATGGATGACTTCATATGTATCGAGACAGCTACGTTAAAATGAGATACAGTGTTCACTCTGTGTCTCTGTCTCCCGTGTTTATTTCTCTCTCTTTCTGTGTTTATTTGTCTCTCTTTATCTCTCTCTGTCATTGTATTCATCCAACTCTCTGTCTTCTACCTCTCTGTCTCTCTCCGTCTCTTTACCTCTCTGTCTCATTGTCTCCAAGTCACTGTCTCTCTTCGTCTGTCTTTCTCTCAGTACAAGTTCATTGGTATAGTTCTGCTGAAGTCAGTTGAAGTTCGTGAAAAACATTGTGCCTTTGTTTGAGGTTGTCTATAAAAAATCATGTTAAGAATTTGGAATAATTTATCTTCTAAATAAAAATGATGATTGTAAAAAACGTATCTTTCCAGGGGTTTTTTTCACGTATACTTATCGTTATAACATTATCAAAATGATAAACACATCATACATAAACTTGACAAACAGTTCAAATGCTATCATAGTTAATATAGGATATTCACAAGTGATGTACATCAAAATTTTAATTCAGCTTCTAAAATGTAGTGGAAAAACTTTATTAATCGCGCTTATATTAAATTCTTGTTTGATGAGAACTGTATTATTCAATTGGCTAAACAGGCTATAGCCTAGAGGCCCTAAACCTGAAGGTGTCCTTCTAATCTAATCTAATCCAGCCCTGTATTTGATCCACTTTTAATGATATATTGAATTCAGTAATGAAAACGAATTGGAGTAAAAATCTATCATTTGCCATGTGAAAACGTAATAACAATTTCCATACGACGAACTCTGGCAACATCGCAAGCAACTCTTCACGGAGTCGAATGAAAGAATTTGTTTCCGAATTTTATTGGGAGGGTGGCTGCGCAAATAGTTCTGGAAGTTTATTTAGTGGAAATGCTGAGAGCATTACGTGTCTACCAGTGTGGAACAAATTACAAGATAAAAATTCAAATAATAATAAAATATATTGGAACCTTTTCGGATAAAAAGCGGAACTCATATCATTTTAGTATTTGATATGGTATGAAAAATTAGTAAGTTCGTTTTTGTGAGTACCTAACGTCTTTTACCCATTCCAAAAAATTCCTATGTTTTTTCCCTCCCCACCTCCACCAACTTACCCATCCAAAAAAATCTTGCATAAACGATCAGAGGCCTTGGAAACGTAAATTGCACCAAACTGCCTTCCCTGGTCACGAATTCAACTATTGCTGTAAGAAGTAAAAAGAAATGCTATTAAAGTTCATATTCAAAATATCATGTATATATTCTTAGTGAAATCACTTTGTATTTATTTAAACACAGCTTCAACCAGGTCCGTGTGTGGAATATCCCGGATCCCTTTGAGGACCTGAAGAGCGAAAAAGGTAACTGAAGACTTAAGGAAAAAGAAATGGTCCGCAACGCTATGAAAACTTCATAAAGCTTTGATAAAGCGATCCATTTCCTCGTTTAAACATACGCTCAATTAAAACCTGGCCATGGGGGAAATTTCTCGAGGTCTCTGTTATCCTTATGGATCTAGTTAGCTTCAACAGCCCGAAAAAACTGTTAATACATATTCAACATTCCTCGTATATCTACAGATATCGGTTTTATAATCTACCCACGTCGCAGCGCAACAGTACGAACAACGTGTCGTAATAGTTTATTATCAGCCGAAATAGCTCAGTTGGGAGAGCGTTAGACTGAAGATCTAAAGGTCCCTGGTTCGATCCCGGGTTTCGGCAAACTTTTTTTTCTTTTTTTCTCATTAATACACTACACTGCAATTAACCTACAATGTATCCATGTTTTATAAAATTGGTTTAAGCAGATGTAATAGATGCTTTTTAATGTTTTCTTGTTGCTCGTAATGTACTTGTAATTAATTCTATTTGTTTTTTATATATTTCACATCTATATATTCTACTAAAATCCAATAATTTCAAGTGTGATGATATGGTTTTCATCACGGCTATATTATGGTGTTATCTGCTTAAAAAATTATTGAATAATAACCAAAATCTCACTCCTTATGCCGGTTGTGAAAAATGTAGGTTGAATTTAATTTAAAAAAATGAAATATTTTTAATGTCGAAGGTTTAATGTGATGAGTTAGAAATCAAACATATTGTATTAAATGTCAAACCCCATTGAAAACTGAATTTGATGCTATTGTCAAAAATATTCTTGGAATGTGTTTCATATCATGGGCGTGACTTTGAAAACGCCAGACTTTGTCCAACTATTTGATGCTTTGCGTCAAATTCAGCACACCCTGCGGAGTAGCAGTTGTTTCAAAATCACTTCATTAATTAAATATTTAATCTACTTTTGAAATGAATAGTTCGAAAATATTCGTCAGGTCAATGAATTATTATTTGATAATTTTGTTCTCTTCAATGAGCATTATATACATCTTGGGAAAGACTCACATTGTTAACATCCTGTATATTAGTAATGCAGAATAATGATTGAAGTAAACAATGAGATAGTGGTATTTCCATTTAAGCGTAATAAGATATTTAAACTCTAAATCACAGAGGTCACCAGACTGAACACATTTTTCTAACAATCCCCTATATGACAAACAGATATGTAAATTTTCCTAGATTGGTAATATTGTGTACAGAATGACTTGGCGTATTTCTTAATAACATTAATCTTTCCTATCAATTGAGATAGGGAACCCACATAGATACAAATATTTAATGTAATCTAATTTATTGAACTAACTGGATTTATTTGTTATTCTTTCTCATACAGAGAGTAAATACAGTTAGGTGGTCCTAATTCTATTAGCAATATTTTATTAGCAATATTGTTGGGTAAAAAAAATTAACAGATTGTATCCCATTATCATGATGATTAAAGTGTTGGTGTTTTGGTAGATTAGATTCTATCATCTATAAAATTATGCCACAGTAAGACTCCGTATTTCTTAGACACGTAGCTATCCTTGTTCGCTAAATTGCATTCGAATCACAAAAATGATAAAAGTACAGTGTCAACCTACTTTTTTCGATTCATTCCTTCATTATTTCTGTATAAGCTCAAGGATAGTTCATTGCATTTCGTAGGACTATCCAATATACTACTTTGACACTTATTTTCATTTTTTACGAAGCTGCTTTTCTTTGTCACTCCATATAATGATTGGCTTTTCACGTGTAAGGCTAGTTAACATTAACCACGTTATCAGTAATTGAGTTTTAATGGACGGCGTGAACTTTGCCGTAGGTAGCTCTGAAAAACGCGTTTAAATTTTGCAGAGAAAATAACGCCGTAACATGAAAATTACTTTATATCGTGAGAGTTTTACTTCCTTGATTATCTTGTTTCTCCAACAAATTACAGTTTTGTTCTGCTCACACAAGTTTTGACACTGGATAAGAACATGTAGGTATTTCTTAATTTTTCTCATAACAAGAGTGCTTGAATTGGAACATCTGCATGATATTTTTGTGCACAAAGCTCATATATGCATAAGTTTCAGGGAAAGTTCTAATCAATGCTATCCATGTATATCCGCCAGGATAGGGCATCTGTGGCGAAACTTAGCAAACAGCTCCTCTTACACTTAATCACTGTGCTCCACATACTCGTATAAGAGATATTGAAAAAAAAAGAGATTATATGAATATGTGTTACATAATGTGAAAAATAGACAAAAATATAAAAGCATCAATATTACACTGGTATTTATGGCATCATGAACTTGCTGTATATAATCTGAGTCAAAGTAATGAATAAGCGTACCATCCGCAAAGGATTGTAACTGAGATGAGGAATAGAAGTGGCCCTATTACAGACCACTGCTGAGGTTATAATTTGAAAGTTTGATTTAGTGTTCTCTAATGAGACGGATTGGGATCTGTTGTTTAAATAGTATTTTAAAAACTTGAGTGAAGTATCGTCAAAACCATCGTATTTTAATATAGCTATGATCAGTTGATACTAACTACAACTAACTACAAACTGTTCCCCCCGATGCAGCCGAAAGGATAGTAACGATATTTAAACCAATCATATAAGGTTTCTATTAGTGGTCAGTAGAAAATACAATTACTATCTTTCGATTGTTCGACCAATAGCATTTTTAGAATATAATTGACTCCACGATCACTTTTTTCAAATAATTGGTTTCTATAAATAAACTTGTTTATATATATGATCAATCACTTCATATCTTACTAAATAGCTTTAAAACGGCTTATGTATTTTTGTAATTTTATTATTTCACGTCTCTATTACATTTTTTAAATTTTTCTGACGTTGCTTAATTTCAGATAATCACTCATGTTATGGAAGTATTGCTCCTAAGTTATTCACTTTAAACAAAATCTATCTACTCGGTCATAAACGTACATTGACACAAAGGCAATCAAATTGACAAACAATAGCTGTCGAGATCCATTAAAACATTAGTCGGGAAGATGAAGAACGGGTCGGTTAGGTCCACAAACACCTATTACACTAATTATCGTACAGGTTATACTTTTCAAACAATGCACCCATTGTCTTCTAACCAGTTAACTAAACAGTTTTAGTGCTACCGGTATTTGCTCTTCCCTCGGCTTGTAGTGCATGGAGCTCAGTGGCGGAGACGTTTAAAGTTCTATAATAGACTTCTATATCATAATCTATCAAGTGAAAATTTCTAATAGCATCATATATTACAACAAGGCTACCACTTAGTTGTTGTACTTCCAACCGTAACTTTTACCTGTCAGACAGACACATCACCTTCAAGAGGCAAACGCAAACAGCGTAATAGGATCCTTCTCATTATTCATTAACATTTTTTATTTTCTTTGCTATCTCTAGGCTTTCGTGAGTATTCAGCTTCTCCAAGCTAACAACACTACGAAATAATTTTAAATTGCTCAAATCTATCTTATGTTCCTATCGAACGTGTGTTCTACCACACAAGAGTACTTTATTCTGTATCTTAAATGTTCCTTCAATCTGGCACTAATAGATTTCTTAGTTTGTCATATGTAACATTTGTTAGTCATCTACAATGATTTCGTATGCTCCATACCGATCAAGTTTGTCAATATTTTCTTCTGGTTTATTAATAAATCTTTAAGATTTGGACCAGACTGGTATACAGTTCTGAATCTTAGACCCCTTTGATCAACAATTCGACAACTCACTTCAATACACAGAAAACTGCAACTACTACTGTAACAAGGAGTAGTAGTAGTAATGGGGACGCTATGCCTGGCAAGTAGGCGACCTTTGGCCATTTTGCCGACCCCGAGGACCCCGAAGACCATCACTAGAACTATGGCCGACATGGAAACTTCCTAGTGTCGAACCTCCCAGACCTTTAAATGAAGGTCATTATGTCCGACCATTCCGCTAAGCAGCTCTCTTCCCTGTCAAACTCTGCTGTGCCGAACACCTCAGCCCTAAGGCCGCTGTATACGGCACACTCACCCATGAAGTAGGTCAAGGTCTCGTTCTCCTCCCCTGTGACAAGGTAATCACATGCTGGTCTGCCAGCCCTGAAGAGCGAAGAACACCCAATAGTCTGTCATGCTTCTGGGAGTTCATCAAATATAATATGACATAACATAACCATTTCGCCAACCTTTCGAGGTCGGAGTGCGATGAACTGTCACTTATCTACAAGGTTTAGATCATACCATTGTTGGAGTACTGCTCGTATGTGTAGGAATGTGGTCTGAAGCACACCTTGAACTTTTTAGGCCCAATCCAAAAATAAATCCTTCCTGGATTGAGGCCTGAGGCATCAGGGAATGCTTCGGAGCGCATCCCTATACATAGGAGTAGTCTAATTGATGTACCTGACTCTAGAAAGGACCGCCTCGGCCTAAACCATTTGATAAAAGAAGCTCATATGTCCCTATTCTATAGATTCTACCAAGGTATATTTTCAATTGAGCATTGTGAACTGCCGGGAAGTTTACTTCCTGATAGTCACAATTTACAGTTTTCTAAGGCTAATATGAATAGAAATCCTCCCACAGCGCTTGTGGAGTGTGATAGGCTTTCCTGAGCGTTAACATATAGAAAAATAACATGTTTGTGTCGCAGATGGCCAAACATTATGCTGAATATTCGTGAGAATCGCTGAATATGTTCAATGGAACCTTAAATTGTGCATATCTGCTGCCAACATGGAACACATGAAAGGGGATATCAGTGTCCATACGTAGTGTGCGGCTGTCTCCAAATTTATAAAGGCACGACGACCAATTCGGCATACCAGATACTGTAACCAAATAATGTATCCACATACTTTTTTTGAGTTCCTTGAAAAATATTTAAAATTGGAGCTGAAGTAAACAGCTTCTTCGACGTCAATCCTTGAAATGATTTAATCCAGCTGCAAATCGTGACGGTTTCTCAACCGGGTGCTGTGGTTGCAGATGCGGTCAGGTCAGCCGCAATTCCAACGGCATCGTGCGGACAACCGGACGGCCAGCCGCATGGGCCCTGATCGCCGCTCATGGAAGATAGTAACAGCGAAGTGGTCGAAAAGCGTTCACCGGGGACAAAAAAGGAGCCGAGTGTGCAAATAGACTTAAGAAAACGGCTGCGCGGTGGCGGTCGGGGCGCTAAAAGTGACGGTTCCTCGGTTTCGGAGCGTCGCGCGTCGTCGGAAGGTCTGTGAAAGAAGACGAAACGCCGCGGCGGCGGCGGCGGCAGCAGCGTCTCCTCATTAGCACGCTGGGAAGATGCATGGCCTACCGCGCTCTATTAGACCTCTAATAAATTTAATTAGTCTTTGAGGCGGTGGCCCTGCTTAGCCGGAGATTTATGCGCCCAGGTTATGATTTATCGAACAGCGCCTGCACCGAATGTATTTTTACGTAACGCAGTTGCTATAAAGCGAATAATTGACATCAGAATGGCAATTATAGACCGGTACACAGTGCGGGCATTTAGTAACAATTTTATTGTGATCAATTTTTCCAAAAACAGCTATTTTTTTATGAACGCAAACAGGAAAATTCAAAATACTTGAGGGTATCTTTTATGATGTCGATTTGCAAAATTGTTCTGTGGTCTGTCTGGATATGGGTGTGTCACTTGAGGATATGTATATCTGTATGTCGGCTGTACTGTGCACTGGGCAGACTCTGCATTTGTGTGATTGCTAGATTTCCATGTTGTATTATTTAATCTATTTCTAGAATTTGAATGATTTATGACTTGATGTCTACATCTCGTCTCTCGACTGATTTCGTTTAACAATAGTAAACACTCAATTCATTGTTGTTTCTATGTTTTTCAAGGTATTGATCGTTTTTTGGCGTATTATTTCTTAGCGATGTAAAAATATCTCATGTTTACCAAACACTGTCTCCTCAATTTTCTGAATATATTGTAGGTATATAATAATATATAAGATGCATTAATTTTTGAGTAAAGAAGTGTTCAAGGGAGGCATAATTTGGCACATAAATAGCAGTTACACCCAACGAAAAAGAACTTCATATAAAGTAAGACGCGAGTAAACTTTTAATATAATTGCGAGGTCGACTTACAGCACCTTTCTTCTATCAAATGAGAAAGTAGTCGTTGTCACTACGAAATGTGGCAACGCCATCTATAGGTCCGGCCGCGACCGTTGTTTTTGGAATAGCATTTGGAGCACAACAGCAACTGTCAAAGAGGTTACATTGGCCTTAACGCTAAGAGTATTGCAGTGAGTGCAACTGGAAGAACGATAGAAAGGGAATGCAGTATTGCCGTTCCGTGCGGTTTCTGCTCTTATATTATTAAGGACGATTTACTAACGTGGCCATTTGGAGAACTACCTTAATGGAGGCAATTTGTTGATTAGCCATAACATGTCAGAGCACGCTGCAACTATGACCGGACTATAATGTATTTTAGAACAGCCGGACGTTATTTCGGTCGCAATCTCAAGGCGCGAATATAATAGACGCGATAATGGGCGTAAAAACGGAGCGGAGCGGCGTCAAAATTACGCCGCCCCGCGTCGGGCTAATTTTAAGCGCTTTCCGACTTGAGGTATGGCCGACTTGCATGCAATTCCGTTAATGAGGGGGCGGACTCTTTTTCTCTTTGCATCGACAACGACACCAAGCTGGTGTTCCTAAACAGGTCTCATAGTCACATGATACGTTAATTTTCTTTCCATTTCATTTCAATATCAATATCAAGTCTAGTCTTTTGATTTCGTGACGTAATGCAAAGTCTATTTGCTTCTCTGTTAGGGGATATGATAATACTTCTCAGCGGGGACAGCTTGTTATATGACAACGATCCTAAATAATAAAAAACCGCCTAGTTCAAATATTTTAAATATGGGAATATATATATTTTCCAATTTACTTGTTTGATGACTGGGTGGCGAGTAAAGCGGGAAAGAGTGGTAGAGCTATCGGCATTGTAACATGGGCTTTGTACCATACAGCTTCTGGCTCGGTAGTCAGCCAACTGATGTCGATCGATCGATGCGTGCATTTCTATTCGGCTTGCGTAATTATTTTTAGTGTAAGTGTCAGGAGACTTCTCCCACTTTCTTCAAAATAAAGTTTTGCAAAACTATATTCGAGACAATAAGACTAGAAAAACAGAACTTTTCTAAAAGGTAATGAATCGTAAACTAAAAATAGTAAATGGGTGAAGGGACGTGAGATCAGGTTGTGGGTTCTAGTATCACCGTCCAATACTGCCAAGGGCAGCTACTGCTTGTCAGCTAAATAGTCGGAACCAGGTTGGAGGCGGAACGGATTCCAATTGAGAAAATGCGGTTATAGATTTAGAGTAGCCTACAATTAATACTAGATGCGTTTCGTTTGGAAAAACTAGACCCTCGTAAAGTAAATGAAAGATAGCTTAGTATGAGCATTCCCTTGCATTGACTTAGTTTCTGCATGAGGTATTGTGGTCTACCTGGCAAAAGCACCGGAGTTTCCTTTTTTTATAGATAATCTCTCAGAGGTACTGCTAGAGATATGGTATTCAGATTGACATTGAAACGCTGTAAATTGTAATTATCTCGTAACAATATCCCCGGAAGCACATTCCACAACAGTGACGCTCTCCAATGGAATTATGTTTATAATAAACTCGTGTGAGGTATTGGAAGTTGGACGTGGTGAGGATGCGCCCAGTTAGTGTTCGTTGGTATTATTAACATTTGACATGGTAGAATCTATAAAATAGGGACAAATCTGCGACTTTTTATCCGTTGAAGAACCTTTGCAAGTCAGTAGGTGACTCCCACGTTCCGGCGAATACAACCTTCAGGAGCGGAAAAGAACCCCCAGCTTCTGGCACGTGGACCTGGCAAGGCCGGAAACATGATCATGCCAATGTTGATGTTAATCCCCAGAAGCTTGATGGAAAATGATTCAATTATTGGAAGTACCTCCATCTCCACGGCTGGAAGACCATTATCTGATTTTCAGTCAGGGTTGTTGTTTGGTCTAAAAGCTCCCCGTTTGAATCCGTCCTCGCAAGTGCTTCTTCCATTTCATTTCGAGCTGTGAGAATCCTGCATCATGTGTTTGAAGGAAAAAATGCAATTCTTGTCAAACTTTTCAACTTTCCACGCTATATGTGCCATTCCTTTTTTTTGTGCTTCTCATTAGGTCGTTAGTGGTTTCCGATTCCAGATTCCCAGAGAATATTGAAGCGATTGTACTATAACAGAGGAGAGGGGGGGGGGGTTAACCTCCATGTGAACGTCACATATCTTAGGACCTGAAACTTTTAACACCTTTAAATTAGATTTGCACCACTTAAGAGCCCGTTCATTGTCGAACAATCGTGTTTGAAAGGGGTCCAAAATTTATTATTGGCTAACTAGACTCGGCGACAGTAGACTAAGGGGAAGATGAATATCCCTGTCTCTGGATTTATGTAGCTGGCCGCTTCTGGGAAGATTTACTTAGGTGTAAATTAGTGGTGTATTTCAAGTTTATGGGAATGTTACAGGCACGATTAGCATCCATTCCTCGGTCGGTATTGCAGGGAACAACAACTGCTAACGGCCGTTCGCTACTGATGCTCTTCTGCTGGCGACAATAAATCTCTCTTTCTCGCCACTTTGCCAGACCTTTTGGTCGTTTGCTCAAAAGCTACGTTTATACACATTAACTAACTTTGGTGCTATAATATACAGGATGTTTCATATTCTATTAGTGATGTCACGAAAATTAATTTTTAGGCACTCGCGAATGCCGACATCAAAAGCATTGTTGAGACGTAAAATTGGCGTTTCTCTTTCGACTCTTACTATCGGTTCCACTGTTTATTTACTGATACATGATTCAGAAATATTGTGTAACGTTTAGAAATTGACAGATATTTCTATCATAAATGCAGAAAGTAAGACTGTAACACAATATAAATGTCATTTTTGAACGGTGTTCTCAATATAACGTGTAAATATAAAAAAATACCAGATTTAATGCACAGTTTGCACGGTTAACAAAAGCTTAGTTGAGTATCACTATGAAAGCAATGGTGCGAATGAAAAACTCCAAGGGGCTCTCAAATTTTAAGAACTCCGTTACTATTATCTCTTTAAACAGATGTTGGTGCAATCGGCCATAAAATGTGATATTTTTTTGACATAGCCAAGTGCAGGGAAGCGGCTGCTGGCTATT
This sequence comes from Bruchidius siliquastri, assembly GCA_949316355.1. Taxonomy (NCBI): domain Eukaryota; kingdom Metazoa; phylum Arthropoda; class Insecta; order Coleoptera; family Chrysomelidae; genus Bruchidius; species Bruchidius siliquastri. Next base: position 12,696,462 of record OX438532.1, on the reverse strand, counting down.
ATAGAAGGCAAACGGGTCCACGCGCCATTCCATAGCATGCCACACAACGACGTTGATATATCAGAAAGGAAACAGCAAACGGGTCGCCGCGACGCGCCCCGCGTCGACTCGTAATGTGTTTAATGGTCTTTATTCAAATGAGCGGCCGGTGGTGAGGCGATAAATCAAGGGGGCCGGGACCACCCGCGCGACGCCACTGTTTCTGAGCCCCGCCACCGCCACCGCCGAAAATGTTAACAAGACAAGAAACGGACATGGTGCGATATCTACCGCTGATACCGTGTCGGACCACCGACACCATCATCGAATGGCGTCAAGTATCTGTGTGTTTGTCATCACATGGTCACATGGTGTATGTTATCACTTTAGAAATAAAGATTTGAATCAGATTTTGGCACTCTTGATCATTTGAATTTCACTTAAAAACATATGGAATATTGGAACTACTGGAAGATCCTGAAACTTTTACGAATAAAATAATCTCTACATTTTAAGTTTTCACAAACTCTTGCATACACAAATGGAAATAAATTTATATCAACTTTTGAGTTCAAAATTGTTTAATGGAGGCACAATTTAGCACATAAATAACTTTTTCACAAAAGTATGGTTTATGGTTATCATATTTTCCAATGGAACCCTGTTTACTTCTATCAAGAATCGTCTTGGAAATTATAGAACTTCCATTAACATTTATGATCGTCAACGACATTTAAGCGGTTTGCTTCTCCTATTTCATGTCTCTTTCCGAACCTATTATTTTCCATTGGTTTTTATATTTATCACCCCCTCCTTAGGAGGAATGAGCTGTTGAACAGTTTATGTTGTAACTGTTATGAGAATCTCATACAAGTGTTTAGGTGTTGATGTGATATGTAAGTTGTGAATAGGCTTCAATACCAATGGTGGACGTCTTCTGGCTTAAGTACAGGTAAATATTTTTTATAATTCTAAGTTTATCTGTACAACATCTTTCAAATATGAATTATTGAAATACTACATGAAGGTAAATTGGTTCAGTTTGGACACTTATCTGTTAATCTTTTTTAGGTTTTAGATTATTCCTCCAAGAATAACAAAATTATATAATGAAGTTGAACTATTTATTTGCGCTTCAGTCAACAACTATAGTACTATTATACGTCATATTCTTTGTTTTGTGCCGAGATTACCATATGCCTAATGGCATGGATCCTATGCTTTATCTGCTTAGTGCATCAAATACTCGAACATAAATACTGTACGCTAAAATACTTTAGGTTTTAGAGCTACCACTCTCCACATCCCACGACACAAAATTCAGGTTAATAAGAAATATTTTTTCTATATTTCCGTTTACTTTTACAATAAAATGCCACCAAACATTAAAGTCGAAGTTTTAAAGCTTTCAAAAGTAATGTGGAACATGTTTGTGCATATTTTTATATTTGCTGTGTCTTAGTAGTGTGGCACGAATCCCAATTATTGACGAATTAGAGATCCTTAATGAAAAGATCCGAATCCGGATGTATTCGTATACGGATCTCAATACAGGAACCGGATTCAGATCAGGTTACAAGATTTCGGTTTTCTTATCCAGAACCGTTTTTTGGATCCGGAAATTGTTAAAATCTATTCCAATATTCAAAATATTTTTTGAAATTTGATTCAAAATGACCTGAAATTATAAAGTTCGGTTCAAATATTGATTTATAAACTGACATCAATCCGTAAGAAGTACAGAGCTAATTTACTTGACGACATCCATTGAGTGTAGCTGATAGAAATGAAAGTTTGCTGCCCAAAAAACAGTAATTCATAAACTAATATAATAACTCACCGAGTAACTCCAGTAACCATGCGTCCATAATATGATCCCCATTTTCTCCTCACCCATCTCGTTAACCGATAGCAATAAATTCTCGGAGCCCCCCTTATAAACACAATTATCCGATAATTAATGTGGTCCACGACCCGGGCGAGTGCATATTAGCGATATATTCAGGGTGCACCGTTTATTTACAAAATAGCGCCATAATAAGGGTCGGTCGTATTTTAAAGGAGTCTCTCTCTCTGCGTCACCCTAATGACACCGGCAACTGCACCACAATTGCTCTAATTGGGAGCCAAATGGCGACCTCTTGGGACACCAGAAGGGCAAGACTGGAAGATGCATCATCGTGGGAATGCTCGGATTTATTACGTTCTGGTTTTGTTTGTGCTGGAACGTCACATTGTTTCAAATTTGTAGACGAATTGGATAATTCTAATGAGAGAAGCACCAGAAGTAATCCAGAATTTGGAAGATTAGAATAAAAAAATATGCCTCAAGTATGCACGCAATGGTGCAATGTTGTCAGTTTGGAAAGAATAATTTGTTTAGGATTTTGGTTAATGAGGAACTGTTCATATTCGTATGGAATTGAATTTACATACTGCACATCACTGCCTGCCTTCAAAAAATAGCGTCAAGTAGGTTGACTCAGCATTTACCGTGCCGTGATACCAATTTACTAAATATTCTTATAGGATTTTAAAACCATTTATGAGCCAAGAAATAAAATACCTAATGTCTTTTATTCTTTTTGGTTTTTGATGCTTGTAATGGGACATTGAAAATGTTAGTAGCCCACCTGAAATTCTTTTAAAAAAACTTGAATTTCAATACCATTTATCTTTTAATGGTATCTGACCTATTGTTCAGATAGACTTTTTATAGAAGAACAGAATGTTCTTTTTCATGGCTAGCTTTACAATATATCAAGTCTTGAATTTAGAATTTCTTTTTATGACTGTAGAAGCGCCAAGGATAACCGGGCAGAATACAGACAGATCGGCAGACATACAGATAGACAAACCGACAGAGAGACAGACAGACAGATCGACGGAAATAAAGACACGGATTTTCGTGGTATGAATATCATGATCCGCACAAACTAATAACACGCTTGTCGATTATATTTTACTCGGAATAATTCTACAAGGCATTATCCATTAGTCATCAGACTCATCTGAGCTAAATTGAACACATATGTTCGTTGAAATAGTGTTTCCGACATTCAGTCACAAACGAACCAAATCACTTCCAACTAAAATGCCCCACTTGAAGATTGTTAGTTTCGCTTGCTCGCTGTTGGTTGCCAGTAAAACTGTCAGCAAATTTAGCTCTCCAACACGTAATGAGGCGGCACATAGTCAGCGAAAAGCGTGTAAAATTGCCGTATTTCATTTTCAGAAAGTACCTGTTTTACCCGTTCAGTGTCTTCCGATTCCGAGAATATTAGCCGTTAAAACCGTGTAGTTTAAATACAAGGTTTAGCTAATAGAACTATTCGTTTTTTACGATTACTACGATTACCAAGATTTTCCATCATTGTCACACTGGTAACCTAATATGAAAGTTTCATTAAAATTCCAAAAGTACATTTCGAGTTATAGAGGGAGCTAGGATTACCGTACTCACAAACAGACAGACAGACCGAAAGAAAAGAGTGACGATATGGTGTTCCTTGATGTATATGCCATGCAACATGAACAAAACACCATATCTCAAATTTTTCACGTATATGAACTTCAAGAATCACACCCTTTTATTATTGTTTGAAAAAAATGAAGCTCAATTTTTGATATTTTCATTGTTTTTACTTAGGTACAAGCTACCCTTGAAATTCCTAGGAACTTAGATGTAGTTCGCTATTACATTTTCTTAGAAAACAACCTTTTGTTCAACTGCATTGCCTGAACTGTCATTTAGATTAAGTACTCAGATTTATGTCGCCAAACGTATTATACGAAAATAAACCAGTGACACAGTTTTCAACGTATGCATTATCATACCCTATAAATCCAGCAAGATAGTTATCATTGTTAATTATTTATAATTAGCTGATACACTGGCACTTGCGCTGTTAAATGAACCAACATTTATTAGTAGACCAGTAATTAATTAACATATTTATTCTAAGTATGTTTGTTTATATGCCGAGTACAGAGCTGTAACTGTTAATTTAAATCCGCAGGAAAGCCGCTATAGCATCGGATTATTCGGATAAGGTCAATTAAGCTTCTCTTAATTACTCTATCTAAGGCTGAGCGGCATGGTCGTAGGAAAATAGTTACTTTAACAACAACGTTTAATGAAATTGGTAACACAGACACGGAAAACTTTACGGGAAAGTGAGAAAAATCCAGAAAAATTAGTTTTGCGGACTGGACTCGAACCCATATCTTTGACATTTCGTCTGACGCTTTAGATCGCTTTTTCACCCTTCTGGGTCACAGTCTACTCAGGAATTAGAAATACAACCTCAACTTTGAGCCAGATTCTGACACCATCCTTCTTAAAATCATTATCCTCTTTCTGTTTCACAAAAAGAAAGATGCAGAACCTCCCTCAAATAACATAAAACTCGATGCATCAGTTACTGAAATTACGCGGTGACGATCACGCCCAGTCGTATCTGGAAAGTAAAGAAGTTTACTTCGAAATGACGAACGATAATTACAAAAGTGCAAAATCGCCGCCAAACAGCTACAAAAAACTCATACGGCTTGTTATGTTTTTTGCTGCCACTAGTATTCCTCAATTTATTTTCCACTGACCCTGTATTTCTGCTCTGAGATCGTCAAGTGATGTTTGCGATATCGTCGGCATCAGCGAAACAAGATAATAATGCGATCTTCTCAAGCGTAGATAAATGTGTTAATTTTGCTATTCTGGAGGTTAGTTCAGCTCCTATAGAAATACCATTACGTTTTGACAGGGTAATGAAACAGAGATTGCAAAATTTGATTTGGTTATTTCTGACTACCGGTGGGTTGTTGGAAGCATAACAGTTATATCCTAAAAAAACTGAACAACAAACTATTATAAGGACAAGAAATAATTAACCAACCTGTTATCTTTATCCATACCGTCAGGCGTAAGCCATGTTGCAATAATTATAGTATAGTATAGTAAGAACGTGGTGCGTTTTTTGAATCCAATTGAATAAAAGCATTTTCATTCACATAGCTTTAATTTGAGAAGAAATATCGTGTATTTTTGGGAAAGGGTACCCCATGCACACTCATATTATGAGTATTTAGTCATAAACATGGCTCACACTAGAACCGTCACGGGATAAACAGAGACAGCAGTATTCATCCCTATACTAGTTTGTACAGTTTTCCTGCTCGTACAGTGCTGGATTCTATTGATTCTAACCTATTATTTCCAAAGAGCAGTTTCTTTTTGTGATCTAGCGCATCACAAAGACATGGAAGGCTGACTGTTACTTTCTCACGTTGTCTGCAGTTAAGGTCTCCGTTAAAGTCCTAGCTTGATCGAGTCCTCGTTCAAGCCACAAAGTGGCTTTGAGGAGTCCAGTAACTATGCCGAGCTCATCCCCATTACAAAAAAAATAGTCCTCTAGCCATTTTTGAGCATAGTGATTTAATAAAGTGTTACCCAAACTTGCACCCAGTCATCAAGTTTTAGTATTCTTTAAGCTGAAGTTTCACCCATGCCTTGACTTGGTTAGGATATACCTAAATGCATGACCAAAAATATGCTCAGGTGGAATGTATAAAAAATATGGTTCATAAGAAGTTTTAACCGATAGCTGGATGCTGATGGAGGTTTTATTTTGAAATTGTTCAGCTATTAAAACTACAATTAATGAAAAATATATCTGGTTTTGATCAAAATTCCTAGAATCCTTAGAAGGTTGAAATTAACTTCTAAACTATAAAAATGAAAAATCTATGTAAAAATTGTTATAAAATGTTTCACAGATTCGACGAAGTTTTATTTGTGAATCTCTGTTATAAGGATATGACACAGTATAATTCAATCGGAAAAAGCAAGTTTTGTAAAGACTTGCTCATTGTTTTTCATACATATCATTGAGGTATAGTTGATATAATCAGTTTGGATGGTGATATTGCCAGGATTTGTGGACATGAAAATTCCCAATTAGGAATAATTATTGAGCATTTAATAAGTGTTTATCTGTTGTTTGAAACTTGTAGACAAGGTGGATTTATCAAAAGTTTGATTTCGGACTTCCATTGTCTGTAAAATTGACTTAAACTACTCAACATACTCAAAATTTTATAGACAATGGAAGTCCGAAATCAAACTTTTGATAAGTGTTTATATAATTGCGAAGCCGAATAAAACTCGTATTTTTACTGCCCAGATCAATGGGCAGGACAAAGTATTGTCATCGCGAAGAATTTTGAATTCCAGATATTCTGTTTCATGACATATAGATCACGAAAAACCATATCACTCAATTCCGTCGGTTTGTCTATCTGTCTATCCGCTAATCTTTTAACCCTCTATAACTCGGAAAGTACTATCATCTAGATTTTGATAATATTCTGAGGTTTTGGGACTTCCAATCCAATCAAAATCTCATGACTCTTAACATGTTGTGGGGAGTACAGCGTCATTCTAGTTGAGATCAGTTTTTAATGTTGTTGCTTAGGTGAGAAACATTTTCTGGGGTAATCAGAAGAAAAGTGTGCGAACCTCATATTGTAATGGGTCACAAGCTTTTGATAAATTCAATAATGCACAGTTAAATTTTTTCAAAAAATCCATTCTGAAACCTTGGTTCTTGTTGCTTTTCAATCTCTAGTCCCTACTTCTGAACCCAATTCGCTTACATTACCTTGTTTCCCTCAAATCACAGTATCTTAAAATCTTTCTTAGGTTGAAAAAAAACTACACATGAAGGAAGAACGGTTTGTATATTAATATTAATTTAACACTATTTACACATAAACATTGCACATGATACTAAAACTATCGATCAGTCTATCTTGAAGGCGTTACTATGAACAGCTTTTATTACTATGGAATACACGTGACGAATCGTACATTGTACACATTATCTCGGAAGTCAATTCTTCTCAAAACATGGTAGAACTCTCAATATATAGATTTTTTTATCAACAGAATTCAATGTTATACAATTTTCGAAGTAATTTTGAAAAATCCTAGTAAAATTATTCTCCCACTGGGATTGAATTGTGAACTTCCACTGTACGTTTCGCGTTGTCTTAAGAAAATAAAGTTATCTGAACGATACGCAAGACTTCCGAGACAACGTTTATACAGGATGATCAATAAAATATGACAGATTATCTGTGATAAATGGAAATACATTTTGAAAGCCGTGTAAATTTATAGAAGTAGTATCATCATAATATATACCAGCAGCTTTAGACACAGTTTGCTTGTATATTTTTTCAAAATAATCCCTATAAAATCATTTCACTCCTCTAATGACTGATGACCGAACATACTTGAAAGATAAATCTTCCTTATTTGTTTCAAATAAAGATTACAGTTTTATATTATTATAGTCAGCGAACATAATTATAACATGTTAAATTAGTCTACAATAAAAATAAAATTGAAATGGATTCAAATGAAAAATACACAAGCGCCGCAGATTTGTCTGTTGATATTCTATATTTATGAAACATATATACGTATATAGTGATATGCCATTACAGATAATTTTTACACTGTACAATATTTACAAAAAAATTAAATTAAATTGAATTTGTACAAATAAATACTGAGATCTTTTACAACTTACGCCATATGCTTAATAATATGTATATTTACAATAAATAAACTTTTAATTTCTAATAAGGACTCAGGTCTAGGACATGTTCTATAAGTTTTCCAAATGTTGTTGAAACATGAACAGCCAAATTCAGCTGCTGAAATAATCAAGCTAGTAATTTTCAGAATTCTTGGTAAATAAGAACAATATCACTTAAATCGGGGTGTTTTTGATTTATGAAACAGACATGTGTTTATGTCAGTCTCAACTTTTCTAATATTATTTCATCAAGATGATAATCAAGGCAAGTTGCATCAGAAACCTCATAAATCAAGCAAAAACTGAGAGAATATACTCATATATCTTAGCTTTTAATCAATACATTATAGAACACGATTATAATCCGATGAAAAAACTCGTCCTGCTCACACTATTTCTGAACAAGGTGTAATCTTGGATATGATTACTTATTCATTAATATATCTATATAACTTTGTTAAATAAATTCAAGAGTAGGTTGTGAATGTCACATTTCTTATTGAAATACATATTGCATACCGGAACATGTATTCGATAATTTATGGAATATGGACTCACAAATACTTCTCATATTTTTACAAGTTAAGCTAGATCAGAAAAATATCTTGAAGGGGTGAAATATAAATATTGTTGAACGTTGTTTTGTCTTATAAGCATCTGATCAATTATAAAAGTAACCTACTTAGAAGCTTTTTGAAGGACTAAAAGATTTTGAATTTTGTCAAAATTATTGAGTTTGAGGTATTTCAAATTTCTTGAGAAGTAATAATTTCTTTACAAGTGAGAGTATTATTTTATTATTGAACGATTTAGGTTGTGCATTTTTTTTTGATAGCTAGTTGCACCAAAAAGGAAGTTTAAATAAAAGCAGATGCTTGTAAACTTTTTGCGTGCAAAAAGAAAGTAGACCATTTTTGTTTGTCAGTACAAAATGTGGCAACGCCGTCCCCCTCTGAAGGTATGGCCGTAACAGGCGATACTAAATTCTGACAGCTGATAATGGAATAGCATCTAGAGCACATACTTCCTTTTCCAAGACCGACTGCTGAACCGCGCAATCTCAGACATTGTGTAACTTCACAAAAAACAACCGCAAATGTCAAACCAAGATTGAGGCAGCAAGAATTATATAGAAAAGGGAGGGGAACGCAGTGTTGCCGCTCTGTGCGGCGTTGTGGCAGCAGTATAAAAATAAGGACGGTCTACTAACATGGCCAGTGAAAGATCTACTTTGATATCTCATTTTTAAAACTCAATACCAGTGGTTATTCCTGAATCTTGTTAAAAAATACACCAATAAGACGGCGGATTCCACATATTTTCGTTATTTTTTGCAATCGCGATTTACAACCTTTACAACCATCCAGCCTGGATGAGACTGAACGGATATGCGAAATGAAATTTGCAGCCGTGTGTACATATATTAACGTAACTATTCACAACCTCATTGTCATTCTGAATAATTATTAACCCTATACTGGCATCACAATTTCCTACACACAAACAAACAACTGTTGAGCCTATGTCGTCAAAGGGATATCGTCTTCGTCGCAAGGGACTGTGCTGTGATTGTACAGTCCCTGGGCCATCAACTGCAGGGCCAGCGCGTTCTTCTGTCCGCTGGACTTTTTGATCTTGGCCCGCTTGTTCTGGAACCAGATCTTGATCTGAGCCTCGTTGAGGCCCAGCTCTGCGCTCAGCTGTTGCCTTCGCTTTTCTGTCAGGTACCGATTTTCGTTGAATTCGTGCTTCAATCGTTGCAACTGAGCACTCGAGAATGCCGTGCGAGGTCTCTTGTCCTCGGGGCTACTCTTGCTTTGTTTTTTCATCCTGCGGGAACGGGGACCTGGAACAAAAGAAAGGAGATTGAAGCATGTGAACCGTACACGATTTTGAGTTGTTATTGTTATAATGATAAAATAGTAACTTTAGGGGGTCTGAAATTTGCCGACCATGTGAATGTTTTAGTAAGACTTCCATTGTTTTGAGCTTTTTTCGCATTCCACAGCGTTTCGATTTATGTGGTATCCTCAAAGACGATTGAGTATATCACATCATTCGAAACTTAGTATAACTCAAGCATTCTTAAGTCGACGGAAGTCCGAAGCAGTGTTATTGGTACATGTTTTATTATTTGTCGATAGTATTCGATATAACGAAGTGAAATTATACCATATATCACTCGCGTCTACCTAAAAGAGCATTCTAAGAATCTGTAAGCATCCAAGAACCCTTTAAAATGCCCGACACCCACCGCTTATCTGACCTCCTGCATCGTTGATTTTGTCCGTCAACAATGGTGTTATTTTTTACGGTAATGACAAGAATCAATCACCGCACGGCTATTGTTTCAGGGCTGACGTTTTGTCAATTAGTCTGGCATAGCTCCCGGTCTTCGAAAGAAAAGGGGATCTGATAAGGCGGGGTTTTAAGTGACGAGAGCTTTCGTGTCAATCGGGATTCTCGAGATGCGCATCTATTTGTTAGATAGATAAGCGCTGACTTAATTTATTAGGGGTTGAAATTTTGCCTTTGTTTCCTTATTATACATTGCAGCGGCACAGTATGATTTAATGTAACTTGTGAAATTTATATTGTGTATCTGAGGCGAAAAGGCAGTCAGTTGTTTGAACTCTAAGGAACAACGGATTAGGCCAAGATAATAACATTTATTGATATTTCTCCCTCTTCATTCAGACGGCAGTCTAGAAAGATATCAAAAGCAAAATACGCCAACCGACAGACTGACCGACCGACGTACGTGATACGATCCTTTGTGATGCAACGGATTTGCCACGCTATCAACTCTCGGATATTTCTGTACTTGTAGTTATCAATAAATTCTTAGTCACTCGACAAATTGTATATATTATATACTTTTTGACGTTTCGTCATATCGATCAAACGTGACAAATTACACGTATACGTAACACGTTTATATTATGTATGATGATTATATACATGAACACCGTTGGAGTTAATGTAATCATACTCTGGTTAGCAATGATATATGCATTAAAGCCAAATATGAGTAAGCGACAATTATATTTCCGTAATTCCACGCGTTGTAAGCACGCTATATTTTCCTCTCTTGTAATTAAATTACGTAGGAAATCGATGCATAATTCAGTCGGAACTCATTTTCATCGACTAATTTGTCCGTTTAGTATATTTGATTAATGGTATATATTCAATCACCGGTCGTTTTTAATTTTGAAAATGAATGTTATATTTTTCTACAGTATTTATATGGAAAAATGCCACTTCTGGACTTTCAATAAATAAATTGAATCAATAAGGTTAACTCGGTACTTCCACGCATTGATACGAATCCAATCGCAAATTAAACACATACAATTTTTGTACCCTCTGAAACTTATCATTTATTAAAATCATATGTGTATATAAAATAAACGCTACTGACTTGACATCTTTTTACAAAGTGCAAAATAGGTGCAAGGTAAACTGACGTTAACATTAATCAATCAACAATATTGATAGCTCAGTTTTCAAAATTCCAATTCCCTCTCTGTTGAATATTGAAAAAGGCTGACGACAAGGCATGCATAGATTTATCTTTTTAATAGAATTATCCATGATAACACCAGGATATTTCTATTTTATAAAGATTTATTTTACTCATAAAAATAACACCATTTATAATGATGATAAATTGATTGCGGCTACCTGAATTCAAAATAAAGGTGGCATTATGCAGATCCTCAACGATAAGATTGTTATTTATTATGCAAATTCCAGTCATGGAACTAGCTTTTTCTGAAAGCGTTGATAATACTCAAATTACACACTATTTCTTTCTTCGTTTTGATACCACTTCAAGCAGTCGCATGTACAACCTTGTAGTTTCCCATGGATCTTTAAAGTCGTACAATACGTCTGGTGGATAAGCCTGTAAGGACCTCCACAGTCTGGCACAATGAAGGAGGGTGGCTGATTTGTTCCCGGTTTATTGATTCTATCAAGGTAAATCTTCGACCACCTAACAGTCATCAAGAGACATCAGCACAATAACACCTTGAACGAGCCTCTTTCGAAAAGCCTTAGCATTGTGGAATGAGCTACCAGGGAGTTTGTTCCCGTAGGTACCGTTCTGCGGTCGAATATCAAATCTACATCAAACTTTCAGAATCGACGATAATCTCCATATGAAAATCGAAACGATCACCTACATATTTTCATTAATTTCCCACATTGAATCACCGAAATGCCTGTTGTGAAACGGTGCGGTAGCATCCAAAATGATTTATGGGACTACTTAGAGCTCAGCAATGTTTACGCTACAACCTAATAGTGTTCATCAGTTATTATAATAAAAAAAAATCAGACGATTCCACAAGATTAACCACTGGTATTAGGCATGTGATTGTTTTTGTGTTTGCACTGCATGGAAGTATCTTAATGTTTAGTTTGAATCAGATACGAAATGTGCTAGTGTCTGTTGGAATCAAAATTCCTCATCACGTAACTGTTTTGCCGTTTAAACTGGATATTTCTGACACCTTATCGACATTTTCATTTTTATTTTTAATTTGATTTATATACCTATGTCTGAAATATGGAGCTTTTGGTATACTGTATACATATGGCTACAGCTGTGCCTTTCAAGGTATATTTAAAATCCTATTACAACCCTCGTTGAAAGAATGCGAGACATAGACCTCACAAAAGCTCATCTGAACAGACTTGTTATGTATATAATTATAAGTATCAATTTAGTGTAGTGTTGAAAAATCGTTATATGTTTTGGAGTATGTTAAAAATATCCTAAAAACTATGGTTCTAACTTAGTATTCAGAGAGTATGCATTGATCCAAGTCAGTGATTTGACATTCATTTTAATTTAACATGAAAAATTTTCTCAAAAGCTTTTGATTGCATTGGTATTTGACATGATTCAATTTCTTACAAATTTTAACCAATTAATTGCTCCAATTCACCTCCACCAACGAGTTTGGCAACATGAGCTTGAACGTTTTTTATAATTTTTTTGTTTTTGAAGATTTGCCTTGCCGTCATTGAATTAATTTTTGAAAACTACAAAGCTTTTTACTTCTTGGCAAAGCGTAAATTTCTTGAGGATCACATAAGAACCTCCGAGCTATAGAGAGGTCAAAGATTACCGGATCGACTGAAGGCTAGACCTCAGTCTTGGGGGGGGGGGGGGAGCAACGATCATGAGGTTTGTTTATGCTTTTAGTTTAGGGATATTTTAATAGTAATCGTAATGAAGAAGAAACTAACAGCAAGTGACACAGTAGAGTCTGTTAGCTCTTAGCCGCCACAATGGAAGCATCATGACGTTTTTTTCAAATGACATAAAACAGAAAAAAATACTATCTATGTGTTTTAGTTCATTTTAAAGAGCGCAAAGAAACATTTTCGTCCGTTCTGACTCCCTGATACTAAAAAATGCGCGCTTACCTTGCCGAATTTTAGTTCTGGTCGCGCTATGGGATTTAGAAAAACAAAAAATATGCATCTCTTTTTGAGTAATCGCAAGGGATACAAAATTTTATTTTTTTATTTCAATGATACCAGACACCTATTATTCATTCGAAAATTGAGATTTGTTCAAAAATACGGAGGAAACGAAAGTTGCTGCAAAAAATAGGCAAAAATAGAAATATATCATGTAAGTATTGGTCTGTTATTTTCATTTTCAATGCAATGTATAGCAATAGATACCGAAATAGCAATAAGTTTTTTATAAAGATTACAATACTCAAATTAAGATATGAACCATTCATTCTTTGGGAAAAAAACTAAAATTGAAATATTTTTTGGTCAAAAATCTTGGGGGGTAATTACCCCCAGTACCCCCCGTTGTATAAGCATGTGAAATAGACAGGCATAAAACCGACGCAAATGAGTGAGTCAGTATGTATGTAGACATCCCAAACCATCCAAAGCAGCGGTGTAGATAGGTGATCAATGGGATCAATTCCCTCATGAGTAAAAGAAGAAATAAAAAGAGAATTTTCGTACGTGACAATATTACATTGCAAATGACTGTCACATTGGAAAAATTCATTATGAGTGATAACCCCGCAGGAAGCTCCACGCCTCTAACCCAAAAAAACTTATTATCTCAAATTAGAATTTATTTCACGACTACAATTTGCGTAGGAAGTAGAAGATAATCAAAATCCAATCTTCCATCCCGTCCACTCTCACGAGGTATCTCGAACGCAATATAGGTAGAGTCTACGCAAATGCATTTCACAACGTTGGATGAAGTTGAACATCAGACTGTGCGCAGGCAGCATAGTTGATATGTAATAAATCAAAGCATTTCACCAAATCGTTACAAGCAAGCGGTGGAATTCACTGCGAGAATCGACTTGTGTGGTCCGCGAGGCGAGGAGACGGTGCGAGTACCGGTACTGCCATCTGGCGGTACTGCGATGACTCACGGCTTGGATCTTTCCCTATCGCGCGTGTACAGGGGATACATAGTAGCATAAAGGCATGACGGGACGGAATGTCGAGTTGTTGGGGTTGATGTTGATATGATTATTTTATTTCTATATATAATCTGTGGTTGAAGGCAAGCTTATGAACCATTTTTTAATGCACCAAATCATAGAATCGATGCCGCGTAAAAACTATCTATCTATCGACTTTTGGTTTCCACTGGTACTCTTGAAAAAGCATTGTTCAGGGTGGAAAGTCTATCGCATACTGAAATGATGGGATCTAACGATTCCGATACGAGCTGCAATTCAGGCTGCTTTGCCTCATGTGAAATGTAGACAGGAACTGAATTGGCGACGAAAGAGTGGGTATTGCTGAACTAGTTGTCTCGGACTTGAGTTATTCTGAAGAAGCTACAAAATCGATAATTGACGAGTGTGCATGCTTGTTCTACCAATACGTCTAATCAACTATTTGCTAAAGGTTTCTGAACAAAAAGTTCAAGACGTGATTTTCTGGAATGCTTATGACAGTTTGATTAAAGGAGAAGGAAATTTATCAAACATGTCTACTTTCAGAGCAGGACGAGGTGATTTATTATCTGTTAAGGTATCATCGATACCGGTCGCGCCGATTATTTACTTCAATACCACCAGTATCTTATCGGAAAGTATCTTATCTTATCGGAAAAATTATGTATCGTTGCATCCCTAATCAAAAATAAAAAAATGAAACAGAAAACACGCCTTATAGATCGATTATAGGAAATGCATCATTCTGACGGGTCAATTCTCTTCTCGACTCACACTATGCAAAATAAACGATTGGAATAACCTTTTATTGTTCACGCGTATCGCGCTGTGACTAAGACAAAACAGATAGTATTGGTAAAAGTTTGACAGCGTTACAAAAACAAATGTGTCTGCATGAAGCAGCTGAGTATCGACATAATGATCATCTATTTCTTGAGGTATGATAACAAGCAAATTAAGTGAGCATCTAAGTATGAAAAGTATGAGAAGACGTATTATAGAAAACTAAAGACGGAATGTGGTTTGAAATGTGTAGACAATGTGTATATTTCAACAACAGCTCATGGAACCTTCGTTGTTTCTGAGAATTTTGCGTTTCAAAACGTTTCGATTGAAGATCTCACATCAATCGAAACGTTATTATAAAACAATAGAGGTCCGAAGCAGTTTTATTAAAAAGCTCAAAAGAAGTAAATCTGGACACAACATTTTAAGTGTCAATTCGGTGCTTCGATACACCCAAGTGGGTTACAGTGGGTTCTAGGTTTCGGGTCAGTTCCTAACTGCAATCTAATCGAATATCTAAGACTCACCTGAACTGGGTCGGTCCGAGTACCTAGTGCAGTAAACCCATGCAGGCCACAACTGAGGCACGTTGCCCTCTCCCTCTTTCTTGGCCTCTTCTGATCCAACTAACGCGCTCTTTGTGGGACTCTTCGGCCTGGAAATGAGAATTTTTATAAAGAACCGATACAATTTTAGTACTTTTGTCAAAGGTTTTGTATATATATATATATATATATATATATATATATATATTTCCCGATAGGGGAGTTACCATTAAACATATTCCATTCAATATTTGGGTTGAAAACTACTTGATTCAACAGTATTATTTGCTGAATACAAAGTTCAAAAAACCAATAATGAGTTTATACTACGATCTCGTGAACGTTCTCTTCTAACAGAAAACGGTACCATCGCAGTGTGCGAAGTATTTTAACTGAATTTTTCTGAATAGCTAGAAGCTTTTATAGATGTTAATGGGAAAATATGCCGATATATCCCTATGCTTAACTATAATCTAAACAGTTTGAATCCTCACCTAGGAGTGGTTTCCAGACCTTTCTTAAGCGTCGTAGCGCCAATCTGCGACACAGTCTGGCACAAACTGCCCAAAGGCGCTATACTGAACGGCTTGCTCTCCACCTCTTTGTTCTCGTACGGTCGGAAGGAGATCTTTGGCGTGGTCTTCGTTTTCTGGACGGCCGAACGGCCAAACTCTGGTTTCAGGATGTTGCTGATGGAGTATTTCAACGGTTGGATCGTTGGAGGTGGTTCGTTCTGGACCGATGAAACGCTTTCTGTTGGGGAGGAGGAACGCTCGCTTTCTGTTTTTGGACTGGGCAAGGCGAAGGAGGTTATCCTGAAGAAGCTTCTCTCTTGCTGTTCCATTCTGTAAGATTTATTGGTGGTTTTGATCGATTCGTGAAGTAGCCTTATTCATAGTCAGATTTGTCCAATGAGGAACCTACCAATTACAAGTCGCGGCGGCACAATGGAGGGTCTATTAATGATCTTTTTGATACTCGTATTTGAAAATAAAATATTTAATTAAGTCTGGAAAGTTTACATAATATATGCCTGGAGTCGTATCGATATCGATCAAGTAATTAATTTTGAAAATATTGAATCCTATAAGATTCTATATAACGCAACACTTGTGGCGATGTGCTTTTTTTAAAGTAGACTCCATACTCATATTACAAATAGCAACAATGATGAAGTATATGGGTTTTATGATATTGAATTCATAATTAATTAGATCCTGTCTGATGAATGTTTTTCCTTACACTGTTTCATTCAGATGAGTACGTAATGTCATTGGTGTGAAAAAGATGAACTTCGTGATAATAAATTAGTTTAATCCTATGTTAAGATTTTCAGTCAGTATTGTATAGCATAAAATCTGGAGTCCTCAGGGTTATATTTGTTTCACATCATTCATTTCATTATATGGGTAAGATGGGTATGTATTATAAAACAATAATGTAATGTGACCCTAGGATTTATCTGATATTGGTAGCCGCTATTTAAAACCACAAGCGATTGATCAAATAGCTCTACTGCCGTTCCGGCTGCCCCGGCCTTTATAAAAGCTTAGGCAGTCGAAACGTTCTTAAAACGTTATTTGGTCGTTCGCATATGATCAACCAGAGACAATCAAAAGATTTTGATGCAACTATAGATGAGTACACATTTGAAGGAATACCTACATGTAAGTGACGCGAATCATTAGATCCTGAATCAAAAAGTATTTGTTGCGATTTTTAAACACTAATAAGAACCCGCAGGGATCTATCTTGAGACCTCGGTTGAACGATATTTTATTATATGATGTGTAGATATAAATCGATGGTTCGCAGCAGCTTTACCTTATATATTTTTCGTACCTTTTAATCAAGATCGCGCGTTAAATCTGTCGAATTTATGTAGCAGTAAAAAACGAGTACCTACTAATATTAGGTATGTTATTAATCAGACAGTTACGATAGATAGTTTCTCTAGACTATAACTATAGTAACTTTGTTGAATGTTACTCTTCCAGTTATGGCTATACCCATGTTATAATAAAATCTGATTTTTTTATGGGCAAGATAGATCGGTTCAAGTTTTATTATTTGGATCATCTTCTGTAACTGTCTTCATAGCGTCTCAAACAACGCATCTGAGTCAATGAAAAAAATAATTTTTCAATTGCTTTATTTTTCAGACATAATGAAATCCTTGAAAAACTGAAACAAAATATTATTGATGTTCTAATAAACGTCTAGATACGTGTAGAATAAATACGACAGAGGTTCTATTATTGTTTTATAACTGTCATCTATATCTTAAAAATAATAAATGAAATTATAGAAAACCAGGAGTGCCTCAGGGATCTATCATCTATATGAAAATGTCTGTGTCAGGCTGATTGTTTAGCTCACCTCCTATACGCTTCCTGGTATGTTCTGGACTCTTCGATGGTGGTGCAGGTGTAGGGCGAAGTCCTGGAGGACTCCGGTGAGTTGGGATGCAGCTGACCGGCGCTGGCCGCACTGGGACTGGACCGGTCCTCGAATGCCATCATCAGACACGACAAACGGACGTCACGACACTGTCACTAGCACACACTGACACTGGCTCTCAGAACGGCGGTGGCTGCCGAATCAAGTGGTTAGCAGGTAACGGGCCGATGGCGCTGTCACAGCCGCACTGAGTGAGATTTCAAAATAGTGATCTTTATTAGGCAGCTCGGCCGAGAGACACGCCCCCATCGGTGCGTGCGCGGTTGTTTGGGATAAAGAGAGAGATAGGGCGTAAGAGAGAGAGAGAGAGATCGATTGGCGAGATGGGTGGCCGGGGTGTACCGGGAGATGTTGGAAAATAGGGAAGTTAGACAAGTAGCCTGACAAGGAAATCACAAGCTGGTCTGCCAGTCAAGGGGATGAAGGAAGGATGCCCAAGGATGGAGGCGTCTTAGAAGCTGGGAGTTCTCACTCTAAAAAGTGAATCCACCGATCCTGCTACTATTTTACTTTATTAGGCTGGGATCAGACCATATCTGGAGTACTCCTTGCATGTGTGAAGATGTGTCTCAAAACACTATATGTAGTATCTGGGTACAATTCAGAAAAGAGCAATACCTCAGTGGACGCGCATGACCTCATAAAGGACTTGTGTATCTGATCATTTTCGAGCGTAGTTAAATAGATGTCTGTGAACAAGATGGGCAGTTCAGTGCAAACATGCCCAAGATATTATTGCATTTTCGATGGCGGAGGGAGAGGGGAGTATTACCTCCCTAGGATTGGTGCCGGGTTGGAATTAGTTTGTGTGA
Organism: Bruchidius siliquastri; assembly: GCA_949316355.1. Taxonomy (NCBI): domain Eukaryota; kingdom Metazoa; phylum Arthropoda; class Insecta; order Coleoptera; family Chrysomelidae; genus Bruchidius; species Bruchidius siliquastri. The sequence continues at coordinate 12,677,809 of OX438532.1, read as the reverse complement.
GCACACAAACATTATCGAGTTCCAGATATAAAAACCATGTTATCTATTTTTCTTCATCACTTTTGTCATGGACCCTAAAGTAGTGTCTTTGCTAGTATCTATGGAGCCCAGTGCACCTTACCGCCTTACTGAAGCATTTCCGCCCATTCAGCCCACGATTTCACATCTGCATGCAGCGTATACCACTTGCGCGAATATTGCCTTGAAGCATTTGCACTTTGTAAATTCAAAGACTTCGAGACGTTTGTTAATCGACGGTCATTCTTCATAGTTTTCGAACAGTAAAAACAGCTCTACAATATAGCATGCATCCTTCTCTTGGTACCCCTGTATATCTGGAATATCGATTAACGGACCTCAGTTCTCCCGTCTCACTCGGCACCGTTCTGGTCGCCGCGACAGGCCGCTCTACATCTCACTCACTGTCGCTCGGTAGGCGCGGCTTTACGCCATTGGTCGCCGCGCGGTGGTGGGGATATGGTGCGCGAGATTGAGACGTAAGCGTGTTAGTTTTTGCCGAGCGAGGGGCGTGTCGTGTAGTCATTCGATATGATGATACCAGATTCTTATTAATAAGTGGTTTTCTTTAATGGTTTTATCAATCTAAGGATGGGTAATCATTGGCAGGTTGTGGAAATAATCAGCTGGGTTGAATTAGCGGACAGTGGTATAGAATCGTTACGTCATTGCAATACCCATCTATTATTAAAATTGGCGTTTCCAAACGAGATATCCTTTTTTATCATAGTTTCTTCTTGAAATTAGGCAAAAGTAAGATACGAGTGGCTTGTCGTCACAATTTTATCAAGATTGATATTCGACCGAGCTGTCTTACACAATAAAACACATGTTTGAGTTGTGTGATGAGGCACTGGGGATTTATTCTCAGATCAATTTATGAAAATGTTCTGATGTCTTGAAGTATTTATTCTCTAACAGCCGCTTCTGCCTCAGATATATATCCATAACAAATAAACCAACCAAAATTATCAAACTTTATATGTAGAAGCTCATGAGATTATAACAAATAAACTAACGCCTATATATATCCACACATAGTAGTTCGTTTTCAATCCGTTGCATCACAACCCCGAGATGTCCTATCAAAAAAATTCAGTGCAAAAATGTTTCATTCAATATTTTAGTTGAAAATTACTTGTATCAAAAGTATGGGTAATACCGAACATGAAACGTTGAAAAAAGCCGAGAATGTGTCTACATTTTCGATAACGTCAATTTACGAGGCAGCCTCAGGGCTGGTGAGAGAAAATTTTAATTTATAGCTTCACTTGAAAACTTGCAGAAAGATAAAAATCAGTCATATTAACTGACACTCCAGTGAAAAAGAGCTATGAACTATCGAAGCCAAAAAATAACAATAAAAAGTAAAAAAGCTGCATTCGAGCAGAAAAAGAAACCTGATGCGAAAATAGTTAAAAAATAATAAGAAAGAGATATCTAGTAAGAATGAAGACATCAGCAGTAGTGATGATGATGCAGACTGCTGCTGCCTAGTTTGTGCAGAGGAAATAGACCAAAGAAACATGAGGTCCAGTGTCTGGAATGTAAGACATGCGCTCACATGTCTTGCACTGAAGGCGAGTTGCCCTACATCTTAAATGTTGCCATTATGTAAACATTAAGTTCAATGTAATACTAACTTAAAAACTGTATTTTCGTTGAAAAGTTTCTAAATGCTTCAACTCTTCCAGGCCATTTTTTCAATTTAGCTCGGTGAGAGGAGAGTTGAAGCAAAGTCACCATTTATCTCCCAATCGATTCTCGGTGGGTCAGAAGCAAATAGTGTCTTCTTTTGTACTGCCTATTGAGTATTCACTTACAAGGTCTCATACAGTACACTTTATAAACTGTCAATTATTTTGAAGAGGTCTGATTCATAAAAAAAGACTGCAACGCTCCTCTGTCTTCCCTACCTACGGAGTGAATCTACATCACTCATTTATTATTGTTTAAAAAAAGCTTAAGCCTCTTTTTGGTTATATTTTGACATTTACTCACTCATATATAGGCTATCCTTGTAGGTTTTTTAATGGATAGCCACATTGTTTGTGCCAATGGTTGGATAGTTTTCTCAGGGATCGCTCTTTATTTATGGTGGTGTATGTATGTATATGTCTCCGAGATGTCTGCCATCAACGTGGGTGCTCTACAGGGACCTGTCCATTCACCAATGCTCTACTTGCTGTTCCTATATACAGCTTCGTAGATGATAACAATCTTATTTCCTGCATGAAACCACTGCCATCATGAAAGACTTCTTGGGCGGTGGCAGCATGCTGTCAAAAGTAATAGGGACATTGAAAGAATCGTCGAATTTGGATTTACATACTGAGTTAAATGTAAGGCACAGAAGACTCAAAAATCACCCTGACAGAAAAATCGCATGCTCGTCTGCCAACCATGGGATGGAGGGACGCCTAATACTTGTGTCTTTTACGTTCAAGCTTCTGGAAATTACCAACAACAATAACATGTCCTGGTACGATCATATTGGCGGTCTTGCTAGTGCGGTGCCCTAGAAGCTGGGGGTTCTTTTTCACTTCAGAAGGTTGTATTCACCAAAACAGCTACTGCTATTCTACAAGGCTCAGATCGGACCATCGCTGGAATAGTGCTCGCATGTGTGGAGATGCGCTCCAACGCACTCCCTGAAGCATTTGGACATAGCAAATGGTGTGTCTGGTGGATGCACCTGGCCATACAAGCGACATCCACAGTCTGGAACATCGGTGACTGATCCATACTTATTCTAAACATACTGTCATTGGAAATGTTGGACCAAGCAATCAGTACAACAAAAACCAGGGGCCCAACGGCAATATCCTTACCATGTTGACTTCCAGCAAGTATAACTTTTGGTGTTATCATGAGAGTCGAACATGAACCATGCTAGAGTTCATAAAATAGGGGATTGAGTCCAGAGGCTTTGGGGAGAGCTTTTGGAGCGCACCTCCACAGACACATGAGTAGCATTCCAGATCCGAGCCTATCACTTAATCCGGTGAATTCAACTTTTTGGAGCGGAAGAAACTTCAGCTTCTGGGGTAGTTTGTTGTTGCTGTTGTTGTTGTTGTTGTTAGATTTTACAACGTGAAAATATCCTTATCGCCTGGTCTAAAACATTTTCTATATAACAACTTTCTTCCAATGGTTTCGATGTGCAGTTGTGAATGCAGCAAAGTTGCTTAGAAAATGCGAAGAGAACGAACGTTAGTAATGCATCTCACACTTTGACGCACCGTTGAATCGAGATGCGTATACAACAGCAGATAACGAAAGAAATCTATTAAAGCAGTTTCGTCACGCGCCGCAGCCGTGTCTGAAAATCATGCCAGCCTACCTGTCAAAATACGACAAAATATTTAGTTTACCGGACAATGGGGGATTTCGGCCACCGCGCCGCTGTTACTCGTATTTACCTGGCAACGTGAAAGGATGAGTGTATACCAGGCGAAAACCATAACGAATGCCGCCGAATACGATATAGATGCACCGAGACCTTTTTAAGAATGGGCAAGGTCCTATGTGCATACTGAGAAAAATGTTACTATTAGTTTCTTTCGTAGACCAATGCGTTCCACTATACGTAAGACGTTATATAGATAAGCATGTTTCGTATTTATCCTATACTGGTCAGTCTAACCTGGCGGTTCGACTGTAGAGAGCATCGTGCACGGTGGCGGTGTCCACTGGCATTTTACGAAGTTAAGGTCCTAACGCTTGAACTGTCCTGATCAGATTTCTAATAATAATAGTAAAATAGAAAACAAAATCAAAAACACAATCTTTTGAAACGTATTTTGCCAACAAAACCCATACCTACTTCATAATATTATCATGCATCGTCGTAGCAAATATTCAACCCACAGAACTCAAACAAATAAGTCAGAGCATTGTCCATATCACCAGGAGTGCGATGATCAGTTGTGATGTTGTGATGGCGGACGGAAAGTATATTATCTTGAATTACAAATTAATTGGTGCATAGTATGGGTAGGGTGGGAAGGAGAGAGACGGATACTGATTGAAAGGAAGACAGAAAGGTGCTGAATGCTTCACTGCAGTTGCACGTGTTGAATTTTATTGGCGATTTTTTCTTACTGCCGCGTTTAAGCAAATCTCAAACTCCCGTGTTGAGAACTGAACCTAAAAAATATATGTCTGGTCCGCATTTTACCATAATGTCAGTATTCTCAGTGTATCATCAGTGGATCTTCAATTGAAGATTTCGTTCCGGTTGGAAAATCGATCCCGTTCCACCGATTCGCGAAGCTGAAAGTTGGAAAAACGTTAACAAGGTTTTTAAGTCTGATTCACTTTTAATAGCGATTAAAACTGCGTACGAGTGTGTAATAGCGATAAATTGACGCAATGTGATACAGCACCTTCTTGCGATTGTGATTAATTTTTTTTTTCGCGGTAAATGAATGAGAAAAAAATAAGAGTCGCATCGGAATTGTTCTCGGAAAAATCACTGTGGTTGCCGTGTAGTGTGACTTCCCGCAGGCAATCTCGATCTCTTCGGCGTTATTATGACTCATCCATCCATTCCATCTTGGAATTTTTTTGTTATGGTTTATCCAGAATTAATTATTTGGGGAGATTTTTTGTCTCAATAAGAAGCCGCCATTTTTTCATTAACGTATTTTTTTGAGACAGGCTGTATATATTTTTTACTGTTGAAACTAAACTCAGAGACTGTAAGGGAGAAAAGTTTGTTGAGAATTTTTTTACCGGCTTTTTCAGCTGAAGAGGATTAATGCTACAGGAAATTAAATTGAATTATAAATAACTTCATTATTAAATGGACACATGCAAATTTTCAATACTTGGCACCTAGCAAATACAGCGAGACAAAAGCGCTAAAAAGGAACAAGGCCATTCCTAGAATCATTTTCATTAGTTAACATAAACGAACATAAACGTCGGTCGTTCGCTTCACATCCTTGACCCAGTCCGATTTCGAGAAGGTCCAACCAAGGTCCAAACAGACCATTAGGCTTTAGGCACGGCTTAAGCCCTTTCAAGTTGTCCTCGCTGTACTGTTTGCGGTTTCGGCACAAAGACGCCCCGAGGGTTTATTTTGGCTCTCCTGTCACCTGCCCGATTTACCATTGACAACCGTTCAGTAAATATTTATGGTACTGTTTATGTGAAATGCGATTGTTTGGGGGTGCGCAGCAAATCCTGTTGAAACGCCCGATCTGGGGTTTTGTGTGCAGTCTTTGCCGTTTGATTATTGTGATTGACTACGGGAGATGACTTCCTCATTTCATTTTCGTTCTACTGTAGTTGCATTGTTAATTGTCATATTTTCACGAATAATATTTTCTTATTATGATTGGTTTGTAATTTTAAATTGAGAGGAATCGGATACAATAAAATATGTTACTTGAATCTCAACAATACACTTTTTTTTTGGGTTCTTCTATTACTTGTATGTCAGTTTTTCAAAATTATTTCAATACCGGATAATATTCCGAATGACATTATCTCCATATTTCAAGTACAAATGATTTTTCCCCTAGAGTTGTTTACGGGTCCGCCACTGGAAAACCAAGTCAACTTGGAAGTGTTAAAAATATTCCGGAAATTTAAATAGTCCATAAGTAAAAGTGATTTGAAGAGCAATAAAGCGATGCGTCCTAAAATATATCTGATTATTTGTTTTTTCAGACTTTCAAATAACCCTAGTAATCCTATCATACGTTTATTAAAAAAATTACAAAGCATTTTCCATTATTGTAACAATATACCGCTTTTTAAAACGGCCCTTTAATGGAAATATCTCAACTAGTCCCCGATTTTTCAGGTGGTCGCCCATCCAAGAACTAAATTTATATCTCGCTGGTTAGTTTCGAGGAAAGAAATAAACCGGCTACGTTTGAGGAAACAAAGAAACCATCAAACTTCGAGCGAATGCGAAATAAATGTTCCGCAGTATCCGGTAAGATTAATGAATGAAAGTTCCAAAGCAATCTCTTCTTCCAGAAACTATCCAAGTTGAAAGGCAATTAAATTCATTGCGGGCGATGGAATCAAGCTATTAAATTCAGCAGCAAACCGAAAACTGCCCCGAAAACTGCGAATCCGTTGATTGTGGAGAGAGGCAGAGGCACTTGAGTTCTCTGAGAGAATTGAGTTTTTGTTGTAATTCCCCAGAACCCGAGATCTCGCAGTTCCATTACTGAGAGTTTTACGGGAAGCGAGGCAATTTTCATTCTGCTTTGGATTTCGAACAGTGACGTGCTATAGCGCCCAAAGACCGTACGTCATTTGTCAATAAATGAACCGGGTTCTAGTTATAAGAACTAACTTATGTCACCACATTTATATCCAGTTGTGACAGGACGCAGTATCGTCGCCAGGAATTGTGGAGTTTAGGGCAAATTCCCTAATTTTCGCTCATTTGGACATTTCATGCCCTTTTAGCTTAGATTTTGCACCCCATGCCCCGGGTGCCCTGCCCTAGTTCAATCACTAAATGACCTAGTAAATTGAAGGTAGGGAGGAAATCTATAGCTTCCACAGAATTCTCTTGAAAGTGTGAATTTTCTTAACTTTCCATCTAATTTATAAACATGATGGAAATCTCAAAATGCAGACAAATGATATCTCTGGACCTAGATATATGATTTTGCAACTCCTAAAATGCAACAATGGTCCGTATTATTGCCAGCTGTGGTGAGATCCACATCCCAAAAAGGGAGGGGGGCTGCAACCTCCAGGCGCAGAGTCTAGGGGGAGGGGACTGCGTCATTTGAGGGTTTGTTCCAGGTATTTTCTTTCGATGGATTTGGTCAAATCGAAGATAAGAACAAAATAAACGAGGAAAGGCGATTTTTTAGTGAAAGAAAATCACTGTTTTGGAGTCTGAATGGTGGTCACGTCAGCAACATTTACCTATCTTTTTTTCAAAGGGTCCGTTTTATTGAATATTTGATCGAAAAAACCTATTACTTGTTTCGTAAGTAGGAACAAGTGGTTTAACTTCCCACGTTATTCAATTCTTTTTGTGTAATAACCAAAATTGAGAGCAAACAAACTTTGTGACCAAATTATCAAACATTATCGGAAACATGAGGTTTTTTTAATGGCATTAGTCTTATAAATCTTCATACCAACTCATTTAATGATGTTTGAATAGTGCTGTTCCCTTTGCTAATTTTGCGTTCATTTTCACAGTATCGTTGCTGAGGTCAAGAGCAGCCAAAATAAGATTATAATTTTCTGTCTCCCAAAAATTGAGTTGCTTTCTTGCACCTGAAAAGCCTCAAGATACTGAGACCTCTTAGATAATTTAAATTGAGAATTAAGGCTCATCTATTCCCTGTTCTGCACCCCTTGAATTCATCCCCTTCGTAGGAAGATTAACTTATGGCTAGTGAAAAAAGTAAAACTTCACCTGAATCATACAATTTTTTTTAACGAACATATTTTTTATATACACATCAAAGCTTTAGATAGGGCATTCGGACAAAAATCCGAAAAGCTAATGTGAGGAAATTTGTTGACCCTCAATATAATGTTATCTGTGTACGCCCCTGGATCCAATATTTGTTATCGATTGATTGGCTAGTGGAAAGAGCCAAGGAGCAAGCGAGAGAGGGAGAGTGGGAAGCTTACACCTTGAAGAAGTGTAGGGTGAGAAATTCAATTTTCTACATCACTTGTAAATAAAATCAGAGAGAGGAGTAACTGGGGAAAAAGATTCCTTTTGCTTATTGCGATCGATGAAACGTTGAAACGCCCAACGAAACAGTACATGGAAATGGTAAAAGGGCTGGAAAATCATTTTCTTTGAATATCTTACTACTTTGTTATTGAGTTTGTTAATTTTACTGTAACGCAACCCAAAGTACCTATAGGTATCTGTTTTAAAATTATGCAATCCGATTCTTTCAATATGATCAAAAATGGTTGCTTTGATTAGTCCAAAATATTACCTGAAATTATTATTAATTAGGAGAACCGTGTAAGTCTTCCAGGTTTGTTTAATTTCAGTTGAGCCAGCGGTATCTGTTTTGGGTTGAATATTCTCCATAAATGATTAATAATTTTTACTTTAAGGGGTCAAACCAGAACTCCTAAATCAACTAAGCGTGGGTAAAAATAGTTTCGTAATTCAATGTAATGTAGTAATTATAAAAAATATTAATAATGTTTGATCTTGGAGCATCGCACGCCTGCATTTGTATTCAAATAACAGAAACTCGAGAATACTTTATTTTTTGGATAAGATTTTTGTAATATTATAATTCAATCATAGAAACTGTAAGATTTTCCATTTTTGTACTCATTTCATTTGATGTATTAATCTGCTATCATTCAGTTAATACAGTAGAATAAAAGGTAGATTTGCCATTGGCGTATCTATAATTGAAAAATATATATCTATATTCAGTTTTTTTTATAGCTTCACGCATGTATGTCGCGGTTCATAGTCGCGGAACAAAGTCGTCGGTCGCTCATTCCACAACCTGATATTTTTCAATATTACAAATTTCGGAAGAGGCTCGTTCTAGCCGTTGTAAGCTCGACCTGGGGAGGATGCGCTTGTTGGTCTGCTCTAGTGTTTGCTGTACAGATAGGTCGAACATCTGCCATGATAGTATCTATAATAGTATCTTTAATAGTATATATAATAGATCAGCCACCCTATTTCAATGTTCTAGACAGTCGAGGACCTTACGCATACACCAACGTATTGTTCGTTTATGGATTGTGTCCATAAGCTTCATCAGTTCGTAATTGTACAGCAAGAAGAGCTCAACATCGATGCAGCCTACTCTGTATAATTGCCATACTAGCGACACAAAGTTTTGAAAAATTAAATGGTTCCACTGCTAATCATAAAGATTCCACTGTTTAATCATAAGGATTGTATACAGTAATTTTATTTAGCAAGGTCCTGCGTTTTGATAACCAATACGTATAATTTTCAATTTGGCAAGCAAACTCCTTGCCACAGGTTATTAACGTAAGATAAACAATAATCAAATTTCACTTACGAAATTGTGGGTCCACTTTTGACGGCAAATTATACACCATAAGAAAAAAATGATTATAACATGTATCGCTTTCATTTTAGCACATTCCTGGTTTCCACGAACTCATTGTTCCGTGACTAATTTGTTTACCGTTATTTTTTGCCACCTTGTTATCTAGTCAGGTGTACCGTTTTTTCTTACACGGACATGATTTTTAATATAATTTTAATTAGGTAATATCTAAATTAGTTTAGTCCAACGTTGAATGGGAACTTTTGTGTACGATAAATAGGACTCGGTAATACTGTTATTATAGACACTCCGAAGCAGAGCATATATTATATATATATATTTGTATTGTTTATAAAACCAAAATCAGTGATACAATGAGTTTATTCCCATGAGAGACATTGGTTTGCGCAATGCCATTTATTCCAAATATTTTTTGTTTTGAAAGAAAATCACATAGATTATGGAAGAAACGAATCCCTCCATCCTGTGGATATAAGATATTTTCCGATTTTGTAGAGGCTTTTAAGCAAAAATGATGTTGAACGGTATTCTGAAAATAATACAAAGACAAATATTGTGATAAGAATATGATAATCCGTACCTACTATAGAGATATAATAATAATAATAATGATAACGACTTTATTGTATACCAAATACAAAAGGCGAAGTCTGGCCTAGGGCCATTCCTACTTAACCATGATGCGATTTCTTGCAATTATGTGGCAGTTGTAAATAATTGAAATTCTTAATAGGATTTTAAGTCGTTGCTATGCTGGTTATGCCGATTCCAAAATTATAAGTTCGCGCATGAATTCAAGCAAGAACTCCATAGAACTTTCTCTTCGAACGAACTTAATATATCGTCACACCAGAAAGATGAGGATGTCTTATGAGGGAAAAAGTGCTGTCAAGTATTATAGTGATAAAAATCAGATATCGCAAGGTACGTATTGGAATTAAGGTCTACATCAGCTGGCCGACTGCTGAGCCAGAACATGTGTGGTTCAAAGCCCATGTTATAATGCCGTGAGTGCCATCGCACTTTCCCTCCCTTGGTCCAATTATTTGAACCAGGTGCTTTTTTATTTAACTGGCAAAGTCATTGTTCCTTGACTCCTTATAACAAGTCACCCCTGAGAAGTTATTTGTGAATTTTATTCAGTATTGGTGAGGATGGAAGCCAAATCTCTATAGATGTCCATCCTGATACCTAAATTCATTCGACTACAGCAGGCGTGGATACAGGGGAGGGAAAATAGGTGCAATTCCCCTCGCCCCTGATTCATGACCGAAAGACTTTTTTTTACCAATGTTAAAATGTTAAATCCAACATTATAGGATAACATGATATATTAACTAGTCAATATCAACGTATGACTACTACGTCACGTCTTCCAGCTATAGGTTTTCATCCCCAAAAATATTGTAAGAGATGCTCCCGTTGAAAATGACAAAAACATAAAATTCTTCCTAAAGCACTTTGGATTGCTCCTTGACGTTGATCAGTGTTGCTTCTCTTATCGCTGAAGAAATGGATTCATGAAAAGGCAACATAAAAAGCTCTGGATATATTGGCATGAATTTGTACACGTGTTACTCCTATCATTACGTCGCTTTAAAACATATTAAAGATCAACCATGACCGAAAACCGCCTTCTCGCCAATATGCACATACATAAGCATATTCCCATTGATACCGAGAAAGTTATTAGACGATTCGCCAAGATTGGCCGTAAGAAAAAACTAGTTTGATATTCAAGTTAAGAATAACTATGGATATATCTATAATTAAATATTGTATTAATAAATCTAGCATTAATTCAAATAGTATTATTCATATATAGAATTCCGCGACAGAGTGCATTATTAGCTTCAATAACACCAAAAAATCCCCCTCAACCCTCTGAAGGAAAGTTACCGCCTTGACTATAGATCTAAACGCCAATGTAAGGTAACAAATCCATGCAGCCAGATCCTTGCGTCTTTCAAATGCATGATCAAAAATATCGCTAGACTTCTCTTCACATACTAAAAGACAGGATGTGACTGGCTTGAATTTTCCATATTGCCGGAAAGCAAGTAAATGACTATCAACAGCAAGTGCTTCGGTGTCAACCACGCATGATTGTGTGGTAAAAGACACATCTGCAATGGAGTGCATAAAGAAATTCTCACGTTAGTCCGCGTAAAACAGCTCCAAAAAGTTCTCCAGCCATTCTACTACATTCGCGAAGGATAGCGAAAAAATGAATGCGACATCGGTATTTCCAACATGGCGGCAATAAAACTGGTGCGGCGCACCGTGCAAACCGAACAGCGCGACGATTCCCTGTTTTCAAGTAAAACAATTAAAGCGGCTACCATAAAGTATCCTTCTTGACAGCGCACGTAGGGCTTAAATTCTCCACGGACTGTCCTCGGGTTACAAAAAAACCTGCACGACAAAATTACTCGATCAGGAATAATGGACTTTTGTCAGCAACACCACATTTTTGTATCATGGTACCTACTGTTGAACTGGACTAATATCTACTATCTATTGATTGAATACACCATAAAATTCAATTCATTATGAATGCCAAAATAATTTTGTGGACAAGGCGCATGCATCTTAAGTAAGAGTCTGACATCCATGGTTTTGTAGATCATTAACAGGCACGTAGCCAGAGAGGAGGGGCTCGACAAATTCTCAGAAAATTTAGTTATTTGCAATTTTATTATTAAGTGTATGCTCTCCACTATGCATCAGACCTGCTATAGACATGCTTGTTTCGCCTTTAGCCTAGACACGTCAGTTTGCCTTACGGGCTAGCTGTAGAGAGCAGTCGGGTGGTATATACGTAACCCAGTCAAGTGTTTGATAGCAAAATCAACTCTCTTCAAGTGTCGCCCTCTATGGGGACGTCCAGTAACTATTACTGAAATATCCACATTGTTTACAAATTTTAGTCACACCCTCCTACACTCTCCCCCCGAAACGAAATTCTACCTGTAGGCACTGGCGGGACCACCTCCTCCTTTGATAAGTGAAATGTGGTAGAGACCCATTTACAATTTCCAACTTTGCTTATCTGATGCGGAACATCCATAAAAGAAACATTTAATGTTTATTAGTATATAATTATCAAGTGCTAGCTTCATTTTATTCTCTTTGTTCCAATTAACGTGCGTCAAGCGCGCAATGGTAAATTTAACACTTGACTGCGAAACGAGATCGTTTGACTTATTTCTTATAAAAATATGTTGCTTGAAGGCAAATGGTTAACAGTAAGTTTTGCATCACCTCAATTATATTAAGGCATGCAGTTTTGATACCTAGTATAGAATTTCTGTGGCCTTATTCACGAACTCTTGAAAATTAAGCAGCGTAGATGAATTTTCGGGAGGAAGCAGAAGCGGCGAGCACGATTGCAAAATGTCACCACCAACGAGTGCTGAAATTTTTGAAGATTGTCGAAATTATTTATTCTGTAGAGTTTTGCTCATTGGTCAGATATACTTGTATGTTAGATTTGTTTATATTTGAGTGTCCAGTTAAATGGAAGGAAAAAACCCAAAGTCAAATAATCCATAATCAGAAACAGGTCTGAGTGGATTTCATTATGGCAAGGCCTGAAATGTATGCCGATAAATTTACGTCTAGTTTTACTAGAGAAACTTCTAAGGCATTAAGGAACCAATTGGCACTAGTATTAAATTCAATGCCTAAGGGGCATTTAAAGATTGGACACATGGTGGAAGGTAAGCTCCGGTAATTGAAAGTACCGAAGTTCTTGATTGCACTTCCGATATAAGGGCTAACGATATCTACAATATCCTGGCAAAGATCCTTTACCACGCGAAAAAGCTTGCGATCCGACAACTGGAAAACGTGTGGCAAAACATTTCTCCCAATCATTGTTAAAGATATTTTGCCGCACTACTATACCATCAAAATCTTCAATTGACTAATATAGATACATAGTCATTGCCGAAAGTTGAGAAGGCCAAAAACCAATAATCAAATACTAATTGATACTAATTGACAATGTTGAAATGTCACTCAAAACATTGAATTTTCAGGTAACTTTTTCTGCAAATTTGAATTCCACCTACTAGAGCCCGAGAGAACTCTAATAATTCCCTTGGGGAATGTTCAACTCCCTCCTTCTTGATAGAAATCTTTTTAAGAATACTGTAATTTCACTTATAAGGAGAATCACGCTCGCTTCTCCCGTTAGTTGTATGTACTTCTTCAAATTCAAGAATAGCGTCACTGGGAAACGTTCAATTTCGTAATGTGAAGTAATTAAGATTTTTACTACGTTTTGTGCTGAACAGTCCTGGTATAATATAAGTGCTGCCGCCGACATGTTTAAAAAACCCACTACAGTGGGCCAGTCAAAAATTGGTCAACTTTACGCCCAGCGTATAGTATTATTTGGCCTAGCTCGTCTTTACGGGATCGATAAATAAAAACCACTGAAAAGAATATACTATTTTTTATACATGCATTGAGACACGTACACTGAAGAAGTTTTTTCAACTATCTCATTTGTTTAATGGTAATAGAAAATGATCATCACTCTAACATATATAATAAATCAAAAACCAATCTTGAACAAGTAAACACTTTTCTACCAGTAATACTGGATGACTGGGGTAACAATGACAGAGTGGCAGTAGTCGATCTCGACGGAGCTCCAATGCCGCTGTTTTGTTAGATAACTATCTGGATGCTAATGGTGTTACTTAAGATAGTCGCCTCTTTTGTGTTTTCTGTTGCGGCTGCTGCTGATGGTGCCACACACATACTCTCGTACGACAATCACGGCGACTCGTGCCGACGAAGATCCCAGAACTGCTGTATGGTTTCTCCAGAGAATAATCGCCTTCCTTTTTAATGATACAGAGGAGTTTCTTTTTAATTTTGGCAATGGACTGTATTTAGTATTGATGTTATTTTCGTGAACATTTAACTAGATTCAATCAGGTAAAGAGATACTCTGACTGTAGAAGTTGTAATATTCCTGATAAGTGATTCTAAAAATGGTCCAGCAAGGACTGCTTTTTGGGCAGCTTTAATTATTATACAATAATCAATTCACTTTTATTATTTCCAGTTATAATTATTTTTCACTGACTATTTATTGTATCCTTCTGTACTTGTCCTGGAATATTCACTATCATATCGTATCTATGAGTTCAATCTGCTTGTTCCGAAACATGCTACTATTCGGAAGATTGATTACTTTATATTGACTTATTACTATATATTCACATGTTCTAGGCTACTTCTCCAATTCCTATTACCGTGCTTCTTTCAACTCTTTATCTCTTTGTTGCAATTTATAGATCTTTTGAACTAGTTTAGTAACTACTTTGATAAATCTGATGTACGAAAAGGTTCTGTTTTATGTTTACTTTAAGCCTTTCTGTAAGTATCACATTTTTCACCAAGCGTCAACTCGCCTTTGAGATTTTCTCATGTACGCTTGTGTAATTATATATAATTATTTTCAATGATGTTTTTCATACGTTTTTATGTGGAAAATAAACACAATTATTATCATTATTATTATTATGAAAAAGCACAAATCTGTAATAGATTCCCTGGAGAAATACCATGACAGCAAACATTAGCTTAAGTCGTAAGGTGAATCATTTACTTTAAGTGCTGAAATGTATTAGAAAAATCAGAGTCAACCTTGTTCAACTTGATCTTACTTTCCTAGGCAAAAAAAAAAATGAAATGGGGCAATGGTAAAGTTATCAGTTTTGTTTGCTGATCTATTTTCTTGTCATGGTGATAAATTGTGATTGAATAGGGAACAAACAAAAAACACATCCTTTTTGCCAGAGCCGCATCGATCCCCATTCCTTTTATGTGAGTACCAGGAGAATCGGCAAAAATAGAAGAAGAATAAATCGAAAAAGTCTCGAGTATAAACAGCACCGCAGCCCGCTCAAGTGGTCGACCGTCGATCGGAACACCTTGCGCCACCTATACGCTTTCTCACGAAGCTGTGACGACCCGGAGGGGAAGGAGGGGAAGTAGCGACGTGTGTGGTCCTCATCGAGAGTCGCCTGTTCACGAGCACCTAACAATCTTCTCTTTTAACTGATGAATTCTGCCGACCAACCAGCGTTGCCACGTTCACACAGGTAAAGATCTGGATATTGGGTGGTTCCAGAATGCAACTAATTGCCGACCAATGAGGGGCGCTAGGAGTTCACCACCATCCCTTCCCACATCGCACGGCAGTTGAATCTTTGATCGGTTATCACCGAAATCATGACATCAATATAGCTATTTTAATATGCTAAGATTTTGGTAACATCATTCGACCATTGTGAATTTGTTCTGTCTTATCAAGTTATCAAGCTTCAAACAACAGGAAGCTCTTCATGTCAAAAACAGAGCTTTTGTCCGTGGCCCTTGAAAATGTCGCTTCCAATTCTGAACGAAATCTGAACGTTTAACGCAAATCAGACGTAACTGCAAACATTCCATTTAGATCTGAACATCCCGTAAAACGGTTCAACCTTGGCGACTGGTCCTCTTGGTGATATTATTTGAGGCAGCTAAGTCTTACATTTACAATAATCGTATGTGTAGAATAGAAATAGATCTGCCACCCTTCTTCGACGTTCCACACTGTGAAGATCCTTTGCAAGATCAGGCGCATACACTGTATGTATTGTTGGTTTTTGTATTTTGTCTAGAAACTTTGGGGAGTGTTTCTGAGTGGATCCTCACACATATGAGCAGCAGTCCAGTGATAGTCTGATCTGTGCCTTGTAGAGTAGCAGTAGCTGGTCCAGTGAATACAATTTTCTTGAGTGGAAGAGAACGTCCAACTTCTGGGAGGTCGACCTAGCAAGGCTGGCAACGTGATCGTGCCAGGGCATAGTAATTCCCCGAACCTTGATGGAAGATCATTCGTTTACTAGGTGTCCCTCCATATGACCTTGATCGTCTCCTCGATTAATTAACCAATATCAACTAACCTGCCAGCCAGCCTGGTCCTTTCAAATGCAGTTATGGCGTAACAGCAAAACCAGGTTGAGTCTGGGTTAGGCTAAGTCGAAAACTGTAAGTCAGTGCGTGGGCCGTTTTCAGGAAGACAAATGAAATTTTATCATGATAGGGATAAGGCTGCAATTGTCGGCACGTAACTTCATAGAATCTGTCCTGTCCCAGAGAAAATCTAAAATTTGGGACTTCAAAATCCTGAAAGACAAAAAAAGCTGCTACCCTACTTTTGCATAAAAAGTTTTATTCTAAACATATAATTCCTAAACACGGGACAAAACGATAAATTCTGGGACAATCCCTGATTTCCAGGCCATATGAAAACCGTATTAGTGACAAAGCACTTTTCTATCAATATTTTAACAGTCTATGTTCTTTTGAGCTTCCTCCTCTCCCCCCCCCCCATTATTTCGCAGAACCGACTAGACAGACTCGTTAGTCCAGCTTTCCACGCAAACTCATTTGTTCTCTATACGTACAAAAATTTGTTGGCACAACTGCTCGTGTGCTCTTAGAAAATAAAAAATTTGAAATAATTTGCCTAGAGATGTTTTTTCTGGATTATGTGAACGATAATCAGTTAGAATTATTACTGATAACGTGATTCCATTGTTTAAATGGATTTCATGGAAAGAAAAACCTAGATTTCCTTTGAAGAATTGTGGATTTGGCAATGCTGCCTGCAGCGCCGTCTGTATCATGCAGCAGGAGAGAGATAATCCTGCTGTGTGAAAAAGTCGAGCGGCATCTCATTACTGCGGAGATAAATATGCGGTACGTGGTACCGAGGATGTCATTATTATCGAAAATTGGCCACAACATTTTCCGTCGTCTTCCTTTTGCGGGACAGTTTAGACTACGGTTAATCTTGTTGGACTTCGGATGATTTATATTTGCTCAGGCTGTGTACAACTTGCTGCTCGTTTCCATTTTTGGAGTGGTAAAAACCATACGGGTAACTACCTACCTACTACTGTAATTTCATATAATTACGGAAAAAAGTTTGACCAAGTGCAATCGGGACGCGTTATTTATTCTTGGGAAATGATGAATGTGAGGTTGATTACAATGTTCGAGATACGACGGAGATGCACCTGGTTTCTTAGCCTTGTTCAGGTTTTTTGGTATCGTGGCCCTCTTGTGCATACTGAATGCCAGGCTACACTACTTTTTTGCGAAACTATGGAAAGGATAAGGTTCTTCTTTAATGGGTACCAGCAAAATTTTCAGGTAGGAACCCGAAAAAAAAGTATCAACGGGATCCGACTCACATACCAAATGCCAATGACAAGGGTAAGTGATTAGAGAATTCTTCGGGTCACCAGGCATGCAAGCCAAATTCATTTCATTACATCTGTCATAATATTATGTGGTTTCAGTAAGCGTCCAGTAGGAGTGAAACAAAAAAAAAAGATAACTAACTCTTTGAAAAGTAAAACAGTTATTTTTCGCAGCAATTCTCGAAAAACTGCATATGGCGCACCGTTTTGCGGGAGTAGCACAGCAACCACCACCGACGCGGCGATCAGTCCGTGCCTTATCAACGGACCGTTGAACAGTTGAACGGCTGAATATACGGCGCAAACTGCTCTGCAAAGGCCTAAGCTTAAACTATCTCTCTTTCTCTGTGTATATTTCGGTATACGGCGTACGGTGGTGGAAAGTACACCAGCGGTTATATTGGGGAGAAGCATCACAATGTTCATATATGTAACTCCGGAAACTTATCCTATGATTCTCTTTTTGATTACTTGTATGTGGCCAATAATTGCAATCATACATTTTGAAAGTCAGGACTTTATTAACATTTTGCATACTCTAAAGTACGTACATAAATATAAAAATTACAGAAGTTGGCGTTAAATTGATTGATAACGAAAAAAAAAACATCCAAACTGTACCAATGTAACTCCTTTCTTGTCTTTCTCTCCGTCATATATAATTTAGGTTGGAAACCATAGGTAAACATAGAATGTAAAAAATATTTATCTGTACTTAAGCCAGAAGACATACGTCCCCCATTTTTTTATGGAGCCTATTCTCAACTTACTCATCACATAAACAGCTGTCCACCTGCACAAGATCCTCGCAACAGTTACAAACATAACTTTTTAACAGCTCATTAATCTTGATGGGGTGTTGATAAAAATAAAAACCAATAGAAAATAATAATCTTCGAAACTGACATACATAGGAGACGCGTACCGCAGAACTGCCGTTGACGAACATAGCGATGTAAAATTAATTAATTAGAGCGAATAAAGCTGTACTTGGAAAGCAGCGTATATTTCCGAACTAAAACTATCATATAACATAATCATAATGGAGGTTCTAAATTTCCAAGACGTCTGTATTCTTGATGCAAATAAACGGGTAAAATATGAACCTTATTAAGAAAATATAAAATACTTATAGATACAGATATTCGGTCGCTTGAGTTCTGATTTTGATGTCTTCCCAATTAGATTTTTTTATTTTACTCTTGATAGGTATACAATGATACAGCTATTGATGACAACAGTGTCAATTTATTTTCGAAATACTTAAATTCTACCATTTCTCGTGAGAGGTTATTTTCCGCTTCAAAGTGCTTAGCATAACCAATGGTGGTAAGTGCTCGATCCGTGGAGCTCATTAGAACGCTTTTGGGGCACCAATTTCATTTTCGTAATTGCTTTAATCCGCAGGAGTGCTTAACGGGCTCGCGCGCCTGAGAAAATGAGCTCGAATCCGACCGACGCCGATGACGGCACTCGTAAAACTTAGCAACCTGATACCAATTACCGATGAAGCTCCCTGAAATAGCTGCGGTCTTTATGTATATACACTTATACTACCAGATGCTCAATGCTCATATCTCTTCTTAGATGAGTGATAAAAGTCTTCAGCGTTTATTGGTAATATGTACTGCTTATAGCATATATCAAGGTTTTAGCGCGGTTTCCTTTCAAGATAGGATGGATCTTCTTATAAGCTGTGGGAAAGTATGTTCGGAGTGCTGTACGGGACCAGTTCTGACGGGTTTCACTATTGTGCAATATTGCCATCTGAATTAGTAGCAGTTCGATAGTAATCAGTGATTTTTCAGCAGCGTACTTGGAAATTTTATTTTTCCCCTTTGCTTTACGTTCATTTACAGTTTTACACCATACGTCATGAAAATACATTTTATTGGTTTATTATATATGTTTTTTCATGATCAGAACTTCAAAGAATACTGGAATAGGTGGTAGAAAGCAATGAAGAAAGTGACCTCACATTGAATGTGTCTAAAATACTTCGATATCAACACGAAATCACATCAACAACAAGAGAGTTTAGGATCAAATACCAGAAATAGGAAAGCTTAAGAAATATAAATATTCAGGAACAATTTTTATTCGAAAAAATAATATACAGAGGAAATTTGATCAAGAATTGGCCAAGCTAGATATACATATATTCCAATAAAATCAGGAAGGTACTTTGTGGTAAGGATATTAGTTTGCTTATTACTACTATTATACTATTACTACTTGCACTTAAAGAAGAAAATAACTATAACTCTAAGCTCAAGACTTGCTGCAGTAAGTCTTTCATCGATAGGCTACGATACTGTAGTGGAGTCAGTTAGATTCACGTCCATGAAGACCATGCCTTAATACGGAAGTAACGCTGTCCTCTCGGTAATCTGTTCCTTATTTTGATCACCCTAGGAACAAAGGAAGGTCGTACCGACCAGTTCAAGATTTATAGAGAAGAACTGAGTCGGAATAAGAAGTATCAGTCTGACGAGGCCTTCTAGTAGACTTAGACGGCAAATTTATGATTATATTATAATGAAGCTGAAATGAACAGATACTCTTGATTATTGGGAGAAAAGTCACTAACCACTCGTCCATAAGGAAGTTGCCTGGAGTGGTACGAAAATTTCACAAATAAGTTGGATTGCTCTTCTCTGAATTGGATAGATTTACAGTAGCAGTAGACCAGGTCTTAGGGCCTGTTTGACAGTACAAGATTGGGTTTTAGAAACATTGAAATACACCATATTATTTAATGTATTTAGGACTTAGGCAGTAACAGTCTTTGGATCAGGAACCTGCATAAATCGAGACTGCTACTAAAAGCACATTTCATGATATTTGTATTGCAAAACATGATTGGATGGGAAGAAAACATCTATTTGGGCCTGTTGATAAACACTCAACATATTAGCTAGCTTCACTAGCTAAAATAACTATCTGCTAAATTTACCGTCAATGCAAATGTAAATAACCATAGTGCGTTGATATGACCCTATGTAATTGGACCACAGATGTATTACTAGTCTTACCTTATTGTCCAGTGTTAATAGTCTTACAAAGATGTTCCTCTATAAATCTCAATTTCCAATAATGAATGTCATACAACTGATTCGTATCAATTCATTATTTATAAGATGGTATCTGATCATCTGAAAGGCTATTAACATAATGAGTATTGGCAGATATTTATGATTCACTTGCAGAATTGCATTTTCTTCGGTATAATCTCGATGATGCATAATGGATCTGTCGCACAATACATTTGCTTCATTATCACAGATATCAGATTGCACAATTGGCTGCATTTGCCCTGAGAAATGAATATACAGCACGTTGTGCGTTCTTTTGATAAAAATGGTGCTGTTATAGATTTGATTTGATTTGATTGTCACTATCAGCCATATAAACTATATTGTAACATACTCATTAGATTCCTTTTGAAAGTCGCCGCTGAAAATATTATAACATATACATACTTGCTAGAGCTATCGTGTTTTTTATTCACACATAAAATAAAATCAGAAACTTTGTTTTTGGGTGTTTTACTGTGGCTGAAAAGTGTAGGGATTCCTATCCTAGATTGATAACTACTGTTAATATACGTTGGATGTTGATAATATATATTATTCATAATAGTTCATACTACTCATTGGCGTGGGAAGTAAAATAAAGCGACAAGTAGAAGTATGGAAGGTTGAAAAAAATAGTAGTTTTTCGCCCCCTTGAAACACAAGGACTCACTTTTCATGCTCTTTAGATACACATATGCATGCTTTTTGGTTTTTGTTTAAAAATAAAACTGTTCCCCTAAAATTAGTCAAAAATGTGGATTTCATAATTTCAAAATAATTTTTCTCATAATTTATAAAGGTCGCTGTATCTCAGTAACAGTATTAATTCAATCGTGAGCGGATTCAATTTGCAACCAATTAAAAATATAAGATGTTGATAGTCTCCTGAATTATACATTTATTCCAATCCAAGTTGATATTCCACGTTAGCTACAAGGTATACCTACATGTTATATATATAAATCTAGATTGTAGTTTCATCGACAATAATTATGTGAACATGGCTCCAATGATCCAATTAGATAATTGCTTAATAGATCTGCCTCAGCTGAGCAGCATGCTGTATGGAAGAATGATAATAATCCTGAGCTGAGATAAAGACTACAGCAGCAGATCTTTGTGAAGCATTTACACCTAATTACCCCTTTAACGGCAGAGAAGCGCGTCAAGTAAAATGGTGGGGATTAATGTACAACCGTAGCGTAATTAATTTTAGTCGTACAGATGGTGTAATTAGCCATGTAAGGCAATGTCTCCTTGATTTCATGTAGATATCAGACAATTCGAATCGCGATGTTATACTGACGCATGTCTAATGTTTTTATTTATCTATATTAAGGCGAAGGTTTCATCGATAGTTTAACCGCATTTGAAATATTTCTATTTGTATTTATTTTGCTATACATGTAGCAAGCTCCATGCGTCATACTGAACAAATACACGGAGGATTACCAGGATCAAAAGGTTGATAAGATCGTCTTTTGGAAAAGTCGAAATAAATTTTAGATATTCCACTGTAATAATCCCCTTAACCCCCCCTCCCACTGTCAATTTATACACACAATTATTTTGGAGAATGTTCTGAAGCGTCCAAAAATGATTTTTGTATTTTTTTAGTGTTTTTTTTACTTTTCTTATTCATGATACCGCTACTGCACCGATTTCTAAAAATAGAGCTTATAACTTCATAGACCTGTATACCAGTAGGAGCCAAAGATTACTAGACAGACGACAGACAGACTGACGAGAATAAATCACATGATTTCGTCTTCGTCGTGATCTACAGTTGTACATGTCACTAAACATTAAGAAAATATATCTCCAAATTCCGATTTTTTCGTGATCATAATACTTCCCGCCTATCCGCGTGGGAGTAACATTCAAGTTGGCTGATCTCCTTATGGTTAGAAATTGCTCGCCCCAAAATAATTGTTGGTATTTATGTTTGACCATAGCCAAAAAGAACCGGTGATGCAATAAATAATAAAAAATATTAGCCTCAAAATTTATTAATTCTATAAAAATTATTTACACACGTCTAAAGGTAGCCGCAAACTTGTGGACATAAAAGAGGGGTTCGGCAAAAAAAAGTACCAAAGTAGCTCAAATATGTTATACACTGCTAACTTATTTACTACGCCCTTAGATGCAACTTTCAAAAAAAAGTGAAATGATATTTTTTTGTTTATTCAATAGTTTCCAAAAATCAGTATTGAGTATTAGGGGTAAGCGGCTACATAAAATAGCTTTCCAAGTGATATTCGATGACATAGTGACAAAAGGGAACAGACAGGTGCAGACGGAAATTAGTGTCATAGATTTTAGTGATGTATACTCAATAAAACGCGTTGAATGTGTTGAATACCTTAAGCTAGGCTAAGTCACATATCAAAGGCGATAGAAAGTTTCAGCCACATAAACAATTTTACAATCTGAGCTCTCACAAAAAATAAATCCTAATAAGAAATTGCACACGGCAGTTTCAACGAATCAACCGATCACATTTCATCAAAATTCAACCCGACTAACGGTTAGAACAATCCACCGTAACACATTTCTCATATTCGACAGTGCATCGACCTTGAACTCAATCGTAGCTTGCTGTGTTCGATTGACAATCGAGTGACACCTGTCAAACGCCCCGCCATTGTGATCGGTGTCCCGAATAGCGGGACACCGCTGTCCTCCATACAGATATGATCTTTCAATTTCTTTTGTTTACTTTCAATACCAACTGATGGAGGAGAATGCATATTTTTACATTTAGATAGATAGTCCGATGACTGTGTAAAATCGGATATCCATCAGAAACGTGACTGGTATGAAGTTAATTGGACGTAATGAGATGTATATCGATTTAGGTGAATGCAAGTCGTATGAGATATTAAGTTATTAAAGGTTATTCAATTTCTCATCAAAGATACAAATTGATATTTAGAAACTGTGGTATCGGTGGGATTCGAACCACACGTCTCCATTTTCCGCTACCGACATTGTTAAAATAATCAGAGTTACAAACATGACAAAAATCATTTAAAGTTCAAAGTTAGATAAACAAATTACTGTTATTTTCACAAGTAAAAATTTTCAACCAAAATGGGCGTTCATATAGGTATATAGAGAAAAAGGGGAGTTCAGTTAATAAAAACCGATTTAATATCCAATATAATGAATGCTCCCACCAAGCCTTCTCATAATCTGTTATCCGCTTTTGAAATGATAGTTGCTTATTTTGGTGATTGTAATTATTATTAGAAGGAAGGAAAAAAGCATCAATGTCCTCTTTTTAAGTATATAACCGCTCCCAAAGGCAGAAGCCTATCACGTTGCAAAACCTCCAGCCTTAGATTGTAACCATCTGGAAACAAACCTCCCGGCAGCTCATCCCAAAGCGCCTAGATTCTACAAAAAGGCTACTTTTGGAAGAGGCTCTTTCAAGGGGTTCGACCTGGTTAGGATGCGCCTATTGGGCCCCTCTATTCTTTGTTATACTAGTAACTCTTGCTTTAGTTATGCTAGACAGCTTGGTCGAATATTTTCCATGATAGTACGAGTATATGTAGAATAGAGATAGATCATCCATCCTTCTTTGATGCTGGAAGACTGTAGAGATTCTTTGTCTCATCCTGACACTTATTACTATTTTATTGGATTATTATATAATCCTCAGGGAGTGCTCCGGAGCAGTCTCTACATATGTGTAGCATTACTCCAGCGATAGCTTGATCTGAGCCTTGTAGGGTAGTAGTAGCTGTTCCGAAAGATCGTGCCAAGACACGTTATTTTTTATATTAATTGTTAGAAGCTTGATGGATGAAGATTGAATATTTGTACTATGGTAGGAAATTAATTTTGAATTATTTCTCTTTTCAGGGATCATTGACAGACAATGAAAATTACAGAATTCGTTGAACGATAGACGTCGCCTTTCATCACTGGAATTCAAGGACATTGAATGACAACGGAGTATAGAGTAAGTGACTTGAAAAGAAGAGAGAGGAAAAAGCGACCACTTGAAGAACGTCATTTGATAAATTTATCGATCTTTTTGCACAAAAAAGATGTGTGATGTTATTCGATAATATTTCACTGTTGTACGTTTTCCGAGATTGAATAGTACGATAAAATTACTAGCTATAAACTAACAAGTCATATGATGTATTTCAGGGTTAGCGATGCATTATATCCTTTATTTCGGATATACCAACATATTAATATGATAGTTCATCATATTGAAAAACACTGTTATCCTGGACACAAAATCAACTAATGTCAATAATACTATAATTCCCTAAATATAATTTTGGACTTAGGAAGGGAAGGCAACCTAAACGTTGCCGAAGTGGTTCAATTAACGATTAGAAAAGATGACATGAGAGACATACATTTGTTTGAGAGTTATACGAATAAAAAATCGCAAAAGTGAATTTGAAATATAAATTTAGAAATTTTGGTCGGTAGTAATCATACTTTTCGCTGAGAACTAATAATCTACCATTAGGTATAGGATATAAATGGCATGCAAAGATCTTCAGTAGATCTTACCTACTGATCAGTGATTTTTGTTGCCTAAACTTTCTAATTTTATCCTGCAAGTTCATTTTTGTAACAGGAATGGTTGTCTACATACAACAGCTGAATACTACTCACATATTTATACCAAAAGGAGTTCCTAGAAAACCCCAGCTATCATCTCGAAATGCCCTTTAGTTATATGAAAAATCATATCTATTTTCATAATTAGGCTTCGACCTGTTCAACTAGCTCGTATGTAACCTGAGAAGCCATTGTAAATAATGATGGAAGAGCGACTAAGCAAGAGCAGGACACTATTTACTGTCAAAATGCATCTTTAATCCTTACACGGTCAATAAACAACAATCTTGATAGTAGTGCCCTTAACGAAAGCCGAACACTGTTCGACAGACATCAGACAGCCATATCTTTTTTCCTACTAGGACGGCTGTCTCTTAAAAAACTATTAAAGATGTTTATATATCTTTAGGTAGGTGGTAAAACGATTGGATTCCGCCTATAAAATCCTCGGAACATCGATCGTGGTCGCCACCCGCTATGCCGCAGGCAATTAATTCCCTAAACAGTAAAATGGCGCCCTGCGATAGGGCACGATGGCCAGTCATTGCGTACCTCGGTCACTGGATGAACGTATTTTCATAAATTAAAAGCAGTCAGGTGGATGGCATGGCAGCAGGTATAATCTCTGGCTGGAGGCGTCCGTCCACGAAATTGCCTCGATGAAAACATGCCGCCTCGTTCGCTCTTCTGCCGCTCAAATAACAGCACATGGGCGGCTCGAACGGGACGGGGGACGTTCGAAGTTCCTTGTCCATATTATTTCAATCATCTTCAGATGGACTGCCCGTCAACTTTGTGTGGCTAGTTCTGATTGGTTCAGACGGTGTTCCGGTTGAATGACTTGGTTTTCTGCTGGCATGACTGTTCGGTGGTTATTATGTGTCACGTTAGTGTTCAAGTTCGTTTGGTCCGGCTGTAGTTCCTTCATTTCTCTCATGATTTGCTGCCAAACGCAACAATCGTTTTTTGTAGTTAACCGCACATTCCATATGGTGTATGTATTTCCATACATTATGTTTTTACAGTGTACAGTGAACAATAGCGATTCTCCTGGTTCTGCCATCCCAACACTGGCCATGCTGATTCCAGAATAAATGCACATGGATTTTGAGTCGAATGAAGTTCCGAACTCCAAAGAATAACTCTCTATTTGAACGAACATGTTAGTACATGTCTGTTTAGTCAGAATGCCAGTGGCGTAAACCGCTTCAATATAAGTTTAAGCATGCAAAAAATATGTATAAGTAAACTCCCGTTCCCGCCACAGCCTGTGGCCTGCTGACAGGATGCTCTCACTTGGTGGAACTCTTCTTTAATTCAGATAAAGTTGTATGGTGTTTACAGTAGGTTTCAGACAGATTTGGGACTTCCATTCATAACACCAGGTGTTATAATTATACAATAAGACAAAGTCGCGTTATAGCTTGCATCTTATATTATTTCTTCTAGGCGAATTAACAAAAAGGATGGCTTGTTCTCAGTAAATTATTTCTCAAAAATAAATTTAAAGTACATATTGGGTGGATCAACAAAGAAACTACTTTAAACAAAATTGATGGATTGACAAAGTGGTCGATGAGAGTCATAATCTGTTTTTTTTTAAATAATAATTAGCAAATACATTGGCGTATCAATCGATTAACTTCATAGCATATTGTAGACTAATGAACTAGTTGCATGGCAACACCTGAACACACATGGGTGAGACAGCTGTACGTGCTATGCTCTTAGAATCTCGCGGCTCCGCCACTGGTCACATAGAATGCGGCGTTACAAACGACACTAATCTCAATCGAGACGTTGTACGCTAACCGACCAGCAACCAATAAGGCTTCTCCGTGTTCGTCGGTCGGCCGGCCGGCTAGCCACAATCACATCTCCTCAACTTGGGTGGTCTCGCGGTGGTACCTTGGTCCACGCACCGCCGCGGACGCCGCCGATCGGTCAGATGGGTCTCGTTTTGTTTTACCTACCTTCGCACGGCCTCTTTATAAATCCACTGAGCGGCGCGATGCCGGCTGGTATCGTGGTACCACCGCAGCCGACCCAAAATCTGCCTCATTCGATCACAGAATTCCCAAAAATATACTAGAAGATTGTTGCATGTTGCCGGCGTCGCCGTCGTCCGGTCGGTGTCTCAG
Source organism: Bruchidius siliquastri (assembly GCA_949316355.1). NCBI lineage: Eukaryota > Metazoa > Arthropoda > Insecta > Coleoptera > Chrysomelidae > Bruchidius > Bruchidius siliquastri. The sequence goes on along the minus strand of OX438532.1, from coordinate 12,650,675 downwards.
AAGCCGGGGTTTCTCTTCCGCTCCATAAAATTGTATTCTCCGGAACAGCTACTGCTACTAAACAAGGCCAAAACCATCGCTAGAGTACTGCTCACATGTATATGGATGCGCTCCGAAGCACCCCCTAAAGATACTTGATATCCAAAACGAGCACTTCGTCTAGTGGATGCGCCTGACATCACAAAGGAGCTCCATAATTGGAACTTCGAAGAAGGGTGGCTGATCTATCTTCTTTCTATAGATATTATGACAGATGTTCGACCGATTGTCTCTTATAATATCACAAAGTACAGCAAAGATTAGAAGTGTCCAACGGGTGCATCCTGCTAGGTAGATCTTCATCGCCACGAACGAGTCTCTTCCAAAAGTAGTTCTTTTGGATCACCTCTCCATTGTGGAATGAGCTACCGGGGAGTCTTTCGAGGCGTTGTAAGCGTGACCTGGTGAGTGCGCCCGTTGGGCTCCTGTTCCCCTATGATTAAAATTATAGCGTTTTGGCGCGATAAGCAATTTGCATTTGTGCGAGGCTATCTAAGAAAAACTAGCATTTCAGGGCATAGGCATGTAAAGGTAGTGGTGGTGGGGAGAAGCCTGGCAAATGGACCGCTTTTATCCCTTTTTGCTGACCCCAAGAACTAACATTGTGATTTATTAGTGCCGTACCTACCAAACCTAATAAATATCATGATATCCGACCGTTCCGTTGAATATACTTCTCTGTCAAATTCCGTAGTACCGCACATCTTGGCTCTCAGACAGCGATATATCGCACACTTGCTTAGGAAGTGGTACGACTCTCATCCTCCATGCATTTCGGGCATACAGGGACTTTTTAAAATCTTATGAGAGACTAGTGTCTGCAGTCAATTCTGGTTATCTGAAAATCAAAAAAATATTTTTACAGATGGCTGAGTTTCAATTTATTTAGGCTACATTGACTAATAAATCTTTCAAAATTGAGTAAATGTACACAAACTTATTCGTATTTATACTAATTTACACTTATGGCAATGGCGTTTTTATTAATAAAAATTCGAAAACATCCAAAGTAAGTACATTTGAAAACAATCTTATCTATACAACTTAGGTACTGACTACAGAATATTTTGAGTATTCAGCAACATTTTGTGTAGAATTTACTCGAGTACTGCCCAGCTCTGCTCTTGTGTGTCTTATGCACGGAAAACAAATATAAGATCAATAAATCTAGTTGCTGTGAGATCTTTGGTTAACAGAGGATCCTTCCGCTATCTCCAGTTTATCATCACACTTCTGCATCGCTAATTACGTGAGATAGCGAATTCTTTGGCTGCTTGCGAACTCACTGCCACCTATTCGATATTTCTGTCCATTATCCCTCAACGAAAGGCCAATTAATTCAACACATTTTCTGAAATACTAATAAAAAGTTACGTAATTCCACAAAATAATTTACTCTTATTTTCATATTTGCTGTCAGTCAACATGACAATTCCATTTAGCAAAAGGTCCCGGAATGAATATTCAGTAATCGTATAGTAGATATTCATTGCTAGGTGCGAAGTCTTGAAAATTTGCATTTGTCTATTAAATACTCTCACCAAAGTATCAAGAGAGTATATGTCGAGGATAAATGTCATTGCAGCTCATTTAGGTCTATGTGTATAACCGTTTCTCTACTGAAGAATTGATTTTACTTAAGGTCTCTTCCAATTGAGATGTCCTCGTACATATGGTGATTTGCATTACATGTAAGGTTATCTACATAGGCATTTCTCAGAGAAGATATATAGAAAGGAGAAATGGAGTTAAGTTGCCTGATTTGGGTATCTTCCGCACATATAAAAAATATGAACCTCATAGAAATTGTCTCATGATGTGAGTTTATAGATTCTGTTTATAGATTCTGTTCAATAGCCACTGCTATTGACGTGTGGAAACTTAATTGTATTAACATGAATAAAGTATTGTATTGTATTGTAAAAATCTCATTTTTGATTTAAATACAATTGTGTGACCTATGTGTCTAGAAAATGGGAAGTGTTACGGTGGGGGTCTAAATTTCACAGATGTTAGTAAATCGAATTCTTTTTAGATCTCCGCCACTTCTACACCCAATTATTCACCGCCAAAAGGATTAAAACGATCCAGGACCTGTGAGATGACCAAACTATGAGCGTTTTTATTTCGTTTCCTCGGCCATTTTCGAAAACTACTTTCTGGGTTAGAAACCACGGATTACCAGACGGGCAGAAAGGCAATTGGATCGACGAAAATAAATAAGTTTTTTGTGATGTTCGTTTTAATTTGAGTTAAAAATTGTGGCTGAAAATTTTTCCAAAATATAAAAAAGCCAAATAGATTGACTTAAGTACTTCCCATGCTGCCTGCAATTGTCTGAAACTTCGCAGTCTATAGTTTCACTTGAGCCTGGATCAAAAGACCCAACGTCAAAAAGGATAAAATATAATTATTATTCATGATGTCTGAGATCCGCGGATTGGTACACACATTTCAACTACCTACAGAAAGTCCTTACCGGAGCTAAAATAGAAGAAGCCATTTAAAATGGATACAACCAAACATCCATAAGATATTGGAGGCTGCGAATTTCAGACATGAGGACAAGTCTCACTCAGACAAGAACCTGTACCTTTCAGCTCCCGAATAAACTGCAATCTACAGTGTGAATACAGTCACAAATTGAATACACAAAATCCAGCAAGCTTTTGAGAATTAACATCAACATTAACATGTCATGGCATAATCATCCCAAGTGCTGGGGTGCTCCAGTAAATTGTGTTTTACGGAACAGCTACTGCTACTCTACAAGGCCCAGATCAGACCACCGCTGCAGTACCGGTCGCATGTGTGAAGATGCGCTCTGTAAAGCTTCTGGACACAATGCAGAAACGAGCAATACGGTGGATGCGCCTGACCTTACAAAGAACCTCCTCAGTTTAGAACATCGATGGAGGGGCTGATCTGTCTCTATTCTATCGATGTCTCACATAACGCCAGAACACTAGAAGAAGTCCAACTGGCACATCCGCACCAGGTCGAGCTTACAACGCCGCAAAAAAGCCTTTTCTAAGAGTCGTTATTCTGGAGAACCTCGCGTTTTAGAAGGAGTTACCAGGGAGTTTGTTCCCAATGGTTAAAATCTATAGCGTTTTAAGGTCAATATGAAGACATTTATCCTGTCGCAACACTTATCAAGCAAGATAGGCGTTGTGAAATAAGCTACCGAAGAGTGTTTCCCCGATGGCTACAATCTACAGCGTTTTAAAGGTTAATATGAATACACATTTCCATCCTCTTAGCGCTGATTAAGTGTGATGAGCTTTATGCCTGTGCGGAAGGTCTATAAAAAAGATCTTATACCCTCTTGTGGGAAATCTTTGTAGACTAGACGAAAAGGAAAGAGTCGACCACAATACGTAAGATGATCGTATCAACTACCAACAGAAATACTTGCGGAGGAACAAGAAGTCTTCAGTTTCACAAATATATGTCATATAACCAGTATTCAGTTAAAATGCTATAAAATCTTTAGTACAAATCGCTAAAACAGAAACGGACAAGTCCCCTACACCCTTAAATACTGCAAAACATATTTAAATAGTTTACATTTCGAAATGTTCTAACATATATTCATTCTAATGTATCGTCCAGAGCTATTTGGAAGAATCTATCATATTTATTTAGATGCAAATGTTTGAAGAAGTAAGAGAATACAAATATCTACACTTGAAGACTGGATTTGCTATAATAGCGGAGGCTCTCCGGATACTCGCAATATACAACTTACTTCGCTAATACTGACTAATAATTTTCGTACAAAAAATGAGATCTTAAAACGAGTTGCGCTTAATAATATCCATGAATATAGGAAACGATAAAAGAAACTGGTGTTTTCCATCTTACAACATGTTTCACTCAGTCTCCTTCGAAATTCGCTACGCAGCAAGAAGGATATTAACGAATCACATTCTGTATTCAGCCGGTATTGAATATCTTGAATCCTCTCACTTCGCCTCTGTCAGAAGTTTTTGTTTTTGCGAGGACGCTAATAACTTATTCATAGCAAATGCGAGATGCAAAGTGTAAATCCGCATACGAAGGAACATGTTAAAACTAGTTGTAACGCGACGCTCGTTTAACCGACTTGTACAAGTCATTCCTGAAGGCAGTTTGACAATTCACGATATGAATACATACATATTCCACACATTTATTAGACTGTATAATATGAATGTGAACATTTCCGAGTGGGATGTTACATGGATACTTTTTGCTAATAGACTTATCTTCCCACTTGTGTTCAAAGTGGAGCGATGCTGCTATTTATTGCACTCTATCAACACACAATTTCTTGCAGTCACTTTTCCGTGTCAATAATAACGAATTCAACGTTTTATGTTTTCTTGATGTTTCGTGACATATTAATCACGAAAAACCATGTCACACATTTCCGTCGATCTGCCTGTATGTCCGGTATTCTGTGGCCCCTTTATAACCCAGAAGGTACCTTTTGGTTTTTGATGAACGTGACACTAGTTTATTACTGACAAGGACATAAAAGCTTTGTTGCTTTATTGAAAAATCGTTTCAATGGTGGAGGAGTTATAGTCAAAAAAAATGTCTGACATTGTTTTTTGAGCGTTTTGAGGTCTCTGATCATTATAATTTTTTTTTGGAGGGGTCAAACAATTGGGGAGGCGGGGTTAAGGTGAGGGTAACACCTCAAAATTCATTTATTAGCGTCGGTGAAAGACGTTCATTTATGAACCGTAAACCCCAGTAATTCTCCGTAATTGTTAAACATAAGCGAAATTTTGTCAAAAAATATATAATTTTCAGATACATCTGACTCACGAACATAGTACATACATTATTGGAACATTTGAAATATTTCCGATGATCTTATTTGTACAATGCTGAATATCTATAATTTGAGCTGTGAATGAACTAATAATGACTCTGATCACAACGACTGGTTTGGTGGATTGCTGCCTGTGATGCCAGACCGTGCATAAAAGTGTCAAGTTACTAGATAAATACAAGGGGCTTAATTGTTCCACTTGTTTAAGAATGCTTATAAGTATAATAAATAATTAATAAATATCATTTTACCCTCTAAGGAATTGTAGTTGTCAGTTGAATCATTTTTTTTTTATATTTTTGACGAACTTTAGGACTGTTTATCCCAGTTGAAAAGCATGTTTTTTTAAGACAAGAGGAATTATATAAATTTTCTAAGAAAATGTCGTGTATTTAAAATTCAAAGGTTTTTCAAAAAAATTTTAATCTTGACCCCATAAAAGATCAATATTTTTTTAATATGATTCAAAAATTACATTCTTAGCATTGCGTGGAAAGTACAGTACCAATTTAGGCCACTTTTTTTGTCAGCTAGATGAAAGCTCATAGAACTATTACGATAATGATCTTCCGTGATCTGGTTTCATTGTGACATCATATGCTATAAAATTCTACTAAAAAAATAAAAAAACTCCTGAATTCAAGACGTTGGTCCATTTTCATTATTCGCATAGGAAGTAAACAAAACAATTCTCTGTTTCTACGGTACCTAGTTACTAAATAAAGGTTTTTGTATATCGTGTAGTCTCAAAGTTTGCCTACCTGTTACTCTACCTGTTTATGAGAAATATTACGCTGGATGTGCTGGAACTAACGCGCCTTACCCTTATCGATTGTTTATTGTGACAGATCTGGAGATGTGGAACTACAACGCAATGAATTGATTTGATATGGAGGACAAAAGAAACAGGAAGCTCTTGGGTAGCCTGCTGGTAGGGAGCTTTTCCTTTTAACACGATTTATATTCTGTGTTTTGGATGAAATTCGTAACGCGTCATTAGAAAAGTCAGGGGCGCTTAAAACAATATTATCTTGAAAGTGATAAATAATAAAAATTTATCATCGGGGAATACAATATGTCATCGTAAAACTGACAGATTTTCAATAAATTGAAAATAATTCCAACTCAGAAAGAGCATGTAAGTTCAGTGACTGTATCTTGGTCCATAGCCCTTTGAATGGTCGATAATTAAAACCAATTAAACACTATTAATGTTCCGACTGGCTCTGCATCGTTCTTGAAAGTACAAAATGGAATTAATTAATTGTATTCAGGATAACGGTATTTTGTTCTAAAATTGACACATATATAGACAATTATTAAATGCTCACTGTACTGATGGATCTGTGTTGATGAGTGAGACTTCATGACACTCAAAAAAGTATAGTAAAGTCCCACTTTTTTCCTGTATATTCCATAAGTTCCCAATCATTCAATGGCGTTCAAAAATTCGAGTAATGCGGATATGAAAACAAAACGCGTGCATATACGGAGGCACCGAAACCATGTAATTTACGCGTCACTCAAACTGAAGTCAAAGAGAGTTCGTTTATCAACGTGAAATGATGAAGTCAAATGGCTGTACTTACTGTACGTACACGCATAGGTGACAAAATAATGATAGGTAGGCAGGTCATTCGATATTACTGTGGTAGCAGATAGTGGAAGTAGGACCGTATTTAATACAATTAAGTTCACGGTTCTCTTTTGAATGTTTTATGATGTCTGCATCACGAAAACCAGTGTCGTTCATTTCTGTCGGTCTGTCCTATAACCGATGGTGATGTGGAGTTTTAGTAGTTCATTCTCGGGTGGGGAGGAACAGCCCACTGAACATCTGAAAAAAATAGAAATGGCATGTAAGAAAAACAAATTACTCTAAGAACAAGGACACAAAAACATCGGAGCAATATGAAATATATTCAGTGGCGGCGGTATTATGGTCGAAAAGTGAAAAAACATAAAAATTCTCAAATTTCATTTTTGGACCTTTGTTAGGCTACTCTTCACTTTTCGAACAAATGCTTGAAGGAGTCAAAGATTTGGAGTAGTGAGCTGGGATTGGGGACACTTCAAACTTTTTGACCATTGCCTAAAGACGTTCTATTATTCGTACTTGTTAGACATAAACTATAGTCATGTAGATTGTAAATGCTCTTACTTCGTAAAACTCTTCCATCATTCAGATAAAAATTCTGTAATTTGAACAAAAAAAAAATCACAAATTGGGACGCGTTGTAATATTGACACTAAAATAATTTTATGCGTGAAAATGTGTGTTGAAATTACACAATTTTTTCCTGAATTATAAACGACAGTTCACACATTCCTTCAAACTTGAGATATGCTTTAAAACGCTGGCCCATTTGAATTTCTCGAAACAGGTGACTCAAATACACAGTACATACACATTATGCAATATTTCTTATGTTTGTGGAAAATTTAACTCCTAATACTTTTGAATGTTCATATTTTGTATAGTAAAAAAATAAATAATGACGCAGACCACTACATGCACCATATTCGATATCTAGGCTTAAACTACAAGACGGTATCAATGGTTGGCTGCGGCCTGTATGCCAGGTTTGGCATAAAAGTGGAAAGCTTCCGATTTAATGAAAAGAGCTAATTTGTTTATTTTTTTAAGAACTACTGTTACTGAATGCTGCATTTTAAATGAATTATAATCATATTGCGTTTTAGCTAGTCTGGGGTCAAAATTACCTAGTTATTTGATCACTTTGGTAGTATTTTATGACTGTTGATCAAGTTCGAACATGTTTTCAAAATATGAGGAAATATATAATTTTCGAAAATCAATAAATTTTTAAAATTGAAAAAGATATTGTATTTGATTCCACACAATTAATCATTTTAAAATTCGATTCGATTTATCCGTTACGGTCCTGCAAAGTCATTACTAGCCTCGCCCATTGTTAGGTGACAAAATAATGACACTTAGCCGGATACGAGTATGATATAATGACAGGTTTCGCGGACGGAATGAAGTGCTTTTAATAAAAAGCCGTTTTTGTTGTTTTCGAGTGCGACGTGTAATTAGGCTTGTTTTTTATGGGAAAACGATTTTTCATTCGCGCCCATCGCGTTGCGTTGGCTTTTCTGTTCTTCTTCGCGAGGCAACGCGTAATTACCGGTTCCGTAGGGACGATTAAAATGTACTTATGGCTGCGTTAATCAGGTTGACGCTGACGGTGCCATCTTTGTTTGTTATCATCGCCTCGTCATCTGGTTCTAGGCGAGACAGCAACAAAATGAAGGTTAATTATTTTCCGGGTAGTTTGGCGACTATCAGTAGCGTACATTCGAAAAGCTTTCAATATGTGACTGAGAAAAAGAGCTGTTTCCATCGATAGGGTGTATGTTATGCCCAACAGTCCAAATCAAAGTCTTTTTGTCGACAACTCGTTATGGGTATGGTAGTTTGCCCCAAACGCGCTTAAATATATTATTTCCGAGCAGTGAATAAGGCTAATTATTAAACCAGAAGCGTTGTGGTTACATTCTGATATCAAATTTCACCCCAAATGTGTTTCAGATAAATGATAAAACAATGAGTATGACTTTATTTCTGAGAGGGTAGGATGGTGTTAAGATTGATGAGGACATAGAGAGAATTGTGGAATGGAGTGCTGTTTAACGCGCACAAGACTCGTGCAACAACCCTGACCAGTTTTGCCCTGTCAGCCATAGAGATGGAGGGACGCCCGATACTTGAACCATCTTCTATCAAGCTTCTGGTAATGACAATCAACAATAACATGTCATGGCATGATCAGTTTGCCGGCCTCGCTAGGTAGTTGTCCCAAAAGCTGAGAGTTCTTTTCCGTTATTGAAAATTGTATTTCCCGAAACAACCACTGTTATTCTACATGGCCCAGATCATTCCTTGGCGTATCCATATACGTATAGTGGATGAGCCTGACGTTAAAAAGGACCTTCACAGTCTAAAACATCGAAGAAGGGTGGTTGATCTCTCTCTTAAGGATCCCAACGGGCGCATCGTGACCACGTTAAGCTTACGACGCCTCGATCGAGTCCAGGCAAAATCCGAAAGACCGAAGATTTAGGATTTTGCCTGACACGTACCTGAAATGCCCACTTTGCCTAGGCAAACCTGGGTATGACTACACAATGTACATTGCCGGTAACTTATATGTTTGCTGTGATAATCTGGAAACATGTTCCGTGTACCGTATTTTGTTCTATTATGAAGATAATATTGAGCAAGACACTCAAATCTATTTTGGTATGTTATTCTTGAAGTTCACACAGTTATTTTTGTATCTTACTCATAGAGTTTGTAAACGTATTCATGATATCTCAAAAATTGTATTCGCATACACATAGTAACAGTTCGAAAAAATGGTGAATGTGTATACATATGTAAGCCTGTGTAAATAAATTCCTAATAGTGTTTCACACCACTCGATCAAACTCGAAGGTTCAGAAGTTTGGATGAACTGAGAAAGTCAGTCAACATTGACTTAATATTGAGTCGAAATTAGCTAAAAATGTTAAATTATATCTTGGTATAATTTAGACATCTGTATTCATATGATAATTCAAGGAATGCGATTATGCAATTTATTGAATCACATTGCGCATCATAAATGAAAAATCGAAGTCACGCATGTAATCAGTATTTCGTAATTTAAAGATGTTATGGAACATCAAGAGAACACAATATTTCATATTCGAAATTTTTCTCGATTATTAATTGGCCTTATTTGATGTAAAATAAAAAAAAACGGTATTATTTTATTAAAAAAGGACAAATGAGTGTCTTTATCCAATACCTCACAATTTAGAATAAACTTTCTCAAATTAGATCCAAGCAATGTCTGCTCGGTATAGCGTGACTATTAATCAGGTATGTCCGATCGCAATTCGACTGTTTCGAATAATAACACAATCGGTGCGTTAAGTAGGTCTGAATCTCACTCAGAAACGTGTCCGTGACAATCGATCGATATGATTGATCATCGCCCGCAGACAACAAACCAACCAACCAATCGACTGTCTATAACTTAATATCTGGAGGATTGGACCTGGTAACATCCATGGGCGTTACTCGATCTCATTGTATGCATCAGCAAACTTGTCGTGGGCAATATTCTTAACGTGGGGCACCTAATTGATTATGTTTTTTAATATTTTTATTTCGAGCTTCTATCGTTTAAACCAGCCTGTCTCAAGCTGTGGTACCAGAGACCTCCAAAGATGGCATACAACTGAACATGGAATAAGTCTGGAGGATGATCTTATTGATAACGTAAGACGTAAAACAGTACTCCATCTAATTTATAGAGGATTGAATTCCTTCGGATATGGATTTTGGAGAGTATATAAGATTATAACTGGAAAAGCATGAAAAAGAGTTTTTCAGAGGTGTATGCCATCTTGCACTGCGCAAGGATAAACAATGAGTGAGCGTATGAAAACAGAAAGTTAGTTATATTCATTGATAGGCGACACTCAGGGCATTGGAAGATCCTATGCTGACGTATGCACCTGTTTGCGAATTTAAACAAGAACAGAGTAATTTATTGAGATTCCCTGCTCAAAAACGGTTAGAGGACTAATTTCTTTAAACAGAAATCAGCTCCGTATAGTCACTGAACTCCTCACAGGACACTGTAGTTTGAAGGAGCACTTGAACAAGTTAGAGCTTTGAAACGGAGACCTTAATTGAAGGCGATGCGAGGAAAGAACATAGTCATCCTTTTACGTTCTATAGATTACAAGAGTAATCAGCCCTTTAGAAAGCCTAGGCTAGAACTATTAGAGCTCAGTACAGTACCAGCAGGAAAACTTTACAAAGTAGTACATGGTTCAAGACTGCTAGAATGGGTGATATTACGTCGGACGGGCCGTAGGAAAGGAACAAAAATTTGTTTCAATAGCGGTCAGTACAAAATATAATAAACCAGAGAGCCAACTACAGGAGAACCTAAGTTTTAGAACATACATTGACGTTCATACTTCCTAGACCTCAGGGTTAGCTTGAAGTATAGCTAAATAATGTTAACGTGATAATGTGTGAGAACCATCAAGTCGCTCTACTTGACACCATTTGCTTCATTCGTCCTTCATTTGATTGTTGGAACTAGTAGCTTTTCCCTCTTCGTATGCGCCTATGACTCCGTTCAGAATTCAGTTATAAAGAGGTGTCGTTAATAGGTTATTGTAGTTCGCTGTGTGGCTACGAAAGAAGACCGGTTTCGAAAGTGGTCTGGTAATCGCTAAAAAAAGGAGCAAAGAGTAATATCGCCTTAAAAGATGTATTGAAATAGTAGCCTGTGTAATCTTGACGGTTTGAATTACCGATATCATGCTCGTCGTTCGATGAGATCTTTTTGTGACCATCCTTGGAAGCAGGACGGCGAAATGGTCGAACAGATACCCACAGTCAGATGAAGTTGTGGTCTAGAAGAATTGTAAGCTGGATATACAGGGGGAGTAACACCAAATATATAATTTTAGATGCTCATGTTTTTCTTTATGTAGCCCTTCTCTTCTTTATCTAGACTTTCTATATCATTCTTAATAGCAGGCGATTTTTAGCATGCACCTTGTCGATGCCTTAGCTTTGGCTAATCTTGATTTGACTTCTGGTTTGATTCATGTGGTTTTTTGAAAGCTTGCTTGGTGACTGTCGATCAACTACGATGTCTGTTAATTGTTATATCTGTGGACTTTATGGAGACACATTTCAATACTTGTCTTCCATAGATAGAGTTTTAGGCTGATTCTCCTGAAGAAAATTCTGAAACTGATTGATGTTTTTAACAATTTCCGTTATGAAATTTCTTTTAGATCTGTTAAAAGTCCTCGCAAAATCGTGATATGCATAGTCAAACGGCTTCATTTGTGATTTTTGTATGAACATCGTAGGTATATTCCCAGATCCAAAAGAAATGTTGTCAATGAAAATGTAAAATCCATGAAACAAGTAAAATCAGCTTCAGCTTAGAGCGACAAGGGAACTCAAATATGAAAATGTGCGTCAAGCTGAAAACCGTGCATGCTTCAGCTTTCTCATACGCCACTGGACAAGTTACCCAAAAAATTAATTGGGCGGGGCAAATGCACGAACATCAAGGAACAAAAAAATAAAAAACAAAAGAACTATGAATATAAATTCTGAGAAGCGCATGTTGGCGTCAAAAACACATGTATATGCGTTATAAATAATATCGGAAAGTGTCATTTACATGCAAATCAGTTTAGGTTACTAAAATTTATGAAATTTAAATACCTCCTATTGAATTATTCATCAACTGGCAAAGTTGACTGCTTCATCCTGACAGGCCGTGAGGTATAGCGCTATCGATAAATTTTATGACTTAAGCAGCGGGATTATGATTATGGGAGACGAACGAAGATGAACCAACGAGAAATTCATTATAATCAAATTTAATATCTAAACTACATTTTTCAGTCAGAGAGGAACTTTCAAGTCATTCACACCCGAAATGTGTCGAAGAAGTTGGCATATTAACTGAAACCTTTCGTACGTCTTCTAGCATTCCACCACGTAGTGCTTGCTGCACCTTATGTTGAGTAGCAAAAAATTATAATTCATACCAAACAGGAAGGAAGAAACATAATTTTTTTTAATTTTTATAATGCAATTTTGTATATAATACATGTGATAAGGTATATGTTTTGATATTCTTTTTCGAAAACTGACCCTTAATATTAATCGGAGTTTATTTATAAATAGCCTCACGCAAAGCCGGAGAGCCTATTTTGCTTGATAAGCGTTGCGACAGGATAAATGTCTATTCATATTTACCTTAAAACGCTATAGATTTTAACCATTGAGAACAAACTCCCCGGTAACTCCTTCCAAAACGCGAGGCCAGAATAACCACTCTCAGAAAAGGCTCATTCGAGGCGTTGTAAGCTCGACATGGTGCCGAAAATATTTTGCCCTACTGACTGTAGTATAATCCAAAAGTGCCCAAAAATATAGTATCAATATTTCATCCAAGATGATAATAAAAAGGATTATAAACCACCACCTAGTATTAATTAACGGGCAACCATGATACCACCCAGACCTAAACCCGGTAGACCAGATCACCGCCGCTATCTCGGCCGCGGTCACATGAAACGCGGTCTGTATCATTTGCCCTCTCCTCTACACAACATTGTAATTAAAAAACAAGAAATGCCGGTCTACCTCCATCTTAAAAAACCCATCATTTTGAATTCCAACTTCATTTTAATCACCTTGTGGCCGCTAGCCGGTCCGATGTAAAAATGGAAATGGAAAGGTACACACGGAAAAAAAGCGGGGCCTTGAAATTGGTTTCGGACTTAGGTAGAAGAAGATGTTATTTGTGATGGTGTTCATCTAACATCTTTATGTATGGTTACCTTTGAAAATTTCTCATTTTAAATGTTGATCACGACGAAATCATTATTTTTTATTCAATTTGACTTTACTCTTCAAGTCAAATTTATCTAGTCAATAAATAGAAAATATGTATTAAAAAAACTGAATTTATAATAACCATGCGACAATGATGATTGAAAATGGGAGGATTTTTTTCATTTGGTTTTGGGATTAAAAACCAATTGATGACATTCTTGAGAATATGAAAAAATTATTAATGTTCGAGTGATATCTCCTTATGTTATTATCTTGCCATAGTGAGACTATGTAGTAGACGATCTAATTGTTTACAAATTTAGTTAGTGACATTTGTCAAATATACATGATTTTTTGTAAGTTACAAAAGTTTGAAGTAATGCATTCGGCAATAAATGATGGAAATGGACAACGAGTATTATCGGGCTGTGTTTTACACAATTTCAAGCGTAAAGACTGTTGTCAGGAAACGAATCGAGTACATCTTGACAAGTCTTGTGTTCCTGCGGTTAGAATGAATTTCGACAGTTTCGAATTCAACAGGCAAAAATGGCAATTACAGAAGAATATTAATCTTATTAGGAACATGATTGAAGAGATCGGTACATTATTGTGATAGATATTCAAGAAGCTTCTAGATTGGTGTGGAAGCAATTAATAGTATTTAACAAAAACATTTGAACGTGCGTAATTTTTGTTCTGGTCGGATTCCCTACAACTTGATTTAAGATCAAAAATATCGCAGGGTACAAAACTAGGAGCATCATTCGCATATATATACTTAATTCAAATGTTTAATTTGCTATGCGGATACTATTTAAGGCTTAAAGTTAGGAGGACGCTGGATCTATAAAATCGAACCCTACTAGAGACCTAAATGAGCTGATACATGTATATTACGTGAAAAGTTGGAAATTTTGATTATTTACGGGCCACCATCATACATTTGCCTGTTCCTTAAGCCCCGGATTCGGTGGGTTTTCCGCCGCCCCCCTCTTATAGGACCTGATAATTTCAATAACATAACTTCCATCCTCCATCAAATTTAGGTATTCCCAAACCAAGTGATTGATAAGCAAATGAATGAAAAACTTACAAACCTTTCACGAGTCTAAAAATGTGATGGCGTTCTATTGACCATTGGAAAACAAGTTCATTAGAAGGCACCCCCATGGAATGATGGTGTTTGTGTGCATAATATGCAATACGGGCAGGCAGCGGGCTGGTTAATAATTCCTCCGATAAATGAGAAAATAATTACCAGTTGTAGCGCAAACGACTTCGGATCTTTTTCGAACGCTGTTATAACCAGGAGTTTATTATGGTTCAAAGCAGTAGCGTGCTAGACTTAGTTTTTTTTGAAAATACGCAATATCAATAATCATTTACATTTGGCAAGCTTAGTATCAGAATGTACTTGCTATAACCAAACTAGCCAAGCCTAACCCAACAGAAAGTGTACTAGATACTTTCGACCATCGACCAGAAGCCAAATGTAAATGAGCCTCTAACCCAAATCATTCCATCGCTGAAGTACTGCTCGCATATATGAGGATACACTGCGAAGCACTGCCTAAAACTTCCGAACACAATCCAAAAACCAACGATATGTCTAGTAAATGCGCCGGACCTTACAAAGGACCTCGACAGTATAGAACTATAGAACATCGAATGAGGGTGGCTGATCTGTCACTATTCTATAGATGATGTTCGACCAAATTTTCTGGCATAATAACCACAAATTCGCTAGTAAAGAGGAGACCAACAAGCGCATCCTACCAGATCGAGCTAACAACGCCTAGAACGATCCTCTTCCAAAATTCCTATTTGTTTGAGAACCTCGGCGTTGTGGAATGAGCTGCCGAGGAGTTTGTTCCCCGATGGTTACAATCTACAGCACTTAAGGTCAATGTTAATAGACATTTATCCTCTCGCAACGCGTATGAAGCTTGATAGGCTCTTTGCCTCTGTTTGAGGTTATCTATATTAAAAAAACTTAAAAAGGTGTATTCTTGGACCCGTTATATAAAATAAAAAAGAATGTGTTATAAATAATATATTTTCCTTAAAATGATGCTATAAAAGAATTGCAGATGGTAGATGCTCCTACTTGGTGAAACTGTTCAATTATGAAGCTGAAAGCATTGTGTATTTAACACACAGTTTCACAAATAAAACTCTTTGTCTTTCAGTGACGCGTTTCGATTTATATTTAAACCATCGTCGGACTGTCAGATTGGACTTTTAACAAAAGCTACCCAGATTACTTGCCAATTAGCTAACTAGATCCTATCATGGATTCAAAACTATAAAAACTATGAATGTACGTCTTACTTGTGAAACAATACATGATCTAAACTTCATGTATACATTAGTGATTCAAAAATATCTGCGAAATCCTCATTTCATTGTAGTAAATGAACAGACTGATCTTTAAAACTCAATTTCTATCGATACACTACTATGAGTCTCTATCTATTTGTATTCTATGTTAACCCACTTTCGAAATATTTTAAGTCATACAATGTATTGAGAAAAGGCTTAAGGAATAAAATATCCTAAAACGTGAAATATCCTAAGAAATAAAATAGGTATCAAATGAAATTTCCTTCAACACTAGTACAAATGCAGTCGCCAAAAACGATTTCTCCTAAGCCAGACGAAAGTAAAAATAAATAATTTGATAGAAGAATAGCTAGACAGGATAAATAGTATGCTAGATTTGAGAACTCTAGTTTTATATTCACGATAGGATCTAGTCAGCCAGTTGGCAAGTAATCTGGGTAGCTTTAGTTAAAAATCAAATCTGACAGTCCGACGATGATTTAAACATGAATCGAAACATGGCACTGAAAGAAAAATAGTATTATTTGTGAAACTGTGTGTTAAATACGCAATCTTTTTATCTGCATAAAAGAACGGTGTTATAAATAAAATATTTTCCTTGAAATGATGTTTATATATTTTATACAACAAAGGTAATATAGTAAGTTATACAGTGTCTCCAGTAGTCAAAGTTTCATGTTAAGATTCATCCGTGATTGATATCTTTTACAAACTGTACCAATTTGAATGTTTCGGTGCCCCTTTTCGCGAATACCAGTGCCGGCGCCTCTGGCTATATCTCAGGACATTGTTGCGTATACGTAAATGAGAATATAAATAAAATATACTTTTATGCCTCTCCTCGGAGAGGAAATTTACTTTACACACGCACAATTTGCATTTGACCGACGCACGGTATCGTTTCGGTATTTTAATTGTCTTTCAGCTTTCAGCTCATACTCGGGCCTGTGTGTACATACATATTGCAGCCTCGGCGACATGGAATATGAAACCCATAAAGAAACAACCGCGCAACGTATTACAAGGTGATTAATGGAATGAACATGGTTACCTCGCTGGTATTATTAGGTACATCTATCTTATTCTCTTAACTGTATCATGCTAGTTAGATCATATATTTGGTAATACGCAAGGCGCAGATGTGTCTACTTTTTTGTTGTTATTTCACTTCCCACGCCCAAACCGAAAAAGTATCGTATATTATAAACATAATTATATATCGTCGGTGCACAAGAAAAGTGACGAAAACCGAAATCCTCACTTTTCCAGAACAGTTTCAAATAATGTCTAGATTACATGTTTCCTACCTAGTTGGGGTGCCAGGTAAGTTTGCTTGGCGAGGTTAGGAGCAAGGGACACATGATTGGCTTCGAAACCTTGCTGGGTATTAGCAGAAGCCAGGTCAGTAATGCCCTAGGTGATTAAATATATAACCAACTGGCAAAAGCATGGTTGAAGAGAGATGATTGCAGACAGTGGAAGAGGTTCATAGCAGGCCCTAACAAACGTAGGGAGCTATGGCGATTGAACAGGAGGAGGGATGCACTCCATTTGTTGGTAGAGATCCTCACATGGCACAGCAGATTGAACAGGCACCTGGGGGAAGGACGAGACCTCGTTCCACTTCCTAGAAGAGTGTGCCGTATACAGCGGCCTTAGAGCTGAGGTGTTAGGCACAGCAGAGATTGACAGGGAAGAAAGCTACTCAGTGGAATGGTCGGACATCATGACCATAATTAAAAAGTCTGGAAGGTTCGCCACTAAGGAGCTACCATGTCTGCCCTAGATGGCCCTCGGGTCGGCAAAAAAGGCCAAAAGTGGCCTACTTGCCAGGCTTTGCCTCCCCATTACTACTACTACTACCACCCAGTTTTGATCTTTATTCAGTTATTCAGATTGTTTCAGTTGAGTATGATCAATAATGTGATTACTGTACTTTAAATAATAGGTATTTGATGAAATTTTATTTGAAATACTTACTAAAACAGATTTGTAAATTTGAGTCACCATTCTCGATAAATATTGGGTTAAAAACATATAACTTCTCGTATCTAGGGCCTTGTTCTCATCTGGAGTTTCATAGTATTTACTTGAAACTTAGATATAATTCCTCAGCTTTTCTATTTTCCGCCAGTTACCACCCCAATATTTTTTTAGCAGGGCTTCAACATCTTTTAGTTCTCTTTTACTAAATGAATAGTCTCGCTCAAGAAACTGCCCATTATAATCTGTGTATAATTATAAATTTCACTCATATACCTGATAAGAACGCAAGTAGTCTCTTGAAATTCATTAATCAACGACTGAACGATATTGGTAAACAACAGACCTGAATTACGATGGCATATATAGACAAATCTATTTACACCTGAGCTCATTGCATAGATATACAGTCCCATATCGTGCGTATTACGATATTGCCTTTGAAACATTGGGGCCACAAGAACCAAAGAATGCCATATGTGCACTCCCCACTAAATTCCTCAAATTCACATAATCCAAACTACTTATGCGGATTTAGGATTTCATCGATAAGTTAAAAATAATGTGTATTGATTTCATTCATAGATAGGATCGAGTATCTTAAATACGATTTAGATGCTTAACTATAATTCATTGCTGCTGTTTTTAGTTGGGAAAGCTGTGTTTTGGTTAATTGATTTGACACAGACTAGGTTATAAAAAAAGCTGTTATCCTATTTTTTAAATTGCAGTAATCTGCTGCTGCTAAGATAAATTTGTATCACCGTAAGTTGCTTATGGCATATATTTTTCTCATTGTATTATTACGTCCAGAGTACAAATAAGTATAATTCTTCCAACAGAACTTCGTAGTTCAGTATGTGAAAATATTCATGTTGTTACTAATTTATATTTTATATGGTATCTGTCTTGTCATAGCTATAATAAGGTTAAGTGTGAGAGGTGCCTTAATTAGCCTTTCCTTAGATAGAGCGAGGCGAGAGAAGGACAACATCATGCGAACCTTATTGGAAACAAAATTGAGGGAAAAAAACATGTGTTTGAAAACTGTTAAATAAATATGAAGGAGCGCGATAGGACTGAAATGCTTATTAATTTGCGGCAAAAAAGTGTAAAACTTGTTAATTAGATATTGCAATTATTATGCGAACTGAACATGGAATAAATGTGAGCGAGTTATATTTTTGCGCAGTAGATGCCTTTGCAATGGATTTTTAAAAAACAACTACAGGAGTCCAAACAAGTACCACTCGTTTCAGAGTCCGATTATTCTTAATTCTTCACATTTCTGTACTTTTAAAAAATACCCTTTTTGCTGTAGTTTGTTGCACTGTTGTTGAACTGTCATGTTCGTATACCCTGATTCTATACTTTCTGGTTTTTACACTCCGTCAAACTAATTTACTAGATAAAGTAGCAAAATAATGTTAAAATTTCAGTACTCATTACCGATACCGTGTTAGGAATCGCTCAAGGCCAATACTGTCGACAATCCTCCGTCTTTTGCTCCAGAAGATGTATGCAATAAGTAAGACGGAAATCTATGAATGAAAGGCACTGTCTATAACTCTATATCATATATCTTTTTAGTCGGTGGCTCTGATTAGCCAACTTGGAAGTGCTGCCATTTGATTCTAACACAGCATGGATTTGTCGGGTTTGAAACTAATAATTTTTGAAGGTAATTTTAGCATGAATTTGATGTGTTTTACCTAAGAAAGGGTGTGCTGAATCGTAGAGTATAAAACTTAGAATCCATTGCCATTTTAAACTCACTTTTGGTCAAAAACGGAATTGTCGGGTTTCAGAGGATTCATTTTGTACTCAATTGTTCGCCGAAATACAGCGAAACCACTACTCTTGAGAGAATATTAGTTTAATCAATTAGATATTCGAGGGCATTTTCTTTGACACTACGCTAGTATATAAATAGACTCCCGCATAAAATGGCCGTTAATCTCTCAACAACGAGGACGTCAGACCTTTCTATCACTCATCCGAAGAGCCAAAGGTGTAATTAAAAAATGCCTACGTCACCCCAGTTTAATTAGTGTCGCCAATTTGGAGGGTAATAAAAGTTTTATGCATTCTAAAAGAGGTCTACCATAACATGGCAGGTAAACGTTTTGTGTTTCGCGCTAAATGTCGAGATATGCAGGCCAGTTAATTAGTTTTTCAGTTCGTTGTGATGAGGGGTGGTAACCCCTTAAAGAATACATTCAAGTAGATTGACTCAGAACTTCTCACACTGTACTGTAATGATACTGTTTTCTGCTCGAAAATATTGGCAGAAATAGTGTAGTCTGAATTTAACAATGATACGAGCGTATTCGCTTTTCTGCACCTTGTTGCGCGTCTGTGTCGAGTGAATTCTTTTTATTTATATTTGGTAGTACGAATATCTCGCGTATAATCAGTTCATGTGAGATTTGTTCAGAATGGCTGTTATGTGATCTAAACAAAATGGATGAGTTTGCATATTGACAAATATTTCAAATTAAGATGAGGATTTGATTGACATTTGTTATGAATGACACTAAATATGCGTTAAGAAAAACCAAAACACGTGTGGTTTGGAATTAATGTGAATGAAGCAGGGAGGATCAAAGGGGATAAGCATAAGATTTGTGAAATTTCTTTGATGTACCAAAATACGAGGCGTTGCCATAGTAAGCTAATACTATTAATATTAATTTGTAAATTATCGCAAAATAAATCATTTTGATTTTTATTTATAATGATAATACACATACTTAGAAAAAACATATTTAATTTTAAAATCTTGAATAAAAAAATTGTTATCAAACACTCAGAACGTATGTTTTACTTCTCAGTGCGTACTGCTATTGTAGGTATGTGTTTTTTAAGTTACATTCATATGCAGTCACGACAAAAGAGGGGAAACCAGCGCCTGTGGTCTAATGAAACGGGGTCTTAGTGGGGTCAGAAAATGACAGATTCTATCAAAATTTATAACTTCTCTCACTGTTACGTACGAATTATTTCAGGTCTTCAGTAATGTTTACTTTTTATGTTCTTGGTGAGCCCCGAATTTCAGACATCCCCCCTCCCAGACCCGCATGTTTTCTCGACGGCTTTGTTTATATACGAATAACAGAACAGATAAACCGACTCTGAATAGCGAGGGTCGGCAGATAAACCCCAAAAAAGTATTAAGGCGCTCAGCCAGCTCATCAAGATACATGATCATCCTGCCTGTCTGCGTGTGGCGGAGAAGCAAAGCAGCATAAAACAAACATCATCACGGCAGCGCGATTACGGGAACAAGAAAAAAGCCGCTGGCCGTAAAAAGCGTCGTTATCTGGAGACTATCACCCGATGGTACTTTGCGGTACCGCCGCGCCGTTTGCCCGGCCGCCTTCGATATCTCTCGCCGCTAATCTATTTCTGGTCATTTTTTCCTCTCGTCCGGTCCTCCATGCCAACACCATATGCCACACACGTCGATAATGGGCGTCGCTCTTTGCTCACAACCAATCGTCGTTTAAAGTTTGGTCGAGGAGGCGTTTGTTTTCCCCAGGTTTTTTTATCTAGGACGCAAGCAGAGCCAAAGATTCACCTAAAACGACTTTTGTTATAATATCCTCAAGAACTTTTTTTTGTTTTACCGACGACTACACTCAGTCACTCACACTATTGCAATTTTCAATTCAAGAATTGGTAATACTATACTCACAACAAGAACATCTGTTCATACTCTGAAGCAAATTGCTTGATAGGAAAATTTTGGTTTATTTGAAATAAACTCTAAAGAAAAGCCTAATTTTCTTCTCAATTAGGATTTCAATGTTATTCTAAGAAGTATTTCATATTTTTTTGTAAGGTTATCATATTTTCCAACGGAGCCCCGTTGACTTCGATCAAGAATACAAACATATTGGAAATTTCAGAACCTCCATTAACAATATGATAGTCTTGGTTATAAAATATAAGCTGCTCTCCCGGTACACCTGTATTCGCTCCAAGTAATTCATTTAATTCACATCGACATCTTCGTCAATGACATTTCAGCGTTATGCATCTCCCATTTCATGTATGTTTCTGTGCCTATTATATTCCATTGCTTTATATTTTTATCAACCCTCTTTCAGATGAATGAACTAATGAAAAGTCGGAGACGAAAATGAGTTCACATTGTTTTTCTCAACGTTAAAATATTGTCATGAAACATCAAGAAAACATAATATGTGGGAATAGAAATATTTGCGATTACAATAATTGCCCCCGACTGTTGGCGTGCGAAGTGAATAGATGACGTCAGTATCACTTTGGTAATTAAGATTTGAATAGGATTTTGGAGATTGGAGCTAAGACTTCAAATTTTTCAAAATTTCTAAGATTTTCAAAACTTACTTCATTGCATCTGCAACTATTCTGAAATCCGATAAAAATATTTAGTAAACTAATACCACTACACATGAAATACAGGGCCAATCTTCTTGACACTATTTGCTTAAAAACTAAATATCACTTTTGTAATTATTTATTATCATTTATTATCCTTCAGGTAGAATGCAGTAATTTGTAGTAGCTGTTCAAACAAGCAGGACAGAGTGTTAAAGTAAACGTGGCAACCTGGCAAAAAGCGGGAGTGGCTAGCTCTGTCTGTATTATATTTATCCACTTCTAATACGTAGGCGACATCGGCGTTTATTAGTACATAAATAAAACGACAGTATTACTTAGCGCTGGAGGCAATATATATCTGCTTGTCGAGCAATACATTCTGCGCTGTTATATGGATACATACTTTCAATATTACTTCACTACCATTGAAAGGATATCTCAAAAGGTAGTCTTCTATCAACATCCTCTTCCTCACCATCTCTAACCCCAATTTTTGACCCCTCAAAAACCAAGTTTAGCGTGTTTTTTTTATTTTTTTTCCGTTTTTCAGGATAACTCCGCTGCCACTGTACCTATTATCAAATACTAAAGGTTTTTCGTTCATGTCACAAGAGTAATCATGAGTAAAAGTTTCATTAAAATCCGAGTTGTATTTGAGAATTAGAGGGGGGTCAAGGATTATCGGACACACAGACAGTCCGACATGTCATGAAACCTCAAAAAAAGCTTCACTTATTATCGTGGGAAGTAAAAATACTGATATGAAAGACGTACGTTATGATGATTATCGGTAGTACCGTCCGACCGTCCTTTGCCGTACCGCCCCCTTCGATGTCTTCGCCGTTAATCTATTTATGGTCATTTTTTCGTCTCATCCGATCCTCCATGCCAACACCATATGCCACACACGTCGATAATGGGCGTCCCTCTTCAGACTCTCCGGACGTGGCCAATCGCGATCAGGCTGCTAGCAGGCCGTTGTTTTTCGACTTATGGTCGAGCCTCTTCTTTCTTTGCCCTCTTCATCGCATTCTTCTTGGACTTCTATGTGTGTACTCTGTGGATAGCATGTATTTCGATGGTGATGTACTTCACGTCATTCTGGAAATAAGGAAACCTGTCTATAACCCATTCCAGAACAATGAGCTTCTCCAAAAAATGACTTGTGGAATCGACTTGTCGTTTGGTAGACAGTTTGGTAGAACATTTTTCATGATAGAATAGAGACGAAAAAGTCACCTTTCTTCCAAGTTCCTAATTGTGGATATCATGTGTGATGTCTAACGTATAATAGTAAGATTTAGGTACATACTTTCAATTTTTTAGAATGACCTGCGTATCCGGGTCGAACGTTTCATTCATAATGCGTGGGTTCAAAAACGTGTTTATATTAAACAAATTATTGGAAAAAATCTGATGTTTATTTTATGTCTTTCTCAGCTGATATATCTAAAAAACTGCTCATTTTAAAGCAAAATTGCAAAGAAAAAAGTTCAGTAATTCAATTTCATACAGCAATTAGCTAGTTCAAAACTCAAAAAATAATAGTGCAAACATAGTAAAAAGTATAAAAACTATTTAGTATAGATATGCTCTCCACTAAGCATCGGCTATAGACATGCATGTTTCGTCTTTAGCCTAGACTCTTCAGTATAGCCTGACGGTCTAACTGTGGAGCGAGCAATTGGGTGGTATATAGGTAACCCAGTCAAAAGTGTAATAAGAATATCAACTCATCTCCAAGTGTCGCGCACTATGGCACTGCCCATCGGGAAATTACACTAATTATTATACTCTCTACCTATACTCAAATTATACATTTTCCACCCAAATATTAAACTACTTAATTCTATTAAAAAAATAGCTTGTCCTCAAGTTACCTGGTATAGTTCATTGAAATCATTATTTTCGATCAATATCGAATTATAGTGGTCCAATCAGGACGAAAAGAATGGAAAAGTAACATGGCGAATGTATAAGACGATTATCGATAATTATAGTGGTATAGATAGAAAGCGTTCCTTCATCCTAAAAATCTCCCTATACCCTAATATGTCTCGTAATTATGATGATGATCCTATCTTCTATGAGAAACACCGTAGGTGCATGACATAAAACCAAGATAATTTTGGTAATCACTTCCTGTATACGTGATGTGTGTGATAAATCACGGTCGTCGTAAATCAAGAATGCGTGTTGTTCTGACGATACTGATGCATTCATCCCAAGATTGTAAATTAGACTGTCATTATAGTACCACGCTATACCTGCCTATTTCATAAACAAAAAATCCTTATGAAAATCATTATATGGGGGAGCTTTGAGATGGGATGCGCTTCAGATGTGGTACCGTAATAATTCGATATTGAAACACGATTCATGCTTTTTTATTTTTTTTATTTAGCAGGAGTTCCATGAAATAAGACAATTTACAATAAAAAAAACTCAACATTAATTGAAATATACATACATGATCAGTTTTCTGTTCCGACGCTTTAGCCAGTTAAACCATAATACCCTGTCGATAAACAAATTTGAATGACAAATTACGGAACGCTCCTAGCATGCCATCTTTCACACAAACCTTCAAACTTCATATTGATAGGATCTAGTTACGAAAAATTGCTCTCTAGATGATATCATATTCGAAAAACAAGCAGGTTGAAAGGAGGATGAAAGATGGCTTGGTATGAACGTTTCTCACATTGCCCTTTATTTTAGTTCAACTGGTTTAAAGTGTTTGTACAAAAAGCCTGATTTTTCACAGTTTTCTGAGCGAATATTATCAACGACCACGACCAAGTTTGTGAGATGACCAAGCTCAAACTTACATAGACAATGAAGTGCCTTTTATCAACCTAGTATAAATTAATGTAGCTGCGTATCACTACAAAAAAAACACGATATATTTTCGCTGAATTGTCGCTAGCCTTCAATCCACGAAACAAAAAAATACTACGGGTCAGCAAGTATATAAATCCACTCAAGTAGTTATCTTTGATAAATTAGAAAGGCTCAATTTGTCTTCTCCGTTCACGCATTGACACATTCAAATGGCACCAAATGCCTAACATTCAGAACTTCTATTTAGGACACAGATTGTATCGAAATGCTATTAAAATCATATTTAATTTCAGAAACCACTTCAATGTGAAGCGAATTATTTTATTAGTAATAGATCTGCTGCCACCTCGAAACACCTAGATTATTAATTTACGTACAAGTTCAATTGAATCCATTTAATATATTCTATAATATACACTGTGGACCATTTTGGTGCTGCATGTATTGCCTCCAAAATATTTGAAGATAGATAGGGGACGGTTGAATAGGGAAAATTTGAGACACTTTAATTGTAACGGAAAGAGAGAACTAAAAAGCTATTAAAAATAGCTGTAAACTTTTTATCATTTTCGAAATAGGTGTAAGGACATTATTGCAATTTTTCACGCTGCCTGCAACTTAAGGGGTCTTATAGGGTTCCGACATTAAATTTATGTGGAACAATTAGGTATCAATTGTGTTTTTGTTATGACCGCTATTGTGAATTTAGATTTGCACCATATACGCTAAAGGCAAATAGTCCATCAGACAGGATAAAAAGTATGCCACATTTGAGAATTAGTGTATATCTGAATTATGGAAGAGTTTCATCAAGTAACAGCATCTACAATCTATATGAACACTAAAACTAGTACGAGCGCTCTTCCGTTTCCAGAGTGTTAAGAATTTGGAACTATCTACCTGAATCAGATGTCCCGATATTGCGATCAGTTTAAAGTTCGCTTACAGCACAGCAATCTTCGGTTCCCTTGAGTTTAGGCTTGAATTTTGTGAGTCTCTAGACAGGCCCGGCAAGATGCGAAAAAGCAAAAAATGTTCACCTTTACATCACGGTATTTTTTTTTTAGTTATACAATACAATTTGCTATTTGTGTTTTTCAGATTCTTGTCTCTAGATTCACTCCTGCAGCTGTCATCCCAAAGTCAAAAATTGGCAACCGTCATAGCTATTTTTACTGTGGAAGCCGCTGCTTTAAAATTTTAATTAGAAGTACATCCGTACCACTCTCTCAGGTTCCGCAACCATAAGGTTTTTCTTTTGCCTATAATACTGCGCTTACAGTAGACAGATATTTCAATTTACGTCTCTTGAGAGTATTATAAGGTAGCCCTGAAATTCGGTTTGTTTAGATCCCTCTTGTTCTGGTTAACATCCTACAACGTCACCTCTGTTATACAAACTAATTGTGATGCTAATAGAACCCATAAATAACTAACCACAACGAGCAACAAAAATGGTCATAAGCCACGTACAAGAAGTCATCATCTATTGCCCTCAGCATCAAGCGATTGCGCAAAATGTATCTACCGAGACATGTAACAGAAGTTTCCATAAGTACCCGCCATAAAAGCCTTAATGGGTTCACAGAACCACGAAAGCAAAAACTCGGCTGATAATCATACGACTACAAAGTCTTCAGCTACATCTTAATTTACCATTAGGATTTTTTCTGAGGATCTCTTCGCGACCATAACAAGATGGTAGCCACAAGGATAAGCAGTCGTTTGCATTTCGAAATGGCACAAAACAGAGCCCATGGGGTATTGATGCCAGCCATTAAACAATGGTAATGGTTTTTAATGAAAACACTGGAACCAGTTCTAAATAAGAGGCCCCTTGGTAGCGGTTACCACAGATTGTTTGATGTTTTATCCTTGATGGCTGACTAAAAGTATACTACTTCGCCTTGAATGTGCCAGAAGAAAATAGATAGATCCCCATATGGTATGATTGGCTTGACGTGTTTTGATATCAGATGCCTTTCGTTTCCCGAAAAATTAATCAACATAGATTACAAGTAGGGAAGAATAGGTACCAATGGATTTTTCATGAATCAATAGTGGAAAGCCGATTAAAGTTGATTTGACAAGCAAAATCAGTATAGGAATGTTAAACTCCTCCTTAAGTCTATGAGGAACAAGAATCTTGCAATTTTGGAGAGCGTTTCAAACATGTTTTGGTGTCTATAAATGTTGAATTAAATTGAAGGTTCTGAATGTGGAGTTCTAATTGTTTCAATGTTAAAATGGAGTTGTGAGGTCTCAATGAAGTTCCGAAGCATTCTTAACATTTATTGGAACGAACTTAAAAATGTCTGTACAATGAAAATTCGTGTCACTGGTGTGTCAGCTTTCAACGTTTTTGTCACATCGTAATCTCTGCTACCGCTTTACCTATTTTGAATGAGATTTGGGGAGAAATACTATTGTGGGTTCAGCAGATCACGAGTATTGCCAAGCGTTCGCTAATGTGTCTTGAATGAAATAGCTTAAGGAATAAAATATCTAAAAACGTGAAATATCTTGAGAAATAAAATAGTTTATCACATGAAATATCTCAACGACATTTTTACGTCGATGGTTTAGGTTTTGAAGGGGGTTTCCTTAACACTAGTACAAATGCAGTCGCCAAAAAATATTTCCCCTAAGACAGACAAAAGAAAGGAAAAATAAATAATTTGATAGAAGAATAGCTAGACAGGATAAATAGTATGATAAATTTGAGAGCTCTAGTTTTGAATCTGATGATAGGATCTGGTTAGCTAATTGGCAAGTAATCTGGGTAGCCTTTATTAACAGTCAAATCTGACAGTCCGACGATGATTTAAATATAAATCGAAACGCAACACTGGATGAAAAAGAGTTTTATTTGTGAACTGCGTGTTAAATACATAATCCTTTTATCCGGATGATAGACAGAATCTACAATCTACATTATTACCAAAATAGGTTGCGAGATTTTTTATGGCCTCATCTGGATAAACTACACCTTTTTCTTTTAACAAGATGGAACCACATGTCATACGACGAGGGAAAGTTTGGAATTGTTACGGACACGTTTTCCTAGCCTTGACGTTTCTAGCAATGGTGATTTCCACTAGCCTGCGAGATCAAGCGATCTAACCTCACGGAACTTTTTGTCGTGGCGCTTCTTCAAGGACAAAGTCTAATCTAACAAGTCGTAGACGATTAATGGCCTTTAGCAAAACATTTCCCAAGTTATTGGCGAAACAGAATCGCAACTGTGCCAAATTACTACTGACAATTTTAGGCAAACAGTGGTCATCTAGGTATAAACAATTAAACATTCATGGGGGCATTTGCAGAATATTATTTATAACACATTTTGTTAAGATGAGCAAGAATCTTATTTATTTAAAATTGCTGATTTTATTTAAAAACAAAATCCCAAAGTACTCATCAGAACACTCTGTAGATAGGCTCAACAGAAATAGAACACAGCCCTCGTATTTAATCTCTCGGATAAAACACCTGGTTCTGAAACAAACTGTGTTACCTAAGAACCGAAACAACTTTCTGTAGCAAGCCCCTGGTAAAATTCACTTAACGTACAGTTATTAGGCGTGGAGTCTAAAACCGCTCAGAGTGCGTATGATTTATTACCTTTAACTTAATAAAAGACACCCTGAGGCTGATGCATGACCCTAAACAAGACATAGGCATTGTTTATTACGTTATACCGTAATGGAAAATCAGTCGAAAAACATCTTAGCCGGAAATAATTATAATTTATTGTAACAGTTTCAGGCGCTAGAGCTTTAATATTTTCGTAGATGAAAATTGGACTTCTTCATCCATAGATTCAACCAGACGTGAAGGCTATTCATTAGAAAGAGTTTGAGGATAATGTGCAGGTGGTACGATGAAAAATCGTTTCGTAGATAAGATAATCTCGGAAATAATAACCGATGATATTGGTTTAGGTTGTAATTAAGCAGTGAAAGTTATCTATGGTTGGACAGCTGTGATTTAAGAAAATCCAGTAAATCAGATTAATTATCTATGTCCCAAGCATTAAAATGAGAAAGCAGCAGCAAATATACGTTGGAGAGACAAGGAGGCTCTATGAAGGCCGCGTCAATATTCAACGAGCTGGATAGCATAAATATAGTATAGTTGATCCTATATGGGCAGTGCATCATTTATTTGGTATTTTCAAAACATTTTTATTCTCCGGACCTGTTATATGTACCTCTAGAAACTAGTTTGTATAGGTAATACAAATTGGGAAAAATCAAATATGATTATTTTGTAACGCTCAGTACCAAGATACAATTTCGAATTTGGGAAATATCCGCTACATAAAACTAGTTTTGTCCATTTTTTTTGGTAAATACCTGAATTTTTTTGTATGTGCATGAAATGCGCCATCTTCAGGGCCATTCCAGCGGTATGCGTCAGCTATTTCATGGCTATTTCCGCGCCCATTATTTTCTATTTATTTTTATTTTTTTCAGACCCACCCCCCTCAGGATGAAAGAGCTGTTATAAAGTTGGGGTCATGACTGTTATGAATAGGTTTCGTTACCAATGGTAGACGTATATCTTCTGGCTTAAGTACAGGTACATATTTATTATATTCTATGTTTATCTGTATAATACATCTCAAACTAAAATTAAGAAAAATACTGTATGAGAGAAACGTAAGAAAGAACTCACATTAGTATAGCTTAGACACTTCTTTGTTTATGTAGATTGTAGACGCTCTTACTTGGTGAAACTCTTTTATCATGTAGATAAAAAGTTGTGTACTTTTCACGAAACTGTATGAAAACTACACGACATTTTATCTACTTTCTTGGTTCTTTTCTTTAAGTTTAAGTTTTCGATATTTTCACTATTTTAGATGCAACTCGAGTCAAGGGAAATCAGAATGTGTGATACATTCTTTATCACATCACACTAATTAAATTAGCTAATACTTAGATTATTTTTCCAAGAATAACAACATTTTAGAATGACGTTGAACTATCGCACCAAGATTATAAAAGGCTGTCAACCCAAGATAATAGTATTCTTGTGAGATTCTCACTTTGAGATTCTGATTGCTTTGCACATATAAGAAGGTATGATACACTTGAATGGAAGCACATATTTTTCTTCTGAGAATTTATTTTTACCA
Organism: Bruchidius siliquastri; assembly: GCA_949316355.1. Lineage (NCBI taxonomy): Eukaryota > Metazoa > Arthropoda > Insecta > Coleoptera > Chrysomelidae > Bruchidius > Bruchidius siliquastri. The sequence goes on along the minus strand of OX438532.1, from coordinate 12,620,726 downwards.
CGCTTTTTATTAGCTTCATATGTATCTATGTATGTATGTTTGTATAATGGGATCTTCGAACGCTATTTTCACCAACTCAAAACGGAGAAAAAATTTGAATATTGAAGACTTATCAAGGACCGATGACAATACAATAGTTTAATAAGTTTGTCTCATTATTACTTTTATTTCCAAATACTTAATATAAAAATCATATTTGAAAATATTCAGTGTGTATAAAAACGTTTAGCTTGACCTACGTATTGGATGATAGTATACCTGTTGGAACGTAGATACACGACCGTATCACCTGTGGTGGCATTTCACCGTCTACGTCAACCGATGAAGGCGGCCATTTTGAATTTTTCACGTTTTGAATAAATAAGCTATTAAGTTTTTGTGCGCCGTCGCCTGGCCCGGCCGGGTCAGACATCGAACAACCCTCCGTGCTGTGGTGCCACTCGTAAATTATGTTGTTTTCAGCGCGGCGAACTACGATTATGACCTGCCGATGGCGGTGTTTTTATTTTTTGCCACCGACAGATGCGATACGCTACGAATCCTCAATCTAGCGGAGCCTCTACATAACCATATGGAATGACAATGTTTTTTAGGCCCCTCTAACAGTGAGCAACTGGAGAGGATCTAATTGCAAATTCAAATATTCGTAGTCGAACGCGTATCATTTTTACTTCCCATGCCAATTGGTAAGGAAGTAAGTGCTTAAGAAATTATCCATATTTTCCCAAAAATAGTGCAATTTTAGTAATTGTACATACCCCGAGGTTTTGGATATCATTCAGTCATTACTTGTGAGAGTGTGAAAAATGTTTTTTTGCTCTTTCTTCTCCTTTTGATTTTTCACAAGCAATGATTGTCTAGAAAAATTGGCTGAACATTACAGAAATCTGATAGTTTTTCCCATAATCTGAGAATTTATCAGCCTTATATCTGGTAGTATTTTCCCATGTTTGTCTAGAGTCTATATTGACGAGTCTAGGCTAAAGTCGGAATATTTATGTCTATAGCAGGTCTAATGCATAGTGGAGAGCATACACTTGAAACTTGAAACTTGTTTCAAGTGTATGCTCGTTACATTGAAAACTCCCCTTCTGATTTTAGTCCTTGAGCGAAAGTACTCTTTCTTACAATTAAAAAATATTAGGAGATAAAAAGTGCCATTCATAGAATTAGTAGCAAAAGCTCTTGGTAGATGGAATTCCTCCTACTTTGAGAACCATTGTTAAGTCTTGCAGATATTTTTTAAAACAAACCTGCTCTCCCCGGTGTTTTGCCATATGGGCGCCCATGTATACAGCTACATAACTAACACTTAAAAGGATCCGCATTGGATGTGCACCACTAAAACATACATACACTTAACGCTGGAAAATAGAAGCTGATTTTTATGGAGTCTCCTAATAAATACATTGTCTCTTTCCGCAAACCGTTTACACGCACGTAATGGTGTCCGCGTCTATAATTTCTTTCTCCGTTTGCAGGAAGGCTATCTTGTTACTATATATATTATATTCATGGTTTGCTGATTAAGCGTCTCTTAATCACACCTTTCTGGTCGTCAACTTCCTGCTCCTTCAATACTGATGTTTTGTCTGAAATCGTGTTTTTTATTTTATGTACTTTAAAGGTAGTACGTGATCGATTGCTTTAGAAAGTAGGCGTTGGAAAAAATCACCAAAAAACAACCTCAGTACGCGGATCAGAGTAACAAGTGAAACACGATGAGATCAACAATCGACGGTTGTTAATTGCATAAACAGTTTTCTAATATTGTGAATTGATCTGGAAAAAAGGGTTGTGGAATTATCTTCTTTAAAACTTCTAAATATATTAAGCATGAGTTACAGCTCTAAACATATTTTTTTGTATATCTCTGTTTACCAACCATTTAATCAATGAATGCCGAATAACATAATTAATGTAGATTGTAGATGCTCTGACTGACACGTCACTGAAAGAAGGAGAGTTTGTGAAACTTTCTGCCACAATACACAATTTTTAACAAAATTAATTTAATTAATGCATGTTCACTCAATCAAGTGATTTCCGTTTTTCTGAACATGTAATTCGTAGCATTTTCAGAATTATGAGTTACTGAAGAGTCTGTATAGAGTAACACCTAACACCCAAATACTACCTTCACATACATTTAGCAAGATGAAATAAATCGTCTTGCCACATCCATTTATCACTCCGGTGCATCTCCTTGATCTGTACACGTATAAACGATGGTGTAGCTTTCATTAAATTTAATTACGTGTAATTACGGAACATGAACACAATTATTATCTCGCATTTCGACCACTTCACGCTTTTCAGCTACTGTGATTGCTGCATAAGAGAAAAAAAACTGAAATCTGCAAACAATGGCGTAAACAAGATATTTATCTCTCTCGCATATCGAATCGTGTTTCGGTTGTTATTTGTTTTCATCTTCCATGGGCCACTGCGTGTGTTTCTCATTTCCAATTTTGATCAGATATGTAGCGAAAAAGTGTGAAAGATTTTCGTATTGCTGTCTATTTATAGGTAAGATTGAAGTAATCTTTTGGTAGCACAGGTGGCGGCAGGCAGCAAATTTATTTTTGGGTCTTATTCCTTTAATTTTTATTGAGGCTTGAAATGGGAATTTGGAATAATAATAATTTAATTGAAACGCAATTAATTTTGATATATAGATAGATAATAGAAACGAGAATATTTTAAACAATTTGGTTAGGAAAAATTCAGATCTTTTTTATCGAGACAGGAAAAAATGGTATTTGAAATAATAATAATTTAATTTTAAAAAAATTAATTTTGAAATTAAATTTTAAACAGAAACAAAAAGGATATTGAAAATATTTTGAATTGATAAATTTTAACAGTCTCATATAAGTTTTTGTATCAAAGATTACAACCAAGAATTTTTGCTGAATCAGTTAACTATAAAATTCGGATATTTATTTGAATATTTAGATTTGAGATTACATCTTCTTCCTTTTTCCCAGTACAAAACAAGATTTTAAATTTTTTTGGAATAACAAGGAGGTTATGGTCTGAGGAGTACTGTTTCAATCTATGAACATCATTTTGTGAAATTCCGATAGATAGTATTATCTAGTTGGGTTTCAACCACTTCACGCTTTTCAACCGCTATGATTGCTGCATGCTATGAAAAAGTTCCAATGGCGTAATCACAATATTTATATCGCGCGGGCATATCAAATTGCTTTTCGATTGTTATTTGTTTTCATCTCTCATAGCCCACTGTTCGGTTACGGGTTGTTACTCTTTTCCAATTTTGATCAGGTATGCAGGGAAAAGGCTTTTTGCGTTTTGGTCAAGTCTCGCAACCAATTCGATTGAATTATTGCTGTCTAACAAGTATGTGTTCGAAAAATGGGAAAAAATCTATAGATTAACGAACCGTTCAAAATAACTTACTTATAATAGACGTTGTAAGAAGTTTAATTTGATTTGAGCTTGATTCTCGCTAGATAGATACGTTACGCGATTGATTTGTTACGGTACAATGAGAATTATTAGATGAAAGTTTTTCAATACATGATTTATTTTTAGTTAGGTTTCGATATCGTTGGATACTTTCTTATTGCTTCATATACAGAGGATGCCAAAAGATTGATTATTTTTAGTAGTACAGGAGGCCAGACCTTCCCAGGAATAGTTTCTCGCACTGATAAGACATACAGACAACCGCAAGGCAAATGTTTCACGGTCGCATCCTCCCGTCTACATTCCTGTTTTGAATCCCTCAATTTTTTACTACTCGCATGTGTGGCGCTCCGAAGCATTCCCTGAAGCTTGGGGACACCATCGGGAAACCAGTAATACATCAAGTGAATGCGTATGGCCGTACAAAGGACTTCCACAGTCTGGAACATCAAAGAAGAGAGGCTGATATGTCTCTATTCTATCGATATTATTATGACACATGTTCGACCGAGCTGTCTCGCATAACACCAACAGTCGTAAATACTAGAGGAGTTTAACAAGCGCATCCACACCAGGTCGAACTCCCAAAGCCTCGAACGAGCCTCTTCCAAAAGTAGTTATTTTTGGAGATCCTCGTCATTTTAGAATTAATGCCAGGCAGCTTGATCTCCTATGGTTACGATTTTAATGTCAACGTCCACTCGCATCGCTTCTGGAGCCCGATGGACTTTTTGCCAAGTACCGAAAATGTAATGCAGTATTCAATAGCCTTGACAGCAGCAGACTATTTTTATTATTATTATTTTTATATAATTGCAAAATTTTTAATGTAGATATAATTCCTCCGCTAACGTCAATTCTGTGTCTGTTGTGTATACATTATAGTGTAATCTATGTTATTCTTGACTACAATATCTGGTTACATCTTAATGCAACGAATTCAAATATTTATTGTAAGTTACAATTTTTGCTATACCTTTTTTATGTTATTTCATATAAATATATTTTTAAGCCCTTAATAAATCATAAATGTGCATGCACTCGAAAGCTAGGAATTAATAGGAATTGAATGAAAATAGCTCACTTCGCAATTTTATTTGCCGCTTCCCCATTACAGTTGTTTATAACCTAACTGGTTATTCTCGGCAATGGCCACGTCTCAACCATATTATATATAAAACATAATGCGTGATAGTGAGCACATTAGTTGGCAATTTTTCACCGTTCGTTGTACGAATGCGATCGTTTTCCGTCTTAATAAAACGGCAGCAGCTCAAGCAATAATTGCTCTCATGTACGGTCGTAATGACTGGTAATTAAAAGTAATGAAAGCTGTACCGTGGTCGGTCATAACCGCTGAATACAGATTACCAACCAGATAAGAACCGTAATAACAAACGGTGCCGAGCGGTCACCGATTAACACTTGCGTTTGCTGGGGAAAAACAAACCAAACGCGGTGGGCAGGATTTCAAATTGCGAGGCAGCCTGCTTGCAATTGGATAAACGCTCAATTTTCACATGCATTATGCTCGCAGTGAAGTTGATTCATGGCATTTGGTACATAGGGGATCATTTAGAAATTTACGTTGATGTCTTTGCTGTGAGGTTGCCTAATTGGTTTTCAATTAGCTAAAAATGGAGACAGGGGAGCCTTGTGAGAGTATCGAATGTTAGGGATCAGAACTCAGAATAAAATCACCCCACCACTCATCCATCCATTCATTTAGTACAGTTTTTTCTTTTTGAAATGTTCCGTTCTTGTAGTCTTATGATACCATTGATTTAGATAGATAGACACAGCAAACGAGTTCGAAATTATAAGAGCACACTTCGCAACATTTTATTGCCAATTTTCCAATTATACGATTTGCTGTTCATACATATGTATATAGGAAAACACTTTTCAATTTTTCAATTAAAACCGTTGCCCCTTGGTTAATTATAATATTCACTTCATCTTGAAACGATACAACATAACTCTGGTTCTTTTTCTTTTGTATTCATTAAACATGATCTTAGGTTAGGTGCTGACCTATTAGCTATCCTTATTTGATTATCATACACTGTTTTTATTGTTTTGGATATATTATTGGAAATGTTTCCAATGTGTAAGTCAGGTATTTATAGGATTTTATGTGCCTTTTGTAATGCTGTTTATATAGGTCAAACAACAAGAGCATTTACAACAAGGTACAGAGAACATATAAGTGCCTTCAAAAAACGACATCCAGAAAAATAAAATTTCGCCAAACACTTACAAGATACTAATATGAAGTTGGCAACGACAATAGAATGAGTGAACTTCATACTTGTGATAAAATACATGATCTAAAATTCATGGGAACATTAGAGATTCAAAAATATCTGCGGAATCCTAATTTCATTGTAGTAAATGAACATACTGATCTTTAAAACTCAATTTTTATCGATACACACTCTTGAAATATCTTACATCATAGAATGTATTAAAAAGAATGAAACAGCTCAAGGAATAAAATATCTAAAAACGTGAAATATCTTAAGAAATAAAATAGTTTATCACATGAAATATCTTGAGGACGTTTTGACGGCGATGGTTGAGGTTTTGTAGAGGTTTTCGTTAACACTAGTGCAAATGCAGTCGCCAAATAAGACAGACTAAAAAAACATTAATTATTTAATAGAAGAGTAGCTGGACAGGATAAATAGTATGCTAGATTTGAGTTCTAGTTTTGTATCCATGATAGGATCTAGTAAATTAGTTGGCAAGTAATCTGGGTAGCCTTTGTTAAAAATCAAATTTGACAGTTCGATGATGATTTAAATATAAATCCAAACGGTTCACTGGAAGAAAAAGAGTTTTATTTGTGAAACTGTGTGTTAAATACACAATGCTTTTATCTGCGTGACGGAAGAGTTTCACCCAGTAAGACATCTACAATCTACATGATTCATAATGATAGTATATGGATAGATCAGGAACCCACATTCGATGTTCCAGACTATGGAGCTCCTTTGTGAGGTGAAGCGCATGCATCAGACGTATTTTACGTTTCTAAATTGTGTCCAGAAGCTTTAGAGAGTGCTCCGGAGCGCATCCCCACACATGCGAGAAGTACTCCGGCGATGGTCTGATTTGAACCTTATAAAGTAGCTGTTCCAGTGAATACAATTTGCTGGAGCGGAAATGAGCCCCCAGTTTCTGGGACGCCGTTCTATCAGGGTCGGCAACATGATCCTGTCAGAAAATGTTACTGTTTATGTTAATCCCCAGCAGCTTGATGGAAGATGACTCAAGTATTGGCCGTCACAAAAAAAGTGGGTGGGAGAGGGAAACTATTCACATCCAGGACCAGGAAATAATAAGGAAAGTCTGTGTATGTGACAATTTGAACGATCTACAAATTGAGTACGTTAGTAAAATCGTTGATATATGGAAGGAAGAAGTTATATGGGTTTTTGTACTTTTCGTCTCCTATCCTCACTCTACTAAACCTGATGTTAAATGATAATTACGTATTACAACGGAATTAATTAATTCATTTCTCCATTTCCGTTCGTTTCCGGTTAATATTGCTAAGGGCGGTGACACTTTCTATCCCCACCAACCACAAATATGAAATCTTCCAAGGAATGCCCCCAAGGCCAACTCGAAACCATTCTAGAAAATTTATTCGAAAATAAACGCCGACAGTTATCGGATCTCATCTCAATAAAAACCACCGAAACAAGGCGATCGAGCGGCGGAAAGCTGTCGCTACCCGACGCGACGGACACGACGGCCCACAAAAACTCCCACATTAAACCCCCATAAAGGCGTAGCATTCCGGCGTTTCGTCTGTGATACTCCCGCGGCGCGGCGATGATAGTCGAGAGATAGCTTTCATCTTTATATAATTCGTCGTGTTGTGCAGCAGATCAGACAGCAACCCGCATCCCACAATCAAGATACCGGGGCCGAGGTACACACGGCTTCACCGCGACAAATCACTGAACACATTTTAACTCCGATATAAATTAAACAATACAAAACGGGCCTTATCCTTGAGGTAGTTCCGACTCAACCAGATCTATAACTCTCTTGTCTTTCTGGTAGCATGGGCGCCGAAACAAATAGTTGCGACTTATTTGTTATGTTCTTCATTTTTTATAGATATCCCCACGCTCCGTAAGCCATGTGGGAGGACGAATGTCTATTCACATTGACCTTATAACTATGTAGATTGAAACCATCGGGAAACAAAGCCCCCGGTAGCTCATTCCATAACGCCGAAGTTCTCCAAAAAGAACGGCTTTTGGAAGAGGCTTGTTCAAAGCGTTCGAAGCTCGACTTGGTTAGGATGCGCCCGTTGGGCTTCTCTAGTGTTTGCTGTACTGACAACTCTGGTGTTATTATACGCGACAGCTGGGTCGAACATCTATCATAATAGTACCTATAGAAAGAACATATCAGCCACCCTTCTTCGATGTTCTAAATCTAAACTGTGGAGGTCCTAAGTCAGGCGCATCCACTTGCCGTATTGGTCGTTTCTGGATTGTGTTTAGAAGCTCTATGAAGTGCATTGGAGCGCATTCCAGAGAATACAATTTTCTGGAACAGAAGAAAACACCCAGCTTTTGGGGCGCTGACCTAGCAATAGCAAGGCCACGAACAAGATTGTGCCATAACATGTTGTTGATGTTAAGTCGCATAAGTTTAATGGAAGACGATTCAAGTAATGTGCTGCATCCCTCTATCTCCACTGCTCGCATACTAGCTTCCTTGTCAGGGTTCATGTCTGACTGCACGTTGAAGTGAACTCCATTCGACAATTCTCTCAATGTCCTCATTAATCTGAACAGAATCCCCCCTCACCGAAATAAAGTTTCTCGGGATGTTAGTGGTTTGTCCGGTTCCATTTAGAAAACTAGGGTGCTGTCATTTGCGAAGCTGTAGATACAACAAGAAGAGCGTTGGAGCAATTACAACTCTCTGATGAACATCTCAATTTGAGACACTACGTTTTCTTGAAGTTTCATGACATATACATAACCAAAAACCATGTCCACCCGTTTTCCTCGATCTTTCTGTCTGTCGAACTCCGTACAGTAATCCTTGGCACGTCCTTAACTCGGGAAGTACTTTTTGGATTTTGATAAATCCTTGACACTAGGATACTAAGGTGACAAGGACGAAACCCCTTTGTAGTTTTTGAGATTCGATTCAGTGTCGACAGAGTTATCGTCAAAAAACGAGAAAACGTTCCACAGGTCCCTGAATATATATCTATTTTTTTGGATGGGAAGTCAGCTTCAACCTACTTTAAGCCAATTACAATGCATACAACACCCAGCATGCTTTTGTGTCCATTCGCGTTAGTTCTTAAAAGCAACCCCTTTCCACCTAGTCCCACAACCCTCAGTCTATACGGTAACCTAAGGCTTCATAGCGACCAGAATGACAGGAGATGTCGTGACAGCAGTCCCATGTACAATCTAAAATGTGTCCAATCAAGAGAGAAGCCAAATTATCCATCTCTAGTCAAATCGAAGAAAACTTACATGACCTTCAGAAGTGAAATAAAATAATTCTAGGATCTAGTCAGCCAGCTCATAGTAAATGATATAAAGAATACTGAGTCAATCCAAACGATAAAATAACTTCTATGATAAAATATATGTACTTTTTGCTAGAAGTTATGTGATAAAGACGGAATGAACGGACCTCTCATAGTTTACAAATTACTTCATTGTAACCCAGCAAAATATTCTGAATGCGCGTCTATGTTGCTTGTGTTCGGTCGGTGTTCTTTAAAGCTTTGTTCGCCTAATATAGAATGGATGATGGAGTTGAGGTGTATATTACAAATCTGCCGGAGTATAACTGCTTTGAAAACGTATAGCGCTATTTATCTCTAACTGTTCAGCAGATATAGCTGACAAATATGTTGTATAGTCTTACTCGAATGCTGTTCGAACGTATTGTTCCTATCATTTACTTGGATGAAATTTATCATGCTTTGCAAGTACGTTGCTATACTTGTGATTTTCTATTCTCTATATATAAATTATCAATTAATAAATGATAAATTTCGTTGTTAGCCGACCGTCCTTATTTTTATCCTAGCACAACGCTGCACGGAGGGGCACAATTCGTTCTCTTTCTATCTTCCTTGCCGTCTCGCTCACTTCTCTACTCTTAGCGTTCAGACCAACAGAGCTGCAATCTGCATTTGACAGTTGCCGTTGTTTTTTGTAATACAACTACTAATAATATATTACACAATTTCGGAGATTGTACGGTTCAAGAGTCATTATCAACTGTTAGATTTTACAGACCAGGGACAGCGTTGCCAGATTGCGTAGTGACTGCCAAAATTGGTCCACTTTCTCTTTGAATATAAATAATGCAAATAGATGGTTCGGTGCACTAACTATGATGAAGTAACGAGAAATATGCACTACTAAAATCTTTCTACTGTTGTCGGTGGCTCTACTCGTGGCCTGACCTTTAGAGGATAGAGTTGCCACATTTCATAGTAACACCCAAAAGTAGTCTACTTTCTATATGGAAAATGGGTTTCACGAAACTCGGGAGAACTATTTTATTAATACCGGATTGATATTGTTTTTTGGGACTATTGCGTCCATGGAGATCTGACGACCTCCGTGTGTACTTTAGAAGAGATCCTCTTTGCTTTTCGTCCCCACGAACACAGGTAGAAGTAATGCAACAATCGCGTAGCTCACACACGATCCGCCTCTAGTCATTGCTTGATTGGCAGGTACAAAAGACAGCAGATTTAGTGGCTAGATAGCAACGGCGGGCATGCATTATACATTAGTCATTGTATTCCGCGACAAGTGATGACGTAGATAGTTGGACATATCTGGCTGCATTCATCTCGCGCGGTACCAACAGGCAATGGGTGGTCTGCCGCTGGGAGACCCTATCTGATAGATAAAGATGGCTGATTAGGAGTGGGTGCGCGCGCCCTTTGACTTTCGACCCTCGCATGAGAAAGCGACTAATAGATTTATGAGGACAATGAGAAAGGAGGACAGATCGCGGTTTTGTTTATTTATAAGCAGTGGTATAGGACAAATACTAAGCGGAATTTATGTAACAAAGTAGTGACTGTAGAGTACAGCTCTATGGAGAAACATACAGCCCTCATTTGTCACTCCAGGAGACATAAAAGTAGAAGCTTCAGCAAGCACAAAAACTCATTTCCTGGGTAGTTCAGGGATGATGATCCAGAATCTGGTCCACATTCCTGGAGCAGACCTGATGAGAGAACGAGGAGAATCCGGAGACCGACGTTAGGCAATTTTGGTATCTGCCCCTCTCCAAAAGGACGCACTCTACCACTTTTTGTGTTTTTTCAAAGATAGTGGGCGGTTTTCTGCGCTTCTAGATCCGATGCACGTATGGGTTTGGACTCTGAAATTTGATTATCGAAATAGCGTAATGCCTCAAGGAGGGCGTATTTCTAGAGAAGCAGCCCACTCGAGGTTCTGTGCAGGCCGAAATAGAGACCGAATTCGTAATTAGCGCCACGGATTTACTCACGGAGCGAGTTTTTGTTTCTTTAGTGTGAATATTTTTATGTTTAAATTGAGTTTCAACACCCCGTTGTCATGAAAAAGAAAGTCCTCGTTGTTGTTAAGTGAACTAGACTCGGTATAGGTATGTATTTGGGGGCGCTGAATATGAATATGATTATTAGAAAAAGCGTAATAGCTCAAGGAAAGTCCATTATGAGATGAGAAACCATCCAAGAACCCACAGAGCCACCCTTAGGGGTGGGGCGGAAACGGAGGTCAGATTCGTGATTAGCGCCACCGAATTACTCAGGAACGAGTTTTCGTCTTGAAAACGAAATTTTCGGATTTTAAAAACTATGAAGATTCACAATCATTTAAAATTTAATTCTGAAAGATCGACTTCCCCAAAGTTAGATCTAAATTTTTATGTCTAACCTGATACCATTCCGTAGTACAGCGTTGACCTACTAGTCAAATTGATTCCAGATTTTTCTCCTACTACTGTAGTTTTTGCCTTTGTGCATAATTTATCATATATCTTATCTCTTTTTTCAGATGATTAAGTAATTTTTTTCAAGATATTTCGAAAAAAACAAGACAAAAAATTATAGTTTTATCTAAAAAAATCAACTCATCTAAAGACAATAATAATGTGCAATTTTGTTATAAGCATGTATGCCGTATAGTTTCGTTATGCATTTATTAGTATCAATGAAATAAGAAAAATGATTTCTTGTTTCAAGTGCTCCTATTTGCGGAACTATTATATCATAGATTTTTCTATATGAGCCTCCCAATTTGAGCTCCTCTCTCAATTAACGCATTAAGTTTGTACATTCTAACAAAAAGTTTTGCTATTATTAACTTACCATAAAATATTTTTTTCCAAATTTAAAATCCATGTATAGGTTTTCTTTGATTTAATCAGAAAGAGCTCTCCAAAATATGCGAGAATCAGTTGGTTCGAATTCAGACTGTGCAAAGTTTTTCGTCTAACTGAAGTAATGTATGAGCGTTCTAAAATAGTAATCTTTGTGTAACTGGTGGAATGGTGGAGCTTCTGGACAAAATTAAAAAATCTCCGCAGTCTGAAACATCGAGATGTATGTGTTCCAATTCTATAAATATTATCACGGCAAATATTTCCAGAAAACGTTCTTTTGAAAAACCTCGGCATTGTGAGATGTGCTCCCAGGGAGTTTGTTTACCGATGGTTACAATTAATAGCGCTTTTCAATGTGAATAGTCCTTAGTGATTTCGCAGCACTTATGGAGTGCGATAGGCTTTTTGCCTTTGCGAGACGTTATCCTCTTATGAGCACAAACCTGGTATCCTAACGAAAATTCTTTATTCACGAAGTCCAAGGTCCTAACATCTGTACTGTCTTGATGTTGCTATCACACCCTTGATTGGGTAATGTATATACTATCCGATTGCTCTCTACAGCTAGATCGCCAGGCTATACTGACGAGTCTAGGCTAAAGACCAAACATGCTTGTCTATAGCAGATCTGATGCATAGTGGAGAGCATACGCATCTTGAATTAAACTCAGACTGCCACGAAAGAAACGTTGACCTCTCTGCTATTGGTGAATATACGTTCACATGCATAAACGATCATATTTTTATCGCTTTATTACAAAGCCCACATGAACATTCTCGTGTGCAGTCATTTATTTGAAAATAACGAACCATGTACGGTACAAATTGGCTCTCCGGTTTCTTAGAAATCTCCAAAAATTATATTTCCCGCAGCCCGCCTGACCTACATGCTGCGAACGAGCACCATAATGGGATGGATGGAAGGTTGAAGTGATTACACAGCACGTCTAAAGAAGCTATAAAGCAACGCCATGCTTTGAGTACGTAATAAAGGTAAATTGTTCTTAAAAAATTGATTGCGCCGAAATTACAATAATTTTGTTCACATAAAACCGAATTATGATGGTAGGTTTTCGGCTTTGAGTTATGCCCACATACCAAGGCGCAGTCATCAGTGGTGTAGGTGAGACAATGTTTAGAGGTAAGAAGCTTTACGAGGGTCCAGCTGAAAGTCTTTAGATATTCCTAATCTATACAAGTTGAAACAAGTTTGAGCACGCAGATATTTTGTCTAAAGTTGTAAGTTTTTTCACGTAAAGGCAGCGCTTGAATCGTTCAGTAGTTGCCTTGCTACGGTCACGAATGCATCTAAGTGTTGGCCGAATTAGAACGTTAAAATGGAACCGGGAAGTCGCGATTTTCGAGCCATGATTTTGTATTACTACAAAAAGGGACTTAAACAAGCGGAATGTCACGAAAGTTTAGTGAGTTGCTCTGGAGACTCTGCCCCTTCTAGGGCTACAGTATGGTATGAAAAGATCCCACATATAACCTACACGAAGAATGAGGCTTCTCTAGTGATTGAATCGGTAGCGGTCCGAACAATTATTCATGATCACCTTCGCCTAAGGAAGCGGTGTTCCAGATGGGTGCCACATTATTATTGACCCGTGAGCAAAAAGCAACAAGAGTTGATTAGGCAAAGTTTATGCTTGAAAAATGTGATAAATGGGCACAGTAAAAACATTTCAATATCGTAACCGTAGACGAAACATGGTTATATCATTATTATCCCGAAACTAAACAGCAGTCATTAGTTTGGTGCTTTGAGAGTGAGCAGCCCCCTTCGAAAATTCGTCGTTCTAAGAGTGTTGGAAAGAAAATGGTCGCATCTTTTTTTTTCTAGAAGTGGATACATCACAACGGTAGCCTTGGAAAATCAAAGAACAGTTACTTCTGAATGGTATATAACCAAATGTGTTCCTGTTCTCTTCCAAGAACTATGCAAGAGCCGTCTAAGGACTGGCCTGCGGGGTATTCAATGGCACCATGACAACACACCCGCCCACAGCGTCGCTAGAACACTCGATTTTTTTGCTGAACAGAGTGTCAAACTGTTGCCTCACCCACCTTATTCTTCGGACCTAGCTCCGTGCGAATTCTTCTTATTCCCTAAGCTCAAAGAAAGGTTACGAGATCGCCATTTTTGCACCGATGAAGAGGCAATCGCTGCATTTGAGGAGGAAATAAGCAAACTTTCAAAAGAACGTTGGTCACAAGAATTTGACAAGTGGTTTTACCGAATGCGTAAATGTATTGAGGTAGGGGGAGAATATGTTGAAAAAACAGAATAAAGTTTAAAAATAACCTTGTAGTGTTTCTGTATCTAAAAACTTCCAGCGTGACCCTCGTATATATGTACATGTTTAGGAGAGCGGTAGTATTGACTGATTATGTTGATGTAGCAATTGAAATCTTAAGGATGCAGTCATTATGATAAATCATGTGTTTTCAGTCGAGCTTTCGGAAATGTTTATTTCCATTATCAGGACAAACTACAGAGGGGAACGATCAGTTTTATATATTATATGTAAATGTATTTGAGGCAGGGGTAAATAAGTTGAATATATTAACATATGCGTGGTAAATGAAAACAAACAGGTACTGGTAACGGCAATCCAAATAGCTATTTTCAACAGGTCCTTAAATCGGTGGAAGCCAAGCGAAGAAACAAAGCAGCAGTAGCAGAAGCACCGGTATCGGCATCCGCATATTCTTAGTAAATGCAGCAACAACAATGGCAACCGGAGAACAAGTAAGACATTTTACAAGAAGCTGGTTCTGGAGAATCGTTGCGGAGAGACGAGCAGAGCAGAGCAGAGAAGACAACCGGCCGAACAAGTTGTCCAATCGTGAGCCGCGCTGACCGGCCTGAACCGGGCTCCACCGACAAAAAGGCCACGACAGAACGCAGACTGCTCCGAAAAACTTAACAACCAGCGACGGACCATGCGGGGTACAAAATTTCATACGTAGTGCTGAAGAATGACTTTGGACATGTCCGTAATAAAAAAATGGCATAAGAGCGAAAAAAACGAATGGTTATAGGTAGAGACAGGATTTTATGTATTTGCATATTTGGCCAACTCTTAGCCGTAGCGGCATATTTTATATAAAATCTAGTGGTAATAGTAATATTTTCCCTACATTTATTATACTTTTCCAAACAAAAGAAATACAAATCATTATACGATCATCAGATTTTTGAATGAGTATATTATGAATATGTTTCCTGAATCTTGTGCAAATGGAAGAGTATCTATTTCTCTCAGATGCTGCTCCCAATATGATCAAGGCAGTCAAAGACCTCTAAGTATTTTATCCAAATTTGATCCATGTGTGTATATTGACTCGCTGAAAGAGTAGAAGCTACGTTTGAAAATGTCAATGAACTGTTTACAGCAACAAAAAAGTGTTTCTTAAAGCACCTGGTCGCAATAAGGCCAATAAAGACAAACAACCAAATATGTCTTCACCTGGTACCTCCTGAACTAGTGGTAAATCGATGGGATACGTGGATTTTAGCTGTGTTGTTTCACAATGAACATCAGATGTACAGTAAATGACGATAAAACAGCGAATGTCAGTTTGTCAATCCAAAGAAGCATTCAATACTTCGAGTATAACAAAATATAGTTGTGATAAGCACTCATTTTCCCCACATATATGCGAGTATTTAATTTACCGTTAACTGAATCTATTCAGTTAATGACAAAAATTGCCAGAGGTATTTCCGCGTAAATTCAAAAACATTTTAAAAAAATAATCCAGGCTTCGAACTTTTGCCAAATTACAATTTATTAAAGAGAGTAAAACTTTTGCCAGTAACAGCAAGCACCCACATTCAAATACCAGTTATGTCAGTACATGTGGAACGTAACCGTTGCCCTCATATGTGTGAAAGACTATAATGCCTTGACAGGCCCCAAGGCGTGAAGAAGACTTTGTGACCTTGTTCAGATCCCAAATATCCCACTACACTTCCTTATTTTAGCTTAGAGTGTCTAGAATCAGTCTTCTGATATGATATTCCATAGTTAGATATTTTGTTTCTGGCTTATGGCAAATGTCTTAGTGCCAAAAAAAAAATTTGGAACGTACTTTCCACTTATAAAAACATTTTAAATGATCGAAAACTCAAACGTACTTCCGAGGATTTGGAACGAGTGTGACGGAATGTTAAATAATTGTTAACTATGATGACATTCAAAATCATATAGACAATGGAAGTCCTAGATACAAGATTGAAAGCAGTATTTGCTATGCTCCTTTGGTAAGAAACCGACTCAATATTGAATAAATCCGTATAAGCAATCGGACAACGTGATTAAACGTCAGTAGACTCCCGTGGCAAAATTATGTCAGCCTACCACTGGTGAGCAGTGCATTCGGAAAAACTCTACATACGTTCAAACATTGCTCGGTACAGGCCTATGAAGAGACGACAATAAAACTGGGCTGGTAGGAATTTCAGAATTTGTGTTTAATTGCAAAAGGTGATTGTTTTTTCTTTGTCGATTCGATGGAAGCGTTTTAATGACAGGCTTTTGTTTCGTGCGTGAGGAATGTTTTTCAGGATCGACGCCGGTTTTACAATCAACTGTTAATTAAAATTGGTCTGTTACATGAGTACATCGCTATTTTTGTTTTTTGGACATAATAGGTTTTCCAGGATGACGTTTTTACTTTCTGAACACATGAGGTATCTACACGTACCTAACAAAAATGTTATTCAGATGAAATTGTGTAATTTAATCACCAGATTTCACAAGCGCCATCAACAATAACATGCCCTAGCACGTCGACGGCGTCCCAAAAAACTGGGCGTTCTCTTCCGTTCCAGAAAATTGGATTCACCGAAACAACTACTGCTACTCTACAAGGCTCAGGTCAGACCATCGCTGAAGTACTGCTCGCATGTAAAGGGAAAGTACCCCCTACAGCTTCTTGACAGAACCCAGAAACTAGCAGTATGTCTAGTCGATGTGCTAGACCTTATTACAAAGGACCTCCATAGTTTAGAATATAGAAGAAGGGTGGCAGATCTGCCTCTATTCTACAGTTACAATACTATCATGGTAAATGTTCGACAGAGTTGTCTCCCTTCGCTGGGAGTCCCAATGAGAGCATCTTCACCAAGCCGAGCATCATCTTCTTGCAGTGTTTCTGAAGCACCGCAGACTTTCTTTCCTATACGAGAGGCTATGTATAAAAAATGTCTAATCTTCGTAAGGTCACTCACTTCGGGAGAAGATTACATAGAGCGTCTTCGATCAATAAGAGCTCTAAAAGGTTTCGTGTCCTAATAAAAATACCCTAAGCTGTTCACCAGAAACACGTCTAATCGACTGTGCTATATATCCAAAGGAGAAAAAAAATTGCCTCGCGGTCATTTTGTCTTCATTGGCGTTCGCTGTTAGATATCGAAATTGCTTTTTTTCATTGCCTGCAGGCAACGAACCGATATAGAGACGTAATGACGACGCGACGGTCGGTTTTGGAAGTCTCCATCCTGATGATGGAGATGAACTGGACGTGCGTAATTATGAAAACCGGTATGTATTCACTCGTCGGCCGCGGTCTATATATGACGGCACTGCTGATGGCCCAGCTCCGTACGATGTATGCAATTGTATCGGCTACCCTGACAACCTGTTGGAATTATGTGATACGGACTCTCTCGACGGCAAAAAAAAACAATGGTGAGTATGATAATGGATACTCTGTACGTGTGGTTTATCAGTGAGGTGTATATAGAAAAGCCGCCATATTCTACGAGGAATTCAATTACTGTTCCTCGTATGGGCGGACAGTGTAATATCTGACCAAGAAGTCCATATTCCATTTATATGCTATGAAAATGTTGTTATATACATTATTTTGGTATACGTCACATCTCATCTCTGGAATACATACATGCCTTTTTAAAAATACATGTAGCAGTACTACTCTGCTACCACTACTTGGACATGTCATAAAGTAGGAAGTGCTGCCCTTGTCAAAATTTTATAGATGATCGAATTTCTTCCAACATATAATTGTTTGAGATCTTGTCAGAGCATGTTGTTCAGATTAAAGAAGACATTGAGAGAATTGTGTAATATAGGGATCAACAAATCTAGTTCAATGCGCAGAAGACTCAGACAACAACCTTAAAAAGAAGTCGTATGCTGGTCTGCCAGCCGTGGAGGGACGGTCAATGCTTGAAGCATGTTCCATCAAGCTTCTGGGACCTAGCATGGACAATCACATGGCCAAATCAAGTTGCCGGCGTCACTTCGTCGGCGTCCCAGAAGCTGGAAGTTTTATTCCGCTCCAGAAGATTGTATTCTCCGGAAGAGTTACTGCTACTCTACAAACCCAGATCTTAGCATCGCTGGTATATTGCTCGCATGTATGGGTATGCACTCCGAAGCACTATCTGAAGCTTCTGGACACAACCCAGAAACGAGCAATATGTTTAATGGGTGCACCTGACCTCCCAAAGGAGCTCCACAGTGTAGAAAACGAAGAAGGGTTACTGATCGATATCTATTCTATAGATAGATACTATCATAAAAAATATTTGACTGAGTTGTCTCGCAGAATAACACCAATAACCAGTACAACAAAGGGTAGAGGAACTCACCAGGTCGAACTTACAACGCATCTTCCAAAAGTAGCTCTTTTGAAGAACTTCAGCGTCCTGGAGTGAGCTACCGGGGCCGTTCCCCAATGGTTACAATCTAATGTCAATAGACATTTATTGTTTGGCAGCGCTTATGGAGCGTGATAGGCGCTCTGCCTTTGCGTGAGATTATCTTTAAAAAATAGTCCGATGCCGCGCAAACGCGCCAACAGACAGACAAACAGACCTCCGTTGCCACCCTACGACTAATTGAATCTATCTACTAAATCTTCAAATCACACGACATCCCCAAAAGTTAAATACATTCTTGATTATGACAGACGACTGGAAGTGTACGTGCTCCCGCATGGCATAATTATTTATTTAACCTGAATATTTACTGGAGCGAGACATCTCACGATGTAATATTGCTTCACGCCAGCCACATTTCGTCTCGGCTGAGATCCATATCTCTGCCCCATGTACGATCACATACGCATTTTCAATGTCAAAAAATGGTCTGCCATCCAGAATGCATCAAGTCATGATATGATAATAACAACAGTCATCGGAATTCATTGTGCGCACCAAATGAGCAGTGATAGAAATCATAAATGCAAGAGCCACGTCGACCACACACGGCGAGGCTGGCACGTCGTTATGGCTTTCGATATAGATTTATACATAATGTATTTCAGATACATGACAGGTTGAAAAACAACCAATGATGTAGTGAGTTGCCGGCGCGAGGTTCATGCGCCGGTTATCGCGCTGATTTATAAACAAATTCGCGTAATTCGATCGCCATTTAACAGCGCTGCTGAGTAACAATCTTGATTAGAGTTTGATTGATGGGTGCACGAGTTGATATAAAGCCGCATATTTTGGTACGGCGTTTCTCAGAATTTATTTGGTTCAATATGAGGATGTTTGATTTTACAGTAACATTTTAAAATAGAACTAGTAAAAAATTATAACAATTTCTTTCGAACACCGCACGCGATCATCACAATTCATATCTAAAAGCGTCTTTTTTTAGTTTTTTAAACTACCATTCATGCATTGATGCATTTATTATTGTAATTTGATATTTGAAGCCGCAGTTACGTAGTTGCTGTTGTTCTCTTCAATGGATGCCAATTAACGGGTCTGAAGGGTATTCTCTGCGTTCACGGGAACTCGGATGAGTCCCGTATCGATATATTTCAAAGACTCTGTCTCTATAGATACCGGTCTTTTAAATAAAAGTGTTTTATTAAGATATATTAATTAGTATTCGTATTATCACCTTTAAAACGTATTGCTTTAAGAACTGGTAAAAATTTACCTATAACGTTAATCCGTATTCCTTTATAAAAAAATGATGAGACAAGCTTATTAAACTATTGTATTGTGATCGGTCCTTGAAAAAAAAACGTGTTGAAAGCCTAACGACCCACGGTGTTCCCAAGCGGTCACCCATCCAAGCGCGCCCGATGCTGCTTAGCTTCGGCGATAGGGCGAGAGTAGTTTTTTTTAGCAACAATTATATTTATTTAGAAAAATTGCCTACAGTTACACTGGCGTTCTCAGCCATCCACTGTTACTCCATATTAATTTATCTTAAATACGAGTAGTTAAACGTTAAATAATATTTTATCAGAAATAATTTGGAAATGAAAAGCGGTAATGGCACAAACTTATTAAACTATTATATTGTTATCGTTGCTTGATAAGTATGCAAAATTTGAAATTATTCTGAAGTTTTACAGTGGGTGAAAATAGCAATCGAAGATTCCGTTATCTACATACATCCCTAGATACACGTGAAGATAATAAGAAGGTGCTGCTATACACTTCACAGCAAACATTTCGGCAGTTGAAAAATGGCCTCACAAAACATCTGCATGAAATTTCATTCCTCTTCATCATCCGTATCTCAATGACCCACAAGGGATCTAATAGACCTAGATAGAGATCTTGGGCGTAGCACTGAAAAAGCCCCATAATAATTAAAACAGGATCGTCTGCTATGCCTCCATTTTTCCTGTGAACCAAATTTGAAATTGAAATGGTTCCACCTCTAATTCTTCGAAACAATATTCATATTCAGCGGACAAAAACATGTTTTATTTATATGGGATTGCATTTCTAGCCTCTATCCCATATATAAAATCTTGATAGCCAAATATTATTATGAGTAAAACGGAAAATTTCTTAATTTTCTATCACGAAATTTTAGTCCAAAATAGTCGGAATTGGATCGGTAGAATATATTTACATTTTCAAAGGCATCGGTGGAATATCATAAATGATTTTTATATACGAGTAGGTAGGGATATTTTTTGGTGATTTAGACAGTATCAATGGTTATAGTGGAACAAGGTAGAAAAAGCTTGAAACCAATGAGTTTTGATTTAGGAACTATCTACGCTTCTTGAGGAAATATATATTGTCCTTCTCATGGGGTAGATCACAAAATTATTGAGAAGGAGATTTCATTTTCTATTGTGATCCCAAAGTCTTGCCAAAGAATGAATGTTTATTCACAATGACCTTGAAATGCTTCAAAATGGAACAGAGAAACAATTCCCGGCAGCCCAATCCACAACTGAATTACTTGCGAAAGATCCTCATTCGAAGTGTTTGGCCTGTTGAAGATGCGCACGCTGGGCCCCTCCACTGTTCGTACTGATGTTATCATTCTTGATAGATTCAATAAAACAGGAACAAATCAACCACCCTTCTTCAATGTCCCAGGCTGTGGAGGTCCCTTGTAAGGTCAGGTACATTCACTTGACATATTGCTGGTTTCAGAATTGTGTCCGCAAGCTTTACAGAAAGTATGCGAATACATGCAAGGAGTGTTTCAGAAATGGTCTAGTCTAATCTGAGCCTTGTAGAGTAACATTAGCTGCTTCGAAGAATACAATTTTCTGGAGCAGAAGAGAACCCTTATATACTAAGACGCAGACATAGCTTTACTTGTGTTAACCACATTTCTTGATGCTTCATTTTTCTTTTCGACAAGCCATGAGTGTACTTGTGCGTGATTTCTATTTTCTTCAATTCACAAATCGTCATCAAAATAGTTGGTATGACATCCTCATAAGAAATTAAAAAAAAGGAATACCATTGCTATGTTTCATGAAAGGAAACTGCGACGATTCCTTTGATGAGGATAAAACAACCACCACAGCCACCAAGATGGTTTCTCACACCATGATACGTATAATAACAGTTAAAAATGGCCGGTCATTAGACCAAAGGTAAGAAATCTCACTGAGAATGACTTGCACGAAATGTCCCCATCAGTGGCGTACAGATTAATTTCATGGGATGCTTTTACACCCGCAATGTAGTGCTGTTTTTCTCACTGCAAAATTGTCTCATTTATCTCCCTTCCCCTTCTTTTAGTGCATGTCATCGATTAATGTTGGCAATCATATAGGCCCATCGCATTTTGTTCACTGCACTGAAATAGTTCTGCTGATGTTAAGCCTGTCCACTTTTTGAGCTTCTGAGCACTTGCTAGCCAGGAAATGCATCTGCGTCCGAGTCCTCTTTTGCTGTTGATTTTGCAGCAATCGGTACTTCGTGATACGCTTGATATGTCCAAAGTATTCCGCTTTTCTCTTTTTGTGCACAAACACAGTAGAAGTATGTTTTTCGCTCATCGATAGTTAGCGCCGATCTGCGCTGTATTCTCGCGCCAAGATAGCAAACAGTGACTTGACTATTTTAGCGAGAAAAATAGTTTGAATAGACTTTCCAGTTGCATCGGAACACGTCTAAAATATTATTTGTTTTCTTCGTTTACTAAATTATAAAATAAAAGTTAAAACGTTGTTATATATACTCTCAATCCTGAAATAACTGTAAATGGGGTATATTATATTTTATTTATAAGCTTAAAAACGATAATGAAATATTTTTCCAATATACTAGAATTACTTCTAATTTCATTTTGGAAAAAGTGGAATATCGTTTGAGGCTTATTAGAACTTTGAGGTAACTCGTTGATTATTGATTTGAGACAAGGGACGATTGTTCATTTTGAGTAACATTATGGTAACCAGAAGGAGGCACACCAGAAACAATCGTCCAGTAGGGAGATTTATCTACTAACTTCTGTATACGACAATGAAAAAATAGTGCTTTGTTGTCGGGTATTATCCTTTCAAGCGCTAGCAATTTTTCAAGAATGAAGGATGTTAATCTTATCCAATGGCAGAACGGCCAATATTTGTCAATCGAAATTACGATTGCTATACAGCTCATGCCTTTTGTTCCAAATAGGGGCTTTTTCAAAAACTGCAGCTATAAGTAACTTCTTATCCATTACAACACCCGCGCGTAAGAAAGCGGGAAATAAACTAATTTTTCATTCCTATTAAAGCGAGAACGCCGGCTCTCGGCGCTACCACAGCATTAGCTACTTTGTACTCGTAGATCAGAAAACATGTAGGTATTTGTTTTTCGAGTCTGTAAGCGCGAGTCGGCGCTGGTTAGCGGGAAGCGGAAATCTGCTTCTCCTGTGTTTATACCCTTTAACTGCGTTGAGGATTTCCCTGTCTTTCGTCAGTATTCCTGAAATGGCGTCATTGGTGATGTGGTGCAGTTATGACAATCGCAAGATTCGCCGCTAGCACCACATTTCGAATGCATCCAATAGCTTACAGGTATTCTCAGTAAGGCTTCAACTTTTTGCCCCGCATAAAACCCCAAATATCAAATAGTACATCGCTGTTTAACGAGACATCAAAGAGAAGAAATTTTCGTAGACGGCTGAAGGCATTTCGTGCTTTTTCAATACGAGTTCTTATTTCGTATTTCTAGTGGTCCCATCTGTCAACTATGTTGCATCCTGAATAACAAAATCTATTTACTCTTTCCAAAGTCACGTTGTTCACATTGGTCTGGAAGTTCTGCCTTATAATCCTAGTCTTCGTTTTCTTGCAGTTTAATCAGAGGCCATATCCATGGCACACATTATCTCCCTTCCACGATCTCCGGCACTGTTCTCTTCATGCCAGCACCAAATAATTGATGTTGCAGGCATGGACACCTCGTGTGCCCTCTCGGAAAGGTGGATCGACCGACCAGCGATATGATTAATACGTTTTTCGAGGCCCGCCCAATACCGCCATATGTGCTCAACACAAAAGGATCCTTTCCTTCTTGTGCGGTATACACACGTTTTTTTGCCTTTCGTTTTGTAGATCGAGCACGGTTCTTACGTGACTTAATTTAATGCGCGATATGTAACGTAAGCTGTAATTAAAGAGGTGACATGTACATGTACATGTATATACCGGGAAAGACAAATTGCTCGTGTTTCGAGGAATAAAGCAATGAAAGCGGTGAGAGTGTGTGTATGTGAAATGGGTACATGTACTGTAATTAGAGTTATGAAATACTAGAGTCAAGTAGATTGACTCAATACTTCATATAGGTATAACAGTTTTTAGAATACACACAAATCACTGTACTGCTTTCCTGTAGCTTCTATCAAAGGAAGGTGCAGTTTAGATTTTTTTTAAATCGCCAAGTGAAATGTTTATATTCAATAATAATGATTTTTTATTGGAGCAAATTATAATAGATGGTTAATCCATGGAATAATATGAATGCTTAAGAGCCATTTATAGGTGCATCAAATCGTAGAACCAAAAAAACAATTCCACCGATTTACGATTTTCATTGGTACTTTTAGAAAACTAAGTATTATTATACTCTAAAGGGAAAAAAAATCTAAAGTTTTTGTTTCAACAACAATCCATTTGTAAAAATTTTATATTCCTCTGGACTTTCCA
Organism: Bruchidius siliquastri; assembly: GCA_949316355.1. Lineage (NCBI taxonomy): Eukaryota > Metazoa > Arthropoda > Insecta > Coleoptera > Chrysomelidae > Bruchidius > Bruchidius siliquastri. The sequence goes on along the minus strand of OX438532.1, from coordinate 12,596,498 downwards.
CAAAAGTAGTTTTTTAAAACTTAATGGAACTAACTCAAAATTATGAAAAGCATGCCTGTCGATCGATTCCAGAAAATGCATAATTTTGATGCGTACAGTCTCGTCACTCTCGTATTTGGACGCGCTATCCAGTACACTGTGCGGAACATCATCCACGCGTATCGTGCTGTGAGGGAGATCGAGACAGATAGTATTGGTCCAATGTTCAACAGAGAGGATCTAATCTTTCAATTTTTGTTTGAAATGTTTCCTAAATTTAAGTGCTCTCATGTTAGGTGGGGTATTATATGATACAATTTTGTAGATAAATATATAAATTATCTTTGAAGTATGCTTTTAAAAAATACACGTGCTCGCAATTCAGATGGCACAAACGAGAGCGCACCTTACAAAACACCCTGATATTTCTAACATCAATTTCAGTGTCTTTGATCACCCTTTCCTGTGTTTATACAGTTACAGATTCCAACGTACCCCCTGCCTCCACAGCCTTTCCATAGTAATGTGCGTCTGATAATTCGTAAAAACAATACATAATCTTTATCAAAATCAATTTTAGGAACGCGACACACTCACATACATGTTCGGTCGGAAGAGGAAGACATTTTTATTTACAACCTCATTGTTAGTCAATTCCTGGTACCCCGCTGTTAGCTCAGTATTCTCACTAATAACGTCCATAACTGCCATACTGTTAACACCGCAGTATATATCTAATATTTTATTCTAACGTCTTCAACAGCTGCCCACGAGGAGAACCAATGAAAAATGGCCGTTTCTCTATCAGTCCGCGGGATCCCATGCCAGGATGCATAAAAGATCTAAATTACTACACGGGCAGGTATTTAATGGCGGCCATATTTCTCGTATTTCGGTTGGTAGGACGTTTTGGTCTTTTTAATTAAAAAGCCCCATTTCTCAACGACATCTCGACTCCCAGAATGCAACTTGGAAACAAATTAAAGCAGATAACGACGTTTCTTTTTCGGAAGGTGAGGTGGTCGTGTTTACCTTTCAGGCTGGTACAGTGGCATGGCATTTTTGACAGAAGAAGTGGTTTAATATAGCATGTGGGTAAATAAGACTTTTTGATAATTGTATGACATCACTGAGAATTGATTGTGGTTCCAATAGGACAGCAAAACAAATTCGCTTTAGAACCTAGACACACATGGCGTATATATTTTCGTGAAGTCATTATATTGAAAATAAATATATAGATCTTCTATATGCACTTCTTATATCTTTAGATCACTATAGCTTCAAGTATAAAGACTCAGTCCAAAGAAATTATGACTCAATATACGAATTAAGATTCTGTGAAGATGGCGCGGTCCAAACTTAGGATAGTAATAATAATATGGAAACTGTCGTTAACGTACATCTCCTGAAATACCTGGTCAAAATCATTATCAGTGATCAAAAGTGCGGCTTCCTCAAACAGAAGTCCACGGGAGATCTTCTGGCCTACCCCATACCTACATGTGGAGCAGAGCGACTGAGCTTCATGAAGAGTCTCGAGTCGTCGCGCTCGATATATCGGAAGCTTTAAATCGACTGTGGCATGAGAATTTTTATCGAGCTTGCTAGCTAAGGGCTGCCAGCAGGTCTATGCTAGTGGTTGGATAGTTTTCTCAGAGACCGATCCTTATATGTTGTGGAGGATAGATGGCCTACCGATGTATTTACTATCAAGGCCGACGATCGCCAGGGATGTAACTTTCCTCCAACGCTCTTTCTAGGATCTTATCAACGATCTGCTGGAAATAGCATCTAATCCAATCTACAGCGCCGCTGATGAAAGCACCCTTATTTCCCGCATGGAACCAGACGAACCACTGCCACCTGGATAGACCTACATCCACGGGATCAACGTGTTTTTTAAGATCAACGAAGGCATCTAAAAAATTGTCGAATGGGGATCTACAAATAGAGTTAAGTCCAAAGCTCAGAAAAACTCAGGACAACTACCGTGACCAAATAATCACGTGCTGGTCTGCCAGCCGTGGAGATGGAGGAATGTACTTTCTCTAACGCTGTTCTTATAATACATCAAGGAACTGCTTGAAATAACATCTAACCTATCTATAGCTTTGCAGATGAAGGCACCCTTCCCTTTCCTGCATGGAACCGGGCAAATCCCGAGAGATCTTATTTCGGCCAGGACAGTATGCTGTCCAGATTAATGAGGACATTGAGAGAATTGTGGAATGTGCATATATAAACGAAGTTTAGTTTAACAGGCAGAATACTCAGAAAACAACCTTGACAAAGGAGGAGGAGGCATGTCATGGCGTCCCGGAATCTGGAGGTTCTTTGCCGCTCCAGGGTAATTGTATTTCCCGGAACAGCTGCTGCTATTATACAAGCCTCAGATGCGGAGATCCCCTCCGAAGCACTTCCTGAAGCTTCTCGACAGAACCCAGAAACGAGCAATATGTCTCATGAATGCGCCTGACCTAACAACTGACCTCAACAGTCTAGAATATAGAAGAAGGATGGCCAATTGGTTTCTCACATAGTAATATCTAGAGTTGCCAGTACAGCAGTCAATAGAGGAGCCCCATAGGCGCATCCCCACAAAGTCGAACTTACAACACTCCGAACGAGCCTCTTCCAAAAGTCGGTCTTTTGGAGAACCTCGGCGTTATGAAATGAGTTTGTTCCCTGATGATTACAATCTACAACGTTTTAAAGCCAACGTGAGGGTATCTATAAAAAAATTGGTCAAAGTCGATGTGAATGGACATTTATTCTCTGACAACGCTTTTGGGACGCGATAGACTGTCCTGCCTTTGCGAGAAGTTATTTATACAAAAAAATAACATAAATGATTGCATTCGAGTATAAAAGTGGAACATTGAAGTATTACGCTTAACTTGGAAACAATTTCATCTACCGCTTCCATGGCCCCAAGTCTAAACCGTACGGTACCGGCAACAATTCCATAAATAAATGGTATTGCACGGGGTACCGCTCGTCCTTATAAAAGGTATAACCACGCATTGGGTGTCGAACAGCGCTTGCATGTTATTTATCTGGTGGTACTTTCAGCCTGCGATGGCGAACAATGCTGGCGATGCAACGGCGAGAAAAAGAAGACGATTTAAATAGTACGACTTACTTGCCATTGTTTGGCGGATGCGCTCGGGCACGAACCTTTTAATATTCAATATCCCCATACGCCTTTGTGTTTATGGCTGATGATTCGTTTCCTTTCGGTTGTGTGGGTGGTGCTTTCCGACTGTGAATAACGAGCGTGGCCGCAACTAATACACTGGCGAAGAAAATTCTAAATGGTAAATGAATTATATGAAGCGAAATCCTACCTAATGTTACACCAGGGCCAAGTTCAAGAATAAAGACGGGTTGACAAATGTAGGGAGCTACGAACTTAGTTAACGCTACAGAACCACGATCATGTAAAATTGTTTTGTGAATGCAGAATCTAATGATTACACTAGCCATTCCAACTGTTAGTTCACTAGTGAGAATTTGTTCGTTTATATTAATGGTGGTCGTAATCGCATCATAATCAGATTATGGAATTATGAGTTATTCGAATAATCGAATTAGCATAATTCGAATTATAATCGGTACTGATATATAACCTTAAAAGTGTAAAAATCACGATGTCGCATAGAATCGTGAAATATTGTTTACGATTCACGAATTCTGATGTTAGATTTACGATTTTTCATGTGGACACAACTGGTTTTATTTGTATTTTTGTGTTATTTTTTATATGGTGGGGTTCTGAACATAAATTTGGAGGTAAAAAAACAACTGATATCTGTGCTTTGATCCGTGATTAATATCTGTTTAAAATATTTGGGTACAGGTAGTTTCCCTGAAAAGCTAATCTGTTCTATTCGGAGTTGTTTAAATGATTTTGGAGACTGTAGCATCGGAAACTCTACATATTATGTAGGTATTTACAAAAGGACGTCGCTTTTATATTTTTACTTCCAGTATTAACTATGTTTGTTAGAAAGATTATTTCATTCAAAAAAAGCTATGTAGTTTTTTTATATCCCATATTTCATATTTTGTTAGATTAGTTTTACTTCACAAATGAATCAATCAATGAAAACAATCAAGAGCTTTATTCAATCAACATAATTAAATCTACGAGTATAATACGCATGAATCTGTCATGCCAGTGGAACGACGATGCTGCAACAATTAGCAAATACTATGACATCGACAGCATGAACAATGATGAAAACTGATAACGCATTTATATTGGTGAAACATGATTCGCCCTTAATACAGGAATCAGACAACAACCCTGACAAAGAAGTCGCATGCTAATCTGCCAGCAGTGGAGATCGAGGGAGGCCCAATCGTCTTCCATCAAACTTCTAGGCATTAACATCAACTATAACACGTCATGACACGATCATGTTGCTGGCCGGCGTCCGAGAAGCTTCCGCTCCAATTTTCTCCGGAATAGCTGCTACTATCCAAGGCCCCTCCAGACCATCATTGGAGTGAATGAATGAATGAATAGAGAGAGAGAGGCAATCCGATGCGGACCATCGGTGCATAGGCCACCGCCGGGCCCTTTTGCGCCTCTATCAGCTCTAGTTCCAAAGGCCACACCTTTTCACACAGTTAAGTATGGCCTTGGGTCCTGCCCATCTTATATCCCAGTATGGCCTGCCTGTGGTGCCCGAGGGCTTTACAGCGGCATAGTATGTGTGTCGAGGACTCCTCCTCATCGCCACAGCGTGCACACGTTGGGTCACTAACTATCCCCATTAGGTGCATGTGCCGCTTGAAGGTATTATAACCAGAGAGCAGTCCCACCAGCAACCTAAGATGTGTTGAGATGCTATTTCACCTCAAAGAGTGTTGAATTTGAATCTACTCGTCCGTACCTTTTCTAATTCTACCTGCGGCCAACTCTACAGCCGGTTCCGGACCCAAAAGATTTTCTTTTGATCCTGCCTTCGCCAAAGCGTCCGCCATAATGTTTCCTCGAACCTCAGAATGTCCAGCGACCCACATTAGTGAGACCCTGTGTCTCTCTGCGATCTCGACAAGAGCTTTCCTACACTCTAAGACCAACCCTGATACTATTCTGCAGGCACTTACTGCCTTGATTGCTGTCTGACTATATAAGCAAATGGTGATTCGTCTCCTAGGCCCCTGCTTTTCCTGATTGCGAATTGCACACGCTAATATTGCAAAGATCTCAGCCTGGAAGACAGTGGTGTATCACCCAAGGAGGAATGAGAATCTTGTATTGGGTCCGAAGACCCCGGAGCCAGAGCCCTCCTCGGTCAGTGAGCCATCCGTGTACCAGAATTTCCCACCTCTCTCGAAGAGCTGGCGGCCTCCTGTGACCCATTCCTCCCTTGTTGGATACTCCACCATGAATTTGCCATAAAAAAGGTACTTGGGTGTAATTATAACTGGAGTACTGCTCGCATGTGTGCCCCAAAGCACTCCCTGAAGCGTCTGGACACAATCCAGAAGCGATCAATACGTCTTGTTGATCTGTCTGACCTCACAAACGACCTAAACAGTCTGGAACATCGAAGAAGGGTAGCTGATCTGTCCTTATTCTATAGATATTATCATGGCAGATGTTTGAACGAGTTGGCTCGCATAATATTCCAAAAGTCGCTAGTACAGCAAATACTGGTCACCAGGTCGAGCTTACAATGCCTCAAACAGACCCAAATTCTTTTGGAGAACCTCGATGCTGTGGAATGTGCTACAGGGGACTTTGTCCCCCGATGGTTACAATCTACAGCATGAATGGTCATTTATCCTCGCGCAGTGCTTATGAAGCGCGGTAGGCTATTTGCATTTGCGTGAGGTTATCTATAAAAAAATTGTCATGATAATAAATTTACGAAAAATGTTCATGGAAGAACCACCTCAAGAAATTGTAACGAAACATTCGCCTGAATTAACATATTATGTTAACATGCTCAATCAGTTCAGTATACAAATCAGTGATTTTCCTTGCTGACTGAATTTTCCAAAAGATCTATTAGACGGTCTAAGCATTTACCGGAACCAGTGACACATATTGTCATATATCGTATAACTTTTCAAAAACTCATCACGTTAAATTCTAAACCTTCCTCGCTAATACGTGGGAATTAAAAGGGAGAAAAAGTATGACTGTCTGTAGGCACTTCGACACACAGAATACAGAGTATCGTGTTTCAGTGGCAGTGCATTTCAAGCTCGACTGACTGTGCGACTGTATTCGTTCGTTTCAATTGCCATTGTAAAGCGGCAATACAGTTCTCTGTAATCACGTGGGCGTTGCCGACGAACCGCAAACACGGCCAATGATTGACGTTTCACCATCGCGAACGTTACTCACTCATAATCTGCATATTTATTCCAGTTTTTATGTCTTTTATGTTCTGTCTACACGACGTTGCGATTCCCGCTATTGTTCGTTGAACGACGTCGACCGCCTTTTACGATACCGGACGTTAAATATGAAACAACTTGTTTTGCGATAAATTCCGTACTTTGCTTCGCATACATGTTACGGTTAAAGTGTTTATTTGGCTAGTTTATAGAATAGCTGTATAATACTATACACAAGGTGCAGGTATACCAATGATATTTCGATCTTCCAACTGAAATAGCTACGAATTTGTATTAGTTTGTACACTATCCAGCTAGGTCACAGACTATGCAAGATTAGTCGCCAAAGTACATATCACAAGGAAATTCCACAAATTAATTAATTTGATCAGTTATCTCTTAAATGGATAGACTGTTATCTCAACGAACGTCATCAATATCTTCCCCAAGGATCTGTTTTGGGGCGGCTATTATTCCTCATTTATACTTTCGATTTAACCAATACCATACAACACTGCCAAGTTCAAACATATGCTGATGATACTCAAGTGTATTACAGTTTTCCTCCTTGCAACTATGGCTCTGTCAATTTGTCCATAAATACTGATTTAGAGAACATCGTTGTATATCCACCCATAATTTGCGTCTTAATGCTTATTTTGTTTAAAAAAGAAGCGTGAATCCCTGAAAACTTTGCTGAAATTCTCAATTAACAAGGAACAGATTTTATTCGCACCCTGCGTAAAAAATTTGATTCTTCATATTGATGAAGAGTTAAGATTTAGAAATCATGTTATTAATGTTTCGCAAGCTTGTAACCTACGACTCAAACTTCTGTATTCCAACAAGTCAATTTTGAGCAAGGCCATGAAAACATCGTTGAGTGAGTCCTTGGTGTTATCAAAAATATCCTACTGCAATATTGTGTACTATCCTTGTCTTGACAATATCACTAAATATAGGCTACAACGGATTGAAAACAATTGCTGTCGTTATGTGAACATTTTAAGAAACTATGATCATATAACGCCTTCGTTTGTATCCATGCAGTGACTGAAAACTACCGAAAATTTCCGATACAACTTTGTTTCTTTTGTCAATAATATCTTGAAAACCTTTGTACCCACTTATTTAAAGGAAAAATTAATAATGAGGAATGCTGTATCTACATCTAGTTAATATTCGTCTGACCATGCCGCAGCATAAGACAGCCATGTTCAAGAGATCATTCACATTCAATGCAGTGAACATTATGAATTCCCTATAAATTGATTTTCATTCCTGCACTTCACAGTCAAGAAAAAAACTGAAAAAACAGTTGATATATGTATATCCTAGATTATAAGCATATGCATACAACCTATCTTATAGTATAAGTTATTATAAGTTAGGATTAAGTTTGACCTGGTTAAGTATTAGTAGCTAGAAGCTAGACTTCGCCATTTATAACTAATGGCATGATAGTTATAATAAAGTCATTATTATTATTATTGTTTTTATTAAACGGGGTCTTTGGCTAGTTTACAAACTATTCACAGTACTTGGACAGAGTGTGAACTTAATTTTAGTATCTAGTAAAGCATAATAACCAGTTCGTTGGTTAGTATGCGAGAGGACAAGTGTCTATTCACAATGACCTTAAATTGCTGTAGATGTAACCATCGAACCATCGACCAGAAAGGACAGATCTTTCAAGAACACTGTATTGATGGTAAACACAGCGCAAGAACATCCACCCACCACCACAAATAAGGAGCTATCCCTGCGAAATCTATAACCATTGGCACATAACCCGTTGCAGATCACAGGCAGCAAGCTTGGATCGGAAGTCTCTCAAGCCACTCTATCGAATGCTTTCGAAATATCGAGCGCGACTCTCCATGAAGATCAATTCCTCTGCTCCACAGATGTGTGACTTACGCCAGAAGATCTCCCGTAGATCTATGCTTGCAGAAACCAAGTGGCAAATACTGTGTGTCGTTATTGTTCACTCCTGTATCTGGTGAAATTTATTTAACAATAGGTACCTGGAGTAAGATTGAATAAATAGCAAGAATTTGAAAACCTACTTCTGGAAATTCACGAGCAAGAGTCGCAAAATTCCAGATTCATGAGTGACAGTGACTATAGTGAACTTTTGCAACGTATAAAGAGAAGAGAGAACTACTTGACACACCTCCACATCCAAAGAACGTTTTCTTTTTGCCTTGTAAGCTCACTGGCAGCAAACTCCGATGTTGATACACCTGATCCTTCTCTCATATAACAAAATAGATCGTTCATTTTTCTTCGTACACTTCTTCAGCTCGTGAACAGAACAAACAGCATTCGTGCGTTGGCTATATAAAGAAATTCCAAGGGTACGGCAATAAATAAAATTGAAAAAAATATCCCATTCGCGCAAATAATGGCTCATTGTGCTGTCTAATAAAAATTGTCGCAGAGGGTAAACGGTGGATAATGATCCTGTTCATTGGTATTTTGATAGCCGTTATTTCCTTATTGATAAGAACTGTATTTTTTCCGTATCAGATACTATGCTTGTTTGTATCATGTATCCAGAAGTGCTTAAAGTAGCACGCCAGTTGTCTAGAAAGTAATCGCGAAAAATTCGAATTCGAAATATTGTGCTTGCTTGATATCTCTATACGGTAATTTTTGTCCCCACTATAACTCGGAGAATAGGTACTTTTCGGATTTTGGTGAAACTTTGACACTAGGTTATACTGTGAGGACGAAAAACCTTTGAAACTGATTTTCGACGATTGCAAGGCTTCTGATACTTATTTTTGAGGGAGTTAGAAATTGGAGGGGAGGAGGAGATTCCAAAATAATGTTGAGTGTTACTATGATACGTTCTATCTATAAAATTTCGACCTTGGTAATACTCCTACTCTTGTCAGTCACATATTTGAGAATGAATTTGATCAAATGGCAGCAGATTATCATGTATCGATATATTAGTCAACATCCTCTACCGTCTTACCAATACTGATTCCTCGGGGATGAGGAATGATCGCGTTGGATAAATATGTATATGAATACGTAGACTCTACCGGCTTTTTTCGGGTTGCCACGTTGGTTATTTCCTGTCCTGGCATGGAGAAATATTTCTGTACGACGTACGATTATAGCTAAATGTAAAATAATTTTATGAGTGACCTATTTTGTTTTGTTTCTGTTTTAGCGGCTTTTACTAGACAGTTCTGCATTACAACTTGACAATTGAAATCTCGAATAATGGGAAATCTGCTATTAAATCTCGATATTGTGATTGAGAATGTGATTTTGAAAATATTGGATATTTTCAAAAACCAAATTTATTCTAGAACTCCTGAATTTAATTGATATAGGTTTAATTATTTTTTTAATTGAATTCTATCAACAGTTAGTCTGCAAAACCAATCCAAGTTATTTATAAACTGATACCATCGCGTCAACCTACCTCGACGCCATTTTTTTTTAATAAAAAGGATCTTCGCAGTATTGTCGGATCCTCAACAATAAAATCACTATCGGGCCTTTTTATGCTTCTTGTTTAGGTAGGTTTAAAGTCATAACCAGTCTTGTTACTAATGGTCCCTAGATAGTGCTGAGAGCAAGAAAGCAAGTTGTCTTTCGACAAATGAGACAAGTCAATAGAGCAACATCTATAAGTAATCAATGATAAGCACCGCTCAGCACTAGCCTTGTTGCATGATTTCACGAAATCGGTACCATTTTGCGATTGCTTTTCAAATATTGCAATTTGAAATATCCCCCACGTTCTCATCTTTCGCCCTTTAAGCCCTATTCTCGATATGCTCGGATGTTCGGCACAGATCATGGAACAATTACTTTCGCTTTGCAAGCAAATTGTATTTTTCCATTAGAAGAGTGAGAGAGAGAGAGAGAGAGTACAGCGGCGAGTGAGCCTAAATAGGAGCAATAATTTTCGCGGGACAGTTTCGCGGCGAGCGGTGCTGCGCTATCAATTATTATATTAAATCCCGAAGGCCATTAAATCAAATACAACTCCGCCGTACCACACGATGAACAACCCTTTCAGCTCTATACACTCTGCTTGAGTAATATACTGGCGTAGAACAGTGACGGCACATCGTTATATTTTCCAAGGGAATATAATTATGTACTCGGACAAACCACTGTCAAACCGAGAGATCTTGCTTCGGCGAGGGCAGCATGCTGTTCAGATCAATGAGTATATTGAGCGAATTGTTGAATGAGGATCTACAATTAGACTTCATATTAACGCGCAGAAGACTTGGACAACAACCCAGACAAAAAATCTCCCTCGCTGGTCTGACAGCCGTGGAGATGGAGACGCCCAATACTCAAATCATCTTCCATCAACCTTCTGGGAACTAACAACAACATTCCGCTCCAGGAGATTGTATTCGCCGGAACAGTTACTGGTATTCTACAAGCCCCAGATCTGAGTTTCGCTCGCATGTATGAGGCTGCACTCTGAAACACTACATGAAGCTTCTAGACACAACCCAGAAACGAGCAATATGTCTAGTGGGTCCACCTGACCTCCCAAAAGACCTCCGCGGTATAGATCATCGAAGAAGGCTGACTGATCCGTCTCTATTCTATAGATATGTTCCACTGAGTTGTCTCGTATAACAGCAACAGTCGTCAGTACAACAATGACTAGAGGAGCCCGATGATCGCATCCTCAGCAGGTCAAGCTCCTGGCAATTTAACATCAACAATAACATGTCATGGCATGAACATGTTGCCGTTCTCGCTAGGCTGGGGGTTGTCTTCCGTTCCAGGAAATTGTATTCTTTGGAACAGCTACTGCTGTACTCTATAAGACCCATCTGATGGAGGCGCATAACCTTACAAATGACCTCTGCAATCTGGAACATAGGAGGTGGGTGGCTGATCTGTCCTTATTCTATAAATGCTATGATGGCGAATGTTCGACCGAATTGTCTCGCATAATAACACCAAGAGTCGTCAGTACGGCAAACACAAGGGAGGGGAAGGGGGAAAACTGACACGTCTTCAACAGCCACAGTAACTGTTTTATGAACAAGTACAAATTTGACTAATTGAGATATTTTTAGCCATACAATAGGATACTTTCCAGTAATATGATCGTAACACGCCTTAAATCAAAAATCATCCTAACACAATTATTTTGTCAACTCATCTCCAGGTGTCGCCCTCTATGAAGACGCCCCTTGGCAACTTACAAAATTAAAGGTGCTAACACCTGGACTGCCTTGAAGCGGCAACAGATATCCCTTATGACATCTGGCAACAAGGGTGAACTCATTCACAGCGACATATCTTGTTCTTCGTAAACAGTTTCAAGATATACCGTTATCTCAGTTCATTTACATCAGAAGCTGAAAACTGATATTAAATGTATGCTCCCCACTATGCATCAGCCCTGCTATAGATATGCATGTTTCGTCTTTTCTACAGTTGGACCGCGAGGCTATACTGACGAGTCTAAGCTAAAGATGAAACATGCATGTCTATAGCAGGGCTGATGCATAGTGGGGAGCATACATTTTCAATTATTTTGAACAATTTGGATGCGATTTCTAGTTGCCTGATCAAGGCAGTAATTAAAAATAGACATGACCAAAGATTCAGAGATTCTTGTTTGTTTTATAGTTAAGGATGAATTTATGTGCATAGATTTTACTTAGATAAGCTTTTTAAAGATTTTAAAATGCCTACTGAATCTACTCTTTTCGTCAAATGTCAGACCGAAGATTTTAATGCTTTCTGGGAATTTAAGACTTCCTGAACCAATCTAAATATTCAAGCGTGTCATGATAAATTGTCTCCTGGCCTCAGCACAAAACAAAATAATGTTAGATTTTGTAGCATTTATTTATATAGCCAGATAGCCGTTATTCGTTTTCCCAATCATTTACAACAGCAGCCTCCTTGTCTTGGGAAATCCTGCCCATTAGATATATTCTTCACCGCGCCGCTGGTTCCGTAGAATAACAAACCACCTCCTGGAGTCATAAAGCGCGCTTATCACTGGAGCGCGGCCCGGAATTAATTAGCTGAACTTCGGGTCGCTCGCACGCAGAAAGTTGAAAGCTGAAACGTACAGAGGGGATTAAAATCTGTCCGTGCAGCCATCGCTATGCCTCGCCTCGGAGGTCGTTTTCCCATTTTAATCCACATATCTCCGGAAACATGTGTATTTGAACAGGACGGTTAGATACAACTTGCTAAACAGCCGAGCCGCGTCGACGTTATAATGTATTCACCACGGGAACTGGAAAGGTTCTACTCACGTACATATCACATAACCAACGTTCAAGATGTAATGGATCACGATTTCGTTTCTTCATTTTCTTTCAACTTTTTATCAAAAGTGTATGGTGTAACTCTTACAGCAGCTTGGATTACAGTTCGGAACTGGCTCGAAAGTCAAACAAAACAATCACAACGACCAATATGGATCTATTGCAGCTGATACTTTTCAAAGCGCCATATTTATCTATGCAATTCTGTGTCGTTCATTACACTCCAGATCCTTGACATAAAACTGTGCATATATCATTTTGTCTTCGGATTCATGACTCTTAGTAACTGTAGATTTCATAGATATCGCTTTAGATTGTAACCCAAAGTTGAAAATGAATTTTTGTTCCGTTTCAAAAAAATCTATTTTTCTTCTCCAAATTTCTGGACTCGCTAAACGTGTAAGGTTGGTACCTTGTGGATTTTTCCAGTCGAAAATCTAATTTGGTGGCGCTGATTACGAATCCGGTCTCCATGTTGCACCCGGACTAAAAACAGAGCCTCTGAGCGCTCATCTGACGACTTACTCCTTTCTAATGGCCATATTCGCGATTACCGACCCAGAATTACCCAGAAAACAAATTTTTATTCTGTTTCAAGGAAATCGATTTTGCTTTTTGAATTTCTGGAATCGATAAAAGTGTAAGGTAGGTACCCTGTGGATTTTTTTAGTAGAAAATCGAATTGTTTCTATCTCAATTTTGCACCAGGACTAAAAACAGAGCCTCTGCAGGTCTCAACTTTGGGAGCAAACTCCCCGGTAGCTCATTTCATAACACAGAGGTTCCCAAAATACCGACTTTTTAAAGAGACTAATTCGAGACGTTTTAAACTCGACCTGATGAGGATGCACCCGTAGGGCTCCTCTAGTCTTTGCTGCGACTATCAGAGACCGCACAGTGAAACTTCTGGCATCATAATATGTATCTATATAATAGAGACAGATCAACCCTTCTTCGATGATTCTTCGATGGTCCTTTGGGAGATCAGGTGCACCCACTAGACATATTGCTCGTTTCTGGGTTGTGTCCAACAGCTTCAGGTAGTGTTCAGGATTGCGAACAATACTCCAGTGATGCTCAGATCTGGGACTTGTGGAGTAGCAGCAAACTGTTCCGGACAATTCAATCTCCTGGAGCGGAAGAGGAATCTCAGCTTCTGGGATGCCGACCAAGTGACGCCGCTAGCTTGATTGTGCCATGTGATTGTCCATGCTAGGTCCTAGAAGCTTGATGAAATATGACTAGCATACGACTTCTTTTTTATGATTGTTGTCTGAGTCTGCTGCGCGTTAAACTCCATTTGTTGATCCCTGCATTACACAATTATCTCAATTTCCTCATTAATCTGAACAACATCGTCTGGCAAGACCTCCGCAATGGCATCAAAAATGCATTGAGGTTTCATCATGCTCCTAGATTATTCGGAACATGGTTCTGTTTGCTGAATTATAGGATATATGAAACAATTAGGTGTGTTTAGAAGTTCCATCATCCATTTTGATTTGCATCATTGCGTTTTGAGTGCTACTTAACTCAGATTTCGCTAACTGTGGTAATAAAAGCTGATCATTTTTCTATATGTTCACGATATATTGAGACCACTGTACAAAAATTACATTTATATTAGTTACAACCTTACTTTCTGATTTTTGACATAGACATTTGTCAATTTCTAAACGTCAAACAAATTTCTGAATCATGAATCAGCAAATAAATATAGTCTAAGAGCCAGTGACACTCGACCCTATGTCATCGCGGATTTAAATAAGAATTACACACGCGTTTAGTATGCGTATAGGGGATTATAAAACCCCAAAGTCTGCCAGGAAAATCCTGTGCAAAAATTTATTTCACCGATTTCTAGTTTTTTACTGTTTCACGCCTGCTGTCACTGCTCAGTGTTCCAATATATACAAAAATGGATATCTCGAATGTTCCATAACCAAATTTCGAACAATCTTGACATTTGAGATACCTGTTTTGACAACTGCTCACATGTTCTGGATGATTTACATACAGGACGATCTTCTCTTAGCTGCTACCGCTGATCTCATTTCAGTATAAACAGTTATCAATATTATCACTTTTGAAACTGCGACCACTTCTCAAACGAAATTCTGGCTACAGGCCTGGGTACAGCAAAAAATTTTTAAAGTGCTTGTCACCCTCTACAAGCCAATGTAATTTTTTATTCAATCCGACATCATGTCAAATTTCAGGATTTTTTTATTTTTCATGCACTTTTGCACAGAATTTTCCTAGCAGACTGAGGGGTTCCATAATGTTCTATATGCATATTAAACGCGTGTGTAATTTTTATTCAAATCAGTTATAACGTAGGGTCGAGTGTCATTGGATCTCTAATACTAATCGTGAAACTGACGGAAAAAAAAGTAGATAGAGAAGTGACAATTTGGCGGACTATAAAGCATCTATCAGGTTCATTGTCTAAATAGTATTTCAAAAAAATTAAAAACAAAACTTCAAAGAATGACAAGAAATCTGCTATTATAAACTCGAACAGCGTCTACTTTAAGTCGTCGTTAATGGCTTCTTAATTAAGCAAAGCGTAAGTGCAGAATGATCTCTCCTTATCATCGGTGCAACTGAAAATGTTGGAGAGAAGCCTTTAAAAACGTTGGTGAAATAATCAATAATATTTGTCAGTTGCAAAGCATACCCGAAAAAATTTCTCGACTATTTAAAAAAATGGGTTACACCAAGACAACCAAATGCCAGGCAACATACGCTCATTTAGCTCTGCAAACAAAAGATCCTAAAAGAGATATCCAGAACGAGCATAGAACGTTATAAATGCTGGCGAATTCATAAACCTTATCTATAAGCCAGGATCGAGTGAAACGTCCGAAAGAAGAATCGCGACTATTAAAACAAATCCGAGGCACAATCTGCGAACAAAAGGTTGAAAAATGACCCTTTTACTCAGTCCAAGGTCCCGAGAAATGGTCAGGGAATCACGAGAAATCACTTTGGATATCTCCGAAAGCCTCCGTCCAACAATGGCCTGCCTGTGAGTCGGCGGCGTTTTCGAAAAGGAAAAAAAGAAGAGGTGGAATGCCGTGTTTTGACTTCGCCTCACCTGTATTTTGTAAATACCTGCATTTAGCGTCAAAACAGATAGAAAGGAAGAATAATGCATGGTAATTTAAAGCCATGAACTGGCGCCCCATCGAGTCTAGTTGTGTGGCATAATCACAGACGTGCTTAAAACGTCTAGAGTGATCCAACTTATGGTGGCTACTAGTGCTACACATGAGACTCGGATCCGGATTTTATTCACATTTTTAAACATGCACAATCCGGATTCGGATCCGAGATCCGAAATATAGAATCCGAGATCCTTGTATTCATTCTTGCGTATGGCTACTTGACTTGCTTGGGCGCATCCTCACCAGGTCAACCTAATAGGGCCTAGAACAAGCCTATTCCAATAGTCATTCTTTTCGAGACCTAGGAAATGTGGAATGAGCTACCGGGGACTTTGTTCACCGATAGTTATAATCTCCAGCGTTTTAAGGTCAATGTGCACGATAGCCTATCTGCCTTTGCGTGAAGTTATTAATAAAAAAATATGTTTAGGACATAACTAATTTTCCGCTCCCCAAAAATCTTCTTTGGCGGTAGGACAAAATAAAGAAGCTAGAGGGACTGCGGCCACTACAATTTCAAAAGAATGGAATACAGATTCTGGGACAGGTCAAAAGAGTGAAAAGAGGAGCGGAGATGACCTTAGTGTTATTCAAACGCTCACACAAAAAAACATGGGGTTTTACCCCATCCATGATGCACTGGAAAATACATGATGATAGTCAGACTCATTATAACGTATGCTTTTTTGGTATGATGGCTAAAAATGATAAAACAACGAAAAGATTACCTGTTTGGCGATAACAGGAGCAATGGAAAGCTCACCAATTGCAACACTGGACACCATTATAGACCTGCCCCAATTCAATCTGTAATGAAGGGGGGGGGGAGGTGCGAAAAGGATGTGAACTAAATCAGGAGAACATACAGGAACATGTGAGTAGCACCGTACTCGATTTTCAAAATACTCTACCACCAACTTTAGAATGAATGAGTTACGTCATTTCGTGTCTTCGAAAACAGTTAGTACTCTAATCTGGCGATACGACGTCTGTGGTAATTTTCTATCTGCGTGGAAATCGGTACTGCTGTCAGCACAGGAATAAATGTCCCTTCGTACGCCCTGTGTGCGTTGTCGGTACTGCCGACTCGTCTCGCCGCAAAGAACCTATTATTTCCATTCTCAAACTTTTTTGCTATTTGACTTCATAAATTGTAGCCGAGTTAATTCCCAACATGATTTGTACACGCTTTGTCGGGTTTGTGAGAGCAACGGAAACTATGCTTTTGTACCTTTGGAGAATGAGGATTTGCCGCTATTCACAACGAGGGTTTCGAATGGACGGCGACCATCAATCGCTTGAATCATTCATGTCAGTCTGAGAAGATGTTTATCATAAACAAAGAGCTGGAATATATAATGGTTTCTTTTCATATTGATCGCCCAAAATCATCGAAAAATTTACGCAAGATTTGAATTTTGCGCCATTTTTTACGGTTATGCGTTATTGTTAGAAAAATACAGTGTCAGCTGACAGTTAAGGGTCAATAAAAATGAAGTATAAGACCAAAGCACAACGCACTTTCATCTTTGAGCAATATAAAAAAAAAGGATGTTTAGCAGCTGCCGTTCGCAATTTTAATTAATGATTTCAGTTCATCAACTGTGAAGATATTAATGTAAAAATCTTGTAGTCTCGCTCTATTCGCGATCTTAGAATCTATGGCTATCTATCAACAAAGCATTCGACAAAAAAGATCATGCAGTTCGTGAGAGTGCTGCCGAGTCTGAAGGAGCCTCATAGTCACATTTCGAGAAGCTCTCTACAGCGTATTCACGCAAGATTTGCATCTTCATACTTACAAACTACAATTGACACAGGAACTGAAGCTACTGACAACGGAGATAGAGGAGAGACTTTTCCTGATCAGGTAATTTCGCGTATTGCGATCAGAATTGGCCGTCTCAGATCATGCCTATGCCTATTTTATATCAAAACTACTTCTCCCGTGAATTTTGGGACACTCTTTATATTCGAAAATTCCACATGTAACTTTATTAGTTGACATGATAGAAACGAAACAATAAAAATGCTATATCTTTTTTTGGACGTTTACAAGGCCCCGATCACAATCACACAAAATTTAATATTGATAGATGCTCCCGGCTTGTCAGATGCCACATTTACTTTAACACTCTAGGTTGTGATGCTCCCATTTGCTAATACTACAGATTAATGCATTCGATTTGGATAAGGATAATAAATGAGTACAAATGTGTTATTTAACGTTTTAAAAAATTGTTGTAAAAGTAGTTTAACTCTGTATTTCACCTGCAGTGATATGGCTTTACTAAACATTCTCATCTGATTCCAGAACTGTTAATCTAGTTGGAGTAACATTTGGAATTTATGGTAATTTTGAGACAAATTGATATTTTGAAAGATTTTTGAATCATAAAGGTTTGAGGTCTTCTACGAGTTCCAACATTTTTTATCGAAACTCAAAAGATCATCAGCTCCCAAATCAGAAGTGATACCATTGCGTAGTACGGACAGTGTCAACCTAGTTCACGCCATTGTTTGCTCATAGAATAAAAAGCATAGAGAGATTCTTATTACTTCCAACGGACTGTTTGTAGGGAACCTAGATTAAATGACTTCACAGACAGGAATCAAGTAATTTTTCATTGAGAATAAATGCTCGAAAATATTCTATAAATAACTCAAGTTTCTAGTTATAGCCAATTACGATACAACAGCACAACTCGTACGTTCGTGTTTCTGACGCCTTAATATGTTCTACAAACAGACGTATAGAAAATACAAAGGAACATCAGAACGAAAAAGTAAGAGATAGAAATCACTAATACTACAGATTTATTCCGACCATAACCACATCTGCCCGTCTATATTCATCTCATCCCTAACATACAATGACTATATTTTAGGGAATAACAGTATGTCGTTCTTCCCATAATAGTGCATCATTACGTTTCCCGACACAATGCAAGGAAGGCCATTTTGTAGGGGGTTGAATGATGTCGTTTTGTTCGCTGGATCCCACATAGACAAGCGTGCAGATCGGATGTGAGCCGGTGTACATTAGCAGATTTAACTATCTTGTCTGTACATGATGATAACATGCTGGCTGGGGATTTTAGGGGTGGAATATGCGGAGACCTCCCAGTGACATATTTATGTTAGTATGTTGCCGTGTTCTATAACTGTTGCGCAGGTCTTATTTTTTTCGGCCAGGATACAACATTTCTCTTGCCGCTAAGCTTACTTAGTAGGCGATGATATTTCTGCAACAAATTTTCTCTCGACTTTTCAGTCTAGTTGTTCACAAATTTTGTTAGTCCAATTTCCTAACTTGAGTTTTAGAGCTCCTAAGTCAGAAACATTCAAACAGTTTTAAGGATTGGTGTGAGAGCAATTTAAATTATTAATTGAAAGCTTTTTCATTTAATTTCACTTGAATGTATGTCCTGGAATTCTGCAATCAATATTTCACCCACTTTCACTAAAGCTATCAGGCTGAAATTTGGTACACGTTCGATTCACGTGACAATGCACGATTACTTACATGCCGCCATTTTTAATCCAATATGGCGGACGTTACAAAATGGCGATTCATAATTTTGATAGTTACCCCTATAATATGGGTATCTAATGCAAGGGATTGATGAGAATAACTCGAAAAATAAAGTACGTCACTCTTAATCCAGTATGGTAAACTTCTAAAGATGGCGGACCAAGTAAGTTTTGAAGGTATCCCTATTGAAGAGCAAGACTGTTCGATTTTGATCGGAAAACGACCTTGCGACAATTATGTGTTGAATGAGATGAACAAAAACCTGTCCAGCCAAAAAATAAATTAAATATCAAGATCTTTTTTGAAAACAAGCTTTTCCTTCAAAACTTTTACGTCATTACACGATTCTAACAATAATCTCGTCTTTGAACGAACAATTTAATCGAAACTCCTCGCTGTCTAGGCTATAACTAATCTCCGCCAATGTGTGCGTGACTGCATTAATCTCTTGGTTGGACTGTTGTGAGCCGCCATCATTTGTTGTCGGCAACGCTCAACAAAAAGGCCTCGCGCGGTAGGTAAAGTGGGATTTAGAGGCCGAGGTGTCGCGAAGATCCCGGCATTGTGTACGCGCAGAATGTAACACTCACAATAACAGCGTTAGGATCATCCCATTAGCTAGTCGATGACGGAGCACGGAGGCAGTCTGCTTCATGGGAAAGTGCCTGCGAACTTGGTTCAGATCAAAGACATACAAAAATATACGATATTCGAACAAAAGATCAACGTTGTAATACTCACCTAAAAATGTTGCGATCTCAGCTCCCAATTTAGTATATTTTAAAGTTTTTCTTTTTATTCCTACTGACTGTATAATTTGACAGCGCTGTAGCCTCGGACACTCCATCGAGTTCATTTCGTTTATTTGAGACGCGGGAACGCTAGTCGGTTGTCCTTTCGTCGCAGTGTTTACGCTGTTATGAATACGTAGATTTTCAGGTGATTTAGGATTGAGTGTCGAAAATTTGAATCCAAATGTATTACATTTTTTACGTTATTTACCGTAGTTGCAACTTCAGTAACTGGCACTATGAGGCCGCATTCAGAATATTTTTCCATTATTCAAGCACTAAAACACTTGAATCAGTCAGATCATTGTATTGTATATACTTCAGCACACCGCAAGGACCTGGAGAGCTACTATTTGTCTTCCTGTATCATTTTGATACTATTATTAAATTTCAACAAATTCCAGCCTTCTCTTCCCAATACGCCACAAAACCGATCAAAACGGATATCTTGACCGACGGTCATGAAACAAAGGCCATTAAGACAGGTGAATGATGTCATATAATGTGTTGTCGGACTCAAGATTCTTGACGAATTCCTCAGATTGCTTAGATTTCGGTGCTGTATGATGCGGGTGCGGCTGTCGTTGTTTACCCCATTTCCCAACCCCGCTACCCCCCCCCCCCAACAGAGCATTCGTGTTCAAACACCCCCCTCTCCAACCAATCTAAAGCAACTCCAGCTGCACACGAAAACTTAGTGGAGCATTTTAACCCGAAAAAAAAAACATCATTACAATTAGGTGTTTGTTGGAGCCGTACTACGGAAGTCTTACTCTGTTTTGTTTCAAATAAACAAAAAAATATAGTCATATTTATACTTTACCCACTATCCTTTGTTGCCTCTCAAAGCACACGCAGCCACACAGACTTTGTAGTCATCGTACTATTGTTAGGTTTTCTGGAATTAGCTTTTTTGTTGGTGCAAAAAAAAAATTAGGCTATTATCCTGTTCAGTCTGTACATGATCCGTACAAAGGGAAATGTAATTTTCCTACATTTCTAACCTTTTTTGGAGGTTTATAAAATTTACCCATTTTTCTAATTCTGTTGCAGATATACTCGTATAGAAAATTCACATTACTTTTCAGAGACAATTTCTGAGAGGTACATAAAATAAATATTAATTACAGAAAACAGATGATTGGGGTTAGGTCAAAAAAAGGTAGGATTATCTTTTGCTTTGCCGATGTTTTGGCCTATATAAGGCCATCTTCAGAGCACCACAATCATACAATTGACAATATAAATGCTTCGTACTAAATAAATAAAAAAAGGGTGAATTTGCTGTGGGATTTATTTACATAGTAAAATGAACTCATATTTTCAATTTTATGATAACGTTTTTGAGCGCGCTATAAAGTAAGTCACCACTGAAGAAACACTCGAAATGTTTTTAACTAGAGCCCCAAATGACCCGAAGCTTGTGAAACATGTAAAAAATCTGGTCTGGACAGCCATGCATGTCCATAGGCACAACGCAGAATTATATCAAGAAATATACCAAACCCCCGACCCCTTCTCAAGCATAAAAGCTCCCGCATCCAGAGGGCATAAAGTTTGTTCATGCTTTCAACATTTTTTGTGATACCTTCGACGAGGTAGTTGAGGATATGTTAATAATAAATATAATAAAACAGAAGCTAACAGCAAGTGAAACAGTGGAATCTTTGAGCTCGGAGCTGATTTTTTTTGTCCTTCCTGTCTCTCTGATACGTACAAATGCGCATTTACCTTGCCGAATTTTAGTTCAGGTCGCGCTATGGGATTTAGAAAATTGTACAAACAATATGGAGCTGATTTTGAGTAATCGCAAGTTTCGTCAAATTTTATTTTAATTTCAATGACACCAGACTAACCAGACTCTTATTATTCATTTGGGAAATCTCAGTTGTTCAAAAACACGAAGAAAATGGAAATAGGCTAAAATAGAGATACATCATGTATTGATCTGTTATTTTCATTTGCAACGCAATGTATAGGAATAGATAATAAGTAATACGTTTTCACAAATAATAAGCTACTCAAATTTGAAATTATGAACGATTCATTCCTTGGGAAAACACAAAATTGAATTAATTTTTTTTCGTGTAGATTGTAGATGCTCTTACTTGGTGAAACTCTTCTATCATACAAATAAGAAAATTGTATAATTAACACATAATTACCTTTAAGCTAAAAAATTGAACGCATTTTTCAAAAACAAGTGAATTCACACCTAAACATACTATCAAAAATTGTTACGATTTAGTAGGTAATTTGAAAGATATTCATATACCTAGCACAGGAAAATTGGTATCATTTGACGTTAGCAGTACGTTCAGTAAAATTCCACCCATTGAACGTACACCGATAATTGAAAGTAACATTGATAATAAAAACGTTCAACCTGTTATAAAATGCCACGTATAACAATAAATTTTACATCCAGAATGAAGGCCTACCAATGGTTGATCCCATTCAATCTCTTGTAGCAGACAACATAGAACAGAAAATAATGAGATCAGAAAAATACCAATATATTTTTTCCATTTTGGTACAGATATGTAAATAGATGAATTCATTGCATTTTTAAAGGAAATGACAATGAGATAACAGACTTCCTCCAATACATAAATTCCATCCATAATTACATCAAATACATAGTAAAGGAAGAATTGTCTGGATCAATTAGTTTTTTTAGACTTAAATATAAGCCGAGAGAATGCCAACGGAATTTTTCAATATATAGGAAACCAACATATACACATACAACATTTCCCGCAGAATGAAATAAGTATAACTAAAAGGTCAACACAACATAAGAATTGTTTGGATCAATTAGTTTTTGAGACTTAAATATAACCAGACAGCAAGGAAACAATTTCCGCGGATTCATGCCATCCTATGAATCATAAATTAGCTGCATATAACTCGATGGTACATTATTTTAATTATATTTGAGAAACTGTGTGTTAATTATAGAATCTTTTTATTTATCTGCATTATAAGACACCTAAATGACAACCAGTTCAGGTGCGCAGTTTAACATATGTACATTTTTAATTTGAGCGACTTTCTCCCGAGACACTTTTGTCCTCACGAACACCGAAAGGACTGTCAACTGAATGTAATGTTAGGTAACTGTAAAATATTTCATATTATAGATAAGAAGACCGCGCAGTTAAACCGCGAGTGTGTGGATCCTTTAATGCCATTGAATTTCCATTAGAAGAATGAAATAAAATTCTTAGACGTTTCCGTTCAGAAAGAAAATATGTTTTACCAGGCTCAAATTATTAACACTTATATTGGAACGGTTCTTGAGAAAATAAAAACATAAAACACCCTGATCCCGTCAAAACTTAAACAATTGAATTCCAAAACTAATACTACTCACAACATTCGACGTATAACTTTCGTATCTTCTAGCTGCCACAGTTACGTTGTACGCAAAAATCTTGGGGGCGGGGGATAATTACCTACCAGTACCCCCCTTGCATACGCCATAAGCATCCCTGAAGGTGTTCGCGCCAATGACAAACATTCTCGAGTGACTCTGACGCGCACAAAAGAGTACACGCGTCGTTTTGTGCTCGTCCTCGTGCTTTTTCATACGCGCAGGGTTTTGAAGCGATGGCAGCTGGCGCATTTCTAAGGACTTTCTCAGGACTCCATCAATCCCCTTAATTGATCTTCGCAACCGGGATGAAAACATGATTGATAAGCTCGAATCCATGAGTAAGTGATTCTGAGATGGATGGAAAATAGGTTTTCGTCCGGAGGCACGTGTTTGTTTGGAAGATCCTTGTTCAATTTATATTGATCATGGTTTATTCATCGAACAAAAATTATCCCTACATCGAACATTTTTTCAACGCAGCACTCAAAAGAGTACAGATAGTGAAGGAAAAAGTGCGTCAACTAGGCTACCGCTTTACTTCCCACATAATAGCATGAGTTAAGAAATAAGGATTTGTATATTTTTTTGGAATAGTTGAAGGTGATGAGAGAGATTGAATTTAAAAAATATCAAAGCACAACCAATATTTTTCATTTATTCGATAAACTCATCCAAATACACAGATACAAATAAATTCTCAGACGAGCTTTCATTCAAGTATACCGTATTCTCCCAATATTCGGAAATCTATAATAGTCTTGAATCAATGATACTATATTTTTGATCATATAGAGTTAACTTGAGTAAATAACTAGAATATCTTACCTATAAGAATATTATAATTTTGAATTAAGCATAATTTTACCGCAAATAGCTTAACTTCATGACAAAATTTTGTTCTTATTGCAAGAAGTATAAGGATTCAGTAATTTAAATGAGCTCTATAAGGTAATTTAACTAAATGTGATTTAATATTAATTCTAATTTCCCTTGCCTTCAGGTCATATTCTGATTAATGAAAATTTTGAAAACATAACCTTAAAATATGTACCAAAAAATGTCCAAACTGTTCCAATGTAACTTTTATAATACTTTTTTTCGGCGCCATTATTACATTGTTTATTGAGCTTCTACAAGTTGATGTTTTTATTCTTTTTATTCTTTTATTATTCTTCTTTTTATTCTTATCATTGTAAACGCAAAATATGGCAACCTTACTAAAAAATGAAATACTTATCAGAAAAGTATTGAAATCGTGGTTGCAAAAAAAATTATATTTCTCTTATTTCTCTAGAATGAGTATTGCAATCGAAAATCTACTTTTCTTGGCTGGAGTAAATCATAATTTTCTCATCAAGTACACTTTCTTACAATGAGAAGAGATGTTCTTGTCGTGAGTATATATTTACAAGAATATCAAAATTCTCGAATTTAGAATTAATTTTTATGTGTGCATTGAACAATAATATATGCTTAGCAAGTATGGAGTATCACTAAGATCGAGATTTTATAGATGATAGAATGTATTATACCAACATCATTTTTTTATATATTAGCCCCCTACTGCTCCCCTAATTTTTGACCACCTTAATAAAAATTGTAAAATGATCAGGGATCTCGGAAGCGACCAAAAACAAAATTTGAGCTTGTTTCGCGCTACTCAACATATTTTCAAAAACTGCAATCCTTTTCGTCCTTTTCACACTACACAAATAAAAATAAATTCTTAGTCTAAGAATATGTGCTTTCATCCAAGTATGCCATATCTTCCTATATGCGCAAAGCTATAATAATCTTAAAGTAGGAATACTCTACTTCTGATCATATAAGGTTGACTTTAGTAATTATATTCAATTCAAACCTGGGAAAGTTCCAAAAATTAAATTGGGAATATGATAATATTGACACGAAAAAACAAACAGCTCACTTATAAGAATACCGTAATGTTGACTAAAGCTTTCCCTTATTCAAATTGTTCGACTACATTACGAAATTTTGTATTTCTTGGCGGAAGAATGTTAGTCTGTTTTTATAAGCATTCGGTAATTTTGATGAGCTGTTACCAAAGCCACTGTAGGTTCCTTAACCTTAAAAAAATATCCAAAAAACTGTACATACTACCAATCTGACTTCTCCGTTATATTTCCCTGCGTCATAGTGTTTTCCTAATTCAAGTTTGAGAGGTATTGTACTGATAAACATAGAATATAAAAAGTATATATCTGTACTTAAGCCAGAAGATATACGTCTACCATTGCTGATGAAGCCTATTCACATCTTAAATATTATATCAACACCTGTATGAGATCCACACTACCACAACTTTTCAACACCTCATTTATACTGAGGGGGGAGATTTTTAAAAATAAAAAACAACGATAAATAATAGGCGCCGAAATAGACATGAAATAGGAGACGCATACCACTGAAATTCTGTTGACGAAGATGATGTGAAATAAATGAATTTCCTAAGCAAATAGGATGTTTTTGGAAAGCAGCCTACATTTTTCAACAAAAATTTTCATATTACTAATGGAGATTCTGCAATTTCGAAAATGTTTGTATTCTTGATGGAAGCTTGAAAATATGATAGTCTTACTAAAAAATATGTATTAATAGTTGTAAGTATTGAAAATTATATTTTGCTTTAAGGTATATTTCTTTGAATGTGTATTTGAATACAGAAGGACCAGAATATATTGAGAGTTTCTTTTTATGCGTGTAGTAGGCTAATGTCGCAGTTTCATCAAAACCCGAGTTGTAGAGGATTGCTGGATAGAGTATAGACAGACAGACAGACCGACGGAAATAAGTGAAATGATTTATAGTGATGTGTATTTGATGAAACATCAAGAAAAAACAAGATCTGTAATTGTTTTTTTTGCGATTACACTTCTTCCTCGTCAATTGGCGTGGAAGTGTTTTGCATCATTTCACGCCATTAGCTTTTAGTATTTGGTGCAGGATTCACCGGGGAATATTCGGTTCTTGTAATGTTTATCATAGCTATAAATCTGATTTTGATAGAACAGCAAAATTCAATTCTTGGTGGAGACAATACAAAAAGAGCAAATGCTATACAAAAAGGAAAAAAATGAACTACTGAAAGGCCGTAGGTAAATCTTTCATGATTTATAAAAATTCCAAAATTTATCTGATCGGTAATTAGCCAATAGCTGTTGGACTCCACCATAAATCCGAATCATGAATACATATTTTTTATGCATTTATAATTTTCCAGACAAATTTCAAGCATATGATTTTTCTTATGTTGTACGGTATTCCAGATTTCAGAACATTATCAGCTTTTTTAATGAGGTTTATTTGTTTCTTTGGTGTTTTAGCGACTATTATTATTGCATCACAAGTCATAAATTATGACGAAAGTGCTATTCAACCTATTGAACAAATAGAATCCAGTAAATTAACTCTATTACGCGTGCAGTTGTATCGATTTATCGAAATTTTTTATCTCATTTCAGAGTTGCCTACTGGAAGTAATTTTTGGAAATATCGGAATTTATTGCAATTGCTGAAGTTAAAGTATTTCAAAAATTTTCAATTTTAATTCCTACTATCCACAGTTCCGAAATCAAATCCAAATACTTATTTCATAACAGGCAATACTTGGGAAGTGCAGAGTCAACCTAACAGATGCGTGATACATTGGTCTCTATAAAAACCGTGAGTGAAGTAAGTCGCGATTTTACTGCATACAATATATATAAAAACTACTATTCACAGGTTATACAAACTGAGAAAACCAATGCCTACGATAATTACATACGCAACTCTAGCAACAAAATCAGGGATACTTGGAAAGTGGTGAATTTTGAAAGAAATAAAAATAATATCAAGTCAGTAAGTGACATTTCAGCAGACCAGTTCGTTTAACACTTTCCAGCTATTTCTATCAGACTGGTTGAAATGTTGCAATCTAATAATGCTGATCCATCTGTTTTAATGAACGAACTACCTGTTCCACAAAATTCCTTTTTCTTAGCGCCTATAGTGAAAGAAGACGTTGTAGATGCGGTTAAGGGGAATGAACACACGGATGATTAAAGATACCGTTAACAGTTATGCCAATTTATTAGTAAAAATATACAATTTATGCATGACCGAAGCAAATAATCTTGAAGCAGAGGTTATATAAGTACTTTGAAGATCATTGTTTCCTACACTGTAGTCATTGTGGATTTAGGACCAATTGCACTACAATTGCAGCTGTTAAAAAAGTAGTTGATCTAATTATTGATAGCCTTGAAAAGGGTAAATATGCCGAAATAACCCTATGTGACCTCTCCAACTCTTTTTCAGTCGAAATACTAATCAATAAGCTTCAGTTTTATGGGATACGTGGTCTGATCATTTATTTTCTCAGGTGTTATTTTAGTGATAGATGGCATTGTGCTAATGTCAATCGGCAGCTGTCCAAATTAATGATAGCTAATAGAGGTGCCCTCAAGGATCCGTTCTGGATCCCTTTTTCTTCATTGTATATGTCAATGACATTTTCCGCTATCTGTCGTCGTGTAATAGTGTTGCGTATGCGTATCATTTCTAGTAATAAAAACCTAAACACACTCAAAATTATCAGTGGAGAGACTCTGCAGAAAGCAAATGATTGGTTAGCTGCCAATTCACTCTTACTGAACAAAGATAAAACCGATAGCATTACCTTTTCGTCTAATAATAGCTACTCTGAGGGGAAATCTGCAAAATATTTAGGCATGTTCCTTGGAACAATCACATCGACTACCTTCAAAATATACTGTCTTGATACATTTTCGTCCTACGCAATTTAAAAAAGGTGGTGAGCTTTGATACACTGCTTTACGCTATTTCATTCACATTTAACCTATGGTGCAGTGCTGTGGGGTAACTTATGCCATGCTCAAAAGATATTCATACTCCAGAAAAGGGCTGTTAGAGTTTTATTAGGAGTAGGCTGCAGAGAACACTGCCGGCCGCTATTCATACAGTTGAAGATTATGCCGCTACCTTATGTGTTCATTCATGCCTGTTTGTTGGAAGTACATAAGAAAATACGTCAGCTTGCTGTTGGTGCTGACTTCCATAATTATGATACGAGGTGCTCTAATGCCGTCGGAAAACCATTTCATAGACTGAGTAAGCCGATAAGAAATTCGCCCAGAATTGACTTATATAACTGCATTCCTTTATGCCTAAGAGATCTATGTTATAATCGTTTTAAAAGTGTGACAAAAAAATTTCTTCTAAAATACTGCTTTTATAGTGTACATGAGTTCAAATATACTACCTTTAGTCTTTGCTGACGATTCACCTGTACATTGTACATTAGGGAAATAAACGTACTATCTACTACCTACTATCTACATCTGTGGTAATATATAGCAATAATATGTACATACAGACAGACACGCAGTTTTGTAACAAAATCTGACATTTGTTAATTTGTGACTTTTCCTCTATGTATCTATAAATGAACTTTACTTGGAATAACGATTTTTGCTGTTGTTTCCTTGATTCATTATTTAGGCAACCCTAACTTGTGTTGGAGTCCATAAGTAGGTTATTAGTTCGTTATTTTTTCTTCTATTAATGATTTTTCCGTATAAACAACTAAAAGCCATACTCAGTATGCCTATTTATAATAGTATATTTTCAGGCATTCCCATGACGTTCCTTTAAATACAAAGTGCAACCATCCATAAGCAGATTTTGTTTATGAGCAAACCTTGAACATTTGAGCCACCATATATATATATATATATATATATATATATATATATATAATATATCCTGGAAATTTCCAAAAAACTTGTTAATATACAAAATATAACCAATTGGTTCGAATTGGAAGACATTCTGACTAGAATTTTTCGGATGAGACTTGTTTAAATCGTGATTTAGTTATGTTCAGACAAATGCCAAATGAGGAAACACAAAAGTTTCACGATAGATGTTAACATATCCTCAATCTACTCTGTAGCTATGTCAATGTTCATGAACAGTCTGGGGGAGCAAAAGTTTTAAAACGGAATTTATATCAGGACTTAGCATTGAAAACATTTTTATCTGGACAACAATCAGATGTGTGAGGCCTACAAACTTGAGCCAAGCATTACAGTATGTTATATCTGAAGATAATGTCAGTTATTTTCAAAATTATAATAAAACTTTCACAAAAACTCATCAGCAAAACCAAAATTTCAGGCCCATGCCGAGGCCAATGTCGATGTATCATCAGCCTGCAAACAATTTTTTTTAACAGCGAGGTAATTCTACTTTCCAGCCAAGATTCAATTTAAGTTTTCCTACAGGACCTTTCAATTTTCCAAGGCCAATTCAACGTCCTCTTAACTAACTCGCAGGTTTTTAAGCAAACACAACCCAACAGAAATGTTTTCAAACCAAACCCAAATCGTTCATTGCCTTAGCCGACACCTATGAGTACATCTACTAGAATTTCTTCTAACCCTCAACACAATTCGACGTCTTATCAGCAACCAAAACCAAATTGGATTGCAGAAGAACTTTTCAATACCGAAACATTTGTCCATGATCCTTATACAGACATATTTTCCAATCAAAGTTATCCTGAGCCACAGAGTTCAGAAACGAGTATTTTGACGATCAACAATATCATGCAGGAGACAATCAAAGAACTGCTAAAACAGCAGGAAATAATTGAAGTTTTCGGATGGATTCATTCTCAGATCGCCAACCTTAGCACCAGAAATCATTTCTCTGAACGCCAGCGATGCTAGAGAATTATGTGAATTTATGTAAGGGAATTCTAGTTACGCCCTACGCCAAAATTAGACTAAATTCCATCAGCTTTCTAATAATTCAAATTTTGATAACAGTAGGACGTCGATCTGAACAAGTAGTTAAAATCACAACATCGATCGCTAAAAATTCATAATTGCAAGATACCAGAATGTCTCACTATAGCAAAGAATAATTTCGCATTAACAACCATTTTAAATAATACCACAGATCCTATGACATTAGACTTTTCACAGCCAATTTCATAAGAACCTTTCAACTTATCTGAAATGCAGGAAATTGACCTTAATCACTTAGAGCATTAAGCACAGAAAATGGTGGCTGGGAGTTTTTCCGCATGCCTCTTGGCTTTAAAAACGCGCCCGCTACATTTCAGCGCGCAATAGACAATATACTACGAGGTATCCAAAATGAAAAGTGCCTCGTGTATCTTGATGACATCATATTTTTTTCTACTTCCCTTCAGGAACACATTGGAAATTTAAATTCAAATTTCTAGCGTCTCCGAAATTCCAATTTCAAAATATTACTGGATAAATCAGAATTTCTCCGTAAGGAGGTAACCTATCTTGGGCACATTATTACACCAGGTGGAATCAAATCCAATGCAGACAAAATATTATTGCTATCAAGAAATTTCCAATTCCTAAAACTACAATACAGCTTTCTAGGTCTAATAGTGAGCTGCAATTTTCCAATGATTTGCTCAAATCCAAGTTAATCGATTTCGATATTCAGCCCGAATTAGGAAATCACGGCAGTTCGAGTGGTGCTGCACTTTTTGCAGCAAAAAAGGATAACCGAACGTCGTCAAGTCGATCAAGGAATGCGTAAACCCTGCGGATCTGAATATTTGTGTCAATGGCACTAAGAGAACTAAATCTGGGGCAGCGGTTTTTTGTGATACTCAAAAAGACTTGGAAAAATTGAAACACGCACTAAGGGGCAAATTAGGCAATAAATATCATTTAGGAGAACCTGTGAAGTTTAATCCCCGAATTCTCATTAAAAATGTCGTTCTACATGAAGAGCTAACAGACAGCGACAAAATTGTGAGCGATATAGTAGCGTTAAATGGCTTGAGTGAGGTTGATGACAGAACAATCAAGGTTGTGACACAATTAAAATTTAAAAATAGCAAAAACACCCACATAGTTTTAGAAGTTTCACCACAGATTAGGAAACATCTACTTGACAGAGGCTTTGTGTACGTAGGGTGGAAAAAGTGTATTATTGAGGACCCTCTCAACATCATGCAATGCAACAAGTGTTCTTTTGGACATCTAGAGAAAAACTGCAAGTCTGACAAAACAGCATGCCTCAAGTGTTCTGAAAACCATGTTAGTAAACATTGCAGTAGGGACACATCGAAATGCATTAACTGTATTAGTTACAACAGTAGATATAACGCCAAGTTGTGCAGTGATCTTAGTGCTAGTGACAAAGTCTGACCTTTATTCAAAAATCATATTTGTAACCTAAAAGGAAAAATTAATTATGGTTAAGTTGGATTATACAGTCAAATTAAGATATCTTAATGTTAGATCTCTCATGTCGGATTTTGATGCGATTCTAAATTTGGTGAGCGTGGAAAAGTTTGATATATTTGCTGTCACAGAAACTTGGCTGAATTATGATATTGTTAGCAGCTCGGTGAGTATTGATAATTTTAATTTCTTTCGCTGTGACCGAGAAACACGAGGTGGTGGAGTTGGAGTGTAAATTAGTTCGAATTTTCATGTTGAATGTATTAATTAAAAATTAGTCGAGTCAATGAATACATAAAACAGGCAAAACTTGGAAGTCCGCTGGACCAGCTCTGATTTTGATGATTTTTTCAAAGTTAGTGTTTTATATTATTCAAAATCAGAAACCTCTGGGGAGGGGGAAATAAATTTTTATATTGTTTAAACAATATTTACATTTTTATTAAAAAACAGTTTTATCGCTATTTTTCGGAAAAAAATGTTTTTATGTTAATGTTAGTATAAAAATAGTTGTTAAAATAAGGCTTTTAATAATAATTTAATATTCAAACCCTAAAAATACGATGTGTTGGTCAACGATACGAGTGCATTGAGTACTTACGTCATATTTATATCAATTTTAGTTACTCCATATACATATATGAATATTTTACGTTGTATTAGAAAGTTGACTGAGCTGTAGAATTTTACGTAAAATAGAAATTGACCTTTTGTTGCTCAGGTACTCCCTAAAACATTATATACAAGCTCGACAAAAAAAAAACGACGTCAATCGCTCACGCAATCATGTCTGCTGTGAGAACACGCTCTTTTTTATCACCACTGCAAGTTGGATTAAGTGTGACATTACACCGGAAATTTGGTTCCAGAAAAGTCATAGATCTATGCAATGCTCTAGGTTTCTGTGCATCTTATCATGAAGCACAGCTATATGAAGCTTCAGCACTTTATCAAGATTCTGCTGTATTGATTGATCATCCATTTGTCCAGTTCGTTTTTGACAATGCAGATTTTAATACAGGAACTTTGACAGGTGCAGGAACTTTCCATAATTTAGGAGGAATTAGTATTGTGATTCCATCAAGTTCAATTGAACCTCGGAAATCCTTTCCGCGATTACAAACTATATATACCATCAGAACTAGAGCTAGGAAAAATAAAAATTGAACCATACAAAAAACCTAGTGGTGAAGGATTAATAAAAATAGCTAAAATACCAAATGAAAAGGTAGAATTGAAGCCTACCTATACGACAAATTTGAATTCACTTTGGATGTTTATGAAGCATATTGAATCCAATAAATATCTAGGATGGAATGCTTTTATGAAACACCTAACTCCTGGATTGGAGTTTGAACAGTCAAAAGTCGTGTTATTACGAATCATTAATTCAAACCCAAGTGACTATAATACTTTGTTTATTGCAATCAGATTTGGATTTGCTATTCACAAAGCTAGGTCTGCTGCCATGATGCCATGAAAGTTTGTGCTGTAACTTTTGACCAACCGCTTTTTATTAAAGCGCAAGATATAGTATCAGCTTTAAAGTTAGCCGATTATATTATAGTTATTATAAAAATAGGAGCGTTTCATATGATGTTATCTTTCTTGGGATGTATTGGTAATATTATGGCAGGAAGCGGGTTAAAAGAAGTGCTTTCAACTGTAAATGCTGACAAAACATGTGACCAAATATTATCAGGACATAATTATTCAAGAGCTGTACATGCTCACAGTTTAGTACAATTTGCTATTACAAAAATCATCTTTGAAGAACTTAACAATGATGAAAAATTTGCTACGTTTCAAGAATTCTTTTTTATTTTATTCTTTGAATTACACTGAATTAATAAATAATGAAACATTCATTGAATTGATGAAGTTTTTTCGAAAATAAAATGCTTGAAATTGGAGAAAGTCGTAAGACATGTAAACTGTGGAACACGTACTTTCGTATAGTATCTTTTCTTAAAAATTTCATAGCTGCCGAGATAATGGGAAACTGGGATTAATGTACATTTGAGATATGTAGGGTTAATGTTTCCATTTTTTCACGCAGCTAGGCACTTTCCTTATGCTAAAGCAAGTAAAATTTATTTGCAAAATATGTGAAAATTAAATGAAAAACGAGATGACAGCGATTTTGAAGCATTTAAACAGAACCAGAACCAGTTCCAGAAGATCCGATATTTACTATGCGAGAATTTCGACTGACCAGACAATAGAACAAACATTAATGAAGTCCATGAAAATAGAAAGTGGGCCTTTTAGACGTGGAGCAACTCCAAGTTTAGTTTTTACCACAGAAGTAGTTGATAGAATGGAATAATTCTGTGAAGTTATGTTTCAATCATCCCATCAGCATATTGATGCTAGTGATAGCAGAATAAATGAAGATTCTAAGGCAGTTGATAAAATTGTAAAATTTTTCAAAATTCATAACCCTTTTCCGGATATACAGGAAGTCATGGCAATTTCTACCAGAGTCGTAGGCTACAATAATTCATTTTTTTAAAGTTTATTGTATATTTACATATAAATTAAAATTATTTATGATAACAATATCAAAACTATAACATAAATATATTTTTTCCGAGTTCTCAATTAACATTTTATTAAAAAAATTTTTTTAGCAAAAATAGCATAAAAATTGTTTAAACAATATATAAATTTATTTCCCCCTCCCCAGAGGTTTCTGATTTCAAATAATATACAGAAACAAAATTTCAAAAACGAAAATCATCAAAATCGGAGCTGTTCCAGCGGACTTCCAGGTTAAAAGCTTCATTGCCTCGACGGGTAGACAGGTACCTTATATCGACCGCCTACTGAAAGCATCACAGAATGCATTAACATTGTGGACGACCTTCTCCCATTAATTTCGAACAAATTTGACAACATCATCATTACTGGTGACCTAAATATAAATTTACCTAATGTTAACAATGTTCTTTCTCCTTGTTTTGAGATGATTGGCTTCTTTCAACTTGTTACATCTCCTACTCGAGATACGAGTGACACAGAATCTCTTCTGAAGTTCATTCCACGAAACCAGATAGTAGAGATAAACAGAAAGGCGGGACGCAAAAATCCAGGAACGTAATGTAAAAATATAAATCGCAACAGACTCTACGATTGTTGTCAGGTCGCACTTTGTGTTAGTTTTCACTATATTATTACAACTTCTCACTTTCCTGACTTTATGTTGCCATACACTATTTTAAACTGATTCGACGTGATTACATTAATGCGAATCTATCCAATATTTTGTAAAATAACCTGAATATGTTTTAAGGAAAATCAGTGAATAATTGTCCATAGTGGCAACGACGCATTTCTACCATGATGCAGACTTGCAGACACAGCGTGTGTCTGCGGCTGAGTGGTTAATCAAATACTACGACGTACGTCGTGTTTCCTTTCTCGTCTTGATCAATCGTATCGATTTCCGAATTATATTTACGTATTATGTTTACTTGATCACTTGCTTCAGTACCAGCCCCTCGTCGCTGTTTTCTTGTGTTTAATTACGCAAAGTTTTGGTACCGCATTTTCTTGTGTTTTTTTATTATTTATAAATCGTTCGGTGAATTATTTTTGATGTGAAGTGGGTAATTTACTTTAAAACAATGTCAAGTTCAACAGATTCCGCTGAAGAATTCCTTCCTAAAAAGCGGTCGAAAACAGGACGGGCTTTTAGTAGTATCTACAGAAAAAGACATTATTTATAACGTGTACAAATCGAATGAACAATCGAATCCAATACTTTAAAATCGGAAATTGTGCGGAATACAGCTAAACAGTGCGGTAAAAATTGAATTGTTAAAATTGGTTCAAGAAAATAAGCCTCGTTACAACTCTTACGTAATCGATGAGATAGCAAAAGCCCAAAACAAGACCGTATTACGTTTGCGACCTTACCACTGTGAGCTGAATCCCATTGAACTGATTTGGGCTGATTGCAAAAATTATCTAGCGGCAAATAATACTACCTTCAAGATAGCAGATTTGAAGAATTTGTTAGAAGATGGCCTTCGGCAAATTACCCCTGAAAAATGGAAAAACTGTGTAGGGCACGTAAAAAACAAGGTTGAAATGGAAGAAATGGTTGAACCTTTTGTGATAAGTCTTAATGACACCAGCGATAGTGATGCAGGCGAATTATCAAGCAATCTTGATTCTGAGTAAAGTAAGTAATTTTGCACATATTTATGTGTTTATCTCTAACAGAAATTAGAATTAAATTTCGTTATTTATATATTCAGATACGGTCCTGGCTGTGGGCGGAGCATATCCTTTTCTCTACAATAAAATTCGACTCAATAGTCAAAGTTTATTTACTTTCACTATCAGGTTTCGTGGAATGGACTATAGATCCGATATTCACCAACCAGCCACATCTGTTGATAATTACCTAGTACTGGATGCTTGCGATATATCAGACCACAAAGTAATATGATGTAATTTAAAAGTAGATAGATACATAAAAAAAAAATTGTCACAGTTAGAGATTTCAAGAAGTTTAACGAGGCAGATTTCCTATCTGATCTCCAATCTGAAAATTTAGATAACGTATTCTATTTACGGAATGTAAACGAAAAAGTTGAATATCTTACTAATGCTTTGATAAATGCTTACGACAAAAATGCTCCAGTTAAAACGTACAGAGTACATAAAAAAACCTGCCCCTTGGCTTGATACGAATTTACGTAACATCTTAAAGGAAACATATGATGCATTGACTACCTATAATAGAAATTAAATAGACGAAAATTTTGCCAAATATATACAGAAAAGAAATAAAGCTCTTATGGAGATTCGAACACAAAAGAAAGCATATATTGACTCACTAAGTGAACTAAACGATGTTAAAAAGTTGTGGACCGGGCTCAGGAATCTTGGCATGAATATCAACTCTAAACCATGCGTACCATCTATTTTTTTTTTCAAACAAACGACTATTTTATGTCTGTATACACTTTGAATAGTATTCCCGAACAAACGATTCAATTTTATAATAGTAACAAACTTCACCCAAACCATACCGTTTCCCTCAAAATCGCAGATCCACATGAAATATTTCAAGCATCTTGGAAAAATTGTTCATCTCCAAGTCATGTCTTACATCGAAGAATGCAAAATAATCTCTGCCAACC
This sequence comes from Bruchidius siliquastri, assembly GCA_949316355.1. Lineage (NCBI taxonomy): Eukaryota > Metazoa > Arthropoda > Insecta > Coleoptera > Chrysomelidae > Bruchidius > Bruchidius siliquastri. Next base: position 12,559,571 of record OX438532.1, on the reverse strand, counting down.
AATCTGGTTTCAGAAAGCATTATAATACCACTGCGCCCTTGTTGAATATATGTGACAATATGTGACGAGCTGTTGATAAAAGAATTGCTGTAGCTTTGATATCTGTTGATTCCTCGAAAGCCGTCGACAAGATCACTCATTCTCTGCTATTTGCAAAATTAAAATATATTGGCTTTGATAAAACATTACTTGAATTTTTCAAAACTTATTTAGCTGACCGTATTCCACAAGGGTCTCTGTTTAATAAAAAAATCTGATGCAATCTTGATTCCATCTGGTGTACCACAGGGCTCCATACTAGGCCCTCTTCTCTACCTCATCTATACCTTTGATTTATATAAAGTGATGGAGAATTCTGAAATTCAGTCTTTCGCAGACGATACTCAGCTAATGCATTATTTCACTGCTGATGACACACCCACAGCAAACGCAGAGTGGCAGAGAGATGTGAATAAGGTTTGCGAATATTCAGCCAATCATAATTTAACAATAAATCCAAATAAAACAGAAATTCCAATTTTTTGCTCTGATAACAGAAGAAGTTTCATTACAGATAACTTAAACATTCATATTGATAAAAAAGCACTACAACTCTCAGACACCGCCAAAATTTTAGGTGTTGAGGTAAAGCGAAGGTTCAAAAATCACATAAGCAGTTTCTCACAAAAAATCTACCTTAGATTACGAACTTTATATTCTTGCAGGTATTTATTGACCTTTAAGCTCAGAAAAAAGCTGAGTGAAATGCTAGTGATATCCTGCTTGAATAATTGTAACATCTTATACTACCCGTGTCTTGACCAAGAAACAAAAAACAGACTCCAAATTATACAAAATAATTGTGTCCGTTTTGTGTGCGGCTTGAGGAAATTTGATCATGTGTCGCAGAAATGTATCATTACTTAGTATTTATTCACAAAGTGGTCACTCTATCAAAGCCTGAGTACTTGAGAGAAAAAATTGTTTTTAATCATGTAGTCCATGATAGGGAAGTCAGAAATAGGCTTTTAATAAGAATTCCACCGCACTGCACACTCTTGTTTCAACACAGTTTCTTATATAATGCAGCTGTCCTATACAATACACTAGAAAATGTATACAAAAATATGAATTTGTTTAACGTTCGAAAGCATGTGAAGCTGAAATTAATGAATGGTTTTTTTTATTTAGTTTTATTTAGTTCTACGTATGTATTTCTGTCTGCTTACATTGTTTTTTTTTTGCTTTTTTCTTGTATATTGAACATCGCTTTATTTTCGACCTTGCTGGTTAAGTATAAGAGTAGCTTTGCTGAATTTCGCCAGTTAAGTCCCACATTTAAAAGTGCTTTTTGTTTTTTTTTTCAATAAAGACGTGTATTATTATTATTATTATTATTATTATTATTATTATTATTATTATTATTATTAAAATATCCTGATCTCTCTCAACCATTTAATCTCACTACGGATGCCAGCAACGTGGCAAACGGCGCGGTACTTTCGCAAGGACCAATAGGTTAAGACCTTCCAATTGCCTCGCGCCCCCTTAACGATTCGGAAAGAAATTATGGTACTACTGAGAAAGAACTATTGGCCATAGTATGGTTAATTCAACCTAATTACGGACCACATGCTCTTACGATGGTTTTTTTCCATTTCCGACCCTTCGTCAAAATTACTAAGATGGAAAATTAAACTAGAAGAATGTGACATGAATATTATATACAAAAAAGGTGAATTAAATACCAACGCTGACGCATTCTCACGAGTCGGAATCCATACAAAGGAAACTTCTTCATTTTGGAATGACCTGGATGAACTAATACATAAATAGGCAGGAAATCAACACCAAAATGTGAAATTCGATCGACCAGATCAAAACGATTCACCACAATTGACAACACCTATATTCGACTTTTCGACTCCCAAGGATCCTGACACAGAATCAATGTTTGGAAAGATCGGCGACGACGAAGATAGTTTTTCCGTGCAACCAACGCAAGAAATTTCGAATACCACGCAAGAAGAACAAGAGAACCCAGAAAAAGAAGATAATAATAAATAATAAACTCGCCTTTATTAACAATGCACAACATGTACATATTATATAGTGTGGACATCTGTGGCGAAGTTTAGCTATCAGCTACTCTTACACTTAACCACAAATATCACAGTTATAAAGATTTTACAGACGTTGAAACCGATTCGTAAATAAAATGAAAGATTTTAACTGAGCAAATACACAAGATGAAAAAAATATTAATGTACAGATGGGCACAACTTATGACTAATTATAATTAAAGCAACGACACAAACGTTTTACATGCTTCCTAATATAATACAAATACAAGGTAGTGGTATTTACCCACCTGAAATATGCGTAGCCAACTGAGTCTTTCATATGCTTCTGATATGTGAGCAAAGCGCCTTAAGCCAAAAATGAATCTCACACAGTTGTTTTGAACGACTTGCATCCTTTTTTTTGATATCGAATGGAGACAGGGATAATACATGATGCTACAGTAATTAAACACAGACAAAATAAGAGACTCGCAAAGCTTTTTTCTTAATTTGAAATTAATTAATGATTTGTTAGCGTAAAGGGTACGTAATCTAACATATGTTTTCTTTAAGTTTTCTTTCACATGATCTGTGAATCTCAAACAATCATCAAATACAACCCCCAAAATTTTAATTTTTTGGGAGAACAGTAGTGTATCAGCGCCAAATTGAATATTGAATTGGCGTTCAGTGTCCATTTTTCTAGTGTTCGAACAAAATAGCATAACATTACTCTTTTGTGCATTTATAGGCAAATTATGATTGATAGAAAACTCACATACCCTCTTCAGATCCTCGTTCAAATCATTATTTGCCTGATCAGCCTCATCGTTGTCGAAATAGTGAATTAGCTGAGTATCGTCAGCAAAAGACTGTACTTGTGAATGAGTTACATCTGAAGGCAAATCTGCAGTGTATATCAAGAAAAGCATTGGACCCAAGACTGATCCCTGAGGCCGGAGGAAATTGATTGGAAGCTAGATTTGTTTCCATCCACCGAAACACACTGAGACCGCTCATTCAAGTAGCTAGAAAAGAGTGACAGCGCAGTTTTATCCAAACCATAATATCTAAGCTTGGCGATCATCAGTTTGTGACTTATCTTGTCAAACGCTTTGGAGAAATCGAGCGAGACTAAGGCTACTCCCATTTTTTTGTCTAGAGCTCTCAGGATGTTGTCAGTAAGATTCAGCAAAGATGTCGTTGTGCTGAAATGTTTACGGAACCCAGATTGACGTTGAGGTATTACCTGATTGATATCAAAATAGTTTGCAACTTGAGCTTGTGCTGCCTTTTCCAGGATTTTAGAGAGAACAGGCAAGATGCTAATAGGCCTAGGGTCGGAGAAACTGTTTTCCTTATTTGTTTCAGGTAATGGAATTAGAATTGCTTTTTTCCACAAATTTGGAAAGTAGCCCTTCTCCAAACAGCAATTAACAATGTGGGTTATGTACACAAGTGTAACTGGCAAGCTCAATTTAACCATTGTCAGACTTAGGCCATCAGTACCTTTAGCTTCTGATCTATCAGCTGAGATAAGTTCATGAACCTCTCGGGGTTCAAATAATAATTATGAATGTCATCAGGAACTACTTTTGTATCAAATACAGAAATGAAATAATCATTGATTTTTGAGGAGTCTCTAAGATGCAGGGGAATTTTTGAATCTTTTGAGGATTGAACTTTTATCTTTTTAAATTCAGACCACATCTTTTTGGTGTTCCTTTGAGCCTGCAGATAGCTAAGGTAGGCTGCCTTTTCACGCCGTATTGATTCTAAGGCAAAATTTCTCTTTTAAATACTGAGTGCAGAGCCAAAACGTAAAAAAACTCCTGAGGGATCTTCCTTTGTTTATTCTCACTTTTGACAAATCGGAAGATATCAAAAATATATTTGAAATACAATATATATGCTCGATGAAAGTCAAAATAGAAGCAATACGAGCTAACAAAATGATACCACAATATGAAAGATGTCGAAGGTATGGACATACTCAGAAATACTGCAGACGTGATCCTGTTTGCGTTAAGTGTGCAAAGAACCACGCTACCAAAGATTGCTCAAAACCGAAAGATCTTCCCGCAAAGTGCTCTAACTGCGGTGAGCCCCATCCGGCCAACTATAGGGGTTGTGAAATTGCCAAACAGCTCCAGAAACGTAAAGATGAAGCTAGAAAGCCACCTACAGCCCGAAGAGAATTTATCTCCAATACAGCTAGGCCAGGCGTATCATACGCACAAGCCGCTCAAAATCAGCATATACCCAGTTCAGTTGCAACCTCAAGTAACGTGGTACAAGACCTTAGTCAAATGTATCTCAGCCTGATGACAATGTTTAAACAAGTCAACGATAGACTCGACAGGCTAGAAGTCCAAAGTACTGTTGCTGCTACCAAACATTAATGGACAGAAAAGACTTGAGAATTGGTACCTGGAATGCTAATGGCATTCTAAACAAAAGGGCGGAGCTAGAGGTATTTTTGGTAACCCAAAATATAGATGCATGTCTGATTTCCGAAACACATTTCACTAAAGAATCATAACTTAAGGTTCCAGGGTATAAAACCTATCATACTTTTCACCCGGACAACAAAGCGAAAGGTGGAAGCGCAGTTATCATCAAAGAGTCGATCAAGCATCATGAAGAGAAGCACATTCAGGAAGCGGAAGTGCAACTTACACTAGTTTGTGTTAATTCTACAAAGCAAAATCTGATAATTGGAGCAGCTTACTTCCCACCAAGGCATAATTTAAAAACGTCTGACTACAAAGAATTTCTCAAACAAGCAGGTGAAAGATTTATAATTGGAGGAGACTTTAATGCAAAGCACGTTGACTGGGGCTCAAGACTAACCACTACCAAGGGTAGAGAATTGCGTAATGCGATCAGAGAGCTGGGATGTGAATATCACTCTTCAGGTAAGCCCACCTACTGGCCAACGGATGTCAACAAAATACCCGATCTGTTAGACTTTTTCATAACAAAGAAAGTTTCTCCCAATTTTTTGGAGGTTGAAGAAAATTTTGATATGGATTCAGACCATTCTGCGGTTATAATTACTCTCAGCGAAACAATAATTAAGAAAGAATCTCGCCCTATGCTGGTCAATAATTCCACTGATTGGGATAACTTCAGACATAAAATTGAGAATAATATCAATCTAAATGTTTGCCTGAAAACAAATCAACAACTAGACTTTGAAGCAGAAAAGTTCGTGAAAATCATCCAAAATGCTGCGTTCGATAGCACTAAACCATCTACTCATATTACTAAAGGAAATAACTATCCGACAGAAATAAGAGAATTAGTGGCTGAAAAACGGAGGGCCCGGCGTAAATGGCAACTTTCGAGAGATCCAATAGACAAAAATATTCTTAATAACAAAACGCAAAAGCTGAAGCGAGAAATTCAACAACTTAACAATAAATCTTTTAACAATTACTTAGAATCATTAACTGATCGTAAAGATTCTGGTTATTCTCTGTGGAAAGCAGCAAGAAGAGTCAAACGACCAATCACATCAAATCCTCCCATAAGAAGAAGTGATATTGGAGCATGGGCTAGAGACAACAAACAAAAAGCAAAATTATTCGCAAAATATCTAGCGTCAACATTCCAACCAAATGAGGTGACCTCTGAAACGATTCCTGAAGGTGTCAATCTTCTGGAAGACATTCCCTCCGTTACCCCCAAAGAAGTGACCACCGAGATCATGACCAACCTCAATCTAAAAAAGGCCCCAGGATTTGACCTCATCACTGGAGAAGTGCTGAAACAGTTACCGAAAAAAGGTATAGTAATGTTGACATACCTATTAAACGCAGTCATTAGGTTGAAATACGTGTCTGAAATATGGAACATCGCAGAAGTATTGATGATTCCCAAGCCAGGAAAGCCACCGAATGAAGTTAAATCTTATAGACCTATATCACTGTTGCCTATTATTTCAAAATTGTTTGAGAAGCTGCTACTCAAAAGACTTAAGCCACTTATTGAAAATAATGGTTTGATCCCTGATTATCAATTCGGATTCAGAGATAAGCACTCCACCATTGATCAAGTTCATCGCATCACGAACATCATAGAATCAGCTTTGGAGGAAAAAGAATATTGCACTGCATTATTTCTAGACGTCGCCCAGGCTTGTGACAAAGTCTGGCATGAAGGACTTATCAACAAATTGAAAATACTCCTTCCTAACCAATATGTAGAAGTTATCAGGTCATATATATCTGATACAACTTTCAGAGTCAAGCAAGAAAATGAGTATTCTTACCTTATGGATATCAAAGCTGGAGTACCACAAGGAAGTGTCCTGGGCCCAATATCATACCTATTGTATATTTTGTGATATTCCAACGATGAGGGATGTAACGGTTGCAACCTTTGCAGACGACACAGCTTTTATTGCAACTGACAAGAATCTTGCTCTGTCTACTAACAAAGTTCAGACAGCTGCCAACGAATTAGTGACTTGGTCACAAAAGTGGAAATCAAACTAAATGAATTAAAATCGATCCATGTCTGCTTTTCTAACCAAAGACAGATAAATCCTCCTCCAATAAGCGTTAATGGGACCACCGTACCACGAGAAGCTAACGCTAAGTACCTAGGTATGACCCTTGACACAAGACTGAAATGGAAACATCACATCAAAAAAAAGCGGAAAGAACTTTATCTTCGCTACAAACAATACTACTGGTCATTGGGAAGATCCTCAAAACTGTCCCTCCATAACAAAATTATGATCTATAATCAGATTCTCAAACCTGTTTGGCTCTACGGTTGTCAACTGTGGGGTTGTTCTAAAGATTCTAACATCAAGATTATACAAAGATTCCAAAATAAAGTTTTAAGAGCTATTGTTAATGCCCCTTGATACATTCGTAATAAGGATATTCATCGCGATTTGAATATACCTCTGGTAGTCGACGAGATCAAGAGAATGGCGGCCAGGCATGAAGAAAGGCTCCATCACCACCGAAACACAGAAGCTCTTCAGCTGCTGGACAACCACAACGCTGTCCGACGATTGAAGAAAACCAAGCCATACGAATTAGTTTAGTGCTTTGGTGCATAGAGCAGAGCATGTGTACGAATTTGTAGTTATAGTGTTAACGTAATCTAAAAGACATCTATGGATTTACTTTAGTGATAAGTATTAGTTTGTAAGAATTCAAAGGAAAATTAATGGTTGATCAGTTTTAATATGAAGGCATTATGCCCCCCTAAAACAAAAAATATATATTTCGTAAATATATAAGAAAAATGTTCCGTAGTACTACAGACAATGTCCAAATCAAATTCATTGAAATTCAAAATGTGCAAAATTAAACTAGTAAATGTTACAGATAAGTCAGATATTGAAGAATTTATTCGAAATATCACGAAAACAAGACTAATCACCGCGGAATAGAGGAAACATCAAAGAGTCAAAAAAAACATTTTTTGGCCAAACACGGAAAAGGCAGTACAAACTTATATAAATGACTATGAAATTTGTCAACAATGTAAGTATGAGCGTCATCCTATTGCGATGCATCTCATCCCCACTGCCACAAAACCTTTCGGAATCATTCACATCGATACTTTGACCTTCGAGGGCTCAAAATTCCTCACTATTATTGATAGTTTCTCTAAATATGCTCAAGCATATCACATCACATCACTCTCAAGTACCGAAATTGCAGATAATCTGATACTTTTTTTTCCTCACCATGGAATTCCCTTCCAAATTATCGTAGATAATAGCACTGAATTCAAAAATACAATCGTAACCCAACTGTTGGCGCTCCATAAGGTCAAACTTCATTTCATTTCACCCAATCATCTAAACTCCAATGGAATCGTAGAAAGATTTCATTTAACTATCATAAAGTATTTGAGGCTGTTAAACACACAAGGTTTCTAAAAAACACCTATAAAAATGAAAATGTTGTATGGCATTCTAGTTTATAACCACACCTCACACTCCGTAACAAAATCAAAGCCAATAGATATAATCAATGGCCATATTACATCAAATGATCCATTTGATATCAAAATCGATCAATTACTGGCCAACGATTATACGAATAGTCATAAAGAACGCACAAAATTATTGTAGTCAAAAATTAATTCTGATCTTATTCAAAACAAGGAAAAAAGCTAGATCGAGTTAACAGGAATTGCGACAGTCCTACGATACCTAATAACGAAGAAACCCTATACGTGACAAAACACCTCAGGGAAGAGAATGCAAATAAGTTCTCAAAACCATGTAGATTAAAAAACTCCGAGAAAAAGACAGTGTCAACGGACCATCATGAGAAAGTGCATATAAGTAGCTTGAAACATCCACTGCGTAAACTATACTCTTTTGATTACGTCACATATAGTTAAAATAAGAAAGCATACGTTATGCATAAATTGTTTTACAGGTTCCCGGGAATCATAGGAGTCCAAGGAACAATAACACTAAAGATTTTAGTAAATAACCTCGGATTGATACCGATGAAATTAGGAACCACTAAAATTATCAAAAATAGCCATTCGATTTTGTATTTTTACGATGCTAACTTAGTGATCACTGAAGTTGATAAACTCAAGGCAAAAACCGAAAATATTGTAACATTGGTCCGGAAACATTTTGAGCATGATAATCATTCAGCCAATTACTTGAATGTATTTTATTTTTTGAAAAGAAAAGTAGACGGAAAACTAAATGACATTTTTCCCTCTACTTACGAACGATTTCCATCATTTTCCATCGGAATTAAAAGAGGATTCATGAACGGCTTAGCTTCAATATTTAGAGCTATCACAGGAAATCTTGATGCTAGCGATGGCGAAAGGTTTGAATATGCAATTAACGATTTGCAAAATATTCAAAATAAGCTATCAGAAGCTATAAATAGTCAGAATACCCTGTCAGTCGAACTCATCGATAATTCAATAAGTTATCATGGGCTTTGATTCATCATCAAGCGTATGAAGAAAATGGCATTTCCTTGAAAGAGACAATCACCGAGATTATCACTATTTATCACATTTCAGTACTCCAAGGCTATTATTCTATTACCTTTGCTAAATTAGGTGTAATGCACCCTAGCATAATAAAACCCATACATTTGATGCAATCACTCAACGTAGTATTAACAAAATCGTCTACAAGTCAGTTAACTATTAAGGTTACCTTAGATAATATTCCAGTTTTCGAAAAATTAATTAAAATCAGCTGTTACACAGTTTATTAATAAAATAACATTTATACTTAGCCAAAATTCCTATTGGTTGCAGACTGCAAATAAATCAAGATTTGATCATAAATCAGTAGCAAGTATTGATTGGAAATCAGCCAATTCTATTTCCAAATATCGATACGAACATTTCATTTGCCAATCAAATGAACTTCAGTCTCCATTTGGATCAAGTAGAATTAGATAAGATGACCAAGCCTTTGGACAATTATATTTTATAGAGTACTGTCGATGCTGCTTTGCTGCTTCGTCTACAAGAAGATTTTCCCAAAGTTCTGCAGCAAGCTGAAACGACAAAAGTACTAAAGAAAGAAGTCGATCTTTCGAATGAGCATCTTTCTCGTTAGCCCTCAAGAGTTGCATCTACGGGAGGAGGAAATTGAATTGAAATTATAGTACAGGATATCTACCCCTACCACTGGAGAAGAGACTCGACTTTCTCTGGATCAGCATAATTGCGAAGAAGATGCAATTTATTCATATATTCATTTTCCAGTCTGTTGTTAGCTTCCATAGCACACACAATTAAATTATAAACTTGTATTTGGCAAATAATCTTTTTGAAAACGTATTAACTGGACTCGGTCAGTTAATTGGCACGAAACCCATAAGAAGGGAAGAGACAGACCTTCGCGAGCACAATAGGGCATCAAACCAAATTTAGGGATGATGGTTTTTTTTTCACGCAACCAGAAAATGCATGTTTCTTCTTGACTTCCATCTTGGATTCGGTCATTCCAGACCGCAGTCACATGTCGGGCGGTTCCGTAAGAATAATGAAATAATTAAAACATAATGAGAGGGCATTTTGAGGTAGTTAACGCTAATAATGCCCTTGGTTAGGCGATACCACAGAGCCAGGAACGCGGATCAAAGGAAAAGTTCATGCATATTTTTGACAGAGTGAGCAGTAAGAAAAATAACAACATAAACTGAAATTAAAAAAATCTAGTTATAAATTTTAACATATTGTCCTCTGATTGATATACCTCGAAAATTGAGCCAAGTAGATTGACTCAGTACTGGCATAGATGTATTGGCGTTGGGAACAAACTTGACCGGCATAATGGAATCATAATTTCAGTAGATATTGAAAAATCTTACAGTACGTCGCTCCCTAGATTTGATCAAAATCGGTGTAGAATTTTATAACTGATGTCATGCGGTGACTAAAATGCTAGAAGGAAGAACGACACATGGATTGTCATTATCATAAAACACTCAAATGCGTCTAACAATGCTTCAAAGACAAAAAGGTTACGCATCGCAAATTTAAGAATTTAATTCGTAAAGCCTAGTGAAGGAATTACACAATTCACCAAGTAAGAACACCTACAATCTACACGATCCGAATATCTTGAATTTAAAAACTTTTACCATCACAATACCCCCTCCCCATTTAAAGTTTGGTAAATGTCGAACATTGTTGAATCGCCTTAATTTCTTTTTGGTAGGTATTAAAATAACCAGGCACTTCAATAATGCACAAATGCGAAGTTTGGTATTTGTTAAAATTTCCAAACAAATATTTTTGAACACGTTCACGTTCCCAATACTTCTCGTAATAATGCGTAGGATCTCATTATTAACCCTCACATACTATGCTATTTAAAACAAAGGTTTTAAGCTTAAAATTATCATTTTACTCTCCATGCCAATAACTGATGGCAATATACAATAAATCTAAATTAGGAACATATTTTAAACATTTATTTTATGTTGTACGGTATTCCAGAGCGCAGTCAGTTCGTTTTAAAGGGGTTTATTTGTTACGCTTCTGTTTTATCGACTATTACTACAGATTATTTCATCACGAAACATGATTTAGTTGAATTCCATAGTTGATCTTCTCCTGGAAGTAATTGTAGTTTTTTTAAAAGTATTTCTATATTTTTAGTATCTAATTCCAACTACCCACAGGTCCAAAGTCAGATAAAAATCCTCATTGTATAATCGACAATGCCTGGGAAATGCAGCGTAAACTTACTTGATGCAATTCCGTTCACTCTCGTGAAATAGTATTCAAATTGATGAAAACGTACGCTCTATCTCTAGAAGATGCTACTTATCACATTTGAATGTTTCTATCGAATCTGAGCCAGTGTAAGCTTCCTCCAAACAAACTAACTACTGATACACTCAATTCATCAATGAGGTAAATTCTATTATTTTCCATTCCTCATATATCTTTTGATTAATGACAAAATGATTCGCATTTATTTCGAAATCAATTTATTGATATAAGAATCTTCCATTCATTTCATTTATCATAAACAGTGCACAAAGGATCAGAAGACGCATGTCGAATCGATGAAAAGATTCCGCAGCGGCTCTCCCATTGACGACGTCGTTTATGAATCCTACAGCAGTATCTGTCCGTACGCTGATATACGGCCTATTCGGAAGTGCATCGGCACTAGCACGTAGACCGTACCACCGTATAATCACACCCAATAATAGTATCAATATCTTTTCCAATGCACACCACCAAAATCTCCACCAGCTACATTTTCTTTTACATTCAGCAATGTAATCCTTCAACCAATCTATTGCCGCGGATACACCCGCCCCAAGCAACAGTACAAGTTTCCCCCCATATTTCAAAGACACAGCATAGAGAGCAGCTGATAGCGCGGCGCTTACCCGAACTGTTGGCTTAGTCATATTACATGGCAACTTGAAAATATCACAGTGTATATGAGATATGACGGCAACCTGCTGTCCGTTACACATGACGGCTCCTCCAGCATTTAGACAAGCGCCTTGACCCTGTTTGACACAGAGGCGCTTTTTCAAATCAACTGCACGGTAACTGTTCTGGCAATCATCTGGTGACATGATCGGTGATCTGATGCACACCACAATTGCAGCGGTAGTGTTCACAATTGAATTCGACCACCCCATCACATAAGAATCCTTTGTGCATTCCTCCCAGTGATGGGGATCACCTTCTATGACAGAATCTGGAAGCCACGCACTGAAGACAACGCCCTTATATGTCGAATCTAACGCCAACTTCGGAGATATCTCGAATACAGCTATATCGTTCTCCAATGTCTTTCTATTGAAATCTGGGTGAACCCGTTGTTCCACTACCTTGCTGCCGTTGGCTTCTTCTTCCTTAAACTCAGCAATGTATTTAAATGCAAGTCCCGCATAGACATACAAAGGCTTCCGACTGGAACAATGGGCTGCCGTTAATATATACAATGGAGAGATGATGGTACCACTGCAGAAAGCATCCGGGAATTTCTGGCTGATCAGCACCATTGTACTTGCACGATCATCTTCGAGACATGCGTCATTCAATGTACACTCATCTTCAATCTCTTCCTGCTTCTCATCTTGTGCATATGTTGACATTGAAAGCACGAATAACAGTATCAAAAATGTGATGCCGAACATGTTGGAAGTGCCAGTCAGTGATTTCTGTGGGGCCGATTATAATTTTGCAACTCTATAACATTGACATAAAAAATATATTGAAATGTTATTTACCTTTGACATATTGTAATCGAGGAAACCGAAAGTGACGAATATTTACAAGGCCGATCTGATTATCATATTTTCAGCTGGCGAACCATATCGATGAATATTTACTTGGTATTGTAATCGCAAAAGTTATTATGATTACGAAAATCCGTGTTAGCAATTTCCGTCGGTCTGTCTGTCGACTTTTTTGTTACCACTCAATTTTAGCTACCCCCAAAATCGATTATATTTAATTTTTAGGATCAATATGCCGTGAGATCATTCTAATGCCGGTGCATTGGCGAAACAGCTAATGATGGAAAAAAACAAATGCTCCCTGAACATTCTTTCGGTATGATTTTTTTTTTGAGGGTTGACTTTAATCAACGTCCAATTTTATATTTATTTTTGTCTCAAGTTCGTGTAATCTGAAGGGTGTTCAAAAAATGTCTCAAGGGGTTATGAATGTCGTATTCCACAGAACTTTATTTTACTTCTTACCCCTAAAGTAATTTGGAATTCGTGATAATCTGTTACTTGGATGTTTTAGGATGTCCATATGACGAAAAAATATGAGACATATTTTCGTTGGTCTGTTTTTCTGTCTGACCGTTTATTCAGTAATCTTTGGCCGCTCTATAACTCGCAAAGCAGTCATGAGATCATGATTTAATATTGACAGTCGATTGCTGATGTAATTTTTCAAAATAAAATACATACTAATTCAACAACAGATTAACATAACTCTACTAATCTAAGAGTCAGTGACCCTTGACGCTACGTCATCGCGGATTTAAATAAGAATTACACACGCATTTAGTATGCGTATAGGGGAATATGGAACGCTTAAGTCTGCCTGGAAAATCTTGTGAAAAAATGTTATCCCCGATTTCTAGTTTTTAACTGTTTCACGCCTGCTGTCACTGCTCAATGTTCTAATATATACAAAAATGCCCATCTCGAATGTTCCGTAACCAAATTTCGAATATTGACATTCGAGATGCCTGTTTTGACAACTGCTCACATGTTCAGGATGATTTACATACAGGGTGATCTTTTCTTAGCTGCTACCGCTGATCTCATTGCGGTGTTAACCATTATTGATATCATCACTATTAAAACTGGGAACCCTTCCGGAAGGCAATCCTGGTTATGGACCTGGGCACACCTAGATTTTTTCAAAAAGCTCATCGTGGAATCCGTCATTATGTTAAATTTCAGGATTATTTTAGTCTTCAATAATTAATTAATGCAGTTTTGCACAGGATTTTCTTGGCAGACTTGGGGTTTCCATAATCCTTTATAAGCATACTAAACGCGTGTGTAATTCTCATTCAAATCCGCGATTACATAGGGTCGAGTGTTATTAACTCTCATACCAGACAGAATATTATAACAATCTTCCTCTCTCCAAATGACTAATCAAAATATGAAATAATATAAAATATAGGGCATTCAATCTAAAAAGAATATAACTTTGATATACGACTAAATAATGGTATATTTTCAGGCATTTTCATGACGTTCTCTTAAATACAAAGTGTAACCATCCATCAGCAGATTTTGTTATTATATATATATCGAAAATCTAAGTGTCTCCTAAACATTTATACTATACCAGCCTAGGCGTATTTAATATATCCATCTACCTGGAACGTACAAGAATATATAGATCAACCGCACGGCACGAAACCCATAATGTGGGAAGAGACAGACCTTCGCGAGCAGAACAGGGCACGTTCCATCAAACCAAATTCAGGGATGATGGTTTTTTTTTCACGCAACCAGAAAATGCATGTCTTCTTCTTGACTATGTTTTCTTCTTGACTTCCATCTTGGATTCGGTAATTTCAGACCGAAGTCACATGTCGAGTGGCTCCAGCAGAATAATGAAATACTTAAAACATCATAAGAGGGCGGCATTTTGAGGTAGTTAACTCTAATAACGTCCTTGGTTAGGCGATACTACATAGCCAGGAACGAGTCAGTGAAACGCCGATCGAAGGAATAGTTCATGCTATTTTTAACAGAATGAGTAGAAATACATAAACTGAAATTGAAAAAATCTAGTTATACATTTCAACATATTGCTCTCTGATTGGTATATTGACTCAGTACTGGCAGAGATGTATTTGCCTTGGGAACAAACTTCACCGTTATAAGGAAATCATAATTTTAGTTGATATTGAAAACTATTGCAGCATCATCTACTATGATCTTACAGATTCGATCAAAATCGGTGTAGAATTTTATAACTGATGTCATGCGGTGACTAAAATGCCAGCAGGAAGAACGACAAATAGATCGTCATTATCATAAAACACTCAAATACGTCTAAAGATGATTCAAAGACAAAGAGGTTAAGCATCACAAATTCAAGAATTTAATCCGTAAAGCCTAGTGTAGGAATCACACCATTCACCAAGTAAGAGCACCTACAATTTACACGATCCGAATATCTTAAATTTAAAAACTTTTACCATCACAATACTTCCCCCATCCAAAGTTTGGTAAATGCCAAACACTGTTGAACCGCCTTAATGTCTTTTTAGTAGGTATTATAACCAAGCAAAAGTGCGAAAATTGGTATTTGATAAAATTTCCAAACAAATATTTTGGAACACGTTCACGTTCGCAATAGAGATGCGTAGGATATTAGTATTAACCCTCACAAATGCTATTAAAAAACAAAGGTTTCAAATGGAATTATCTTTTTACTTTCCATGCCAATAGCTGATGGCAGCTTACAATATATCCAAATTATGAACATAGATTTTCCATTCAGTCCGAATGTTTGAGACAATTTTTAACCATTTATTTCATGTTGTACGGTATTTCAGAGCTCAATCAGTTCGTTTTAAAGGGGTTTATCTGTTACGCTTCTGTTTTATCGACTATTACTACAGATTATTACACCATGAATCATGATTTAGTGATAAAAGTGCTATTTACCTATTAATAAAATGGCGTCAGATATGTAAAATTTATTTTACTATTTCAGTGCATTGTATTAATTCGTTGAAAATTTAAAATTTCATAGTTGATCTACATTTGCAAGTAATTGAATTTTTTTAAAAAGTATCTATATTTTTCAAATTCAATTCCAACTATGCACAGTTCCAAAGTCAGGTGCAAGTCCTCATTGTATAATTGCTAGGGCGTGGAGACTGCAGCATCAATCTACTTGTCGCGATTTTTTTCTCTCGTAAAATAGGATTAATAAAAGCGTATTTTCATATATCTTTCAAAGACGGTTTTGATCACATTGATACGTTTCTATTGATTCTGAGCCAATGTATGTATAAGACTGATTAGAAAATTTGGTAAATTCTATTATGTTTCATAATCCATTATAGTCTTTTTGATTGAATATATAGACACATTCTCATTTGTTTCGAAATCAATTTATTCATTGCATCTTTATTATCAAGAATAGTACACAAAGGATCAGAAGACGCATGTCGAATCGATGAAAAGATTCCGCAGCGGCTCTCCCATTGACGACGTCGTTTATGAATCCTACAGCAGTATCTGTCCGTACGCTGATATACGGCCTATTCGGAAGTGCATCGGCACTAGCACGTAGACCGTACCACCGTATAATCACACCCAATAATAGTATCAATATCTTTTCCAATGCACACCACCAAAATCTCCACCAGCTACATTTTCTTTTACATTCAGCAATGTAATCCTTCAACCAATCTATTGCCGCGGATACACCCGCCCCAAGCAACAGTACAAGTTTCCCCCCATATTTCAAAGACACAGCATAGAGAGCAGCTGATAGCGCGGCGCTTACCCGAACTGTTGGCTTAGTCATATTACATGGCAACTTGAAAATATCACAGTGTATATGAGATATGACGGCAACCTGCTGTCCGTTACACATGACGGCTCCTCCAGCATTTAGACAAGCGCCTTGACCCTGTTTGATTTCGGACTTCCATTGTCTATAAAATTTTGAGTATCACGACGTTTCGATTGATGTGCTATCTTCAATCGTCTTCAGGTGAACAGTTCATACTCATTTTATAGACAATGGAAGTCCGAAATCAAACTTTTGATAGATCGTCATTATCATAAAACACTCAAATACGTCTAAAGATGATTCAAAGACAAAGAGGTTAAGCATCAAAAAAAAACTTTTACCATCACAATACTTCCCCCATCCAAAGTTTGGTAGATGCCAAACACTGTTGAACCGCCTTAATGTCTTTTTAGTAAGTATTATAACCAAGCAAAAGTGCGAAAATTGGTATTTGATAAAATTTCCAAACAAA
Organism: Bruchidius siliquastri; assembly: GCA_949316355.1. NCBI lineage: Eukaryota > Metazoa > Arthropoda > Insecta > Coleoptera > Chrysomelidae > Bruchidius > Bruchidius siliquastri. The sequence goes on along the minus strand of OX438532.1, from coordinate 12,542,537 downwards.
TATTTTGGAACACGTTCACGTTCGCAATAGAGATGCGTAGGATATTAGTATTAACCCTCACAAATGCTATTAAAAAACAAAGGTTTCAAATGGAATTATCTTTTTACTTTCCATGCCAATAGCTGATGGCAGCTTACAATATATCCAAATTATGAACATAGATTTTCCATTCAGTCCGAATGTTTGATACAATTTTTAACCATTTATTTCATGTTGTACGGTATTTCAGAGCGCAATCAGTTCGTTTTAACGGGGTTCATCTGTTACGCTTCTGTTTTATCGACTATTACTACAGATTATTACACCATGAACCATGATTTAGTGATAAAAGTGCTATTTACCTATTAATAAAATGGCGTCAGATATGTAATATTTATTTTACTATTTCAGTGCATTGTATTAATTCGTTGAAAATTTAAAATTTCATAATTGATCTACTTTTGCAAGTAACTGAAATTTTTTTAAAAGTATCTATATTTTTCAAATTCAATTCCAACTATGCACAGTTCCAAAGTCAGGTGCAAGTCCTCATTGTATAATTGACAGGGCGTGGAGACTGCAGCATCAATCTACTTGTCGCGATTTTTTTCTCTCGTAAAATAGGATTAATAAAAGCGTATTTTCATATATCTTTCAAAGATGGTTCTGATCACATTGATACGTTTCTATTGATTCTGAGCCAATGTATGTATAAGACTGATTAGAAAATTGGGTAAATTCTATTATGTTTCATAATCCATCATAGTCTTTTTGATTGAATATATAGACACATTCTCATTTGTTTCGAAATCAATTTATTCATTGCATCTTTATTATCAAGAATAGTACACAAAGGATCAGAAGACGCATGTCGAATCGATGAAAAGATTCCGCAGCGGCTCTTCCATTGACGACGTCGTTTATGAATCCTACAGCCGTATCTGTCCGTACGCTGATATACGGCCTATTCGGAAGTGCATCGGCACTAGCCCGTAGACCGAAATACCACCTAACCGCCGCAATTAATAGTTTGAAAATACCTACTAGTGCACAAATCCAAAACTTCCACCAGGTACATTTTTCCAACATTTCATTAAGCTTATCATCCAACCAATCTAATGCCAAACTTACACCAGCACGTACCAAAATTTTTAGGAGCTCTTTCCCATATTTAATAGAGATAGCTTTGATAGTACTTGCTAACGCTGCGCTTATAATAACTCTTGGCTTGCTTGTCATATTACATGGCAATTTGAAAATATCACAGTGTATATAAGATATGACGGCCACCTGCTGTCCGTTACACATGACAGCTCCTCCACCATTTAGACAAGCGCCTTGACTCTGTTTGACACAGAGGCGCTTTTTCAAATCAACTGCACGGTAACTGTTCTGACAATCATCTGGTGACATGATCGGTGATCTGATGCACACCACAATTGCAGCGGTAGTGTTCACAATTGAATTCGACCACCCCATCACATAAGAATCCTTTGTGCATTCCTCCCAGTGATGGGGATCACCTTCTATGACAGAATCTGGAAGCCACGCACTGAAGACAACGCCCTTATATGTCGAATCTAAGGCCAACTTCGGAGATATCTCGAATACCGCTATATCGTTCTCCAATGTCTTTCTATTGAACTCTGGGTGAACCCGTTGTTCCACTACCTTGCTGCCGTTGGCTTCTTCTTCCTTAAACTCAGCAATGTATTTAAATGCAAATCCCGCATAGACATACAAAGGCTTCCGACTGGAACAATGGGCTGCCGTTAATATATACGCTGGAGAAATGATGGTACCACTGCAGAAAGCATCCGGGAATTTCTGGCTGATCAGCACCATTGTACTTGCACGATCATCTTCGAGACATGCGTCATTCAATGTACACTCATCTTCAATCTCTTCCTGCTTCTCATCTTGTACATATGTTGACATTGAAACCACGAATGACAGTATCAAAAATGTGATGCCGAGCATGTTGGAAGCGCCAGTCAGTACCGTTCGTGAAACCGATTATAATTTTTCAACTCTATAACATTGACATAAAAAAATATATCAAAATTTTATAACATTCGACAAATTGTAGTCAAGGAAACCGAAAGTGACGAATATTTACAAAATCTATCGGACTATCCTATTTCTATGAAAAAGGGTAGTTGTATGTTATTCCAGTAATACACACATAAAAAAAATTCTCAATTCAAGAATTGCGATATTCTCGTAAAGATACGTTTACGACAAAAACATCTGATCTTACTCTAAGACAATTTACTTGATAAAAAAAATATTATTAATTTGAACCAAGAAAAGTATATTTTCGAGTTCAATATTCATTCTAAAGAAATATACTCTGAAAATATATTCTTCACAACTGAGATTTCAATGCGTTTCTAACAAGTATTCATTTTTTTGTAAGGTTATCATGTCGCGATTCGCTCCAAGTAATTAATTTACTTATTTCCCATCGCCACCTTCGTCAACGGCATTTCAGCGGTACGCGTGTGTGTATTTCCTTGCCCGTTATTTTCCATTGGATAAAATTTCTATCAACCTCTTCTCATGATGAATGAGTTGTTAAAAAGTTGTGACTGATGATCTGAAATAAATGTACAAGTGAACAGGTGTAGATGTGATGTATGATATGAAAGTTGTGAATAAGCTCTATTATCAACGGTGGACGCATATCTTCTGGCTTAAGTACAGATACATATTTTTTATATTATGTTTATCTAATTAGCAGAAATACTATATGACGCAGATAAAGATAAGAAAAAAGTCACATTGGTACAGTTTTGACACTTTTTTTGGTTCTGATTTTTAATGTTTACGAACAACCAGTAGCATTGATAACAGCACATCAAAATTACCGAATGTTAATCTTAATAATAAATTATATAATGAAGTTGAACTATTAACGCCAAGACTATGATATGTACATCAGTCAATACTGTAGTATTATAGGTTAGATTTTCTCTATTTTATGCCAAGATTATGATATGATTAATTTGAGATTTTCGTATATCGACTTCGAAGACTTTCCCAGATTTGAATTAAAAATATAAACTTATATTAATTCTATATGATCAAAAATACAGTATTCTTACTTTGAGATATTATAGCTTTGCGCATATAGGAAGAGATATGGTATACTTGAATGAAATACATATTCTTCGTCTGAGAATTCATTTTTATGTGTGTAGTTTGATAGAACTTTCTAATTCAAAACAATACGTTTCTGTATGTTTTTTTTTTCGATCTCGATAATCGGTATCACCAATTTCCGTCGGTCTCTCTGTCGGCGTTTTAGCTACCACTCAACTTTAGTTGCCGCTACACTAATTTTGATAATAAATAGAATAATTTCAGGAGCAATATGGTGTGGGATCATAGTGCTGCAATATTTACTGAAGTCAGTGCATTGGTGGCGAAGCTATTGGTGGAAAAAAATATATCCCTTATCTTTGTTGTTGCATGGCAAGTGAAAAATATCTTTTAAAGATTAACGTTTAGCAAATTTCAATTTTTACTTATATATTTCTCTCTCTGGAATCTAAAAGGTGGTGTTCGAAAACTTTTCAGGAGTTCATAAATTTCGTAATCATCTTAAATTTATTTCATTTCTCAAGCCTAGAGTAATTTCGAATTTGAGATAGTCTCTTTTTGGGCGTTTTAGGATGTCTAGGTCACAAAAAAATATTTTAGGCATTTCCGTGGAACTGTTTTTCTGTCTATCTATCCGGTAATTCATGACACCTCTTATAACTTGGAAAGTAGTGATGTTTGTATGTAATCTGTCTCTATTCAGTAGCGGCGGAGAAATGGGCCAAAAACGAAAAAATTAAAAAAGCCCAAATTTTGTTTTATCAATGATAACTTAGCTACACAAAAGTCTGGAAATAATATTTAGATTCAGAAATTTTGGGATTATTTAGTATCTGAATTATCTCAACTATTCAACAAATGATGATGGTGAGCAAATTGAATGCCTCATCCAGCAGCCACGAAACTGACATTTTCAGAAAATGTTTTTTCTCTGCCACACTTCAATGGTTTGGGTAGCTTGAAGTGATATAAACTCAACAAAAACCCATTACCTCTAGCTTAGCTTGCTATATATACTGTTTTTTTCTTCTTTTGAATCGATACCGTTGTCTACACGAGTAGTCTTTTGTTTCTATGGATGATATGATATTTTATCAATTTTTATTGACATTATTGAAAACTCTCAATAAAAATTAAAAAAATTAAAATGTTGAAATATAAGGAGCATTTCATTGAACTCTTTGTAGTAAAAGTACATTTTGCGTTTTGAATAACATGTATCTATACCGGGTTGTCCATTTAACTTGAGACAACCGTATAGCACAGAAACGGTTTTTTTTAAATGAAAACGTTCAGATGAAAGTTTTTGAGTGCAGTATGGGAGAGTTAACAATGACTTTTATTTCCGACATTGCCAGCGTTTGTAAAATTTTTTTCAAGGTCACCAATGTATATTTAATGGAAACATATGTTTTTTGTTTCAAAATCCTATTCTACGAGAAAAAACAAATATGTTCACGAATTTTTTTCAACCGATTGCAACTTAAGTTGATAAAAAATAAAACATTTGTTCTTTTTCGAAATGTTTCAATGCCGTAATGGTAGACAACGGTGTTATTATATCTTTTGAATATTATTGCCTGTGTCGCATTTTTTCAGTGGACAAGAAATTGAATAGAATTAACTGGAATTTTTTTCTTTCGTTTGTTTTTCTCTGATGAATCTGGTTTTACAAACCATGGTGAAATGAATCGACAAAATATGCTCTACTGGAGTGTGGCAAATCCACGATGGTTGAGAGAAGTGGAACATCAGCGCCCTTGGTCGGTGAATGTATGGTGTGGAATTATTGATGACAGGTTGATCGGTCCAATATTTTATTGAAGGAACATTGGATGGGCAAAAATATCAAGACTTTCTACAAAACCATATACCAGAGCTAATAGACGATATACCACTTCAAGAAAGGGCCAGTATGTGGTTTCAGCATAATTGATACCATGTTCATTATGTCAGAAATTTCTGGGAAATGATGGAAATGAAATACCGAATCGATGGATAGGATAAGGTAGCCCCGTAATGCTATGTGGCCTGCTAGGTTCACCAGATCTAACCTCTCTTCTTTCGATGGGACCATCTAAAATTGTTCATTAGATAAGCTCCCACTGCACTAGAAAATATGATGTAAAGAAGAGCATTTCTGATCAAACATATAATTTTTGGATAATTTATGAAGAAAATAATTATTGTATTTTTTGAAAACGCTGTCAATGTCGAAAATAAAAGTTATCATTAACTCTCCCTCATTGCACCCATCGCGCTATACGGCTGTCTCAAGTTAAATGGACCATCCGGTATATGAATAAAAAAATTAGCAAAACTTAAGGTTTTTAAGTTTCATTAAACGTCAAATTCAGTGGTCCATCAAAATAGCTAATTCGCAGGATCTCAAAGTTGATTTTTAATAAAGTACAAAATAACTGGTCAGCAAAATCCTACGAAATATTATATCAACCTTTTTTTTTTAAAAGGACTCATCTTAATATGCAGTGTAGGGCAATCCATCTAAAAAATATAACTTTGATATGAGACTCAATTCAGGCAATTTCAGAACATTCCTTTGAATACAAAGTGCAACCATTCATAAGCAGATTTTCTTAAAGCTTTTGTCCATGAGCAATACTCCACCCTCGCCCGTTTGGGTCACCTTGTATATATCGAAAAGTTACGTACTACTACTACGTACTACTAACATTCAAACTAGATCAGCCTGGTATTTAATACAGCCATCTACCTGGAACAGCTAGATTATATACATCAACCGCAAGAAACCCATAATGGGGGGAGAGATAGACCTTCGCAAGCAGAACAGGGCGTGTACCATCGAACCAAATTAGGGGTGGTGGTTGTTTTTTTACGTACCCAGAAAATGTATGCGTTGCTTTTGACTTCCATCTTGGATTCGGTAATTTCGGACCCCAGCCGCATGTCGGGCAGCCCCACAAAAATAATGAAATCATTAAAACGTAATAGGAGGGTATTTTGAGCTGGTTAACGCTGATGACCTAGGTAATGCGATACCTCAGAGCCAGGAAGAAGTCAGTACCACGTTAATCGAAGGAATAGTTCATGCGTATTCGAATAAACAGACTGAGCAGTAACAAAAACAGACACGCCCAAATTGAAATAAATTAAAAGTAAAAAAAACTTTTAAAAACATTTTTTTATTTAAATCAACTTATAACGTCATCACACAATTTATATAATATAAAAGCTTGAGATTCAAGTACTCGTATTTACTAGTTTCAAAATTGTAATTAAATTTTAAATAAATTAATTAAAATCAATTAGATCAAATTATTTAATTTACTTTTTTATCTACACAGTTGAATATCGCACAAGCTTTCATATAATATGAATTGTGTAATGACGTTATAAGTTGATAGTAAAAGTCTTAAACAAAAAGTTTATTTCAATCATTTTAGCGCATTTAAATAAAAGCTTGTTTTTAAAAAGTTTTTTTTACTTGTAATTTATTTTTTACTATTTAGTTATCGCTGAACATGTCTGTCAAAAACCCCAGTACAGCACCTTTGTACTCTCAGCAAGTCCTTTCATTTGATACCCATATTTTATGAGTGCATTAAAAATAACTAGTTCGCCATCTTGGTTGTTCGGCCATGGTATATTTAGAATGACGTCACACAGCTAACCATGCCTTGCCATCCAAACTAAACGTGTTTACAAAACTCCAGCTCAATCCGTTGAAGATATCTGTTTCAAAACTGAGTTGCAAGATTCCACCGAACGTAGTTACATCGTTAGATACGAGGGTCACGCTGAAAGTCTTTAGATACTCCTAATCTATACAAGTTTAAACAAGATTGAGATCGCAGCTATTCCGTCTAAAGTTGTAAGTGCTTACACGCAAAGACAGAGTTTGAATCGTTCAGTAGTTGCCTTGCCACGGTCTTGAATGCATCTATGTGTTGACCGAATTTTAACGTGAAAATGGAACCCGGTAGTCGCGATTTTTGAGCCATGATTTTGTATGACTATAAATAGGGACTAAAACAAGCGAAATACCATGAAAGTTTAGTGAGTTGCTTTGGGGACTCTGCCCCTTCTAGGGCTACAGTTTTTAATTGGTTTGCTGAGTTTGAAAGCGGCCGGGTCTCACTGGATGATAAACCTCGCACAGGTCGACCGCCCACTGCTATTACTCCGGAAACTGTAGAAGCTGTGCAAAATATGGTAAAAAAGATCAACCCAAACCGACATTGAGGCTTCTCTGGGGATTGGATCGGTAGTGGTCCTAACAATCATTCATGATCACCTTCGCCTACGGAAGCGGTGTTCCAGATGGGCGCCACAATGGTTGACCAGTGAGCAAAAAGCAACAAGAGTTGATTGGGCTAAGTTTAAACTCGGAAAATTTGATAATGGGCACAGTAATAACAATTTTAATATCGTGACCGGAGACGAAACATGGTTATATCATTATGATCCTGAAACTAAATAGCAGTCATTAGTTTGGTGCTTTGAAAGTAAGCAGCCTCCAACGAAAATTCGTCCTTCCAAGAGTGTTGGAAATAGTCGCTTTTTTTTCTATAAGTGGATAAATCGCAACGGTAGCCTTGGAAAATCAAAGAACAGTTACTTCTGAATGGTATATAACCAAATGTGTTCCTGTAGTCTTCCAAGAACTATGCAAGAGCCGTACAAAGACTGATCTGCGGAGTATTCAATGGGACCATTTTTTTGCTGAACAGGTTGTCAAACTGTCATCTCACCCACCTTATTCCCCAGACCTAGCTCCGTGCGACCTCTTCTCATTCCCTAAGATCAAAGAAAAGTTACGAGGTCGCCATTTTTCCACCGATAAAGAGGCAATCGTTGCATTTTAGGAGGAAATTAACAACCTTTCAAAAGAACGTTGGTCATAAGAATTTGACAAGTGGTTTTACCGAATGCCTGAATGTATTGATGTAGGGGGAGAATATGTTGAAAAAACAGAATAGTTTTTTTTTTAAAAACCCTGTAGTTTTTCCTCAAGAATATTGCTCTCTGATTGGTATTTATCAATAACTGAATCGAGTAGATTGACTCTGGCAGAGCTGTAATTCCGTTGAAAAAATTTTGCCAGTGTAATGGAATCATAATTTTACGAGATGCCTGTTTATTCTCTAGAACTTTCTTCGATCGTCTGTGGCCATCGGAATTCCTTTCTAATAATATTCAGTAGTCTTTGCAGATGTCCGAGATGCTGATCATAGCATTTGCAATTAATGGTTATACGTTTGTTATGTTACGTAAACGAAATCGCGGGAATTTCATATTGATGATTATACTTAGTCTACATTTAGTTTCGTATGAATGTAAATGGCCCAAATCCCTCAAATTTATTTGTACTTGTACGATTAGGGTACTTCTGAAACTTTGAATTAATTCGGTCGCAGATGAACATGTTTTTTTACCAGCCCTAGGAAAGTATTTACTGACAGAGTTACGGATATCTCAACCCAAATAGATCGATTCCTGCCTTCTGGAGTTCAATTTTTCAGTCACCTGCACCCACGTATCATTTTTTCCCTCTGTAGATTTTTAATATCTGTTATATTTTTATTATGATTCACGATTAAGAATAATATCTTGGTTTCTTTGAACGGCATTTGACGGCGATAGTTAAGGTTTTCTAAGGATCAAACAAAAAAAGCTTTATAGTATAACACTCAATAACACTCGACCCTACGTTATCGCGGATTTGAATGAGAAATACACAAGCCTTCATTTAGTATGCGTATAGAGCATAATGGAGCCCCCAAGTGTGCAAGGAAAATCCGGTGCAAAAGTGCATTAATTGATTATTGAAAAATAAGAAAATCCTTAAATTTAACATAATAATAATTCGTCTTTATTTGTAAATTCTACAATAGGCGAAGTTTAGCTAAATAGCTAGTCAGCCACTTAACCTAATGCAGAACAAAAGAAATTTGACAATACAGAAAAAAATCTAAGAACACCTAATTACAAAGATGAATAGTTTAAAGGGATATTTAAACATTTTTCTTGGAAAGACTATGGAACAACGCGGATAACATATTATGCAACCTAATAGACTTACTTAAAAACATGCTGAACAGAAAACATTATATTTCTAAGGACTATCTAATTACTAATGAAAAATTCCAAAGGCTTATAGCGGGCGGCAAGCGCTTTAAAATAATCTAGGTGTGCCCGGGCCTGTACCTAGGATGCCCTTTTAGAGCTTAAAAAGTGATAATATTGATAATTGTTAATACTGCAATGAGATCAGCGGTAGCAGCTAAGAAAAGATCACCCTGTAGGTATGTAAATCATCCAGAACATGTGAGCAGTGGTCAAAACAGGCATCTCAAATAACAAGATTGTTCGAAATTTGGTTATGCAACAATTGAGATGGACATTTTTGTATACATTGGAGCAACGAGCAGTGACAGCAGTCTGTCAGTCATCAGACGTCAAACTGTTGAGAACTAGAAATCATGGATATACATATTTACACAGGATTTTCCAGGCAGACTTGGGGGTTTCATGATCCCTTATACGCAACTAAACGCCCGTGAATTTTTTATTTGAATTAATATTATGTATTATTATTATTTATTATTATATATTATTAATATAACAATAGCTACTCATGATAAATGCAATGCTAGATTTGAGAACTGTAATTTTGTATTCATGAATGACCAAATTAGCTAGTTGACAAGGAATCTGGGCAGCTTTTGTAAACTGACTACTTTGACAGTCCTACGATGATCCAAATATGAATTGAAACGCATCACTGAAACAGTTTTATTTGTAAACTTTTGTGTTAAACTCAGAATTTTTCGACTGAATAGTTTATGAAACTTATTGCATAGTCTAAATGCGGCTTAATATACCCGATACACAAATGTGCAATAATAAAATAATCACAGTTGGTGGCTGTGGCTTCTGCTGCACGGTGGTGCATCCTCTTCAATGTCTGTCGGTCGGTCGCCATGGCAATAATAAACACGAATATATGCCATTCGTTAAAACGTTAAAATGGTAACTTGAGGAGAGCTCTTAAGCCGCGGAGTGGAGCGGTTGATTGCTCCAAGCTCGTTAGCGATTAATGATCGTCATTAAACTCAGTAGCGTAGACATCACGCTCAATGCTTTTTTCGCCTCAATAACAGACGTAGCTGGATTCATAATCTTTTCGCTTCTAGTTCATAGCTCGTCCTCAATGAATACTCATGCATAGCGACATAAAGTAACATTTTATTCGAATAGTTTTACCACTTATCTGAATCAATAAAGAAGTCATAGAAAGCCATCCCCATTTTACTTCCCAAGCAAAAGGGGGAAGTACACGTATTAGTATCAGAGCACACACGACCCTCCATCATCACGGATTTGAATAAGAATTACACACGCATTTAGTATGCGTAGAGAGCAATATGGAACCCTCAAGTCTGCCAGAAAAATCCTGTGCAAAAGTGCATTAATCAATTATTAAAAAATTAAAAAATCCTGAAATTTAACAAGATGTTGGATTTAATAAAAAAATTAGTCTTGTAGGGGAGCGACTTAAAAAAAATCTAGTTGTGCCCGGGCCTGTACTCAAGATTTCCTTTCGGAAGAGGCCCGCAGTTACAAAAGTGAAATATTGATACTTGTTAAGACTGTAACATCAGCGGTAGCAGCTTAAGAAAAGATCACCCTGTATGTAAATCATCCAGAATGTGACTAGTTGTCAAAACAGTCATCTCAAATGTCAATGTTATTCGAAATTTGGTTATGGAACATTCAAGATGGGGATTTTTGTATATATTGGAGCATCGAGGCAGTGACAACAGTCAACCAGAGGTCAAACAGTTAATAACTAGAACTTAACGGTTCTATAATCAACTATACGCGTGTGTAATTCCTATTTAAATCCGTGACGACGTGGGGTCGCTGTCACTGATGTATATGTATATATATATATATATATATATATATATATATATATATATATATATATATATGTATATATATATATATATATATATATATATGTATATATATATATATATATATGTATATGTATATATATATATATATATGTATATATATATATATATATAATATTGTAACGTTCTTGAACACTAATTTATTTCCACTGTAACAACAACAACTTATTCACTAATTTATATCAACGATTTCAAGTTCTTCACAATTAGACGTCTGATCACTGACTGACTGCTGTCACTGCTTGGTACTGTATATATACAGAAAACACCCATCTCGAATGTTCCATAACCAAATCCAGAACAATCTGACACATTCGAGATGTCTGTTGACAGCTGCACACATGTTCTGGGTGATTTACATACAGGGCGATCTTTTCTTGGCTGCTGGCCGCTGATCTCGTTGCACTGCCCCCTCCTTAGCGGCGTTCCTCCTGGAACGCAATCGACTGTACCGGCAGCTAGCCCCATTCTGGCAACGAGAAACCTTGTTGAAGTAGTACGCGACTGTCTTTTGTACCAGAGCTTGGTTGGCCCTTGGGTTAAAACTATACACCAGGATCTCTATGTTTGCGTCCTTGAAAATCACCTCCAGCTTGTTTCTGACCATTCTCCAATCTAAACCAGTGTGACTGCAATCCAACTTTGGCATGGCCACCTCCTTGACGCCGTGTTCCAGGGCTTGGAGCTTCAAATGACATAGCGCCTTCCATAGGTCGTAGTAGGATGCTTTTTCGTACGGCCTGTTCTTCGTCACCAGGTAGAAGAGATGGCGGTTGAAGTGCTTGATGACCAATGTCTTTCCCATTGTCGGCGCTTCAGCCTTCAATCGCTGGCGTTGACCAAACTTTTTCTGGAAGACTCTGGGAACGCCTCTTTGATCATCAAGACTTGCTGAGACGCTGTGTGCCAAGGAATATTCTATTGGAAGGCTGAACAGGTCCTGCTGCACTTCTCTAGTAATGCCAAATGTCGCTTTTGTCCTGTTCTTGAACACTAATTTATTTCCACTGTAACAACAACAACTTATTCACTAATTTATATCAACGATTTCAAGTTCTTCACAATTAGACGTCTGATCACTGACTGACTCCTGTCACTGCTCGATACTTGTATATATACAGAAATCACCCATCTCGAATGTTCCATAACCAAATCTAGAACAATCTGACACATTCGAGATGTCTGTTGACAGCTGCACACATGTTCTGGGTGATTTACATATAGGGCAATCTTTTCTTGGCTGCTGGCCACTGATCTCGTTGCAATATATATATTTATATTTATATCCAGTATACATATCTGCATTTCCACTCTAATACTGAAGAATGATCTGATGAGAATCGAGGTTGCCACAGTTACTTCAGCACACAATTTTACACCCTTTTCTATTTGCTACACCACTATATCATGTTTAATTTTATACAACTTCCATGAAACAAGAAATAATGAAAGTCAATAATATGACATTTTTCATGTCAACAGCTAAACCAGAATGACAATTCAATTTTGGAAGCAAAAAGATGTAAAAAAACGTAGCTTATATTATTATATATAAAACAATCTATATTCGAAAAGAAAATCAGATTTATTTTTATGCTGAGAACGACTAAGTACTATCAGTACTCTTGAAACATTAAATATCGTCTAAATTCTTTATGTAAGTTACACCGTTAAGGTAAGGTCTTTTGTATGTTGGAGGTTTTTTATGCTTTAGTGTTCGAATCTAATTGCTAAAATGGGAATGTATTATTCATTATAGTCAAATCATAGGAATACTGTATTTCCACTAGTATACGTCTGCACAAAGGTCATATTCCTCCTTCAGTCCATGACTATTATTAGGAATAAAAATCTTATTCAAACGTGGTGACTGCTTAACGAAATCTGTAGAGAGACGAGAGGTAGACATCAAATCAAAAATCATATTATAAACAATAATCACAGATAGATATTCTAAAAATAGAATGGAAATCATAGAACATCGCAATCACACAAATGCAAATGCACAGTGCACAGTACAACCGAAACACAGAAATACATATTACATATCCTTAGATGACACACTCAGAACCAGAGAAAACACAGAACGAATCGACTTCATAAAATGATACACTATGGTATTCTGATTTTGCCTGCTTGCGTTTTCTATGTCATTTCTACAAAAACCCTTGTTGTTTGCGTGGAATACTACGCCGATCGACAGCCCTGATTAGAATAGATGTCAATAATAAAGATAGACGTTTCCAGTTTATCACGTTTACTCTAACATTGTAATTTGCCCTGCTTCGGTTTCAACAACTGCCAATACTACAGATTAGTGCAATCTACCCGAAAAAATATAATTAGTAATTACAAAAGAAGATTCAGCCATGCAAAGAAATCGAATCAAGTAGACTGACTCTGTATTTAACGTGCAGTCGCATCAGTTTACTAAACATTCTTCCGAATTTAAGAATTATTAATTCAGACAATTTTGTAAATAGTGCAAACATTCTTGAATCATAGAAAATTCAAGGTCTTTCTGTCAATACAAGCTATTTCAAAAGTTCCCGGTCAATGCACTCCATAAATTTTCGGATTATTACAAATAGCAGCTATGGGTCTCTTATTGGTTAGCTTGTTGCTTACTAGAGTTAGAGTGATCATTATTGATAGTTCTCGTTAATTTTCGAGGACTGACAACGTATGAGAGGGGATACAATCACCCCCACTTTCTCCGCCTATGAGAGATAACAGGAAGGTAATAAAGCTTATATTTATTTACTAGCATGTACATCGCTTAGCAGGATGCTTAAAAATTGACGTTTCAAGTTAATGCTGCCATCATGTTTGCATTATTTATCGACACTTACGTTAATATTATTTAGATAATAAACCTAATTGACTAAGGTAAGCACTGTCATGTCATTAGTAACGACCCATCCAGCCGGTGCATCGCTCGTTAGTTTTATCCTTTCGAATTAATTTGTTGATTTATTGCTATGAATTGATTAATTTATAAAGGAACGTGGCTAATAACTATGTGTATGAAGGAGCATAAACTGCTTCCATACATACACAGATTATATATAACTGATTTCGAGGCTACTATGTATAGTAATTGAGCTAATCTGTGCGGGAGACCTACACTAAATGAATTTATTGATAAAGATCCACGACGTGGGGATAACGTTTCAAGAGTTAGTTAGGCTTTGAGTTATGCATTTTTGGAACTGCTGTCAGCTGCTTTTGATAAAATATTAGTATACCACAAACAGTAGAAAGTTAAATTTACGCATCAGAAATCACATATTGAAAAAGAGGAAAATGCTGGTAATCGCACTCGAAAGCTTACACCAGTCCTTTGCAAATTATTTAGGCAGCCCTACCAAGGCATTTTCCCTGCTGGATGGAAGATCGGTCGCGTGGAACCCATTCCTAGGAAAGGTAGAAAAAAGGTACCCAGCAACTATAGACCTGTAACTCTGCTCTGCGCCATGTCCAAGGTTATAAAGACTCATTTTCCACTTTTGCACCTGTACCTGGACAAAAACAACATCATCAATGATCGTTAATATGGCTTTCGCAAGCATTGATCCTCGGGAACCTTCTTGCCCACGTCACAAAAACGTGGAGCTATTGCGTTCCATGGTGAACTTTGAATCGTCGCACTCCATATATAGAAACTTCTCAATAGAGTATGGTATAAGAGACTTTTGCTTAAGCTTGCTGCCAATGAACAAAACCGGATCTGTGCCAATGGTTAGATAGTTTTCTCAAGAATCGCGTCTTAGGAATCATTTATAAAAATATGACAGATCGTTTTTTTCCGTTTTTTCATCTTTTGTGCTGAGACATGTAATCAAGCTTCTGGGGATTAAAATCAACAATAACATCTCCTGGCACGATCATGTTGCCGCCCTTGCTAATTAGGCGACCCAGAAGCTGAGGGTTCTATTTCGCTCCAGCCGGAACAGCTCAAACCTCAGATCATTCCTGGAATCGTATGTGACGGAATGCACTCCGTAGCACCCTGTGAAACATCTAAACTCAATCCAGAAGACTTTATGTCGACGCACCTTACATTGACAAGGTATTCAGTCCCTATTCGACTAAATAATCTAAATACTAGAGAAGCATAACGTACAACCTCTTTGTTGTGGAATGAGCTGTCAGGGTGTGTATGCCACGACAGCTACAAATTCGCAGCATTTTACGATCTATGTATCACAGCGCCTCTGGAGTTGAACAGGCTTTCTACCTTCGTGAACTGTTACCTTAAAAAAGAATCCAGTGGAAAAATGTATTATCCATCAAGAAACATACAGTCCGATAATATATTGTCTGTTTCTGACGTGAATGATTGTTGACAGATGTCGATAGGGGTATCTGTCACCGCTTTGAGACAGACGTAGTGTTAGAACATGACTTCGTAAGATGCCAAATAGCAGCGCCACCAAGCGCGACGCTTGGAGATGGATGAGTATCGACATAATGTAATAGACTAATGAAAACTTGAAAAAACATGAGTAAAACAAATTCACTTCACCAAAATTGAATACCGAAATGAATATGAAACAGTACAACAAACGCCCAGAACGAATTTGTTCCTTCTGAGAATCTGAAAAATACAAATTTCGTCGTTGGTACCACCTGGCCCGTACCTTTCACATGCATCCTTAATCGTCTGCAATTTGTCATACGGCGGATCACCTCAACATTAACATAGCGAGCGGTGAGCGACGCAGTCAGAAGTACCAGCAACAGCAGCGGTAGATAATACCGTTGGCAGTGATGCGACGATGGCATCGAGGAGCCATCGACATATCAACGCTACTGACAGTTCAACAAATGGTTGTCCCGCCAATCAGGATACGTCGTCGCACATCTTCGCCGATCGGCACACATCATCCAGCCAAAGCGAACTACGAGTCTACCTGAAACATCTGCTGTTGAGTGGACGTACTCGAACCACGAACCTGATGGACATACACTTTTATTTTCCTCTTTCAATTTTATTTGACTTTGTTCATAACACTAGGAACCGTCTGTATTTGGCCTTATTAGTACTATATTTGGGAACATCGGCAAAAAAAGTGGCTGATCTGTCCATCTACTAGAAATGCTCTCATGGAAATGTCACAAAGTCGAACTTTTAACGCCTCGAATAAACCTCTTCCAAAGTCTTTGTTTTGGAGAACCGCCGTAATGTGGAATGAGCTGCCCGGAAGTTTGTTTGCTGTTGGTTACAATTCACAACGTATTAAGGACAATGTGAATAGATATTTATCCTCTCACAGCGCTCTTGGAGAGCGAGCGGCTTAATATATGTCAGGGCTCTAAAATTTCACCAAGAATCATCCACCAATTGATTACGTTTACAATCTACATGTAAATGACATAATATGACAGATGACTAACAACTGGTTGTGCTCATATCCATCAAATCAGGTTAGCATTAAACATATTTTAGAGAACTGTCCATCTAGCCTCTTAGACTACTAATCCATCTGTCAAAAGCAACTTCCAAGAAAACCCGCACACGACCAGTCTAGCTATAGGTATAATCTAATAAATCATCAGAAAATATAGAGGAAACATATTGAGCCAGAATGAACCGAATGAATTTACAGCTTATTTTCACAGCAACAGTGTTCCAATGCCTTTACCACTCCACAAAAAGGAATTGTCCCCTAAATACTGAGAGTTGTGAAGTTGTTAATGTATATCACGAACAATGCTAATCCCAAATCAGACCCATGTGGCACACCATACATATTGTGTGTATTATGTATTGGAGAAAGGGTACTACCACAATCACACCACTTGAACCCCATTAGGTGTCTTGTACGTCCCCCCCCCCGTACGTAATTGCCCAAAACTGAGTGTTCAGCAACCCTAAACTGTGGAAGAAGGTGGTGATCCTACCCTGTGGAGCATCCCTTAAATAGAGAGCCAGCGCTTCGCCTGAATAGATTTTCGATTGATAGGACAGCTGGGCTATCACACAGCCGATACCTAATTGTCCCATCTTCCTGTCCAGAACCTCTGGGTGTTTCACTCAGCCTTATGTTGAAGAGGTGTTTCC
The DNA here is from genome assembly GCA_949316355.1 of Bruchidius siliquastri. Taxonomy (NCBI): domain Eukaryota; kingdom Metazoa; phylum Arthropoda; class Insecta; order Coleoptera; family Chrysomelidae; genus Bruchidius; species Bruchidius siliquastri. Next base: position 12,525,422 of record OX438532.1, on the reverse strand, counting down.
TAGCTGACCGTGCCCTATTGCAATGCCCGTAGCAAAGTGCAGTTCACTACTTCTTTACTAAGAGGAATTCTCTAGCAAATAGGCAGCCAGAGGGATCATCCTACATATTTTTAGAATCTGATTGGGTGTTTTCTTTCATTAGAGTTTTCATAACATTGACGGGCAGAATAAAGTGACTCAGGACTCCTTGCCAGTCAGTTAGCTGCAATATTGTCTGTTGCCAACTGCTGTTGTGGCTGTGTTGGTAGAAGCATTTACATGTGGCTGGTGGCAGTGCAGTGCTGCTGTCGTTGTTAGTTTGTGACCCTCCAGAGTCAGTAAAGCCTATCTGCTGTCAGCGCAGATTCTAATATTCTTGTCTATAATATTTTTATGGGTGATCATGACAGATGTTCGATCGAGCTATCTAGCATAATAACTCCAAAAGTTGTCAGTACAGTAAATACTAGAGGTCCATCAGGTCGACCTTACAGCGCCTCGAACAAGTCTGCTCCAAATGTCGTTCTTCTGGAGAACATCGGCGTTGTGGAATCAGCTACCGGGGACTTTATTCCCCGATGGTTACAATCTACAGCGTTTCATGGTGAATGTGAATAAACATTTATCCTTGCCCAGTGCTTATGAAGCACTATAGGATATCTGTTTGCGTGAGGTTATCTATAAAAACCCATTCGAGTGCTTTCCATAAGTTTAATTAAACAGACGCAGCAATAGTGCCGTTTTTGAACTTAATGTGAAAGTTTACTGATAAAGGGAAAATCTAGATGATCATTTGATGATGAAATTAATTGGTAATTGAAGGTACCATAACCTGCAGGCTACAGGCATCATAAATAGTCCAAACAGCTAACCGGAAGAATTTTCTCCCAAATGGTAAGTAAATGGGCATACTTAATACCTCAAACAACCAACAAATGGATAGTATTTTTATGTATCCAATGATTTACTCTCAAAATAGTACCCTAAGTGACATACATATATTCAGTACAAAAGTGACTGCAAAGCAACTAAAACTTTTCACCTGCACACCGTACTAACGATATATTGTGCTCGTGCCTATTTAGATCATGTTTACATAAACCTATTTCGAGAGACACTGTTTAACTTACCTCATTGTCCGAAAAACCATCTGTCAGATAGAAGGAAGCAAGTTTCAAAAGAAATCGCACACGTCAGGAAGGTACAGCTGTGTAATCTATTGACACACATAATTTTGCTCAGGAATAAACGAAGTGAAGCAAGTCAGGGCGCTGCAGGTATCCCGTTTAAGACGTACCGACAAACATACCGCCCCCATTGCCAAAAAGTCAAAATATATCGAGACGAAGGTAGAAAAGATCTGCGGATACACTTACCGACACCTAAATAGAAGGAAGAATAAAAAGATTAGCTGGTTTTGACAACTTGCGGTAGAAAAGGTTGGGTAATTGAAGGTGACCAATGTAAACATATATCATTCCATTGTGATGGTCCAGGTAGGAGGATGATAGGGACAAGGCGTGGCGGTGGACCTCAAAGGGACCCCATGGGGATGGGACGCTGCTTCGCTCAAAGTCATACACGGGACTTTATAATAGGATCAACATCAACAAGGATTCTTCTTTTCGGCTGCCCATTCTCGGCGTGTCTATTGATCCGTTTACGAGATGTTTCCGTAATACAGAGTGCACATCTAGACTCCCTTCCCACATACTAATTTGTGAACCACCCATGAGATATTAAATGTTCAAGTAAAAAACTTTTTTTAAAACAAGCTTTTATTCAAATGCGCTAAAAAGAACAAAATAACCTTTCCTTTAAAACTTTCATTATCAATCTATAACGTCATAACACAATTTATATTGTATGACATAAAAGCTTGTAGTGAGATTCAAGTACTAGTATTTACTCATTTTAAAAATTTTGAGTTATTAAGTTATTTAATTCACTTGTTACACAGGTAAATCTCGCGACAAGCTTTTATATCATATAAATTGTGTAATGAAGTTATGAGTTGATAGTAAAAGTTTTTAGGTGAAAGTTTATTTGATTCTTTCTAGCAAATTTAAATAACAGCCTGTTCTTGATTTTTTTTTTACTTTTTAGTTATCGCTGGACAGGTCTGCAAAAACCCCAGTACACCAAAATTTCAGATTGATTGGATCAATGAAGTTTATAATCACCATCTTTTTTTACTCTCGTTCATATTCTCAGCAAGTTTAATACCCATATTGTAGGAAAACATAAAAAACTTAGATCGCCATCTTTAGAAGTCCGCCATATTAGATTTAGAGTGACTTCACTTTATTTTTCAAGTTATTCTCAGCAAGCCCTTACATTTGATACCCATATTGTATGAGTGCATTAAAAATAATTAGTTCGTCATCTTGGGTGTTCCGCCATGTTGGATTTAGGATGACGTCACACAGCTAACCATGCATTGTCATCCAAACTAGAAGGTTTTACAAAATTTCAGCTCAATCGGTTGAAAATATTTGCTTCAAAATTGGGTTTCAAGATTACACCGAACATAGTTACGTAGATACATGGCTAGTTAAATAAAAGCTTGCAAAAACCGACTTTTTTATGGAAAAATGATTGCAAAAGGTTTTAAAATGGTGGTCGAGCGCCCTCTTCTGTTACTTTTTCAAATAGAACACCCCGTATAATATTCCATTTTTGAAATCCGCTCATAATTCTCAAAATCTTTCTCTAAAACCCTTTGCTCCTATATTTGAGTGTGTTCGAAATATGAACGTTTGTTACAAAAAACAACAGGAAATAAATATCAAATATATATCTTCATAGTTTAAATCGTGGGAAAATAAACACTTCACCCCATTGTCTTGATCCAATAAACTGTAGTTACAGCAAAATTGGGATCAGCACCCCACGTGAAAAGAGATTTACTTACTAGAACATTTTCAGGGATGTAATTATCATGTGGCTCTTCCCAAGGGATGTTGATTAATATATACAGCTCAAATGAATTTGATGTAGTATGGGGATGAGTAGTGGAGGACACTACAGTCGTTGTAAAAAAATTGAGAGCGTGAACTTATTAAATTGTATTTTTCATTTATAGGTTGTATAGCATGGCATAAAAAGAGCACCAAGAGGAACAAATTTCAGATGCGTTTCAACCACGAATACGCTAGCAGGCTGTCACCGTATATACTCAAAAATAATATCTTCGAGGCCAAGATCAGATGATCATTTATCGCAGGCTAATTATTTGTGACAAGCATTTCACCAAGACGCACAACTTTTCCGCTACGTTAATCAGCGAAACAGGTAGCTGAAAAACTGGACAGGTACGTTAAATAGACGATGTATGAAAATTTCGTTATTAGCAGCAATTACATAATAGGTCAGCATATTGTCAACCCAAATCAATCAATGTTATCACTATGCAATATCTATCTGTCTTAGTTTGTAAATCTACGCGGTTTTCCCAGCACAATTCTTACTCCAACTAATTCATTTATTCTGCGCCATTGATTTTCCATAGGTTTTAATATTTATTAGATTCCCTCAAGATGAAGAAGCTGTTAAAAAGTTGAGTTTGTTGTGTTTGTAGTGGATCATGTTTGAGCTGTGGATAGGCTTCATTTCCAATGGTGGATTTTTAATATTCTAAGTTTATCTGTACGATACATTTAGAACTTGAATTAAATAAATTAAAAGTAAAAGAACTTTTTTGAAACAAGCTTTTATTTGAATGCTCTAAAAAGAATAACATATACTTTTCCATTTAAAACTTTTACTATCAACTTATAATTTCATAACACAATTTATATGATTATTCTGTTTTGTGCGAAGACATTCATATGCTCAATTTAAGACATTGGTATTCTCACTTTTCATACTTTCCCAGGTTTGAATTGAAAATATTTACTTACGTAGACTCTATATGATCAAAAATATAGTATTCATATTTTATGATTATCCACATCCAAAAGAAATTTTCAATTCAACAATTGCGATATTGTAAAGATATACTCACGACCAGACAAATGATCTCACTCTAAGACAATTTACTGGATGAGAAGATTGTTATTAATTTAAACCAAAAAAAATATATTTCCGAATTTTATATGCATTCTAAAGAAATATACTGAGATTTCAATGCTTGTATAACAAGTATTCCATATTTTTTGTAAGGTTATATTTTCAAACGAAGCTCCATTTACTTCAATCAAGAAAACGAACATCTTGCGATTCTATCCAAATTATTCATTTACTTACTTCGCCTCGCCATCTCCGTCAACGGCAATTCAGCGATATGCGTGTGGATGTTTTCGCGCCCGTTAGTTTCTATTGAATTAAATTTTTACCATCTTAGGATAAATTTGCTGTTAAAAAGTTGTGGTTGTGATTGTTGTGAGGATCTCATAAAGGTATACAGGTGTTGCTGTTATATGTGAGTTGTGAATAGGCTCTGTTACCAATAGTGGATGTATATCTTCTGGATTCAGTACAGGACATTTTTTTATATTCGGTTTATCTGTGCGATAACTTTCAAACTTAAATTGGGAAAAATACTATATGAGGCAGATAAATGTAAGGAAGAAGTCACATTGGTAAAGTTATAACACTTTTTTGTTTTTTTTAGCGTTGATGACAGCTCATCAAAATTACTGAATGTTCATAATAATAATAAGTTAAATAATGAAGTTAAACGATTTGCGTCAAGATTATGGAATGCTTTAGTCAACAACTGTAGTTTCTTATAGGTTAGATATTTCCTGTTTTGTGCCAAGATTATCATATGCTCAATTTAAGATTTCTGTATTCTTGCTTCTACGACTTTCTCAGGTTTGAACTGAAAATATTTACTTGAATCTATACGATCAAAAATATATATGTACCTAGTATACTTATTTTAAGATTATTATAGTCTTGCGCACATAAGGAAGATACTGTATATACTGAATGAAAGCACATTTTCTGTCTGAGAATGTATTTCTATGTGTCTTATATTCTTGTTTAATACCAATAGGAGAGCCATACTATGAATCCACATTTTTTTCAATTTCCCACGTCATCGTTGTCCGCCATCATTCCATCCAGCTCATAGGGGGGGAGAGAAAGTCTAGCCCATTAAACAAATTGCCGTCATTATGATCTCACCAAAACAAATTGGGCCTCACATCACGCTCATAATATTTTGGTGCTAATGAAGACTACCCTGCGGGTGTATTTCATGCACTCGCGGTACACTTATTAAATTTTATCTGGGTCTTACGTCACGTCACGTTCAATGAACATATTACGAATAATGTATTGATTACTCACAGAGCCGGAGCTAGGGGACGTTTATATATATATATATATATATATATATATATATATATATATATATATATAATGTGATACGTTTCCAATATTGTTTGTCTGTATTCATGAGTATTACTTAAAAATTTAACTACACACATACAGATTTGCATTTTGAGGTCTTGAATATGCTTCTAAAGTCAAGGAAAAAATAAATTTGGAATGTATGTAATTTCAGTCACCGTACTCCCCTTATGTATAAGGTGGACAATCCAATAGCTCTTGAATTCCTGGTTTTCTTATGATAGTGGCCCCTGTTGCCAACTCCTACGTGTGGCGTCACAGTAAACGAGTCAGTTTCTATTGGACCAAGATGAAAAGAGAAACCGTTTCACGACATTCCATTTCATAATTTATTTTACAATGGTTGATAATGAACAATGCATCTATAAGATATATTGTAATTTACAGGTCCTAGCAATTTTTGCACTCTCACAGACAGTTCGGCGTTAATTCATCAACTAACTATATTGATGGCTATACTTTTGATTAAAAAACGCTTTACCATACCCGATTACTAAATCCGGGCCTGCGTGTTTCCCAACAGCCGGAGGAATTAACCACGGTCCTGGTGGAACGGCAGAATAACCAGGCAACAGATGTAATTTTACAATAACCCAACGATCATGCACAGATAAACATGTTTAACTGGCGTTACAAATTAAAGGCGTTAAAAGTAGTATTGCTTTCAGACCGATATGAAGCGTATTCAACAGGGTTGTTCCACGACATGCGTATGTGTGTATGTATGCACCTTTCAAACCTTTTCAGCTTGTTACTTTGTCTGATTGCACTTATTCCGTCCTTTGTCTGTTCGAACCGGCATTTGTTTTTTTTTGGCTGCATTACTAATCGCGTGACCGGTAAAAACGGAAACAAATGTTTTTTCATAGCTAAACAACCACCAGAGCAAAAGCTGAATATCAAAATGTGGTAAGTATAGAAAAAAATGGCATCAAGGAGATTGCACTTCCCACGCAATGTCATCAGTTTAGCAATACGTATTTGAAACCGATTTTTAACTATTGATTTATGGTTAGAACTGAATTCAAGATCTAAATTATAAATAACCAAATCTTAGAAATTCAATAATTCAAAAAATATACGGGATTATGTAAATTTTCGTAATTTCCAATATTTTCAAAATTTAGAATGTGATTTATAAAATTAAATCTCATAATCTGTACTCCCAAAAAAACATTGAAAAATATTAGGAGACTCGGAACCGTCCAAAAACATGGGTGTTTTTTTACCGATTTCGTTTTTTGACTATAACTCCGCGGTCACTGAACCGATTTTCATTATAAACCGAATAGTACTTACGAGGGACCAGGATTATTAGTACAGATAGTCAGACCGATGGAAATGAGTGACATGATTTTTCGTGATGTATGTTAATAAAACACAATATCAGAGACGTATACAAGGGAGGGGTAACAGGGGTAATTACTACCCCGACCACAAGATTTGTGACCAAAAATTAATCAGTTGTTTTTTGCCAAATAATGAATGGTTCATATCTAAGCTTGAGTTACGTAATCTTTATAAAAACGTTTTATTAATTTAGTATCCATCCCTATACAATGCGTTTCAAATAAAAGTAGCAGATCAGATCATGTATTTCTATTTCAGCATATTTCGTGCATTGATTGCCGTTTTATTCATATTTTTTATTTACTATGGTTTTCAAAATAAATAATATGAGTCTGCTATCATTGAAGTCAAAATAAAATTTCGCAAACCTTACGTTAACCCAAAATCAATTGCGTAAGTCTTGTGTGATTTCCGAAATCGCATAGAGTGACTGCAACTACAAGTCAGCTTAAGGTAAGCCCGCAATTGTACATATCGAATAGACGGGACGATCCACAACGATTCTTTGCCCTCATTCAGATAAGCTAAAATTTATCGTTTTCTGATGCTTCTATTGTGGCGGCCCAGTACAAATGCAAGCTTACATTCAGCCGGTTGTTTATGCATCAATCGATGTTCTATTTCATCTTCCCAAAATGCCCAAGGCTCCAAAGTTAAAGCATTTGACTAGAATGTAGAAGGTTATGGGTTCAATCCTGACTGGCGACAGATTATCTTCCTTTTCTAATTTTCCTAATTATTCGTACAATATTTCGAATTCGACTTTCTTTGCGATTGCAATACTTCATCGAGAATTTGCGTGGGAAGTAATAACAAACTACAATATGAAAAGAATCAAATTGAAATGCAATGAAAATGTCCATACCTTGAAATTATTCCACAGCTATTAGCGAAATTCTGTTTATCTGTTTTAAACGCAAATGTGGGAATAATTATGATGTCTAACAAGTAGGTAAGACTACCAGGTTAAAAACTCTATGTATGATAAAACGTCTTTTACAAACGCCAAAGAAATTGTTGAAATCAATCACACAACATGGTTGCCTGTTTAGAGCTACCTATGTGAATGTATAGGCAACATTCGCGGCCAAGCAGGTTGTTGTCGACGGTCACAGCATGCTTCGATGATCCCCATTAATAGCTCGATGTGCAGCTGTTATATTTTCCATGGACCAATCAAGGGACCGTCGGCGTCGACCGACGCCATATTGCGAGAAGGACCGCACCAAGGTGGTCCGAATGTATTCTCGCTCTTCGTAATTTGGGGTTTTGTTCGGACAGGGACGAAATCGGGAGAGGATCGGTCTATTTCGAGGTTTTTACTTCTCACGCTAATAGGCAGGGACGCATTATAATCACGAAAAAATCTGTCTGTCTGTACTTTGTTCGGTAATCCTTGGCCCGTCTATAACTTGTAACCCAGGAAATACTTTGAGGATTTTGATGAAATTTTGACACTAGTTTACTAATGTGAGAAGGACGAATAAGCTTTGTAGTTTTCGAAAATCGGCTCAAAATAACAGACGCAAAATTAGGTATACATAAAGAAATGCATCCATGATTTATAAATTAAATGTTTACATCAGCCGCAACGCTTAGTGGTGCGTTACGCGACTCAATGCATTTATTGAAGATTGTCGCGTTTTACCGTACAGTTATAGTACATCTACATATACTCATATAACTGAAATTTTGGAAATATCACCCTATTCACAAAAAGGATCACAAAGATAAAAATTTGCAGTGGAAACTTGGAAAAATCTTTTTTATAGTGAACCTTTCATAAAGACAAGCCAGCCTATCGCACTCCAGACGCGTTGTGAGAGGACAACTTTCTATTAACATTGAAAATTGTAACCATCGGGAAAGAAACTCCCCAAACTCATTTCACAACGACGAGGTTCTCCAGAAGAACGACGTTTGAGAGAGGCGCATTCGAGAAGTTTGAATTCGCACATTTCCTAAAAAAACGCTGGCATCCGCGATGAATCTTCGGTTTTCCGGACCGAAACCATACCAATTAAACTAAACTGCTATACCGCAACATCAATCTGAAGAAAATGAAGAAAAGCTCAAGAAAAAACATTTTTCAGAAACATTTCAAACCACGCGCATCTAGAGAAACAACGTCAGATTGGCGATCAGTAAAATATCTGACCACATTTACCCCTGCATGTACCAAGGTGAAATCCGTAAAAAAATATTCACTTGCTTGCAAGGAATGATACAGAGATACAAATTCGCACTTAACAGATTGGACAATATTGTGTCATCAGCGGACACGTCTTCGGTTTGCCGGACAGGCGGTCTGCCATTAAACTACAATAACATGCCGCTCGATCGAATGGAACGCTTCCATGAAATCATTTTCTAAGAAAATGTCGTTCCATAGCAATCCTCCAATGCAGCTCAATTGAAAAAGCGTCGGTCCCGCGAACCAAAGATGCCGATTTTTTTCCAAATTTCCAACTGAATTGTTCGTAACCCGTCTCTGTTAACTTTAGGTATAATTTGGGGTTTGCGAGATGGCCCATCGTGCCATTTTTAATGTTTGCGTTTCGACGGTAATTGTCTGCCGGGAAAATAAATGTGTTTCTTTATGCAGGCCTAACGGCAGCGCCATCTGGGATGCAGATAAACATTCCAGCAATGCTGAACTGCTGCTGCTGCTGCTGCTGTTGCTGATATTACCATTATATGTACGTGTTCTCTGCGAGGCGGTCACGATGAGCATCGTGATAATGGTTGCTGTTATTATATGCAATAATGGGTCAGTGCAGGCTCTGCTCCCGCCATTTGAAGTCCGTAGATTTGATATAAAAATACATGAAAAAGTAATTTAAAAAAATTTAATCAAAAATTAACCAAAAATTATAAAACAATGCTTTTTATGCATAGACTAAATTATCAAACATAAACGAAATCAAAAGTAGGTACCTAACAAATTAGAAACCTACAATGGACCCGTTTAGTGTGACGTTACACGTAAAAACTCTGCATGATGTGATTACGGTCTACAAAATGGCTGAAATTAAATACATTCAAATTTTATTTTTTCCTTGACTTTAGAGGCATATTTAAGACCTCCAAGTGCTGAATCTGTATAGATAAATTTCCAAGTAATGCTCATCATATTATTATAATTTCAAGATCGCTTGCCAGAAAATTTGATCCGTAATTTGCTCAGTAAGTATTTGAATCCTCTAAGTAAAAACATCAAGGTTTTCGTATTGAAACGTAATGAGAAAAATTGTGAGTGTGGACGATAAAGTCACGATAATCAAAGCGAGCGAAAGTGGAAGAAAGAGAGCAGACGTATGTCGCAATTTTGGTTCAGTGGTTTACTTGCTCAAACATATTAAAAATACATATGTGAATTTATCTTATTCGCCATTCGCAATATAGTGTCTCTGTTTTTTCATCTGAAAACATGGAACATGAAACCGCCAATAACCTCAATTGTTATAGCGTTCATGATATTTTCAGCTGGCCTTTAGTCGAATTCGCAGATATATGAATGAGTATTTACTGACGAACTGACGTTTCGGCTGCGTCGGACGCCTTCATAAAAGTACAATATAAAATGAAAAATTGATTTGACATTAAAATTAGGTACCTATATTACAAAATCATTTTTTCATTCTGTTGTGTACTTTAAAAGCTTGCGGGGGAGCCGAAACGTCAGTAAAGATTAATTCCTACTTCTGCAGTTTCAATTAACGGCCAGCGGAAATGAGCACGTAGGCAGAAAATTGTTTCTGGGGGGGGGTCTGGAATTATAAAATAAAGATAAAGCATCGGAGAGACCTATTTAACTACATAAACATGTGCGCAGTATTGTTGAAAAAAAATGCTTGAAATTTCGCGGGTCCCGACCCCCTGGCCCCTCCCTTAGCTACGTGCCTGAGCGGAAAGTATAATGAATCAGAGAGATAACCACAGGATCGTTATAACCACGTTCTACCGTATTTCCAAAATTTATTTCAAGTGAATCAAGCTCTAAGATACGATCACATTATTTACATATTCAACTGCATGATTAAAAATATATTTCGGAAACACGAAAGGAACAAATGCAATATTAAGAAACAAGCACGCCAACCAACTAGATTCAAATCCAATTAACCCAAAAAAACGCTGCGTAACAAGGCTATTATCCTCTAACCACTTACCACACCTCTTCAGCAATTCGAGAAAAATAAATTGCCTGAAAATTAAAACGCTACGAATTAAACCGAAAAATGAAGTACGTATGCGAAAAAGTGTTACGTCCGGCGGTGTAGGTTTTAAATAAAAATGAAGAACAGTAACATCCAGTTATTTTATGGAATTAAGGTGATTACGTTGCGCTGGTAGCAATTACAGAGGTGTGGATAAAAGTAGTCATTAGTAAGAAACCGGAGAAAGATTATAATGCGTACACTGTGATTGCGCCATTTCTCACGGCATTATTTTTTCACTAAAATCTGATTCGAATAACATTGACTTGACCTAATGGACTGAGCGACATGTAATTTAGTTCGATTTATTGGAAGAGAGATATTTTGATTCAGAAGATATTGAATTAGATATATGCAATTGAATGTTCTGAATAAGGACTGATATGAAAAATGGCATCGCATTTTGTAATCACATTTTGTAATCTGAGCATTTTTTACAAGCTTTCTTCAACTTGAAATGTATGTATGTATGTAACTGTTTGTTCGGGTGGAATCTTGCAATTCAATTTTGAAGCAAATATCTTGAAATTTTGCACACACGTTTAGTTTGGATGACACTGCATGGTTAGCTATGTGACGTCATTTCAAATCCAATATGGCGGAACATCCAAGATGGCGGACCATTTTGAATGCAACCATACAATATAGATGTCAAATGAAAGGACTTGCTGAAAGTACAAAGGTGCTGTGCTGAGGCTTTTGCAGACCTGTCCAGCGATAACTAAATAGTAAATAATTACAAGTAAAAAAACTTCTTTGAAAACAAGCTTTTATTTAAATGTGCTAAAAAGATAGAAATAAACTTTTCCTTTAAAACTTCTACTATCAACTTATGAAGTCATTACACAATTTATATGATATAAAAGCTTGTCGCGAGATTTACCTGTGTAGATAAACAAGTAAATTAAATCACTTGATCAGATTCATTTTAATTTTGAAAATATTCAAACTAAGTAAATACGAGTACCTAGCGTCAAGCTTTTATGTCATATAAATTGTGAAATGATGTTGTAAGTTGATAGTGACGTGAAGAAAGTTTTAAAGGGAAAATTTATTTTATTCTTTATAGCGCATTTAAATGAATGCTTGTTCTTCTAAGTTTTTTTTTAACATTTAATTCATTTTACTCTCTCCATTGAACGATAACTTCACTTTCACTGCACCGATTTTGAGATATAAAAGGCCAACTACTGAGAGACATCCAGGAGCCTCTCATTTAGAGTTCCTTGCCTCAAAGGAACATAATATCCCAATAAACTGTCTTACCACTTGACAAACTACATATTATTCAACACCCGACACGTATAATCGTCCCCTGAAGATACTAACAGCGAAACACCTATCGGGTGTTACAAAATGATGATTATATGAGTTTAGATAGAAATGAATGTATGCATCGAATTTTGGTATTTTTGATCACTTAGATTCACAGTTTTACGTTTTCAAATATTCACATAATTCTGACGACCCCATTTTTTAGAGGCTAAAACGTAATTTCATAATCATTTAACATTATTATCCAATTAAAATGCAGTAATTTGTAGTGGTAGTCCCTAAACAAGTGAAACAAATTAACCTTATTGTACTTATTTGGTAACTTTCCGTTTTCGCACAAAACCTGGCCTCACAGATCACCACTGATACCGTCTTACCGCAGTTGCCGCAGTTCATCCTAGACGTTCGATCTGCTGTAGTAGCCTGTGTCATTACTTTATTTTATTTACGACTCAAAATAGTATCCAGCCTTGTACAAATTGAATGGATTAAATCTCTGTGAAATACACCGAATATATATTATGATCGTGGATCAGTTATGTCCCAAAAGTCCCCAACCATTAAATAGCTGTACAACAGCATATCTCATTTTTGAAGGCAAATGTGTGAACTATCGTTTATGTCGGACAAGTAAGGAGAATAACTTGGGTCTACCATTTATAGATGACGTCTTTTACTAACGCCAAAACACGTTGAGGTGTCCCCATCTCCAATTTTTGACCACTCTAAACATTTGAAATATGATTTAGAGCAACAGTTAGAACACATTTCTTTTTGTCGATAACTCTGCTGAATAATAAAAAGTATTTTTCGACTAATAAGGCGAAATATAAACAGACAGACAAAACGACGTATGATATGTTTTTTCGTGATGTATGTGCCATGACACAACAAGTAAACGCAATATCTCTCTCCAATCTAATTTTTTTTGCTATTATACTACTTCCCCGCCTATATGCGCGGGAAGTGGTTCGACGAGTGGTAGCTTTTGGGGAAAGCAAAAGTGATTTGTTTCAATTTTACCTCCATCTACACTGTAGATCATAAAACCTTACCAACCATCCACATATTTGTTTAGGTATTTTCCGATAATACGCAAATGTGACGTCCTCCAAATCAACCCAATCTTCACGATCTTATCCGTCATGCGCCATACGTTGGACCGCATATTTTCCGCAAATTACAGAAAAAGCATGAAACCGACCATGGTACTAGAAGCCCCATTTCTTACTGGCTCTTCCCCAAACCGCAAATAATTATCTGGCCAGGTATATCCTACAGTCTGTTGTCCCAAATTAGGGTAGACATTGGCAGATCGTAATTCAGTTGCAAAATTAGGGCCAAATTTAACGTGGTGGGTTTGAGAGGCACACATGGTGGAGGAAGTTGTTACGTTGCGTTGTTAAGTACAGCATAATCGAAATTAATATGAACCTGAGACCGAGACAGAGGCAGATACTGAGGCCGAGACAGATACAGATACACATACAGAGACAGAGATAGAGACAAGGACAGAGACCGAAACATAGAGACACACAAAAACAGATAGAGAGACAGACAGACCAACTAAAATGAATGACATGGTTTTTCCATGTTATGAAATATCAAGAATACCAGATCCACATTTCACTTTTTTGTGATTACAATACTTCTGCCGCTTGTTGGCATAAGGAGTGAAAAACTATTTTAGACTGGTTATTCCACAAAAACTGTTTTTTATAAGTGTGCCTAACTTTTTGATTTTGAAAAAAGATGAAATGATGTTGAGTGGCCGAGTAACATTCCATAGCGACAAATTCTTATAGTTTATAGTTTTTCCGCAATATCAATTCAAATTTTTAAGCCACTAGAGAGTCATGAAAACTCTATGATCGGAGGTTCTGTAAACGAAAATGAAGGAAATAAATATCACATATTTCGTATATTGGAACCAAACGCTTCTGGATGGAATTTAGAGCTGGACCTTGCAAGGGACCTACACAGTCTGGAACATCGGAGAAAGGTGGCTTATCATTATCTATTCTACACATACTATCATGGTGGAAGTTCGACCGAGATATCTTGCATAAGAACACCAAGAGCTGCCCGTACAGCCAAACGCTAGATCACCTTGATCGAGCCTGTTCCAACAGTCGTTCTTTCGGAGAACCCCGGTATTGTGGAATGAGTTGCCGAAGTTACAATCTACAGCGTTTCAAGGTCAATGTAAATGGAGATTTATCCTCTCGCAGTGCTTCTGGAGCGCTATAGGCTTTCTGCCTTTGCGAAATGTTAGTAATAAAACACTCGAGAGAGAACGACTCTCTGTGTATAACGATTTTATTTTAATTTTTCAAAAAGGCCAAAATTAACTGTGACGATAACCTCACTGCAATTTGTTCTTAAAGAGATACTGAAATGATTATGATGATTGGTCAAAATTTTCATCCTTCCCCCTCCCTCTTCCTCCAAAATTAACTCCCACGACCTTAACCCTATCAAAAAAAAACTGATTTGATTGATCATAGTGTCCTACAGAACCAAGTTTCCGGAAACTATCAAAGTTTCTTATCCATAAATAGATATGTGGTTGTCCCTCAACCTACAGATTGACTATGGAGTATCAATAGATACATATATAACAAATTACTATTAATCTCCAGTCAACCACAACTTCGGCAAGATAAGCGTATGCAAAACCGTGACGTTAAAGAGCCATTCCTTTTGCGTCTACCAAAAGAAAGACATACATTATCTCTGGCCAGAACGGGCGGTAAAAGGACGAGTCTCTCTTGGACAAGAACAAACGGCATATTTATGCTGACGCTTTTTGAATGATGATCCCGAGTATTTTACGCTGATTTACATATACAATATTCAGATCCGTTGTATCGCATCTGCTGTGAAACCGCGAATACGTTTGAATATTCTGCTAATGCGATTGGTCGATGGAGGGCGGCGTGAAATTGTGACGTCATACAAGCGCTGTATTCTGAAGATATTTTCTCCGATCTTCAGGGCGTAGTTTATTGCATTTTTTAAAAGCCTCAACTGCCGAAGAAATAGCCATGGTTATAAAAGAAGAAGCCGTGATTAGGGTCTGTTCACATACAACAGGTGCCACAAAACTATGAGTCTAAAACATTTGTACGATAACAGAATTCCTGAAGAATATAAAGTAGGTACTACCCCACCTATTTTTCACTAACAATTTTTGTTCGAATCGGCTCGTACGAACCCTGTACGTTGTCGATAAGGTAGCTTTGGTATTTCGTGTCCATAGTCCAGAATCAGTATCGCTATATAAACAAATCTATCAAAATGGAGAAATTGCGAATAAAAGCCAATGGCATACTAATCAATTGAACATGTAGGTACTTCCAAACTACCTGAATCAGCAATTCCGGAAGCACTTCGGAGGCCAGCAAAATCAAACAGAATTCCCATAACGGTATCCCAAAAGCCATTAACAATAAACACAAACCACCGCCGCGCCATCCCTCCATACGAAAACGCTTACGAACTGTGTCGTCCCCACACCCCAGTTGCTTTTGGCAAACCATTAAATTGAATCCGGCAAATCTGCTGAGCAAATCCCGTCCTCCGATCCATTCGGAATCGCGATGATGATACTGTGGGGATGTCACAGAACGTGCAAGGGCGAGAGGGATGTAGAGGGGTGAGTAGGGGATGCTAGCAGCCCGCATGACATCGTGTTAACAGACAAAGGTATCGTCCGTAACACGTGCTCCGTTCACATGGAGGAGACGTCCTAGGCAGTGACGTGTGCAGCCGTATTCGACAGAGGGGATGACTTTTATACAAGACGATTCAAAATAAGAGTGAAAAGATACAGCGAAATATTATTTTTAATTCTCACGCCAATGGACGGTGGTGAGAGGGGGTAATCTTAAAAAAAATGGGCATTGTCAGGAGACATTCAATCATTTATAAAATTATTTCCTCGGTAATAGGTACTTTTTGAGATACACAACGCGAGGTATACAGGGTGTCCCAGAAGTCGACGTCAAGCTGGTCTTGGGCGATCGACCATGATGTTTTAGTCGTTATCAGAAAAATATTAAAAATCTTAATCATTTAAATCTAAAATTATAGGCATTTTTTAAGTTTACACTACGTGATGGTTTTAATTGCTGCTGCTACTGATCGTGACTTTCTGTCAATTTTATTTTTATTATTTAATCCTGGATAATACCTCCGTGAACTGAGGTCTAAAATTCAAAGCCAACTGCTCCAGTTTACAATAAAATTGCACTGTTCATCGATAAAAAAAGCAACAATTAAAACTTCTCCCACTTTCAATTGACTCTCCTGACAAAAATGTTACTGGGCTAATTTGGCTAGTAGTCCTAAAAGTTGGTTGATCTGATTTCCAAAAACTCTTTCGTCCCTCAACTTAGACTCAAGCCTACAACAGATCGATTCAATACTACACCAGAAAAATAGATCAAGTAGAAAAACTCGATACTTCACACCTAAAAATGGTGTCAGTAGATCGACTCGATACTTCATACTTAAGAATGGTGTCAAGTATAAGCCTACAGACCTGAAACTGAAGTCAAGTAGATCAACTGTATTAGTTCACTCCCAAAAATTTGGTCCTGCAGATCGAATCAATCGTTTACATCTAAAAATGAAGTCAAGTTCTATATTCCACACCCATAGATGAAGTCATCTTGACATCTTTCTTCGTCCTTGTCACAGTAGTAACGTAGTATCAAAGTTTCATCAAATTTCGAACAGTACTTTACGAGTTATAGAGGGGTCAAGAATTACGGACAGACAGACGGAAATGACTGACATGGCTTTTTGTGATGCTTATGTCATGAAACGTCAAGAAAACAAAATACCTCGAATTCTAAACTTTTTGCGATTACATTTCTTTACCGCCCACTGGCCTAGAAAGTAATTAAATTCGAGGGATTATTTGTGTCTGTCTGTCCGACAATCCACTGCACCTTGCGTTGAATTCTGTACTAGTTCAGTTGCGGCTATGACCGGCTAGATAAGAGAATTCATACAATTTACACAATTTTCCTTGTAGTTGGCACAATTAAGCTGATTTATTTTATGAGAGCCATTAAAAACCCAATTAAGATAATCCGCAGGCAGATATATGAACGCAACGCATACTACATACCGGCTGGCACTCTTGCCGACTGTAAATGTAGGAAGTTTATAGTCTCGCTAGCAGACTTTCGGCCACATTTTACATAATAAAACACATTGTTCAAAAGACACAGAGTCGGATCTACACTTAAACGTGGCAACCGTGCAAATCACAACGCGAAAATACAGCTAATAAACATAATATTTACGGAGCTTATACACCGTATGAGTGCATGGGTCTGACCTTTGGATTCGTGGCTTGTTTTCTTGCGCGCTGCAATCGTCCAGTTCAAGGAGCCTCGGAACGCCACCACTTTTCTGCGAGTCTTCGCTTGGTCGACTGATTCATTTCATGTTTTGAGGTTAACTCCGCCATCAAAATCAAAAAACTAATTTAAATTATAGACGTTTGACTCTTGTCAAAGCAGTGAAATAATATTAACATTTTAAAAATCCGAACATTTTAAGAGTTGTTGAGGGCGTCAAGAATTACCGGAAAGACAAACAGACCGACGGAAATGAGTGACGTGGATCAAGAAATCATAAAATTAAATTCTAAGTGTTCCGAGATTAACATCCCCCCCCCCTCTCATTGGCGTGGGAAGTTGAATTTCAAACTTTGATTTTATTTTTCTCAGGTCATTTTAGAACAAAATCGATGTACCCAAAAACCCGTGAAAAATAAGAATACAATAAGAAGGTAAATAGGACGCTGAATTTCCAAATATTAGTTTCATATTCATGCCAGCACTTCAGCAATCTGAGTAGCCATTGCAAAATTATCAATTTGACAGTGTGACATTGCTTTTAGAGCAAAGTAGAACGCTCTCTATTTGTCATAGCTTGTCAGGGCGGTCCGTGGGCCCTTTGCCTTTGAGTCTAAGTGGAACGCGTCACAGACTCTAATGATTGTACCTGCGTAACTTTATGTCACATCCACAGAACTTAATTGAGAAAAATCTGGATACGAGGGGTTATATCTGAAATCCACCTCCACTTTGAGAAATAGGAAGAGAAAAAAACGAACCCTTCCAAAGAACTAGTACGTAACAGTCTGAGAGGTTGAAAATTTGGATTATTTCGAACCCTCCTTCGGCTGCACGGCCTCCATCAGACCCCATGCCGGTGGATTTTCCTCCTCCTCTCTTGTCGGGCCAGGACGCCTAGGTATCGATAGATACGCTCGGATATATGAATATAATAATGAGAATCACTGCAGGCATTCCACATATGCATGCATTCGTCGTTGCATCCAGTTAACCAGCCAGATCGCATTCCACTTGCTCAAACGGTCGCGACCATTCCTCATCTGTGCCGACGTGCCAATTTTCTGCGGCGGACCACCCAAGTCGCGTTGCACCTACGACCGCATCAACATTAAATTATATCATTAACTTTCGCCGCCGACTTGACAAGATACTCTACACGGTGGCCTATACGATTTTCTTTCCTTCCCTGGAAGCCATAATATCTCCGTTAGCACTGCAGCTTATGGTGCTTTTACTCCTATTTCTTGCAGTACCCATTCTAGCAGTCTTGTACGTTTGTAAAATTTTCCTGCTGGTGCCGCACTTAACTCTATTGGTTTCAATGCAAGGCACTCACAGAGGATGTGCAGGACTGACTCTATAGCTTCTTTACATTATCTGCAGCTAAGAAGTTTGTAAAGGTTATCTTTAAGGCTACAATGAGGAGTCCGGTGACTATAAGGAGCTGATTCTTGTTTAGTTAAATTAGTCCTTTAGCCGTCTTTGAGCACGGTGCTTTAGTGAATTGTTTCTTATTCCTGGATCCAGTCATCAAGTTCCAGTATTCCTCGCGCCAGAGTCTCACCTATTCCTTGACTGTGTTTGTAAAAACCCCCACTGGGCGATAAATAAGGAATAAGGAAGATGATTCCCATTCTTGCATACACCTCGGCCTGCAATATGTTCTTTCCACGCAGTTCACTGTATCTTGAGTTGTGCTCTCCACCGCTCCTGTTTCCTGTTTAGACTTTCAGAAGTCTGTGTACCAGGTTATGTCGCCTTGCAAGTTTTGTTTTTTCAGTTTCCTTGGCCTATACGATACAGATATCCAGGCAGTTTCGTAGCGAGCAATACGTCTTGTGGATGCGCCGAACCTCGCAAATGACCTAACACAGTCTGAAACAACGAAGGAGGGTGGCTGAGCTGTCCCCATTCCATAGATATTATCATAGCAGATTTTCGACCAAGCTGTTTCGCATAGTAACTCCAAGAGACGCTAGTACCGCAAATACTAGAAGAGCCCATCAGGCGCATCATCACCTGGTCAAGCACAATGCTTCGAACAAGCCTGTTCCAAAAGTCATTCCTTTGGAGCACCTCTTACAATCAACAGCGTTTTCAGGTCAATGTGAATGTACATTCATCCTAGCGCAGTGCTTATGAAGCGCTATAGACTATCTGCCTTGCGTGAGGTTATCTATAAATCTAGAGAATATGGCACCCGGGACAAATTCCGTGATTTGCGCCCTTGTGGACATTCACACCTTGTTGCGCCGAGTCAGTCCAAGAACGAGGTTTTTTCTTGGGTGAGAGAATAAAAATTCTGGAAAACTTTGAAATATTATCAACAATTTCGAAACTTCGAGCCAAGAAAGAAAATCCGGGCCCAGGGAGAGAGATAAATTTCAGCCCCCCCCCCCTTGAGAAAACTAGAGAGTAAAAGCCCGCCCTTAAGACTCCCGCTCCCTCCCCTAAACCTCGGGCAAGGGGGTTTTCACCCCGACCCCACCTCTTGTTAGGCCTGGATCCAAATTCTCATTTTCATTTATCATTTCCTTCATTTTTTGTGCACACAGACCATTCCAAGAAGCTGACCAGTTGAAGAAATCTACTCGGCTACAGCAATAAAATGCGTGTTGACGCAAGATGGGAGTCTCGTCATCGATGTTGCCTTTGCCGACCATATTAAATAGCCGTTAATACCAGCGACTTAATGACGATTTGTAATTCAATGCGATGGTTTCCGATAAAGCCGAAGAAAAATACGACTTTTCTGGAATCCTTTAGCTTAGGTACTCATGTTTACCGGGTTCCTTTGATCGATAGCGCAGAGTCAGAAGAACCGATGCCGACTATATGCCGACAAGGCATTTCTATGGTTCGTTATGAAACAACCTGTACTGTGGATGGTATAGGAAAATGTATGATTTTGACTTCTACAAATAAGGTAATGAATGAAAAAGCAGAAAACACAGGATATCAATGGAATTGAAACCACACATATCTTGTGCAAACCAATGTATACAGGTGTACCGGAGGGTGTTTACCTCCCGCCCGCGCTATAGGCAGCGGAAGTATTATAATGTCGAAAATTTTCTAGCGAGAGATAATACCTGTTTGTGACGTTTTATGGAAAGGAACCCTTTCATCATCAGATTTATGAAATTTTTGTGAAATCCTTCGTTAAAATTACAGAAGTTTATCTGAAATATTTGTCTCTGTGTCCTGCTTTGGTTTGTATCGTCTATAAAACCAGATTTATCTGAGAACAACAAACAAACAAAAATCTACTTTAAAAAATTTGTGATCAAAATGTATTTGTTTTTTCGTAGATTAAGATTCTGTAAAAAATATATGTCGCCATTGAAAACACATTGTTGACCTTGAAAACACTGTCAACGTCGAAAATAAAAGTCATCATTAACTCCCCTCCATTGCACTCAAGGTCATAATCATGTAAATATAGTGGAGGACATACATTTACGTTTCCATGAAATTCTTCCAATGATATGAAAGATTGTTCAACAGATTCCAAGGATAAATAAAAAGTATATATCTCCAGAGCGGTCCTTGTTATGAAAAATATGAAACCACCCTCTTGACACGTATACAGAACAGATGCGTGTCCGCTATTGGCAGGAATTTTCCCCGCATGAGCTCCTTATTGGATTTATGTGTGGCCATTAGGCGCATCCGGTGTCCCGTAGAGATAAGATTGCTCTTCTTCCTTTCCTGAAACAGCCGCTTTTTGGGCCGCGAGAACCGTTTCGAGGTTTGCCGATATTACGAAATTTTTCCCTTTATTGCCTTGCGACACGTGTGAATTATGGCGAGTGTTTTACGATCGGCGATACATTCGCGTCTAGCAGATATTACCTTTGTTTTAAACATATTCGAGATATTATTGCAGAATATCCGTGGGGTAGTTAGAGTAGCGGAAAAATAACTTAAAAATGTATCAACTACATGAAGGTTCTTGTTGATAAAAATAATCGTTAAAATCTACAAACGAAAAAAATATCCCAAACTATGGTAATAGTTCAAAAATAATGCAATGTTTTACAAAATTGGTTTGTACAACCAGCCTTCACCAGTGTCGACAACTTTTTTTTCTGGAAGTCGTGCAAATTGCGCAAAAATGGGATTTCAGCTCATTTTTTGATAAACAAATCGTACAAGTACATTCACCATTCTGAAAAACCTGAAAAACAAAAAAAAACACTATTTTGCCCTGGTTTGGCGTCTGTCTCGTTGGTGTTGACAATTTGAGGTTGTGAAATTACACACAGTCTGATGGGAAATTCTAAACATTCCACGAACTACCACGTGACAACAAACCTGCAGAGCAAAACGACGAATCCTGCAACTGGTGCAACAATCGCCCACTCAAACAGAAACGATAATTATCAGTTTTCCTGCTATACGTATTTTGATGATCCTCAAAAATATCGTATTATTACATACATATGACACCAAAGTCGTACAAATACGATTTAAATCGCACAGTTGGCAATACTGCCCTCAACTGAATATTCACAATCTGCATTTATAGGATCTTGAGGATGCATTTACTAGCTACACTTCAAACACCTTACAATACACATACAAAAGTACTATTGCTTCGCAATAAATTGAACTTATTCTATTTTTTCTATGATATAACATGATTATATAGAAGGAACTAGACAGAGTAGAAAGTCTGCAAAAAAAACTCACGTTTAGGGTTTAGACGACATCCCACCAAAGCTTCAGTCATGATTTCTGTATTTCTGTAACAAACATAGCTCAAAATGACCATCACCATATATATTTCTGACAAAAAGAACCAAAAAGAGAGGAAATCACAACAAGTTTAAACGACTCCAACGCGTTTATACAAATTGAGGCTAACTTGTACAGCGAAACAAGTGAATAAATCGCGTCATCCCTCTAGGAAATTGAAAATCTAGAACAGATCTGAATCTGAAGGAATTATAAGTAATAAGAAGATCTAATTACGTTTCATATAGGTAATGTACAGAAATAATGCAGAAACTATATTACGTTATCTGCCGTCTGACTTCTGATTCACTGAATATAAATATGGTTTTTACAATTCATCGGCAATTTGTTGCAAATAAAAATGCAAAAACCAACTCACCGCTGGACGCCATCTTATGACGCTAGTAAACCACGCTGCAACTACACCAATTAACCACATTTTCAAGCACTTTAATGTGGATTTTTCACTAAAAGACTTTCCACTACACGTAAAGTCAACTCAACATCAGTAGCTGCTGTCTCATGTAAATATATATTAACTATTACCGTCGAGTTTTCTAGGTTAAAGCCTTGAACAACCAGTGAGCCCGGCAAAGATTTATTGAAAAGTGGAACTAAAACTTGCCGACTGCCGTCTAAAAACAATAGAATATCGCCCTGTTTGTAAAGCCAATTAAATTCGAAGATCTTTTGACGAATGACAGCTTATCTGTATGCCATAGGAAATAAATTATAGGTATAAGGATGTACCTACCTAGGTACATATGAAAAAGTCTCGTGCAAATGTATATTGAGGACTTTTGATATAGAGATCATAGAATTTCGTCTAACCAACGTAATTGGCGCTTGAACTAAAATATCACTTTCACTGAAAACGTGACTAAACTGCAAAGCATTTAGTGTGATTAATTAAGTGTACCCTTGCCGGTATTGCCAAAAGCTTCCCCTCCTCAAGTTGTCTCACGCTTGAAAAGAATGTTCAATTAAGAACTTTTTAATTTGTCTTTTCGTACGCATCATTCGAGTATGCCCTTAAACTCCTTTAATTAAGGATCAACTTCAACAACTAGATATATATCTTACCAAGCTTTACTGCATACTGCGTTACAGACGTTTACAGTGACGTACTCTTAAAATGTTATAGACCTACGGATTTTCTAGATTTCTTTTATATTTTTAGTTACTAGGGCGATTTATCGACATAAAAAATAATTATTCACTTGTCAGAAAATTTTTTCTGGTAACAGTCTACTTCCAAAAACATTTGTAGTGGAATATGGAGCATATTTAAATCAGCATTTGAAGCTTTCCAAAATATTTTGCGTCCTCTCAAAACATTTTATAGAAAAATAAAGAAACGTCTAAACCTCTGAACTAAAAAAAAACTGGTCTGCAATAGTGTGAATAGTTGAAATCTTTTTATAGTCTATTATTGAGGAATTTATATTGGTTTTAACCAATTGATAAGCTAATATTTTAAAGTACCGACTGACATCTCTTCGTAACTATTTGAACTAAGTGTCGACCAGTTCAATTCCCCAAGCAGTTCTCTATGAGGAAGTTACGCTACTACTGCCATCTCATTCAATAGAATATAAGTATAGGTTTGTTCACATAAGCAACCTTGAGTTGAACAGTGATAGAAATAATTTTAAAAATAGCATAGCAATAGTATTACTTTTTTAAATATGTTGTAAGATATCCGGGGACTAGGAGGGGCTTAAAACTTTTTTCTTCTAGATGAACCAATATAGTGACAACGCTGTTCACAATTTTGTGGTCATTTTGACAGATTATTATTATAAAAATGATTTTCTTATAACAATTTTTTTATTGATTTATTTTTATTTGGGAATTTGTATGTATATACTATTCAGCTCTCATACAACATTACCATCTACGCATATAAACGTATGTCGCTTGAAATGTATGAGTAATAAATAGTTTTCAGTGGCTTAAGGGAACATACCTTCTTGCTGCTGCCATCTAACAAAGGGTAGTGAAATATTCCAGAACGTCACTAGGTTAGTCAGTTTAATATATGGCTATTTGCACATGTGTCTAGATGCGACTAGAAAAACGTTTCAAGGACGCGGCTGTTATACCTAACCTCAAACCAAACTCTTGAACTTCTGTCATTTGTTTTTCAGGGTCAGTAAAAGTTACAACAAACTAGTGCATACACAATTTTACAATGTATCGTAATAATGCCATATCGTCGAAATGAATGCAGACTCAAGGTAAGATTTGCTACGCTTGCATAACTAAAAGAAAGCGATTTCAAAAATAAATGATACAGCAGTTTCAAATATAATCGTATTTGAAAGACTAGATCACAGATAATATTGAATTGATCTGCTCGTCTTGAGGTCAAGTGGTTGGTGATCTAATTTTTTTTATTTTTTTTTAGCAGTAATTTCAAAACCCCGATACGAAACAAATGAAGTCTATACCCCGGGTCATACTATGTGCAACAGGATTGGTCTCTGTTTCTTTTTTATTCCTGTTAACTATGCCAGTTGATAGAGAAGGTAAGTTTATTTCAATTTTAATAGAAAATGATGTGATCTGACTAAAATTTCCATCTCAAATGCTCAAAGCAGATATTCCTGTAAGTTACCTCCATTTTCTCAGGAGCCTCGAAATTGCAAAGAAACTAGTTTGTATTTCTATTTTCTGCTGAATCAACTGATTAGCTGAAACTTTTGCTATGACCTACTGTTTTCTGGGAATTGATTATTTTCTGGGAAGATGCAAACCTAGAGGCTACTGAAACATTATTTTTTCAAGCAAGACAAAAACTTATGGGACACAAATTCGTCAAGTGGCTCCGCTCACAATAAATCAACCAATGTGCAGCACAGAATCCAAATATTTACAAGAAGATTGTATTGGGTTGAAGCCCTTTCTGGTCTCCTCTAGGTATGGGCTAGAAACTGATGCCATATTTGTGATCAGCTCTCTCAAACTGGGTAGAAAACATTTTTGGCCTTGTTTGAAAAAAAAATACATTGTTTTCGTATCCTATCGCTTTTTGACTTACCGAACCCCGACCTTCGACCCCCATTCGAGGGATAAAGCTGTTTTCCCTTACTATTCAACTCTATTCTATTGAATTCCAAAACATTATAACTTCCAAAATTCTATCCAATTCTTCATTTCTAAACTGACACCATTGTGTGGTTTTATTTAAGTAAACAAGTATATACAAATATTCATTCTCTACTGTCGGTCGCCGAGCTAAAATGACAAGCGTCTAATTCAAGAACATTTGAACTTGACAGATATACATGCTGTCGATCAATTTTATTTAAACTTGCGCAAGATCGAGAATAATTCTCCAAAATAATTGCCAACATCAGGAAGAACAGACGAGAAAGAATATACAGATATTATAAACATTTTCTCGCCTAGTTGCGTGTGAAATAAAACGTGCGCAACTTTTTCCATATAATTCGATCGATAACAGAATCCAAAATAGACACGCAAAGCTGCAGCGATGGGCTCCCCCCAATTGACCTATTCGCATTATTCGACTTTAACCAACAAACCCATTAAGAAATCAATGAAGTCGGCCTCGGATATATGATATACTATCCGTTATTAAATTCAACCGCATCTAATTTATGCAAGGATATTTTGAGGGGTGGTTCAAAATAGAATAATAATGATTATTAGTAGCGGTAGTAATGTCGGGGAAGCGAAGCCTGGAAAGTAGGCCATCTTTGGAGCTTTTTGGCGAACCTGAGAACCAACTCCAACATGGTAGTTCAGTGTGGAGAACCTACCAGAGCTTCTGATGTGAGACCCGTCTTTCAGCACTTGGGACAGAGCTTTTTACCATAATAATCTCTCTATCAGAGGATGAAGTGATCTCCACTCCATTCAACAGCCACAGCTCCTGATTCTCATCTTTTTCTAGCCATACTTCCGCCAGCATGGGTTCGGGGCCAATACATGAGCCCCTGGTGCTTATCATTGCCAACCGATCTGTTTTCTCGTTTCCTTCTACACCGCTGTGCCATATGACCCACATCAGGGTCACATTTTTGAATTGGGATTGTAGGTCGAGATTACATTCCTGGACCAGAGATTGATCTCAGGATGACGCTCTAACCAACTGAACTAAGCTGGCACTTCTCTGAATCGATCTAAACCGCCAATGTAAGGTGCACTCCCCTGGAAACCATTCTTATTCCAAATTCAAAACTGCACATCTTATTTATATATAGAGACACAGCGCTCGTATTTTGGGACAGTTAAGTTTTCTGTCCCCGTGTTACTCTCAGGATTTAGCTTCGAACAGTCATGGTTGCACTATGATAGAAATGGCTAATTTTTTGGAAAACGTAGGTAATGAAAATGGGTTCATTTCATCTATATTTATTATATAATGAAAAAATATTTACGTAAATTCGCGGAAAAAAGGCGGCACATTTCAGGTTCTGTCTGTAAATGTTGAAGCTTCTGCACGCTGCGCCGTTTTTTTATTCATATA
Organism: Bruchidius siliquastri; assembly: GCA_949316355.1. NCBI lineage: Eukaryota > Metazoa > Arthropoda > Insecta > Coleoptera > Chrysomelidae > Bruchidius > Bruchidius siliquastri. The sequence goes on along the minus strand of OX438532.1, from coordinate 12,498,621 downwards.
TTAATATATTTTTTTGTGTGATTTATATTAATGTATATGAGTCATGTGAACTACAAAGTATGTTGTCATAAAATAACCAATCTCAACAATAATATTTATGAAACAATAATGAGGATTTCAAATTGTTCATTACTTCAGGCCACAAAATAATTAATTATTATTGTGTATTAATTTGATATCAGGGGTGATCATAAAGTAAGGGTGTAAACTTTGAAGTTTTTCATAATTTTTAGAAATCAACCTAGTATCAAAATGTATCTATTTCCTTCAATAATTGGCTTTTACTAAGTATTGTAATCGCAAAAAATATAGAATTTGATATATTGTTTTCTTGTTGTTTGACGACATTATTATATGAGCGCCAATGACACTCGACCCTACGTTATCGCGGATTTGAATAAGAATTATACACGCGTTTAGTATGTGTATAGGTTATTATGGAACCCCAAGTCTGCTAGGAAAATCCTGTGCAAAAGCGCATTAATTAATTATTAGAAAATCAAAAAATCCTGAAATTTAACATAATGTCGGATTGAATAAATAATTACATAGGCTTGTATGGGGCAACGAGCACTTTAAACAAATCTAGGTGTGCCCAGGCCTGTACCCAGAATTTCCTTTCGCAGTTCCAAAGTGATTGATACTTGTTGATACTGTAACATCAGCGATAGTAGCTAAGAGAAGATCACCCTGTATGTGAATCATCCAGAACATTTCGAATGTCAAGATTGTTCTAAATTTGGTTATGGAACATTCGACACATTTTTCTATATATTGGAACATCGAGCAATGACAGCAGTAAAACGTCAAACAGTTGAGAACTTTAAATCGTGGATATGAATTTGCACAGGATTTTCCTAACAGACTTGGGGGTTCCATAATCCCCTATACGCATACTGAACGCGTGTATTATTTTTACTTAAATCCGCGATGACGTAGGGTCGAGTATCACTGGCATTTCCGTCGATCTATCTGTCTGTTTGTCGGCCTGTCCTAATCGTGAAGTATGACTAGAATAAGATTATAACACAATAAATACCGACTCATCTTTTAGTTCCATTAAAATTGAATTATCAATATTTGTAGTATATCGCTTGAGTTCGTGTACGTACAACGTATCACATTTTTGTGGCAACACTCCCATAATCCTGCATCCGGCAGCATTGTCTGTATTATCACACGCTATAATTAACATAGCCTACTTAATTATATTTTAATATATACGAGCGCAGATCGAGTCCTCAGTCATTTCACTCAGCGATAAAGTACGCAATGTATGAAAGGATAACGTTAACAACAATTTGTTCGAATCAAAATTAATCGATGAAGCTTGTTGGTTACAGGGGCGGCCTCCTATGGACACATGGGGTGCCACGGGTAGACAGCAACCTCATGAGCTCCCGAACCATAGATAATACGCAATGTCTTATTATATATATAAAACACTGAAATGATTTATGTATGTTCAATTACTGTTGCCATTCTATGTAAGTGTTCCCGGTAAATCGTTGCAATTCTTCATCTAACCTTTATAATATCATAGCTTACTTGATACTTTCATTGTAACATTTGATTTCACCCAACTTTGATCGTTAATAATTCCGTTTACAGCAAACGTAGTTGGCTGGTCATACAACACCACCCGAAACACAACCAATTACATCCCAATATCTGGCAACTGGACGGCGTCATTAGCTCCTGAACGGGGTGTCTGTGACCGTCCCGGCCTTCTTGTGATGATGGTCTGTTCAGCACCGATGAACTTTGATGCGCGCCAGGCCATCAGGGACACCTGGGGAGCGGACAGGAATGTACTGGGCCACAACTTGTCTTTGTATTTCCTCGTGGGGGAGACCAACAATGTTTCTATGCAGGTGAGTGATCCGCTTAGACTTTGTTTTACTAGGCTCACACTGAAATTCTTTAGATATTCCTAATCTAAACAAGTTTGAGCACGCAGCTATTTTGTCTAAAGTTGTAAGTGCTTACACGCAAAGGCAGCGTTTGAATAGTCCAGTAGTTACCTTGCCACGGTCTCGAATGCATCGAAGTGTTGGCCGAATTTTAACGTGAAAATGGAACTGATTTTCGAGCCATGATTTTGTATGACTATAAAAAGGGACTACAACAAGCCCAATTTCACGAAAGATTAGTGGGTTGCTTTGAGGACTCTGCCCCTTCTAGGGCTACAATTTTTAATTGGTTTGCTGAGTTTAAAAGGGGCCGGGCCTCACTCGATGATGAACCTCGCACAGGTCGACCGCCCACTGCTGTTACTCCGGAAACTGAAGAAGCTGTGCAAAATATGGTAAAAAAAGATCGACATATAACCTACACCGAGATTGAGGCTTCTCTGGGGATTGGATCAGCAGTGGTCCGAACAATTAATCAATGATCACCTTCGCCTAAGGAAGCGGTGTTCCAGATGGATGCCACAGTTGTTGATCAGTGAGCAATAAGCAACAAGAGTTGATTGGTTCAAGCTTAAAAAAGTTGATAATGGGCACAGAAAAAATACTTTTAATATCATCACCGGAGAAAGAGAGCAGCCTCCAAAGAAAATTCGTCGTTTCAAGAGTGTTGCAAAGAAAATGGTCGCATCTTTTTTTCTAAAAGTGGATACTTCACAACGGTAGCCTTGGAAAATCAAAGGACAGTTACTTCTGAATGGTATATAACCAAATGCTTGCCTGTTGCCTTCCAAGAACTATGCAATAGTCGTTCAGAGACTGGTCTGCGGGATATTCAATAGCACCATGACAACGCACCCGCCCACAGCGTTAAGTTGATATCAACATAAGTGCTAAAGCTCTTAACTGCTGATCCAGAGGTGTTGAAGTTTTAAGTTAATATATTTCATTAATATAATTTTGTAATAATTTTTTTTACCAATGTTATTCGTACGGAATACGGATATTTTTGGAGAAAGATATGTGACGCCGCTACATTTCTGGATAACTTCAGTACAAAACATCTGAATTTATGATAGAAATTATGAAATATTCATTGAAATAAACTATTCAGACGTACGACTAAGTCTAGAATAATATTGGTGAATAACAACTGTCAGCCTTGATATTTAAATGGTTAACAATCCGAGTGAAATTTGTCTGCATTTTCAGGACGCCAAAGGTCAAACGAAAACTAATGCTATGTTATCGAGTCTTTTGTTTGAACTTCTCAATATCCCTTTTTTCGTGAACACTGATCACCTTTTTATTATATGTCATAGATTTTGTGGTTCAAGAAACAGTTACGGAAAAGAAAGATTGTAGAAAATGAAATGCTCCTGATGCTATTTCAGTATCAACTGTCAGAATATTGTATCGCCGCTCAGGGCTGGATGCACTTGTGGGGGGACAGCGTTGCTACATTCCGTACTGACACCAAAACGTGGTCTACTTTCTCTTTGGATGAAAAGTTTCATTTGCATATTCCTAATACAAAGTAATTTTTTTTATATAGATAGCCTCACGAAAAGGTAGAAACCATATTGTGCTCCATAAGCGCTGCTTATCGGTAGCTCATTCCACAACGCCGAGATTCTCAAAAAGAAAGACTTATTGGACTTTAGTTCGTATGAAGACCAGAGTAGTTTCAGTGTCAGTAAAACCGCCTAGGAAGATACAATACCTTGATTAAAAAAAATATCAATATATTCATTGTATACGCATTACGCAAAATATTTTCAATAGCTTAGTAATCATGACACAATTCAAAATGACTTATCAACCCCCCTACGTTCACAGCAATCTTCCCGTGTCTCGTGGAAAACCATCTCCAATTGAAAAGAGCTCGTTTTCCGCGAACGGTTTCGGTTTGAAGAATATATCAGACAATAGGAGATTTTCCTTTTCCAACGTTCTGTCTCCTATCGGGCACATCGAGATTGACGATTTAACAGATTCATGTTGCGTTAGCACATGATCGGACTTGCTACTCTCAGTTTGTGTTCCACAGCTAGTTACCTCCGGTTTTTTTGTGCATTCTATCAACACTTTGTTCAGCTCTTGGATGACTGATATGGCGTTCTTCAATTTGGCTTTATACTCGCTCGATTTAGCCACGTTTTCCTGGCTCTTCGCTTCCAACGTTTTGTGACTCACCTGTAACGATTTCAGTTCATTTTCGAGCTTGTCTATTTTCTCTGTATATTCCGATTCTTTGCCTCTGAGAAGCTGTTTTTGTTTCTCGCATCTTGTTTTCAAGTCATTGATCTCTGTCATGTACTTTTTCTGCGCCTGCATGTACTTCCTGCCGTTTTCTACTATTTCTTGTTTATTCAAGCTGATCTCGTGCTGTAGCACAACAATCTCATTGTCAAAATTGCTCGTTTTATCATCCATCGACTGTAACAGGTCCTTGTTACGTTTTTGCAATTCGTTAATTTTTGTTTTCAGACTGCAATTTTCTATTTGCAAACGCGCATTTTCATCAGAAACAATCTGCATCTCTGATATTAATTCTGATATATTTTGACCGTCATCTGTCGTTTTTGCACTTTTTCCTACAGATGTAGGCCGAACTCGTGAATTTTTCATGGAAACTGGGGTCCAAAAAGGAGGCGGCATTATTTAAAATTTGGAAAATTATGACAATACCCAGACATTGACGAGTAGTACACATGTTCCGCTCACTTTCAAACGTCAGCATTACAGATGTTATTTATTCGTCAAAAAATAGCGTCTGGCACGTAATAGTCTAAGAGCCAGTGACACTCGACCCTACGTTATCGCGGATTTAAATAAGAATTACACCCGTCCAAAAATATATATCCACGATTTCTAATTTTTAACTGTTTAACGTCTGAATCTGGACTGACTGCTGTCACAGCTCGAGATGCTCCAATATATATAAAAATGCCCATCTCGAATGTTCCATAACGAATATTTCGAACAATCTTAACATTCGAGATGCCTGTTTTGACAACTGCTCACATGTTCTGTATGTTTTACATTCAGAGTGATCTTTTCTTAGATGCTACCGCTGATCTCATTTCAGTATTAACAATTATCAATATTATCACTTTTGAAACTGCGGCCGCCCTCCGAAATGAAATCCTGGGTACGGACCTGGGAACATGTAATTTTTTTTGAAGTTCTTGTCGCTCCCTATAAGCCTATGTAATTTTTTTTCAATTAGACGTCATGTCAAGATTTTTTTATTTTTCAATAATTTATTAATGCACTTTTGCACAGGCTTCCCTGGCAGACTGGTAGGTTTTATAATGCTCTGTCCGAATACTATACAAAACAGGCAATAACTCAGATTGACATTTTCATACATATCTTGATGGAAACATGTCATTGACTCTCCAAAATATTTATTCGAGGTTAGGATACGCACATGCCTGATTCCTTCAAAGATGACTGATGTCTTTAATTTTAAAGTTGTGATTATTCCACTTTACCATATTGAAAAAAATATTAAAAGTGTAATCAGGACTCCCTAAATACTTTTGCATCTCTAACGTTTTTTATGTAATTGCCTATTTTCATTAATCTCTAACAAGTAGATTTTAGATACTCTTACTTGATGAAACTCTTTCATCATGCAACTAAAATAGTTGTGTACTCAACACACAATTTTACAACAAAATACAGTGACGCGTTTCGATTTATATTTAAATTTTTTCGACGATGATTTGAATATAACGCGTCACTGAAAGAAAAAAAAGTTTTATTTGCCAAACTGTGTTAAGTACACAACTATTTTATCTGACAAGTGTTTGCAATAACTCGATCTTTTTATCTTTGAAAGCACTTATATCTTCGCTGTATCTTATTGCAAATATTCTAAATGTTTGACCTGCGCAAACAGCATTAAAAAATGCTATCGAAACCTTGTACGGATTTGACATGCATGTCTGGTTTTTTTTCAATTGCATTGATTGTAAAGTATGACCTCAGTGTGAATGCTAATCTACTATCTATCTTTATTCCATTATCATAAACCCCTTCGATTGTTTTGAACGTTCTATTGCTATATATAACTTTGTAATCGTTCTCTATCTTTTTGTTTGTTTTCTAAAATTATGAGGCAGTGGCAGATCCAGGGGGGTGGAAATAAAAAAATTTCTGCATATCCGAACCACAAAAGGGCAAATTTGATGTCTATATGTCAGAGTTCATAATTTATTATTCATTGGATGAAATAAATATGCGGAAATTATTGAAATCTGTACCTGTTGATTTTCCATATATTGAAAATTTTGTTTTCATACCTGCTTTTCTTTTAGAACGACTTACAACTGGAAAGTGATCAGTACGGTGATATAATTCAAGAACGCTTCGTAGATTCCTATAATAATTTAACGCTGAAGTCCATCCAGATGGTGAAGATAGCCACGAATCAATGCCTTAACACAACAAGATATTTATTAAAAATCGACGACGATATGTTCGTGAATGTTCCAAGACTGGTTACCTTAATATTAGCTGTAAACGAAACTAACAGTGTTTTGATGGGTAAGCTGATATGTGGCGCCAGACCGATCAAAAATCCTTCAAGTAAATGGTAAGTTTTTCTTTAATCTACATAATACGTATGCATTTCAGTATACGAAAAAATGATTTGCTTCTTGCTAATACAAATTATTCGTGCATAAAAGTTAGGAATACGATCAATTTTCATATATGCATATGATTCCGCCCTTCGAAACTGGATGTCGGCACGCATAATTTTAACATGAAGCAAAACCTGATGACATAGGCATTTGACAGCTATATGTGTATGCTTTCAAACGTAGTTTGTGTTATTTAATTGTAGCGAATAATCAACATTTTTATTGCATTGTTTAAAATGAGTTTTATCTCAAATAAACAACATTTGCAGGAAGTAATTTTACATTACAAAGAACATATCGTTTGCTCAGTGAAGTTTATGATGAACATTCTCCGTCCGAAACAACTTGTAAAGAATGGTTCCGTCGGTTTAAAAGTGGCGATTTTCATGTTAAGGACAAAGAACACGGAAAACCACCAACAAAAGTTGAAGATGCAGAATTAGAAGAATTACTCGATCAGGACCCATGTCAAACGCAAGAGGAGTTCGCAGCATCATTACATGTTGATCAATCTACCATTTCTAGACATTTAAGGGCCCTTGGATTCATCCAGAAAATCGAAAATTTGGGTACCACATGAATTGACGCCAAGAGATGTGGAAAGGCGGTTTTGCATGTCGGAAATGTTCCTCCAGCGCTACAAAAAGAAGAGTTTTTTGCACCGAATTGTGATTGGTGATGATAAATGGATTCATTACGATAATCCGAAACGAAAAAAATCGTATATGAAGCCCGGCCAACCAAAGCAAAATATTAATAGCGCCAAAGTAATGCTTTGTATTTGGTGGGATCAAAAGGGTATCCTGTATTATGAGCGGCCAAAATGGGGTGGAACGATCACAGGACAACGCTATCGACAAATACTCATCAAACTGAAGCGAGCAATTAACGAAAAACAGCCAGAATATGCAACCAGACACCAAGTCATAATTTTCGATCATGACAACGCTCGGTCTCATATTGCTATACCGGTTAAAAACTATTTGGCGAGCAGTAGATGGGAAGTTTTGCCTCACCCGCCTTATAGCCCAGACCTGGACCCGTCTGATTTCCATTTGTTTAGATCGATGCAAAACACGCTTACTGGAATACGCTTCACTTCAGAACAGGGCATCAAAAATTGGTTGATTCGTATTTGGCCTCAAAAAATGAGGAATTCTATTGTCGCGCAATTCATATCTTACCCGAGAGACTGGAAAAATGTATAGCTAGCGATGGCCAATACTTTGATTAAATTGTTTTTTCATTTTCCAATTAAATAAACTGGTTTTTCAATGAAAAAAGTTGGAATCATATGCATACACCTCGGTACTGATTTTATACTATACAAAAATATCAATATCCCTCCTATCTCAAAAATAAACCTACGCCACTGCTGACAGCCAATGTCTCATAATCCGATCTTCTTCTGTTCTGTTTTATACGTAACTTTATTTTCCCAGTACCTTTGTGTGAAATTATCCAAATTCATTTTTCCAGGTACTCGCCAACATATATGTATGAAGATAAAACGTATCCAAATTATCTATCTGGCACAGGATACCTGATGTCTATAGATGTAGCCCAGAAAATTTTTGAAGCTAGCTTATCAACTCCTATTTTTCACTTAGAGGATGTCTATATTACAGGTACATATATGATCTTCCACTTTTAATGTCAGTTCTTTAATATTAGTATGTCATGTAGAAAAGTGATTTCTCCAAACATGAAACCGAACTACATATATGATTCTTCGATGATATAATCAAGTGTAAAACAAGTCGTTAGCAGCTGAACTGGAGATACAAAGATAATCAGCTACTACAATAAGCTTGTATCGTAACAAGCATTAAATATATGGATTTTAGATGCTCTTACTTGGTGAAACTCTTCCATCATGCAGATGAAAGAACAGTGTATTTTTAACACATGGTTTCACAAATAAATCCCTTTTTCTTTTAGTCACGCGTTTCGATTTATATTTAAATCATCGTCGGACTGTCAGATTTGACTTTTAACAAAGATTACTCAAATTACTTGCCAACTAGCTAACTAGATCCTATCATGGATACAAAACTAGAGCTCTCAAATCTAGCATACTATTTATCCTGTCTATCTATTCATTTAATTTATTTTACTTTTAAAAAAATATCTAAAAACGTGAAATATCTTAAGGGCATTTTTACAGCGGTGGTTGAGGTTTTGTAGAGGTTTTTCTTAATACTAGTGATGATGCAGTCACTATAAAAAATTTCCCCTAAGACATACAAGAGAAAAAAAATAATTTAATAGTAGAACAGCTAGACAGGATAAATAGTATGCTAGGTTTGAGAGCTCTAGTTTTGTATCCATGATAGGATCTAGTTAGCTAGTTGGCAAGTAATCTGCCTTTGTTAAAAGTCACTGAAAGAGAAAGAGTTTTATTTGTGAAGTTGTGTTAGATAAACAATCATTTTATAAGCATTAAATAATTATTTGATGCATTCAACAACTCTCATCGTTCCCAGGTATATGCGCGAAGAAGGCGAAGGTGAAGCCCCGCAACAATCAGATGTTCACGTACCGCCAGATGAGCAAGGAACTGTGCGAGTTCAGAAACCTGATCACCATGCACCATTTCAACCCACAGGACATCCGAGACACCTTTAAGGCTCTGAATGACTCCAGGATCGCGCAGGGGTGCGCCCATTACAAACCGAAAGTGAACACGCGTTTCTGGCTCTTCGAGAACGTGGTGAAGAGCAATGCAACGGAGAGGAGGAGGAGGAGGTGTTCGTAGGATTTAAATTTGTCTTCAGGAGATGCTAGGAATAAGGTTTCAATTCAGTCAGGATACATCTTGGGTCACATTAAGACCTGCCTATACAGATTCTCATTTGAAAAATTGTAAAAAACTTGCCCTACTGCGGATTTGAGCCACTCACATTCTGTTGCGGAACATACTCTCTACCAAATGAGCTACGATGGCACGTGGCTCCATTGATCAGAGCGCCAATATTAGGTGCACTTCCCTAAATTCATTTTTATTCGTATTTTTTAACTGCGCACATGTTCATAATCCGCATCTAGAGACACGTTGCTAGTATTTTGGAACAGTAAAGATCTCTGACTGTGGTAGCCAACTGCGGGAGCCTACCTAACATTGGATTTTGGATCGCTTAAGAAACGTGCCAGCGTAGCTCAGTTGGTAGAGCCTGTCAGACAAACAGGAGATGTGTCTCTGTTTTCAACTGGCTGATACTGACATACAGTCCTGGGATACCCCTGAAGAGAGCGTAGAAGAACGTTAATAGGGCATAAGTGCTTCAACCTCAGCAAATTTTACCGTTTCTCCTTTTATACGGATTACAGAGAGAGCCTACAAAAACTTCCAATGCCAAGTTTCTGTATATTTATCACCGCATTTCTGGTATCCGTGTAGCTATGTTGTACTTAATATTAATTATTTTGTTATGTTTTCAAAATAATCTTGTTGCATAGAGCTTTTTCAACTGATGATCAAACGGTTCTAAAACAGAAATTGTCGGAATTGATTATGTAGGAAAATAAGAAATAATTGATATATGAATGAAAGGAGGGATCATTTATTAATACATTTCTATTAGACTGCACTCGAACATAGAAATATAATTGTTTTTTCACGATGGTCTAGTGGAATGTCCTTGTACAGCTAACAGATTTTTATTTCCTTTTTAATAGCATTAACTTTGACTCGAAAATACTCAACGGTTTTTTGGTTAAGTATAAAACACCTAAAAACATAGCAATATATAACAGCGATAAACTTTCATACCCAGTCACCTATTGTGAGGAAGAATCTTAAGAGGGGACCTGGAATGAAAGGCCTTTTGTAAGGATTTACAATATTTCGTTTCCAGCGCTCAATTTTTAAAATAATGGAACGATTTTTTTTGAAAATGGTAAAGGTTGGTTCTATGAGCGTGCGAAGCCATTTTTCAATTTTTGATACAAAATTTTAGATATTGTCGCAAGCACGCTCGTACAGCGGTAAAAATATGTTTGTACGGTGCCAAAATATTTCGTTAGAAGCGTTTGATTTTGAACATATTGAAAATATTTTTAAGCATATCATAGAGGAAAGAAGGCCATTTCTTGATATTTTGGTTACTTTGATTTCCAAGGGGTTAAGAAAATATCGAAATTCATGTGACAATTTTTAAAAAAATATATCAGAAATTTCAAAAAAGGCTTGCACGAGCATAGAACCAACCTATGTCTATAATTTGATTAAAAAAATCGTACCATTATCTTGAAAAATGAAACAAAATATTGAAAACCCCTGCGAAATGCATTTTATTTTATGAACAGTCCCCTTTTAACCATCGTGCATCTAAAAAATATATACAAATTCGTATTTAAAAACTCGTACGAAACCTGTCCCACTGTAGGATTCGAACCCACATCCCGGTCAGACACTCTCGACAACCGAGCTAAGTAGGCAATCCTAGCCTATAACCAGAGACCAGCAGTCTAGTATACATTTACTTCTTCAAAAAATCAAATCTCTGGATTTACATTGATTTTATAACGGACATTCCACTGGAAGCCGCCCATTGAAATGACAAGAATAAGTTAGTGAAATTGTGATACCTAGTGCTTTAAAAACAAAATATATGTACGTTAAGCTTCTTAAGATGTCGAACTGTGCCAAAACAAAACAAATTGTTGATAGATAACAAATTTTTATGTGAGGGTATGGTTTCTCCATTTTGATGTAAAAACGCTACCTAAACGGAATATCAATAATAAATTATTCGCTTCCTAGTTTTAAGTTAAGGTTAGTTTATGTCACTCGACTAAGAAATCACTAGTGCCATAAAAAAAATCAAAATAAATTTGCATTCACGGAGGTAAGTCTTCTAAAATTAGTGAAGATTTTGCAAGATTAATCAAATAATGCTCTAACGTAACGTACTAAGTTTTGAGGAGAACTTCTCTGAAAATTTTTAACCTCGGTATTTTCATAAATATGAGCATGCGTTCTTGTTCGTTCGTAATTAAATTTGTAAATTGTTCTTCCTAGACTTGAAGTGACGTTACTGTTCAATTGCCATTCATGCTTCTCTCGCTTTGAATCTAGAAGGTGGAAATGCACTTGAATATTTTTATAATCCTCCGAAACGAAAAGCATTGTTATCGATTAAGCATATCGTGATTTGGCTTCCACTCATAGTCGTAAGTATTGCCTTAGTTATTGTATTTTGCATGTTAGTATAGGAGTTTGAGCTTTCGAGTCTCAAGGTTGTAATTGTTTTTTCAATGTTCTTTTAACATTTACAAATGATGACTTGGAGTGAACAATTTGAAAAAAGTAATAAAGTTTTATGATTATTATATTTTTATCGGCCTTACTAAATAAATAATTAAAATACAGATTGAAAAAATGTTCATTATTACCAGTTTTAGAACAAGGTGAAATATCCTACAAACTGAATTCCATTAATTTAAATAATGGGAATATTAATTATTTAAAATCAGATCATATAGGGTATAGTTTGATAATTATAGGTACATTATAACGAAAATATTTTTTTGGATTGTGATGCCCCTACTTGGTGAAATTTGTCCTTCATTCAGATGAACATTGTGTAATTTGACACAGACTTCAATTTAAACAAGTTTAGTTTTCTTTTTCTCAGATTTTCCAAATTACTTACCTCCAGTCATTGTTGGGATCTCACGTATTTTGCTCTGTTTATAACAAAAATCAGTTTTTTTCAGCTACAACCGCCCTATAAGACGCTTCGCCTGTACTATATTAAAAAAATGTGATTTAGTGCTATATAAACAAATGACAAATTGAACCTAATTTGTATTCAGTTTAGGCGTAAGTATTTATATTTCAGCTTTTTTGTATGTTGCTCAACATAGCTTATATCTTTATCCTTTTTTCAGTAATTGTGTATTGAGCTTTTTTATCGATTTTAATTTATAGACATAACTATACTTTTCGACTTCGACAAGCCTGTAGCTCGGGAGAGGATCCCCTCTTCCCGAAATCCCGACATTTTTTTCCATTTTTTATTCAACCAGAAAATGCTTTGTTTTTTATAAAATCACCGAAATCCACCTCTCCCCAGAATCAATTTTCTGGCTACGTGCTTGGACTTTGACAGAGCTAATATAGAAGTAAATTCTGGAGGTCACGTTTCTTTATATGAAATTCGCCTGTTTACTAATTATTCAAAAAATATTAATGATTATGATGCACATTATTGTTGTTGTGATACATATAATATATATATACTTATATTTTGAATTATGTTTTTTACCCTCAATTTATTTACAAATGACATTTTTTTAAGGTTGATATATTTTATTATGAGATATTTTTATTCATTTTATGTCTTGAAGTTTATTTGCAAAAAAGCGATTTTTAATACATTAATATTTAAGATTGCAGTGATACACCCATAGGAGTTGGTTTACTTTGTATGATCTTTAGATGTGTTATATAAGTGGTGATAGCACACACGAATTTTATATTTGAAAAGTTGGATAATCCGAGAATTTCACTCAACCTAAGCATTTTTTGTGAAAGATAACATATAAACAAAAAATTTCCAGATGAACAACGGTTCTCCAAAGTGGATCAGAAGCTCACCACTACGGTGATAATGGATTTCAGTACAATTTGAAACATTAAAGAAAAACATATTAACACTCATCTCTAAGTGTCGCGCTCTATGACGCTAAACATTGGCAACTTACGAAGTCAAAGGTCGTAACACTTGGACTGCTTGACATATGTCGCCGCTTCAAGGCAGTCCAAGTGTTAGAACCTTTGACTTTGTTAGTTGCCAATGGGCAGCGTCATAGTGCGCGACGCTTGAAGATGAGTGTTGATGTTGCTATCACACCCTTGACTGGGTTACGCATATACCTCCCAATTCCTCTCTACAGTTAGACCGCCAGGCTATACTGAGTCTAGGCTAAAGACGAAACATGCAAATCTATAGCAGGTCTGATGCATAGTGGAGAGCATACACTTGAAACAAGTATTATTTTTGATAATTTGCACTGTCCCTACAAGACTACTTACAGTTCCCATTGAAACTCATATTTATTTTATGTTCAGGTATATGTGATCTCTATTTATCCAAGTTTTTATCAGAAAGCATATTGTTAGTGCCTTAAAAAATCAAAAAATATACCTTGAAATGATGATGGCTAGTGCGCTTTTACCTATTTTTTAGTGAATATTTATTTCGAGGTATATATTTCACGAGTATGGCTTGATGGAGGTAGAAACGTTACTTAAGTGTATCTCCAACAGACCCATAAACCCGCAACACAATAAAATACAACCCAAACATAAAGTTAGAAGTTAAATTGTCTATCAGGCAAGTCAGAATAAAAAAAATTAAGCTCCTTTTTGGTTATGAATGATTTTCTATACCTACTTGACTTTTTTCGATGTTTTATGACCCTATCTACTAAACACACAAAAATCTCCTATCATAAAGTCCCTGGGATTGTTTTTGTGCGGTCTGTTCTTGATATAACGTCAGTAATATTGATATTTTGTGTCTTCGAATGTGAAAAGACGAATTGTATTTTTTATGTAGACAAATGACGAAATATAAGATCAAATTTGAAATTTCTGGTTTTATTATAAACCCTCCCTCTTTTTTTAAATATTCTTTATGTGCGTTTGCCATTTAAGAACAAACTTCTACAAAACATGTCAGAGTATCGTCTTTTTATGATGAGGCCATCGACGAATTTACAAAAAGTGAAGGAAGGAAACAATTTACCTCTCCTTTGAAGTAATCCTTAAGGTAGTATCAGACACAGCTACTTTTGCTGCGCAGTTTTTTTGCAGCGGCTGCAAACGTTGCATGAAGCGTTCACACACACGGCGAAAGCAGCGCGAACCGCGCAGTATTTTGGCTGCAGCTACCTACAGAAGTTGCAGGACGAGACTTGAAGTTGCAGAGGTGTTCACATACATGCTACTTTTGTAACATATTGTAGTTGCGTGCAACTTCAACACGCAGTTCGTTCGTATACCTTCTCGGATCAAGTCGTGTGTGTGTGTTTTGAGCAGTTTTTATTCAAATTAATAAGAAAAAAATGGATGATGTGGTAGTAGCGGCAGCATATTTATATATAAATTTGGTGATGAACCAAAAAAGACGAAAGAAAAAAACGAGAGTGTGGGTCAGGGAATGGATAAAGAAGCGCGACCAGTTGGGTGCACTGAATAACCTGCTTACTGAATTGCGCGACCAAGACGAAATGCACTTCGAAAATTTCCTGCGTATAAAAAAAAATGACTTCGACAATATCTTAGAAAAAGTAAGTTCTCGAATTAGGAGGAAAGATACTTCGATGAGACAAGCTATTACACCAAAGGAACGTCTCATCATAACTCTACGATATTTGGCAACAGGTAGATAAAATTACTTTGATATTTATGCTGATGTTAACTAGGAAAACGATTTTCAGGCGACAGCTATAGGTCGTTAATGTATCTTTTTCGAGTACCTGCTAATACAATTTCATTGATCATACCAGAGGTTTGCCAGGCGATTTATGATGTCCTAAAGGACGAATTTCTAAAGGTAACTGATTTTATTACATGTATTTTATAAAACTAACAAAGCTATCCATTTATTCTAAATAAAAGTAAATTCTAGAAGGTAAAAAAAATATGTCTTAACAAAAAAATTATCGCTATTGATAGTTGTCTTCGAAATTTGATGGTGAAGAGAGCGCAAAGTTAATAATTTCTGAAAGATTTGAATCTTGTGGTTCTTGCAACGGCTGTGAGGTGCCTTGTGATGACTCTTGTTGAAAATCCAAAGAGGCTGCTGAGGTTGATGGTGAATGTGAATATGCTGATGGAGCTGAAACTGGCCGAGTCGTGTTACATTGAGTAGTAGAAGGTGGTGTTGAAAACTCCCTGTTTGCATACGCAGAGTTGACGTCTAATATTGATTGCTGAATTGCAGTTTTTAGTTTAAATTGTAAATCGGCGGCTTTTTGGAGTAATCTGAGTTCGTTTGCTACATAATCACCAAATATAGACCATTCATCTCTGGGTTGAGCTTGCTTTATAATTGCGCGACATCTATTCATAGCTGCTTGCTCCTCAAGTTCACGACTCGTTAGCTTTTTGCGTTTTGCATTCTTTTGAATACAGTTGCTTGGCGTTTCAGTTATGGATGCCTGTTGCGTTGTGCCTTGTGTATTTGGGCTTATCGGTGATTGTAACAGTGTCGGCGTGTCGTCACATGCAGTGTCACATTCAGCATTTACTGCGTCCCATAAGAAATATGAGATTTTGATTAGCATTTTTATTAACATCCAACAATGCTGTTTTATAGGCTAAAGAAGCATCGTTAGTGGCGCCGTCCAAATGTCGCCACTATCGTCCCTACCGGGGAGACGAGACATTTACTACGTTTACATGTTTGCCTTTAAAACCGTTCAAATGATACTCGTGACAGATGGTTATAAACATGATTGAAGAACAGCTTTGTTGGCAGGACCTAGACAGAACGCTGCTACTTCAAATCAGCTGATCTAATTCGGTTCACAAAACTAACATATAAACTCTGAGGTAATGCATTTTTGGTTAAAACTTTTCGAAGTAAAACCGTGTAAACGTAGTTAGTGTCTTCCCAGTAGAGCCGATTCTTTCCACATATTGATGGCGCGCACGTCTCAAAATGACTATGCTTCGTGGTTGATAGACTGATGGCCCGTAAATAAAACCACATCTGTTGAATTAAACTTTACTGACGTTTCGACCGTCTCTACGGTCTTTTTCAAAGTATAAAATATTTGACAAAAATCAATGTCATTTTTGAATTGATTCGCATTTCCACATCTTTCAGATGCCAAACACAGAAGCAGAGTGGGACAAAATTGCTGATGATTTTATGCACAAATGGAATTTTCCAAACTGTGTCGGAGCAATCGACGGAAAACATGTGAATCTGAAGGCACCAGCAAACAGTGGAAGTTTGAATTTTAATTACAAACACTCACACAGCATTGTGCTGCTTGGGCTGGCCGATGCTAATTATAAATTCACCTATATTAATGTTGGATCCGCCGGCCGAAATTCAGATGGTGGTGTTTACCTCAATTCACGACTATCAAAGGCATTGGAAAATAATTCAATGAACATTCCACAACCAAAGCCATTGCCAGGTCGACGGCAGCCTGTGCCATATGTTGTGGTTTCAGACGATGCATTTGCGTTAAAACCATACATGCTAAAACCATTTGCTTTTAAAAATCAAGGTGTTGCAGAAAGAATTTTCAATTATCGCCTTTCTCGTGCTAGACGAATAATAGAAAATGTATTCGGGATCGTATCTGCACGTTTTCGAGTTCTACGAAGAAGTATAGAACTATCTGAACAAAAAGCTACGCAAATTGTTTGCGCCGTTTGTGTACTACACAACTTTATAATGTCTCGCAAACAGTCAGCTCTAGCATATGCTCCAAATGGAACTTTTGATGTCGACAACGAAGATGGTACCATCACACCTGGTAGCTGGCGTAACGAAGTTGATGCTCCTCTACCAGCGATGGCAGTAAATCATACATCTCGGAACGCAAGTGTTTTAGCGAAAGATGTTAGAGAAGAATTTCGAGATTACTTTTGTCATGAAGGAGAGGTTCCCTGGCAACGCAATTACATTTGAAATCATTGAGTAACTAAATTTAGTCGTAAAACTTCTGATATTATGGTAATGAAAGCACAATACAGAAGTACTTCAATATTAATGTAATACATAAAATGTACTTTCAAGAAGCCTCATAACTAATTATATTTTTGCATCCTTGCCCTCTAAACCTTGAAATTCTTATTTTTCCTTTTATTGGCTTCATTATGTATTGCTGTAAATAAATATGTATTTATCATTGGATCTGTTGTTAAGTTTTTGTCATCGTGACGAAACATGAATCGCAGCATGTCAAAAAATTCCCATTTTGTCTTATACACGTCATTTGCTCCACAACCAGATCTGACACTTTTCATTTTGGCACGTTCTTTTGAATATTGCGCTCTCAGCGTATGTATCTTCTTTTTAATTTCCTCGGCAGGGATGTTAAGCTCCAATGAAATTTCTGACAGAGCTGCCTGTCGTGTTGTTTTATTAAAATAATGCTGACTTTTCACATTCTACAAGCCTTCTTTCAATTCTACAGCTTAAATTAGCTGTTTAATTCTCTGCTCCAAACTGACTTCGACGACATCTGTAAAAAAATATTTTTTTAGTTTGGGTATAATATCCTTGTTTATGAAGAGAATAAAGTGGTGGAGCTCTACTCACCCTGTGTTTCGTTCCAGCGCTAAAACAATACTGCACCGGCTGCCGCAGTAAAAGTTTCAACCTGTTTAATAACTTTTGCTGCGCGCGCAACCCTCTCTAAAAGCTGTTCACACAGGGCTACTTCTTATACTGCGTGCAGCAACATATTTACTGCAAACAATAGGTTGCAACCGCCACGTGGCAAGTTGCATGTGTGTTCACACATGCAGCAGATCATGCTGCGACGTTATTTGATGTGCTGCGCTGCAAAAGTAGCTGTGTCTGATACTACCTTTATACATCAAATAATATAGAAAAAAATATTTTTTTATTGATAAAAAAATTGATCACTTATAAATCATTGGCGGCTTATTCAAACTTGTATACTTGTTTTACGAGTAATGACACCTGTAGTTTTTGTATAATTTTAATTTAAAATAATCATATAAGTTACACATTTTATTATACATCACATATCAATACTTATAATTAAAAAAATACAAAGTTTGGTATATAGTTTAATGTATTTTACAATGTGTTAATATATGTGCACCACCTTGAGCTTGAAACTCTTTAAAATAAATCATACATCTCAAAGCTCACATGTGCCCACATTCATCTAAAAAATGATAATGCAACATTTAAAAGATACAGATCAAAAACAAGTTACATTATTCCAGCAATGATTCAGAAAAAAAATGCATATGTTATACATCCTATAGGTTGAAATGGATTGTTCCAAACATTTTTGTTAACTTAACGCCGATTGCAGATTACTTAACGCGCGTCATACAACAGCTCACAGCAAGGCATTTTTGGAGATGGTTGTACGAAAATACACGTGAAATGTAACAATCATTCTCCCCATCGTGATGGGATCTAAAGACTCCCCACCCTTCCTTATTTTTCCTCCCGTGATTGATTAACGAACACTAAGAGATGTGCACTTTCACAGTTCAACGTTTAAACGCGGACGGTTGTTTGAAGTACTTATGGGCATTTTCTTCCATTATTTTTGGTGATATTAAATTTTTGAATATAATGAGCAATAGGTCAAGCTTGAAGGAACTTTTGTAAAAGGTTTTGTCTACATTCATGTAATTTACTAGTCACTGATTTAATACAATTTGTATGTTCTCTAACCTCATGATTAGCAAGTGATGTTTCTTTTTTGAATGTCGCATTGCACTGAACGCACGTTATAAGCTTAGAGCTGGAAGTAATATCTGGATGAACTGAAATAATATGCCTATGAAAACTAGTTTTGCAAAGGCATAGTGTACATTCATATATCTTGTTAGCACCAGAAAAAATAAAATTTGGATGTTTTCAGATGGAAAACATCCAAATTACATAGTTTGTGACCATCTAAAGATTGTTTACTCTTGAATGTTGCATTACAATGAATGCAAGCGTTGTACTTATAGCTTGAAATTGTCTCAGGATGTACTGACGGATGATGTCTATCAAAATTGCCTTTTACTGCAGTTCTATACACGCATTTATTGAATTCATATATTTTTATACTGACTGATGTAATAAATTCGGGATGTTTTTTCACTACATGATCGTCCAGCGATATTTTATATATATTCAGTTTACAGTGACTGCACGTCCTGATCTAATAAAGTGGAACAGTTTTGAAATGTACTGACATGCGTTTATCAAACTTATCCTTTATAGTAGTTTTACAAATGCATTCTGAACAGTCATACAATTTACTAATGTTAGTAGGTGTTTGATTGTGGCATTACAATGACTGCACTTGCCGAGCTTATACACACCAACAATCTCGGTATGTTCCGATATATGTTTCGGAATATCATCTTCTATGGTAGTTTAATATGTACACTTTTTGCAATCGTATATTTCACAAGATGGACATGCAATAAAAATACAATTTGTTCTATTTATCTGATCATACAGTGTTTCTTAACTATTAAATATGGCATGACAGTGTACACAAGTCTACAGTTCAAAACCAGGCCTGGGAAAATGTACGTATTTTTTGCTATCATGGACTTTCAAGTGGTTGATTAGATCATGTTCACTCAACATAGTATAATTAAAATTATAGCATATACATATTTCTAGCTATACGATCAAACAGTAGTGTTAAACTTTTGAATGTTTCAACATATGCCAACCAAACTGATCTTTTATAGTAGTTTTATAAATGCATTCTGTACATTCATGTTTTAGTAGCAACTGATCCAATAAAATTCGGATGTTTTTTAACCACATGATCATCTAACGACTTTTTAGTTTTGAATGTCGAATTACAGCGAATACATAGAAAAGGTTCAGTTCTTAAACCGCTCTCATGACTTGTTGAAATATGTCTGATGAATTTACTTTTTATAATAGTTTTGTAAACGCATTTTGGACATTCGTAAACTTTTCTAGTCCTTGGTGTAATAAACTTTGGATGTTTCTTGACTATATGATCATCCAACGATATTTTATTTTTGAATTTTGCGTTACACTGAATGCACGGAATAAAATTATTAAATGAACCAGTATCGTGGCGTACCGACATATGCTTATAGAAGTTATACTTCATGGCAGTTTTATAAGAACACTCTGCACATTCATATATTTTCCTAGCAATTGATGTGATGAAGTTTGGATGTATTCTGATTACGTGATCATCCAAAGATACATAACTTTTGAATTTTGCATCACAGTGATTGCATCCTTTGGGCATGTGACTTGAAGAAGTCTCAGGATGCGTTGACATATGTTTATCGAAATGACTGTTTATAACAGTTTTATAAACGCACTGCGAACATTCATATATTTTTCTAGAGACTGATGAAGAAAAATCAGGATGTATTCTAATTATGTGATCATCCAATAATTCGTTAGTTTTGAAGTTGACATTACAGTGGACGCATGTGCTGAACTGGGAATTCGAAGATGACCTAGAATGGGTCGACAAATGTCCATCAAAATGATCCTTTCTAGTAGTTTTATATTCACATTGTACGCACTCATATATTTTCCTCGTGACTGATGTAATGAAATTTGGATGTTTTTTCACTACATGATCATCTAGAGATCTTTTAGTTTTGAATATCGTACAACAGTGATTGCACGAGTTGATCTTATAAATTGAAGCAACCTCAGGATGATTTGACATATGTCCATCAAAATCAGTCTTTCTAACGGTTTTATAATCGCATTCTGTACATTCATGTAATTTATAAGATACTGATGTAATACAATTTGGATGTTTTTTCACCACATGATCATCTAGCGATCTTTTAGTTTTGAATGTTGCATCGCAGTGATTGCACTTTTTCAGCTCATAACTTGGAGCAACATCTGGATGTATCGACATATGTTTTTGTAAATCTACCTTTCGTACACTTTTATACGTGCAACTTGTACACTTATGAATTTTGCCGGGGATGAGTTTGCTAAATGGACCGGTATCGCGATGTATCGACAAATGCACATTGAAATTATATTTCATGGCGGTTTTATAAGAACATTCTGTACATTCAAATATCTTCCTAGCAATCGATGTGATGAAACTTGGGTGCATTTTAATTACATGATCATCGAGAGATGCGTAACTTTGGAACTTTGCATTGCAGTGAATGCAACCTTTTGGCATGTAACTGGAAGCAGCCTCATAATGTGTGGACAGATGTTCATGAAAATCATGCTCAATTAAAGTTTCATACGTGCAATTACTACATTGATGTATTTTACTGGGTACTGATGCAACAGACACTGAATGTGTTCTATTTGAATGATCATCTAGTTCTGTTTTACAATGAAATGTTACGTGACACTGTATACAGACATAAGGTTTACAACCAGGCCTGGAATCGTATACATATTTTTGATTACCGTGCACTTTCAGGTGATTGCTTAGATGACGTTTACTGTACGCTATATAATTACAATTATGGCAACTGAACGATTTTCTGTCCGCTTTTTTGTACACGACTTGACGTTGTTTCCTGGGCTTTATACTTTTTGCCATACTGAAAAAGAAGCAAACTATTATTCTTATGAATTTAACTAATTCTGATAAGACTATTCGCATGAAGTATCAGTAGTGTTAAACTTTTGAATGTTTCAACATATGTTTACCAAACTGAGCTCTTAAAATAGTTCTAAACATGCATTTTATACATTCATATATTTTTATTTTTCGATCAATCGAAGCAATATAATTTGGATGTTTTTTCACTATATGATCATCGTGTGATCTTTTAGTTTTGAATGTCGTACCACAGTGAATGCACGTGTTGAGCATAGCTTTTGGAACAGTTTCAAGGTGTCTCAACGCGTGTCTTTCAAAATTAGTCTTGTTAACTGTTTTATAAATGCATTTGGTACATTTATGTAGTTTATTAGTAACTGATGAGATAAAATCGGGATGTTTTCTCGCTATATGACCATCCAATGAAGACTTACTTTTGAATGTTGCATTACAATGATTGCATGTGTGGAACTTATAACTAGAAGTGATGTTAGGATGATTTGATGTATGTCCATCAAAATCAGTCATTCTAACTGTTCTATAATTGCATTTTGTACATTCATATAATTTATAATTCGGATGTTTTTTTACCACATAACCATCTAGCGAACTTTCAGTTTTGAATGTAGAGTCACAGTAATTGCACTTTTTCAGCGTATGACTTCGAGCGACCTCAGAATGTGTTAACATATGTTTATCAAAATCACCCTCGATTTGAGTTTTATATGTACAGCTTCCACATTCATGTATTTTACGTGGATTGAGATGTACTGATATATGCCTAATGAAATTACACTTTATAGCGGTTTTATAAGAACACTCTGTACATTCATATATTTTCCTAGCAATTGATGTGATGAAATATGGATGGTTTCTTATTACGTGATCATCCAAATATGCGTAACTTTTGAATTTTGCATCGCAGTGAATGCAACCTTTGAGTATGTCACTTGAAGCAGCCTTAGAATTTGTGGACATATGCTTATGAAAATCACCCTCAATTACAGTTTTATATGTGTAATTTCTACATTCATGTATTTTACTAGGTACTGACGTATCATAAAGGGAATGTTTTCTATTCAAATGATAAGCTAGTTCTGTTTTACACTGGAATGTTACATGAGGTATACGACCAGGCCTGGATTGATCTACACATTTTTGATTACCGTCCAGCTTGAGGTGATTGATTAAATTACGTTTACTGTAAGCTGTATAATTACAATTATAACAACTGAACGATTTTCCGTCTGCTTTTTTATATAAGACTTGTTGTTTCCTGGACTTTATACTGTTTGCCGTACTGAAAAAGAACAACAAACTATTATTATATTAACATTCCTATGAAAATAATTAATTCTAATGAAGATATCAAGGGTTTGGGTATTATATTACCAAAAATGAATTGGTTCAAGTAAAACATGGAAATTATTCGGAAACAATGAATATTTAGCATATAAAGGTAAGCAAATGTTCAAATTGGACGAGAGTATTAAAAAATCTATTACTTTCAGACATTTTTCCTAGCTACATGAGATGACAGTAGCATTAAACTTTTGAATGTTTCAACATATGTTTACGTAATTGGTCACTTACAACAGTTTTAAACACGCATTTTGTACATTCATATATTTTTCTAGCAATGGACGCAATAAAATTTGGATGTTTTTTCACTACGTGTTCATCCAATGCTAGTTTACTTCTAAATTTTGAATTACAGTGATTGCAGAGGAAAGGTTCATAATTAGAATCGCCATTATGACCTATTAACACATGTCTATCGAATGCACTTTTGTAAATAGTTTTATAAATACATTTTGTACATTCGTAAATTTTCCTAGTGCAAGCACTGATGAAGTTTGGATGCTTTTTAGCGATATGATCCTCCAAGGATGATGTATTTTTGAACTTTGAATCACAATTAATGCACGGGAAGAAGTTATTAAATTGAGCAGTTTCGTGATGTCTTGACATGTGCACATTGAAGTTATATTTCACAGCAGTTTTATAAACACACTCTCTGCATTCATATATTTTTCTAGTGATCGACAAAGAAAAAACTGGATGTATTCTAACAATATGATCATCCAATTTTAATTTTGTTGTATATGTCGCGTCACAGTAATTGCATGAGATAAGCTTAGCAGGCCGGCTAGAATGTGTTGTCATATGTACGTTAAATTGGTTCTTTCTAACAGTTTTGTACACGCATTTGGTACATTCATATATTATGTTGGTTACTGATGTAACAAACTCTGGATGTTTTTTCACGACATGATCGTCAACCGATCTTTTGGTTTTGAATATTGCATCACAGTGATTGCACGTTTTGAGCTTATACGCCGAATGTGTTGCAGTATGTTTATGAAAATCATCCTGAATAACAGTTTTATACGTGCAAATTCTACATTCATGTATTTTTCTTGTTACTGTTGCAACAGGAACCGAATGTTCTCTATTTAAATGATCATCTAGCCCTGTCTTACATTCAAATGTTACATGACGCTTTATACAGACGTGAAGTTTACAAACAGGCCTGGAATCATGTACACTTTTTTGATTACCGTGCACCTTGAAGTGATTGGTTAAATTACATTTACTGTAAGTTGTATAATTACAATTATAACATTTAAACGATTTTCTATCTGCTTTTTTGTATACGACTCGATGTTCTTTCCTGGACTTTATACTTTTTGCCATACTGAAAAAGAAGCAAACTATTATTATTATGAACTAACTAATTCTGATAAATATACTTTCCACAAGGAATATTTAGCTAAAATATTTGAAGGTAAGGACATTCTTAAATTCGACAAGAGAACCGCGTTAAACCTATTAATACATCTAATTTCAGACATATTTTCTAGCTACATGATTAGCCCGTAGTACTAAACTTTTGAATGTTTCAACATATGTTTACTAAACTGATCTCTTAGAACAGTTTTATATCTGCATTTTGAACATCCATATATTTTCCTGGTAACCGAGGTAATAAAATATGGATGTTTTTTCACGACATGATCATCTAGCGATCTTTTAGTTTTGAATAATGTCTCACACTGATTACACGTGTTGAGTTTATATTTTGATGCAGCCCCTGGATGATTCGACATATGTCTATCAAAATCAGCCTTTCTAACAGTTTTATAATTGCATTTTGTACATTGATGTAATTTATAAGTTACTGATGTAATACAGTTTGGATGTTGTCTCACGATATGATTATCCAGTGTTCTTTTAGTTTTGAATGTTGCATCACAGTGACTGCACATTTTGAGGTTATTATTTGAAGAAGCTTTAGCAAGTGTTGACATATGTTCATCGAAATTATCCTCAATTACATAGTTGCATCTTCTACATTCAGGTATTTTACACGGGGTGAATTTGCTAAATGAATCATTACCGTGGTGTATTGACATATGCTTATTCAGATTATATATTATCGCTGTTTTATAAGAACACAGTGTACATTCATATATTTTCCTTGCTATTGATGCGATGAAATTTGGATGAATTTTAATTACATGATCATCCAAATATGCGTAACTTTGAAATTTTGCATTGCAGTGAATGCACCCTTTAAGCATGTGACTTGACGAAGTCTCAGAATGAGTTGACATATGTTTATGAATATCATCCTGAATTAAAGTTTCATACGTGCAACTTCTACATTCATGTATTTTACTAGGTACTGACGTAACATGAATGGAATGTTTTCTACTCAAATGATCATCTAGCTCTGATTTACACTCAAATCTAACATGGCACTGTAAACAGACATGAGGTTTACAACCAGACCTGGAATGATCTACAAATGTTTGGTTGCTGTGCACTTTCACGTGACTGATCAGATGACGTTTACTATAAACAGTATAATTACAATTATAACAAATGAACGATCTTCTGCCTGCATTTTTGTATACGACTTGTTGTTTCCTGGGCTTTATAATTTTTGTCATACTGAAAAAGAAGCAAACTATTATTCCTACATATTTCTGATAAAAATACTCTCAAGGGCTTTGGTGTTATTTCATCAAAAATAAATTGAATTAAGATAATGATCGAAATCATTAGGCTAAGCAATTTTACAAAAGCTACTTCGTTACAGGATCAATAGGTTATAAAAATTCAAGGTTGGATATGAAGGCCTTGATGAACATATGTATATACCTCAACGTGGATTCGGATTGGTTATTTTTTTTAAATCACGATATACATATTCGAGCACCAAATATCTTCACCGCCACCAGGATGTTATATATAAAGTTTCTATGTCATTTTTTTTTTAAATTAATAATATTCTTTATTAATTAGATGAAGTACGAATGATCTGTTCGGAAAATAAGACTGAATTTTGCCCGCCAAAACAATGTGAATATATTATATTACTATGCTGGTTGGGTGGTGGGGAGTTTTAGCTACCAATGCACCAGTTGCCAGCAGCGATAAATTATTAGATCTTCTGATTTTGCTCTTTGTGTACTGATTCGCACATTGAATCTACAGATTTTTTGTTGAATTGCAACTCCGTATACTCTCAATAGCGGAAATGCAATTCCCAAAAACTATTTTTCCTAAAACGCACGAAACGAAAGAAAAAATAGACCAACAGGAATAGCTAGACAGGGCAGGAATTATGCAAACAGTTGTACTCACATAAAATACTAAATAATACCATCCAAAACCGGTTTTTAGTTATATAAGTAAAAAATGCTTTGTCTTTATTTTAAAATCCGGAACCCCCTCACCCTGAAACAATTTTCTGACTACATGCTTGGGTCGTGATATTTATTATTGGACAAGCAAATTGGATGAAGCAAACAACCTAATATTGCTTCAGAGTGCTGATTTTCAGTCATATTTGATTTCCATCCATATCAAAACAATTGCACCTTTTTCTGTTACTGTGCACTAACAGTATTCTTTGTAACGAGATCAATAAATAATGTTATTCGATAACAAATACTAAGTACCGACCGATATTTGAATTTCGAACTACATATCACAGTGAATTGACCGCAACTGAGATATTATACATGAAGGAACAATTAGAGTTCAGCACCCCAGCTTATGACAAAACCGTTTGATTCAATAGTTGATTACTGAAACTTGGTCCGTCTTTATTTAAGAGAAGCTCCATACATATATACTGCAACAACGATGACCTAAGTTTTGAAACATATTTCAGTTTTAATGATAATTAGAAAGAAAAATTCGTCGCCAGTAGGGATCGAACCCACAACCTCCTGCATTCTAGGCAGGCGCCTTACCGTTGAGCCATGAGGAACTGGACAGACAGAACGGCAAATACGCTATGGTAGGAACAATAATATGTTTTCTGACTATATGATGATTCAACGACGATTTTTCTTTTTACGTGGAATTACAGTGAAAAAACTGTTTAGTTTACCGTTTTGCAGCAATCTCAGGATGTACTAACATATGTCTATTGAATTTTTACTTGAAAACAGATTTATAAATACATTTCGTGCATACGTATATTTTCCTAACAAATGAGGTAATGAAATCCGGATGTTTTTTAATTACATGATCATCAAGTGACATTTTAGCTTTGAATATCGCATTACAGTGTATGCACTTGCTAAGTTTATTATAGCTCAATCTAGTCCCAGGATGCTTTGATATATGTCTATCATAGTGATATTTATATATAGTTTTATAGGTACAAGCTGAACATTCATATAACTTCCTATTAACTGATTCGATCAAATCAGCGTGTTTTTTAACTATATTATCATCTAATGATGACTTTTTCCTGAATGTAACATTACAGTGAATGCATTTGTTAACCTTATAGCTTGGGGCAATACCAAGATGTTCTAACTGATGTTTATTAAATTCATACTTATAAGTAGTTTTATAAAAACATTCATCACATCAACTGACGCGGCAAAATTCGGATGATTCTTAACGATATGATTATCTACAGCCCTTCCACTTTTAAATGTTTCATTACAATGCAAGCACTGGATGAGATCACAACTAGAACTACTCCCAGGATGCACTGACGCATGTCTCTCCAAATGATTTTTTAATGTACATTTTGAACATGCATATATTTTTTTAGCATCTGATGCAATAAAATCGGGATGTTTTCTTACTACATGCTCATCCAATGATGCTTTACTTTTAAACATAGCATTCATTGTCTTAGCTGATATGTATCAGAGACTGACGCAATATAATGAGAATGTTATATTTATATATATATATATATATATATATATATATATATATATATATATATATATCTTTATGTCACTGAGCATTGATATTATTCTTTATAACTAGTTCGATAGATAAATATAGATATTTAGGAAACTATTTCGTTTTCGACGCAGTATCAAAACAAAATAAGAATTCAGTGCTTTACTGATTTAGTCGTTAAATGTACTTTTACTAAATTGTTACTGATATTTGTAACGTCAAGGTTTCATTTTACCATCTTATACAATGATCAATGTTGTCAAATGTAAAAAAAGCTGAAGCTAAACTTTGCCTCATGAATCACAGATATTCTAATGTATATAAATAAGGAGTTATAATTTGAAAAAAAGGAAAGAGAACGTATACAGTCCGGGATTCTATCCACGTGACCGCTGATACGTTTCCAAACGTGAGATACGCAACTTCAGAGAAACCAGCAAAAAGGTCGCCATATTCACTGTCAGACGACACTCAGGGCGTTGAAAAGTCCCAAGAGAACGTCCGCACTTGTTTGGGAATTTCAACAAGAACTAAGTAATCCGTAGTCATTTTTGAATGTGTACCAGGGCACTCAAGGAATTATCGACAATGAAAAGGGAAATGTGCTTTCGAGAATCATTTTCCTTATTCATCAGCTCAGAACAGATGCACAGGACACTGTGGCAAGAAGAAACAGCTGTACAAACTAAGGCTTTACAGCGGAGACCATAACAGCAGAAAATGCGCGGAAGGAACTGATTCTGTGACTGCCATGCACTAGATCGCAAATCAGGAATCAGCTCTTTCTGTAGCCTAGGCTAGAAACAATAGAGCACGGTACAGTACCAGCAGGTAAACAGTACGAACTAGTACAGGGTTCAAGACTGCTAGATTGGGTGCTGTGAGTAATAGGAGCACAACAAGCCTGAAGGCTGCAGTGCTAACCTAAAAAATTACTTCGGACTGCTGCAAGGAAAGAAAAAAACGGCATTTTCATCAAGCGATTGAATGCTTTTGAATGTAACATTCAATTCAATGGGTGTATAATTTGGAATAACCTAAGGATGTTTTGATACATGCCTTTCTAAATCAGTTTTCCTAACAGTTCTAAAAGCACATTTGGTACATTCAAATATTTTCCTATTAATTGATTTGATAAACTTTGTATGTTTTGTGACTATATGATTATCAAGCGATCTCTTAGTTTTGAAGGTAGCATTACAGTAAATGCACTGGCTATGCTAATAACTTGACGCAATCTCAGGATGTTTTGACAAATGTCTATCTAAATCAGTTTTTTTAACAGTTTTGAAAGAGCATATGGTACATTCATATACTTTTCTATTAACTGATGTAGCTAATACCGGATGACTTTTAACTATATAATTATCCAGCGACCTTTCACTTTTAAACGTTGCAGTACAGAGTGAGCACTGGCTGAGAGTATAACTTGAACTAGTCTCACGGTGCACTGACGCATGTCTCTTCAAATGATGCTTCAATGTTGTTTTATAAGGACATTCTGAACATTCATATATTTTCGTTGCAACTGATATAATCGAATCAGGATGTTTTTTAACCATATGATCATCCAATGATGATTCACTTCTGAATGTAGCATCACAGTGAATACATGTGCTACGCTCAAAACTTGAAGCAGTCCCAGGATGTACTATCATATGTTTATTCAATTTATACTTGAAAGTAGTTTTATAAATACATTCATTCATATATTTTTCTATTAACTGATATAATGGAATCTGGATGTTTTTTGATTACATGATCATTGAGTAACATGTTAGTTTTGAATGTCAAATTACAGTGCATGCACTGGTTGAGTTTATAGCTCATATTAGCATGCATAAACATATGTCTATTGAAATGATGCTTGAGTATAGTTTTATAATTACAAGCTGAACATTCATATATCCACTTATCAACTGATGCAATAAAATCAGGATGTTTTTTGATTATATGATCATCCAATGATGATTTACTTTTGAATACAACATCACAGTGAATGCATTTGTTGTCCTTATAGCTTGGAATAATTCCAAGATGTAGTAACTGATGTTTATTCAATCTATACTTATAAGTAGTTTTATAAATGCATTCTGGACATTCATATACTTTCCTAGCAACTGATATAAAATCTGGATGTTTTTCACTACATGATCATCAAGAGCTTATTTACCTTTGAATGTCATATTACAGTAGTTGCAAATATTTATCTTATCACTTGAAACAGTCTCAGGATGAGTGAACATATGTCTGTCCAAACTACTCTTATTAACTGTTTCATAAATGCATTTTGGACATTCATGTAGTTTATTAGTAATTGACAATATAAAATCGGGATGTTTTTTAACAATATGATCATCTAATGATACTTTAATTTTGAATGAAGCATCACAGTGAATGCAGGTCTTGCGCTTATCACTTGACACCATTCCAGGGTGCATCAATCGATGTCTATCAATATTGCCCTGCAGAAGCGTTTTATAGATGCATTTCGTACATTCATATACTTTATGAGTTAAAGATGTAATATAATCAGGATGTTTTCTAATTATATGTTGATCTGAATAACTGCATTGATAAGGACATTCATGTGCTTTGCTAGATATTGGTGTAATAGAATTGCCATGTGTTCTATTTATATGATCATGTAATGCAGTTTTAAGCTGAAATGTTACATCACACTGTATACAAGTATTTGATTTAGCACCAGGCCTGGCTGAATGTACATACTTTTTTTTTATCATCCACTTTCAAGTGCCTGATTAAATGACGTTTACTATCAGCATTATAATTACAATTATAGCATCTGAATGATTTCCTATCTGCTTTTTTTGTATGCCACTTGTTGTTTCCTGGGGATTATACTCTTTACAATACTGGAAAAGAAGCAAACTATTACTCAATTAGACAGGGATAACCGAATAAATGCAGTGAATTACTTCATGAAAGAGCAAGAACAGGAGGTGGTTGTTGCCACTTCTTTACCATAACAGATACAACAACAAAAAGGTTGCTGTCTCCACCAGGACTTTTATTTAATATAAAAAAACAATTACAAAAAAATGAATAGCCTGTAAAAAGGAGCATTATGCTACACCATTAGTACATACTTGTAGACAAGGGATAGTAGATCAGATCATCAAAAGTATGAACTTTGCACAGTTACCAATTTGCTTCTGATGAAAGTGAATTTTAAATAGTAACATAAAATGGTATCTCTACAAATAACTGAGCAAAATTACCTATTTGAAGTTGCACCCAAGCTTTTGTCCAAGGTTGTTTCACTTTCACTTTTGATAGTGAATTCTTCAGTGATTTCTGTAACATTGAATTTTTCACTATCTGTATTTGCTTCCTGTTTCATGTTATCAAGTTGGATTTTGAGATCTTTAGCACATTCATCCATATCATTGACTTCATCATATTCTGCCTTGATGCTGAAACAAATAGGAATGGAATATAATTTTTTTCTTTAACTGTCGCCAAACAATAAAGTGCTCCATAATCCATTAACGAACAAAAATAAAACTGAAGCAATGTAGTATATCAGTCAAATGAGCAGTATGGTCTTGTATACAACAGATAATACAGAATGGAGATGGTACATAGAATCTTTGAGCCTTCTCACATAAATGTTTTCAGTCTCTCTAGGTCCATCAACACTGCTATCTTGGATATATAAAAAGAAAATAATATGCTGATAAACTACCTGCTTAAGATTCTTTCAGCTACTGCATCTGTATATTCATCAGTCTCATTTTTGATGTCCAGCTCTTCTTGAACTCCACAGTCCATCTCCACTTTTGACTCATAATTTTCTCCCATCATTCCAAGAGTTTTTGTGATATCCAAACTAATATCATCCCAGTCAGCTTCATTGGGCTCACATTTTATGCTGGAACATATAGAAATTGAATCATGTTTTGAGCATACTTTGAACCCTTATGTATTTAACCTGTCGTTAATTCAAGTAGAATATATAAATTAGTATAAACAATGCATACCCTAATTTCTATTATGTAAAATAATCTAAAATCAGTTGTAAGAAAAATCAACATCTATCAGATCTTCCAGTGCATGATTAAGACATAAGCTACCACAAATAGAATTATATTATAGATTTTGCCATTGGTTGAAGTAGGATGCATAATGGCTTGAAATGGTCCCATTTACATCTCACTTTCATTTCATAAATACCATTGAACATGGAATCAAAATAGAAGAGATACCGATTTCAAGCTCCATGAAGTTGGCACTACAAAATTAGTCACTTATCTAACCACTATTAGATTGATTACTTTTATGTGGTCACCCACCATTATATAAAAAAATGATTCTTAAATTGTGAGTTTTGACAATTAAAAAATATACTTATGTAGATCTTTGCTTGACCATTTTTGCTTGAAAAGATTCAGTTTTAGAAAAAGAAATTGATTTGTAAACATAAACTTATTGTAGGTCAAACATGGTCAAAAAGTGGTAACACATTAAAAAACTGATTTTAACTCTTTTGCAATGCTAGTAGTAGTAGTAGTAGTAGTAGTGGGGAGGCAAAGCCTGGCAAGTAAACCACTTTTGGCCCTTTTTGCCGACCCCGAACCCCAACGACCATCACTGGAAAAAAAAACAACACTATGGCAGACCTGGTGACGTCCTAGTGTCGAACCTTCCAGATCTTTTAATAAAGGTCACAATGTCCGAGCAATACTAACTTCACAGTGATTTGACGATAACAGCTAATCAATCAGCTTAGAGTTAATTGGATATACCTAAGCCTATATTTTTGTATTAGCAAATAACAGAATTTGGAAGCCCACTGAATGAACAACCTTTCGTTTGGATATATTGGCATTATATTTTTGGTAGAAAATGAATTAAAAAAATGCTGGCTGATCAATTGTTGCAATTAGAAATGGTCTAAGTATATGTGAAAATACTATATCCTTGACCCGATGGAGCATTGACACCATATTGACACTTTATTGGAGATTAAAGCTTACGGTATCTAGTAGCCAATTGCTTGGAGACAAAAGTTTACAGCAAATAAAGGGTGTTCTAAGCTCTCATCTACCTACTCTTAAAGATATTGAGATCTTTTCAAAGTACTTTTTTATATTTTGAAACAAATAAGCAGCATACAAAATTCAATAGTTACACCATAAACCAAAAACCACAAAGCAAGAAGGATTAGAATACATTTATTAATTCTGATAGGTTACAGAGGCAGTGCCAAGCTTTCAGAATATTTCAGCCCACTAGATAAGGATTATAGTTTTAACTTTTCAATTATTCTTAGTCTGATAGCGCAAAATATTCAAATTAAAACATCATGGATTTTGTTAAACTCATAAAGCTATACGACCATCAACTTATCCAACGAGTATTCATAATTGATATGCCACAAGGTACAAATTTAAAAAAAAAAATAATACCTGTTAACAACCATTTCCGACATTGATTCGATATTTTTATCATTCTCAGTTTTAATAAACAATTGTTCTGTTGCTGCACTATCAGGAATTGTTGGCTCATCTTCAATTTTCATTTTAATTGCTTCTTTGTTGTCAGCATCCATATCAAAGCTTTTCCTAATCAACTTTACTGTATTCAATTTTGAAGTATTCTGAAACGTGAATGCTTAGTGATATCAATCTTGGTAGTGCTTGGGCTTTATCGAATTTCTCTATAATACCTCACGATTATAGAAGTACCTTATGTATTATCGAAAACAAGAGTTGTCAGTTATTTAGTTTTTAAACATAAAACGTGTTGAATAACTGTGAGGATGAAATCGGTATTTTCACCGTCATTCAACTAACTAGAATTACACCATAACACTATGCGACAGCGACACTATGGAAATTGGAAGCACACAGAACAGAATTATACATATAAGGATATAAGGTAAGCACAGAATATTGTATATGGAAGTATGGAGAATGGAACAGACAGAATATATATATTATATAAGTGGAACAGCCCGAACAGCACATAGCACAAATTGACAAATAACAGATTACCCCACAGAATATATGATTAGCTCATACTGGCCTGACATCTACATCCTCCAAAGCAAAACTGAAAACATCCGCTACTGGCGCTGCAAGCGTTACTTCACCGTGTTGATATGAAGAGGGGGTAATCTACGTTGACTTGTGCATTTACAGGCACGGATTAATCATTAGGCAGAGTAGGCAACTGCCTAGAGGCCCAGCGTCATCTAGGGGCCCGTGCACGCACCAAGAAAAAAAACGCTCCAACGACAAAAAGTTTTTATCGCAATGCATGACAATTGACGAAATACTTCATACATACAGAACCGTCAAGATTAAATGTAAAATAACCGTGTCGTGTCTCATTTCTTTTTCCTGCCCCATCACGAAACCTGAAGTAATCATGTTTTTGTGATATCACATAAGACATTGAAATAACGGAATACCCAGAGTCGATCATCTGGAAGTTACACACATCCCTTCATCAACTTAAAAAGACGTGATTGCATTGCCTAGGGGCTCTGACAAGATTGTTGCCTAGGGGCCCAGCCAGGGTTAATCCGGCCCTGGGCGTTTAGCTGTCACTTTCGCAGTGATTCGAAATCTTTAAGGGACACTCAGGTGTAAGGGAGCCTGATAGCTAAATTGAGAGACACTTCAACAAGATTATATAAAATAATTTAAATTCTGAAGCAAAGGTGTCTTTTAACGTTGTCCGATATCTTGGTAATTTAGAATTATGAATAATATCCAACTATTCCAAAGTTGATACATGCACAAAACGCTTTATTTTTCATAGTGTTTAGCAGTACAAAGTATGCTATCGATTTTCAAAAATAAATAGAGATGAGATTTGTTCATCTATCCTATCCATTAATCGGTTGTTAATTGCCCTCCATTTTAATGCAACTGTAATTTGCCTCCCCCTCCCTTGTGGACATAACTCCCACTCTCCGAAAAACCTGAAGGGCAAAAAAACATTCTAATGAAACCATTCCACACTCTATTGCATCTTAATACTCTCCAAAAAATTTGAGAAGCAAAAGACCACACTCCATTGAAACCACGAACACTGAGCCGAGTGCCAAAGCCCTACGCTAGGCTACGATTCTGCTTGTCACCACCAAGTCATTCTCGAATAATAAAAAAGATCTCAAAAACGATTGATTGAAATCTTAAAAAAAAACAAGAAAGCTTCGCATAGATCGACTTTTCCCATTTTTATCCCTTTCTCGCAAGGTAGGGATATTATTTGACTATCAATCAGATAAATACACAATATATTACTGCAGGAGATGAAGACAAAAAGTATTTATCCACGAAATTTGAAATTCCCAGCAATTCTACGTGTTGGATTTAGGTTTCAGACGGGATTCATTGCGACAAATTCTACTAGGCTGTCGCCATCCGCGCGTCATACGCAGTCGAGAGGACTCTGGACCTGCATATTTTGAATATAATAGCGAAAGCTGGGGTAAACTTTCTTAAACCTCTTCGTTCTTATGCTACCCCTGTTTTCAGACGTTCGATTTAGAGATTTTGCAGCTGTGTGGTCCGAATTTGTATTCTGGGCTTGGGCTCAGGATAGCAGAAATAGCGAGATGTTTCCATCAGGAAAATCGAAATTTCTCGTCAATTTTGTATCAGGAGCAAAGAACTTCTATACCTCTTTGTTTGTGTGCAATCCTGATGGTAAACTTTCAGAAGTTTGACTTGAAGATTTTTGAAACTGTGTGGTTCAAATTTAGAATTATTGGAAATCCTATATCAGGATCGCAGAAACAGCAAGATGTATACAACTACGAATTTAAATTTTTTGCTAATTTTTTACCAAGAGCATAGTTATACTCTTTTCATATCTCCCCGGTTTTTGCATGGCAACGATTTTGATTTTTGACACATGTGCTTGTGTAAAGAAAAATATATAAAGCACAGAATATATAAAGTATATCTTCCTACAGACAGACTAACGCAACTAGCACTCAATAGATGGCATTTAATGGATGATATAGCGACATCTACTGTCGATTCATTAAAATCCAAAGTTCAATCATTTATCTTTACAGGTTTCTTGAATAACTTAGAACTAGAGTGCGTATATTAAATCTAGTACTTAATAGATGGCGGCTTAATAACTATAGGGTCACATCTGTTGTAAATTATCTTAAATTCATATGTCAATATGATGTTAGTATAGGTTACTATGATGATCCAGTGCATAGATAAAACTAGAACTCTATAGATGACGCTTAGTAGAAAATAGGGCGTCATCTGTCATCTTTATATGTTAGAGTTAATGTGACACTTGTGACAGTGACTTCTAATATTATTAGGGATATGAATACAACTAGTATGCAATAGATGGTGTTTAATAAGGATAAACTCGAATAAATAATAAAACGGGAGACAGGTGTTTTGTACAGAGGGGGTAATCGCGTAATGTAATCTATGGTTTTGTATCTTTGTATGAATTTAAAGTTTTGGTTACTGACTATAAATTAATAGTATACAGATTGTCAAGAATAAAAAAACATATCAATATAATTGGAGGCGGATTTTTATATGTAGTAGGTAGATACTAATCCTACCAGTTTTGTGTTGTGGCAAACACCTGGTTGAATAGTAATTTTTCTGCAGTATTTTTTTTATGGTCTATAAAGTTTCTTAAATAGATAAGTTGCCCCAGTTCTGATTCCAAACATTCAGTTTTATATAACTACCTTCTAAGTTATTTGATTGGACATTGCAATGCATAAGTTAAAGATACTCAACAAAAGCACGATCAAAAAAAACCACAGGATAAATTTCAGAGGTCCATTAAAACACTCGAATATTAAAGATAAAAATTTATTTACAACTTGACGTAAAAAAATAATTAAATTACAACATTGGAACAAAATATCACCTATTTCTATGTCTTCATAACTATATGGCTTAAGTATTACGCATTCAAACAAATGGACAACAACTCTGTAATTTTTGAGAACCCCATCCAGTTCCACATAAGACGACATCAACGAATGTGAATACGTTTTAAAACTACCTACTTAGTTTTGTTATAATAGGTATACAGATTCGAGGATGTCATTTTTCAACTTGATTTGGTAATCATCTTAAATAGTCA
Source organism: Bruchidius siliquastri (assembly GCA_949316355.1). Classification (NCBI taxonomy): domain Eukaryota; kingdom Metazoa; phylum Arthropoda; class Insecta; order Coleoptera; family Chrysomelidae; genus Bruchidius; species Bruchidius siliquastri. The sequence continues at coordinate 12,461,438 of OX438532.1, read as the reverse complement.
GATAAAAAGCTCAAATTTGTTTTTTATGACTCGATCAGATTGCATTTATCAGGAAAATGAAAAACTTATTAGACAGAAAAATTATTACCAATTAAGCATCTTTTGATGAGGCAAGTATTGATTTTTTCCGAAATATGAGTGGAAACGTTAGTGATACTTTTATCTTAAAAAAAATTGTCCTCTGTGTTAATTACATAGAAAAATACAGATCAAGTGTGGAAGAGGATAAAGATCTCAAAGATTAGAGACTATATTCAGAAAAACATTCATATCTGCAATCAAATAAGGGTTACCATTGGAAATCAAATGAACTTTGCGATGGTTTCCACACCTTATTAAAGATGTCCAATAAATTTATGGTACCTATTATAGTTTACTTATCTTTTAGGAAATGAATAATGATTTTCAAAAATATCTTGAGATATTTCAACCATTCATGATTTGAAAACGATTTGTTGGAATAGTCTTATATGTGAAAAAATGCAATTGTAGGGGCCAGTGAAAATGTTGCCTGGATATGGAGAGGGTTGAATTTGGCAATTTCCCCCCTGCTTTCGGCTTACTGATAAATATTCTTATGACTACCTATTTTTTGCCCTTCAGTACCTAGAAACCGATGGATTACTAGCACATATCAGAAGGTTTGATGTTTATGTCTTCTGAAAGTATGAATTAATTCATTGTTCAAGCAAATTGAAATAAATCTTTCATGACTATTGAAGTTTCTAATTAATTTTAGAAAAAAAATGGATCGACAAATGTATCAATAAACAATTTTATTTTGACAGACCCCAAGAGTTTCTTATTGAGAGTCTGACAAAATTGTGGGTAACCCTTTAACAATTTGAACTATCGACCTATTTGACATAGTACGGTCCACCAGCTGTCAACGGATCCAGAATGACATACTTTGTTGTTTTCTGCCTGTAATCCCCACCGAATCCGGTAGGAAACGCCCTGATTGGGAGATTGGGAATAATTGGACTCAGAGCCTCGTTGATAGTCACATCATAGTTTTCATCCAGTAAGTCAGCTTCGTTCACTTTGTTGGACTCAGTTGTGGTTGTCGTGGTGGCTGCAGTTGTTTCGGACGTCATTTTTACACGTAGAGGCACCTTAATCCTTATTGGCCCCCCCTTTTCAACACTGTCATCTGAAATATAGTGAAGCAGTTCATTCAAGACATTGTATCAGTATGATTTGCATATAAAAGAGTGAAAATGCATTGCCATGTATTTCACAAATCAACTTCCGTACTTTCTCTTGGGGGTTACACTACGGTTTCCAAGGTGGAGATTTATCCAATCAGTATAGCACACTATAAAAACCCTATACAATTTTTGCCTTGAGGGCGGCAAATTGGCTGTCTGTCCCCCCTTTTATAATTGTGAAATTCATTCATTCAATATTTGCGAACCCACATTCATAGGATTTTTTTACTTTTTCCTAGTAACTGTACGTCACTGAACTTTCGAATGCTCATTTAGTGTATCAGAGACATATTGTATATTGATCATTTGACTAGATAAATAATAGTATACCGTGTGTGTTTTTTGAAGGTCTCTTGACTTGGATTTCGTCATAGTAATCGTCATCCTCTGCGACGACAATTCTGTCGTCTTGCAGGACAGTTTCTTCAGTGACTGGTTTGACAGCCTTCTCTCCGATGGGCTCCAAACTCCTTCCCGTGTAAGGATTGCCCCCTCTACTCGGCAAGAAAGGTCTCTTGAACTTCCTTATTATTGGTGACATCCTTTCTGAGTACGATACAGAAGAAGTGGTTGAGGTGGTTTGTTCTTCTTTTATCCTCCTCCTCACACTTTTCAGAACCTCCCGGGAGTTGTCAGGCTTGGACCTCTTGAAACCTGATGATGATACACAGTAATTTTCAAATGTTATTATTACATATCACTTGGTGCAACAACTGTCTATCGCTGTATGTAAAAAACGTTTCGTTAATTTATCAATTCTCTAAAAACGATCCATGAGATTCATTCAAAATAATTCCTAACATGAGCAAAAAAATGTTTGGACTATAAATACCTCTTGTGGAGCTCTCTGCACTCTCCGCATCGACAACTTTTTCTTTGGAGGTAGTAGTCGTGGCAGGCAGTTCAGTTTGGATATTGTCTTTGTTTTTGCTACCCTGCAAGGTCATCGCTTTGTATGAGTACTTATTGGCCACATTCTTCGGTACAGGTAGATTGATCTTCGGTGCAAGTCTAGGTCTGTCGTAGAGCGTCCCGCTGACTGGTTTCACGATCTCTCTCCCAGATTCAGACTCTGGTGGTCGCTTGTAACTGCTTTCTTTGTTGCTTTTTCTTGACCGTTCGCTCTTAGGTTCTGCCTGTTGGAGGTCGTCCTCGTATTCTTCACTAGGAGGTCGTCGTATGCCCAATCTAGGGTGTTTCTTGAATCTGCTCGTTTCGGCGTCCAGGTCTCTGCGCTTCTCCTCCTGAAACAAACAGTAAAGGATTCCAAATTCAGTCCAAGCCCACATCGGCAACGTCGCAGGTCAGCATTTAAAAGGTAAACAGAGGCCGCGAAGCGATAAATCATGATCTCAAAGATACCGATAGATCCTCAGGTCGGTTCGAAAATTTCGGAATTGCAATACGTCTTCTCTCCATAAAACGCACAGCTTTCCTTTAATTCAACTGACTGTACAGTCGATTAACTTTCTATTAACATATTTAGACTGACCTTTAGCTTCTTTTTCTCAGTACGATCTTCATATTCATCGTATTCTTCAACATCAACTGGTCTCTTAGGTTTACTTCGGACGGGTTTCTCTTCTCTTCGACTTTGCGGCCTTCTCTTTTCGATCCTGTCTTCTTCATCTTCATCATAATCATACAAGAATTTTCTCCTTTTATTTTTGGCCTTTTTTTCTGTAACAAGACGTTATCTAGATGATCAGTCATTAATAATTTGAAGACTATAGACTATGAAAATACACTAATTCGCATTTAGAAACACAGAAAAAACCACACACCTCATGATTGCCGTTGAGACGCTTTGCAACCTGAGCTAAGTAGATAATCCTCCACTCGCATTTGAACGTTGATAATGTTCGCGTTTAGAGGTGAATTGAAAAAAGCCTCTTTATTGGACGATCTAGGTGCAAGATTGACTTACCAAGAATGAATTCATCGTCTTCATCTTCCAATCTGTCATCATCGTAGTCATATTTGCTCCTACGGTCCTTGTTTCTTCTGATTGGTCTTCGATCGTAAGGTCGTCGTCTTCGATTACCGCCTCTCCTGTCGTACCTTTCATCTTCGTAATCTTCATCGTAATCGTCGTAATATATTGGCCGTCTTGGTCTTTTCCTGAAATATATTGTTTTACCTCGTAATAAAAATAAATATGAAAATTACTTCACAACCGAAACATTTTTAGCTCTTTTTTTTGTTTTTCGCTGACCTCACAGACCATATAAGGGAATGTGACCACCTTTTTTGTAATGAACTATGGCTTCGCCAACACCCTTCACCTTGCAGTGCAACGTTGTCATTTAGCCTACAAAATGCTATTTCCGGCTTCCGCTGACAAACTCAGTTTGTACATTGTTACCTTCTGTTCATCCTTGGCCTCTCCTCATAATCCTCCTCGTCATAGTAATCGTACTGCGGCCTCCTCCTGGGTGCGATAGGCCTGGAGCGCCTCCTATCGACGGGCAACGGGAACTGAACAGGTACTTGAACTGGTGCTTGAGGTACCGCCACTTGGGGCGGGGCTCTTTGAGGCACGGGCGCTTGTGGTTGGGCGGCAAGTACATAACCATCCGGAGCTGGTGGAGGGGTGTAGAAGTTGTACACAGGAGGGGGTTGAGTCGTTGTACTTTTTTCTTTGTATAGCTCGTCGTTTCTGGAAAGGGAATTTGTTCAATGTTCAGTGTTTAGAGAGCGTACCTTACAACAGGGGCAGATTGTTATGAGGGGAAACAGCGCTATTTAAAAAAGGCGTCAACTATGTTAGGATTTTAGAACGGTTGATAGTTGGAATGGAATTTGAAAAATCTTAAAAAACTAAATGTTTTGTAACCACATAAATTCCTAAAACAATGAGCTTTTGAAAATTTACACATCTCCAAAATTTAGTTAAAGTGGATCAACAGCAGTGTCGTAGCTAGGGCAGTGCATCCGGGGTCAGCGCCATCTGTAGGATTGAGAAGTACCGAGTACTCAAAAGTATGTAGCACTCAAAATTCGAATACTGAGTCCCATCAACTACTGAGCATTTGAGTACTCAGTACAATTTTGATTACAATTTACTCGAGTACTGCCCAGCTCTGACAGATCATTACTGTACGCGCGTGAAGTGAAATCGATTCACAGAGATGGAGGGCTTTAACGAGAACGTATCTTATAAGGCTCATCTGGATTGTACAACCAGATGTCAGAAATTATATAATTCTAATCATGTAACTCACCTATGCCAAAATTTCTTCGAACCTTGACAATCGACGTTGGATACAAAGTTGCAGTTGAATAGCGTTTGGTCGAAAGCTGTATAGTTCGCACACAGGAAGTCGTATCTTACACCAAACAAACAGTGATGGTACACCTAAGAAAAAAATATAATGTATTGATATTAAATTTAAAAAACATGTTTGAAGTCAATGCAGATATTCAGTACTATGACAATTTTAACTTGTAATTTCAATTAAAATCATATGATTTGTGATAGTTTCAGTGACTCAAACCATTGAGGCTTGTTTTTCGACAATAACAGAACAATGATTAATCTGTTCTTGTTAATCATTACTATACATATACATCGATTTACAGATAATGTCACATATCTTCGTCAAATGAAACTAGATTTTTAGGTGTGCTGACTATCTGCATAGACCTGTGTCATTGGCTAAGCACAAGCATTATATAACCGCCCATACATGTGCAGCAACTGCGCTACACTACACTACAGCTCGAATTTGAATCACTACGAAAAGCCCGAACAGACCACCTAAGAACATCATGCTACAGTGAACGCTGAATAGAGAACAAAAAGCAATCCTATCAATTTTTTGGTAAAATATTCTCATTGCCGCTTTCCGAAGCTGTATTCAGTGCTGTTTGTCCTGTTTATATCTTTGTTTAGCCTATTTATTTGTTCGTACACTTTGGCACCTAAAAATCCTTGAGGATTATATCCTCCTATCTAGAATGTTCTCAGCTAGGAAGATGAAAAATTTGAACAGAAAAATACTGAAAACTCAAATTCCATGAAAAGAGAGCTGAAAAATATGTACATTTTATTTGTTTGCTTTATGCTAACATCATCATATCGAATTCTATAATTAAAAGCAGCTTTATCGTCTACATAAAACCTTATCATATCTACCGAAGTCAATAACATAAATCATTATATTTTGTCATTCAAGGTTTTTGGAGTTTAAAAATATAAAGCAAACTTAAACAGTTCCACTGTCTTATCATTGCGCAATAATACAATTAAAGCGTGATATTCTATCATAGAAGAAAAATAAATGGCAGAATTTTGCCAAACACAATAATTTGCATATAATTTTATATCATAGATTTGCATTTGCAATGACTATATGCACCTAGTATTGCAGACGAGTGATGAATTGGTTGCATATTTTTTGCGAAAGAAAGCATTCTTCACCTAAGTAGGTCATTCAGCAGAAGAATAATTATAAATAAATTTCTCTTGGTTCTTAGACAGCACGTGATGCTTAATGTTATCCGCACACAAACACCTATTGTAACATCTTAGGATTTATTTAACCAAAATATTTTTACAAGTTATATTACAATTCGTTATAATTAAATTAAATATACACAGCTCGTTCACGAGTTTAAAGGACATATGTATATGGCTTTAAAGTCCAATAAAATTGTTACAATAATTTTGTCATGGTTATTTTTATCACATGCTATTTACTGTTATGTTATGTTATCTCGCAAAATAATTGTTTTCATATGGTAAAATATCTACAACTATTGTTTGGATACAATTGTTTGATTTTTTTTCAAAAATATAGGTAATCAGTATTTTAAATTTCCAATGCAGATTTAGTTAAATACATAAAACTTTTGTCTTTTTTGACATACATTGGAAAATAATCAGACAAGTAAATTACGATTCCCAAATATACTATAAATAAAAAATCAACCTTCTTTATGTTTGTAAATATTTGCTGTCTCTGAATACATTTATAACTCAGGGACTTCCAAAATAAAGTTTTGGATTATTCTAAATCTTCATCTATTATAAAAATATATTGATAGTAAATCATGTGACAAAACTCATATAACTCAATATAGTTCTTGAATTTATGCAACGTTTAACAAAAAAATATTTTGAGTATTGTTGAGCCATTTTATGGTTTGAAACAAAAACATCCAAAGAATTAAAAAATCAGACTATTTATGAAATATCTGAAACCTAATTCGACTGGACCATCGACAAATTCTTTCAATTTTGATATCTAGGATACTGAAGTCTTTCACATCAACGCAGCTGATAAATCAGGTTAAAATGAGTCTTCTTGAATTTGAGTACGCATATTTAAGAACAGATTTGACATAATTAGACTAGCGTAGATTAAGACGTTGATGATAAGTTGAGGGCAGTCAGAACTTATTTCCACTGGACCATTCGCAAATTCTATAAATTTCAATATCTAGAATACACAGCTTGAGGTTGCACTTGTCTAGGCCTGTAAACATCTCGGATCACAGTAAATTGTTCATTGAAATCCCTCCTAGGTACCACGTCGTACCTATGCGTCAGTGGATTGATCTGAAAATCGAACCCTGCATTTGCCGACGAGACAGCCTGATCTGAACCCTGTTGACCTCTGTAACTGCTGTAGCTGTATGGCAAATTAGAAAGAGTCGGGTTTAGAGCGTCGTTCAAAGTTACATCATACTCTGAGGCATTAATGTCAAGAGGATTCTTATCAGGGGATTTCTGAGGTGGTGGCGTGTTAGGATTGCTCCTGAAGGTCAGTCTGGGATCTGGTTCCTGTACGTTCCCACTGGACGCAAATGTTCTTACAGGCGCGGCCATTATAACTGGCGAAGGTTTGAAAGTGATGTCTGCGTTCTGTTTCGCTGTGTCTACTTCTTTGGGGATGTCTCTTGGTATATTTTCGTTGACTTCAGGAGCTGAGTAGATGGCTCTAGCACCTACAGGCTGCAATCCTCTCGCAGTGTAGGGATTGCCTCCTCTGCTGGGCAGGAAAGGTCTCTTCACTAGCCTGATCAAAGGCTGTTCTACTCTCAGTATTGGAGCAGCAATTGTGGTCGTAGTGCTTGGAGTAGGAGTAGTAGTGCTAATTGTGGTTGATACCGTTGTAGATTTGACAGTAGTAGTAGGTGGTTTCTTTGTTGTCGTTGTAATGGACACAATTGCCTCTTTCATATTTTTCTTTTCATCAACTTCATCTTCGTAATAATCATAGTAATCATCATCTTCAACACTCTGAGGCTTAGATTTATTTGCTTCCTTAGACTTGGTATCTGGAGACTTTGGTTTCAGATGTTCTTTTGATGCAATACTCCTGGAAGACTCCTTATTTATGGGTTTTGGACGTTCCTGTGGAGCAAATTCTCTAGAAGATTCTTTAGCTCTTTGTTTTGGACTTTCTTCGGAATCAGAGTCTCTGGAACGCTCCACAGACGGTCTACTTTTCTTTCTTTCATCACCTTCTGAAGGCCTCCTATGTACGGGTCGCTTCGTCTTAGGAAGCTCATCATACTCATCGTAATAATCCTCTTCAGTTTCTTGATCTTTGCTCTTACCACCAGCAGATTTGTAGGCATACTTTTCCGCTTGATTTTTAGGAACCGGAGGTTTGATCTTGGGTGCTACTCTTGGACGATCATACACTGTACCACTGCTTGGTTTGACAAGAGCTGGTTGTGTATTTTCTTTTTGACTATTCGTTCTTGTTTTGTCATTGTTATTTGATTTCGTTTTGCTTCTTTGTCTCTCGTAGCTGTCATATTCTTCATCATAGTCTGGTTGAGAGTATGGCCGTCCTTTCCTGTTTTTGGGAGAGTCCTCGTTTGAAGGTCTTCTTCTGTTATGTTTTCGTTTTTGAGGGTATCTATCATCTTCTTCCTCTTCTTCGCTATCTGGTATCTTTTTTCGACTGTTGGCTTTCCTTCTGCTACCTGGAATAGGGATAAACTGATCATATATACAGACTAAGATTTTAAAAGTTTTACTTTGAAGTCCATTCTTCTATTTTGGAGAAAAAATATTGCGAATAGAAAGTAGAAGTGGATATGGTGTTAGTGGTATATCGATTGGAGCTGTTTATGACATATTTTCTTATGTATTTGCATGTCTGATACACACAGAAATTCGGTTTATTATGAAATATAAAATCGATAAATCCGTCAAACATGCAAATTTGCAGTGTAGGCTTCCTCTTCTTCCCACAACATTACCGCGGTTGTTCCACAAGGATCAATCATTGTCCCAACATTATCGTTACAACACTCTTTGGTACTACAGCTGATTTGGAAAAAAGAAATTCGCAGCAATTACGTCTCCCTCAATAGATCTGGGGAGGTCACCACTACCTGGGGACATGAGAAATACTAGCTTGGATATCTATCTAGAGCAAGGAAGTACTTCTCACCAGCCCATATTCTTACATCAGATAAATGGTCAGATGGACCTAGAATCAGTTCTTCTGCTTCAATGACATTGCCCATATTGGAGCAATCTGACTTATGGAAGACAATTCCTTAATGCACCACAGGAAAGTATTTTGTCGTCAGTAAGCGGTCAGTGAACTGGGATTTTTCCAACGGTTTATTTCATTTGGTGCTTTCCATTCAAACCTATTTCTTCGATGAATATTAAGACGTTACGGTACTTTGTTCCCAAGGTGTCAAGAGTTTGCAACTGTTCTATTCTGATGAATAATTAAGGGAACTCCTCAAATGTATAAACATACATACAGCGATTTCGATATTTTCATCAAAATGTCAAGCATTTGCATTCAGTATATTTTATAACATTTGGTCGAGTGGAACTGATGAAGAAGACCACGGATGCCATATTTGTATGAGAAGTATTTTATGAATAGCGGAAAGACCTCAATTAAGAATGCTGAGCGACAACGATGAAGCAAATTTAAATAGATGCTTTTGATGAGAGTGGTACCAGCGAACTACCTAATAAAATAAAAATCTAGATTGACAGTAGTGCTTCTTGGTGGAACTTCAAAGCAGTTGATACCTCACAAAGAAATAAGTATGTAATTACTCACTCAACCTATAATCGTCCTCCTCCAAGCTATCCTCCTCATCATCATGCCCGAACTTGCCTCGATCCCGCTCCTTATTCCTCCGTCTGCCGCCGTAGGGTGGTCGTCTCCTCCCCCCGCCCCTCCTCTCGTCATCGTAGTATTCCTCTTCGTACTCATCTTCGTAGACCGGCCTTGGCCTCTGTCTGATTCTCTTTCGCCCTCGATTTCTCGGCCTATCTTCGTAGTAATCGTCGTAGTAATCATCGTAGTAATCAAACTGAGGCCTACGACGCCTGTAGGGTCTCACACCGGGATTGTTCCGGCCGACGTGTAGTGATGGAAGAGGTGCAAGAACGGGGGATGGTTGGGGTTGTGCTGGAAAAGGGGTCGTGTAGATGACTAGGGGTTTCAAGGTAGTCGTTGAGGCTGCCTTGTAAAGAGCGTCGTTCCTAGAAAAAATGGCGTCAGTGAATGACTGGGTATCACTATGGGATTTACAAAAAATAATACAGGCTCATAACGATGCTGCTTACCCCAAATTGTAGGGCAGTAAAAATCCTTTTGAAAATACATTACATTTCAAAGTTATAACAACATTAAAGATGTGGCGAACCTTAAGGTTACTATCTAGAAAATAGAGTACTTTTAGAGTAATTTTAATAAAATACATGATTTGAACTTCATGGAAACATTAGAGATTCAAACATATTTGCTGACAGACTGATCTTTTGAACTCAATTTTTATTGATACACTACTATAAGCTTCTATCTATTTGTATTCTAGGTTAACTTACTCTTATTTCATGGAATGTATGAAGAAGAATGAAATAAAGTGTATGCTCTCCACTATGCATCAGACCTGCTATAGACATGCATGATTCGTCTTTAGCCTAGACTCGTCAGTATAGCCTGTAGAGGGCAATTGGTTGGTATATACGTAACCCAGTCAAGTGTGTGATAGCTTCAATGCAGTCCAAGTGTTAGCACCTTTGACTTCGTAACTTGCCAATAGGAGTCCCAATAGATGGCGACTTGGAGAAGAGGTGAAGAATGAAATAGGTTAAGGAATATACTCTTAAAACATGAAGTATCTCAAGGACATTTTGACGGCGACGGTGAATGTTTTCTAGGGGTTTCCCTTAACACTATTATATTTCCAATTGATTATTGTCATTGCGGTTACATGTGAGGTTACCCTGTTTGTACGAATTTTACCTGTGCCAGAACTTCTTTGAATTGACGCAGTCAACCTCTGAAGCGAAATGGCAGATGAAGGTCTTCTGATCGAAAGCAGTGTAGTTTGCGCACAGAAAATCGTAACGGGTTCCATATAGGCAGTGGTGATATACCTGCAAAAACACTGGTTACTGAATAGATTTTATAGTTGACGTAAATTAAATTAGGCAGTGAATTTTTAAAAGTCGATATGACATACACAAGAAATATATGAAAAATTGCATGTAATGTCTTTGTCAGAGTTATGTTGAAAGTTTTGCTTATTACATACCTTATTATGGTATATAATATTTGAGTCAGTACGTCATTTAGGATTTTAAACAGAATGTGTCTAATTGGGTTTAATAAATAGATCAGTTTTTGCTTATGATGCTGGATAAAACTAACAGAGGCGGCTCGCTACTTGTTTGACAAGCCAGACAGACCCGGAGTTAGTTGCAAAAACTGACTGCAAATTGCTAGTCCCAAATAGAAATGTCACAACTCAGACGCTAGCACGCGCCCCATGCACTAGATGGTCTGAATTGGTGAAATTTTTCCTCCATTAAATAGAATTGTCTAATTCACACACAAGGATTCACAAATAAAACTGTTTTTTGTGACGCGTTTGAATGTAATCTTTAGTCATCGTAATACTGTCAAACTTGATTGTTTACAAAGGTTACCCAGATTACTTGACAACTAACTAAGTCTTATTATGAATATAAATTTAGGATTCTAAAAAAATCTGATTATCGTGTCTAGGTATTGTTCTATTGAAATCTTTTTTGTGTCTTAGAGGAAATATTTTTTGGTGTTAAGGGTCAAGGAATAAATACCCCTAAAAAAAGGTAAATAGTCTTTTTAACTCAATTTTTATCAATATACTACCATATTTTTCTACATACTTCTATATGTTAAATTGCGTTTGAAATATCTTTAGAAGCAACATATTTTATGGTTTTATAAAATACCTTTAGGACTTAAGGATGTTGACGGTTTGTGGTTGTCTAGGGGTTTCGTTTGATCCTATTACAAAGGCAATCTCCATAAAAATATTTCCTCTGATTGTAAGACACAGGAAAGATAAAATATAAAATATAATATTTAGACAGGATAAATAGAATGCTACATTTTTGAACTCTCTTGTATAATCATGAAGAACTTGGCTAGAGAGAATATTGAATCGGAACACACTGCTCGTAGCATAATGTCTGAGTTATGACATTACTATCTGTAGGGGAATACAGGCTGCAATGAGCCTTTGCACTGTCAGGAATACCAGCACCAACTAACATATGACGATAATGACCGTTTCATACCTATATCGTTTTGTTGTAAGCTTAAAGACTATAAATGTCATGAAAGTAGTATTTATAGCAGTAAATGTTTTTCAGTCAGTCATAAAATGGTCAGTACTAGCGGATAAAAGAGATGTTATTAACGGAAAAAGTAAAAAGCAGAAATTAGAAAAAACAAAAACCTCAACCAAATAAAATCGTGTACATACCTTGGAAGTAGTGACAGGTATTTAGTGGATAACCACAATTTTTTGCCGCAGACACAACACCCATGCTAGGCTAGTAACAGACAAAAAGTTCATTATTTACAGAATCGTTTTTTCTAACAATAATCCGTTACTTACCGAAAATGTAGATTTTTGGAGAAAGTTCGTGTTTCTGCGTGCGTTTCAAGAAAATGAATGGTGTACCATACAGGGTGCTTCACTTTAAGATGGGGGAAATATTGCTTTTCGAGGCATTTCCATAGTTTAATTGAATAATTAACGTGTACATATCCTCATTACTGCTACTGCCCCTATTAAAAAATGCTTTCTGAGATTATCCCAGTATATCAGCATAATTATATCATATTTTGTGCAAAAGAAAACACCCTGTATATTGATATGTGTGAAGAGAATCGTGTTAGAAGAAGATAAGGCAATTTGGTAAGGAAATAAATAAATTGTGATATTTGGTGTCTTCTGTCACTCTGTGCGTATCATTTTTATGAGGTTGTAGCAAAAGTCAAATGTTTTTCAAAACATGTTGATGCTTCTATAATACTATAACTCATGGTAAAACTATCAGCAGATGTATAACTGGACTAATAGTCATTTTTTGTCAAAAAATAACATTAAATAGTACATAGTGATTAATTGGAAAAAGATAATGATAAAAACGAGGTAAAAACATTCACTGACACTATGATGAAGTGTGATATGAGTGTATTTTTTTGATCGTGTTCAATGTCCCGACATTATTGATCAAAGTGAGAAAAATATTTGTATGATTTTAATAAATACAAAATTGTAATATTTTCCATGAACTTATTATTAGGTATTTGACCGCTAAAACGAAATAGATAGAAAATGCATCCTGGACTAAGGCAGAAATCCATATAGGAAACCTTGAGGGTGTACCTTTTTAGCTAAGACTGAAGTGGCTAATGGTCAAAATACAGTATTCTAGCCTCAGGAGCTTGTCAGTAACCTAGAATATTGCCTTTGGACTTAATGTGTTACGAGACTAATTGTCTATTCAGATATATCTTGTATCGAATCTATATTATATAAATTCAACATTCAAATATAATCTTCTATTATACCGAGTTTCACGTGAACAAGTTTATCAAGGACAAACCAACTCCGTAATATTACTGCAATGCTTGACAGATACGCAGAAAGTAAGATATATATTTCGAGTTTTGAACTAAAAAGATTAAGTTTCTTGATTCACACTAGCAAAAATTCATGAAAATTCATTTTTTATGAATATTCCGGTATTATAATGAATAAAAGTGAAAATAAAACTGCATTACTTATTTTTCATCACAGAATCCTTCATTGCTGTATACAAATAAAATGAGATCAAGTTGTACTTGACGCATTTTTAGGGCTACATCTTACCTTTGTAATTATGTCATTATTGAGACAGAATGCAGAAACCTGTAGTTTTAGCAGCTGATGAATCAGAAACAGGACAAACTAGAAGGCGTAAACATAACAACCTGACAACCAAGGGGAGTCTAACTATGATATTATAGACTTCTAATTTGACCGTTTGTCGGTATCGCTTGAACTGTAATCTGGGAATGTTCATCAGATATATCACGCGTTATTCAGTATTACTCTACTATCATTGGATTGATATCTCAGCAAGTGCGAAGTACTACCTAGATAAAAATGTTATAGTCTTCTAGCAGCAGGTAACCCTCAAACCATATTTTTGACCACCTCAATTTTTTCAGGGAGGTCCAAAAAAAGAAGCATGAACGTTTTTTATTTTCGTCGTTATTAAGCAAATTTAAAAAAAATCAGGAGTTGTCTTCTTCTGTGTCGAGCTCTTATAAAATCCAAAAAGTACTGACCCAGTTATGGAGAGTCGGACAGAATATAGACACATGGACAGACCTACGGTAATGACATGATTTTTCGACAATAACATTTGATATCTCGTATTATAAAATATATAGGATCAAAATACTGTCTTCTCATATGGCGTGGTAAGTAAAATACGAAATAAACATAATATAGGCATTAATTCGTTTCATTTGTGATCATCTTCACTCGTCGCTATGTGAACTCTCGTCAGTGGACACTAATGAAGTGAAATCTAATAATACAGACCGCTTTTTAGGAGCACAAAAAACCTACGCTCCTTCGAACATAGAAGTGCATGCTCCATTAATTCGTGATGATGTAACTAACTGATGGTATAAAAACGTCTGGTCAATGTCCGGTCGATTGTATGAGATCGATTTTGTTGGAAAAGGATCTGTGAACTAGAAATACCCGTATCAGTTATTAAGTGTAGACTCTCCAATGTACATTATAGGCAGGCAAAGGGTGTGATAGCAACATTCTTCAAGTTTCGCGACAGATGGGACTGCCTATTGCATATCAAATGGTTTTAACCACTTTGTACTGATTGAACATGGCAATAGATGGCGTTAATGACGGAAATGTTTTTTTATAGATCTTATCGAAAAGTTCGGAAGCTTATCGTGCTCCAGGAACGCTGCGAGAGGATACATGTCCATTGATATTGACGCTATACATTTTTACCGCATTAAAAAACAAACTCCGCGACAGACTATCCACAGCGTTTAGGTTTCTCAAAAGAATTACTTTTGGAAGAGGCTAGTTCGGGTTTTCGGAAGCTCGATCTGGTGAGGATGCTCTCCTCTGGTTTTTATTGTACCTCTACGTTCACCATGGTAGAATCTATATAATAAGGTCAGATCAGCCACTTTTCTTCAATGTTCCAGACTGTAGAGTCCTTTGTAAAGTCTGGAGGTTCAACACACATTTCTGGATTGAGTCCAAAAGCTTCAGAGAGTGAGAGCAGTATTCAGGCCTTATCTGAGCGTGCGCGAAATTTGTATTATCATTAGTTGAAAATTGAATGATATTATTAGAGCACTTCATACATTCTGTATACAAAAGATGTTTATTAATAAAAAAAATTACTCTGTCGATATGCAAGGAACATGAAATTTTCCAAATTAAATTTTCCCCTCCAAAACTGCCATTATGTTCTTGTCCGCAATCCATAGTTAGTTTTTCTAGCTATAAAATTCAACAGTGGCACTTTCCAAATGAAAGCTATAAAAAAATCCGAAACTTTGCATAAAAAGAGAATGAAAACCGTACCTAGAAATACAAGCAAAGTATCCATGACCTCGCTTCAGGTAACTCTGATTGTGTGTACATATCCAATAAAGCCAGCATGAAATCACGATTGCAAGAACCTATTGGAAATCTATTTACGGATTTCGGCAGTCTGACATTTATTTTTATACTCACATCTTAGTGAAATTGCCAACCTGTGTGCGGACCGTTACGTAAAATGGCGGAGTGTACGCGGCACGCGATACGTCATTGTTCTCGTTACGAATATCTGAATAGCTCCAGACCAGGCACTCTTGATTTTCACAGGTGAAAGTGAGGAATGTCGAACGATACCTTCTCAAGGTCGATCTTTTCTGTAATTGCTAGGGCGCACAGATTATTCTTATATGTATAGTAAGGTAGCAAATTGTATAATTGGGAAATCGGCAAGAAAATTTGGAAAAGTTGTCTCTTATAACTTGATTCCGGGCTTTGGGACACGTTCGCCTCCATTTTGATGGCTAAAATGAAGGACAAGAAACATCAGTTTTTATTTAAAAAGGATCTTGAGGTACTATATAAGGTATGGTATTATTTACGATCATTGACAGCCTCTCAATTTATATAAAATTGAGCAGATATCATAAATATTGTGAATATAATCTTCTTAGAATTATGTTTAGAATATTTTAAAATTGAAGCGATCATTAACCGTTGAAGAAATGTGTCAGGTTTGTCATCAATATTATTATACTGGGGAATTTTATTACGATGTTAGTAACAGAGTAACAGCTCGAATCTGCCTCCCTTTCGCCCCCCCCCCCCCAACGACACATCGTAGGTTTGCTGATTTTTTAACTTGTTTTTCAATATTTCACTCTCACACCTCGGTGGGAATCTTTTTTGGATTTGTGGAAAGTTGAAGAAAATAGTACAGTTTTCTGATCAACTTGTCATTTACTACATTATTTCAGATCAATTTCCAGCACTAAGATCATCTCTGGCTGTGACATTCCCGTCTTGGAATCTTTATAAGATTGGACTAAAGTTTCATTGCATATTTTGGGATTCTCTGTATTCTCTCATGTATTATACTCAAATAATTGGCACTAATTAACGATTTCTTCAAGGCGATTGGCATCATTGACGTCTGTTCAAATGGAATAAGCAATCATTCAACATAAACGATCTTACATTTAATAAAAGTATGTCTTCCCTGGTTTCTAATTTGTATGTTAACCTTTAACGAACACAAAATTTATATCCTCCACTTAAGTAATAAATTAAATGATAAATATGTATACCTATGTGTATTTTGTAGCTACCGGGATTGCTCCGGGAAATTTAAATGTTTAAACATATATTCAACAACAACAGAAATTAGTTTGTGGTGTAGCAAAATTTGGGCAGTTGAACGATTACAAAAGCCTAGAAGTAGCGAAGGAAATAAACACACACATAACTCCTTCCTTTCTGCGCCAGCTTCTTGAAGATGACGTGTCCTTCTCTTGATAAGTTGCAAATGTTGACCCACCTGATTTTTTTATCTTCCCCTGAAGATGTTCCAACGTAGCGAAACACTTGTTGGGTATTTGTTGGGTGTGTATGGTTGCAGTGATATAAATTTTCGTATATAAAACATGGAGAAAACATCATATCTCTATTTAGAAATATTTTATATACAAATAATAGCAAGACTAACCATGGGAATGTTTTTTTCGGCTTTTTTCCTAGTGACATAGTCTCGAAGGTCAAAGATATGCATTTTATGTCGTATAATTAAATTTTCACGTTCAGATTAAAATTCAACACGAGACCAACATTATAACTAGATTAAAAGTGGATAGCGTGAATTGATATGCTTCTCATTGTAACGAAAGCTGATTTGCTTGACAGATTGTTGATGTTTGAGTACAAGCGTGAGATTTCTAAAAATGTGACCTGGATTCTAACAGGTGCATCACTTCCACTTGATAAATTTCTGTTTCTTACTAAAAAATTCACCAATCTGAATAAAAAATACATTTTTATGAATCTGTCTGTTCCAATGTTTGTCACTGTAAAATTGATTCCATTTTGATGGAATTTATAAAGTTATGTGTCTGTATAATTGTGAGGTAGTGTAGTGTAGTCTTTGGTTCACTTTTTATTAAACATCATTAATTCTACCTATTACATAATTTGTTAAATATCCATAAAATTTAATAAAAACTGATATTTCTCTCGATAATTTGTCACTCAGCCTGTTTCCATCTCACGTCCTTCCAATAAGTACCGAAAGTATCAGGCCTAGTATATTTTTTCTACCACAAATAAATTGAAAAAACATTCAAATTAAGCGTCAGAAATTTATTAGAGACAACAAACCATAAATCGTTCCGTAAATTCTATATTTGATAATAAGGAAATCTTATCTGATTCCAAACGTATTAAATATTTACGAGCATAATAACGCGCAAGGTCTTTCTTCGTTGCTAAGCTATAATCACGGCATTAGGCAATACCTGCTTGAATTATTTATAATCAAGTTTATTGTTAAATATAGTGGAATTATCAACGTAGCAAGTAAGCCCCGCACCTTGTCATTGTTAGTTTAGCTATGCAAAATCGAATCTAGGTTTAATATATTTTATCTGCATTACTCGAACTTGTAACACTGTACATTTCAAAAATCCGCTGTACTCATTTTCCATCCTATGCCTTTATGATATGTACAATTCATTAAAATACACCTGTTTGAACTCCGAACTTAGCTTTTACATTCGTTTCTTATATGGTCGAATATTTGGTTCTTTATATGTATGTATGTCGAAATGCGTGATTGCTTTCACGCAGTATTATTCTAGACTATATTTGGTAGGATTTGGTATCATAATGCTTTCAAACACTCAAGGAATAATATCCTTCGTTGATCAATTTCTGAACCCAATCCAGGAGGAAAAAGATCTGTTCTGTTGTCTTGTATGGATTCTATCATGGTAAATATTCGACCGAGATGATAATACCATGACCCATCAGTACAATGAACACTCCATGTTCCCAACGGGCTCATTGTCACCAAGTTGAACTTTCAAGGAATCGAGCGAGCCTCTTCCAAAAGTTTGGAAAAAATTCGGCTTTGTTGCATAAGTTGCCTGGTTTTTAGAGTTTACAGTGATTGTGAATAGATTAGATGAGAGTTCTTATAGCGTCCAAACTGATTCTTTCATAATCTTATAAATACAAATACTACACAGTTTTAACACTAGTCATTATGTTAGCATCTTCAGTGGAAGATCTTCCCTGAAGATGCTAATATAGTTAGCGAAACACGTGTCGAGTATAATAAAAGTTTGTAGCTGTGGTGCCAAAGGATCCAGTATCACATAATCTCATACACTGCAAAAACTATCAAATGCTGTTCAGGTGAATCAGCAGCTCTAAACTTTAATCAAAAACAGAGTCAACTTACTTGACACTGTTAGTAATCTTCAATGACAGTCGCCATAACAGAGACAGTATCAATTAACGCCCCTAAGATAAGTTATCTACAAGCCATTAACTTAGTCCACCAGTATTACTAGTTGCCAAGTCAAAAACTAGGATGAAGCAAAATAAATAATTTCGCCTTGTTTCTCCATATCTGTAATTCAAAACACAGAAGCATAAGATCGTGAAATTGAATCATTAGACTATGAGATAAGTTTGAGTGTTACTAATTTTTTCACCATTACTAAAGCGAATTTCTGAAACTACAAAGCTTTTCATCCATGTCACAATATTAATCTAGTGTGAAAGTGCCTTTTAAATTCGAAAAAACTTTTTGAGTTACTGGACAGAGTACAAACATACCGACGGAAATGAGTGATATGGTTTTTCGTAATGTATATGTCAGGAAACATCAATAAACCTCAATATCTCAAATTCAAAATGTTTCGCGATTAAGATACTTCCCTGCCAATTGGCGCAGGAAACAAAAGGACAGATCAGGTTGGAATCGAGTAGAAGCCAACAAAAGGTCCAAGAAACATCCTCGCTGGACTATTGGCGAAGTAACCACTTAGTTAATCTATATCGTACATAAATATATTTTTACCGCTGATACGAGCGCCCTTACCACAATATCTAAAAAAATTTGTACAAAAATTCAAAACAGGCTTCCGCACGAGTATAGAACCAAACTTTCTCTATCATTTTCAAAAAGAATCGTTCCATTATCTTTAAAAATTGGCGCTGAAAACGAAATATTCCGAAACGCCTTTACTTCTAGGTATAATCCCCTCTTATGTCGATAGGCATACAAAGCACCTAATAATTGAGCTGTACTGAGTACTCGTATTAAAGGAAAGTCATACTAGGACATGATCCTAGCCTCAATATGTATTCGATTTATTTATATAGTACTCTAAAATGAAAATAAACCTTCAATTCGTGTATATAAAAAAAACAATTAGATAAAGTTATCCAATTTTGACGTAGGATTGTGTGTCTAAGTACGGATCTGATAAGCGAGTATTTGCAACTACACATAATGGAAATATCAACACTGTCCGTATATTTGCGCCTTGATATTTCTTCTAACACCATTATCGCAACACAAGGTGAACGGTCCACTGCAATATTCCAAGGTGAGATGCGGCAGGTTAGATACCTACCTATGTAATTCTGCACACAAAAATCGCCATGCTTGCTCTTTGAGACACCAATAGCTAATTAGCAGCTTTATTCCAATAAGCAGTGTAGTAAAATAAAGATGTTCTTTTAATTCTTGGCGTAAACCTCGGTTTATATTCATTTTTCTGCTGGTTTGCTCTTTTTTGGAATCGCTGGTATTTCTTGAATGCCATTGGTCTCAGCCGAACAGTTTTATCGTTGCACCTTGCTTATCTCTCGACATCATACTTGTGAATACTATCAATGCCTGCGATGAAGTTAATGGAAAACTACAAGGTTTTTTAAAGAAACTATTCTATTTTTTCAACATATTCTCCCCCTATCTCAATACATTCACGCATTCGGTAAAACCCCAAGTCAAATTCTTGTGACCAACGTTCTTTTGAAAGGTTGATAATTTCCTCCTCAAATGCAGCGATTGCCTCTTCATCGGTGGAAAAATGGCGGCCTCGAAACTTTACTTTGATCTTACAGTCGCACGAAGCTAGGTCCAGAGAATAAGGTGGGTGAGGCAACAGTTTGACACCCTGTTCACAAAAAAATCGAGTGTTCTAGCGGCGCTGTGGGCAGGTGCGTTGTCATGGTGCCATTGAATACCTCGCAGACCAGTCTTTGGACGGCTCTTGCATAGTTCTTGGAAGACTACAGGAACACATTTGGTTATATACCATTCAGAAGTAACTGTTCTTTGATTTTCCAAGGCTACCGTTGTGATGTATCCACTTTTAGAAAAAAAAGATGCGACCATTTTCTTTGCAACACTCTTGAAACGACGAATTTTCTTTGGAGGCTGCTCACTTTCAAAGCACTAAACTCATGACTGCTGTTTAGTTTCGGGATCATAATGATATAACCATGTTTCGTCTCCGTTTACGCTATTAAAAACATTTTTACTGTGTCCATTATCAAATTTTTCAAGCATAAACTTAGCCCAACCAACCCTTGTTGCTTTTTGCTAACTGGTCAACAAATGTGGCACCCATCTAGAACACCATTTCCTTAGGCGAAGGTGATCATGAATGATTGTTCGGACCGCTGCCGATCCAACCCCCAGAGAAGCCTCAATATCGGTGTAGGTTATATTTCGATCTTTTCCTACCATATTTTGCCCAGCTTCTACAGTTTCCGGAGTAACAGCAGTGGGCGGTCGACCTGTGCGAGGTTCATCATCGAGTGAGACCCGGCTCCTTTTAAACTCAGCGAACCAATCAAAAACTGTAGCCCTAGAAGGAGCAGAGTCCCCAAAGAAACCCACTGAACTTTCGTCACATTCCCTTTTTATAGTCATACAAAATCATGGCTCAAAAATCGCGACTACCCGGTTCCATTTTCACGTTGAAATTCGGCCAACACTTAGATGCGTTCGAGACCGTGGCAAGGCAACTACTGAACGATTAAAACGCTGCCTTTGCGTGTAAGCAC
The DNA here is from genome assembly GCA_949316355.1 of Bruchidius siliquastri. Classification (NCBI taxonomy): domain Eukaryota; kingdom Metazoa; phylum Arthropoda; class Insecta; order Coleoptera; family Chrysomelidae; genus Bruchidius; species Bruchidius siliquastri. The sequence goes on along the minus strand of OX438532.1, from coordinate 12,440,295 downwards.
TTACAACTTTAGACAAAATAGCTGCGTGCTCAAACTTATTTAAACTTGTATAAGTTAGGAATATCTAAAGACCTTCAGCGTGACCCTCGTTTAGGTATACCCATGGTCCCAAGCTCGCAACTGAACGATTCAAAGGCTGCCTTTGCGTGTAAGCACTTACAACTTTAGACAAAATATCTGCGTGCTCAAACTTATTTAAACTTGTATAACTTATGAATATCTAAAGACCTTCAGCGTGACCCTCGTTTAGGTAAACCCATGGTCCCAAGCTCGAATATGGGTCTGACTGAAAGTTGCTTTTCTTCTGACATTTGTTTTTTGAGAATTTATTCAGATCTTTGAGAGGAAACTACCTAGAATGAAAGGGTTTAGCATGGGTTTCAAATATTTCGTTTCTAGAACTCATTATTTAAGATAATGGAACGATTTTTTCTGCAAATGATAGCCTTCAATTCTAGGTAGAATTCCCTCTTCAACCCAACGCAATTCTGAACAATGGATGGTGTAAACGAGAGAAAGTATCTTGAACCCTCTATACACGTGCTGGAAACTCAGATCCAGATTTGATCCAAATTTTTAAACATGCGCAATGCAAATGCGGATTGATCCGGATATTAATATTCGGATCTGAGATCCGGATCAAAGATCCGAAATATGAATTAGAGATCTGAGATCCGGATACGGGATCCTTGTATGCCTATTTGATTTATTTTCAGATCGTAAGTACTTTCTCTTTCCCCAGAATCCTTCTTTGGCGGTAGGACATTTTTTAGTTTTGTTGTTAATTTAGTTTTCGTGTTCTGTGAGCAGAAAGTGGTTTCGGGTGTTGTTTTTGTGCAGATCAGAGAAATTCTTGCAGTACTTTAGCTTATGCCTGTCATTGTGAAGTTATGTTATGATCCATACGAACCGTAAGTTTATAGATATATTAATAGTGCAAAGAGAAGATGTCTTAGTTTTGAAAAAAGTAGGCATACCAATATATATATATATATATATAAAAGTAGGAATATTGTTTCTGCATCTATATAAAATGTATTATTGTATATTCGGTAATAGAAAACATACATATTCTGTATTATAAATTATACAGCTTCTTTCATGTACCTATACAATATCATGATCAGGATCTAGGATTCGGGTCCGAAAGGTGAATCTTAGGACCTAAGATCCGAATCTGGATCCTGCATTCAAATCCGGATACGGGAAAACAACCGGATATGGACATCCATATCCGGTTGTTTTCCCTAAGAATCCCCGATCAATAAAAAATTCAGATCCTTAAACCACTAATACAGAGTCACACTACTTGACACCTTTTTTTGCTTTCGATCATATGAATTTTTCATTTTGGATGCTGAAATCTACAAAACACTTTATCTTGGAAATATCAAGAAGTCGATAATCTCTAAAAGGGTAATCAAAATATAAGGTTTTTCTAAGAATATCACTTAAATTACGAAGATTAAATTCCAAATGTTCTCAAGTACACAACCTCCCCGCACCAGCAAAAGCGACCAAGCATCAACATGCAGAATCATGCTCTCCTTTCAACCTGCCTCCTGCCCCCTCTCCTCACCTGACACTTGTGCTTGACGCTGGCGTAGAAACCGTCATGTAAACCGTCGCACTTGAAGTCGATGTCTTCGGGCACCCTCTCATAGAAGGGGTATTCGGACAGGTTGTAGCCGTTCAGCTCCTTCGGCAGGTTGGGATCCCAAACGTAGTCGATCTGAGGGTTGCCGGTCAAGGTGGGTTTCGTCGTGTTGCCCCCCTCCACCGTCGGCGAATCCGTGGTAGCTGGAGACTGGAAATCACACAACAGATAAGGTTAGAAAGATTGAATACACAATTTTGGAGTGAGAAAAAAAATAGAGGCGGGCGGGACTCGAACCCATGTTTTCAGCATTCCGTGTTGATGATGCCTTACAAAACTCGCATGAACAGATCAAAAAATATGAATGCACTGATCTCACTAAAATCCACTTGGCAACAATGCATTCTGCGTTACTCTCATCTGGAGAACACGCCACCCAGGTTCGTAATTCTCTGACCATTGAAGTTCAAGAAATAAAAAAAAAACATGAAAATGATATAAATGCTCAATGTACAGACAACGGTCACTAAATTGCAATACTACTAATAAAACTCTAGATGAGCTAGGATAATGTTTGAGAATCTGTGATACTTTAACTGATTCTGGCAAGCCGCTATGGTGAACAACATTGGTAAAAAGTATATAATCATGAAGTATCCTCAGGCAAATCGAAGAGGGGTTACAGTTTAATAGCGGAAAACGCAATTGTTGTATGTAAGAATCGTTGTGTAATATTATAAACTTGAAACCTTAATTTGATTCTTTTATACATCAATATTGTTATTGACCTTCCATACAGAAATAAATGCATCTTCATTATAACTATTGTTTCTTTAGCCACTTTAACGTGACAGACATTAATTGTATAAACCAGGAAGCTTTCGTCAATCAAACTACGTTCTCTTGACATATGTAACCTTTCCGATTGTACAGAATATAGAGAAGAATACGAAACAATAACAATGGTGAACGATTATGTATATATTCGACACCCACACAATCCATGTCACATTGCGTAATTTAGATACAAATAACGCATCATCATTAGCGTGTATGTTTTTCGTGAGGCATACGTCATAAAACTTCACGAAACTTTTATATCTACAAATTCGAAGTTTTTCGCCATTACAACACTTCTTCGACCTAAAGGATGCGGAGAAACATGGATGACACATAAAATTACGGTTCCCTGCAGTGGTATCAGTTTATGAGTAAGGATTTGGATGGAATTTCAGAAAAAGATCATTGTCAATCAATAATAATTAGAAAAAATAGAAAGGAACATTTGCCCCCAGTGGGAATCGAACCCACAACGTCCTGCATTCTAGACAGGCGCCTTACCGTTGGGTCATGATGAACATGTCAGTCAGAACGGCAAATATGCTATGGGAAAAATTTTCTAACTTGTACCTACAGCTCGATCTTGGTTAGTTATTGGTTGGTTATTATTAGTTTACCCGTTCACGGATTGCAGTGTAATACGATAAAACTCTGTAAAGATTGCCATTGAGCAAACAATATGTTTCCTTCAAATGAAAAACATAGTTTTAAAAACTAATGTATCACCATGTTCGAAGAATTGAAATGTGTTGAATAACGTTACATAGTGTAGACATGACCTGTTCTACTATGCCTTTTAAGGATTGTGACATCATTTATACAGATTTTTATAGTATATTGATATCAAACATACGTGAAATATTCTGTGCACGGAAGACCATATTACAACGGCCTACTTCCTTTTCCGTTAGTAGGCAGTATACGACCGTAATACCGGTGATATAACCATTGATTTCCAAAGTTATTGGGCGTGTTCAGTTCTTTTCATAACAAGGCCAACGCATACTTTTTGAACTAGTATAATTATATGTCAAAACAAAGGTATTTTGAGAAACTGCTTAATGGACTGTGGCAGATGAACATGCGATAATCTTCCTATTGAAAGTATAATAATACAGCATAAGGAGCACAAGAACTCTTCATATTTGACTGATGGCGACTTTGATCGGTATTCAATTGTCAGAGAATTTCATAAATAAAATCTTTCTTAATACATATGTTGCACTGAAAGTTGACAGAGAAAAGACACTAATTTATAAATATAAAATGAAGTGGATAATCAATTTTAAATAAAATTAGGGTGTTCAACTACACCCCAGATTCCAACAATAATCTCGCCTATGACGAAACATTTATTTTTGAATGTTTTTCCTTCCTCCCTGTCTAGGCTAAACGTATAAAGTTATACAAGTTGACATGCATTGTGTGAGCGTAAAAAATCATCAAACCGTTCACCATTGTTAATTTTTTTGTTTTCTTCTGTATAATATATAAGTATTCGGTAAGTTTACCTCTACAAAGAGAACACAGATTGATGGTCGAAAGCTTCCCGAGTATACGAATACAATCAATTTCCCTGCCATTTCAAAATAGTTGAAGTATCTAGATCTAGAAGGTCAATAACAATAACAACGAGTAAAATGATAGAAAGCAGGTCCATGTTTAAGCACTTACTGATTTTTTTTATTTCAGTTTTATATAACCAGGATTTAGATAAGAATTTGATATTTGGAAGTTTCATGAAATACACATTTCTTAACTAAATGATTGAAGCTTTTTGCCAAGTAAGAGTATCGAAGATCTACATAGCTATGAAAGTTTGAAAAATGACCCCTTTTGCGGACTTGAAAAGCAGGTATATGGAATCGGAAAACTTTATGCAATGAAAATTACTTGATTTTGGAATATAATATTTATCACAATAGCATCACAAAGTGGTCACTAAATGGTGGACTACCGACCTATTTTGTGCGGACCTTGAATAAACATTACAATATATAACACAAACTTAATCATATTAAGATAATATTCAGGCCCATCTTCGTTTTATTTCTTCATTCATATTTATAATCTTATATTTACATGTTTATTATTTTTAGAGTTTTACCTGATGATGTAAAGATGAGGTGAGGGGGGTAGGTGGCTTAGAGCCTCATCTGGTTAAATAAGTAGATAAGGACGACAATATATTATTTTAGGTATCGGATCCCAAATCAAACTAAATAATTGATTATTTCTGGCATAAGCTTAAACATAGGCAACAATTTTATTACGCCCAGAGATTCTGAACTGCTAGAACCAAGATGATAAACGTTATAATTATTGTCTGAGTTCATTCAGAACTTCTGAATGGTGTTAATCCACAAAACATATACTCTGGATGTAATAAATCAATTTATTTACATGGTTAGGGCTATCATTTATTGTCACCAACTGTAGCCTTGTAGGAGGAAAATGACCTAACTAATTATATATTACGAATTGTTGGTAAACCTGTGTCGGGAACCTTAGGCATATTGAAGGTAAGGTGTGCCATCTCATATGGGGGGATCTTTTGAAAAGGTGTGCAGTTGTAAGCAGAAAATAATAGTTATGAATCACTCCAGAATAGCGCAAGAGTAGCAAAGGAGTATGAAATGAATTTAGTAGTTGTAGACGTGGTGTAGTACGCTGAGTTGAAAAATGTAATACTTTCGGTGACCAGAGTAGTTAATAGAACCTACAGAACCTCAACTACTTACGTAGTCTAAAATAATAAATATAACCTAAAAAAATAACTGCGAAATAGCTTGGAGAGCGATTAATTTTCATGAGCTTTCAATGATTAATGTTTAATTAAACATGTGCTATAACAAAGCGGAAGTTATTCTTCCCTTGTTTAGAACTCTATCCTACTTTAGTATTTCTTGGCGTTTCTGTTAAAATTAACCCACGTGCTCCACTAGTGCCACCATAATTTATTTAATTCCAACTGACACTTTTGGATACACAGAGACGGTGCTCCTTAATCTATACCCTCCATATTCAGGCAACCCTAACCCTATATTTATGTTCTGTGGGCAACCCGAACCGTAATTAAAGTAGTTGTGGCCATATTTTGTAGAGTGTTTGCTTTATTTTGCATAAAGAGCATTGACTGTATTAATAGCGTTACAGGATCTCGTAGCAATGACAATAATCCACTATTTTCACGACCACAAAAAATGAATCAATCAACAGCAAACGACGTCGTTAGTCGTAAACGCACCTGTCTGTATGGCTATGGTCGGTTCACGTTATGGTTTTCCGGCATGCCCCTCAAGGAAATCAACTATAATGTTCGGTGCTCGATTTGTTCGATGGTCGATCCAAGAATAAGTATAATAAGCACCAGCCACTTCGTTCCTAATAATATAAATTATTCAGCGCTTTTACTTTCTACCGGTCTATCATAAAATGTAGCTCAGTATACAGAAAGATTCAATCCCAGTCGCAGCAATACCTTTATTGAGAAATGTCAAAATAAATTTATAAACTGTAATATAATTGGGTTAATTGTGAAAACCTAGTCTCCATCGCGTTAAAAACTTTTACCCAACGCTTTATTAACAATTCCTAATTCACATTAACGTGACTTAGTTAGAAGAAACAGTAAAAATAACAAAATTCACCATAGAAATTTGGAAATGACCGGATTCTTCTTTCAACATTGGTTTACTTGGATGAAGGCTGTCGACGCAGCTGAAACGTTAGTAAATATGTTCCAGTCAATCCTATTTGATTACAATCAGCAGCCAGTATGAAATGTATTCAACCAGAATGAGAAACACAGAACAAGCTTAACAGTTGCACTATAGATACACTTCGCTCTGTACACAGCTGCATTCCATATGAAAAACAGTAAACTACCATTTTTTCCTATTTACATGCAAATCTAATAGGAAGGCTACCCTCATGTATGTCAGCAAGCTGTATAGAACACTTCAGATAAGCAAGTCATCAAAAAACTGCATAAAATAACATTTTAACAATGAACCATTACAAGAAAGGAATTTCGTCTCGCTCTGAATGTTTCACTTTCTATTATATTAAAATCTGCGATCATGTGGTGTTGATTGGCGTTTACTATGCTCATGTGTACGATTATTGTGATTTTAATTTTAAAATATATCGCCTGTTTATCGTAGTCGGATGAACGATGAAGATGAATGCAAGGTAAATGGATCTTGTCATGGTTATTCATCGAGTTTAGTAGGTGATTGTGCGTCAAGCTGTTGAAGAGGTGTACGGTTCTCTGAAATCAGAATAAGCCCACATTTATTAATATTCTTTTGAAAATTGATGTTTCAGTAGTATTTCCATGGGGGGAAATGTTCCCCATTGCCCGCTCTCCCAGGGGCTCCTTGTATTATAGATTACAATTGTTTCAAGTTGTAAACCGACTAATATTCCGTATAACATTATCTCCTTCAAGAGCAAATTAAGCCCCCCCCCCAAGAGTTGCTTCTGGATCCGCCCCTGATTTATTATTGGTGGAGATGCAAAGCTTGGCAAGTATTACACTACAGCCAATTAAATTGGTCAATAAGTGATGTCAGATGTCATTGGAAATGCCCAAGCGGAGCTGCCAATTGTCCCTAGAATTCCCTAGATTAACTCTAACCCTATTATCCCTTGAATTCATACGGTCGGACTGAAACAGACGTAATTGGATCACAGATAATATTCCAACCTGTTTATTAAAAAAAAACTAAACCAAATAGAACATTCTTGAGAAATATAATTTATCAATCAAAAATGACTTCAATGCCCGAGCCCCGAGAACTGATTTTTTACACTTTTCACAACAGCCAAAAGATGGTCAAGAAAATGACCTAACATGCAGTGATACCAATTTACCAAATATAGTTATCGGATTTCAGAATATTTAAGTAAATTCCTAAAAATTTATGATATTTAATATTTTTTCAAATTATAAAAGGTATAAGATCTTTCTGTAGTTCCAAAAAAATTATAAAATTCAAAGGATCAACAGCTTCAATATCCAATCTGAATCTTTATTTCTAAACTATTACCTTTGTGTGGCAACTACAGCGTCAACCTAGTTAACGCCGTTGCGATTTAGGCTTCGCTTTTGTGGCTTTTTGTAGGTATAAAAAATGTGCGTATGCCAGAAACCTGCGGGAATTGGAGCTCAGCCCATAGTTTTTCTCGCAAGGAAAGTTAATGAGATAAAAGTTACCTCGATCTCATTTGTCATACACCTATTGCATCATTTTCGTCGATCGATCTTACGACTAATTGCTATATTATTTATGAATTCAAAATTTACAACGAAACTACATCAAGAAACAAGGTTTTCACAATCCGACGTGAAATGGATTCCTTCGCTTCCTACCCTTGACATTCACCATGGAATCTTCTCTTTGTCGCCAGTTGTATTACAGAGAAATCAGTCCAGATAACGAATAGCAACACTCTTTTCCTTTCTATTCGAAAAGACTATATATAATATATTTTTTTTATACAATATTTTATACGAGTCAGAGATCCTTATTTATTAAGTTGGCCGTAGCAAAAATGAAAGGTACATGTATTTAAAAAATGGCTAATCAAACATTCAAAGTTGGAATTACCTTTTTTGTATTTTCAAGCTAGACTCAGTTCCTGCTTGAACGAATTTTTTTTATCTAATTTCGACGTCATTTCCACCAAAGTGAGAAATAAAACCAAAGTGATCCTGAACTCAAAAATAGATTAGGTATATAATTACTTTTTGGGACTATACAGACAAGGTCCAGTTTGGTAAGAATTGTGTCTATTGACACAACATTTTATTGATAACATTCGCTTTTTCAGTGGCACGTTCAGGTTTATATTTGAATCCTTCTCAATCTTAGAGTTGGTTAGATTCTAACCAACGCTGATTTATATTTGGCTATCGAGGATGGCAGAGTTTTCAACCAACATAGTCCACACTTAAAAATACATTTTTAGACCAAGAATATGTGCTTTCATTCAAGTATACCATATCTTCCTATATGCGTAAAGCTATTAGATTTTAAAGTAAGAATACTGTATTTTTGATCATATAGGGTCAATTTAAGTAAATATGTTCAATTCATCCTGGAAAAGTCTTGGAAGTGAGAATACCAGAATCTCAAATTGAGCATATATGTAATAATTTTAGCACGAAACAGCGAAAATCTAACCAATAAGAATGCTACAGTGTTGACTGTAGCATTTCATAATCTTGGCGCAAATTGTTCAAGTTCATTATTTAATTTATTATTGGTATAAACATTCAGTAATTTTGATGAGCGGTTATCGAAGCTACTGTTGGTTTCTTAACCTTATCTTCTCTTATCCCTACCTACCGACGGCCTTAGTTATAAATGAATAAATGTATTGATAAATGTGTTCACAAAGGAAAGTGTCCTCATCAATCTTATAAACCACAAAAAGGCACATGCTTTCGAACACCATTGATTTATCGTAAAGACTTCCATTTTACAGGTGTGTTGAGAGTTAATTGCACCATGAAACAAACTATACGACTTAAATAAATGAAAGCGGCCTGCCGATAATCTTAATATTCATTATATGATCTGCATTTCGTCACGTCAAAGTTATACCTCGTGTGATGTAATTAGTATATATATTTTTGTTTTTCTTATGTAACCGTTACTAATAATTATTAGAAAATCGGACAGGTTATGCTTAAAAAAGTTTAACATAATACCATGCATATTTTGTCAGTATTTGCGTTTTGCATTGATAGTAAATACTGTCAGCACAGCATCCGATACGATACAGCAACGGAAGAATTTTTTTTCAGATAAAAAATTGTATATTAGAACACAAAGTTTCAGTGAGGCGTTTTTATTTATATTCAAATTATAATATATCCTGTGACAGTACAGACAGTCGACAGCTTCCATTTGACATTCTTAGAACAAAATGGCGCGAAATTCGAATGGGCTTACTACGAATTGAAATATTCATAAATGATCTCATACATCCATCACTTTGTACTGAAAATTAAAAATTATGAGGGAAACATACTGACGTACGGGGTCAGTAAATTATGTACTAAACACAGTATGATAGTATTGAAACGGCAGTACTAGTTGCAGCATGCTGGCAGCCTAATCCCTCAGTGCATCCATATATTAGAAAATATAAGTTTTCGAGATTCTTTTAATAAGGTAAATGACATGTTTTAATATAAAATCAACATACCTCTTCATCTGAAGCAGACGAAGTATTATTATGTTTTGGTGCTGCAGTGGTTGTAGATGTTGTTGTTGACTTTCCAAATATCAACGAAGTAGCCCTGATTCCATATGCATCTTGGAGGCTTAACCATAGTACCCCTGAAAACAGTACAACAAAAACAAACTGTAATAAATATATCAATAGTAGAACATCACGAAATCAAGTTTTTGTATCACCAAATTCCCTCAAAATCTGTGTTTCTGATCAGTGGCGTATTAACCCTGATTACCGGCCGAAGCCCTTCAAAACGTTGCGCAAATGGAGGGAGATAAGAGTAGCAAAGGAGTTTGAAATGAATTTAGCAGTTGTAAACGTAGCGAACTGCGCCGAGTTGAAAATTTTAATTCTTTTGGTGACTAGAGTAGTTACTATAACTAAAGTATAAAGAACCTTAACTACGTAGTGCAAAATAATATCGTAAATAAGTCCTGAAAAAACAGCTGCGAGAACGTGGAGCTTCTATAAAAATTCATCCACGTGCTAGGCTTGCTCCACCATAATTTAACTACTTCCAAGGTACTCTTTTAGATACACAGGGCAAGTTCTGAAACACTTGCGCCCCGCTCGCCTCACCCCGAAAAACCTGAAGTTCAAATAACTTTTTATACTAAAGATATTTTCCATCGTTTTTAACGTTCACATTCTTCAAAATATCCTAAAGAGCTAAAGAAAACCTGTTTACTCCCTTCTAATACCTTTGCTTAATTTGTTCATCAGAATTTCTTTTAAATTCTTTTCCCCACGTTCTATCCTCAGATTGTTGCGCCCCCCAAAACTTTGCGCATGATGCTTCTTAGGCTTCTGCGATAATACGGCCTTGTTCCTGACGCATAAGTCAAAAAAGCTTTCGCGAAATCAATTCATTCTGTAGGTGGTAAAACAACTGCTAGGATTTTGAAGTACTCAATGCTGCTTAATTTTATAGTAGGCGAGGAAAGAGAGAACGCATTTTTCTGATGTACTAGCAAAAACAAAAAAACTGTGTTCAAACATTTACATGTTTCTCAACTCTCATCAATTTAGGACGTATGCTTATATGAAGGGTGTATTTATTCAAATATTAATGTTATTTTTCGTTACATAGCAGAGTAAATGCTATTGGAAGAACATGATATAAAAATTCAACCTCACGCCTCAAACAACAGATAATCACGCCCATGCCAAGGAGTGTCTGTCATGTAAATAATTGCAAATGCTGCATATTTCTTCGGTATTCTTTTTCAGATCATTTCCGTAAAGGTCAGGTGCATTACCGGCAAAACATTCTACACAATACGCCCACCCTGGTGTTGAGAATGATAAATAGAGCACTTTTCACGGCCTTGATATGAATTTCACAATACTGCGTTTGACAAGCATCTGCTATCATTGGGAGTGGTATCTTATTAGGCTAGAAAGAAAGTCCATGATATACGGGATAATAAAGATATTCAAGTAATATTTGAGGAAACAATTTTTTCAACACTAAATGTTTTTTGGAAATCAAAAATTGATAATATCACTCTTAAATAAGCCTTATTTGGATGTTCTATCGTTTCTACGTTACGAAAATTCGTGTCATTCATTTCCATCTGTCTGTCGTTTTGTTGTTATTTGCGTGAAATTTTGAGAGGGTGGGTTTTTTTTGATGGGGTGATATTGTAGATTATAGGGGCCTGTGGAAAATTTAAACTGAACCAGAAAGACACAGAATAAGTTACATTACGAGTATAATACCTATACAAATAACAATAAAGTATATGAATAGAATAGGGAGCTTATAGAATTATAGAACATTCTCGGATCAAATATTCGATGAAATTTTGTACGATGGCTTGTAAAAACGTCGAAATTGAACAAACAGAGTAAAAGTAAAACTGATTATGGACACAGATCGGACAAAATGGAAAGTTCGGTTTTTGTATGTATTACAGATATTCCTATCGTGCTAATCAATTACTTAGCTGCACACAAACTGTAAATAATAATCAGGCTGTGAAACAACACTTTTCATTGTTTAATTACATGTGAAAACTTGTCACTTTCCGCGCTGAACGGATTCGATTGGATTTTTTTCCGGCCTAAATTATTCAGATGAATGAATTATTTGAATTAATTAGTTTTAGGATGAAATTTGGTTTTTTAAAGAGTAATAAGTAGGTACATCGTTTGAAAGCAGCTTTCGGTGAAAACGGAAAGTTTGTTTATTTCGTTTCTTGTAGGAGAGAAAAGGCAGAGATGCATTTTTAAGAGTTTCTGTTTTTTTTTTCGCTAATAGCTTTCTATTGGCTTCTACTATATTAAATAATATTTCAAATTATCATCAGTGATGAAATTATTTTTAATGGTAAATATAATGTCCTAAAACATATTTTATTCAAAAAAAGGCATGGAGTGCTTTTTACTAATTTTATTATACCGAGTTATTCAACCTTCAATCATTGATAAACAAAATATTAATAATTAAAAATTATTTTCCACATTTCAGTGCAGTTTGGTATTAATCCTGTTTACTCAGTTTTAATCTATGTAAATCTTTTATTTTTCAGTCTTTAAATGAAATTTAATGTAATAGATAGTAACCAGAAGATACATAAATTTTGAAAACAATTTGATTTTATTTAAATTTGGACATTACCGAGTCAATCTACTTGAATCCATATTTGTATCAGCTGTACCACATTTGTTCATACATAAATTTACGAGTCTTCGTCAACGGCACAGTTATGAAGTAGGTACTCTCCACAATCAAATTTAAAAGGCAATCAGATTATTTGAATACTGAAATAAAATAATAAATAATTATTCTTCTGTAACCAGACTTACCTGCTGATAGGAGAACCCAAAGGCCTGGCGGCCTCTTCATCCTCCTGGAAAAAAAATGCAGCGTTTTATAACATACATATATTGAATTTAAAAAAAATGTTCTGTTTTCACGTTTACATCGCGTTAAGAGATAAAATAGCCACAAAGCGGTAATCGCATCGTTCATAGTTTCTAGTAAAATGGGTGAATCGAGCGAAACACTCCAAAAATGATTCTAGGATTGTTTGAATTGCTATGCAGAGCCATCTAATAGATCTACCTAACTTTTAGGAGGCGAGTATGAAAAAAAATTAGTGAGGTTGGAAAGACCAAAGAATTGTGGAAATTAGTCTGTCATCTAAACAGTATAGAAGGATGAATCGATACGAATTGTTCAATAACAACTCGTAGCTAAAACTAATGAATAGAAAATAGAACTGTTTGTACACTGTGAGCAGTTATTTGAAATTGTGATTCTATTTTATAGTGACAATGAATAATGTTCCTGTAAACAAGGCAACAAGAAATGTAACTCAAAGTATCCTGGATCGCCAATATATGTATATACCTACCTAGGTATGTATTTTCCAAATTATCAGGAGTATACGTATTGAAATGATTTATTTTTCATGAGAAAACTCTTATAGATAGGTACCAAGAAAAAATCTTAACCTACTGTCATTTGTGATTCGCCTAGATATAAAAACTGACTGGATGGTTGTTTCCTATTTTAATTTTGAGCCAAGTCATTAAAATCTCACTACAATAAAAAAAATCGCATTAAATGTGTTTATGTTTTTAATATAGAACATAACCTCAAATGCCTCAACCTCAATACGTGAACCTTTTATTTATCACCTTATGGGTATGTATAAGTAACCCATTGAAAACAACTGTTTTCAACTCTTGAGTGCAATAAATATCAACAGTGTTTCCTTAGTATTTTTCATATATAATTTATTCCATTACTTTCAGTTTGACGTTCATATTGAACTCGAACGAACGCAGTATGCGATCAGGCCATTTCGAGGAATCATAGCAGCTTTAGCATCTTCTAGGAGATTACAATCATCTTAGCCTGTAATTGTTGGAAGGTATACCAATTACATCATTATATCTATCTAACAGGTTATTGAGAACCACGATGTTGCTGTTGATGCTCGCTCTGGCACTTCGTGATCGAGTAGGCCGATGTTGTAATCGATTTTATAATACACCATTGACTTCGTAAATGGCTTTGGTGATTGCCATAGGTACTGTCGCTGCTGATGAGAATCTTCGGAAACATTGGAACATTTATGAGGATTGCATCATGAAAAATGAATATTATGTGTATGCTCTCCACTATGCATCAGACGTGCATGTTTCGTCTTTAGCCTAGACTCGTCAGGTAGTAGGACCTTTGAATCCGTAAGTTGCCAATGGACTTCCCCATAGAGGGCAACACTTGGAGATGGGTTGAATGAATACAGTTTAACGATAAGGTTCTGGATCGGATTTTGAAACTGCTGATAGCTGGATTTGAATTTGGAAAACATTATGAACTTTAATTCATTTATAATTTTTAAAAATTTCCAAAAAAGTATGCATTTCCTGCCCTTTCAGCCCACGATTTTGTGAACCACGCTGCTTGGGCACGTCGCGCGGATTTAGGTTGCACTTTCCTAGCTACGACATTGTATTGTTCACTAATATGCTAGTAATTGAGATGTCATATCAAAACCATACCTTTAACCCATCCAAATTGTTTGCTAGTACACAGCGTACTCAATTTTCTTTTGAGATATCGCAGCTTTGTAGTATATGGAGTACAGAGTCAATCACCTTGACGGTATGCTTTTAGTAAATCTATCATCCATTATAGGTTAGTCTTGCAAATTTGCAAAGTTCGTTATTTCCATAAAAGTTCAGAACTAATAATAGCGAACCCACTAAGTCTTAAGCGGTAATTAAGGCAAACATCCAAGAGCAACCGGTCCTCAGTTAGTACCAGTATCAGTACCACGGACCAATGAAAGTAAAAGTTGTTTCGTTACCTCATTGCCGGCACCTTGCAATGCCGCAGGCGGTTCATAACGTTGTCTCGCTCCGAAATCGACCAGATAAAGTATCAAACAACAGACACTACAATAATTTTATGTTTATTCAATTGCGTATACTGGTTGTTGATAGTTGGGTGGAAAGCTTTTACAAATAAGCCTCTACCGACTCTTGAATTGACGAGAAACTTTCTGGAGACTGAAGTCGCCGGTGCATATGCCAAAACGCGCAGTATATTTGTATGACTGCTCGCTGTCTTATTTATCTCAAGCTGTCTAAAGTTACTGCAAATCATTTTTACCGACCCCCACCACCGCCTGTTGGACGTCCTGACCTCTAGAGTTCTTGCTCAGTTTGACTGTCTGTGATACTGGCAGTCTAAACTATTTGCCAGAAAGAAATAGTTAGCATAATTAAATACATGTGGTCCGCGATAGACATGCATGTTTCGTCTTTAGCCTACACTCGTCGGTATAACCCGGTGGTTGGACAGTAGAGAGCAAAAAGATTGTATATACTTAACACAGATGTGATAGTAAGATGTATATAAGTGTTGTGTTTAGACCATGTGTTGACTTCCTAGATCGATTGGAGTTTGAATATCATTTACACGATACGCGTCATAAATTCCCAAAATTTGAATTAGACCAAAAAATGATGGACTCGATCATTTGTAGTACGAAGCGCCCCACGCCTTTATCACGGTGACATTGGTTTTCTCGTTAATCATTTTATTCTTATATTAATAATTATTTTTTACTCTTTAGTTCGATTAACTATAAAAGCGTATTTCTTAATTAATAATTTATTCAGGCTTGTATCTGTCTTTATGATGATGGCGCGGAATCGAGTATTTTTCTCAATAATACATGAATTACATAAAACGTTTATATAAGGAATTTCAAGTACTTCTAAATATACACCTGACATTTTTCTAAAAATAAAAACTTATATAACAATCCCAAAGGCGAAAATAGTTATTCTTCAGCACTTTGTTTGTTGATGTATTTTTCTAACATAACGTTGTATCTAATTTTGAAAATCAGTTACTCTGTTACATAACATAACCTCCATTGTTGAGACTATACACCACAGTTCATAAAAAAATCT
This sequence comes from Bruchidius siliquastri, assembly GCA_949316355.1. Taxonomy (NCBI): domain Eukaryota; kingdom Metazoa; phylum Arthropoda; class Insecta; order Coleoptera; family Chrysomelidae; genus Bruchidius; species Bruchidius siliquastri. The sequence continues at coordinate 12,424,667 of OX438532.1, read as the reverse complement.
GCGGTACTCCATCAAAAGTTAAATCACATAAACAGTGGTACCGCATTTTTAATTGCCCTGAAAACGGATTGAATGCGTTTTAGCACCGATTGATATGGTTAAATACTGTGTAAATTCATGTTTACCACAAAGACAAATCTTTTAAATTGAGTCTTCGTAATTCCAGTTGTTTCCTTTTTCGGCCAATGATGTAATTAGATCTATAACGCATTTTTCTCTTACGAGGAAGTGTTGGCGTGGTCACCTCGAGTATTTCCGGTTTTTCAACTGTTTTAACTGAAGTATCGGCTGGATAATGAAAATTGTTTCAACATGCGAATAGAAATGATGCAACTTTTGCTAGCTATCCTGTGGTATATTTATTATGCAAACTCATTATTATTGTGGATATTTGTAATAGATTTTATGAAATTAAATCGTGAAACTAAACCTTACTTCCACGCCTGTTGTTGTGGGAAGCACAGGCGCATACAAGGAGGGGGAGTAATAGGCCCCCACCCCAAGATTTTTGAACAAAAATTTTGTTTTTTCCAAGGAATGGTTCATGGTTAAGTGATGTTTATAAAAACTTAATGATAATTCGGTATCTATTCTTCAACATTGTATTGCAAATAAAAATATAACAGACCTATATATGATGTATTTCTATTTTGGTTTTTTTGCAGTCATTTCCGTTTTCTTCGTAATTTTAACAACTCTGTTTCTGGAAATAGATAATAGTAGTCTGGTATCATTGAAATCAAAATAAATTTTTGCAAACCTTGCGACTCAAAATCAGCTGCAACTTTTTTAACGATTTTCCAAATCGCGCCTTTGTACGTATCAGAGAGGGACAGGACGAACGAAAATTTCGCTTTGAAAAAACATCAGGATGCCTCCAGAGTTCAGAGAGTCCACAGTTTCACTTGCTGTTAGCTTTTTTATTATAATTACTATTAACAGATCCCTTTTTCAATTGCCCCAACTACCTCTTCGAAGGTATTACAAAAAATGGTGAAAGCATAAACAAACTTCATGCCCTTCTACCCCCACCCCCCAGACTGAGGTCTAGATACGTCCCTGGTGGGAAATAAAATACCTGTCATAGGGACATGAGATTAGTGAAAGTCGACCTAGGTCCGAATCTTCTACAGAAGGTTTCAAGCTTTTCACATTTCTTTGTGGATCGCTAAGCATTTGAAAAAACAGAACATTCGCCATGTTTCCACCAACAAATGTCGTACCATCTGTTCAACAAATCATTCATGAAGAGACATCTCAATTTTCTAACCGACACACGTAAATTTGCTATTTAGGTCATGATGAGCATAATGTGCATCTGACTGTTGCGTAATGCCATGTGTACAGAAGATCGATTAGTAAAGGTGAATTCTATTGATACGTCTTTGGCCAGTAAGCTTTAAAAAGACATCACCGCCTTTCAGATTTCATGTTTGTTCATATCAATCTTGATCCATTGCGTTTTATGGCCAATTCTCATGAACGATGATCGTCTTCTCTTTTTATGGCTAGTGCTTCATAGTGGAGCTTGTATGCATGAATTAATTCAGGAATTAATATTGTAGAATAAAATGAAATTGAATATAGTTCAGTCAAGTTATGGGCACCGAATTACCAAATCTTGTGTGGCCGCTGCGCCACAGGTGACAAATTTCCAATGCCACGTTCAAAGTTTGACAAAAAACAAAAGTTCCTCGAAAAATGCTGTGGGGGCTACAATGTTCTTTTCTGACCCCCACTCATTGTAGACTCCACTTCTTACAGTTCAGAAATTCTGATAGTCGTATAAATCCGTTTTGATTATGCAATTGTCAATCTACTACTCTAAGTGCACACATACAAAGTACTGTCAACTGTGAAACTGGATGGGACTTATTGTGCCACAGGTATAACGGTAATTAATTTATAGTAGAAATAATGTTGGGGCTAAGATCGATCTTTGTGGAACACAGCAATTATTATTGTTTTGTTAAAAAAGGAACATCAAAGCAGCACAATGAACGGTAATCCGGAGCAAAGGCGTCACACCCTCCACTCTATCATTCATTATACTTGCGTTCTTCTGATCTTATGGATGCAATGTGTTAAACGTTGATACATGATCTAGGTACTAATATAGTCTCGAATACAGTTTATTAAATTTTTGTTTTTGTATAGCTTTGAACTATCGTTTTCGGTTTTAAATTTAATGAAATATAGCGAAAATTGCGAAGCAAGTTGAACAGAACTTTACGCGTCGCACGCTAGAAGAAACTGGTCCACGCAGTTTGTCGAATGAGAGCCAATTTGAATCAACGTTCATGTTGTAACGCCGTAAATCCTTAAAAACTTCATAATACTACATAAAGATAATTCTGTACGGAAGAACGGTCTACCTACGGTCTACCTAGTTTACTCTATTTTTTTCAGTAGAAGCTGAAAGGAGCAGACATTTTAACATTATCCTAATGTCATGTGATAAGTGGCTCGCCAAATAAAATTTTTACCCAGTCAAATGTACCAAATACTTTGACCTTAACGACATATATCATCAACGATGAACAGACATCACTTGTCCCTCGTGAACACTCTTACGATGCACCATTATCTGCATCATTCCCGTCGGTTATTGACAACAAGTGTATCCACCATAGTAGTGGCCTGCTATAGACATGCATGTTTCGTCTATTGCCTAGTCTCGTAGTATAGTTAGTTAACTATTTGACTTCGCAAAAACGGTAATTGGTAGCGCCTCTTGTCGCGACACCGGAGAACTTTACGATTACTGTAAGAAAGCCTCAATTTTATTTAGATTTTCAAATTTAATTTGTCAAAAACCAGTATCGAATGCCCTCCCCCCTCCTCCTCTTGTACCCCCCGTTTCCCAATCGACTACAACCCTGGTATATATTCAACAGATGTGCTCTCACTGTCGACCGCCGAGCTACACTGACTAATCCAAGGAATAGACGAAACATACGCTAGACAACTGATAGAGATGAGAGAACGCAGCAGAAAGCTGATAAATACTAATATACGATTAAAGCCTTTGATCATCTGCTTACCACTAAGCTGAAAGGCGACTTCGACGCTTTGATGTGAAAGCTGCTGGTTATAGATAATTTTAATCAATATTGGTAATGATATCATTTGAAAATCAAGATTAATATTTGAACACTTAATTAGATAGTAAGCAGAGATTTTAATCGAAAATCATTAATGATTCTGTCCATGCGAATATCGCAACCTTTAATCGATTTTATTTTTATTTTCTGAAATTCTGGGTCAATAACTGTATGAAATATTTTTACTTTCGTTGGTTGTCACGTTACAATAACTCCACCATTTTCCTGAAATTACGTGCTTTTTGAAAATAGCATGAGTAGTTTTTTTTATTTTATTTCTAAATGTCGGTGGATTCTGTAATTGAAGGTTTTGGTGAGGAACCAGCATTTCCGGTATATGCTTTCCTGTGAAAATCATCAATCGTTGATGAGGTTTCATTGACATTACTTGTTGGCACTTTATTCGAATATTCGTTGTTCAATAAAACTAAATTGCTCCATTGAGCAATAGGCATCAACAAATGATTTCTGAACAAATAATTCTATTTATCGAGTAATGACGATTCCTCTAACATTTTTTCACATTGAACTTATTCAGATATTGTATTTGAAATAAATTTTCCGTTACTTGGTGCTTCCTTGTTTTCATATTCCCATTCGAGGCATTGTGTGCTCTTGATGTTTCATGGCGGATATATCAAGAAAACCATATCACTCATTTCCATCGATTTGTCTGTCTGTGTCTGTGCGCCAAAAAATGTTCCAACTTAGTTTTTGAGCTTTTCAGAGGCACTGATCCTCATTATTTTCTTAGAAGTGGTCATAGATGGTAAGTGGGGGGTTGGAGAGGGAGGAAAGTACGTTCTATCTCCTATAAAATTTAGACCCCAGTAATACTCGGTACTTGTTTGACAGCTGATTATTCACACATTTGCATACAACGCAGAGAAACAATTTTGTCAATAGAAGTGGAATTTTACTTAAGAGAAGTACATTTTCGCTAAATTTTGAAACTAATACCATTACGTGGGAAAGGCAGCGTTAACCTACCTAGCGCCAAATTTTTTTCTGTTTTAATGGACCCGTTAAGTGTGAAGTCACACATAAGAGCTGGGAACAGTGCCCACTGTCATGAGATAACCAGGAATTGAGCTGTTGGATTGTCGACCTTATGCATAAGGTGATTACGGTCTACATAATGACTGATATTACATACATTTAAATTTTGTTTTCTCCTTGACTTTAGAGGCAAATTGCTAAATTTGTATAGTTGAATTGCTAAGTAATGTTCATTCATACAGACAAACAATATTGAAAACGTATTATATTAAATAAAGAGATATTATTCAGTGGGATTCTTTAAACCAATATTTTTCATCCTAATGGGCAGAGTACATAAGGTTCAAAATAGAACGAACAAAAATCCACAATTTCTTTACGAGAGTGCGCGATGTAGTAATATGATTTTTGTGACGTCACCACTAAACGGATTCATTCCGACGATCAAAGGAAATAGACACGAAAAGATATATGCTGCATTGTGTACACTGAGCTTTTCAAGTGTCATTATCGAGTACACATGTTCCGTATTACTCGAGCGTTAAAGTAAATGAATAGGACAAATTGAATAATTACTTAACTCTGCTGATAATTTTGAAAGTTACAGGTGTGATGAGTCACTGCATTTGTATCCTTCCACGGTAGGCGGTAATATGTATACACTTTTTAAAGCTATATCCATGCTTGGTGACAGTATATTTATGATGATCCTTTTTCTGATTATTTAGATATCATTTTTCTCAACATGACACATGAGAACAAATTTTATGTTGTCCATAATTATTGGGAGTAATTTGAACCGCATAAGTAACTAGATTAAGATATTAAGATTAGAATTGATACTGCGTGATTGGCTGTTTCACTTCAGGAGTCGCATTTTTTGTGATGAGGCTTAAGTGAATTGATCCGAAATGTGGAAAATATTTCCCCTATGTTTAATAATTATATCCGTCACTTACATAAAAGCGTAAAAAACGCCTCACGTAGTTGATGGATGCCCCCTTACACAGCTTGCCAATACGCTGCATCAACTCATATGTATCCAAACTAGAGATCATATGTGCTGGACTTAGCTTACAGCAGGAAGAATACATATTCTTGTATAAATCGAGTTAGGCAAGTAGAAATCCCGTTTCTGCCCAGTCCTTTCACGGATTTCTCTCACTTACTTAGGCTCAATCTTTTCTTATAAATAGTACCAAGAGTTCTGTGTTTGTTTTGAGGATAATTATTTAAATCGTGTGGGAATCCATCCGAAACAATTTTTTCAACAACGGTACTTTGGTCGCCAAGCTGTTTGTGTAAAATAATTAATCGTATCTAAAAGAGGTTTCTCACAGTTGTGGTATAAACCTTATGAATCAAGTTAGTCCGAAAAAATATAAATCCCGTTTCTGTTAGCGACACTGTAACAGTTGTTGCGATATTTAACTACCAGATAACTGTAAAACGCCTACAGATTTTGAAATTCCCAAACGATCTGGCGAATTCCGTTTGCTGAAATTATACAAACTGGCCCAATCTCAGATCCATAAGTTGTCGCCGTACAATGAACTTGATCATGTGTTATGTATACCTGTGCCTGTTATTGCATTTCCGTTACCAGACCTTTTATGAATAACTTTACTGTATACCTGGTAACAGAGGCGGATTGTTATGTTATAAGGAGCCGACGAGCCACAACCCTATCTAAAAGATTGAAATATTTTGAATAATATTTGTTCATGTATCTTGACCTATATAATATAGCCAAATTAATTTTAGTGTGACCAATAGCTATCTTCAACGAGGCAAATTGGGTACAAGTGAACATATCTGGCAACACTGTTTGGCTGGAGCGGTGCCGCGGTTGAGCCAATAGCAGCTCGGCTCCGCGAATGTGGCTAACAGGAAGAATTATGGCAAGGAGGTGGGGTTAATCGCGTCATAACATGGGCCTTGAGCCAAAGCGGTTCTGGCTCGGCAGTCGGCGTCGCTGACCTGAAGTCTATGCAAAGAAAAAAGCAATAGATGGATATATATAATATGGCGGCGATCTGAAAGATAATCCTCAGCTGTGGAATTTAATATTTGAATTCAATTAGTCGATTTTGTAGCTTTAATCACCATAAAGAGTGAGTATTTCAATCACGGCGACAAAACAACTGCCGACTAAGCAATCCCGCGTCGAAAATAATAAATAAACTTGTTGGAACTATGACAGTGACCGACGACCGAGTCTGCTGTGCTGCCAACATGTGCAATGAGTAAAAATATAAATGTCTCTTAACCGGCATATGTTAGTGTTAGAAACGAAGGTAATATAATACAATAAATATTTTTTTTTGTAGAAAAAATATGAATTGTTCATTAGGACACGATTGGCAACCTTCAAGTAAACTTATGTATAGATTTCGAGTATTTATCTGAGATCACAAGTTTTTTTCAGGCAGTACGGTAGCATTGAACTACTACTATTTTCAATGTTGGCGTATGAGTCTATCCATCGATGTATCTTGCCTGCGACGCGTGCATTTCCGTTCGGGTTGCATAATTGTCTGTAGTGCGTTTGTGGGTATAGTTTTATATCGCGTCATTCAAAAGATGTATTTGATTTCAGAAAATCCTGTTTTGTGACAAGTCAGCTAACAAGAAAAAAGAGTCCAAAGATATAGATTTTTTTTCAAAAATATATTCGATGCTTTATTCATCCCTAATCATGTATATACCTATGAAAATCCCATAGCAAACAAGGAAAGATAAACTTTTACGTCCTTGAAACACTCATTTATTTCTACTAGTAACACAACAGGCTAATTTATATCCTCGGTTTCTGGTTCTTGAAAAGCCAACGTCTGAAGACTAATTGAAACTGACCCTTGTCACCGACCTGTTCCTGTAAATTGATACAAATCGCCCATCTAGGAAGTTTCATAGCCAAGAACGTGCCATTCTGCAAGCTTCTAGCCGTCCCTTCAAACTATCGCTGATCTCACTGCAGTGCGTTGAACAATCATTCAGAATTATTAAAATCACAAAAATCACGTACGGGTGAATAGAAATTTGTTTACCAACGTTCAGATTGCTTTGAAATACTATAATAAAATGTGAAACAAACGAACTGAATACGACCCCTTTCGACTACGCCACTGCACACGTAGGCGGATTTCAGTAACAATGCAGGTTTGCACCGCATAATAAATAGTAGTACTCGTCGTTGTCTGAGGATGTCGTACATACCAGTCTCTTTTGTTTTGTTCCCTTACCATGCTCAACCGATAAGGTCTTCTCTCGCATACAATATTCTGCAGGAAAAAACCTTTGGGCGGTTCAAACTGACAGCAGGTGATCAATTCTGAAGCAATTGACGTTCTTATTGATGGCTCAAGAAACTTACAAGCACTGCATTGCACATAGCAGGCTTCATAAGCTTTATTATTCACGAAGACGTGATAGAACTGAGTTTACTTTTCAAAATATGTGCAGTGATGGTGAATCAATCGAGTTCGGGGCTTTCGATCATTTTTAGACATAATCCGAAAAAAATATTTACTTCTACCTGAAGTATGATTCCTTGATTCTGAGACTCTATTTTGAACTGTTAACTAGATTCTAATTATTATCAAAAGTTGTGCTAATTTTTGCCGATAGCTAACAAACCTATCTTCCAAAATTGATCAGCTTGTCAAAATGAATATTTGGAACGATATCTGTATCTATGATTATTTCATATTTCAATACTTTACAGACCCTTTATGTGGATCAAAATCAAACTAAATTTTTTTTTAGGCTTGGCAAATCTATTTAGTTGCATCAGTATTTTATTATGGATTAAAAATGTAGACTTTCATAACTAATGGATCAATTTATTTTAACTTGGCCGTAGTTGGAAAATAATGAATGAACAATTGTACATTGCAACTGATACAGTTATCTCTTGACGTTAGCACTAAATTCACGCATGCAATCAAAGCTCAAGGTGTAACAGATGTAGAACAATGAGTTCACGACTGCTTTCAACATGCTGCAAGAACGCCCACGAAATGCAGTTAACTCAACATTATTGCGTCAGTACCCGACAGTACTGCGACCTGTCGAGGGATAAATCAGCCTTTCAAAAACGGCAATTATGCTTAACAATAATCAAAGATCTATTTCGTTCAATTGAATTTTATAATAGCAAATTCCCCAATTTTGATTTGACGTTACCTCTGCTTTGCTTTACAGAGCGAGATTAATTTACGATTAGATGTGACACATTTACATGGCATTACGGCAATGAGAAAAATGATATTTAATACTAATAATCACCAAAGCTTATGTTAATACCAAATATTGAGTACAATAACATTAAACGAATAAATAGCCTGTTTTACGTCAAATGGCTTACGCAACTTGTCAATGTGTCAATTCTTTGATTGTATAAATATTCTGTTTAACCGAATAATAAATATTGATCAGAGTAAAAGTACTGCCAACTCTAGGGTATCCTAATGTCGGCAAAGCTGCACAAACACAAAGCGGTAGACAATTCCAATCTTTCACTTTCCGATATACATGCATAATGATGTCCAGCGGTGACTAGATAATAAAAAGAAAACAATAGAAAAACGAGAGCGACTAGAGTGGATTGGATGGGACCGTACGTAGGTGAATGTTCGGATCGCCTTTCGTTCGAGATTTCTAACAACGGCCATAAATCGTCCTTTCAAGAAAGTTATTAACGCCGTTGTGAGTAAAACAATCCCTTCATCGAAATTATTGCTGATTGAAAAGTGGATAAGGTGATCACTTTTGCTAACTAGTACGTTCTCTAGGAATGAGTACGATGGCGACAGTCTAATAATTATATTAGAGGATAACTTAAAAATTTTCTGTCTGTGATTGAATTGTGCTTTTTAACAAGCTTTTATTATAAGCTTCATATGTATCTGTATGTATGTATTTAGCTGAATCTTTCAGCGTAATTTTCATTGACTGCAAGACGCCTTGTTAATTCCCAGATTTGTACCCGTATTTAGGACGCATGACAATACAATAATTTGATTGATTTAATCAATAAATTAAAACGACTTTAAATACTTGAATAAAAAATTTAGGATAGGATATTGTAAATTATTTGATACTATATTTTTACAAAAAAATATCTGTTTTTTGAAAATATACTTAGACTTTTAATTGGAAACTGAATTTTATACTAGTCGGCCTTCTTGAAAGAGGCTTAGTTTTTGAAGATTTCGATGAAGACGCAAAAATATCATCTTGAAAATTACTAAGCCTAAGTAACTCAAAAAATTTGTAATTTCATAAATAGTACAATAAATTGTTTACAACCTGAAAATTTATCATAGGCAATAAGATATGACGATACGATGTGCAAGACGCTCTCCTACATACATAATATTTCTCGCTATCAATTGTGGGAATTGAGAACACTCTGTTTCTAATTACCATACTAGGTTAATATTCTATGTTGCAAATGGACTTTTGTGTGCGGTTTGGCCTAAGACCGTTGCGAAACGTCGTATTTTGAAATTGGTCCGTTCTGTTTTGCATAGAAGCTGGCGGAAGGCCGTTGAAGGCCACATTCTGTGTCAACATTGTGCATTGTTGTGAGATTAAGGCAAGAAACTCAGAAAGGTATGGATATGATGAAAATGTATGTTATTCATTGCTGATTAAACAGGGTGTTCTTCTGACTCCGACTCTACAAGTCTCAAATCACACAGGATGCGCCTGACCTCCTTCATAGTTTCAATTCACTGCGTTTCAAGGTCAATATGAATAGTCATCTATCATCTCACAGCGCTTTTGGAGCGTGAAGGGCTTCGTCCATGCGAACACTCCATCGTAACGACCTACTAAGGAGTCTTAACAATTCGGAATGGAGCCGACTACTATTATTTTTGGATAAATTGCTAAAACAGCAAGTCTGTCTATATTACCTTAGCAGGAAAAAGCTGATTCTGTCCAACCACTGTCCACATACCGTGTATATGTAATATTAATGTACATGCAAGAAATTGTCTAGTTTATTACACACACTGCCGAGTCTCAAATCGTATAGGAAATATGCGACCATAGCAGCCGCGATTATGGATTTGAAAGTTGTAACCTTGTTTAAAAATACAAAGGCATAAAAAAGCGAAAAATGTTCGCGCTGCCAGCGATACTGTAGTGATCTGGAATGGTGGAATGTAGTGTTCTTCATCGAGTGGCACTGAGTCTGTCTTATAATTCGTGTTATATAACGTTTCTCCTTAACGATCGCTTCTACTAGCCGCCACATTTGGATTGAAAGGAAATCAGTTCAACGAGAACATTGTGTTTATGCATCGCGATTCAGGAAGAAAGTTTGAGCTGCGTATGTAGATCAATGATGGTTTCCTCTTTTTATATCTTCCGCCCGCGATAGGTGGAGCTACTACTATATTAGTTTGTATTGAAACGAGATAGCGCCAGCGCAGCGGTAGCAGCAAGGGAGAGATCACCCTGTATGTAAATGTGTGAGCAGTTGTCAGAAGTGACATCTGGGACGTCTAGATGTTTCGAAATTGTTTATGGAACATTCGAGATGTGATTTTTTTAATATGTTGAAGCATCGAGCCTGACATGGTCAGTCAATCTTCAGACGTCAAACAGTCAAGAACCAGAAATCGTGGAAGCTTATAAGTTTTGTATCATCAGTTGAAATAAATTAGTGCTTTGAGAAAGTTACAGTAGCAAATATATCAACGGTATTTTCTGATGTTGTCCAAGGTTCTTCCTTGGAACCACCGTGTGTAGCTTTTTAGGTAGAAAATTAAATGAGCATGTGTTCTTCTTTTTGCAGCTTCCGTCCCTTGCTATATTAGTTTTTATCGAAAAATTCAACGGTATTTCAAGGCTCTTTATTGGAGCCACTGAGTGTCGCATTGTAGGAAGAAATATGAAGCAGAGTATTATATATATCGTCCGCCCACAAAGAGTTAAGCAACCAGAATATTAGTATTTATGTCTTTTTTGGAATCACCATTTGGCGCGGTTTAGAAAGAAAGTTTAAGAAGCGTATATAGAACAATGTGTTCCTCTTTTTTCGACCACAAAAGGTGAAGAAAGTAGCTGCAATATCAGTTTATCCAACAGAACATCCGTATCATATGAAACTCCTCAAAGCTAAATTTTGGGACTGGGATATTCTAGTACAATATTTATTTGTGCTACGATTACGGAAAACAATATCTAGCAAGAGCGACAATGACGCTTTCTGTGCACAACATTTTTCTTACGAGAATTCTAAAAACAGTTTGCATGTATGTACATTCTAGTAAGAAAATAATTACGTCTGTCTGGTTGTGTGTTGGCGTGTTTGTCACCGCGTAATCTCAACAACTGCTGTATTCAATCTTGATCAAATTTAGGATATGGTGTAGGTATTGCTACTTTGTTTTTTGAAATACGCAGTTATTCCAACCTCATTTTTACATGTTTAACAATATTTTGATTTCTGAATTTAGGGTGCCGTTAAAATGCCTTATATTATTTCTTTAGTTCCTAATTCCATTTTTCTGAACGTTATCTATGGCATAAATAATGGAAATATTCGCACCAAGCGAATTGAAGTATGGCAGGTATGAGTCAATCTACTTGACTGCTGGAATTATTCTCAAAACCTGTTAAGCGCTATTGACATTTACATTTATTCATTTCAGCCATCGAAATACTCACGCCCAGTGTGTCCTAAGCTTATATAAAGTGTGCCCCTTTTTTGTTAAATTACGTGTTCGCAAGGACTTATTTCCCCCTACTAATCACTTTACTCAAAGTAACAACAAATTTAGCAAATCTAATATCAGCTGATTTTTTTCTAAAATTTTACATAACCTTACTGGTTAAGTTTGAATTAAATACATTAATATTAAATTCAACAGTTATTTTATAGCGATCCGTCCCACTTAAAACTCATAGTACTCCTGCCATTTTCAATAAAAATAAATAATAAACAGCTGACTGTATTTCGCAATAATTTTCCAGGATATTCATAACTTGTTAATTTTCATTTACGACATTACTAAAGTGCAAATTGCAAAATGCAAAGTGGTGTTTTTTGTCTTATTTTAGAAATTTCCGTCGACCCCCTTAATACCTTAAACCATGGTTCAGTCGAAAAGTGATACGATTAGACATGAATCTCATGTTCTCTTGGGGCTTTTGATCAATCATAAATTATAGTATATTCCCAAAATTTACTAATTAGTGGATTTCCAACTTTCCTACTAACGAGTCTCGTATCGTGAGCCACCCAGTATACTGACAAGGTGTTATTTCAGAACGGATCTTTTTCAATGAAGCGTGAACATGTGATTAGGAAGTTTGATAATAAAATAGCCACAGTAACACTATCATTACAGTACACCGACACTAAGAAAAGACATTTTAATTACGTTGCATTTGTCTGTAGCCAGTTTTATGTTGAAAAAAAACCATTTAGTCACTGTGAGAAAGTTCCATTAATTTGTGCATTGTACTTGTTACCTTGCACCTGTGCGGAATATTTCGGGTTCCAAGATATCGGATCCAAGTGATTACTAAGAAATGAGTTTTCAAGTATATACACTATGCATAGACATCAATGTTTTCTTTAGCCTAGACTCGTCAGTATAGCCTGGTAGTTCAACTGTAGAGAGCAATTGAGTGGTATATGCGTAACCCATTCAAGGGTATGATAGCAACATCAACACTTATCGTTGAGCACGGTCAAGGTCCTAACACCTGAAGTGGCGACAGTTATCCCTTATGACATCTGTTAACAAGGGTGAGTTATAGCGAAGATAACGGTTCATCGTAAGTAGTGTTTACGAAGAACAAGGATGTTGCTGTAACTTAGTTCACCCTTGTTGACAGATGTCGTGCGTGATGCTTGGAGTTACATGTTAAATGAGTATTTGTCTAGTTTGAAAAACATATAAAATGGTCCATTGGAAATTTTCAGAGGCTACGGGACTTCTCAGCCCGTTAATGTGAGAGGTGAAAGACACAAATGATTGGAAATATCTATTTGAAATTAATTTAACCTTACATCAATCGTTTTACAACTTTGCAAATTATGCTGTGATGATATGAGCACCCAAGAAAAATGACCTTTTCCAAAATGTCAAACTTTAACGACTCTTATTCCCATATTTATCAATTTTCCAATGTCGTGAAGATTTGAATAAAAAGGGCATTTTATTTATTATTGCGTGGAAAGTACAGCAAGACTAGTGGTGTACGAATCCGCTTAATTTTCTGAAATTAGAAGAAAGTAGATAGCTTTGATTTAGTAATAAAACATATATCCGCCTATTAAGAAGGGACTCTACCTAGAAATAAAAGGCGTTTCGCATAGGTTTATTTTATTTCCAGCGCTCAGTTTTTAAGATAATGGAACAATTTCTTTTGCACATTATAGAGAAACGTTGGTTCTATCCTCGAATGAAGCCCTTTTTGCAATTTTTTGTTGAAAATTTTTATATTGTCATGTGAATATCGACATTTTGTGACTCATTTCGGATGTTTTTTACCCTTTGGTGAACAAAGTAATCAAAATATCAAGGAAGGAAAGCAGGTGAGCGTAGAGCCGTCCTTTCTCAAAAATCTGCATAAAAAATATTTTAAATATGTTCAAAATTATGCGCTTCAAACGAAATAGTGTGGCACCTTACATGAACATATTTTTATCACCGATATGTCTTTGAGACAATATCTGAAATTTTTATCAAAACTTGAAAAAACGGCTTCACACGATAATAGGACCAACCTTTCTCTATCATTTTCAAAAAAAAAACGATTCATTATCTTGTAAAATGAGTGCTGGAAACGAGTCCCATGTTAATTAGTATATTATTTTATTATAAACGTATATCAACTTTTCTTCATTTTTATACGGTCTACAGTTGTTCAGACACAACGACGTAGAAAGATATAAAAATCGAAACAATATGTCATGAACTGCCCATTAAAAGACTTGACAACAGCCGGTTGCCAGTGGTTTGTTACGGTAGCAAATGGCGACAGCAGCACATACGGTGAATAAGTAATCAATTCAAATTTACTTATTTTATTCAATTCAACAACTTTCACGTAACAAATATCGTATATCAAGCGCACAATAAATGAGAATGCTATAATTTTTAATTGATAGCCTCCATTTATATATACCCAAGATTGAAATATCCATACATAAAGACCCAGAAATACAACCGCAGGAGACCTTTCAGGAGTTATATAGATGGCTATATGGGTATAACGTCTCCAACTGTTTTTAAACATATTATACTAATGCTTATAAAAAAGACTTAGCTTCATCCAGCTACTAAGCCTTTTCGTCCTTATCGTGTAGTAACATAGAGTTAAATTTTCATCGAAATCCAAAAAGTACTTCGAATTATAGAGGGGTCAAGGATATTCCAACAAAGTACAGACAGACAGTCACACCAACGGAAATGAGAAACTTTTTGTGCTCACAATAATTCTCCGCCTATTGTATACTCTAAATCTGGCTTATGGAGGGTGAAAAAATGTTCCAAAATTATTGTTATTCGAAATATAATAATATAGCTTAAATCTTAACACTAGTAATAGTTCATCAATACATTACTAGTAAGTATGAGCTTTCAGAACCAAAAAAATGGCTTTTATTTGTTAAAGTTAAAATAGGCATTTTAAATAGAAGCAAATAACTCGTTTGTTGAAAATGCCTGCCGGGCCTCTATTGTTGTTGTTATTGAAATACGCCTACAACGTTTTATGGTTTTAAAATTCATACTACACAGTTGTTGGTGCCAAACCTTAGATTCTTGAATAATCTATGGATCTTCTGCCAAACAGAAAACAATAGCAGTTTATAGAGAAAAGATAAAAGCTAAATGTTCCAAGGTGAACTGCTTATTGAGGGAGATTTGCAAGCCGATATTATTGCCATTAGATATATTTAAGTTTCCTCCTGAGATTAGATGATTTTGAGTTTCATTTCACTTGCTATGCCATCCCGCGAGAAGCATTATAGTAACGAAAAGTTTCAAACTCGTAAAAGACTACCATCCAGAGAGAGACCTTATTTCAGGGAGGGTAGCGTGTTTTTCAGATCACTGATGACATTGAAAGAATTTTGAAGTGTGGATATACAGGGTCCCGCATCTTAGCTCCCGTCTTCTGTAGCTCCGTTATCAATTAAGTTGGGATTTTAATATTTTGCATGTTGTATCTGTACCTTAGATTGCATTTTAGGAAAATACTCTCGATCATACAGGGTATCCCAAAAAAGTGTGACGTCATAATGACATATTTTTTTAAATTGAACTACCCATTCTTTCCATATTTGGGTGTCTCCAATGGTCACCTCTACTATCCTAAAATATTATCAAAATCGATGCGGTTAAACCGACGAAAAAAAATAAAATGTAAAAAAATCGGTTTTGCATCACCGACTTTAAAAATTGCTGGAAAATACGAATGGTGAGTAATTATCACATTTAAACTAGGAACTTATTGAGTAAGATGTGGATGTCTTGTTGACCAAGTTTGGTTGATCTAAATTGTACAGGGTGTTCAAAAATGACTGCCAAACTTTTCAAATTTTAAAAGACTTTTTCTTTCTTATTTTAAATATAAGCCCCCCTCTTTATTCATTGCATTCGATGCGGAATTAAGAAATAATACCACCGAGAAACGCCAGTGCAGCAAATACTAAGTAGCTCATTGGGCTCTTCACCAGGTCGAGCTTTCAACGCCCCGAACAAGCCTCTTCCAAAATTCGTTCTTTTGGAGAACCTCGGCGTTGTGGAATGAGACGCCGGAGACTTTGCTATCTGATGCAGCGTTTTAAGGTCAATGTGGATATACATATATCCTCGCGCAATGCTTATAAACCCTTTCCGTGAGGTTATCCATAAAAAAAACTTTTTCTGTCACCCAGTATAAACGGCAAAATATTAATCAAAACATCAATTTATGAAACTTGGTATCCTTCATGAACTACTGTTCAAATGTGGATCACTATAATTTGCAAACAAGTGGTCTGATATTGACACATAAAAAATAGATGTCATTGCCAGTCGATTATTATTTGAATTCAAATGATTTATGGAACAATTCGAGGTAATTTTTAAGCAATAACTGCATTTTCGGAAAATTACGGATAGCATAATTTGCTAGCTAATTGAACATTGTCTGAATATGAATTTGCTGTTTGTTCATAGGCATACACTGTTTTCTGAACGGTTTCTATATCAATTATCGCCGTTAGTCTGTTTGTCGGACTGTCTATCGGTTTTGTTCCAGGTAATCGCAGTAACTTCACCGATTTTGATGAATTTTGGAGAGGTCGTAGTAATGTTTCAGAATTTTTGATATTCTGCATTATTGGCAGAGTACTTGATAAAAACATTCATCGAGTAGGTAATTATTATTATATTTCCCACGTAATTGTATCAGTATAGAAATTAGGATTTGGTTAAGATTTAGAACTAAGATAGTTGGAACTGAATTCAAAAAATTTACAATATTTCTAAAAAAAAGTTCAGTGAAAATTCAGTAATAAAAGTCGCTAAAACATAAACCCTACAAATGAGTAAATTTAGTAAAAAACAATTTTCGCTCTGAAAATACCGTAGAAAATATCATATGGTTTAAATTTCTTTGAAACATCCGGAATGGATCGAAAAGCAACTATGTTCATAAGTCGAGTATATTGTGGAATTTCTGGTTTGAAAAGTCCACAGCTATTGACAAAATTATGTTTATCTGTTTTGAAAACAAAGTGAAATTAGTGAATAATCATCTATGTTTAACAAGTACGGTGGATTACGGAGTTCAACTCACACACTACAATTTTCGACCGTATCAAAAATAAAAAATGAAAATAATCAGGCTCCTTTGAAACTGTTGGAAACAAAGGTTGGACATTTTTTCTATATGTTTCTTTTTTGACGCCACTGAACTGGTATAGCGCTCACAAAAGTTTTATCTGGTATTGAAGGTTGGCCCAGAAACATGAAAAATGATTTGAAACGGCAGAAACATCCGAAAAAACGTATTATCTTAAACTCGAAATTTTTTTCGCAATACCTAGCCTAAGCGTGGGAAGTAAAACGCAGCTCAGCAACTGTATAAACGAATTTCGTTACAAAACAAAAATGTTCACATCGATTTGCCAATAATGGCAGTCACCTGTATACCTACACCTCATACCAACTAGTTTCCAGTTCCAAACGAACATGTCGAGAATAATATCAAACAGCATATTACGAAAGGCGTGGTTGCATTTTTTTCGATCAACGAGCTGCCGTTCTTTCGTTTTACAATCGACAAGGCAATCGACTTTTATTATTTTCAGCGTTACTGCGGCGTAATCCAGTATACAGATTGCTATTGATACAGAGTGAATTCCTTCTGTTGACACTGCACACTACATTATACAGTGCCTTCAGCCCAGAAGTAGTTCAAAATAACATCAAAAAAATTAAGATAAAATTGTTCAATTTACATACAAAGATATACAGATAATTTTTTCCTATTGCATTTAGCTTTAATATTTAAAGCATCTTTCCACAATGAAACTTTTGTATCACGAGTCAAAAGCTTCAAGTTTCGTAGTGGAAACGGGCGTGAGATACATGAAATATTGTTAAAAATCTCACGGAACAACAATATTTCATGTATCTCAGCCCATTTCCACTATGAAACTTGAAACTTTTGACTCGTGATACAAAAATCTCATGAAAAAGTTTCATTGTGGATCCGTACCTCTAGACTGCCAAACTTGACTGCTTATTATGTATTTCATCTGCTTCGCGTTAATATTTGAAATAAAATTTATGTTGTATAGAGAATTTATGAATATTATGTTTCCTTTTTTGTTAAACCTCACTTTTCAACCCTCAGAACAATAATCGATTGAGTCAAAATAAATATTTATGTTGCTCTTAATATTTCTGATTTTGTTAGTATCTTGTGTTAACGGTTTTCGATTGTCTCGTTAATCGGATGAAAAATAACAAAATTATATTTCCTAAATTTTTTCCTGTTATAAGATTTAAAACTATTTATCAACCCTTAAAATGCTCTCCTGAAAAATTAATTCGTTTTTTAACGTAGGCATGACCACTCGCTGAAAAAAAGTGAGGCTGTGTGAAGTACTGATTCGATCTATACTCGAGTCCATTTTGATGTATGGTTTAAACAAGCTCAAGGGCGGGCGGGCCCGGGCCTCGGGCGCAAAGTTTTTGGGGGTGCAACATTCTGAAGATAGAACGTGAGTAATTTAACGGAAAAAACTAACAATACTAGGGGCGCGAGGAGTGTAGCTAGGGAAGGGTTGGGGAGCCCGCGCCCTGGGCACAGTGTGTACGTGGTGCAAAATCGTGAATTGAATAGGCGGGAAATAATTTGAGTAAAGAGTTCTTCTTACTGCTCTTTAGGTTTTGAGGAGCGGATGGAATTCTTAAAGGGTGCACGTCACTCCTTATTCGTGGTGGTGGATTGATATGCTTCTGGTGTACATACCATTAATGCGGGTGTTTCTCAAGGATCTGACCTTTCTCCAACGCTCTTCTTACATCAAAGATTTGTTGGAAATAAAATATAATCCAGTATAATAAACTACTCATATTGCTATTAAATGCCGCCAAAGAGAAAAATGGGTCCTCTTCTATATTGGATCTACCCCCCTCTGCAATCAATTTTACAGGGAAAAAATCCCATATTTTTTTTCGCTGAAACATATTTATTCACAGAATGCATATTTTTATCAATCAGAAAAGAGTTTTTCATGTTTT
This sequence comes from Bruchidius siliquastri, assembly GCA_949316355.1. Lineage (NCBI taxonomy): Eukaryota > Metazoa > Arthropoda > Insecta > Coleoptera > Chrysomelidae > Bruchidius > Bruchidius siliquastri. The sequence goes on along the minus strand of OX438532.1, from coordinate 12,405,790 downwards.
ACATGTGTGCTCTTCAAGGAGCCCCTTCAGAGCCGTGGGGCCCATGTTTTGTGACACAGCATACACTGGAAACTACTCCCTTGTATATGAGACTAGATCAGTAAAACAGCAAACGCAAAACATTCTATGGCATCCACAGCATTTATTGTAAATATAACAACGATGATTTTTTATGGCTCATGTCAGCAACGACATGAGCATATGCTGCAGAAACGTGAACGGTCATATCATACGCGTACTTTGCATTTACTTCTTCGCCAGTTACCTTGAGGTTTTTTCCTTTTATATATGTGAACGCTGGAATGTAATTGTTTTCGCTCCGGTGATAAAGATTCCGAGATTACTGGCGACGCAGATTCTCCGGGGGCGGTTCAGCTTTCAGCGGTGCATTTGTCGATTTTCATTACGTTTAATTTATGATATATGGATCAGGGTGATTCAGAAACGTTCATGCATTGTATATCAATGTCATCAATTGAGGGTTGCGATCCTTCATCTAAAAGTTTAGTCAATTAGATTGATTTGATCAGAACCGACGAAAGACCCGACATAATAGTGTGAAGAGTACTCGTCACAGAGAAATCACCTGAAACCTGTGTGAACCACATTAGAACAAAATATTTGTTGGCTTTATAGAACGATTGTTATTCATCAATTTAATTCGATTATTGAATTTCCATGATTGCGATTTGCGATTTCCTTTCAACTACGAGAACATAGAAAACTGTAAACACGAAAAATTTAGGTTTAAAAATGTTGTGATTTTTTGACGTTTTACGAATATATATCACGACGAAGCACGTTATTCATTACTGTCGGTCTCTGTCTGTCTCTCACTGCGTTCAATAATCCTTGGCCCCTCTAAAATTTGGAAAGTATTTTTCGGATTGTGAGGAACATTGAACGTTTTTGAAGCGTTCGAAAATTGGAACGTGACTGTTGGGTTTTTTTGGCGTTTGTTTGAAAGCGTTCTATTTTCTATAAACATTAGGCCCCAGTCATTCTCTGTACATGTTCAGACATTGGGCTCAGGATAAGCTACTGCTACTCTGCAAGGCCCAGATCGGATAATTGCTGGAGTACTGCTCGCATGTGTAGAGGTGCGCTCCGAAGCACTCTCTGAAGCTTATGAAGCTCCTGGACACAATCCAGAAACAAGCACTACGTCTATTGGATGCGCCTGACCTCACAAAAGACTACCACAGGTTAGCACATCGGAGATGGCTGATCTGCCTCTATTCTATATATATTGACATGTCAGATGTCCCGCATGATACATCAAGAGTTGCCAGTATAACAAAGACTAGAGGAGCTCAACAGGCACACCCTTAACAGTTCAACAACGCCTAAAACGAGCTTCCTCCAAAAGTCGTTCTTTTGGAGAACCTCGGCGTTGTGGAATGAGATACTGGGCACTTACGATGGTTACGATCTACAGCGTTTAAAGATCAATGCGCACAGACATTCATCCTCTCACACTTCTTATGAAACGCTATAGGCCATCTACCTTTGCGTGAGGTTGTCTATGAGGAAATAAATTATAACTCACAACAACACAGCTGTCTTAAAAACAGAAACAGAATTTTGAAGAGCAAAAGCAACCTCGCTACTGAATGCATTTTTCACCTTTTCAGCCCGCGATCTTTTGCCTCTTGTGTCCCCCTTGGCGCAGCCTCTGATCTGCCTTAGCTACGACACTGGTTTATGTCACCTGATTATCTTTTCGTGATTTATAAATGTTTTCATACGTAATATTGCAATTAATAAAAGATTTAATAACAAGGATGCGAAATGTTATTTCAGGTCGAAAAGAAGAGGTGACCCAAGACCTATTACATAAACATTTTAGCACCTCAACATCAACAGTATTATCGAAGAATTGCCTGGCAATAAGATATTCAAATTAATTCACTACTCATGTAGATTGTAAATGCTCTTACTTCGTGAAACTCTTCCATCATGCAGATTATATATTTGTGTACTTGACTCACAGTTTCACAAATGAACTCTTTTTGTGACGGGTTTCGATTTATATTCAAATCTGACAGTCCGACGACGATTTAAATATAAATCGAAACGCGTCACTGAAAGAAAAAGGGTTTTAATTCATTGCTATCAAATGCTGACACCGCTATTACATCAAATGTGTCATTTGATCATTGGTCATTACTCAACAATGGCAGTATTTTTGATGTTTCCTTGGGCAACCACATTGCATACGGTTTTAGATCACGGGAGTCGCTAGTTTAGAATATTTATTATTTAGTTATATTAGTTCACATAGTGAGTTAACTAACTCCCATAACTCCTAACTGTTTTCTTTCTATCACGCCAGGAGACGTAATCCTATCTGCCAGCCTTTGTCTCTATCTGTTAGTCTGCCTGTCCGTATGTCTTCCGATTGAAAAATGTCCCTACTTGATTTTCATATGTTTCATACGTTTTTGATCAATTTGAATAAGTTTTGAACAATAAAATACATGATATATCATCTCAGGACCACTTGAAGAGAATTTTCGTTATATGATACTTCTCCTTTCATAGATACAATTTATAATATAACTGATTAAGGAAGTTTCTTAATGTTCTAATTGATAAAAAATGAAAAATTAGAATTGTCTTGCTTCATTTTCTATAAAGATTGCCGAAGCAGGCGAAACGTTAGTAATGTTCCTTAATGGGTCATATGAGGTTTTGAATATCGACCAGTAATACACGTTACACTCAACCAGATAGGTATTGTTAAATAAACATTGTTACGTAAACACTGCAGTTGCTCAAATTCTGTTTGCAATATGAAGCTTTTTTTTCAAGTTTGTTGCTCTTACTACGGCTATTAATCATAACATGTCGAGAAAAAAGTGTTAATATGATAGGAATATATTAATAGGTATTCAGGACAATTAATTTTTTACCTTGATTCTAGCATATTACGTAAAACTGAACCTCGATGGCAATATAAGCATGTCATAATTCATAAATGATGTCGTCTAAAAAATCGATTGTTTTTTGTTATTAAGATAGAAACGTTGTTAGTCGAAAGCACGAAGTATAGTGCTATAAAAACCAGTGCTTTAGTTTTCCAAACTCTTTTTAAGAGGAGACTCTATCTAGAATAAAACGCGTTTTGCATGGGTTTCTAATATTTCGTTTCCAAAGCTCACTTTTCAAGAAAATGGAACGATTTATGTTCTAAATGATAGAGAAAGGTTGGTTATATACTTGTGCATCCAATTATTGATACAAAAATATTGATATTGTTGTAAGAGCGCACGTATCAGCGGTAAAAATATATTAATGAACTGTGCTCAATATTTCGTTTGAAGCGCTTGATTTTGGAGATATTGAAAATATTCTTTATGCCTCTATGCCCATGAGAAGCACTTTTCTTGATATTTTGGTTACTCTGATTACCAAAAATGAGAGAATCTCAATATTCATATGACAGTATCTAAAATTTTGTATCAAAATTGCAAAAGGCTTCACACCAATAGAACCAACCTTTCTCTATCATTTGCAAAAAAAAAATGGTTCCATTATCTTGAAAACTGAGCGCTGGAAACAAAATATTTCAAACCCATGCGAAACGCCTTTTCATTCTAGGAATAGTCCCTTCTTAACTTCTCTATAGCAGTAGATAGAGGGCCTAAAATCCCTGGTCCAACATCTGGGAGGGATATGGGGAGTTGATAATGGAGTTTAAGCCAAAAATAATGACATCACACTTTTTTTCGGTTTGGGGGGTGGGGGTGTGTAACCTCCATAGCTTTCTCCTGGCTATGCGACTGAGGCTGAAGTTAAAAAAAATGCTAGCTAGCTAGCTGCTAGTTATGTAGCAAAACCATTATTTAATGAGAAGCACGTGACTATGTCCTCAGGTAGTGATCTTTTATAACCTTTGCAATTCGTTTGCTGTGACTTTGGAGACTGATGGTTGTTTTCAGCTGAATTGTTGAACCACTACTGATAACCATTAGCATATTCAACAGGTTTGCTTTGTTATGGCAAAAATATTTTCAATATTAATGTCGACATTACACTTGAGTTCATATGGCATTTGAGTGCTGAAAACCGGACAGCTAATTGAATTTAATAGTTAATGTAACATTCATATTCCTGTTTTCAGAAGAGATCATATCTGATAATAAATGTATTCAAGTTGCGTAACAACTTTTCTTCGCCATTATTAATTGATAAATATATTAATCCAGTCTTCATGTATAGGTTTATTATAATAAAAAACGATTCAATCTATACAAACTTTTTTAGAAATACTTTTTTTAAATCTTTATCATCCTGTAGAAAATTGTTCAGAACGCTTTAAGCAAAAGTTTCAATAGAAAAGTGAAAACTAATATGATCATCGGTGCCATCTGTCTACAAGTATTATAGTAAATTAGAACCACTGAGAGTGAGAGCTTCTATATAATAATGAATTATTATAGGATTATGACGACAGAACAGAATTTTGTTATACTTATTATTTTATATGGCATTACTTCTCTACAGTACAGAATGGTATGGTGTTCAAGACTAGTTTGTCATCTTTGAACAACTACTGGATTCTTTCCAGCTCTTTAGTATTAATTTGTATGTGCTTGAATGCTTGTGGGTAATACTGCTCCATATATGTTTAAATTGAATATCTGTTACGCTTAAAATCATCGTCAAATATGACATAAAACAGCGGTCCTAAAATATATCCTTGTGGTACCTCGCTATCATAAAGACGATGGTTTAATGTTTATTATGTATTCCAACGTAGTGTCTTTTGTTATTTAAACAATTTCTGAACCATTGTGGTGAGAAAACTCTAGTATTGAAGAGCTGTAATTCCGTAAACAGGTTAAAAGTTTTGTTAAATAGGAAATTCTGAAGATCCATCACCTTAAGTCTTTCTTAGTTGACCCGTATTTGTAAAACTCAAATTCCTATGGAAAGTAGCTAATAAAGCTGTACTTCTTCGAAATTGGGCTCAGAAATGAATTGGTAATTACTTAAACAATTCTTTGTGGAAACTCACCTAAGTTTCAATAGCTCCGCAATTGTAGTGAGTGATTATGAAGACCACTCAAAGCATTCCTCCCTAGAGAAAGGATTCAACCACTATGTCACTTCAAGCTTGTTCTTTGGCTACGAAAACCATATACAAATAAGTCACCAAACTAACCACAACAGTAAGTACGAGAAGTTCAAGGTACAACAGCAATATTCTCCTGATCTTGAGCGGTACTCAAAAATCCAAAGCCAACTTCTTCAAAAACGCGTTAACGCGAAAAACCGAAAAAGGTAGAACAGCGTACAAGCCCAACTTGATCAGCTTGGCGTAAGCCTTAACCTTGGGATTATTGCAGATGATCGCGAGAAGAGCACAGTTTTGTCTCATTTGAAGAGAAATCGCAGTGGTGTTCACGGTAGTACTCGCGCGCGCGGTCTCTTCGGCGTGATCTCACTTCTGGTACGATCGCCAAGTAGTAGTGAACTACTGCTGGTGCTTTGGGTACGTGTTTTGGGTTCTTGAGAACCATGGAGAGCGGCGGTGGTACCGACGGTGGTACCTCTTGCTGGCTTTCTATGCAAGCAGCGGCGGCGAAGACAGCTGGTATTAAGGTACTGTCTGGCTGATATGAGAGTTGTACAGGGCGATATTGAATTGGTGCCGGGTACAGAAAAATAAAATTGTATTGACTATTCTGTGACTTGGATGAATAAAAACAAAAATAAAGTTAAGTAGATTGACTCAGTACTTCCCACGTGTTATTAAGTATTTTTGAGCACGTATAAGGTAACCCACTACTTCAAAATCAAGTTAGGTGGGTTTCAAAAAGGTTGAGCTTCCTAAAATATTTTTTTAAGCGCGCCCCAAATTTATCAGAAACTTGTGATACATGTAACAATGAGATTCGACCACTTTTCAAAGTTGTTGAACTCTTGACTGATTGGAACCTCTAAAATCATAGAAAAAGGCACCGGTTTCAAGAAGTAGTGATCAGTAATATTTTTCGGTGACAAAAATGCTAACAAACAAATCTACAGACAGATCGACAAAAATTCGTAACGGATTTCCGTGATATATAAATCATAAAACAATTAAAAAACCGTATGATCTCGAATACGAAAATTTTCAGGATCACAAAACTTTCTTCACTAATAGGTGGGAAGTAAAATATACGTTTCAGAAATTAAAGTAAGTAAAACAGCATGTTTATAAACATTTCTATTGCACTTTTGAGTTCCGCGTTAAAAAATTTAATGGTCCATAGACGCACGACGATTTTTTAACAAAAAATTGCGGTCACTCGATTCTAAAAATCTTTAAGTCCCCGAATATTATTTTTTGATTATAGATGCCAGAAATTTCAAAAATATACAGAATGAAATTTGAAAAACGATTAATTACCTTAGAGATTTTGCCAATTACTGAGTTACCAATGGAGCTATTTAAAAATGCAATACCAAGTGGGTATCTTGATCATCTCGCTCCAAAATTTGATTAAAGACGAACAGGCAGACATGTACTTTTGAGATATATATTCAGGAAAGTTAGTTGTTTATTAAGTGTATGCTCTCCACTATGCATCAGACCTGCGATAGACATGTCCTAAGAGGCATCTTTTGCCGCATCAAAGCAGTCCAGGTGTTAGGACCTTATTATTATTAGTTGTACCTCGTACGGATTGCAGTGTGATCCAATAATACTCTGTAATATACGAGGTCACGCTGAAAGTCTTTAGAAATTCCTAATCTATACAAGTTTAAACAAGTTTGAGCACGCAGCTATTTTGTCTAAAGTTGTAAGTGCCTACACGCAAAGGCAGCGTTTGAAACCTTCCAAGAACTATGCAAGAGCCGTCCAAAGACTGGTCTGCGGGGTATTCAATGGCACCATGACAACGCACACGCCCACAGCGCCGCTAGAACATTCGATTTTTTTGCTGAACAGGGTGTCAAACTGTTGCCTCACCCACCTTATTATCCGGACCTAGCTCCGTACGACTTCTTCTTATTCCCTAAGATCAAAGAAAAGTTACGAGGTCGCCAGTTTTCCACCGATGAAGAGGCAATCGCTGCATTTGAGGAGGAAATTAGGAACCTTCCAAAAGAACGTTGGTCACAAGAATTTGACAAGTGGCTTTACCGAATGCGTAAATGTATTGAGGTAGGAAAAGGATATGTTGAAAACACAGAATAATTTTTTTTCAAAATCCTTGTAGTTTTTCTGTATCTAAAAACTTTCAGCGTGACCTACGTAGGTACATATTCTACCTCTCCTAGTTACCAACCTAATTCGTGTACAACCCCCCAAGCGACGCCTCTTTGCTTCTATAACTTTGAGTATACATCGTAAAAACGTTGATATCATTTCAGAAACAATCTTATATACCTAATTTGTTATAATTCCTTATAGACCATAGACCTCAATCCAGTACCGGTAGACCTCCCACTCGTACTTGTGTGCTAAATATTATATTGTTGAGATGCCGATAAACATGTTCAGGGGATATGTTATATTGTTGTGTTTCGTTGGGATAAAATGTAAGTAGTACAGATCATTCGCAACAATTGCGTACATTTTGACATCACTGAGTCTTGCTATAAACAAGAAAATACAGTATAAGCAGGAAAATAATATTTTTGAGAAAAGGAACAAAAAAGTTAACAGTTAAAATACCAAAAATGTCTACCATATTGTCAATAGTTTTGCAGCAAAAAATATTTTCAAATATAGTTCATCTTGATAACATTTAGTTTATAAAGCTGATTTTGGACTAGTTTCATGCAGAAGCCTATAACAGATTATTTTGCCCAACATTACTTGACTAGTCATAGTGTTCTTAAATTTGGTGGTGGTGGTAGTGGATATCTCATTCTAGATCCTATTAGCGCTGTTTGAAAATATTTTTGTTTTATTCGTAAGTGTTTTTGCCTACACCAGTTTTGGAAAATGGAATTCTTGATTATTGAAATTGAATTAATGAATATTGCAAGAGCTTTTATAAGCTTTCAAAAATATTTTTGAAATTTACTTTGCAATCATCAGTCACTCTAAAATCCCATTACAATCTCGAGAAAACTGATACAACTGCATCCGAAATACAAAGTCAATCTACTTGAAGCAGAGACTAATTAGCACTTAGTCATAATTTATGATCCATAATGCAGCATCTGTAGTGAAAATCGCTAATACAGAAGCGGAACAATAAGGCCATTTAAAAAATAACGTGCAGAATAAATTTATTCAACATGTTTCAGAAATATATTATGTATGGCCTTAAAATTCCTAATCCGCAGCTATTGAGAAAAATCATCCATAATTTTGGTCATTTGAATCGGAATTTGCGCACAATAAAATGGGTCCAACAAGTACAGAGTATTATTATTGAGGGTCAAGATTCTATAGACCATTAGTGTATTCCACGAACAACTAAACATTTTGTTCAACATTTCCTCCTCTCCCCCCCCCCCCATCGATGTTTTACACCGAAAAGTTTTTAGGAAATGATGAGGGCCTCGGAACCGGCCAAAAAGTTTGAACTTTTTTTTAGTATTCTGATTATCACTCCGCCACCATTTCCGATAACAATCGGGCTATCTCATCCTTGTCACAATTATAATCCACCTGTCAAATTCCTAAAGGTACCTCCCAAGCTTAGAGAAGTCAATAATTACCGGACAGAATAGAGACAGACAGACAGATAGACAGATCCTTGGTTTTGCGTGACATATATGTTTATCATGAGACATCACGAAAAAACGACTATCGAAATTTATCGCCGGTTAGCGTGGAACAAGCTTTCGGGAAATTAATCGCAAAAGATCACAAGGCCAGCATTACACAAAAATATTTCTGTCGCAGTTATCGCGTGATGTGTCAGCGACTAGTTTAGACTAGATTAGTTACAGCTTTTAGCATTTTGAGGTTTATGTGAAAAAACATTAATTTAACCCGTCGCTGCGCTTTCGGGGCGCCATAGTACAATAGTACGTAGAGCCAGATATATACATATGTTATGCTTGGTGTGCTCCGTAAGCCAGGAAGCTCTTGGAATGGCAGCATCCTCCAAGTCCAGATCACCTCTGGTCCAGGAATATGATGCTTAATCCAATCCAAGATAAGACCCTTACGTGGTTTTCTTGACAAGAATATCGACCAGAGATCATACATTGGCCCCGAACCCATACTGAGTATTAGCGGTCAGTAGTGCCCTTGTCGAATGGGCATGCAGTGAACTGGGGAAAATATGAAGGACGAGACACCGTTCCACTTCGTAGATTAGTACGGCATTGCATCTAGGAAAGCCTGCTACATTCGACACTGAAAAAACATCATGTTAGTTCTCTGTTGGTTTTCGGGGTCTGCAAAAAGGGCCATGCTTCGCCCTTCCCACCACTACCACTACCGCGTTTTATGCATTTTATAGTCTCACCCAAACTCGATTTTTTGTTATTTATAGTTTTTCAAGAATTAAAAAAATACAGAAATTGCACTGATACAAGCACCGACTGGAATACGCTTTGTAAGTACATACTGCATATTCTAATTATAAATAATTAAAATCAAATAATGGAGTGAATATTTTGTAATCATATTATTATAGATACGATAATAAGGATTTGGCAAAGAAATATCATTGTGTAATGTTAGCTAAGTCATGAAATATCTTACCGACCTTGTCACTATTATGGCTGAGGTTTTCTAGAAGTTTCCGACCTTAGGCCACAATTATGATTAATAAAACAAAAAAAACAATATTTACCGAAGTACCTACATCTCACGCAGTATTAATTTTGGGAATATTTATATCATACGATCTTTTGAAGCTGAATTAAAAAAATACTGAATATATTGATAATCTTCGAATCCTTTTAAATTTCTATAAATCCCTTTCACTTGTTTTTCCAAATTTTCACTATTTCCAGAACGTATCCTCCAAGTAAATGCACATCTATAAAAACCTACAAAAAATTCCAATAAACTGATGAAACTGATAGCTTTGCACGTGAAATATAGTCAATCAACTTGACGGCATTTTTTAAGAGCATACTTTCGTAATTATTTATGATCGTTATTCATTTTAAATGCAGTAATATGCCGTTGTAGTAGTAGTTAAAATTAACTACTACTTTAATTTACAATTTGTACGGGTAATTAGTTTGAAATATTTGAAATGCAATGAAAATTTGTTCTAATTCCGGATGTATAGTAAAAGTCCAAAGCTATCAAAGGTGACCATAGAGGCGAGGAAAAAGGGGGCGCCTGGCATTGGTCGGATGTTTTTGAAATTTGGTTTATTTGGTAAAACTCATACCTAGAGTAGCAGGAGCTGTTCTTGATTATACAGCTTCCTAGGTGGAAGACAGCTTCTGGGACGCCAACCTAGCCAGACCTGCAACATTGTTGATGTTAATTCCCAGAAGCTGGATGGATGATGACCCAAGTATCGGACTCCCTTCACCTCCATGGGTGGCACACCAACATGCAACGTCTTTGTATGTTTGCTGGCTATCATGATACAAACTATCAATAGTTTATATAAAATGTATAATTTTTTGGAAAAATACGACCGAACAAGGCCGGATTCGTGATCAGCGCCCCTCAGAAGGTATTCCTCTTTAGTTTTTCCACAATTTTCGAAGACTTGACTTCTATCTTGAGGCGAAAAACAATTTGCCCTCCCATTGTTGGACTCTATCCGATGTAAAATTGTCTGCTGATCCAATCGTGTCCTCAGATTTGCACTACGAGGTTTCGTTCTCTGAAAAAAAAAATGTTTTCTGAAAACATGGAAATGCCGAGGGGGGCGAAAAATTCGTTTCTGGCGTAATTCTGGGGCACTAATCACGAATCTGGTCTTTTTTTCTGCGACAGATGTGAGGGGGCCTGTGGAGGAACGGTGGATCCAAGGAGAGCATTCTCACGCTTGCCCCGCTAGCGAATGGACCTTTCACAAAATCTTAGGTTTTTTTTAATGATCGAGTTCGAGTTCAAGGCACTCAAATACATGAGTGTGTCAAGTATCTCACAGAGAAATCAATTTTTGTTTCACTTAAAAAAATTGTAAAATTCCTCGAAGGCTTTTTAAATGATCAAATTCGGAATCAGAGTCCTCATGTCGAGAATCTTTCAAGTCGGCAGATCAACTGTTTCGAACTTCAGTATCTTCAGATCGTGATTTAAAGTATTCAGTTTTTTGTCGCACAACCTCTTGAAGGGTCATCAGTAGTTTCATCATCTGAATTATCATTCTTACTGATTCATGGACATCTAAATCACTAGAGACATAAAGAAAATCTCCTAAAAACTTAAAAATTTCATTATCAATCTCACCTCTCATGTGTGATCAAATTGACCCCAATAAATAAATTTAATCATAAACTCGTTATGTGTTAACGAAAATGACTAAATTTTAGAATATGGTGACAAGAAGGATCAACAAATAGTGCCATACCGTCGAATCATGAAACAATAAACCATAATATGACTTATCAATCAAAGTTCTGAAAGTTACGAATTTCAGTCCAACCAGCTATCGATCTTAGATGCATTTTTTACACCAAACAACGTATCAACGTGACAACGGGTACGGGTGGTATTCGACCATCTTTTCACTACACAAACCTGTTGACGGAAGACAAATCTAACAGACGGTATGTAAATTTGAATTGATTAAAATGGAACCTAGATATCAAACTCACATTCGGTTATCAATCTCACCAAAAATGAGGCTACTGCATTTTTCCTGGATTTTGCCTATAGAAGTTTATATTTTTTCCTCTCATTCTATGTCCCAGGTATTTTAATTCACGTCCCTAGAATGTATTGACAATCTCTCTTTTCCTGCCTATGCATCTCAGAGGGTAGGTATACTCTTTCCAAATTTCTGTCTCCTATAGTTCGCCCAGCATTTATTGGATTTTTTTAGAGATTACCATAAATTTTGCCTTTCTAATATCTATTGATTAATCTCTGTAGATCATCACTGCACTGCATCGTCCGCATATCCAAAGTTGTTTACTCGTGTTCCACCAACTCCTATCCAGGGACAGATTGATCATTAGGCAGAGTAGGCAACTGCCTAGGGGCCCAGCGTCGTCTAGGGGCCCGTGCACGCACCAATAAAAAAACGTTCCATCAAACGAAAATGTTTTTGGAAAATATTTATGAAATTGTTCAATAACAATATTATTTTATTGCGATGCATGACAATTGATGAAATACTTCATACATACAGAACCATCAAGATTAAATTTAAAATAACCGTGTCCTGTCTCATTTCTCTTTCCTGCCCCATCACGAGACCTGAAGTAACCTTGTTTTTGTGATATCACATAAGTCACTGAAACAGCGGAATACCTGGAGTCGATTATCTGGTAGGTACTCACATTCCTTCATCAACTTAAAAAGACGTGATAGCATTGCCTAGGTGCCCTGACAAGATTGTTGTCTAGGGGCCCAGACAGGGTTAATCCGACCCTGCTCTTATCACAGATTCCTCCTTTTCCAAAGCTTTTTTGAGTAAATAATACAAACTACTCGTATATATCTATCTTCCAGCTCTCGTGACCTCTGTAAATGACCGTCCACTAGTGGAAACAACACTTGGAAAGGTCGAAGGAGCATGGCGAACATCATCCAACGGCAGAAAATACGCAGCCTTCGAAGGTATACCTTACGCTAAGCCGCCAATAGGAAACCTAAGATTCAAGGAGCCTCAACCAATAGAACCTTGGCCAGGTGTTTGGAATGCTACGATGATCTACGTTTGTCCACAGAGCACTCTAAATCCTGCCGTACCCATGAGAGGTTTGTTATAATAATAATATGATAAAAATTTATCTAAAACGCGGAAACTACATTTTAAGCAAGAACTCCAAAGGTCAGGACCTCAAACGACCGGTACACACATCCTCTCCTATACCTCTATTCCTCCACTATAACTAGAGTCTCTTAGAAAGGAAAGTAATATACAGACAAGTATTTTATAAGTGTATGCTCTCCACTATGCATCAGACCTGCTATAGACATGCATGTTTCGTCTTTAGCCTAGACTCGTCAGTATAGCCTAGCGGTCTAACAGTAGATAGCAATTGGGTGGTATACGCTTAACTCAAGAATGCTGAAGTATTTTGTAGTTCCTTGTCTCAGACATTTTAGACAAACAAATATTTGAGAGAAATACGTGAATGGGTGTTGGGTTAATTTAGTCACTATTTTTTATAGGAGAGGAAGACTGTCTGTATATCAACGTTTACGTGCCAAAGACAGAAGATGAAAAACCATTGGATGTGATAGCTCATATCCACGGTGGCGCCTTCATGATAGGATTTGCTCAGGAGTACATCGGTGATAAATATGTGATGGACAAAGACGTCGTTTTGGTCAGTTTTAACTACAGACTGGGTGCACTAGGTGAGCAAAAATGTCATATAATACTTTATTAACCGAAGGGAATAATTTCATCTGCGTGCTGCTGTCTTCATTCAGCATTTGTGCTATTTCCTAAATTGCGTCACTGGAACTAAAAGTAAGCTTAAGGTTTCAGAGAGACGGGACGAACGAAGATGTTTCTTTGCCCTCTTTCAATTGAGCTAAAACTCATCGTATTCATCTGCTTTATCTCATTCGAGAAAACATCACGATGCTTCTATTGTGGCGGCTCAGTACAAATGCAAGCTTACCTTTAGCCGGTTGTTTTTGAAAAAATGATTACTGCATCAATCGATGTTTTATATCATCTTTTTAAAATGCCAGACTACACTGTATCACTTGCTGTTTATCTTTTCCTTCTGAATTATAATTCTATTAATATACCCATTTCTGTCGCCTCAAATACCTCGACGAATGTATTACAAAAATGGTGGAAGCATACACAAACGCGTAATTGAACTGATCCGAGAGATGTTCTAATGCATTGCAACATTCTGTGATTCTCTATAGTCTATCTATATGATGTATTGTGTTTATTTTGTGATTTTTTCCTTTTTCCTATTTCTTCGACATCCTCTAGTTTACAGTTGTATACATCTGTATTACCAAATGATTTATTTTGTCCATCTAAAGTAAGCATCGCTCTGACGAGTCACAAGAAGGACGAAACGTCGGCGTCCACGCGATTGGTTTTGGCTGAACGAATAAGTAGTGTGTTTTACCTAACTTTATTCATGTAGTTTCAATAGTTTGAATAGGACGAATAATTGTAATACCCGTAGTACTTATGTATTATCTGTGCAGTCATATCACCTCTCTCTCCGAAAAGACACCACATTGTAATCATGTTGGACGTTACAATAAATTACATGTACAAACTCTATGCGATTGCAATATTTTCAGAAAAATGGTAGTCATTTTTGGCTGACCACTGTTTTTATAATTGGAAACAATCCGAGGATCATGCTGAAAGTCTTTAGATATTCCTAATCTATACCAGGCGCGTATCTGAGGGGGGGGGGTAATGGGGGTAATTACCCCCCCCCCCCATGAACGAAAAAAATTACCAAAGGAACTGGTGGAATATAATCAGTAAACATTTGGTTGATTACAGTACTGTCAGAGCCATCAGTAAATAATTATTTAAATACGCACCTAAACATGTAAATTGTTGCTCGGTATAGAAAACAGCTTTATTTTGTTTCTCTTATGAAAGATTACCTTTATCTTAATGAATGAGATTGTGTTATGAATTTTTGCATACTTGCAACTCTCGCCGACGGCGACGGTAATCTTGATCTTGATCTTGACAGTTCAAAAATTTTCAATTATCACCCGTGGTGATCCCTCTCCCCTCTCCTATTTCAAAGTGAGCATTACCTCCCCCCCCCCCATAGGTTAACCCTGAAAACGCGCCTGGTCTATACAAGTTTGAACAAGTTTGAGCACGCAGCAATTTTGTCTAAAGTTGTAAGTGTTTACACGCTAAGGCAGCGTTTGAATCGTTCAGTAATTGCCTTGCTACGGTATCGAATGCATCTAGGTGTTGACCGAATTTTAACGTGAAAATGGAACCGGGTAGTCGCGATTTTCGAGCCATGATTTTGTATCACTATAAAAAGGGACTAAAACAAGCGGAATGTCACGAAAGTTTAGTGAGTTACTTTGGGGACTCTGCCCTTTCTAGGGCTAACAGTTTTTAATTGGTTTGCTGAGTTTAAAAGGGACCTGGTCTCACTCGATGATGAACCTCACACAGGTCGACCGCCCACTGCTGTTTTTCCGGAAACTGTAGAAGCTCTGCAAAATATGGTAAAAAAAGATCGACATATAACTTACACCGAGATTGAGGCTTCTCTGGGGATTGGATCGGCAGTGGTCCGAAAAATCATTCATGATCACCTTCGCCTAAGGAAGCGGTGTTCCAGAAAGGTTCCACATTTGTTGACCAGTGAGCAAAAAGCAACACAAGAGTTGATTGGGCTAAATATATGCTTGAAAAATTTGATAATGGGCACATTCATTAGTTTGGTTCTTGCAGCCTCCAACGAAAATTCGTCGTTCCAAGAATGTTGGAAAGAAAATGGTGGCATCTTTATTTTCTAAAAGTGTATACATAACACAACGGTAGCCTCGTAAACTAAAAGGTCAGTTCCTTCTGAATGGTACATAACCAAATGTGTTCCTGTAGTCTTCCAAGAACTATGCAAGAGCCGTCCAAAGACTGATCTGCGGAGTATTCAATGGCACTATGACAACGCATCCGCCCACAGCACCACTAGAACACTCGTTTTTTTTGCTGAACAAACTGTTGCCTCACCCACCTTATTCTCCGGACCTAGCTCCATGCGACTTCTTCTTATTCCAAAGATCAAAGGAAAGTTACGAGGTCGCCATTTTTCCACCGATGAAGAGGGAATCGCTGCATTTGAGGAAGAAATTAGCAACCTTTCAAAAGAACGTTGGTCACAAGAATTTGACAAGTGGTTTTACCGAATGCGTAAATGTATTGAGGTAGGAGGAGAATATGTTGAAAAAAAACATAATAAAGTTTTTCAAAAAAAACCTTGTAGTTTTTCTGTATCTAAAAACTTTCAGCGCGACCCTCGTATATAACTGTAGTGTGGTAGTTTAGTTTATTGTCTATAATCTTTTATGTTTTTTATTTTCACTTTTATGTAGATAATTATCTGAATTAACTTTTTTTTTACCTTCCCAGGAGCTACCCGACGTAATGTCTCCATTAGCACCTAAGCTTTCAGACCTATTGTGCTTTTACTTCTATTACTCACAGCACCTATTCTAGCAGTACTGAACCCCGTATTAGTATTTATAAATTACCTGCTGCTATTTGATTCCTCTTGTGCTCTAGCACATGGCACTCACAGAGGACGTGAAAGGTAGTATAGCATTGTCTGCAAATAATGTTTCCATTGTGAATCCCTTGTTTGTATAGTTTCCCCTCCACGCCCGGTATTGGACCAATCAATGAGGAAGATGATCCCTTTCTTGAAAGCTCAGCTACTAATAATGATAAAAATATATTTCTGCAGGGTTTTTGAGTACCGAAGATGATGTAGTGCCAGGCAACAACGGCTTGAGAGATCAGACTCTGGCTCTGGAGTGGATCCAAGAGCACATAAAGGCATTCGGGGGGAATCCAAATTCTGTAACGTTGACTGGTTTTTCTGCTGGAGGTGCTGCAGTACACCATCATTATTTGTCACCCTACAGTAAAGGGTTATTTCACAGGTGTGTATCTAGTAAGTGAAAAGGGAATAACAACTTTCTATTTGCTTATATCTCCTCCCAGTCCTCATTGAGGTATTTTAAGTTAATTTAACTGATGAATATATGAATCATAGTTTTCGATGAATAATTGCTGGGAATACCTGTTGAAAAACTACAACGCCTAACATGAGGTTGTTTCAATTATTGACCAATGATTTATTTAGACTTCACTTCAACAATTTCACTAAAGCAACAATATAACCAGCTACATAGTTGATTTATCAAGTAGCAAAAGAATTAATAAAATTTCATTCTATGACAAAATGTTATAACGGTCATTGTGTTCTTCCAGAGGAATATCAATGAGTGGGACAGCCATAAGCAGTTGGACCCTACAAGTGAACCCATTGAAAACTGCGAGGACTCTAGCTCAAAACGTAGGCTGCGACTTCTCAGACAACCAAAAGATGGTGGATTGCTTGATGACGCGTCCCGCCTTTCTATTAGTGGACAAGACGAAGCAGTCCTTGCATCCTTTTGACCCCCTTCCTGGTTGTGTCTTCGCTCCAGTTGTAGAGAAGGGTGGAAATAGACCTTTCCTCAGCGACCACCCTTTCAACCTACTCAAACAAGGAAAAGTCCAAGACCTGCCTTGGATAACTTCAGTCGCTAAAAACGATGGGTTGTTAGTTAGTACCTGTGAGTTTGCTTTCAGTTATTTCTTCATTTTTTTCATATTCAGCCAGCCATAAAAAGGCAACGCCTCAATATAGTGTATTGCGTTTGCATAAAGAATGATCAAGGAGCAAAAATATTCCTTCTGAGTTTAATTCTAGATAGACTAGATTCTGCCACTAATGCCTAAGCTCCACAAACTAAAAAACATCATATATTCAGAGACTTTGAAACATTTTGTATCCAATCAACTTATTATTTGAATATGCCTCAAGTTTACAAAAATGAAGTAGAAAATAAGAAAAATATAACGCTTATGCGTTCATCTGCTTGCAGTGATCTATCCAAGACTACAAGAAACGAACGAAAGGTGGAATGATTTCGCTGGTCCATATGTTGTGAATTATTTCAATGCAGCTCCAGACACTTTGGATACAATTAAAAAGCATTACGCTGTAATGGATGAAGGTGATGCAGATCAGAACGCGCTTAGCTTTAGTGAGCTAACTGAGGTAACTTTTTCAATTTTCAATGTAACTTCTAAAACTTATGCTGTGGTTGTATCTCTGTCTTTTTACACTTTTATATACTTAGCAAGTAGAACTTTAAAAAAATTGTTCTAGTCCAGTTAATTACAACATTACCCCAGACGCTTTACGATATAATGTCCCATAATATCATTTCAGCTCACAACAGACAGAACCTTTTTGGTACCGATGCAAACTGCTGTGGAATTGCAATCAAGAGTAAACAAGTCGCCAGTCTATGTGTACCATTTCAATTATGAGGGTGAAAACAGCATCAAATCCATATTTGCTCCGGATGCGCAATTGAAAGGTAAATATATTGCAAGGCTACACATTTCACCATCCCAATCATTTTTGTGTCCCATTCTTACTGGCTTGAACATTGAAAAAATTTGAACAGTTGCCCTGTTTGTACTGTGCTTTTTTGATTTTCCACGGACAAACGGAGGCAAAAGCGATATCGCATTTCTAGATTCCTAAGTTAGTGAATGAATTCTAAGTAGTTATGAATAAAGTTCCAAACTCCAGTGAACTCTATATGGGAACAAACTCGATAAACCTTATAATTGCATTCTCGGTTTCATTAAACCCGTGCCTGATGTTTATCAATGCCTTAAAATAATAGCGAAGTCGAAAGCATACAAAAATGAAGTACCTATTTTAGGTATAATTTTCTTAATAATTAAACCGCTTTTCAATCAAACTAAAATAATGATGGAAATCGGTTTTCGTTTCAGGAGTATTCCATGGGGATGATATGATCTATTTCATGGGAGGAGTTGTATTGAAACCTTTCTCAGACCAAGACACAAAGTTGAAAGATATATGTATGGACATTCTCTATTCCTACGCTACGACAGGGTGAGTCGAATTGATGAAATAACTTTCTTTTGTTAATGCCCTCCAGTAATTTTTTTGTGCTGAAAAAATATTATGACTAATCTATTACATTTTGTCGAGTAGCCATTTAACCTCATAACCGAGGTTAATGGGCGATTTAGGTCATCAAATCTGGAGGGTGGGGGGACTGAAGCTCAGTGGTAACGCCAGCTCTTTGCTACAAGGGTTGCCAAGGCGAAGTCAACCGTTTTTCTAATGTCGTATGGTCAGGTCCAACAAAGTTCGGAATAGTAAATATATAACATACGAGGTCCCCAGAATAAAGCGAAAGAGTGAAAGAAGGTCCCGTGTGTTTTGGTTTATTTATGTGCGAATTAATTGGGGGGATGCTAATTCTGTTTCTGGGGGAGGGGGCTACTTCCCCAACTGTGTCCATGCTGAGGTTTGATAACTGAAATAATTCGTAAAAATGGGACCGAAATTACTTATTAAAGTGATTAATTTATGACCAAATGTTTCAGTATTC
This sequence comes from Bruchidius siliquastri, assembly GCA_949316355.1. NCBI lineage: Eukaryota > Metazoa > Arthropoda > Insecta > Coleoptera > Chrysomelidae > Bruchidius > Bruchidius siliquastri. Next base: position 12,386,562 of record OX438532.1, on the reverse strand, counting down.
CAAGCAACAACAACAATGGATGGGAACCAGTGAAAAAGGACTTTGTGTATTATGCTATCAATGGCCCGGATGATGTCCAAAAACGTACAGAAAAAGACTTTGATCGAAAGAAATTCTGGGACAGCCTAGGATTCATAGAATATGAATAGTTGTTAACCCAAAAAGATGAATTTATAGCTAAAACATATTAAAAAACAATAAACTCCGTCTTATTTTTTTGCCTTTGGGTATTACGGCTCCGTGTAGATCGCAGGCGCTTAGAGCGCTGTGGAGAGGAAACTTTAACCGTTCTGTGTAACTAGGCGGCTGTCATTCGGTGACATAAAATGCAGTGTTGCCATCTAGCTACAAATATTTAGGTATTCGCGAATTTGTCTAAATCCACTTATTTTGGGATTTGATAGTTTACTGCAAGTTAGAAAACATCTTAAAAAATATTTCATTAAGATATTGCTTTTTGCCGTATTATATGAGATTGACAAATCTCCGTATTCGAACCAGCTCCCATATATCTATATTGAAAAATAGAAGTATATCCGTTTAACGTATGTTCTGTCGCATAGGTACGTGAAGTCATTAAGTAAACAATTTTCTAAAAAATGACTTGAGGCAACTCTCAACGTATTTTTTAATTTGCAAAAGTTACAAGGATGCTGCTGAATAAAATATTTATTATCATACAGGATTACTCGGATGTATATGTACATACGTGACAAGAAGGCAGAGAACAATGGAACATATTAATGATTCTGAATGATCTGCTATTGGAGGATGAATTTCCATTCGTTATCAAGATATCGTGCATTTCATATGATTTGGTTCAAATTTATCATGTTTCTATCTTCACTAAATATAACGTTTTCATAATCGGTGGACATATTTAGTATATATGTCGCTTTAAAATTGCATATGGATTTTTTTTCAAATTCAGGTCCGAACTAGAAAAAAGTGTAGAATCTGTCATGAAAACAACACCTTATATGTCAAATATTGAAAAAATGCATTTTTTATTTGGAAAGAGCAAAAATATTTTAATTACTTATTTCTTAAGGATACCGTACATACTCAATGTTTACTCATTATAAATAGTAACTCTATCCAGTTCATGAGGATGTGTTGGTTGAATAAGGCGATGTCTGCATATCAGTTATCATCATATATGACAAAGACATCGTTCATTTTATTTATTCTTCTTCTTCTTCAATTTATAGATTCCGTTACTATATTTTTTGCATATTACATCAACAATGAAACATTTTACGTTTTAATTTTTTATTTTTCATTTATTCTATTTTAACATTAGATTTTTCTCTTCTCACTTTCCTTCTTTTATAAAGGTTCTAGTTTTATATAACTTAGATATTCAAGTACCTAGTATATCGTTTGGAATGTGAAGAGCATAATTACTGAAATATGGTAAGTGTGATAACATAGCACAGCCATGTAGAGCAACGTTGCCAAGTATAAACATAAAATATTTTTTTAATAACAATAATAATTTTCACAAGCGTTTTGTTCCAGAGTTATTGTACAATATATAATGATCTAAAAACGTTTTAATCACGAAATATCGTAGATAATAGCATGATATCTATTTAATATTTTTATTAATATTTACTGGTTTTACTACTCATGTAAAATCCTAGATTCAGTGAAAGCTTATTTAATCTAACAACACAGCCTTCGGCCGCGGCCTTTTGACGACTACACTAGTGCTCCCTTGCGGTCGCGGTGCCGAACTCGTCAGTTATGGACGAGGTTATGTCGCGACAGCTATCGTAGTCCGCAGAAGGGAAATATCCTGAAATCAATGGTCGACGATCATGGCTGAGGAGCTGTTAGTGGTACTAAACCGTAGCGAACACACTGGATTCGGTTTCAGTCTCCTCGGCGAACCCGGTTTGCCTCCCATCATCTACAATATTCTGGAGGATTCGCCAGCTGCGGAAAGCGGAGAGGTAGGCTATGGATCCATGGCTAGGCGGATGAGTGTGATACAGTTATGGTGTTTATTTAATTGTTCTGATACCAATGCGGGCATCTCAGAGTGCAATTTATCAGGAATGCATTAGTGGCGGTCTGTGAGCGGAAATTAACAGCCAGAGTATTTTCATTTCATGTAAATTCCCGTTTTTCTGCTTGTATCTCCTGTGACATCTGTCAAACTGGTTATGGGTTATCAGTTGTTTTGAAAAGAAAATTCTGCGACCTCAGCTCATAGCAATGTGATTTATAGCAAATTACTGCCATTAAGTTTTCCTTCGTCTTTTATTTCATCTTGTCACACTGTTCTAAGTAGTCGATAGTTTGTTGAGACGCTTTTTCAGTTTGGTTACGACAAAAAATTACTGTTATGTTAAGTGAAAACATGATTTTGGTAAAATTTGAGTAGGTATTTTAGGCATTTGCAAGACTTGTTTGTATTCATGTGGATTAGAGTCTTGGAAAAGCTTTAGGTTTGAGAGTTCTAAGACTGCCTAATGGTTCTGTTTTTCATATTGATTCTTATTGAATGTGACAATTTTTTTCAATAGATAATAGGTGTGTAATTAGAAAATATTTAAAAACAAAATCCTTCATCTGTGTTTGTTATGTCAAACAAAATTAATTAAGTGTAAACAAACAACAATAGCAAAGTTGTTGTATGACTCACTTCTTTCCTGATGGATCCATAAATTGCATAGTTGGAAGTAGATAAGACAGGGTACCTCTACCTATCACATATCTGTTTTGGCATCCTGTGTTTTATCATAGTAATATTGGGTCATTATTTGGTTGTAGATAATATTGAAGAAAAATCTACCTGGTAACTAGTTGTATTTGCATATTTTTTAAATTAAATTAATTAGTTTTTGGAATAACAAAACAGTTATTATGTTCCAGTACATGAATACTGCTACTTAATTTCTATAATGTATGTTGATTGTGTTTGAGGGAAATTATTTTTTTTCACTACATTCTCTTAAGAAAAATATCTGCAATTAGAACATCAGGTTTTACTAATAAAAGTATCAAATCTCTTACACATTTTACTTCAATTTTCAAACAGCTTTTAGATGTCAATTTCAACACAAATGTGTTGTCCTGAAATCAGTTAGTCTTTTGAAGTATATTTGAATTTACTTTCAAAATTCAATCTTCCATAATATGTTTATATAGATTGTAGATATTCTTACTTTGGTGAAACTCCATCATTCAGATTTAAAATAATATCTTCATTTATATTAAAATATGAATCAAAATGTGTCACTGAAAAAAAGGGAGTTTTATTTTTGAAGCTTTGTGTTCAAATACAGTTTCTTATCTTTTCATATGTTCTACTGTCTACTAGTTATCTATAAAACTGCCGAGTTACTGAACTACTGCTTAACACTTCTTTTGAGAGTATATAACAAGGGGATGACCTCAGTTAAAAATGTAATCTGTTAAAATTATCAAATTCTATTCATTTTCATCTCAGTAAAACTGTTTACATGTAAATTATATATCTTCATGCTCATTATTGTTTGTTTCAGGTTCAAGTTGGTGATGTAATTTTAAAAGTAAATGAAACTGATGTTCTAAGATATAGCACTAAAGAAGGTGAGTGTATAGGCTGTTTTGCCATTATTGTATTTAACATTACCCTGATTTAACCAAGCATAGCACCTCAGCCATTTACTATTTTTATGTGATTAAAGTTTTTTCTTTTCCATTATGCCTTTTCCCACCAGTCACGCTTTATTTACTTATTAACACTCATTTTTTGCTTTTTCAGTTTTAAAATGCCTAAGGTTATCAACTGATCCTGTCACACTTAAAATCAAACGTGGTAAGACACTTCTGTATCAGTATATTATCTGCAGCATTTATGTTGGTAATAGGTCATGTATTTTTAAATAATGCTTACTAATATCCTTCCTATCATTCCACTACTCATATTACAGCATTACTATCAATAATGATAGTACTTACATAATTTTTTCATATTAGTTATCAAGGCCTTTAGGGTTATGAAAAATATTCTATATCTCATCAAAAAATACTGAAAATCCATCATGCAAAGGAATTGTTACTGGCAAAATTCCTTACTACGGAATGGTTGATTTGAAAACTGGCACAGCACTCAGCTAGAGCAAATTAAAAATGTTACCTACAAATCATATAGAATATTTCCAGTGGAAAATAGAAAATGTCTAAATTATTTCATCAATCAAAAAATGCTTATTCTCACTTTCTATCTTTCAACTCCATTAAAATTATTGAATAATATATACAAACTTATTTATTTTTGTGGAGCATTGTATATATTATCTAAACTATATATCTCTTGCTCTGCTTATAATGGAGAATTGTTTCTACCAACATTCATGCTACAGATTAAAATATTACCAGTATGTATAGTTGCTTATAGTGTATGATGTGTTGAAGACAAACTCCATTGTTATGAAAAACAAAAATATTTGTCGAAACATACAAAAGTCATCAATAACAGTTTCATTTGATCTATGATTTTGTAGTTGACTTCATGAAACAAGTAATTATTCATTCTCTAAAATAAGGCCTTAATTCGTTCAGGTAAGTGGCTATCATAGCATGTAAAAATGTATAATCTTGTAATTCCACAATCACATGTTCTGTATCTCACAATTTTTGTTGAATACACACACTGTTTATGTAAATATACATACATGCAGCTTATTTTACAGATAATAACAATTATGCTTGCATACTATATAATGCCACAGTGAATATTTTATATCCATTAAAGCCATCAATAATTTTTTGATTTACATACCATTAAAACTGAGTTAACCTCAGTCTGCAAGCATTTTTCATGTAGGCCATTGAAAATTGATATATCTTTAAAAATAAATGAATATCATGATTTTGATTAATTTAAATTTAGTTAAGTTAAGTTTCTCCTTTCTGTTGTTTCCCCCTCAAAAATTATGAAAATGAAATTACTGAAAATGAAATGTTTTTAGTAAGAAATTATTCATTGTCAGAAACTATAATGTAGAAAGCTATGGTCAGCTTACTTCTGAAGGAACTGTACTGAGAGGCGCTATTGAATCTAGAACCTTTTTTTCACTGTAAAAGTGATTTTTTTTCTCAAATTCATCCATGATTTATTTCCTGACAAGTAATTATTGCTTACTGAAAGCATTTTATACAGTTACATACAGTTATATTATTTCCACAATATTTGAGGAGGAAAATACACATAGTGTAACCTGTCTAAGCAGACATTTGCAAGTGTCATGTACAAAACCAGACCAAAAAATCTTTTAAAAATTCAGATATGTTTCAATGGAGCAGAAGCCATCAATAGAGTACTTGGATTAAAACGCGATGTTGGCATGGTTTTTGCGTCAAATGTATGGTTTTGAATTTATATGCTTCAATTAAGAATGAGTGATTCAACATGAGGTTCATGTAGGTATTATAAAATAAAATATTTGTAATCGAACGAAATCAATGAAATTTTATTTTAAATCTAAAAATCATCAGTACCATTTATTTCTTGATTATTATGTCGTTCAAATGTTGGCCGCGACTACGCTTCACGTGGCCCATTCTGAAATGCCAATTTTTAACCACTTTTTGAAGCATTGGGATCGGAATCTGGCCAATAATGCGAGTGGTGTTAGGTTTCAAGGCCTCAATGGATTCTGACTTAACCATGTAGACTTGAGACTTTACATAGCCCCAAAGAAAATAATTCATAGGTGTCTTATCCCTCGATCTATGTGGCCAATACACCAGTCCAAAACGTGAAATCAAATCAATTCTTTCTCGTGCTGTATGGCTCATAACGCCATTCAGTTGAAATCACATATCTCAGACATAACAGGCTTGATTTCAGGTAGCAAAAAGTAAGTAATCATGGTGCAATATCGATACTGATTCAAACCATAATGGCAGCTTAACCCTAGCGCTCTTGATCTGACAAAACAGTTCTATTGCAAAACGGACCTCACGTTGAATCACCCGTTATAATAAAATATTCATCTGCTCCTTTATCATTCGTTTTCAACATTTGTCACGCGCACGCGTAGATCCGAAGATCAAGGCGTCGGTGTGCAAGCACCTGCTGAACTCGGTGGGCGGCGGTCCAGCAGCGGGCAGTGGGGGCGGCGGCGGCGATAGCGGGGTAGTCACCCCAGAGAAAGCGCCCAGCAAGATCCCGGTAGCGATACACTCTAGCCTGAGGCCGGAACCGGCCGTGCATCGTCCGACGATCAATAACAATCAATCGCCGCTACAACAGCGACATCTGGAAGGCACTACGAACGGGAGCTGTACGGAACAGGTAAGTGGCTTGTGAGTAGAATTGTTAAAGAACAGCAAAATCCCGGAACAGGTTCCAACAGTTCTGTTATCACCCAAGAACACGTTTTTTGAACCGGTTTAGCCGTTCCTATCGATCCCTTGTTTGCTTCATAGACCTGTGACTCTGCTTTGTATCTTGTCCAAGGTTATGGAGACTCATTAACGTGACCCGAACAAAAAAAAAAACATCATTAATGATCGCCAATATGGCTTCCGTATGCATAGATTCTCGGGGGATCTTCTGGCCTACGTTACCCTCATGTGAACAGAGCGATTGAGCTTCATGGAGAGTCTCTAGTCGTCGCTGAGACTTCTGTTCAAGTTTTATGCCCATGGGTTGCCACCAGGTCTATACCAGTGGTTGGATAGTTTCCTCAGGGACCAGTATTTACATGTGGCAGTGAAATGATTTGCTTCTGATTTATTCACTATCAACGCCTGTGATCCATTGTGTTCCTTTCACCAACGCTATTCTTGCTGTACATCAAAGAACTGTGTTGTAATGGAAGTACGAGGGTCACGCTGAAAGTTTTTTTTTAACTTTATTGTGTTTTTTCAACATATTCTCCCCCTACCTCAATACATTTACGCATTTGTTAAATCCACTTGACAAATTCTTGTGACCAACGTTTTTTCGAAAGGTTGCTAATTTCCTCCTCAAATGCAGCGATTGCCTCTTCATCAGTGGCAAAATGACGACCTCGTAACTTTTCTTTGATCTAAGGGAATAAGAAGAAGTCGCACGGAGCTAGGTCCGGAGAATAAGGTGGGTGAGGCAACAGTTTGACACCCTGTTCAACAAAAAAATCTAGTGTTCTCAACCATTTTCTTTCCAACACTCATGGAACGACGAATTTTCGTGGAGGCTGCTCACTTTCAAAGTACCAAACTAATAACTGCTGTATAGTTTCGTAATTATAATGATATAACCATGTTTCTTCTCCGGTTACGATATTAAAAGTGTTTTTACTGTGCCCATTATCAAAATTTTCAAGCATGAACTTAACCCAATCAACTCTTGTTGCTTTTTGCTCACTGGTCTACAAATGTGTCACCCATCTGGAACAACGCTTCCTTAGGCGAAGGTTATCATGAATGATTGTTCGGACCGCTGCCGATCCAATCCCTAGAGAAGCCTCATTCTTGGCGTAGGTTATATGTCGCTCTTTTTTTACCATATTCAGCTTCTACAGTTTCATCAGTGGAAAAATGACGATCTCGTACTTTTTCTTTGATCTTAGGGAATAAGAAGAAGTTGCACGGAGATAGGTCCGGAGAGTAAGGTGGGTGAGGTAACAGTTTGACACCCTGTTCAACAAAAAAATTGAGTGTTCTAGCGGCGCTATGGGCGGGTGCGTTGTCATGGTGCCATTGAATACTCCGCAGACCAGTCTTTGGACGGCTCTTGCATAGTTCTTGGAAGACTACAGGAACATATTTGCTTTTATACCACTCAGAAGTAACTGTCATTTGATTTTCCAAGGCGACCGTTATGATGTATCCACTTTTAGAGAAAAAAATGCGACCATTTTCTTTCCAACACTCGTGGAACGACGAATTTTCGTGGAGGCTGCTCACTTTCAAAGTACCAAACTAATAACTGCTGTTAAGTTTCGGGATCATAATGATATAACCATGTTTCGTCTCCGGTTACGATATTAAAAGTGTTTTTACTGAGCCCATTATCAAAATTTTCAAGCATAAACTTAGCTCAATCAACTCTTGTTGCTTTTTACTCACTGGTCAACAAATGTGGCACCCATCTGGAACACAAGCGAAGGTGATCATGAATGATTGTTCGGACCGCTGCCAATCCAATCCCCAGAGAGGCCTCAATCTCGGTGTAGGTTATATGTCGATCTTTTTTACCATATTTTGCACAGCTTCTACAGTTTCCGGAGTCACAGTAGTGGTGGACCTACCAATTAAAAACTGTAGCCCTAGAAGGGGCAGAGCCCCCAAAGCAACTCACTAAACATTCGTGACATTCAACTTGCTTTAGTCCCTTTCTATAGTCAGCAAAATCATGGCTCGAAAATCGCGACTATCCGGTTCAATTTTCACGTTAAAATTCGGCCAACACTTATATGCATTCGAGACCGTGGCAAGGCAACTACTTAACGATTCAAACGCGTGTAAACACTTACAACTTTAGACAAAATAGCTGCGTTTTCAAATTTGTTTAAACTTGTATAGATTAGGAATATCTAAAGACTTTCAGCGTGACCCTCGTATAGCATTAATTATACTTTTTAATATACTTGACGCATTTTTTGCTTTAAAACGTCTCTGAAAGCCACAATATAATCGTATAAAATATATTACTTCAAAGCGAGATAATATTCGCCGTAATCATGTAATATACCTTTTATCACTGAACCTCTTGCATCATATTTGGACAAGCTACATAAATCTAGTAATATTCGGTATGTAATTAAAATTGTTTGTTGCAATAAAAACTAAACCATGCTTAGTTATCAGACAAAAAAAGGAAAATACCGTACGTTATACGAACAAAATAATACGGAAATTCGTATCAAGATAAAAACAACTCTGATACATTTTTGTAGTATTATAAATTTAGGAAAAACAACGCAAGCTCCTGAATTAGCTGGTGTAGTAAATCTGTATGCTATCTACTATATAAAATAGGTTATTTAATGATATTCATATTAATAGCTTTATACTCCTATACACCGTACTGGTGGAATAAAGAATAATTGTAATTCTTATGAAAACATAAAAAAAATAAAACCTCAAGCAGAAGTTCAATCAACCCTTGTTCTTATTGCCAATTGTGCCATAGAACAAGTAGAGTTGAACTGGCTTCAAGTAACAGGCACAATAAAACAGTTCAGCTTTTAGATATTAATTCCTATCAACAGGTAGTATTTCCCAAATGATTTGGAAACCATTGATTATGTACTCATTTTTAATATATAAGCAAAGTTTTATAGTAATTGTCTGGGACGACATGGGCGTTCACTAGCGACCGGCTTCGCGTCTCCTCGCCTTGCACAGGTCAGGAGGTGGTCGAAGTTTTCTCTGCTTAGGATTAGTTACGAAGATATCATTGCCTCAGATCCTGTCATTCCTTCAAAATATCTTATTTCAGGAGCCACAAGTGATCAACAATCAACCGAAGTGCCGACAACCAGAGAATAACGAACGGTTACAATGGCAACCGTTGTCATCGAATGAAGCCAACAACATGAAACCGGTCTCACAACAACAGCAACAGCAGCAACCGAAGTTCGAAGCGTACATGATGACTGGGGAGCACATACTCAACATATCCAGGATCCCTCAGACCACGGCAGCCATACTACCTAAACAACAGAAAAAAGTAAGATGCAGATTCTTTTGATCATTTTTCGAAACCTGTAGACAACGTCGATTTTTTTTTGACCTTACATTGTCTACGGGGATCTTAAGGCTTCGTTTTCACGGGACTGCTTTGTTCTGCGAATAAATCTGTGAAAAACAACGAACGCGAATTGTACTTGTTTTCTTCAACATTTTGAAACATACGCAAGATTTCATAAATATATACGCAGACATTATATTCATGTGGAGGTAAAATCAAGAAAGAAAAGAAAATGGACAAAATGGAGGAAAAATTAATCAGTCATCAAAATACCATAAATTAGGGATATGTTTTCACTTCCGTTGCCGCTTCTTTTTGATGAATGATTTTTTTCAATTCCCTTCTCGAACCTGCCCTTATCGAATCATTATTTTTTGTCACATTTTCTTTTATTGTATTATTGTGTTATTAATATTGCTTTATCTTTTCTAATACGATAACTGTATTCGCGAGTTCAACGGAGAATACATTTCTATGAATCGCTATAAAAACATTCCTCTAATCTTGTGAAGCTTCTACATGTTTTATTTGGAAAAATACAAAAAGCGCCACGACAGTACAAATTTGCATTCATTTAAATTGTTTAACACACATTTCAGATTTTCTAGAACTGACAAGTTCGTCGAACAAATTCGACGGACAAAATCAGTCTGAGCCGGATTGTTTCCATCAGTTTTGTGTACGACGTCAAACGTCAGACTTCCATTTTGCGTCGTTTTTGATCGAACAGAACCAAACAGTCCCATAAAAATAACTGCGTCCTTTCACAATTTTTGGTTTCATGGCGTTTCAACCGATGTGCAATCGTTGATCGTCTGCAGATTAAAAAAAATGGCAAATCCAAATATGACTAGTTATATAACGATACTAACATTTCGGCTGCTTCCGCAGACTTTATGAAAATATAGCAGATGAAAAAATAAAATTTATCAAATTACAAATTTGTATTGAGTATAGATGAATATGGTTATAACGACAGTCAGTTATTATTATATGTTACGAATGGTAAATAAAATAAATTTACATATTTTTATTATTATTACCATAATTTTAAAGCATTTTTTCTTTCAGGCGGATAACCCTCGGTATCACAACAGTCACACGCACCACATGCGGGGTGCGCCGCCCCCGTTCACCCAACACAACTCGCTGCCGAACAGTCCGAACGAGCGGGAACTGGGGCACCGGGGGACGGCCGCCTCCGGAGGCAGGCACTCTGCGGCCGCGTCTCCGGTCGTAACGGCGAGAAGGGTAGAGCACCAGCAAACGGCCACCGCGCCCTCCGGTGGGCAGCAGCCGCCTTCGGGCGCGGCGGACGGCTACAACTACGTCCGGACCAGCCGGTCTGAGGACCAGTTGCAGGGCCAGAATGATCTGTGCAGGTGAGACCAAATACGATGGCGTGTAGTCATGACAGGTGTTATATCTCAATTTTCCGTTGGTCTTTCTGTATGTACTCTAAGATTGAAAGTTTATCATTATTTTCTGAAGTCAATTCCAACTCATAACTTTATACTTATTTATAAACTAGAGTGCGAAACAGAATATCCATGTATTATCTGAGGGTCCATTTTTTCTCTCTTGGATCGTCTGGTGATCTAGTAATTTGCATTTTCCTCCGGACAAAAATAGTGTTGCTTTTCAAATAGAAAGTGGAGAGTGCTCCATTTCATGACGGTTTCCTGATGCATCTTCTCATAATAGTTCCTCAGAATAGCAGGAGGACCTATGTTGTTATAATTCTTATCGAAATCCGATAGTGTCATAATCTTGATTTCAGCGAACCACAAGGTCACCCTACTTGACGTAATTGTTTAAGAGACTAAATTGCACTCGATGACGGTTTTTTGATGCAGATTTCATAACATAATGACTGTTCCAGTGTGAGCGTAGCCAACTCTGAGGCGGACGAGGACGTAACTAGTTCCCTGAACACTTTGCTGGACACCCGGCCCGACTCTGCAGGATGCAGCGACAGCGACCGAATCGTCTGGACGTACAACGCACCCATTGCCGATCAACACAAGTTCGCTGCGCATGCGCTCTCCAATGGCAGCAGTTCCTCGCACAGGTACCATTCGAATGTTTGCATGTTTACGTCGTTGAATCAAAAATTAAACAGTATTATCACTGAGTATTGTAGTATTCCACTGCAATCATCGAAGGGACGTAATTGATCATTAGAAAGTGAAATTTGCCGCCAGTGGGAATCGAACCCGCAACAACCTTCATTCGATGCAGGCGGTTCAATTATTCAGCCATACTGCCAGAACTTTATTTGTGATACCTGAAATTAAACAATTTCATATGCACCGAGCCACTATCGTTATTTGAAATTTCTATACAATGTGGATATTCCAATAATACAGGACTTCCATTGTCTTGAGATTTTTTGTATGTTTCACAACTTTAAGATTTATTGATGCTCAACCGATTCAACCAAAAATTCTCAAGTTCGAAGCTGTGTTATTGTCCACAATCGGTCGCATTTGAATCCGTGTTCGTATGTTGACGTGTACATGGTATCTAAACAGCAACGTTTCCCCCACGTCATCATCGCCGGTGCACAGCGGGTCTCCGGCCTCCCCTACGTCCGTGTCCTCGTCGGTGATGTCCGGCCATTCGGTAGGGTCGAGCAGAGGGCGGCCGACCACCTCCACGGGAGGATACTCTATCGGCGGCCTGACCAACGGGCCCCCCTCTCAGCCACTCACCCTCGAGTACAGCGTGTCCGAAGCGATATCGAACATTTCCAGGTACGAGCTCAGTGGATGGAACGCTTTATCATTGTTGTCCAAGATCTGGAAAATATTAATTAGTGGGTGGGACATTTTGGTATTGTCTAATGAGCAATTCTTTGAGACTTCAGACGTATCCTGTGATTGTCATTTTGATTCATCGTGTTTTATTGTAACATATCATAGTATCCACTTCACTTAGCTATTTTATATCTTGAATAAACAAAGAATTGACTATTAGATGATGTATGTGGTCAGCCAAATTGTCATCCGTTCATTAATTACTATTAGGTAAAGAAGCTCATTGATTGCTGCATGCAGAGCAATCGCACGACGCACGGCTACCGTAGATTGACCGCACGGCTTATGTCGCACGAGTATAAATTTATGGAAGTGTTTTGAATCATACGCGTGATCGGAGCATTTCCACCATACATTCGGACGGGCAGCGTCATTTCTCCCGGCCAGGGTGGAGATAACGATATTATATTCGGGTAGCATTGTATATAGCTATACATATACAACGTAAATATAAGTGTGTTACAGGCTGTATTATAGAAATAACATTTATAGATCAAGGAAGTATACATGAATATGGCTATAATTTAGGACTCTACCTGAAAGTATGGGTTTTCAATAATTTGATCCTATTCTCATTTTTCAATAATTATATTGAAATTCGGACGATACATTGTTTTATCGCAAAACATGTTTAATTCGAATACCGTCGTAAGCCAAATGTTTTTCCAAGTTTATAAATGGAAATTGGTGTCTTTGTTTCCATCCTTGAGATTAGATGAGCAAATAACTCTCATCAATTGTCCGCAGTTTGTAGAAACAGCCCTTACGAAGGATGAGATTTTTTGAATCAGGTGTAGGTCTTCAACAAAGAGTTAGTTGCATAAGTATGAGCACTCTTTTTGAAGCAACAATGATGTCTTATATTATTCATTTGTCCAATTATCGATGATTTTTGTTTGGATAGTCCCGTCAAGTATGAGTTTTTGTTTGAGACTACTATTACAGTTTTTTTGATATATGAATATATCGCGCCTTAACTGACGAGTTGAAGCATGTTGAATTAGAGAGAACCGGTGTACTTTTGAAGTTTGGTGCCTCTATGCCGATTCACTTGTATATTAGCTTTTTGTTGCTTATGGATTGTATCTCAACTGAGGCGTCAACGTAGAACAAACAAGATTTTTTTTTTGTAAGGATAGCTGTACATACATCAACTTGTATTTTAGATACTCGTTCATAAAATCATCATGGCACATTTATTTATAAAGGCTGAAAACATGTATGTACATTGAAGAAAAAAACATTATTTGGAGTCATGATTGCCGGAAACCTCTGGAGCGTGTATATTAAAGAAGGGTAAGTTCTGTGGTACCAGCATGACACAGGAGCTCTAGAGGTAACCGATTCCATTTTTTCGTAGTAGCGTGTTAAATGCTTCAATCAGATTGTTGTATATAAATAATCAGCTATTCAGCTTGCAACTGTTAACCGTTACCGTTTGACTTCTAGCCCAGACTACAGGGACGACGATGACAGCGTGATGCGCGACTGCGTGATGGAGATCAGCGACCACAGTGACAGCGACAGCACGCTCCTGGTCTCCGAGCCTAGACAGAACAAGCGGGGGAGCGGGAGCAGCAGAGAGGACCACCGGATTGTGATACAGGTGAAGGGGCCCCACAACAGTCTCGGTGCCGGGGGTGACAAAGACAGCAGGGGGTTCGGATTCGCTTCAGCTACTACTCAGGTAGTTTTGTTGGTGGTCGTCATGCACCTCGTAGCGTGGTAGAATAGAACAACTGGTATGCTATCTCGGTTCAGTGTTTTGACAGTCGTGACTTTCGGATAGAACTCTCCTGAAATATTTACGAGTATTGTTATTACCGTACAGGTAGGGAAGGCTTGTATGGTACACATGTACAGTTCGAAACTCTGATAAAATTTGGTAATGACTTTGGTTTTTGGATCAGTTTATCCACAGGGTATCGTAGCTTAACTGCCCAACCTGTCGGTACCGTAAACGGAAGATGGTGGTTGGAGTTTCGCTGATTTCAAACTTTTCCTGGTTTCTGACTGCAACATTGTGCTATTGATTTCTCTCTCTTGCAGATGAGCTAGTTATTGCAAAAAATTGGATTTGAGCATATTTAAAAACCGAACAAAAGGAATTACCGGTACAGCTTACAAATAATTATGTAACAGCATTTAAAAAATCGAAAAACCAATTATCGTTTATATGAAAAAAAATTATAAATGCACAAAAAAGTATGCCTCAATTTTTTTTAAATAACTAGTACGTTTTTCATCCTAAAAATTTACCATTGATGCTGTATTGCATTGCCACATAATTCACCTAAAATATAGATCTACAAATATTAGCTGCAAAATATTTCTTTTTTGCGGTTATACTTTCAGCGAAACAATAATTAAGAAAGATTCTCGCCCTATGCTGGTCAATTATTCCACTGATTCGTTGTCCCTCTATAAAAAAATCATGATCTATAATCAGATTCTTGAACCCGTTTGGCTCAACGGTTGTCAACTGTGGGGTTGTTCGAAAGATTCTAACATCAAGATTATACAAAGATTTAAGAGCTATTGTTAATGCCCCTTGGTACATTCGTAATAAGGATATTCATCGCGATTTGAGTATACCTTTGATAGTCGACAAGTTCAAGAGAATGGCGGCCAGGCATGAGGAAAGGCTTCATCACCACCCAAACGCAGAAGCTCTTCAGCTGCTGGACAACCACAACGCTGTCCGACGATTGAAGAGAACCAAGCCATACGAATTAGTGTGCTTTGGTGCATAGAGCAGAGCAGATATATTCCACTTCCAAAAAAGGAAACAAATATCGCACAATCATTTTTAAAAGCTACTTGAAACTTGGAATTCGTTTATCAATATATTGGTACAGTACTTCAATCTGTTGCTTTTCGTTTATTATAAATTTGATTTTTTGGTTGTGTATCTGTGATATATAATCATTAGCGACTTTTCTTTGGTGCGATTCTATGAAATATCGGTACTAAATCTGAAAAAAAGCAATTGCGAATAAAATAAGCCTGAAGATAGCATACCGGTTTTTTTATCTACCCTGTCACGTATCACGTTAACACTCTCTGGTCTCTACTGTCCGAATCTTATCAGCTTCTTTGCACTAACCGATTGTCGTATTTTAACATTTTCCCTTATTTTGAATTTTAATTACATATAGAAAATAACCAGTGAAAAATATACTGTTACAGATAATTATCCAATTGGAAATGTACTGTTAATCTTTGTTTACTGTATAAGTTCGCAAACTAGTTAACATGTAACTAGTACAGGATCGATAATATTTATTTCCCAGTTTTACAGTAGTTCACAGTAGATAGACAAAACAGTTACTTCTTACTAGACGACTTCGTATTAATCAAACCATATGAACAATCGAATTAGAATGAAAAGAATAGAAAATTTTTCGTTAATGCCACTTTTATGAAAAAAATATATTCATATATTTTTTTCATAATTGTCGTACTCTATTGGGCGGTATATTTTTTGTCACTGAGTATACTTAAGGATTAAAAAATTTACTAAGCGTCTTTCAAAGTAGGATTAATTGGGAGTGTAGCACTATTAACCTATAACAGCAATTTTATTGGTTTTTAAATCTTTATCCCCTCCATTGGAAATGGTTTCATAGCGAAAAACTAATTGTATATCTACACTTTGGACTTTATTTACTGCATTACATTTTGTGGTGGTGTGAAAAGTTATCGCCATGATATAGGAAACGATACAATGTTGACGAAATTCTGAATGACATACATGATTTCTTTGGTACACTTCCACATAGTGTTGAAACACAACGTTTTAAAATTTACCAGCTTCTCCACTAGTGTCACTTTGTCCCTTGTGTCACTTTCTTAAAAAACAAGTCAAACTTGCTCCACTAATTTGTTGCGGATAACTTTTTGAAGCACTTTATATTTTTAGAAAATCTAGTATGTATTAAACATCATCTGCAGTCAGTGGTACATTTAAACGGAGGAAGCAGTCATACACCTTGTTGTTCTTTAACATTGAAACTGAGACCCTCTGTATGTATTTTTAGATTGACACCACTCAAGTTTATCAATCAAAATATGTTTTCTATCTATGAAGCTACTTTTAACTCGCTAGCTTCATCCCATATTCATCCTAAATTGGAAATTTGATCACCTTGCTTTAATCTAACTCAATTATATCTTCCCTAACAAGGTAGGTGAAAAGAACCTCTTTATGTGTTGTATTAACAGTTGGCCAATTAAACCGTAATGTATAATGGAAACGACTTCAGAATAAGTAAAAGTACCTTAATATAAAACACATCTTCATTAGTTTTACGTATTGGAATCATTGTAATACGATAAAAGTGTGTAATTATATGCATTCTTTTATACAATGAAAATTTCACACCATAAATTGGTCAACTTTACTTATTGCATGTATCTATTCCATACATCAAAAAGCGTTCTTGGTCTGTTTTGTCCGGCTTCTGAAATTTATGTCTATGTAGGTTATAAGATGCAACCTATATACTATCAAATAAAAAATAAAAGAATATGTTAGCTGGGAGTTCTTGTGCATTTGAGTATATATATTGAAAAAGGGAAAGAAAGGAACATTTCAATGTATACTCATAACTGTTGAACGATGAATGCGCGTCTGTTGACGTCAACATATTTCCCAGGGAAATCCAGATCTTGATCTACTCGAAACGGAGGACGAATATGGCAGGGACCTAGCCAGTAATAACAACAGATCGTCACCGTTGTCTTCCGAAGACGAAAGTGACGTGGAGAGCTTGCACAGCTTCCACTACTCACCGAAAGCGGTCGACATGCCTTCGGCAATCCGATTGGCGAAGAGGTTATACAGTTTGGACGGATTCAAGAAATCCGACGTCTCGCGACATCTCAGTAAAAAGTAAGTATATGCCAACCGAATTAGATTGAGGATTTATCCTAAGACATATATAAAACGATAGATAGACCCGAAACATCTCATTCATGGAGTAACATTGATATTGCACAATAATGATTGAAATCGATATCTTACAGTAATACAAGAACTGTTACAGATTTTTTTTTAAGTTTGCTTCGTTGCTTCATCTGATGTGGAGTGTTTTGTTTCAGCAATGATTTCAGCAGGGCTGTGGCAGAGGAATACTTAAAGTATTTCGATTTCGAAAAGGACACGTTAGACATAGCTTTAAGAAAGTTCCTTAAGCAGTTTTCTCTCACGGGAGAAACGCAGGAGAGGGAAAGGGTACTTGTACATTTTTCTAAAAGGTACCTTGACTGCAATCCCGGATCTTTTAATTCTCAAGGTAAAATTACGAATTTTTAAAATTTCAATTTTCAATATGTCGTTTCTGTTGATAAAACATACTTGTGCTGGCCATTAATAAAAACGAGATATGCTCACAGACGTTTCGCCTGTCTTGGCAGCATTTTTCTAAGTACAACATGAATGGTCAGCATAAGTAAACATTCGTACATAGATTTCTAAATCGTATTTTTTGTAGATGCGGTTCACACGTTAACATGTGCCATTATGTTGCTCAACACTGACCTACATGGACAGAACATCGGCCGCAAAATGACCTGTAACGAATTCATAGAAAATTTAGCTGGACTGAACGAGTGCGAAAACTTCCCTAGGGAGGTTTTGAAACAACTGTACCACGCCATCAAGAATTATCCTTTAGAGTGGGCTCTGTAAGTTATTCTACTTTTCTCCTTCTGGATCCACCCATATTTTCTCACATGGATAATATTTCGCAAATGCAGAATGCCTATTGTATTCCAAAAGCGCTGCGAGAGGATAAATGTCTTTTCATATTGATCTTAAAACGTTGTAAATTATAACCATCGGGGAACAAACTCCCCGGCAGCTCATTCCACAACGACAAGGTTTTCCAAAACATTTTGAATTGAGAATATATTTCTTTGCAGTGACGAGGAAAATGAGGATGGTAACGTACAGTCACAAATGAGGAACAACGATGTGATTAATATTGGAGGAAACCCGTTCTTGGACGTACCAATTTCCGCGAACGCCATAGAATACAAAAAAGGCTACGTGATGCGGAAATGCTGTTACGAGGCGAACGCCAAAAGAAGTGAGTCTTTATCCGATTATATCTATGCGATCTTTTTCATATTTTTGTTTGTTTGAATCCCCAAGGTACTTTTTGGATGGTGTTTAATATCTAAGCAGCAATAGTATGTTTTGGCGTATTTTCATAGATAACTTCTCACAAATGCAAAAAGCCTACCGCGCTTCACATGAGCTGTGAGGAGATAAATCTCTATTCTCATTGACCTTAAAGAGCTGTGAACCCTGGAAGATATTGTTTTTAATAGATAGCCTTAAACAAAGGCAGAAAAACTACACTAAGCGTTGCGATAGGGTAAATGTCTTTTTGGATTGACCTTAAAACGCTGTAGATTCTAACCATCTGAGAACAGACCCCCGATAGCTCATTCAACACGCTGAGGTTCTCCAAAAGAACAACTTTTGGGAGACGCTCGTTCGAGTCGATGTAAGCTCGACCTGGTGAAGATGCGCCTATTAAGATCCTCTAGTGTTTGTGTACTGGCGACTCGGTGTTATTATGTGAGAGAGATCAGTTGAACATCTGTTATGATAATATCTATAGAATAGAGACAGAACAGCCAGCTTCCTTCGATGTTCTGTGGACTGTGGGACATATTGCTCGTTTCCCGATTATCATGCAGAAGCTTTAGGGAGTGCTTCAGAGGGCTTTCCCACACATGTGAGCTGTACGTCAGCGATGGTGTAATCTGGGCCTTGTAGCAGTAGCTGTTCCGGAAAATACAATTTCCTGGAGCGGAAGAGAACCCCCAGCTTCTGGGACGCCAACAGCATGATAGTACCATGACATGTTATTGTTGATGTTAATTCCCAGAAACTTGATGAAAGATGATTCAAATATTGAGCATCCTTTCATCTCCACGGCTGGCAAACCTGCATGAGACTTCTTTGTCAGGGCTGTTGTCTGAATTTTGTGCGCGTTAAACTGAGATCCATTCGAAGATCCTCATTGCACGATTATTTGAATGTCCTCATCCATCTGAACAACATTCTGCCCCCGCAGTGGTAAGTTCCCTCCGAATGGTATTGGTATGCTCGATTCTATGCAGGAAATAAGTGCTGTTATCTTCGAAGAACAACATCATTCCAACAGTTCGTTAATATGCAGAAAGAAGATTTTTGCAGAAAGGATTGATACCCATTCCACAAGCCAGAGATTCTCCTAAAATATAACTTTTGGGAGAGGCTTGCTCGAGGTGTTAGAAATTCGACGTCGTCAAGCTATCTAATGAATAGTTTTCTCAGATAGCACATGATTTTCGTGAGAAGTAACCCGTCATTAACTAAATTGATCTCTGAGTGAATGATTGTTGCCTATCACGAAAATTTATTGCCATATCTCGGAGACTGGAGTATTTCATGGCTGTCAAAAAACGAGTTTATTGCAGTAGCTGGCTATCTTTCCACCGCCAGATCAGCAGCTGACGACTTGTCTGACACTTTCTATCACCAAAAGAATCGTATAATTAAGTTTCTTCGGAAAAGTAACCTTATAATTTTTTGTTTTTTCTTTATGCTTTATATTCTCAATGAACATCGCCTAGTTGTAGACTTAGTAGTATATAGCCATAGTCTCCGAAGGCGTCTGCTGTCTGTTTCTAGCGCCGTTCCATAAGCGCGGTTGGAAGATGTTCTACTGTACGCTGCGTGACCTGGTGCTCTATCTGCACAAGGACGAGAACGGCTTCCGACGGAACCAGATCGGCGGAGATAACCTCCACAACGCCATCCGGATACACCACGCGCTAGCTACCAAGGCCACCGACTACACCAAGAAGCAGTATGTGTTCCGGTTGCAGACCGCCGATCAAGCAGAGTACCTCTTTCAAACTAGGTGAGATGCGTGTGTGGAATGTGATAGTCGCATTCTGTACAGTGATCCGGAATATTAAATAATAATAAGTAATTGCGACATGAAACCAAAAGAAGGATATAATAAAAGATGACACTACAGAAAACGCGACCAACAAAGGGAAACAATACAATATACTAAAAGTGCATGCAAAACTCTAGTAGGAACTGAACACATAGTCAGAGCACACCAAACAGGAGAGACAACATACACATTTAGGAAACAGATTCTTATTACAAATATACACCAAAATCAGTACTCGAAAGCAATCAATATAAACTGTACTAGGACATCCAAATACATACCAACAAGACATTCCCAACTAATTGACCTAATATCATTTTTCAATCCAAGGCAGTTACCTATTTAATACTTATTGCTATCCTCAATGAAAACAATCTTCAAAGCACCTATGCTGTAAACATAGATAAATATACAGATTTCGCAATAAAAATGAAATGAATCTGTAAACAACAGGAAGTTATTATTATCCCCTCAATATGTCAAGAGTCTCGGGTCTCACGCCAACCACATTCACATCACACATACAACTGGGACCAGACAAAAAGTGAGACACAACACTACAAAAGTCTGTTATCCTCAATATCTGTAGTATTTTAAGGTCCTCCCTCAACGTAGAGCAATAGCTATCTTATTGACTTGCACAGCCCGTCAGTACCTGATCATTACGCTATCTTGCGGAAAGAGTTTCCATGACAATAATAATCACAAACACTACACAGTTTTACGACCCGTCAAACCATAATTAAACCCATCACGTGTTTTGCTAACTATGCTAGCATCTTCCCCTGAAATAAATCTAGTAGACTTTGAAACACGTATTTAATTCGCTGCTCTAAATTGGAGCACATTTTATATTTTACAGCGCATCTACGAATCCAATTATTTTTTAAATGCTTGTCTATGAGCTATGAGTTTATTCGTTTCATTAAAATGTGACCACTTTCTGCATTTTTCTTTTTTTTTTAAATAGTGATTCTAAAGAACTTCAATCGTGGATAGACACGATAAACTTCGTATGTGCCAGTTTTTCGGCGCCGCCACTGGAGGCAGCTGTAGGTTCTCAGAAAAAATTCCAAAGGCCTCTGTTGCCATGTAGTCATACCAAATTGAATCTGGTAAGTTTTATTTTATTACCTAATTTTGTATGTTTATCATAAAGGATATTTTCATAAATACAAATAGACTAAACTTATGAGATTGAGGATCAACAATTTTCATACCTCATTCCAATTACCCATTTTTTTATTGTTTTTGTATGATCATATAAAAAATGTTGCTGGCTATTGTATGTATAATCTCTTGATATTTACAGAAACTGTAACATTAATGAGCAAAAAAATGTTCGAAACCGCCAAACTACTCGTTTTTCAACTTAATTATTTTGAGATGTATAAATAATATACATATGATTACTTAAAACAACTCATAGATTTTGAACTTGATCGAGTGATACTCAGGATGTGCCTGTTGTGTCCCTATGAAGTTTACTGCACTGATAACTCGGTATTATAATAATATGCGGGACAATCCGATCAATCATTTACCATTTGTAGAATCTATAGAATAGCGACAGATCATCAACTTTACTCCAATGTTTCAGACTGTGGCTGTCCTTTGCAGTCATGCACGTTCACTAGACGTATTGGTCGATCAGGATTCCTTCAAATAATTCTCTTATAGCTTGGATATGAAGTAGACTAACAATGTTTCTAAATATTCCAGAGAGAACAATTAGCCGATCATGAGGAGAGAGTAATGAGACTGGAATCAATGCTCGAAGAGCACCGTAGGAGCCCTCCCGAAAAAGGGGCAAAGTCGCAGGTCGTACAGAATTATAAAGAAAAGGAAGTGTATCTCAATTATGAGGTAAGATTCTTTATTACAATAACTTACACCAAGTTATGAGACTTTTTAAGTTAGAGTCAAGATTAAGCTCTGTTACATCGTGACATCGAACTAGATGTTTATGTTTTATTCGGGATTGAATTTTAATCCGAATTTTAGGTCACTTAAGAATTTCTTTAATTTTTTTAGCTGGCCCAAATGCATGATTTTTCGAACTCCAACATTCAACAATTCATAAGAAAAATGGCTTATTATTGAAACCATACATGTTTAGAGAAAAAATTACTGATTGCTTCTGTCGCCTTTTTCAAACTACATTATGTGGAGAGAAACATTTATTTTTCCTACACCTTGTACTTTAGAAAAGACTGCAGAGACAACCGAAACATGAGTGGATCTTCTCTAAACATATGTCTTTTCAGCTTTAGGTACTAACGCCTTAGCCTCTAGACCACCGCATAGATTACCTAAGGTGTGTTAATCAGATCGGTGAACTGTTTGGATAAGGGCGATTGAAAGAGATTGATGGCATAAATAAAAGCGTGCATTATAAAACAGTTTACGTCTTCTAGTCAACGCACTGTGGTGGTCTAAAAAAAGTATTGTTAAATACATAATTATAACAGGTTATAATTTATTTTGAGCTCAACTTACAATATATAGTTATAGTCTAGTTTATACAATACCACTACAGAGGAAGGGTCACATTCATGGATAATTCCTTATTTCAGCTGAAAAGGTACCGAACGTACACGTACATCCTGCGCACTAAGCTGTCCCAGTACCTGGAGATGGGCGCGGCGATGTCGGCGACGATGGGGGCGGGCGCCTGCCCTCCTGCCAGCTTAGTGGAGGTGGACGAGACTCTGCAGTCCGTGGCGGCGGCCGCGCAGCAGCCCCTGCTAGAGCACGAGCAGCCCAAGGCGTCGCCCACGTCTGCGGTGAATAGGTACAGTTACAGACAGGCGATATACAGCGGAGGCGGTGGCCGGTAGAGGGGGCGGGCGGGGTTCAGGGGTGATTGGTAGGCTGGTGTGGGATCTGATTCTATATTTTCTGACCGTACTGAACAACACAACGGATGGTTGGTTTGCTGGTTTTTGGGCATGAAATGAAAACGCGACAGTTCGGTTGATTGTATCAAGAGTAATATTTTCATGTAGTCCGGGGCGCGTGTTTACTACCTCGATCGTGTTGTATTAAAAAACTCTCGCATTAATATATGCATTCATGAATCTGAAACCATGCCTGAGCCAATTCTGTCAGAACTGCAGCACAGGTAATTGAGACACGCGGCCACGATCTTTGGCGGATCATATAGTACACCAATGAAGGCTTATGTTTAATAAGGTATAAAGGTAGAAATTGTCTATCTTCCGAACGGTAATTCGTGTCTGTTGCGTAATTACTGAGAAGGGTTGGTAGTGGAAATAATTGAGGGCGCATAAAATATTTGCAGGTTAGCAGGGGTATATCCGCACGGGTGGAATGAATATATTTTCATACTTTTCTTGGATCATTGTGTGAACACTTAGAAGCAGATCTTTATTTCGTGGTATAAAATCAACTTATGGCAGGTTGAATAAGAAACTGAAAATTCATGATAGGATAAGTTAAAAACGTGTTTTCATTTTATGACTGAAAACCAGAGCACTATTAATCTGGTGTGAGACTTTGCGTACCGTGTTGAGTTATTATGGAGTATTCCTGTCAAAATAAAAAAACATGTTTGCATATAGCTTGCATTAGTCTACACGGTGTAAATATTATTAGGAATGTAATGTAAGAAGCTACCCTTGATCTAATTTATCCACAGAATTCATACGTTTATATCTCAAAAAATCATGTGATGCCGACCTAGCATGTCGGGCAACAAGATCGTGGCAGGACGTGTTATTGTTAGTGTTAATCCCCAGAAGCTTCATGGAATATGTATCGAAAATGATTAACATATTAATGACATTTTTATTTTTGGAATTTAACGGAACGATTACACAACTCAATTTTCGTGATAGAAGAGTTCCACCAAGAACGTCTACAATCTATATAATCAAGATCGACCTCGCCAAAAATCAACTTGAAAGTATGAGGAAATACCTCTGAAAAATGATTATTGATCTTTGACCTTATGTTTAGATAATGCACAAATTGGATTGATGAGAGCTATCAATTTTATTTCTAACAATATTTCCAAGGACTGTAGCAAGTTTCTGCTACACAATGTTAACCCACTTGACAGGATAACACCATTTTCAGAGTTTGCAGATATTTCAGACGAGTATCGAGTCGAAGGTGAAGTGGCATAATCTAGCCTTCTCATACTGTTTACTGTTGATAGGGAAAATACTCACATACAATTATTAAATCGGTCATGTTATCGCAAAAAAATCGGATAGTGGAAACAAACATGCAATCTTCCCTCATATACCTTATACCAGAATGCATTCTCCTACAGTGTTCAAGTTACTCTAAATATGTAACATTAGATTTGATGGATATAAAAATATAATGTTTCTTTTTTTAGTTGAAATGAAAAATATCATGATTTTGATAGTGGGATTTCCAAATTATTTGTAAAAGTAATATACTTGTATACCCTTGTATATACCCTAGTTCTAGTGATTGTTGTATCTTTCCTGGGAAGGCTATATTAGAGATTTTTGCTTTGACGGGATGCTTATCCTGAGTCTTACCATCTTTCTACCTACAGACTGCTAAGTCGAATCAAATGCTGTTGTACTTTATGCATTTAGAAAAGAATTTAGTAATTCGTCACATTTGTTGTTGCCAATAATTAAAACCACCTATAATCATTGAACGGACTGTACTGATGTTTCGACTGCCTTGGGAATTGTAAGTGGTTTTAATTATTATCTAATTCTATAATTTTAGATTTTCAATATCAATATTGTTTTTAAAAAGCTCATCAAAAACTTAATAAAAACATATTCATGAAAGCAATCAGTGAAACTGATATAAATATTTTTTAGCGACTTATTTCTGATTCTCATTCAAATCCAGTGGGTGCAATTTTGATTTGTCAAGCTCATCTGTCAAATAGAGCTGGTAAGATTTTATTTGCAGGCTACACAGTACAAAAGCGAAACGTTGTGATGTGTTTTTAGAGAGAATAAAAATGGTATTCTGAAAGATTTTTGCTTCATTTGTATAATACACCATTAAAAATGGGCAGACATGTAGAGGCTTTAATTTGTTCAGATGTACATTTATAAAAAAATAAAATTTGTATAAACTTCCGATAGAAATATTTAAAAATAAAATGGTTAGCGAATCAAAATATACGTGAATTCACTGTTTCCCTCATAGATAGGATTTTATACGTTTCGCCTTTGTACAACAAAAATTTAAAAAAATGAATTATCTTCCGCATTACTACAAATAATCTTATAAACCCAAGTAGGAGTATCTAAAGGAATGAGACCTGTTTGGGATACCTACCCCTATATATCTTTCTCCCTTTGCCATTGAACGAGCTTTATTTCCGGGCTTGGTTCTAGATGTATTTACTATTTATTGTTGTCACCATATCCTTCCTCTGTATATCAATCATTTGGCTTGAAGGCTGTTGGGATTTCAAATCACAGTTTTTGTGGTGTGTGCTTTTGTTGGCAATTTTGTATTGAACTAGCTCGATTTTGAAATTGCAAACAGCTGTTTCGTTATTGGATGCGTGCATTATTGGACAATTTATCATGCAAATTAATAAATAAATATAATTACCTTTAAAACATTGTTAGACTCAATGCCTGTCCCATGAAAAGTAAATAGATATAAAGTGAAAGCAAATAATTGATAATTTGTTAGTATAAATTCAGTAGTTTAAAGAATGTGATTATGTTTGCAATGTATTTCTGAATTGATTTTGAGTTTTTGCAAGCCTAAATGTCTTGTAAATTGTTCAATAATAGCTGTGTTTGTACGCCAGTTTACAAAGTTTTCCTCTTTGAGATATTTCCACCGATATTCCAGTATGTAGCAAAATGACCTGATTTCCTTCGTTTGTTCGAGTTTGTGCTTCCATATATTTACAACTATGAGATGTTTTCAGTAGCAGAATCGTATTTTATCAGAAAAATAAAATCACAGTGGTAACGCAAATCACTTCAGTCGAGCACCAGGAAGTTTGGGGAATTAGACACGTGTGCAGGTAAATTGTCTGAAGCTGTAGAATTGGCAACTGATTTCAGAAAATAATGTTTATCAGAATTCACAATTGTTCAAATGAATAATAGTCAAAATCGAAGCTTCAACCAAAAAGACATGTTTGGAAATATCTCACCAGCAACAGCTTACTGCTATTTGACTGCATGCGACCATATTTATATTCGCTTGACTTCCTTGGTGAATTGTAGTTTGTTTTTTGATTATTTGAGTGCTGCTTTAGATATAATGCACATCTCAAGGCAAAACTTGTTTTCTGAATGTTTTTAGAAGAAAATCAATTCCATTAAAATCCCATAATAAACTCGATGTCAATTTCCGACTTCTTCATTCAAACCAAAGTATTTAGATTCGCCTATGAGGTACTTCATCCTTTTTTAAATACAGAGCCCATATATACAAGCCTTAACGCATATTTGACTTCAGTGGAGAAACGTTGAAGATACTGTATATATTTTTTTAATTAATCAACTAACTAAATGCAAAGTATTCATGTCTTCTGCTTACAGCCTATCAGATTTTTTCAAAACCATTATTTTTGCTCACTTCTTGTCAATAAATTAGGCGTGATATTCTCAAAAAGTGTATCTACAACTACCTCTAAACTTTGTTAGCTTTTATTTACTAGTAAAATGCAAAACTCACTTTGTTTAGTTGGATTTAGTTATGCCAGACGAAACGTTAATAAACCCTAGCTGGATATTTCAAGAAAAGTAGTGGCGTACTAGAATTTTCTCAATTTATATACACAATTTTAATAATACATCAAATGAATCTGTCAAAACTCAAAAATTGGGCGACTTCAATAACATTTGAGATCTATCCTCGTCTTCAAAAACTTAACAATTTGCGGGGCGACATTCGTATTATGAACGTCTTCAATATGTGATATTGGATCCTTTGACACAGCAACCACAAACATGACACAGTTTTTCCAGTCGCCAAACGGCTTCTTTAAACCCGATACATGTTTTGCTATGTTAGCATCTTCTGGGGAAGATTAAAACTCGGAAATAAGTGGTTTGGCGAGTGGTAAAACTCTGTGGTGTTAACGCCTTCAATACCAATTTTCATAGATTTTCGTGACTGTATCCGGATTTAAAACGTTTTTGACAAGTCAAAAAAAATATGGGACAAAGAATTGTCTTTTGAAATAATATCCTCTAGAAGTCTCGACGCTGTCAAATAGGCTGTTTGTGTATAGTGACTTCTGTTCTAAGTATGAGGATGAAATGATTCTATTATTTATATGGAATTGAAGTTTTGGTATTCCAGTTGTAGATTATAACGGTATAGAAGATATCGACTCGTTTTTACAGTATATATAAAAGTTTCAAACCGATTTTTGGATTCGTATTTTGCTAGCTTGTAAATCAACATAAATTGATATTCCCCTACCAAGATAGAACAGAGTAATGTTGAACTTGCTATAAGGAATTCCGCAGTTTTCGGTAAACAATATAGTATTGTTTGTTAGTTTGTTCTAGTTTTTTGTGGACCAAATTAGCATTTCTGTCTTGTTATATTGTTTTAATGTATACAGTGATGGTGTCCAAGAGTGCTCTGAAAAAGTCTGACCTAGACATCTTCGAACAGTTTAAATTACTATCAGTATAGTGTTTGCTCAAGAACACTGATTTTTTAGAAAATTATTCAATTTGCCGGTTTGTCGCGTCTGTCTAATAGCTAAAGCTGCTGTGTTTAGAAAATACTAAATGTAGAAAAAAATATTTTCCAAATAACATTCTTATGAAATTCAACTTCGGGATAAGTTTATGTTGTAATGTCAATTGTATTTTGTTACATAGTTCAGAAATATGAATTAGAATACTCTAAATATTTAGTAACCATTTAATTTAATGTATTTAAAATATTTTGAACATTAATCGTAAACAGGCATAATTTTGGACACTTCGGCAGTAAGTAATATTCGGTTCAGCACTTCATATAAAAACCTGATAAAAAGCTTTACATTGATTTGGTGATTCAAAGTTTTTGGTCACTTGTATAAAAATCAAGCATGAAAAAGGCATAGTTTTCAAATGAAGTGATGAAAGTTTATTTCCTGCGCATTGTTAATTTATTAGCCGTCTATATTAGTAAACAACTGATCCATATCAGACATTAACTTGCCATTTTTTACAGAATTAACGAAACTCATTTAGAAAAATAACAAAATCTGGCGAAGAGTTTTTCAAAGCGCTCTTATATTTTTAGCACCACTTATATTTTATTCCATTTATTGACAATAATACAAAGCTCATATTTTTTGACAAATTGAACGTTGTAAGGAAAACCGCGTTAAAATAGTAAGGTGTCAATTTAAAAGTCAATTGCCCATCTTCAATTGACGGTTCTTCCTATTTTATATGTAATACTCATTCCAAACATTTTTATTCTACTCTAGTTTTCCTTATCGTGTCCCAAAACAAAGAATATCTGCTAAACATTTTACGTTACTTTATAGTGATACTTGAATTACGTACTCTTTATTATTATCAATTCTACATTCAGTTATTACAGACAAGATAGCAACTAGATGGATTTTTGCGTTTTGACTTGAATACTGAAAGTTCATATTGGTTCCTATGCATCTATTCACACAATTATGTTTATTCATATTGTCAGTAACGTTTAGATCTCAGTGATTGACTGATTATGTCACTACAGCCAACTGGCAAGTACGAATAATTTTTGCAAGATAAGCACCCACAAGATACCCTGATGACTATGAAAAACTCCAAGGCTGAAACTTTCATTAATGACCCCTATTTGATATATACTATTATACAGATAATAAAAATATTCAGCTATAGTGATAACAACTATTTACAAATACTATTTATTACCAATAAGAACTTGAATACTCATCGATTTGCAAAAGTCTAAAACGGTTTCTATTCATATTAAATACAGTCACTTAGTTAAATAGGTTCAAATTTTTGTAATATGTAAAATGCTCAAATGCTTTTTTTCACAATCCATAGTACGATTAGGTTTTTGTTCTAGGTTTAGTTAAATAACAGAAGAAGAAAATTATAATTAAACTTGGAAAATCGAACGTCACATTGTGTTTTTACAGTCATGACTACATTTCTAACTTCGATTTCAATACAAAATATCAATGTAAAATGACGGTATTTAAAAGGCGTTTTAAGGTTAGGACTACTTTCTACATTTAAAAAAATAATCAATTTGTGAC
This sequence comes from Bruchidius siliquastri, assembly GCA_949316355.1. Taxonomy (NCBI): domain Eukaryota; kingdom Metazoa; phylum Arthropoda; class Insecta; order Coleoptera; family Chrysomelidae; genus Bruchidius; species Bruchidius siliquastri. The sequence continues at coordinate 12,356,868 of OX438532.1, read as the reverse complement.
TGTATGTAATGCTGTAGTGATTGGATTTGTATTGGGTGTTTTCACATGAAAAATACGCATATTGATTTGAGCAGCTAGTCAGTATTTTTGGTAGTGTGTAGCTAATTTTCGTAGAGCTATGGATTTTATTATTGTTGTACTACTGTAGGTGTGGTGGTTTTACGAATTTGTAAATAATTTGTTAAAAAAATATTAAGTGACTTATCCCATGGGAAATGAACAATTCTCACACATAGTTTATAGGGGCTGTGAATAACTACATTTTAACATCAGTATATTTATAGTATATATGAATATTATAAAATAATGAAAGTTGCATTTAGTAGAATTGTATAAGAAAAAATCCTGTTCTATATCTTTATGTTATACTTATGTTAAAAACACTATTGTCAGTGGATAACCCGAGTTTTCTGAATCAGAATTATTATAATATATATAGCTGAAACGAATATTATGGCTATATAATAAATACTGAATTTATTTCATTTCTAGGTGTAGTTTTACTGTTGTGCATATTATTTACTATCCTGACCAACACAAAACTCTTCCCAAGGTTCGTTTACTTTTTATTTTCTTATCCTTACTCTGTTCTGTACATCCTGTGTCGCTTACCACATCAGCTACAAAAAACCTCAAAGACTGTTTCAATACCTCCAAAATTCCACTCCAAATCATAGCAATTATCATATAATTTGTGTATATACCAAGTTTGGATACATCTGATAAATATAAACAAGATACACAACAAGCTTATATCTTAGATATACAAACCGAAAGAACTAGAAAGATAATCTGATTCGTGATCTGAATCTCATACTTGATCACCAGAAAGTAGAGGCATCTTCTGATTTATTTATGACCTTATGTACACGAACTTATTAATGTCAAATAGCAATAATAGGAGTGTAGTCTGTTCAGTAACTTGCTGTATACCAAATGAAGTTTATCACACTCGATTCATAATTATTGAACTTTCTATCATCGTGTTTCTTATTATGTTGCATGGTATTGAAACGGTTTTAACTCACATCAGCATTTCACGGAAAAATAACACGGAAAGTCACTGTCCTCCTATAAGCAGTATCACCCAAAGGAGTTTTAATAGCTATGTATGAAGGTAATTCTATGTTTTAATGTCCTACAAATTTGAGTACTTCTACCGATTTTAGTTCTTCATCAAACTTTTCTCTCAAATTTGTTCCACATTTTTATTTCAGCATTGCCGATAGATTAACAGGAAAACTCAACTATACTAAAATGCATGATTGTATTAATAGAGTACATTGGTGAGCTGAATCATCAAATTTTCGACGCTCAATTCCCAAGTCAATAATTGCCTAAGAAGTAATTTTGAATCTAGGATAAAGAAAAACTAAAACAAGTTTCCGATATAAACTCTGTATGAGTGAGAGGAATCCCACTAAAATAAGAAAATAGACTGATTTATGAAAAGTTAGTAGTAAATTCACCAATTTTGAATGTTTACAGTTCATCTCTTCCCATTATTCGTATCCAAATACTTTGGGTCTTCTTTTGCGTAAATATCTTTTATTTTGAGAGATTTCACTAATTGAGTATTCCTGTTGATTGCCATCGTTTGCATCTATCCTGTGGAAAGAAGTTCTATCATTTCAAAATTAGCTATTAAATTCTGTCTTAGCTAACTGCATTATTATGGCTGTAATTATGCTGCAATTATTGTAAATTAGTTTGGCCTATATTGCTGGCTGAGTGAAGCATTAGCTAAAAAGCACGAAGCATGTTTTAGTTTAATCATATGGCATGTTGATTTTATTTTTGATATGAGAGCATGGTTTGAATATGGCTTGGCATATAGATAGATAAGATACTGAATATGTTTTTACTTCATCTGATAAGTATACCTATAATTTGCCAGCTTATAACAGCATGGTTATGTTGGAAGGTTTATATTTTACATAGTGTTAAAAATGAATACACAATTACCTAGGCAAGTTATACTAATTCTAGTTGATTAAATTGACCGATATTCGTAACTGATTTGATATGGACAGAATATTAGAGTAATACATCTCCACTGATCTACATTCAGTTATTTTTGAGCTTTATGTCAAACTTCCATGATCTGGATATCCAATCAATTGAAACAAGTAATGAATTATCATTCTCCATTAGATATCTTCAAACCGCATGAGGTGTAGAGAGATAATTCAAAAACATTGTATTTTATGAAAAATTCTACCAAATGCTTACATTTACACAATATACTTCATCTAGATAGTCTCTAGATAAATATTATTGTTTAGTTGGTGTCTGTAATTCTAATTACCTTATCTTGCTATTATGCAATCACACCTGTAAAATGAGTGATAAACGAGTCATACTTATTCATTTTTGGGGTCAGTTTTAAATTAATTTTTATATAAATTGTAACATTGGACTTAACCTGAGTCACATAATAATTATGTTTTTCATTTAATGTTTGTCATATTTTGTCTATATCTGATCATATTATAATTTTTTCACATATAGAGATATGTTCTAACAAATACTAGCTTGAAATATCCGAAAAACATACAGAATTAATAGATATATTCATTGGGTTAGACAGGATCTTGCAAAATACAAGACAACGTACAATATAATTTTTTTTAAATTGTCAGTAATAATATTCAGATATTGCAGTTCCTTTATTCGGCTAGAGATATGAAGGCAACCATAGAATATTTAAGAATATGTTTATAACCCTTGAAAAACAAGAAGTAAACTAGTTCCAAGGTTGTTGAAAATTTCTGTATGTTCGCCTGATATTTGGACTACATATCAACAGAATTCACTTGTGATTTGAACGTGGTTTATCTGATTGTCAGTCTAAAATTTCACAAAAGTAGTTTCTTGGATCTAAAGCCCTTCTGATCACAGATTATGCCTCGTGATAGGAGTAATCCAAGATTTTTTGTTGGATTGCTCTATGGCCTCAACAGCTTCATATGCCATCTACATTTCATGTAGAATGGCCTTTGTACACGTTATCTCGCAATACAGTCTTCAATAATAGACGCAGCGTGTTGTGTAATGGATCAATTTGACAGTTGTGATTTCACCAATCACCGAATTCGTTTGACCTGACTGGAACTAGAAGGTGTAATATAACCCATGGACATACCTTTGCTAGAAAGGCTGGCATTGGAAAACCCCATTCGGATTGTGATTTAAGATATCCTACTTAGAAGCACAAAAAATTAGCTGGTTTAACAAAAGTTAGAAGGAACCCAATTCTATTAGAATATATGGTTTTCTGTATATTCCAGCGGAATTTCGGAAAGTAATTTAATGTTTTAATCTGATAGAAGAGTTTTTGTTGGTATGTTGTCCGTCTTCAAGTAATTTATGTTATACGAAACAAATGTAGATGAACTAATTTCTTTATTTGCATGTGTGTAGGAAATGTCCGGAATGAAATGACGCTGGCGCAAAAAAGCTTAAATTATCCACAAGTTGTGCAATAGAAGAAAAATGGAGTTTCAAAAAATCTACGTGTCTTACCTGTGAATGAGGCGAATGTATATTATTCTCTAAAAAAACTTCATTGAAAATATTTGTAATTTGCCAAAGAAAATTATATTGTACTTATATAATTTAAAAAATTATCTCTAGGATCGATATGGTATTTTTTGCACATATTCGCTTTTCTTTTAATGTCAGAGCTCATGCAGATTTTTATATTTTTGATGTGTATATATTGTAGCTTACCTACTGTTTGTTATTTTTTATCATGTTTAGTGAAACCTCTTTTTGCATTTATTTTTTCTTTAAAAAATATACGACCTAACTTTAGATTACTTTTGTATTATTTCCCGAAAAGATATTCATCCCAAGAGATATATCTCTATTTGAAGCAAAAAATAACATAGGTGAGTAGACATTGAACATTTATTTCAAGTGTGCCACTGCGCCTCTGTAAGTTTGTTTTTTTTCAAAACAATCTTTCACTTTGTGTGAAATATTTTTTCAAAAGTTATATTTTAATGTTTTGTTTTATGTGCCATGTGAGTAATAAGTTGTTAAAAGATGGGTTAATTTAAAAAAACACAATAAGTATAAAATTTTATTAAACAAATACTTATCCTGCAATAAATAAATATAACCAAAAATAGTAGTTTGTATAAATTGGTGTAAAGAACACAACATTTATTTGCAAGTCTCCATGATATAGTCCTAAAGTAATAACTTTAAATTCACTCAAACCATTGGTTGAGTGGACTTGATTAAATTTGGTATTAATGAGGTAACAGACTGTCACAGTGTTTACCACTTCAAGAATCGTTTGGTTCTGCTAGTAACCTTTATAAATTTGATGAACGGTTTGCTAACACAGAAATTTTTGTTTTCTGCTTTTCCAAGGTATACTTTGATTTGGTCTTATAAAGAAATAACAAATTTTCTGAAACCATTAGTTCACTAACTCAGCAAGGAAAATACCTAACAAAGGACGTCCTTATGCCAGGGGTATAACAAAGATAATTCGCCCTTTAATACACTATAATTTTCTTTTTTGTGTTTTGTTTTATGTATTTCGTATTCAGAAAAGACGGTGCCAACATCTTTCTGATACGACAGCAAGGCACAAAGTACGCGTAAGGTGCAGATTACAATAACTCATTGGCATTGCAAAGAACACCAATTGTCGCTTCCTGGATAGACGGTAATAAAATTGTGAATACTCTCGTAAGAATTGAGCAATGGAAAATATTTGTATCTCTGCACCAGTTTCGGCGCATATTGTATATATCTGTGAAGTCTGAGGCACAACAGAGAGACTATACTGGAATCCAGAATTCCGGAACTGGGATGGGTATGACCCAAGGCGTTGATTGATCAACTTTGCAAAAAGGCTGAACTTTAAAACAAATGCTAGATAGCCTATGCACAGCATGATTAAGTATCAGATTGCTTAAGTTATATAATAGAGGTAATTTTCACACAGTTCCCAAAATGTACTTTATTTGAAACAAAATTCATTTTTTTAAAAGACACAAATATCTATCATAAACCTCTAGAACTGCTTCATGTCACTAACTTCTATTTCAAATCCCTCAAATTGAACTTTTCAAAAATACAAATCACTATTGCAAAATTCCTGTTTTCAGCAAAGTCAAAGCTGTGCCCTCGTCATTTTTATTGGCTGATTGTATGAAAATATTATCCTAGTAAAGGCTGGGACACATTGAATTTCAATAAAACTTGAAAAAAATTCTTTTTTCCAAGAACATTACGACTAGATGTAGATAGACAATTTCATATAATGAATGAACAATAACCTAAATCATTACTGTAGCCATACTGTCTGGAGGTATCATTATATTCTTTCATATTCGCAATACCACTGGTTTGAGTGAAATACAGTCACAAGTTAATATCCTTTGTTACACTTCCCCAAAGTTAATGTGCCCTGTAGAAGCAGCATGCTGTCTTGCTTCTGCTTGTCCCTTCAGCCCCTGTTGACAGACCATACAACGTAAAGTGAATTTTTCCATGTCGGTGAACTGTCTGCTAGTGTTTGCTTCTTGTGCTAACTGCTCTGCCTGTTTTAATATACTTCTGTCTTCAGTTGGGAAGATTGTGCGAATTTTAGTACCCTGGAATGAAAAATACATGAAATTTATCTCTTTTTATCTCTATTGTAATCTTGCAGAATTCAAGATATCACACAAGCCTTTCATAATACATGTTCAGCAACCTGAAAACAAAATTATTGACATAATTGTAATAGATAAATGTGTAGATTGACACTGGATACAGGCTATCTAGGTTAATCTACATATTATTACTTAGAATATCTTAGTTGAAAAAAATGTATAATTTGAAAAAACCTAGATTTTATAATTTTTCACCTAAATGTATTACCGAAAAACAATACTTACATCAGCTGGCTCCAAATATAGGGGATCATAATGGATTCCATCAAACATAAGAAATACCCTGTGAGGATAGTTCTTATCTTCACCAAATCGATTTATAATTGCATTCATGGTGTCTGCCACAGCAATTTCAATTCCATAATAGTTAGAGAGTATTGCCAATTCTATAGCACCACCCCAAGATCTATCATCTTGAATCCAAGCACAGTAGTCATCTACAGGTTTGCCTGAAAAGTAAAAATGACCTTTGGAAAAAGCATTTAGCATATGCAACAAATCAGAAAAAAAAGTTTCCCAACACTCAACAAAATTGTTATAAGAACTAATGCCATGATCAAGTTGCTCAGTGAGCTTTCACAGAAGATTATTTTTTTAAACATAGTTAAATTAGTGGAATTGAATCCTTCTGTAATCTTACATTGTTACATTAAAACCAAATACCACAATATATATGAAATATAATACACAAATATTCTTCAATGTCTTATAGAATTACCCAATACTGCTTCATCATAAAGGAACCTTTCAGCCTTGATAGTCTCAGCAACCAGTTTCCTCATGTAAGGTGCAACAGTAGCACTATCATCTACTTTACCATTTAGTACAAAATTTATGCTAGTAAATAAACAAGAGTTGTCTGCAGGCACTACTTGTCTCATTAAAATCCCTGAGCAATAGTTCTCTAGTTCGGCATTTTCTGTACTTATTTCTACAGCTGTTGGTGTCTTAGGTCTGGGTGCAATTGTAATAGGGGGTGAAAGAGCTTGTGGTGGTTTTTCTTCCAATATTAATGTATCGCCTGATGCTATTCCACTACTATCTAGACTCATATTATCCTGGGAGATATCCAATGTTTTGGGTGGAAATCCAGAGAGCACGTGGAGTCTTTCCGATGGGATATTAGATATACTGGATAGCAGTTGCTTGAGTTCTTTCATTGTGCTCTGCTTGGTCAACGTGTTAACAACTTGCTGACCACTTTTGGTTTTCACTCTTAATGCTATGCTTGCCATTATGCTTACTTTGTCACAGCTAAATTTATTTGGTGACTTGTTGACCTCAAATATAAAAAATTACTTTCAGGACTTTTTTTTATTTACTATCATCGTCCTTGACGTCGCATTGACCATATTATTGACGTCCTTGTCAATTTCTCGTTACAGGCAATTATCCATGGATATCGTCCATGGATACATGATGGGACGTTTTACGTAGATCACAGAGATGAACTGATCTAGATTGTCATCTCATCTTGCGCTAGTGGACTTGACTTCTCCTAGCTACCAGGGTACGGCTAAGGCCTTTTGCCCAAAAATTACTTAAATTTTATGTACCGAAATCTGACTGAACTGAATACTCAAGTGTATGTGTCGTATCTATGAGTTGACATGTAAAATCTCTATACATATAAAACTAAATTCAATGTTCGTTATCGCAATACAGAAGCATCTATCCTTAAATATATATGAGCCTAGAAGATGGCAGATATTCTGAGTTCCTTACTATCGTTCAAATGACGATCTGCGTCTGTATCTGTACTATGTCTTGTTACTGACATCTGCTTTGTGAATGATATTTAACATTTAACCTAAAAATGCCTGTTTTGGCGGTTGATGGTATTTGAAAGTTTTTGTTACAGTTTTTGTAATTTCCTCAAGGAGAAAGGACAAAATGGTTTTTTTCATTACCAATGAATTTCATAGACATACATTTAATAATATAAGTATTGTGCTAAGCGTTTCCTAAAACAGTTCATAGTTAAAGTATATTTATTGCATTGTGTCAGCTTATTCGTAATTATTAGAAAAATATAATGAACATCAGCTGTGTTATTTGCAGTGAGTTTTTTAACGCTTCGGCGGAAGTTTTCGCTACCAACTGTGGGCATGTCTTCCATTATCCTTGTTTACTAAGTTGGTTAGAAAGGTAAAATGTTGTGTACATGTACATTGTAATAATATTAAGAAATAGATATATAGCTTTCTAATTGTGTATCTGCATATGTGAGGTACAATTCAAATATGAATTTTGGTTTATAGATCAAAGACATGTCCACAATGCAGACACAAAACAACAGAACAGTCCATTCATCGGATCTTTTTCAACATGCAAACCACAGATGGCAATGGTGATATGGGAACTATACTCAATAAAATAGATAACTTAGAATATCAAAATAGAATGCTGGATAAGGATGTGAAAGATTATAAAGGAAAAGCTAGTGCACTGAAGAAGCAAAATGCTCTTCTTAGGTGAGTTGGTTGACATAGGTTCAACAAAGCATTTCAACAGTACATGGTTCATGTAATTTGTAAAGATTGTTATATAAACTATTCTTGGTATATCACTCCCAATAACACTGTTGAAAAGTCTTTCATCAACAGATTTTCCTTTTTCTATAATTATTGTCACCTTGAAAAATATATCAATTAATTCCTCCAACCAATGTGCCTTGCAAAAAATATAGATGCAGCATCTATAGTAGAAGGATGCTGTGATGTAACATTATTTTTCAAGCCAAAATGTTTGATTATTTTGACAATAAAGCAGTTTCAAGTAGTGGCCAGTACAAGTATAAGATGAGATGGAGATATGATCACAGGATAAGTGTTAGAATTTACTGCACTATTCAAATTTCAAAAGGAATATGTCCTCATTTTAAGTCCACATTTTGTGGTATAATATACCTTGTATAACATGCCCATTTAATCAAATTCCAGACAAGAAATAAAAACTGTGGAAAGCAGCTTGAAAGCATATGAAATGACGATAATCAGCTTGAAAGAACAGATCTCATATTTCAAATCTAAATCAAAAGAGTCTGAAAAGTTGACAGCTGAGATTGTTAACCTGAAACACACCATAAAAAATATGGAAAATGCACAAATAGCTATTAATGGAACAAGAGATCAAGTTAATGACATGTTGAGGAATGAAGCAGATGTTGAATCTCTCGCCATATATGGAGCCATGTTGAAAAAGTGCTGGATTTATTTATTATGCTATTAGCTTGAACAACAGAGCTGATACAGAATAAAATATTATTATTTGGTCATTATTGACGACGGATCAATTTTTGCAAAAAAATTGAAGTTTGTAAAATGTAAAAATTACTAGCTAACAAAGGAAAGCCTCAAGTCGGATGCCTTATGTTTGAAACTCAAAGAAGTCAGACAAAACTTGTAATACTTGATATGTAAAAATTTTAATATCTTCAAGTAGTTATTAGATAAAATACATAGATAAAACAAAGTGAAGAAGAGGTAACTGGTTTAGAGAAAAGTTTGTTCTTGTATCAGCTGTGTAGTTAATTTATTTTGCTTATATTATACAATTTTAATTATAAAATATATATTCATTTTAAGGGCACTTATTGATGCAGAGGCAAAGAAAAAAGAAGCGGAACATGCTTTAAAGAAATCGCAGGTCGAAGCATCTCGTTATAGGAAAGAGGTCCACAACTTACAAACCACTTATGGACAGACAAAGTAAGTCTTATCAATTTGGATATCAAAGTGCTTTACTGAGGTGATAGGAAACACTATCCTCAAAATTATTAATCATATATTTCAAGGGGGGTACAAATTAGTATGTAATTGATACTTGTGAAATTCTTTAATTTCTTATTTGTAAAAGTGGGAGTGTAAGTCAACAGACCTTACTTAGACAGGGATCTTTTAACAAGCCTATATCTTACTACAATACAAACATTTTAGAAGAGAACTAGAACAATTTAGAACCTCAACAGATAAAGAGAAGCAGTACTTGAAATCAAAAATTTCTGAGTTAAATGATCAGCTTACAGCTAGGAACAGTGATCATTCCAATACAAGCCTGAAACGTATTGCTCAAGAAAGTCCTGTAAATTACAACAAAACACCTAAGCTGTCTAAGACTACATGTATCAAATTGGTGAGTCATATTTTAAAATGTCATGATATATTTAAGCTTTAATCTCCTTCCATTTATGTTTACTTTCTAATTTATAACATATAATTTTTTATTGATTTCCCTTCTCATGCTAATTGCATCAATTTACCAGGCAATTAAGTATCATTCCTTTGTTAATTAGGATTTTCTTTTTACAGAATGAAAATGAGATTGATCTACCTGACAATCCAGAAGTCCAATCTCCATATCTGCAGCTAAAATCAAATGTGGGCATTGGCTATGGACAATTTTTGAATGCAAAGTATATTTCATCAAAGGATGTTCCTAAAGATGTATGAACACATTTTCCATTTTGAGTACTCAAATTAGTATCTTCTACCATTTTGAATCTTTGATACATAGTGGAAAAAACCTTTTGTATGATTTTGTTGTGGTTGTTTTTGTAACCTGAATCAAACTGAATATAATCTGGGAGCTTATTAAACCTGAAGTTGTAATGTAACTTTGAGACAATAATTTTTCATCAAAACTCAAGTTGTAGAACTGACCTTACTTGTTCATTCAGTAATGTGACCAGGCAGAATGAACAAAATCAATTGGAAAACCTCTCAATAAGTTTGTGAAGTTACATTAAATTTTATAACTTATACCACTGTTACAGGTTTCCAAACTTAAAGCCTCAAGACAACCAGATCTATTGCAAACAAATAAGAAACAAGACATATGCTACAATGGCTTAGGAGGATCAAGTAAAGACGATATCTTTCCTTCTCCAAAGACATCACAACCATCCTGTACTATAAGGAAAAAATCTACTTGCACAAAATATAAGTTTAAAAGATTAGCACCAGCACCACCAAGTATTCGTACGAAATGTTCTGATATTTCAGAGATGTTCGTCAATTTTCCAGGGTAAGTGTTCAAAACTCTGCAAATTATAGACTATCAGAGATGTATGGAAGTTTTACGTGACTTTTCTTGTAAATGAAAAAATAACTTCAGGGACTTCCACAACTATATTTTGTACCGAAATTGAATGTTTTGATGTATTTACAGACATGTCTTAATTATATATGTGAAAAATGATATTCTCACAATCCATATAATTTTCATAAATTATGTTTACTAAGACAATGATTGATAATAAATTATTAGTAGATTTGCAGAACAGGCCATACTTCTACATGCATTATATTATTCCACAATGTGCAAACTTATTTTTGTACAATAATACCAACCATTAATCCATAAAAAATGTTTATAATAATTTTGTGTAGAAAAATAGGTAAGACAATTGCATCTACCTAAATTTTGTGAAAAACCTTTTTTGAAAAATGGTGGGACCTGTTAAATCGTAAAACTAATCAAATAGATGTAACTTATATTTTTTTAACAATTCCAATATTAATAATATGTATTTTACAGGTCTGACAGTGGTAAATGAGTCACAAACTCATTTTGATTATTATTTATACCTTCTCATTTTATTTTCTGTACTAATAAATTTAATTTTCATTGATTTCCACCTTGTAACTACTTTCTTCCCCATACTGACCTTAAAAAATATGTATTAAATGTTGTTGCTTTGATGAATTTATGTAATTCAAGAAAATTGAGGAACTAGTGTAGTAAATTTTTCCTTCAAAACTGTATTGTAATTGTATGCTATGTCTCAGTAACTCATAATGTACTTAAAAACTTTTTCAGTATAAATGAGTAAATTTTCAAGGAAGAGATTTTGTATACTCAAAGGGGACAATGCAAATGAGTCACAAAATATAGCAACTGATGTGATTGAACAACTGCACTGGTAATAAAACAAAACTAACTTTTTACAAAATTATATTACTTTCACCCTACATTTCATTTTTTGTCCCCCTTAGCTTTGCTCTCAGCTTTACGTTCTGCAGCTCGTTTCAGTTGCTGTTTGGTACTTAAATTGTGCCTTTTTGAGAACCTTTGATTTTTCAAAAACTTAGCATCCATCTAAAATGAAACAAGAAAATTATAATAATAAAATTAAGAATATTACTTGGTGAAACTCTTGCATCATTCAGACAAAAGGATTTTGTAATTAACACTTAGTTTCACAAATAAAACTTTTGCCAGAAAACTTTTTCTTTCAATGACAATGATTTAAATATAAATCGAAATGAGTCACTGAAACAAAAAGTTGTATTTGTGAAACTGAGTTAAAATACACAATACTCTTATTAGCATATTTGTATAATTTAGCTTTCAATAGAAATTTAAGTCTTTAGAAATCCATATAATTAAACAAGTCTTATTTTCTAATAAAAACCAGCATCAGTTCAATAGTTGCTGAAACAAGTGACACATTCTAGCATTCTTCAATCAATTTGACGAGCTCAATAATTCTACTTGAGCATACAAATGCTACTTACACCTAATGTAGATTCGTGAAGGAAACGTTTTGGTTTTTTGATGCCATTACGGTGGGCCTTGCGATCTGGAAAAGAAAAGGTTTTTGAAAACCTGATTTATGAAGATTATTGGAATTACGTACTCTGGTTGTGATTGGTGTGATTCTTTGACTTTGCCATTGTCCTTTTTCTGCCTGCAAATATAAAATGTTTGTATTATACATTTGTAGCCATATTTGAGGTTACATAAATGTTTTCATACCAAATAAATTTAGTAAATATTTACAAGTGATACTATGGAGATGTAGCTTGGAGATATTTTGCCTACCAGAAGTAAATTTTAATTACTGATTACAAAAATTTCATTAGAAATTCAAAACGAAACCAACTTACCAAGGAAAACTGTCGAAAAGAATCCTAATAAAAACTGTCAAATCACAAAACGTAAACTTCAGTACAGTCTACAGTATATATTACTTGTCAATTGTCAACTGAATTTACTCGCTACCAACAAAATGTATCCAAAATTCCTAAGGTCTCATACTGGGTTGCCACGATCGGTTAGGACAATTTAAGACAATATTCAACAGCAGAATGGTCGTTCGTTCACTTAATGATGATTCTGGCTGGAGATCTTTGTTAAGGACTCCTTTAGGGTTCGGAGCCATCCTAGAATTATTATTCCTGCCCCCCCCCCTCTAACATGTGAAATAGACTCTATAACAAAGCGTTTTTTGTTCTACAGGTTTTTTTTCAGGGAGAGTTCGAATATTTAGGTTTCAAAGCACAATTTAGGTGAAGATTAAAGGACTACGGTCTGAGCTGATGGTCATAATTCTTGGGAAGAGTATATGCGGCGAGAAAAAAATCTTGGGACAGTCTTCCTTGTTTTCATTTTTCCTAATACCATGCTCTCTGCTTTCAACAGTTTTAAAAACATTCAAATTATTACTGTATTTGCCTCTAGTGGATCTGGCAACCTTAATAAGCTAATAAGCAAAAAACAGCTGTTAAGTGTCAATGTGTCAGTTCTGTCAGTGAAAATAAAAGGTCGTGGCTGTGCTGTCATTTTTACGCATATTGAAAAAAGTAGTAGATAAATGTTTAATAATGTTTAACTTTAATAATCATATGTTTTTTAGCTATACAGATTGAGGATATTTGACTGAGGATTCGAGATACTAAAGACATTTTAGGTCCTTTATTTTTTATCATGTATTTACGATGAAAAAGATCATACATATTATTAGAAAGACGTTTTACAAAATGATTTACGAGCAACTTTGGATTTCTCGAAGGTTGTGCGAAATCGAGTAGTATCATGATTAGATATCGCCTTTGTTATGGAATATCCATTGCAAGACTTTGATAATAGCCACGAAACTGAATTTCTCCTGGGAAATAACCAAAGTCATGGAAATGAAATGGATGTGCACACAGCTAAATCCAACAGAAATCCTCGCCGGCGTAGGAGTATTGGATATTTCTTATGCAGGTAAAGTTATCTTAGCAGATTTGAGTATACTTGAGATTGTTTTGTTTTCCCATTCAAATAATTCTGCCCGTGACATGCTAGTTACATAATTGAAATAATATTTACAAAAAGTACTTTCTTAAGTTTAATGTCTTCAATTTGAATATCTTTTTACTGTAAACTATGAATCATACTTTTTCCATTATCATACCTTTTTAATTTTACCACAAATGTATAGTGATGTTAGTTATTTGCGTTGGTTACGTGTTTAGTGAGATATCGGCAGTATCCAACGTTGCCATAGGCGCGATGTAGATGGTAGAAATTATTTCCTAAGAATTGGAAGAAAATTGAATCTCCATCACCAAGGCGCATTTTTCTTTAGTTGGTATAGCTGCGTGTGAGATTCGTACTTGTGTGAAGCAACTACTAAATTATAATCTGTTGGAACCAGAAATTATGTGTGTTTTCAGCAGCTCTTGCAAGTTGAACGACCTTATTAATCTGTTACTGATAATATGAATCCAATCTGGCAACGGCGAAATAGTGCGCGTTTGTTGTCAAATGTGTCAAGACCAAGACCCAAGACCTGTCATTGTCACAGCTTTTGTGTGACGGAGATACCTAAATAATTGATAAATCCAGGAATTTAGTTTGTTTGCTTAACAGTAATAAATTTTACTTAATTGCGTGTCTGGTGTCGAGTCCTGCGGAATGTAGTTTGATAATTATTGTAAGACATTGATTGTGTTCTCTAACATGGATAACGTTGAAACTCAAAGCACCATAACTAAAACATCAAAGGAGGATATTCCTCTAATAGCGAAACCGTCTAGGGATTCCCCTTGGGGGTAAATATATTTTACATATTTCCTTTATTGTTTTGTGATATGGCATATGAAAATCAACTTACCTCTATCTCGGTTGACCCGGAAATGTTTACTTTTGTGCACCAAAACTGTTGAATTTTCTAATAATAGTAATAATGATTAATAAGCATAAAAACTGCAGGATTTCTATCATGAAAAATAGTATACTGAATTATGAATAGTCGACTTTATTTTTCTTATGTATATAGTTAGTGGCTATTTTCTTTTTCATCAAGGACATTGCACAATGGTTTGAAATTCTATGTACAGATGTATTGGCTAATGCATGATCTGTTGGTCCTTAATCATCCCAGGTGACCTTCCTTGTTAATTGGTACACCCCGGGGCCAGCTCCAAGGGTGCAAAATAGTGGGCTGAAAGGCCAGTCAGACTATCAAAGCATATATATTTATCCTGTTCCATGCACTTTTGTATTTCAGCTAAATATGCCACTAATAAGATGACAAATATCTCTTCTTGAACACTGGCTTGTATGTTCCCAGTATGATCCTTTTCTTCACACATTTGACTTGAAAGTAAATTCTCACACAACATTGGACCCCATCTCTTTAGGGTGAGATCCATCTATAGAGCATACAAGACTGCAGTTTGGGAATCCTATCATACATCTTAACCACTCATCTTTAGTATGAGTGAGATTCTTCTACTGAATCTTGTTCTGATAATTTATTACTCAAATGTGTGATTTGGTTATGTTTTTAAAGTTTTATTCATTTTCACAGCTTCATAGGCAAGCTGTTTGACAATAAACCTTATTTTTTCATTTATTTGCAGCTGCTGGCGCTCGTTGTTCAGAAAATGCTGTGGCCCCCGTGTTCTGAGGTCTCGCACCATATCTCTGGGCAAGCCGACTCCAGGGCAGTTCCCCGCGAACGCCATAAGGAATCAGAAATATAATATAATCACATTTCTGCCCCTTGTCCTCTTCCAGCAGTTCAAATTTTTTTTGAACCTGTATTTTTTGATTATGGCTACTAGTCAGTTTGTTCCAGATATACGAATCGGTTATTTGTATACATATTGGGGTCCATTGGTAAGTATTATTGTTTTTGTGATATTTTTTCTCTGTATTTGAAAATTTGCAAAGTTAATATTGATGAAACAGTAGATCAGTAACTGCACTGTGGTTGCTGCTGCAATTATGTTTTGATGTCACATACCTCTACTTTTTATCTCTCACATTTATGTATTCTGGAGTTTCAGATTTTTTATATGATTTACAATAACTATTTATTTTGATTGAATCAATACTTGATTTATGTTGCATACAAGAAGTTTATAGAGAGCAGCAAGCTGATAGTATTTACAGTAATGTTCATCAAATATCTGTTAGAATGTAACATCAAATTAAAAAAAAAAATGATATTTATACTTAACCCAACTAGTTAAAACTTATGGATTGAAAATTGATCAATAGACTGAAATATATTTTTCAGGGCATTCCCTCTCATTTTTAACTGGAATGAATATAGTTGTTGGATCGTTCACATTAGTTGTACAAGAAAAGTTGACTAGTCTGCACAACAGATAAATGTGATGTCTCAAATACGTGACGCGTTTCAATTTATTTTTCAGAGCAGTGACAGGTTGTCAAATTTATTGTTCAAATATAAGAGGAAATTTGTCACAGTTACTAATTTGAGAGTTTAACTCTTGAAATTGGATGCAATAATCAAACAGATTTATCTTGCTCTATATTAAACATATTTATACTTTTCTTTTCAGTGTTTTGTACTTTTTGTGACAATATGTAGAGAAGCAATAGATGATTTACGCAGACATAAAAGAGATCAAGAGGTGAATAACCAGAAATGCAAAAGACTATTGAATGATGTCAATAAACCATTCGAAATAGTTGCAGCACACAAACTAAAGGTAATGCTCTCCCAACTCTTGTGATATCCAACTATATCTAACATAATATGATAAATAGCCAATTCTTTCTTTTACACATAATGATTTATTAATTTGGCCTAATGCTCCTAAAAACATATATATAATGAAATCTAACTTTTAATAGTATTTCAACACTTCAAACTAACAGCAAAATAAAATTATATTTTATTTAGCTATTAACACATCAAATTGTATAAATCATTAAATTACTATGTTTATTGTTAGGTGGGTGATCTTATTGTGGTCGATAAAGACGAACGAGTGCCCGCGGACTTGGTTCTTTTGCGTACCTCCGAAAGCAGCGGTTCAGTTTTTGTGAGAACAGATCAGTTGGATGGTGAAACCGATTGGAAGCTGAGGCTAGCTGTGCCAGCTACACAGAAGCTGGCTGGGGACAACCAATTGTTCGAAATCAATGCGAGTATTTATGCCGAAAAGCCGCAAAAGGACATTCATTCATTCATCGGTACATTTACTAGGGTAAGTGAATCAGTAATGATGTATGCTGTCAAGATATTTGGTAGCATAACATAGAAAATGGACACTAAAAAATGATGCTTTACAGCCTCTAATGGTTTTTGGCATTTGATCGCATTATTGAAATTAACTGTGAGTCTATTTTCAATGTATGATTTCACCAAAAAATGTTATTAAATGCGTAAACGGAAAAATTGAACCTATCAAAACCATAGGATATACAATTGTTGGATGCCTGGGCCTGTCAGTAAAACGTGTTCAGTAAGATTTAATCTTCCAATCACTGACGATGTCTGTAGATAAGAATAGCGCGGGCATTTTGTATTCGGAACGATATTCTTCCGGGAGTCAATCGATTGGAACGCATTTCTCCGTTGCTAACTTGAAAGAGTGTCTGCCCGGCAAAATAATACACTTTATTTTCAGTTAACTATTGTGTATCATTTCTTATAGTTGGATTCTATGAATGGCGACGAAAGCTTAGATTTGGAAAATACACTTTGGACAAATTGCGTAATAGCATCAGGTCAAGCCACAGGATTAGTTATTTATACAGGTAATTAGATATTTATTATATTTTAGGAGCATCATTGGGATGACAGCAATAAAAATTGCAATAGGTCAGAAAATCACAACACAAGAGATTTATCTTATTTCATGATCTATTTTAATGTGGCCTATGCAGGAAACTTCCTTGAAAATATTCAACTGTTACAGTTTCAATTAGTTGCATAACTCACTATACATGAATTATAGAAGTTGAACTTTTTGCTAAATTATATTTCAATATCAAAGTTTAAGTATATAATAGTTTTATTTCAGGAGAAGTACCCCAAACAGTCTGACGAAATTGATGATATTATTGTTATTCTAACACATATCAAAGCAAAGTGCTGGTAAATGATCTTATAAATATATTTTTCAGGTCCTGAAACTAGATCAGTGATGAACAATTCTGTGCCGAGATCAAAAGTAGGATTATTGGACATAGAAGTGAACACAATAACAAAGTTATTATTTGTGGCAGTTGTTGGTTTAGCTTTGCTGATGATGGCTTTGAAAGGATTCAGTGGACCTTGGTATAGATATCTATTCAGGTTCATTTTATTGTTTTCCTATATCATCCCAATTAGGTGAGTAAATGAAGTCAGTCAAACATTCTAGTCACTGATATGTATTTATTAATATTATAGCTTGCGAGTTAACCTGGACATGGGCAAGTCTTTCTACTCATGGTCGATCGGAAAAGATCCGGCAATGAGGGGCACTGCAGTGCGATGCACTACCATTCCAGAAGAATTGGGGAGAATTTCGTATTTACTGACTGATAAAACTGGAACATTAACGCAAAATTCGATGGTCCTGAAAAGGTTGCATATCGGTACTGTGTGCTATGCCACAGATAGTTTTAACGATGTAAGTACCATATCTCAACAGGCCAAGTACCTGTTCATTCTTTTTTGTATGAAATATCTTACCTATGTTTAATTTATTTTGGTTTTCAGATTAATACAATATTAAAAAGTTCTTTCTATAATCCAGAAGGCTCTGGACAGAATTCCACCAAATTCAAGAGATCTGAACATACTAGAATAAAGGACGCCGTACAGGCACTAGCTCTCTGTCACAACGTGACGCCAGTCTATGAGACTAGCGATAATACGAGCTTAGGTTAGTTGTAGTATTTAGATGTATTAAAATGGTGATATTAAAAATCAAGTTTACAAACAGCTGGCAGTGACAATGACGCCAATCAGATCTCTGTTACTAGTTTGATCTCATACTTCTTCTTTTCATCTTGAAAACAATCGTAATCCAGAATTATTCGATTTAAGCACAGTTTTGAAGCCTCTAACACATGCTCGATTCGCATTCGATTCAGTCTAAACTGGAGCGTATTGATGTTCTCAATGTTTTCGGAAAGCTCAAAATAGATAGAAATTAGAGGGTAACTTTGAACTTGGAAGTTAGAATTCTATAGTGCTCCATAGCAAAATATCTGTTGATTGATCTATGATTACATAAATATTTGTACCAATCTTACTAGATTCCGGTTCACTGGAGTCAGAAACCGAAGCAGACCAACACCTCCAGTCATCTGGAAAGATAGTGACATACCAGGCCGCCAGTCCTGATGAGGTCGCCCTAGTGCAGTGGACCCAGGCGGTAGGGTTGATGTTAAGCAGGAGGGACTTGAACTCTATGCAACTGAAGGCACCGAACGGCAGGACGTTGAACTACGCCATCCTACAGATCTTCCCTTTCACCAGCGAGACGAAACGAATGGGAATCATCGTCAAAGTCAGTAGATTTTAAACTTTCAGCTCTATTAGCGCTTTTAAATTTTGGTTAGTTTTTTTGGAACATATTATTATTCAGAAATTTTACGTTTATTATGAAGTAGTTGAACATGGTTCCTTTAACAGGAACTAGCTAGATCTTTGACATTTGCTCTCTTTATAAGTGCTCAAGCTTGCGATGTGACTATCCTGATTTATTGACACGTTTGAACCTCAATGTGCCCAATAGAAATTTTAGATATATTCAATTATTTGTAGTGCCACTCAGCACAACAAATTTTAGGTAAAATTCAGGACCTAAAAATGTACAATATTTTTTGTAATCTATCATGAATTATTTCATTGGGAGATGTGTTCTTATGTAGGGTTGCTGAGATTGGCGAGTTCAAAATGTTCCCCAAACAGAAGGGCAGGTCATTGAACAAAAATAGATCATCTTTTATAACAATATTTATTAACACTATTCTAACATTCATTTGTATTTACAGGATTTGCAAACAGGCGAGATTCTGTTCTATCTGAAGGGTGCAGATGTGGTGATGACAACAATTGTACAGTACACAGACTGGCTAGAAGAAGAAGTAGGCAACATGGCCAGAGATGGTTTGAGAACTTTGGTTGTTGCCAAGAAAGTGCTGACTGAAGAACAGTACCAAGACTTTGAGAACCGGTACAATGCTGCAAGGATGTCCACTACAGACCGAGTTACCCGAGTTGCACAAGTCGTGGAATCGCTCGAAAGAGAAATGGAACTGCTTTGTGTTACAGGTGAATTATATTGTTGATAGCAGCAATTAGGAAACACAATTAAAATTGTCATTTATTTCAAAATTCATGTTTTGGAAAATTTACAATATTAAGTAGGTAGTTTGCTTGAACTATTGGGCTTCTTGAGTCGTCAGTTGAACTATAGGGGCCACAGAGGCGCATCCTCACCAGTTCAAACTTCTTGAACGAATCTCTTCCAAAAGTCATTCTTGTTTGAGAATATCAGCATTGTAGAATAGACTGCCGAAGAGTTTGGTTACAAATTACTGTTTTAAGGTCATTGTGAATAGACATTTATCCTCTTGCAACGCTTCTGTAGCGCGATAGGCTTTCAGCCTTTGTGAGAGGTTATCTATAAAAGAATCCTATATGGAAACCCTTAATGCCTTTTCCATTGCAGGTGTGGAAGACAAGCTTCAAGACAACGTACGCGCTACGTTGGAGCTTCTCCGCAATGCGGGCGTCAAGATTTGGATGTTGACTGGTGACAAGCTTGAGACGGCCACGTGCATAGCGAAGAGCTCTCGGCTGGTGTCTAGGACCCAAGGCCTGCACGTGATGAAAAAGGTGGTGACGAGGACGGAGGCGCATCTGGAGCTTAACAACTATCGGCGAAAGCAGGACTGCGCGCTGGTGATCAGTGGGGAGAGCCTGGAGGTCTGTCTGTCATGCTACCAGCCGGAATTCATGGAGTTGGCTACCGCCGCACCGGCCGTTGTTTGCTGCAGGTGCTCGCCTACGCAGAAGGCGCAAGTGGTAAGTGTTTTTTACGCACAAAACATACAGTGGCCATCTAAAGTCCATTCCCGCCTACACATTTTTTTAGACACCTGGTAATTCGCAATGGAATTTGGAGGGCTTAAGAGGGGACTCTACCTAGAATAATTGTCGTTTCGTATGGGTACTATTTCGTTTTCACTGCTCATTTTTTAAAATAATGGAACAATTATTTAATTGCAAATGATAGAGGAAGCTTGGTTCTATGCTCGTACGAAGCACTTTTCGCAAGTTTTGATACATTTTAGATATTGTCACATGAATATTGACATTTTTTTATTCATTTTGGATGTTTTGGTAACTAAAATAACCAACATATCAAGAATAGGGCACAGAACTCTCTATGATATGCATAAAAAATATTCTCAATATGTTCAAAATCAAGCGCTTCAAACGAAATATTGTGGCACTATACATAAATATATTTTTACCGCTGATACAAGCGCCTTCGTGACAATATCTAAAAAATTTTACTAATAATTGAAAAAAGTGTAAAACCAACCTACTCTAATCATTTTCAAAAAGAAATCATCTTGAGAAATGAGCGATGGAAACGAAATATTGGAAACCCATACAAAACGCCGTTTATTCTGGGTAGAGTCTCCTCTTAAATAGAAGACAAATACCTACTTTCTCATGGAAAAATTATTGTTAAATGTCGCGCCATCTTTAATTACTTTTTCGAATAGAACTCCACGTGTATTATTCCATTTTCGTAATCTGCTCATGATTCTTAACATTTTCATCTAACTTGACGTTACAATTAATTTACGAGCATTTTTATGTATTTCTTACAAAGATATCGAATGTCTTGTCATGTTTGCATAGGTCCAATTGATACAGAAGCACACTGGAAAGAGGACAGCTGCGGTGGGGGACGGTGGTAACGATGTCAGCATGATTCAGCAAGCAGATGCCGGTATTGGCATCGAAGGTCGCGAAGGAAAGCAGGCTAGTTTAGCTGGAGATTTTAGTATTCCACAATTTTCTCACCTAGCTAGGTAGGTACCTTGTTTGAAGTGATTATTCCAGGTTGTCTATATTTTGAAAAAACTGTGTGGCATTAGTGACCAATACCCATCATTAATCAACGAAAACTTTCAAAAACGATTTTTAGGAGTAATATAAATCTGTAGAATACAGATCACGTCATATGTTTTGAAATTTTGAAGATTCTGTATTTAACTGCCCGACAGAAAACATCTTTTAATTAAATCTGACAAAAAAACCATCTGCAAATATTTAGCTTCATGTTTTTGACTCCAACCCAGAACCTATTAACCGATCCTGACATTGAATAACATCTTTCCAGGTTGTTACTAGTGCATGGTAGGAAATCGTACAAACGATCAGCATCCCTAGCACAGTTTGTGATCCACAGAGGATTGATCATTTCCACGATGCAGGCTGTGTTTAGTAGTGTGTTTTATTTGAGTTCTGTTGCCTTATACCAAGGATTCCTGATGGTCGGATATGCTACAGTGTATACTATGTTCCCAGTAAGTTTTTCAAGATCAGTCCAACATGTTACTAATATTTATAACCAGTTGTAGGAGAGAATCATCGGAACTTCCATAGTTTCTCATATTTGAACAAGTTCGATGGTTCATTTTTATGACTCGTCATATAATTTACAACGTCTGTAATGAAATGTAACTTTTATCAAGGTAACCAATATTTAATATAACCAGTTGGAGGAATTCTTTGGAAGTTCCGTAGCTTCTAGTGATTCTACATGTTCCATACTTAGCTCAAATTGATGCCTACCATACTGTTAACGTAGACTGTAATACAATGTATCTTTTATCACTTTAACTTATACTCGGAGGAGAAAATTTTTAAAAATTCTGTAGTCTAGCAATTCAGCAAGTTCCATGCATAGATTGAATTAATGATCTTCATACTATTAACACTATCAAATATGTAGTTTTTATCTACATTTTACAGTATCGCTGTTTTTTTATTGTTGCCTCTTCGCCTAATATCCCAAAAAGTTAATCTTCTTTTCATTGTAGGTGTTTAGCTTAGTACTGGACCAGGATGTAAGTCCAGAAATAGCGCTCAGATATCCAGAGCTGTACAAAGAACTAGCAAAAGGAAGGAGTTTATCTTTCAAAACCTTCTTTATGTGGGTACTGATCAGTATTTACCAGGGTGGCGTCATTATGTATGGAGCCTTGCTATTGTTCGAGGACGAGTTTATTCACATAGTTGCTATTAGCTTCACCTCACTCATACTCACAGAACTGATCATGGTGGCCTTAAACATCAGGACTTGGCACTATCTCATGGTGTTGGCGGAACTTTTTTCTCTGGGACTATATGCGTTGTCCCTTGTTGTTCTACATGATTATTTTGGTAAGTTATTTCAATATAAATATTATTTCGGGCGTCAGTACAGAATTAGTTTATAACTGGATGAGCTATCATAATGATATTCAGTATTCTGATGGTTGAAGCGGCAATTACACGAATGTCTGAGCAATGTTTTAGTCTGTGACACTCTGTATGAGACTGTAAATAATCATCTTGAACTGTTGATGTAGTTTCTAACTTTGATTATTTTTCAGATGCTGAATTCATCAGAACGAAAGATTTCTTCTGGAAAGTACTTGTGATAACACTAGTTTCTTGTCTGCCTCTATACATTCTGAAAATTTTGAGGAAAAAATTCTCACCACCCAGTTACAGTAAGCTATCCTAATTCACGGTTTAATTTTTTACTACATCAAATGTAAGTTTTCCATAATATGAGTAGTGGCAACTGAACATAGAAAGTTGGAACCGCTAACAATAGTTTTATGATGCACTAGTTGAATAAAATATAGAATAATTCTGAACAGGTTGGTATATGTTTACGAATTTAAATGTACAAATGAACAACTCAAAGTTTGGAATAATCTGTGTTGTGTAGTCAATTGATTTAAGTGACTAAGGATGAATGAAGTGTTTTTCCTTTGTTTAAATTACACTTTCTGATTTAAAAGCCGCTTGTTACATGAATTAAATTTACGCGGTAATAAACTAACAAGTCTTACCATACGGAATTAAGTATTCAGCAAATAAAAATTGGCAACACCAAAATCTATAGATTAATACTATTAAATATATCTTGATGGTTGGAAATGTTTTTTCTTAATCTATTCAATGTTTTATCATTCGCATTCTAAGGAACTTTTCAAACAAATTGAATTAAATCTCCAAAAATACAAATTGAAATGTACTGATAGTATAATAATAAGTTCTCGCGATATTGCTACTGTCACAATGAAACAATTCATTTTGAATTTTATCATTTAATTATCCCCGGTGTATATCGCTTCTACATCAGAAGAATTGGAAGTTGAAACGAATCCACTTGATTATTTTGAGATTGGTGGTAGGACTCCACAATATTACTATAAATGAGGTGTCATCGGTTTCCGTTTATGTTGATGTAATAACTATTTATTCTTTCAGCAGTCAAATACTGATTTAATTTTAAGAATTGTTTGCATGTATCGGTATGTCATGTCAATTAGAGTACAAGAGTTGAAAATATATATGTGATATTATATATTTGCAGTTCAGTGAAGCTACATAGCTTCAAAACGTTAAACACATACATAAAATCTATCTACATTGTGGAAATACCAATATTTTTTTCATTCAATACTTTTCACCCATATTCATGGACTTATATACAACAGTGTTGTGAAGGGATATGTAATCTGAGCCATTCCATTCATGTATCTTGTAACACAGTATGAAAGATAAAGTGCCAAACTGTACAATTGTCAAAAGAAAAATTGAATAAATTTTTAACTAAAATTATGAAAATTATTGGTGTACCTTACCAGTGCTCGGGTGATTCAATGAATTGGAATTTGTGTGAATATTTTAGATAATGATATAAAACACTGAATTCAGAATGTGATAATAACTGTAAGAATGAAATTATCCATATAATGGTAAAATATCTTCGATAAAATCGAATAGTGGGCATTTTACCAAATTTGTTATTTCGACGAGTATTTAATGCAATAAATTGATACATTATGTATTTCAAACTTTGAGTTTTATGTCCGGAATTAATAACAAAAACCGTCAATCAATTTATCATTTTGAATACAGAATATTGTATTATAGATTCACTTTGTTTTATTATTGTTGTATTATATGTTTAATAATTTATTATACTTATCCATAAAACATAAAATATATATGCCTATTTAATTACATTTCTCGTCTTTTCGACAAAACCAGCCATGGAGGCATTTTGGTACAGGTCCTGGAGTGTTGAATTCTGCCCTACCTATTTCAATGAAAGTCTGGGCGTCTAATATAAGGAGGCCTGCGCGGTGTGTATCCTTTTTGCCCCATACAAGCGAAGCTAGTACTACTCCGTCGTCTTCACCCTGAAACATAATTAATGATAATGAATTTAATCATTAGATGATTTGGTATTCTGTAATGATGGCAAAGGTTTTGTAACATTCTCACGCGCAGAAACTATCAAAACGTTTTGTCAAATCCATTTAATTTATTAAATTTGTATTCATGACTTTGATGCAGGGGCATTCAAAACGTTAGTAGTTTAGTTTTAATAATTTGCTGGTTGCAATCACAACATTCTCATTATGTTAATAATTGTATAAGCCCACTTCCATTGTCACTCAACACTCAAAAGCGGTTATTGACCATTTAGAACTCTCCATTGTGTAATTCAAATTAACTTTTATTGGTTATTTACGTGAAACGTCGAGCCTTCGTCTAAGATAACGCGGGACATTTTCCCGGCACTATGGAGGTTGGAACTCATTTTAAGTCCCACCTGGCATTGGAGAATTAGAATTTGATGAAATGTATCAATAATTTGAATTGATGCTGCTCATACCTTGAAGTTTGGACGAGGTACAAATATAGGCTCACTAGGGTAACAATTCTCCTCGCACCATGTCTTAGTGGTCCTAGTGATAGTGTCAACCTTTATAATCTGAAAGTTATACTTCTTTCACAAAATCAAACTTCCATACTTCGCAATACTTACTGTTCCTGGGTTTTTTGCGTCTACGTCTGAGCTGATGGCATAGAAGTATCTGTATGGTTTGCCTAAAATCAATAAATTGTATCAAAACGCGGTGGCTAGTTACGAATTAACAGTTCAATAATTAATGGTGGAATATTTCAGAAAAAACGGGGGATCCATCATGATAGGTTAAAAATTATACCTGAATAAAGCAAAAATAATATACCTAGGTAGTTTTCATAATGAATTCTTGGTGTCTCGCATCCCAAATCGACAATTTTTTCGGGCTTCACCAGTATATCTCCATTGGAAAGATAGTATGCACTAGCCTTTGTATTTTCCAGTTTTATCAAATTTTTGTTCACTCCATTATCCATTGATTCCGGATTCAATGGCAAAACAAATCTTGCTGGCCTACCTCGGAACATTTTTGCATAATTTGGATTTTGTTGCATCGACTAGAAATATGTATGTAATTAAATTAAACCCTGCTCGCAATAACCAGAGAAACATTCTTAAACCGAGTAACTTATTTTAATTGTGTTACTTGTAAACTTTATCAATGTGTGATTTTTAGTTTTTAAGTGCCTCTCTGAACTAGTAAATAGTTTCTTTGGATCAATATAGTCATCAGTAGGTATTTGTAGCTGCAGTTCTGTGTAAGCGATGTCTTCCAGTTAAATATTTTATCTATAACTTTTGAATAGTTTTGCGAAGAAACTCACTTTTTACCTTCATAGTCTCGATATACATGCAGTCCAACATAGACGGGTCTTTATAGATGCTTATATCTATGATGATATACTCTTCTAATTCATACTGGTGTATTATATGCAAATAGAAAAATGCTTCCGCTAGAAATTTATACTCCAAATCACCAGTTTTCCTGGATATCACATTTATTTGTGTCTGAAAAAAATTTAATTAAACATTCTCTATACACCCAGTCGTATCACATACATATTCCTCATGGTACCATCTGAAACATCCAGCTAAAGGTTCGTTCTTAATCTTTGCAGATATCATCCCAGGTACTGAAATGCATAAAGGTTGTTCTACGATAATGAAAAAATTCTCCGTTATACCTGAAAGAAATAAATCTTAAAACGTTTAGTTTTGAATAATCTATTCAATAAGCTATTTTACCAAATGTATGCATGTATGAAGGGTTCAAAGGCCATCTGGTTGGAATCCCGGCAACTATTTTGGCATTTTTGAACATGGTATTTGAATCACCTGGAACATGACTATAAATAACATTCGTAATTAATTAATGTTCTCTATATTTCTATAGAGATTTCATTGCAAAACTATCAATTGCTGATGTGGAGGTAATTCTAAAAGTCGTGTTCATTTTATATCACTTGCCTTTACTTACATTTCTCATCTCTTGGGAATTCAAAAATTGTATGATGTGGACCAGTCACATATATGGTTATTCCCAAATTATATACAGTCCCTAGAATGTTTTGGAGGTGTTAATTATTTTATAATAGACAATAAAATATTTTTACCATCTTTCAGTACATGTGGATGAGAAGTGTGGTTGACTATCGATAAATAATCGCTAATATTCACTTTGCCTTCTGTTTCCAGAGTTTCTTGATTGATTCTGTGGATTGTTGGAATTTCTGTGAATGCATAAATCTCATCTCCTATTGGATAAACTGATATCATCGCATTGTCTGAGGCTTCGTTATTGAATACTGCTGCTATTCTGGAAGAATCATAACATTGTACCTTCCTGACGCGTAGGAAGTAAAAAGGATTCAAGTTGGAGTAATTAGTTCACTTTTTTTGGAATTATGATAGAAATATCGAATATGTAACTCTACCTCTGAAATATTGTGTGACAGGGATCGGGTACTGATTTAGTACCAAATTCTGTCAATACTATCCTGTTTGCAGACCAGTTCTTTTTGTATACATCAGACTGCAAAAATCTACATTGGTAAGTCACTTTACCATCTTTTATGCCATATCTTAAACAAACAAAAAATTGTGAGTTATTTGATGCCTCTACTATTTGTATAATATACAAGCTATATGACTTGTTTACCTATGAAGAAGAGCGGAACTGTCAAAGAGATGAGAAAATTCATTATTGCCTGCCTTCAGAGATCCTGGACCATTTCTTATCAAATATCCGTTCAACCATGGAGGTATGTGGCCTAAAACATTCAAGATTTATGGTAATAATTTCATAGCACTTTTCTGGTTGATCTTCACTGAACGGCCTAATTTCTAAGAAACTATATATTATACAGTATATGAACTGTCTCGAACGAATCTCTGTTCGGCAAAAACATATTTTTGTATGGATTTGTTTCAATTTTGCGGTATTTCATGGACAATATTATTACGAACCTCTTATAACTCCATCTAGTGGTTCGACAATTTCCTCTTCACATGATCTTAACCAAACGTTGACGTCACAATTTGGATATAATTCTAAGTCATTGCTATCAGATTCGTCTTTCTGAAATAAAAATCACGCTAGCTTTACATCAAACAGACCACAGAAGGCTTGCAGAGCCAAAAAAGGAAAAGGCACATAAACTTGAGGGAAACGTGTGATAAGATGAAACATTTCATATTTACCCCTTCCCGATACGGAGCTTGAGGGTCGAGGTGATTTGAAATGAATTTATTTATTCCTTTTATATTACTTTTTGACGATATTATTACCCAGCAGTATTATAGATCTCCCAAGGAAAATCACTAATTTGAAAATATCTAATAAATTCAAATGTCATTTACAAAAAAATATACCCTACCTTATTTTCAGTGAAACATAGTTTTCTCCTTTGAGGCAATGGTGTCCAAGCAAATATGGGAGTACTCGTACCAGAAGGACATTTTCCCTCAGTTTTCAAATGTTCTTTCTCGTTGTGGAGCCAGTCCATTTTGAATGGGATAAGTCAAGAATTGAATTGTAACGAATTCGTATATAAAAAATTGATTATACGGCAACTGTTCATAAAAAAGCTCTAAAAATCATTTTGCTTTCAATAATCGCCCGCTAGATGAAAACATATACGGAAAATTATGGGATATTACCAACCTGAAGGGATACCGCCGTTACATCACGTCAGAGCTAATTTTCTTAATGTGATTAAACAGTCAAGGACGATGAGACATTTCATGTCACCCACAAAGTAATGAATTGATTTTTCGTTCTTTCCCCTCACAATATATATTGCTAATTAAGGTTACGCATTTAGGAAATAAAAATATCTGAAATATTTCTAATAGTAGAATAGAATAAAATAGGAATGAATATATTTACAAGTCAAGAAAGATGAATGTCAGGCGAGATCAATTATTGGTCCAAGGCGTATTTTCATTAAAATGTACATCATTTATCTTAAAACTATTCATTACTAACGGGCTACAAAAAGTACCCTTGATGCGACTCCTATGATACAAAAATATACATACAAGGCAAAACTTGCTAATTCCTAGCGCCATATTTGAAGCAGTTAGATAACATTCAAGTTTACTTCAGAAGATCATAATTGAAAACCAAGAGTCAGGGTTAGTGGTACCATTGAAGTAAAGGTAGACGTTCCTTTGTCAAAGTCTATAGTATATTGTTATATGCATGGTATTGAGGACAATAAAACACAGATTCTACAAATAGTGGTTTTATTTGTAAAGTAATTTTGTATAAATTTATTAAAGCTAGCTAATACTAGAATATCAGTTCTAGTTTCCCTTCGAATATCGTTTCCAAAACTTCTTGACGTCATCGTGCGCCGATTTGTTGATCACGAGAGTCCTCTTCTCCTTGTTGCACCATATCAACCACCCGTTCGATTTAGCATACTCTTTCAAGACGTTAAAGTCGGCCTGCGTAAGAAAAATAGTTGTACAATTTGATCGAGATATTATAAAAACATTTGGTCTAGTTCTTTTTACCTGGCAACATGTGCCCTGAGTGTGCCGTTAACCTGCTGTTTTTAGCACCAATCAAAATCAAAGACGTCTTTATGCCTAATGTTGATGATATGAAATGCTAATTTTACTAGACTATAACGCGAGCCTGCAAAAAGGCGGCGTTGCCGCGCGATGGTAGATTAGTCCACGCACTAACATTTATGTGTTTTTCTTACACATTGATTCTACATGCTGAAGGAAATTCTACCAATACTGCATGTAGTATTCTTGTTGATAATTTCAAGTAATCTTACCTGCG
The DNA here is from genome assembly GCA_949316355.1 of Bruchidius siliquastri. Lineage (NCBI taxonomy): Eukaryota > Metazoa > Arthropoda > Insecta > Coleoptera > Chrysomelidae > Bruchidius > Bruchidius siliquastri. The sequence goes on along the minus strand of OX438532.1, from coordinate 12,326,905 downwards.
ACAAAAATTGGCTGTAGAGGACTCCTTCGCTATAGGTAAGTCGATTACGCTCCAATTCCCACAATTTGATTTGATCGACCACTGTAGGCGGGAGGGGATGTTTCGATTCGCTGGTGTAAGTTTGGGGATGGGCGTGTTGTTTCAGGTAGCCAGTTATTTGGTCTGCTGTGATTCCACCTCTCAACGCCTGTCGCACCGAGTCGCGCGTTATCACGCCCACCACCAGGTTGGGAAACCTGAAATATTTAGATTTTTTGAACCAGGTGAACATCGAAATGCGCGGAGGGGTCAGGGCTAACAAGAGTGAAGGAAAAACGTGGTTACTTTTGACAATTTAAGTTACCTATGTTATCTGTTGTATCAGCATTAGCATACGCAACTTAGATGCGACTTGACATCCGATTCAATTTTTTTCGCAAATTCGCATCTAGAAATTGAGTAAACTGGCACATTGCGGGATTCGAATCTTGCATCTTGAATTTCAAATTGCCTCAAATTGTTGTTCATATCTGGAGACACACGAGTTCAGTGTCTTGGAACAGTAAAGAAATCTGAACACTTTTTACTGACAAACCTCTGAATTGAACAATCATAGTATCTACCTTGCAAGCAACTCTTGTAATAGTAATTTATTCCTCTAGACAAAGACAATACGCAAATTGGCATTTAGAATTCGGAAGTGTATCTTCCACTTTCTGGACAGACACTCTAACAATTAGTCACCGCAAGTCTCCTAATCAGTCTGAGTGGAAATGTTAGTTAGGTAGTTAGTTATGAAAACACAATGAATATATCTTACCTATATATTAATTCAGTGAATAATGATATAAGGGCAACTTGCAGATTTGAATCTGTATATGCATAAACCCTATAATTGGTTTCAACAATAACATATCCTTTAGGTGCATCTTCCTCTATATCTTGGGTTGGTTTATTCCTAGTATTTGTTATATTGAGTGCTAACCTTGTAGGATAAAACCTTCCTGCTTTACGCTAAAAAAAATGGATATAAATATAATTCTATACAAAGATTTGAACTGCACCCCTTATATTGCCGCTCAGACTCTCTAGCCAACTGTGCTAAGCAGGCAGCCCTGTACCTTATAGCAGAGCATTTGACCAACAATCAGTTGGTGTTTGTTTTGAACACCACTAGGCCACGTTTTTTCAGAGTTTCTAAATGTGATTTGTTTACTCCAAGTGGATCAATAGTTTTACAATCTGGTGCTTTGTGATGCATATGTGATGAATCATCATTTTTTTGCAATTAAAATACTTCTAACGCCTTTTGGCGTAGAAAGTAGAATTAAAAACTTGTTTTAAAACGACCCTGTGCCACTATTTCGACCACTACAGTAATCCAACCTGAGCCATTGTGAAGATGAGCCTTTTTGAGTTCAGGATTATACAAATCAATGTTGTTCAATTCACTATGTACATTTGTATTTTAAAACAAACAAATATTTACCTTTCTTTGGTAAACTAAACCGAATTCCCTTAAATGTTGAAGAAATACTAATAAACCAGGACTCATACCCTCTGTGCTATAATCCTAGAATGAAATCAAATGATATTAAATTACATTACAGAACATAGCAGCATAGATACCTTTCCCAGTGTACTAAAACTCAACTGAAACAGAAAAGTGAGACATTCAACAAGATCTAAACCTCTTTCTTCCACTGTATCTAAGTACTGGAGTAGAAAGTGCCAAACTTGAGACTGACGATCTAACAGTAGAAACTGAAATCCTCGCCTTGTTATCACAGGACTACCATCTTCTTCATCCCTATAAATATAATAGCTGTGTTAGTAACTTATTTTTGTTACAGAGTGGATTGAAATTTTAGCATATAATCTGATACAAAAATAAGAGAACTGCCTTTAAACTAAAATGAGTAATAGACTTGAGTCCATTTGTATAACCCATAGTCCATGGATTTGAGATTTCATGTATAGTTGATCCAAAGTATTTTGGGTTCCCTATGAAGTATTTTTACCTTTTCATGAGACCAGCATGTAGTAAAATCCTAACAGCATCAGCTGAAATACCTTCCTGTTGTTGTGAACCAACCATATAATGTAGTACACATTCCCACCTTTCTTGTGAATATCCATCTAAGAAAGCAACATCTCTAGCTTTACTATCAGCTTCCATAGCTGAGGACATTGTCCATGCTTTACCACTGTAAAAAAAGCTTGGCTACTGAAAATATAAACACTTCACCGATAGCCTAGATGTACTGATTCTTGAACTAGAAAATGTAAATTCAACCTGATTGGTTGTTGGACAAAGCGCTTCACTTGTATATGAAATTTCATAGTGAATTTGGCATATTAATATAAGGAGTAATTGTGATTGGTAGTTATATGTATTATTTGATTTAAGCAATAGAACTTATAATAACAAAAATTATCAGTAATAAAAAAGTTGTGTTGGCAAAAAATTCTTCAAACATGTGATTGGTCATTCCATGACTTACCCTCCAAGAAGGGCTATTTTGAGATTCCTCTTGAATGTAGGAGATAAAATCCAACCCAACAAACCACCAGGTATTGCAGCTTCTTGCCATAATGATAGTTCTGTTAATACTTTGCTAATATAAATGTGCTCTCTAAAAACAGTATTGTTAATAATTTAAAATACACTACAATCCAATACTTACTTGGAAAATGATTGTGAGCCCCACGAGGCAACTACAGCTTGAGGTACAGGTTGTTCTACAAATAATATCCTTATTACATATTGCCTAGCTAATTCTGGCAATTCTCTGTAAAAATGAAGATCATTTGGTTTTGATAAGATTGTTATCATGGATTAATATGTCAACTAACAAATATTCAACATAACATAACTATCTCCCACACTAATTCAACTCTTTTTAATTAATGTTCACTTTTCTACTATATTACAATTAGATACTAAGTCTTAGAATGAAACACGTAAAATCTAAATAAGTGGCTCCATTTCCTATAATAAAATAGATTATCAATCAATGGAACTGATTCACCAAGATTATTAAATTCTTCTAAAAGTTTTGCAACATATATTATAACAATGGATTTTACTGGACTAAAATCTAAAAGGTGATGTACACAGTTTGTGGTTGAGGATTTGTAATTAATGAGATTTAACATGACTTCCAATAGACCAGATAGACTAATAACATCCACATATTCATATTTTACATGAATAATATGATAATAGATCAAATACCTCACCTATACACAGCTAAACAGATAGTGGGATGGTTGTACAACTTTTCAAGAATATTTGGTGGACATGTTTTTAAATAATCATAAAGATCTTTACATACTAAATTATGTTGCGTTAGCAGACCGTTATCACGTTTCGAAGATCCTAAACCATTATCTGCCATTTAAAAAGAGTATTTCTGTAAGAAATCGAGATTTCTGTAGAGTTCAATATACTATGAATCATAGGTTAATTCAAAAAAACAGGTTCGTTTGCAGGATATAATACAGTATATGGAGGGGCTATAACAGTTATTTGATGGACCAACTAAATAACATCATATATTGCATTTGAATTAAAAATTAAATGCTAAATTCACGGAAAAAACTATAACCACTTTTAACACAACGACAGCTACCTGTCTTGTCTTTTGATTATTGACAATTTTGGCATATGTCAGATTCCTCTATCCTGTCAAAAATCTATAATTAAAGAAAACATAAGTGAGGTATATTGCATAGAACACACCAAAGTAGGATGGTCTACTATTTACAGTGATTTAAATAGCGTAGACTTATCTCTACTACTTGTGTAGCCCTAAATTATGTCTATATACAAAGTCTTCCTTGCGGCGATTATTTGTGGTTTTACTTGGTCAACTAGACATTTTTGATTGGCTTCAGGAATTGCTTAGTCCCTTTTTTAGTCCATCGCAACTTATGTATAGTGAAGTCCAACTCTAGCTCTAATAAGTCAATTGTCACAGTTCTGTACTGATTCACGAACATTTTGGTTACGTTCTGACGTTTTGGCATACACCAAAAAAATTGTTTGTTTAGCATATTTTGTTTGAAAAAATAGTAAAATACAGCAACCTAAGATGGAATTGAAAAATCGCGTTATACATTTGGAAATAAAACGATATGATATATCTGGTAAATATTCAAGGAAAATTAACGTACAAATCTAGTAACTTTAAATTTCCAGATAATCCGGATGTCATTAAAAAAACTTTGGAAATTCCTCCAGGAACAACGATTACAAATTTAAAAAAGAAATTACAGAATCTCTGTGCAATTACTGATGATAAAGTTATAAAAATTCGATATCCTGATAACACTCTGATACCAATGATATTCTTGCTGCAATCGCCAGATGAGTAAGTTGATACTAATGATTTGACTTTATTGTAATTCTGAACCACTCTCTTGTTTCAGCACTTTCCACATTGACGTGACCAACATTTCATATGTTGGTAAGTCTTGAATATATTAAACCTCCACTTGTTTGATATATTTCATGTACATTTTTAGATAAACAATCTGCTAGTCTCCTGCAAGACGCATATGTAGATGCAGTAAAGCAAAAAATAAGATCCCTAGAATCTAGGATTGGTCAATCAGAAACACTCCTCCCACAGTTAGAATGGAGAAGACAAGCATATATGGAGGACACAGTAAATGGCCTATTGAATAAAGTTGCTTTTCTCAATCGTAGATTTGATCAACTTTTACCTCAATATATGGCTAAAGCACAGGAAGCTAAAGTATAGCAAATAAGTAAAAAGGATTAAGATTTGTGTTGTTATTGTGATTTTTAAGTTATGAGAATATTTAGTCTAGTTCAAATGTTTGCAAGGCTTAATATTATTCAATCACATTACTATTAATTTTCCATGCCAGTAAATAGGTAGTGATGGTAAGAATAGAAGTATGCTTGTAACCTTGGAGCACATATGAATAGTAAACTTTTTTGTTACAAACATGTTAGCTTTTCAATTTGTAACAAGTGATGTGATAAAAGCTAAAGCAAGAATGAGTACCTGTGGAATATATATTCAGTGCTGAAAAAAATACTGATGCTATTGAGAAGTATGCTAATGCAAGTAGCTCTTGATACTATACTAGTCACTAATAAGTTGAAGATTTTTGTGATAGTCTATGTATTCAAAACATAAATCTTGCCCTTTTATGGATATATTTGTCATTATAAATACACTGGTATGCTGACTTGTATCAATCAATATGGAATGGGCATTCTATTGAAATCTTAATCATGCCAAAAATCCATAACTGAATTCTACATGCTTGTATATAACATTTGGTCACCACTGTTACATAGCTTAAAGCAGGTCAACTTACAGTCATGATTTATAAAAATGCTGCTTTGAACATTTAAAGTAGTTTAAGATGCAATGTTATATTTAATCCAGTTGATTCTTTAATTGCAAAATGTTAACTTTATCACATATTTTGGTAGCATTTAATAAATGTGATATGTTATTAGGTTAAAACAGATTTCTTATTCAAATGCTTTTTACTTTTAAAGTTAAAAAATTTACCCTCTTCACAGTCAACTCAACATTAGCAAATGATTGTTTTTCCCAAATCCTTGGATGTTACTCTCCTTAAGACTGGTACCAACATACTTTGTGTGTTTGTTATTATTCATTCTGAACACTATCTGGTATTAAATAAATAAGAATATGAATACACATCTTTATTGAATATCAGAAATGGTGATTTTACATAAACAATGCTGCATTATATGGGCATATTAAAAAATGACCAGGAAATTGTGCTGAAAAAAGTGACTAGAAGTAAAATCATACTTTGGCCTTATAAAAGATGTTAGTATAAAAACTCTTCATGTATCCCAATAATTGAATTATTCAAGCACATGCACGTTGAAAGTAGAGCAGTTTCACTTTTATAATTAGAATTCTCTCATTTTAAAATTTTTGTGATTGTAAGACTTCATTACCTAACAGCATGGGAAGTAATATTAACTTGATACACTTGAATGTATGGTTATTTGTCGACTTAATTTTGATTATCTGTTTGAGTGGAAATTTTGTATCAGCTCACAATGACATGTACTTGATATGTTATTCATGTTAATGGACACAATTGAAAATAGAGCCTATATTATACAAAACATTCAGCATATTTTACACAAAAATGTTAAAGAAACAAGCTTTCCCAAATGTTTTGTACTAATATTTCAACTCTTAAAAACCTAAACTATTTTAAAGCAAGCTAATCAGTACACATTTTGAATATAATAGTATAAACTACTACATGTCAATGGTGTCATACCAAATGTAAAGAACAAATCCATTGACTTCCAAGGTCCACAATCAGTTCTATTGCAATATTCTACATATTGAAATTAAATATTTATTTTTCATGCAAACATATTTATAGACTGATATGACACCATTATTTTAAAACAATCAAACAAACTCATGGCACTAAAAAAATATAAAAACTAAACATTTTCAGAGACTTAATTCCTTAAGAGAGACGATTGGGGTATAAAAATATACAGATTAGCAGTAAAAAATACAGCTGGTTAAAATGAAATATTAAATGCTTAAAAAATCACAAATAATGAGGCACGAGATATTTCCACACAAAAACTTTTCTTGAATTGTAGACACTTCATTTCCAAATAAAACAAAATAGTAATAAATCTCTTCCTCTAATATCAAATCATCATTGTCAGTACAACATATCACACAACAAACCACTGTAGTAACCAAAAACAAATTTTATAGACCTTGCCAGAATCAGCTTATGATGGCCCAAGAAACTTCATTGACATTTTGGATGATTCTACAGCCTTTTTTGTATTATATTTCACTCTCTCCGATATGTGCAGTGGTCTGTTGAAATATAGAAAGATGCAAAGGACAACTACATAATATTGCTATATACATAAAAAATAGGTGGTAAAGGTTTGATTTCAGTTTCATATATGGGTCTACTCAATCTTGATGAAGTGTTGTAGCAGATTTAACAATAAATACATAATACATAAAATTCGTAGTCAAATCGTTTATACTGAATGAGATAATAATTTTCAGATATTCAACCACTACAGAAATTGTTTCGTTGTTGAAAAAAATGAGAATGCAGAGTTCTATGATTTGTCGTTCTGTATTCTAGGAGTATTTTGCGCTTTTTTTATTCGAAGATCTGATAACGGTATTTCAAAATAACTACATAATGATAAATTATGGTACATGCATCAGATTGTATATTTTTTGACAAGACAGAATGTAGTTTTGCTGTTGATTAAATCTGAGATTCTAGACTGTTAAAACACTGAAGAACAACTGATAAAATCAAAAGTGCCCCAGATGATTAGTGTCAAAAAAGGGGTGCTTATCAGTGACTATACTAAAAACGTTTTGGCTAAATTTCTCTTTGAACTAATATATATTGCAACCAAGAGACAAACATCACAAAAATTGTGAGGTATGAATTTGGTTTTTTTAATAGAATGAATTTTTTCTGATAAAAAAAATCTTTCATTTGGGACGGCCAACAAGATCCAATTTTTTGACAACCATATCATAGGAGTATTCACATAGTTGTGGTGTTCTCCACAAACAATATGCTACTGAATATTTAGCTGCTGACAGAAACATTTCAAAATATATGTTAGAAAAAAGTTTTTGAAGCCTACAAGATCAAGAAATTATCTGAAACAAGGGACTTAAATAGTAGTTACTATTCCTGAATTATTTATTTATGAAGATGCACCTATGTTGAAAAAATTGATTCTTGAATCTGAGGTTGTTGTGTTGAGATTTTATTATGCTGGATAATTGAGGAATAGGAACAAAAAGTCAAGAACTGAGATTCCCAACGAGAAAAAATGTACTGCCCAAATTAAAAGATATTAGTTACATAACTAGACACTTCCTCTGGCGTCTTTTTTGTGGTTCAGGTCTGAGTACTGCTCTGACTGCTTCATCAAACACCTGTTTCAGTCCACGTTGCGTCAATGCAGAACATTCCATGTATTTCACTGCTCTAATTTTGTTTGCTAGCTTTTGCCCTTGTTCTCTTTTAATTGGGCTCAGTCCTTGATCGGCTAGTGCGTTCAGTGTTTCTCTGTCATCTCTTAAGTCTATTTTCGTACCTGCAATTTTAAGAGTTTTTAAACTTTATGACTTACAAGCTTGAAATGAAACATTATCTAAATTTTAGATTCTTGAAATAAAACGTTATATTTCCCTCAAAGTTGATAAACCAAGGACAATTGTGGTGTAATTGAAAATGATCTTACAATTTGAACTACCTGAGCTGACAGCATTTGTATAAAAAAAATTACTTGTCACTTCACTGGACCAAATCATTTCATTTATAAGATTATATTCCCCAGACTATCAGAGTGGTGTATAATTTTGAGGAAAGTACCAGTGATAGGGCTTCAACCTATATTTAACATTAACCATTATATAGTAGTTTTTATATATGCTAATAAAACTACTTTGCTACTCCAATAAGAAGGTAAATTGATATTTTTTATTCATATTCAATTTAAGAGCCTTAAGAAGAGCTGCCAAAGAGTTTGACTAGATTGCTCAGGAAATATTTGGCATTGGCTATCCAATTTTATTTTATTTATATTATTTGGTGAGTAGAAAAATTGTGTTTATCACAGTAAAGGATCCAATATCAGATATTCTATCAAGATGGTAAATTAAAGCAAAACTAATTACCATCAAGTCTCTCTATAATGCATGGATCTATACTATCTCATGTATATTAATCTACATTAGGATATACGTTAAGTTTTCAAAATACTAACCAACTAATATCATAGGTGCATCTGGACAGTGATGTTTAATTTCAGGATACCATTTTGAGGTAACATTTTCGAATGAGGAAGGTGATGCTACACTGAAACATATCAGGAACACATCTGTTTGTGGATAAGATAGGGGTCTCAATCTATCATAGTCTTCTTGTCCTGCTGTGTCCCATAGTCCTAGACTGACTGAGATACCATCTACTACCATTGGGGCGGAATAATTATCAAATCTAGAAGTATCAGTATATTATAGGCCCATAAGTGGTTGAATGAAATTTGTAATAGGGAATAGATGAATTATTCAAGGAATTCTTTGATCAGATTGTCTACTCAATATCGCTAAAAAAATTCCTGACAACTGTGACCAATTAAAAATTTCTGTCTTCTCCCTCTGCTTTTGGAATTTAATATTCTAACATGATAAAATCACTTGATATGATATAATATTCGGTATTGAATACAGAATATAAAAATATACATCCTAAAAAATGAAAGTGATATATATTGGTAACCAACTAACTTTTTTTTGGTGTAGCATTAATTACTAATTCATTTAAACTTCCAGGATGCGAAACTTATTGTAGACCAAGCTATTATGCATGTAACTAGCTGAATATTGTTCAAATTAGGAACATAATGACTCACACAGTAGGTACATATTCTCCAGGAAAGCTGTCTGTAGTGTATGATATAAGCATACATGTTTTTCCTACCGTTCCATCTCCGACTACCACACATTTGATTGGCCGGCCTGATGACATATTTATAATATTTCTTGCTAAAAGCTGTGAAACTGTTGTTAAGATTTTAACCTCATAACAAACAGGGCAGGGCAATGTGTACTTACTTTCTTAAAAGTATATAAAATTTGGCTTCTAATAACTACGAATTGACTATAGTACGTTATATTTTGTGATGAAAAGTTGTATTTGCCAATTAATGAGCCGACTAACTTTCATTTGCAGTTTGAATACATTGCAATTTTGTACTTACAAAAGCCCAAACATAAAAATAGAATGTCAAGTGTCATCTATCATACGTCGTTGTCAGTTTGACCCAATGTTGTCAGACTTCATCAGATTGGACTTGCCAGAGCCGTACTTAGACTACCCAGTGCTTTCTTAATAATTTATATTGCGATGCATATATTTACTTTATTTATTTACTAATTTCGTTAGAAAGTCATGTAGGAGGAAAATTTTAATCAAGATTTGATTTCAAAGGTCATTTTTGTGTATAATCATAGCGAGCAATTTTTTTTGTATCTAGAAGGGCCGTCCACATATTAAGCGATGAAACTGTTGACATGATCCCTCTTCCCCTGTTTGACAAACAATGACGATAGCTCACTCACCAATATTTGCGTGATACTTTTTATTTTTATATACTTCCTCTCCCACTCCCCAATGTCACTGAAAAAGAGTATCTACAGGACCTGAAAAAAAAAATGCGGGATCAAATCTCTATATTTTGTCATATAGGTGAATGTCATTCTGCATAAATTATAAAAAATAATATCATTTTTTTTAGATAGCCTCTTCAAAGCCTCAAACACGTTGAGAAGTCATGTCTGTTCACATTGACCTTAAAACACTGTATATTGTGACAATCGGAGAACAACTACTGTAATAAGCTACCTAATTCAAGGAGTAGTAAGCTCGAAGCGGCGAGGATGCGCCTGTTGAGCTACTATAGTGCTTACTATACTGGGGACTTTTTTGTTACATGCGAAATACGCCGATTACGAAAAGTTTGATTTCGGACTTCAGTTCACCTGAAGACGATTGAAGATAGCACATCAATCGAAACGTCGTGATACTCAAAATTTTATAGACAATGGAAGTCCGAAATCAAACTTTTCATAAATCCACCTTGTCTACAAGTTTCAAACAACGCCGATTACCTTGGACCCCTCCCACCCATAGGAGCGTCACGTTGATATATGGATGGCAACCCTTTGTGGTTCTAACAAGTAGTATAATACTCAACATTTCTTCTAACTAATGGGAATAACAAACTACAATAAAAAGTTTTTTTTTATTGACAAAATCATTATACAGGCAGCTTATTTTTAGGAAGTACAACAGTGAACAGTAAAGAAATGTATACTCTTGAACCAATACCTAATTAAACACTTACACTAATGTCATTGAATTGAAGATCACATACAACTTACTGTTCAATACTAGTGCGATGATATATTTTTCATTATTGATTTTTGACAAGTCTGACAGTGCCGACAATCCGTTAAATTATAATAAGAAAATGGTTTTTATTTCACATATTTATTTTAGTATTGCATGGTTAGTTAATTTTTCCCAATTAAAACCAATGAAAATGCATTCTTCCCATTCTTTTATCCAAAAGTTGCTGTTTAAAAAACAAACATGAAAAATACCAATAATAAACAGAGACGTCAGCTTTAACATATATGAATGTATTACAAGGTTTCACGATACACATTACAAATAAATGCACACTAGTCAAATAGTTAAAAATAGGAAAAAAAACTTGGGATATTTAGAAAATCATTATACACTACTTATATTTTCAAAAGAAGAGTCTTGCGTCTATCATTCTTCCGTCTATTCTGGCTTTATCCAAGTTTTCTGTAGAATCTGTTGAGGAAAATATATTGCCCAAAATACGTAAACAGAAGTTCATTCTGAAAATAAATTTATTTTGCGTACAAAATGATATAAAAAGGATACTGATCGCCCTTTCTGCCTGCCAATCAGAAGCATAAGTTATGAGAATGCTTCCCGAAGCCCTCTCGTCCAACCCTTTAATGTCACCAAACTCCCGAAACTTCTCGTGGAGCATTTTGAAACTTGCCGTTGGAGGAAGCTGAAAAATGAACAATAATACAATTAATCGATAATATTGAAATTCACTGTGAAAATCGTAAAATCGTTATATACTTCATTACCATCTATATGCGTTGATAGAAATCAGCATGAAGGAATGGAATTTCTGCAAACATGAATAAAATATATGTTACGAAGGTGTTATTATCATGCAGTCTTTTTTCTATGGTCATTCATCACCTAGGAGTACCTGTTATTTGTGGTTTCGGACGTTATATTAGGTATCATCTGAAATAACATGCACCCATCCAGGTCAATACAGAAAATGTTTATTATACAAGAAGAATAAAATATACGAGGTTGGTTCGATATGAATTCGATAATTTTTATTTTTTTAAATCTAATGAGAAGAGATCTAGAAACTATGCTGATATTCCGAAATGATGTGCTGATTTTCAACATAGGTCATCAGTACAAATCATAAATATAAGCTGATCACATTGTTCAAAGGATATCCATTGTATAGATTATTCAAAAAACATATTTATTTTAAGGATTAGAAGATTTTGTTAAGACTAACATTTAGTAGTGCAATAGTTTGTAAACTGTCATTGCTGGTATGGTGTTGGGCCTTATTGGTTTTAACTCTAGATTCCCATTTAGTTGTTGCTTCAATGTGGCCTAGAGCGTCACACTCAGAGAGCAATCGGTTTATAGACGAATTTCGTGTGATAGAGCACTATTTTTTTAAGATTCTACCTCAGATCATCCAGTCTAGTAGTTGAACGAGGATGACTTCCCGAATCATAGCAGTCTTTCAGTTGTTTGTCCAGTTTTTACATTTTTTGTGTTGTATAGACTTCACATTTCAGTTTCCAAGTGTGTTTCTTGACATCTCTCATTCCATGAATGCTGCCTGCTCATACATCAGTCCAGACCAGGTTGTAGTTGAGTTTAAGAAATAATAAGTTTGAATATACACAGGAAGAATTGGACACCCAATGTAAGCAGAAGCAGTTTGTCCTTCAGTTAAGTGAGTATAGAGAATGAATTCCAATTTTATTTTGCAAACAATAAACAAGTACAACTGATCAAGTTTTAAATACATAAAATGGAAGGGACCTTCAAAATCACATATAAATATTTCAGTTGGCGCCTCCCAGTATGTGAACTAAATTATCGAACCATCCTTGTATGTGACAATTCATATTCAACTCACATTGGAAACTAAAATTTTTCTGGAGAAGCTCTTTGTGTCACTATCACCGCCACCTCCCATACTGTTACTTTGGAAATTTAGTCGATCAGATCCACCGAACGATCCTCCGAAAGTACTTCCCGTATTAGCAGCCTGAAAAAGTAAATTTTTATTCATTATTCCGCCATACAAGAAAAACTACTTTCACGGTTGATAAGAGTGGTCTAAAATTAAAGGACAGACGGACAGAACTAGTGAATGACCTGGTTTTGTTGTGTGTAATTCATGAAACATCAAAACAATCTGCTTTTTCTGGGATTACAGGATTTTTGAACAAAAATTGTGAACTATGCTGATCAATGGTTGATGGCGGATGGCTTTTTTGCATCTATCCCCCATCTCGCACAACTGGAGGGCAATCCTCAGCAGATCAAACTTCCAACGCCTCGAACGAGTATCTTTCAAAAGTTGTTCTTGTAAAGAATCTCGGCGTTGTGTGATGTTCTCCAATTATTATAGTTTACAGTGTTTCAAGCTCAATATAATTTATCGTCTCGCAGCGCTTCTGGAGCGCAATGGGCTTTTTGCCTTGCGCGATGTAATCTATAAAAACGAACATATTTGCCAATGGTGGGTAGAATAAAATAGTATACAGTACCTGTGAGAATCCTCTGCCGCTGGTTCCGTATGACGAGAGATTTGGATAGGCGGTATCCATCGTTGAGGGTGTATTTCCATTACCTAAACCCCTTCCAAACCCCGCACCGCCCATATCAGTAGCGTTTCTCGTTCCGCTGGAACCTATGTCACCAATCAAACCCAAACAAATATAAAAACAGCAAGACACATCAGCGGGAGTACTGTGCCTCCATAAAAATAACTTTGCTTACATGGAGATGATTTTTCTTGGATATTTTCATTTATGTATTCAGTATATTAAACCAGGACTATCAGGCACATTCCAGTGAATTTTACGCCGAAGCACACGTTTCAGATTATAAAAAACTCAAAGGAAACATTCGAAATTGTGAAATGACTAAACCCACCACACTGAACACTTCCTCTCCCGGACTATCAGAATTCCATGAATATAGAGAAATGAAGAACTTTTCCGACCGCCAATAACTTTTACGAACAGAAACAAAATTTTTCAGGACAAAAATTTACAATGTTCCCAAAAATGTGTCATGGAATTTACACCAACAAGCTACCTACTCCTTGTATAGCAGATGTCAAATAACTCATGCCTAGCTGGAATAGCAATAAACAAAACAATAGAATAAGAACTATTTAGAAGTATCGAATAGTATTTCATAAACCTTTTCAGACCATAGAAAAAAGACTGCTAGATATAATGTAACACTTTGGAAGTACATGCAAGACAAGACAAATACAATTTCAAATATCACAAATAATTAATAAATGCTCATTATACTATCGAAACGCATAGATTAAATACAGATATATTTGATACCATGTTTTTCTTACAGATACTTTTTGGCGATTTTGTCGTCACTTCGCAAAGCCTAGATACATTTTTATGTATAAAAAAAAATTATATGAACTGTAATATGTTAACCATACCACACTGTAAAACAGAAAATCAGCAATAATCTTACCTCCATATCCAAGTGATTGCTGCCCTCCAGCTAAGGAAGATAAGTCGCCGCCCAAGCCATTGCCAAGCAGGCCTAAGTTTGCAGCTTGGAGCATTTGGGCATTAGCCATACTGCCTATGCCGACATTTCCAAGACCTAGAAGCGGTAAAACTTTTTTATACCAAGAATTTTAGAGCATTGATAAGGCAAAGAAACCTTCATGTGAAATAGGGATCCCAACACATGTTGAATTTCTCAAACATGGTATGTAGTTCCTTATCTGTTAAAAATGCGGATAAAAACAGATCCTGTTTAGTATTAAGAAAAAAATGAATTCCTATGTTTTTTAACTCTGTATTGTTTTATACTTATAGGTATAATCCTTTTTTAAATACATCTCTGGCATATGGCAGATTTTATATGTGCCTATTTTTATTTATACTGATGTCTTTGAATAGTCTGCATCTTATAGTCTATCTACATCTAATAAAAAACAAAGAGTTGAACCATATGATATGGTATTAAGAGTTTAAATGATTTAAAAAAATTGCTTGGGGACATTTAAGTGTGGCAGTACTGAAAAACGACGTGCAAATTATACAAACCTTGAACCAATCCCAATTTTTATCCTGTTGCGATAAGACAAATACACTGTAAAATTTCCATACAATATCCACACAACTCATGGAAACGTCACATTTTCACAAAAAATTCAAGTGGAACAAAACCAACCAGACAGTAGATATATATGTACCTGCTCCTCTAATTCACATGTGACGTCCATAAAACAGTTCAAGTCATACCCAGTGTGAGTTAGAAACAATATTCAATACATGTTCTTGCCAATTTTTATAGCTTGCCCTAACTCTCATTTCTTGTTACCATGTCCATAAGACCTTTGCCTTAGTCAGTTGACATTGCATATTTTGAAATCACAAGATTTTCTGTTGGGATAATCTGCGACGCTCTTTGGGACCATTTTGAAGGCACGATCAATAGGAAACACCTTCACAAGATTTTTGTGATACAACGATGTCCAACAGATAGCTTCGACGTAGCTTCCATCAGAAATACTGACTAGGGCAATTGATACGTTATGTTTCACTAGATGTGAGAACTACTGCTGTCTGAATTTCGTTTCCACGTTTAAATAAACCAAAACTTTTAGGTAAATACGACACACATTATCCGACAGATTAAAAAGGATTGGTCATAGGAGAATAAAAAAAAAAGCTCTTTCACATAAGTCAAACAAAATCAATACCACGAAATTCCATGCCCGACATAAAATAGTACCACCACAAAACCATGGAATGAATATTCTGATACATTGAAGATGTGTTGCACACCTTGCATAAAAACGATTTTCACCATTTAAAAAAGAACTAGATGACTGGCCTTCTAAATATAGTATTTTGCTAGTTAGAGATGTTCGCAATCCTGTTAATATAAATAAAACAATGTATAATTCTATAAAATATAATGTATGAAGAATCAGAAATTTGATGTGTATCTATCAATAACGAACTAAACCTCATCATTTAATTGTAGTTAGAAATTGAAATATATACATCTTCCAAAAGTTCAGCACTTTATGTATGTAGGTACAAAAATCACATCCTATACGAGTACATCATTTGCAGTTGAATGAAGCTACTACAGGGAAAGTAATCTATTCAGATTATATCACTTTCTAAAGCAATACACCCATTGCACATTTCGAGGATTGTCAATTTTACTAGCTGAAAAATAATTATACCTATAGGTCAATAAGACACCTTGCACATCTTTTCTTGTCCCAGTGAGTGTAAAATGTCATGGTTACAATTTCACAAAATCCAGACTCCCCATGTACCACGACAATATGATTGAAGTAATATTTGTGGTGGCACGATGCAATGTGAAAGAGCTCAGATCCCAGACTACCAACAATAGAAACCTTACATACTGTTAGTGAAGTTTTATAACTGTGTATGGGAACCATAAGAGAAAGGAAATCGAGTGCAAGTGAAATGACCTACATAGTTAGCAGCAAGTATGATTATGTTGAAAGAACCACACATCGAGAGCAACTAGACATGTAATTGAGGAACAATGAGAAATAACATTCCGTATTTTTATTTACAATATTTTTCATTTCTATTTCATGGTATTTTTAAATCCGATTAGAAGGCATACATAACACTAGCGACATATCTATCAAACCGAATAATGCATCAAATGTGCAAATGCGGAGCGAATCTAAGATAGGTTATCAAATTACAGTCGCAAAATACCAAAATATTTTTAGATATCACTTCTTCTCTAAAATACTAAGAGATTGTCATTATCCGTCTTTATTGATAATCCTCATCACTTACGTTGGGCAGACATCCATAGCGCGTGGATTGGCTAGCCTCGAGGCAGGACTCAGCAATCCAGGCTCCATGGGATAGGGCAAGCCCGTCGAGAGAAAATCAGGACTTTCTGAAGAGATATAAAGCAAAGCTTGGCCCCCTTCAGACGCCCCCCCCCCTCTTGCCGGCCCTGAGATGGCCTAGGCTTGGTTGTCGCGGAGAGAGCCATCAAATCTCGACTGTCTCAAACACGCTCCAAAGGAAACAGGCCCGTGAAATGGGAACTTCCAGTTGAACGTTGAAACTCTCCAATCTAAGCGCCGCGGGATACCGCCTCAACACGAAAAGTATTACCAGCTTGATTTAAACGCGCGATGACCGCCTAGAAATGTTGATTGATTGATGCGGCCATATGTATAAATATCTGAATCATGAGTCACGTCTGAATTACTGTCACAATCATTCTTCGCCGCGGGAATAAAATGGCAAATCTGGCGGCTAATCATTTCCTTGACGAACACAAATATGTCCAAACGAGTTAAGTACAACAAAGCAAGAAAAGCGTTTACAATTAAGAGTTGCAGAATTTCATAGAGAAAATGCCTGTGGAAATATCTGCACCAATTTTATGTTAGCAAAATTCCTCACTCCCTCTGTTGCCAACTATGCAGGTTATTCCTATTTTACGTTTTGTTGATGACAGTTGAGACCACATCGATCACTCTCCCACTAATTAAAAATATATGTGCAACCGATAGCTGAGCGTTGTACGCAAGTCTGATAGAAGTTATGTCAAGATTTCTGGTGAAAATGCCTGTAGAAGTTCCCAAACCAGTCTTACAAGTCATTAATGCTTCAGCAAAGCATCAGTTTGCCTTTACGTAAGGAGAGTCACATCCACCGTTTCCAAGTAAGGTTAAATCTGTTGTACGCTCCGCCAATGATGTCCGTCTTACACAATGTACATATATCATCATACCCAGCTACAAAACTTCGTAGGACGTATGCAACAAATAAAGACGATTAGAAAAGAGTACCTGAGAGGGCGTTAGCCAGTTGCAAGGGATTGTTAGGCACGGCCCCCAGCAACCCGGGCCCGCCTACTTGCCCCGAGGGGTTATTCAACGACGGCAGATTGTGGGCGACGTTTTTAAGCGGTTCGCCGTTAGGGCCGAGCCCCATGCCGACCGTCTTGAGGCCCTCGGGCAGCTTCATGTTATCGTTGACTCGATCGATGCGTACGGCCATCGTGCGATCGTACAACACCTGATTGTGGAACATCGAGATGGCCTGTACGGCCTCGACCGGATGGTCGTACTCGACCACTGCGAAACCGCGGCTGCGGCCGTCCTTGTCCAAAGGCATATCCACTCGGATCACGCGACCGGCTAGACGGAATATTTCTTTCAGCTTCTTTTTATCGACATTATATTCCAACTGGAAAAATAAAACAAACTCATCTAACTACGCGCCTCCACTTATGCCACGCAATTGGCGAATAAAACAATTGATGATACCTCTGGCGGCAAAAAACTCATCTGAAAAGGAAGTATTCGCATATAATATGTATCTGTGATAACGAATTTTAGTGTAAAACTATAAAATTTGATGACTTTTACGGCAATGTTTTGAATAAAAAGTACTCAACCAATCGTTTTCAAGCATTTGCAGAAGTATTCATTCTAAAAATATATTTAGTATTTAAAAAAATATATATCTCAAATATGCACAAAAATAGATGAAAAATCAATAAAGAAATACGAAATTGTTTATTTGTTTTTGCTCACAACTATGTGAAAAAAAGTTACTGAATGATGCTGAATACAGCTGTACATAATATGAAAAACTTTTTGGCAAGAGGTCAAACAAGGGTTGTACTACATTCGAGTGACAAAATTATGGAAAGTTCATACAAGACCAGAATTTGAGCCTGGGTTTCTCAACCATGGCAAAACAAAGTTGGGACAAAATCAAGCTGACTTATCTGCTCTTTACTAAAATACTTTATAGAATAGACCGCTTTTAACAGCATTTTTTGGCATATAAAAATAAAAATCCAAAAATATGTTTGTTTTATGATTCCTACCAATATACGACAATTTTCATTCAAAAAGTCTTAATCTTCTATGATGGGGCTGAAAATGTCACTACAAAACAAAGATCACCTAATGGAGGCCTCATAAAAGAATTAATTACAACAATTCTAATAAAATATGGACTACACACTTCCTTTCCTACAGATTTCACCAGTGACCCCATCAGTAATTTTATTTGCCTATAAGAATAAATGTTCTTTAAGTGTTCCATTGGCATGGTATGAAAAAATATCTCACCAACTATATGAGCAAGACCATTTTACAACAGCAATTCAAAACAGTGGTTTCTTTTTAAACACTCAATTATGATGATGTCCCCATCAGATGGATAGTAAAGTGTCAACAAGGTCAGAAAATCAAGCACCAACAAATGGATAATTACAAACCTGGAATAATTCATATGTCTATGAATCAAAGGCACACAAATTTTCATCACATTGGCTAAGGTTACCCTTGTGGAGGTAATCCAATACAAACCTATTAAAAATTATGATGGATGGAATACCAAAACAGCTATAGCAAATAACTCGAGATTCCATTTTGCTTAAGCCATTGAAGAGCCCAGATGAAATTTAAGGTATTAGAGACTCCAGGAGGAACCAACCCTCTAATTTCACCTCTTAAACATGAATATATATTCAGTAACAGGATCTTCCATATATCACTAAACTTGTACAATAAATTATTTTTGTTAAGTGACTTGAAAACACAACTTAATCAAAGAATGTATCATGAAACAGAATTCGCATCTAGTTGATGGAACATGCCCAACTTATGAGGTAAGATGAAACATGATGATTCACATAAATAGTTTGATAGATTCAGAAACTATCAGGCAACTGATTCAATTATTGAAATCCCAACATGGCCAATTCAGTGATTTTTTTGACAGGAGGAATATTAAAACACTATTATACTCAAATGTAAGATGTAGATTGTAGATGGTCTTACTTGGTGAAACTCTTCCATCATGCAGATAAAAAGATTGTGTAATTAACACTCAGTTTCACAAATAAAACTCCTTTTCTTTCAGTGACACGTTTCAATTCATATTTAAATCATTGTCAGACTGAAAGAAAAAGAGTTTTATTTGCGAAACTGTGTGTTAATTACACAATCTTTTTATCAAATGTAACTCACAAGTAGACCATATCTTATTGAAAATATCAAGATAATATAAGCTTAAACATAAATATTTGAATGAGATATGAGATTTTGGAAAAGAAAATATTCAAAATCAGTGTAGTAATTTTTCTCTCAATAACATCTGTCCAAAGATATGCTTTCACAATGCATGCCTGACTTCAAATATTAAATCACTTTTATTTTTGTGGCATTAGTTTTTTCCAACTGATTCTATCCAACTGAATCATAAGATCAAATTTGTGACAGTAATACTTACATTAGCCACAAACACCCGATTACTCAATGGACAATCAATGTGCAAAGATTCAAGAAACTGGGGGCTGAGACCATAGGTGTTGCCATATTTTCCCTCATCTGGTATGCCCCTCATGTCTCTCATATCCCTATGGTCATCTCGGTATCTGTCATCTCTGCCTCTTCTTGAACTCAGATTGCCATGCTTGTCACGCATGTTGCCTGTGTCTTCCTTTATCACTAGTTTGCGGCCTTTCACTTCATACCTAAATTTAAGAAATCATGAAATTGGACAATACAAGGCCTTGCAAGCCTTTTCCACTGAAGAAGCAAATCAATTACTGTAAAAATATCTAGTTTAATTAGAAATAACAAGAGCAATTTTACCCAACAATTTGATTTGAAATTTCCTTATTTATCCAAAACCATAAAAAAGACTAAAACAAACATAATTAGCATGTTGATATATGCTATCCAAGCTTCATATTATAGTACTACAGCTATACTTTGGACCTTTATCACAACAGTTGATTAGTCAGTAAGACTTTTGATTTAATTTGGAAGCTAGCTAAACTAAAAACTTTGACGCTGTCAAACAGATCTAAAGTATCAGTGAAAATAGTATGACCAAATTTTTAAAATTACCTCTGCATAACTTCCATGCACTTCTTAACTGAAGCAGGATCAGAGAATTCAACAATGCCGCTCCCCTTGGGCTTGTCATTGTCATCTACAAACAGCTCAACGAACTGCACCTCACCAACTTCTTGACGGAACAGGTCTTTCATGTCTTGCCACCTGTACTCATAGGGTATGTTAGAGACAAATACCCTATTGGAGGAGGACTTCATGCTACGCGGCTCTCCCCTGCCCCCACGATCGTTGCTGCGGTCGCGGACATTGTCAGAGAAGCGACTGGAACGGTCACGGTCACGCCTTTGTGGGCGGTCCCTAGATCTGTCCCTAATGCCGGCTTTACTGTCTCCATCAGAGTCCATGTTTGTCTGATCAGATGAGAAAGAACACATGAAAGGAGATTATACTCTACAGAATTTTTCAGCTAATTTACTACTTATTATAAGAAGAGTTCCTGTTTTAGTATATCTTGATGAGTCCTTTCATCATCCCCAATGACCTATTCTGTCACAATATGAACAAATTGTTGAAAGTAGAACAGCTGTTTGCCACTTGAGAGGTACCGGCAACGCGTCGTTCACACGGGTCTGACATGACTGGCATGATTATCACCTTTATGTATATATATTTTAAATAATTATAATATATATAAAATAACATTGTTTATGTAACAGTTTCAGAAATATTTTTTTTTGTTCTTACAGCAATACGTTTCGATTTACCTATCATCTTCAGACTATCAAATTTTATAAAACGGCACTTTTTCAAACAATGGTAATTGGTAGTCAAACATCCATTTTTAATTTTTGTTTGGTCGGTGGTCAAATACAAAAAAAACATTTCCCAGTGATCTTCCATAGGAGTCCGGTTCTGATTACCAGTCAAGACATAGAAACGGTAAATGTTAATCAAACCGTGAATATCTCTGAAAAGTGAATCAGTATTTTCATCAGGCAACTGGCAAATAGCAAACCCCAAACCATAACGTTATGAAACAATTCAATCTCAAAATTGTTCTACATGAAACAAGTGAAAGCAAGGTTTTCTTCAGTATTTGCCGATTTTAGAATTTACTACAATATAAAAAACGCTTAATTTGTCCTAAGTAAAACTGCTTGATCTAATAATTCAATATAAAATACGGTATATAATAGACGTTCAGCAAAGATCGTGTGGATATACTCTTGCACTGGCACCGGTACAGCAAACATGTTTCATATATCAAGTGGGAAATAATATTTCACACAAAAAAATCAATCACAAAATACGGTATAAAATAGAAATGTGGATTCATACCTTCAAAATGTCTAAATATTTATTTGCAAAGTAAAACAGCAAAACACTAACACACGGCTTTCCAACAAAAGAGAAAAGCAAAGATGGCGACTTGGCGTCGGTTTCTACAACACAGAACAAAAAAATCTGGATGCGATCGTCGTCATAGGATGGTAAGAATGACAGATCGATACAGTTAACAGTTTGGTCATTTCGCGATGTGTTTCCTACAGCAGACCACCACGGCAGCATTGTATTTCAACATTAGAGAGTAGAGTCGGCTATGTTAGATTGTAATATGTGTATAGTCGGCCATGTGTAATTAGATTAATTATATTGTAAGTATCTACTTTAATTCTTCAAGCAGCGCGTTAGCAGCTCAGGACAAAGAAAGCTTCATAGACATTTCTGTTATAAAAGATCACTTTTCAAAGCTTCTATGGCAAAATGTAAGGGTACGTGATTTAAACAATAATTATTCTCTCTGGCATCGTAATTTAGATGCTAAACTCAAGCGCAACGACTTGGTTTAATTTTGAGAAAAATATCTGCTATCTTATATAGAGTTACAAATAAAAGATTATTGGACCATATCAAAAAATTATGAGTTAGGAAATGATCTGTGTATTCATGTAACTTAATAGTTTTATACTGGTAATTACCTTTTGGAATTTTTATAAAAAATATTTTTCAAAGATCAGTAATTTTTGTGCAAAAGGTCTTAGGCCTACCCTGGTGACTAGTATTATGTCAAGGATAGTTCTATATACATGTTTGTTTATGTTCTGTGGTTTATATTCTGTTTTATGTAAGTTTCTCTACATCGTAGTTTTGTGCACAGAGTTTTGTAATGCTATGTAAAGCTACGTTTACATTTGGAGAGTTTACTGGCGGAAAGTACTGGCAGCCACTAAACTTGTTCATTGTTTTGTGTTTATATGTTTTCAAGTTCAGTTGCCAAGCAGTTAAAATCAAAATGGCTCCAAGTAAGGTAGTCCGTGCTGCTGCCAAAGTTGTGTGTGAAATTGCCGATAATTTAATAAATAAGTTAGAACGCAAGAAAAATATAAAAAAACGAGTTTGGGTTAGAGATTGGATCATACGTAGAAGTACTCTGAGTGCATCAGAACGACTCTTAAAGGAGATATCAACTGAATATCCCGATCCTTATAGGATCCTTTATGAGATTGTCATACCAAACATTTTAAGAGCTGTTAAGAATAGTTGAAACTAAACTGACAAAATCGGAAACATTACGCTATCTGGCCACTGGTGCACAAATGCACTATCCCGTTTTAATTTATTTATGTGTTCTTTCAACTTTATATTCCACAAAATTTCATATTTTTGATATATGTTTAAAAAGGAAATTATCTGATTTCCATCCCACTTTTTCATTGTATAAAACGGGGACACTTGCTCACAGAACGCTTGCTGACCTGTTTACACACGGAAAGTACAAACAGAAATATCGCGGAGCAGCAAGTAAACTAGCCGGCCCGTCAACTGCACTTGCGGGAGAGTAGCAAGTGCACTTTCTTGTAGTTTACAAGTGGTGAGTTTAGTGGCTGCCAGTACTTTCCGCCAGTAAACTCTCCAAATGTAAACGTAGCCTAACTGAGTGTGAGATGAATATTTCATTTTCATCATGTTTTGTTAACTGTTTCCTGATCCTGAGTGTATCTGTTACTGTATTGTGGTGTTTATACCGTATTTGAAAAAATTCGAAACAAAATAGTCATAGGAATTGAAGATTACAATTAGCGCATATACTTGTAACTGGAAATGGAGTCGTTTTACTGTCCCGATTATTTTCGTACATCTGAACCAATGGACTTGAAAGACTACTTCAGTAAATATAACCAACTATACAAACAAGCAACAACTTTGATTAAAGATTATGAGTTAAAAGACAGGGAACTCTTGTTGGAAGAACAGACTAGGTAAGATTATTGCCCAAACTAGTGAAGCGGAGTTGTTGCTATGAGGTCTCACTGTAACATAGAAACAAAAGTATCCATAGTATTTGAATTTTTTGTTTGCAATTCATTGATACTGTCTCAAAGATTGTCAATGCCTTTCCTGTGATCAGTTTTTTGTAAACATCAATGGTACAAAATAGAAAATCAAAAGCAGGTTTATGTTCCATAGTTACTGATATAATAACTTATTTGCTTGTATACATTTAAAATCTTTCAATTTTATCATACTTCAAGATATTTATAATGCAATAGTTCCAGTAATAAATTGAAAATTCTAATATTTCCATTCAAATCTTTAATATACAATGCATCATATTGATAAAATAGAGGACAGAATAAGTTTAAAGAATAAGTATTCAAGCATATACGACATTGAAATTACAGCATAAGGGGAGGAGATACAGTAGAAGCACTGAACTATAATATTCTGAGAGATGCATATTATCCAAGTATAGATTCCCAGCATGTTGTATTTCTAGGAACTCAATTTTTGACTAATATGTGTAAAGTTCATTATATTCAAAATAAACTGAACATTGTATCTGGCACATATTTCTCCTTATGCTATGGTCAAAATTCATACTGGTTAATACATATTATAGTGATTGTATTGAATACTCCTTTTTGTTCATAACCAGCATTATGATTCACTGCAAATAAAGTTCACAATCCTCACAGAAAATTCATTAAAATATTTTAAGCATTGACAAACTAACATGTGCTGGAGAGCCAGAAGATCTACCAATAGAAATCCCAGATAATGTGGTTAGCAAAACAAAAGTGAAATCCTACCAGATTAATGATTTTGCAAAACAACTGAATGTGGTACGCTGTAAGGAATATTTTGACTCAAAGATGTCTTATAAAGAAATGATGACTTCCAATAGGAGGTATCTGAAGCCTTCTGTGGTAAGAACTTTTAAATATATAAGTGGATTTTCATTCAATTGTCAGAGGTGGGAGGCATTCACTTTTACTGAATCTAATGTTGTGTTCAGATTTGCACTAGTAACAGTAAACTTTGATATGTTTCAAAATTATTATACACATGTGCACTAGGGGCATTTTGAAAAATTGTGGAAAATAGCATTGAAATCTAGTATTTCTATAATGATTTAAAATTGAAATTTGTAGAATATGAACTTTTCTCATATAAATATTTTTCCCAGAAACCTGTTGGTCCTTCAAGTGAAGATGATATCCAGCCTGGAGATGATTTTGTATTTTCCATTTTGGTTTACCGACCCTTTGCTTTGGAACACCAGAACAGATTTGGCAATGAGAAAATGAGATTTGCTTGTGAAATTGAGGCTCTAGGCTCAAACACCTTAACTGAAATAGTAGATTCTATTAAATGTTTTAGTAATAATTGCCTCTTCATAGAAGTCAAAGACACTAAAGCTGATCTAAGTAGTGAGCTTTTTGATGCAAAGGTAATCATAATATATGAATATACAAAATATTGACTATATAATAATTTGCCTGATAATAACATGGATATACTCGTACACAAGTCATAATTCTGGATCTTAAAGAAATAGCTTTTTTACTTATTACCTTTCATACAGGATAATTTCTTCAACTCACTTTGATTCTTGAACTGAGTGGTTAAAATTATGAATTAGATTATGTGTCATGAGCATATTCCTAGTTATATTTCAATCAGTTGAGAATGATTTATTTGGTGATAAATTCATATATCTATTCAAATTTTCAGAAAAAATACCCATCTCAAACTGTATTTATAGAAGGCATATTTTACAATGACTATCGATCTCCAAACTCAATAGATTTAAGCAAAGAATTGATCAAATGGGCCAAAGAAAAAGATATGGGGTCATTTGTTTCACAATCCATGAAAGATGTAAGTATTCTGTGTAAAAAATCTAAAATATGTGATTTTTCTCTATATACAGATTTTTACTGTAATACTCAGATGCCTATTTTTTATTCAGGTATATCTTGGAGATTTGAAACCCAAACTAGGATTTCCTTATGTTTATATACACCAAGGGAATTGTGAACACATCATTACCTTTTCTGATGCCAAACTTGTTGCACAACCAACATATTCCAGGTAATTCTAGTATTTTGCTACATAAATCATGAGGACTGTAATCAATTGAAAACGTAGTCTCAAAAAAGTGATTATATAAACTCAGCTATGATACTACAATATAAAATAATCCTCGAGTAGAAGTAAAACAACAGCTTTAGGTCTCACTGAGAACATTAAATTTGAAATTTGAATTGTGTTTCAGGACTTTTCAGATCATGTTAGTTATTTTTCATGTATATCAATGGTAAATTATGATAGTTTCAAGTGATGTGGAAGTCAACTTTTGGAGTCCAACTGAATAATAGATCACTCCATATTACTTTTCAAAATTGTAGCATATATATATATACCAGGCTAGTTTACAATGAAATCAATACTCTGTTGTCTCAACCAACTATTAATAGTAGCCCAAGAAAAAAGAGATAAGTCAGAAGACCTTTATAGCCATAACAGGCAAAAAAGTAGGAATTTTTTGAAAAACCTTAAAAGTGGCAATATCTTGAAAACTAGATAACTTTTACTAAGGTCATGTCGATGTTATCTGATTGATCTAAAGCCAATCTACCTCCCATGTCACTCTGGAGTGTTATTTCTGGGACACCCTGTATATATATAGGTAATTTTTTTTCAGGAATTACCCAAGAATTTCATCATTCAGCAAAAAATACAATATGCAGTGTTTCTTATGCTCCCATATGGTAGCACGGTGGATGGTATTAAAATGTGAGAGATTTCCCCATGAAAAGGTGTTCCTGTGTACTGAATGCTGTGATTCTTATCTATATTTGGATGGCAAAAAAGAGACTGATTTCAAGTTGTATCCATATGTAAATAATGATTGAGCGTATTCCATTAGTAATAGTGTGACACTAGTAAGTGAGGTTAAATAACTTCGCTCCCATCAGCAAACTACATGTTTACATAGAGATGATGAAAATGCAAACCGATTGAACCTCTTTCTTGAGTAAGATGAAATACACATGAATTTGAATTGCTCTTGTACATTTCATATAATACAGACTTGCATTTCTTGTCATATTGTATTTTTATGGATGAGACTTGATATTGCGAGTTTCTCTCCAACATGTTGAACTAGAGATCTAACATTTTCAGTTTCTGGAAAGGTCGAAAATAAATATTTGCACTTCATTAAATGTGTTTTATTTCACTACAGCCTCAAATGACTAAAATAAATTAACTTTTTTTGCTTAGCTTTTAGAAATGAGTGCTTATGAAAAGTTGACAGTTAATTTTTCTATTTATTCCAATGCACAGATTTTCATAATTTAGCTCTATCCCTACCATTGGGGAATCAATTGCTAAATTACATTTGTAGTAATTATAATGGGGAGGCAAAGCCTGGCAAGTAGGCCACCTTTGGCCCTTTTTGCCGACCCCGAATACCATCACTGAAACTATGACACACCTGGTAACCCCCTAGTGATGAACATTCCAGACCTTTTGATAAAGTTCATGTCCAACCATTCTGCTAAATAGCACTCTTCCCTGTCAAACTATGCTGTGCCGAACACCTCAGCCCTAAGGTATACGGCACACTGGTCCACGAATTTTAGAAAAAATTATTAAAAATGTGGAGAGGTCGTTGCATAGGTCACACAAAAAAGCAAAAGAGGTAGACTGGTAGAAATGCTGTCCTAAGATATTACAAAAATGTATTTTCATGAAATTATAACATTTATGTGATCACAATACATTCTGGAGGTAAAATTATTTTCAAAATCAAAACAACATTCAAATAAGCTATATAAGTTAATATGAAAAATAAACATTTATGCATTTGAAATGTAGGTGTATGGTAGTGCAAAAACAAGTGAACTGGGCATAAATAATAAATACTGGAGAAAAACCATTTAATGAGAAATGCAAGATCACAATATACTCAATTTGCATCCCTTTTTCCTATTTTTCATGTGTGCCTCTGCAATTTTGGCAAAAGCTTCTCGGTTCAATAACCTATAATTTGATGCTAAGTACTGCAGTGCTGTAGAGTTTAAACTGTCTATACCATGACTGATAATGTCCCACCCAAGTTCAATACCTGTACCAAAGTCACACTCATCAGCTGCGATACTGGCATATGTTAGGACAGGTTGTAAATCAGACAAGTATTTTTCTCGTTGTTCAGGAAGACAGCTCTGAAGTTTGTCTAAAACATTTTTCAGCTCTTTGTTGTTCATTGCTAGCTCTCTGTAACCCAACTGTGATCTGAAATAAAAGCTCTAAAAATATATGCCAAAGTTCCATTTCCATATGTTGCTCATCTCCCAAAATCAGTAATACTTATTGCTGCTGATCAAATGATTAAAAAATTAACATTTATGAAAATTAGTATCCAAAAACAAAAAATAGACATCTCCAGTTATTAATTGAAATAAGCAAAATAAATTCTAATATATAATTATTTATTTGAGTAGAAAACTTTTCATTAACTGACAACTAATTTTAGATCTTCAAAAAAATATTAGTTTCAAGGTTTTATTTTTGTTTGAAAATCATCAATTTAACTGCTCTAAGAATGAATGATATTTTAGGATATGATAAGAACTTTAAAAATGTATATTACAAAAAAAATCAGTCAACTTACTTTCTGTCATATGGTACTACAAGTCCAATCTTATTCATTGTTCTAGAAACAATTCTACGCTCTCTACTAGCTATGGCTTTTGTTTTTTTGCTCATATCTAATGATAATTTCTCTGCTTCTTTTTTTAGTAATATTTCTATCTTTTGAATCATCATTTTCTTGAAAGGATCAGCAGTCTTTTTCAAATTCTCAATGTACAAGCTTAAAATAAAAATAATTATTTTAGCTGAATAAACAAAAAACATCAAAAATACAAAATCTGATGTTATAAATAAGTATTCAATAGCAAAAAATCAATAGATACTTATCAACATTAAGTGAAATGCTGTTAAGGATTTTATTTGCTTTTTGCTTGTATCTGTGTTTCCAATTCATCAAAAAAAGCATCTTGACAAAGTGACATCAAAATAAAATATATAATACAGCAAAAAAACAAAGACAACAAAAGTTTAGGAGCTACTATAAACTAATAGTTTTGAGAGTATTCATACATGTTTCAACAAGTGCACATTATCAGTTCTTCGTAAATTTTCAAATAGGCTTATTTGTCTTGTTACCTTACAGCTGCAAAAATATTGCCCCCCATTACTGTGAACACACCATCATTTTCTGACTCATTACTAGCCAG
Source organism: Bruchidius siliquastri (assembly GCA_949316355.1). Classification (NCBI taxonomy): domain Eukaryota; kingdom Metazoa; phylum Arthropoda; class Insecta; order Coleoptera; family Chrysomelidae; genus Bruchidius; species Bruchidius siliquastri. The sequence continues at coordinate 12,297,502 of OX438532.1, read as the reverse complement.
TAGTATGGGCTTTTCATCAGGAGAATCATGGAAATAACCAATATGATATCCAGTTGTATCATCTCCTTTTAATACTGTTATAAATTCAGGAGGATCTCTGAAATATCTCCAATGAATCATATACTCATCATCAGACTTTTCAATGTTATCAAATTTTCTTGCAAGTACATCAAATGGACCAACAAGTTCCAAATGTATACCCTTTAAAGCCTCTAATGGGTTAGTTGGGCTCAGTTTTTCACAAAATTTCCAGAAATCATAAAAGTCTTGAGGTAGTTCAATCAAAAATTTGTCTTTTATGAATTTGCTGTATGTCTCCATTTCTCCATTTTTGGAATCTGCATCAAGTTCTGTTTCCATCCTTTCCAGTTCAGCTCCATTGGTTTGTGCTCTTTTATCATTAGCATGTTGTGTTTGTATAATTTTATTGGTCATGTCTTCAGTGGGAGTAGTGTGAGATGTTTGATCTGTATCTGTACTGTTATTTGCATCTTCGTCACTTTCAGACGTATCGGTGGCAGAAATGCTGTCATTGTTTTCATTACTTGTACCTGCATCGTGACTTACTGATGGGTCTATTTTGTTTGCCAATTCCTTTGGATTTGTTTGTTCGGTTCTCATACGTTTTCTGGGTGGTGCACTTGGTTTATCCTGCATTTAAATAAATAATGAGAAGAGAATATTCTTGACTAACCAGTATGACGAACCTTTCTAGAACTTCCATTTTGTGGTGGGTGCTTGTATTTTTTGTGGTGTAATGGATTTTTTTGATAACATTTAGATCCATATTTACAAGGTATTCTAGAATCTTTCACATATTTTTCATATTCCATTTCCATACTTTGAGATTACAAAATTTACACATCAGACATTTAAAACAAGAACAGGCGCCAATTTTATAACCTTAAATTATACAGTTGACAGTGTACTGAGTGTAGACTGTAGAGTAATGTAGGGTGTATTAAAAATCTACCAAAAAAAATTAATTGCTTTTTGTACTTTCAGCTAGAATTTATTATCTATATACGCGTTATACAATTCAATGGAACGCAGAAATGCTGTTGCACTAATCACAGCTAAGCTTTTTTCTATTTTTTTATACAAACATGGGTAACATGTCAAGAGGTTCTTTCTCAGGTCTCGCAATTTATACGCCTCTGTGTCCAGTTTCTCGTGCCGTCTTCGTGTCACTGTTTCAGTCGTGTACTCGTGTTTTGTATTAGACGATTAGACGATAAGACGATATTCTGTCATTCTGTCCCTATCTATGTATGTTCTGTGATCTGTAGGTTTATCCGATTTCTGTTCTTGTAAAATTATTTTAAATTTAATTGTTTATTCAAGTGGAATATAATGATCATATTATGTACAAACTTTGTTTGGCATCAATGAATGAAGATTTCCTCACAATCATGATTTCTTTTTGCTCTTCATACTATATACCTAACCCGATGTTATCTTTGTGTGTGTGGTGGGGGAAATACCGGCACAGCGTTGTATGGGCTATTTAATTTTCCACATGAAATTTTGATGTTGTGCCACAACTAAATTCATTTCTACTCCATCTACCGAAATCTACCGAAAAATTTAGAACGATTCTACCGAAAACAACCCGATGGCACCTGGCAACACTGTTTGCACCACAGAATGTTTGCACAAGTAATAAGTATGGCACAAGTTTGCCGGAGGAAAAAACTCAGAAGAAAAAGAAAAAATTAGAAAACAGAACATGGAAAGTAAAACTGTATATAGAAGTGGACTTCTAATTAGGTTTGGGTGTACCTAGATGGTCTGCTAGAATGCTTTATTATAGATAAAGCGCTGAAATAGAGTTGACTCGTGTATTTTGAATATACACGCGCTTGACGAAATCTGAGCACTGAGAGAGATGATTGCATGTAGGTCAAGAGGTTGATAGCAGGCCCCAACAAACGTAAATGGGGATCCTCACAGGCCATTGCAGATTGAACAGTTACTTGTCACTCATAGGAGTAGTGAAAGATCCAATTTGTTAGAAGTGCTGGGAGAGAAGGACGAGACCTCCCCACTTCCTAGGAGAGTGTGTCGTTTACTGCGGCCTCAGAGCTGAGGTGTTCGGCATAACGGAATTTGACAGGAATGGTCTGACATGATTCGACACTCCTGAATAACCATGTTAGTTTTAATTCTGGTTTCAGTGATGATTCTTGAGGTCGACAAAAGGGCCCAACGCGGCCCTTACCAGGCTTTGCCTCCCCACTGCTAGGCGTTATTTTTTGTCAGTTGACTAACCGTCCAGTTCTATTATTTTTGCAATGATCATTCTGTCCGATTTCGACCGTCTTTCTGCCGTGAAGTCAACGTCATTCAATTTTGGTTTTATGGTTTAAATTCAAATAAATTTGATCATGGTAGATGCTAAAATGTGTACTTTACGTTAACATTTATTGATTGATATTATTCGTCAGCATTAAAAAAATGGGTTCACATGAATGGGGAACGGATATGTTATCAGACTGGCTAAGCGATATTCAGGCAAAGCATGAAGAGTATAGGGAACCATCACTTGATGCACATACTTTGAATTTTGTGAGTGTCACGTCAAGATCACTCAAACAAGATATCAGAGTTTTTGTATCAGCTGTGGACATTCTAGAGGAGTATATTTGCGCAAAAGGTGAAGTGACAATCAATTCTCCAACAATGGTAGCCGTATGTTCTGTTTTTATAGCCAGTAAATGTGTAGGTGAGCAAGATTTGAAGATACAACACGTACAGTCCCTTTTGCGAAAAGTTACAGGAATTAGTTACGAGTATAACCAAGTTGTATCATGTGAGGTAGATATTTTTTCAACTTTAAGAAACAGTGTTCCAGTCAGCAACAAAGTGGATGACTTAACAACATTTGTATTTAAATTTGAAAAGGATACAAGAATTAGAGCCAATGTAATGCCAGTTTGTTTGGATATTATGGAAATGCTGTATCTTACGAAAAAACTATGGTTTCACAGGTATTTTCATAGACCACTTTTTCAATTACAGCAATTACCAATGTGAGGGAATAGTTCTGCACAAAAAAATCACAACCTAATACAAAATCTCCATCAGAAGTAGAGTTTTTTATGCTTTAATTGTGATACTGGAAGATGCTGTATGTTCAGTAATATAGAGAATAGTCCATATCAAGCAAAAACTAATTATTGTGCATCATATTCATGTACCTAATATTGATAAGAAACTATCAGATTTTGTTTTTTTTTTGCTTTTTCAAAATATTTATTTAAACATTATAGTGAAGATGTATAAACATAATTACTGCTCAGTAGTATGTAAATAAATATTTTAGATTGATGTACAGTAACAATTAACATTATGATTATCATTAATAATTATGTTTTAGCTCTGTTTCTCTCCCACATTTAGAATATGGCATCTTGAAGGGATGGGAAGAAATTATTGTTGATGCTGTATAAAATAGATGAATTAATATTTTTTAGGTTAAAAGAAATATACTCTATCAATGAGGAGGCATGCAGAGTATTTGGAAAACTGATGAGACATCGTTTATTTCTTCCAATTTGCATCCTCATCTTTGTGTTCAGAAACACAAACTATCGCCATTGCCTGGATGTGGACAAAATTCTTCATGATATGTCACATCGATGTGTTATCCATACAGATCACTTTAATGCCCTCATTAATCTGATTGGTGATATTTACTCAGATAAGTCCCATAAGCAGTAATATGTAATTAAACAATTTAGACCTTAATAAAGTTCTATTTTACTATAGCCATTTTACAATATAATAGTTCCTTTTCCCTACTCTGATTAAAGAAATATTATTTTGTAGCCTATGAATGTTGAAATTGAAAACTTCATTTGGATTATTTGCTCGCTGTTGGTTTATGTAAAAACCACCTGCTGTGATTATTCTAACTGCATCACCTGAAAAAAAAACATTATATCTTTACTTTATTCATTCCTTTGGCAACTCTTCAAGTGAATACCCCAATATCTGGAACCTTTCACTAGTCATACAGAATTATGAATGAACTCTGCTTTACACCTTTAAAAATAATGCATAAACATGTGAACAAATTATATTAATATTTTTTGACTTGTTTATTCTTTAAAAAAACAATGATTTGAAGTCAACGTTTTTTATTTATGTAAATCAACCTTATATCCAAGATAAATATTCTTGAAATGTTTGATATATAATTATTTGGGTGAATAAATGTGTAAAAGCTCATCCATTACACTATAAATTGCAAAAGTTACTGTAAGCAAACATGCATGGTCATAAAACTATTCATATTTATAATCAAATCACTCACTCTTTGTAGGAAAACATCCTGCTTTCATTGCTAGATCCAAAATACTCTGACCAGCTTCAGGAAGCATTTCAACAATAGTTGCACCTGAGAACAGATTCACCATTTCTTTACTATTCATTTGTCTAACAGCTTCAACACTACCCTCATACAGAGCCTCACTTGCTCGCTTAGCATTCTTCAAGCCTTCGTCACCATGAGCTGCAAATAAAGAAATGCTGCATTAGGTATACCTACAACACATTGAAAAAACAAACTTTGACACAATATACAATGTACAAGGTCATAAACATTATATTTCCTACCTAAGAGGGTAACCTGCTCCGCTAACCTTCTTTGTGGAATTCTGAGCTCTGGATTTTCTCTGTGACGCCTCATGATATCAGAAATACCACCCACAGGCTCAAAAGTGAATAATTTTAATTACTGATGGGTCTATTTTGTTTGCCAATTCCTTTGGATTTGTTTGTTCGGTTCTCATACGTTTTCTGGGTGGTGCACTTGGTTTATCCTGCATTTAAATAAATAATGAGAAGAGAATATTCTTGACTAACCAGTATGACGAACCTTTCTAGAACTTCCATTTTGTGGTGGGTGCTTGTATTTTTTGTGGTGTAATGGATTTTTTTGATAACATTTAGATCCATATTTACAAGGTATTCTAGAATCTTTCACATATTTTTCATATTCCATTTCCATACTTTGAGATTACAAAATTTACACATCAGACATTTAAAACAAGAACAGGCGCCAATTTTATAACCTTAAATTATACAGTTGACAGTGTACTGAGTGTAGACTGTAGAGTAATGTAGGGTGTATTAAAAATCTACCAAAAAAAATTAATTGCTTTTTGTACTTTCAGCTAGAATTTATTATCTATATACGCGTTATACAATTCAATGGAACGCAGAAATGCTGTTGCACTAATCACAGCTAAGCTTTTTTCTATTTTTTTATACAAACATGGGTAACATGTCAAGAGGTTCTTTCTCAGGTCTCGCAATTTATACGCCTCTGTGTCCAGTTTCTCGTGCCGTCTTCGTGTCACTGTTTCAGTCGTGTACTCGTGTTTTGTATTAGACGATAAGACGATATTCTGTCATTTTGTCCCTATCTATGTATGTTCTGTGATCTGTAGGTTTATCCGATTTCTGTTCTTGTAAAATTATTTTAAATTTAATTGTTTATTCAAGTGGAATATAATGATCATATTATGTACAAACTTTGTTTGGCATCAATGAATGAAGATTTCCTCACAATCATGATTTCTTTTTGCTCTTCATACTATATACCTAACCCGATGTTATCTTTGTGTGTGTGGTGGGGGAAATACCGGCACAGCGTTGTATGGGCTATTTAATTTTCCACATGAAATTTTGATGTTGTGCCACAACTAAATTCATTTCTACTCCATCTACCGAAATCTACCGAAAAATTTAGAACGATTCTACCGAAAACAACCCGATGGCACCTGGCAACACTGTTTGCACCACAGAATGTTTGCACAAGTAATAAGTATGGCACAAGTTTGCCGGAGGAAAAAACTCAGAAGAAAAAGAAAAAATTAGAAAACAGAACATGGAAAGTAAAACTGTATATAGAAGTGGACTTCTAATTAGGTTTGGGTGTACCTAGATGGTCTGCTAGAATGCTTTATTATAGATAAAGCGCTGAAATAGAGTTGACTCGTGTATTTTGAATATACACGCGCTTGACGAAATCTGAGCACTGAGAGAGATGATTGCATGTAGGTCAAGAGGTTGATAGCAGGCCCCAACAAACGTAAATGGGGATCCTCACAGGCCATTGCAGATTGAACAGTTACTTGTCACTCATAGGAGTAGTGAAAGATCCAATTTGTTAGAAGTGCTGGGAGAGAAGGACGAGACCTCCCCACTTCCTAGGAGAGTGTGTCGTTTACTGCGGCCTCAGAGCTGAGGTGTTCGGCATAACGGAATTTGACAGGAATGGTCTGACATGATTCGACACTCCTGAATAACCATGTTAGTTTTAATTCTGGTTTCAGTGATGATTCTTGAGGTCGACAAAAGGGCCCAACGCGGCCCTTACCAGGCTTTGCCTCCCCACTGCTAGGCGTTATTTTTTGTCAGTTGACTAACCGTCCAGTTCTATTATTTTTGCAATGATCATTCTGTCCGATTTCGACCGTCTTTCTGCCGTGAAGTCAACGTCATTCAATTTTGGTTTTATGGTTTAAATTCAAATAAATTTGATCATGGTAGATGCTAAAATGTGTACTTTACGTTAACATTTATTGATTGATATTATTCGTCAGCATTAAAAAAATGGGTTCACATGAATGGGGAACGGATATGTTATCAGACTGGCTAAGCGATATTCAGGCAAAGCATGAAGAGTATAGGGAACCATCACTTGATGCACATACTTTGAATTTTTTGAGTGTCACGTCAAGATCACTCAAACAAGATATCAGAGTTTTTGTATCAGCTGTGGACATTCTAGAGGAGTATATTTGCGCAAAAGGTGAAGTGACAATCAATTCTCCAACAATGGTAGCCGTATGTTCTGTTTTTATAGCCAGTAAATGTGTAGGTGAGCAAGATTTGAAGATACAACACGTACAGTCCCTTTTGCGAAAAGTTACAGGAATTAGTTACGAGTATAACCAAGTTGTATCATGTGAGGTAGATATTTTTTCAACTTTAAGAAACAGTGTTCCAGTCAGCAACAAAGTGGATGACTTAACAACATTTGTATTTAAATTTGAAAAGGATACAAGAATTAGAGCCAATGTAATGCCAGTTTGTTTGGATATTATGGAAATGCTGTATCTTACGAAAAAACTATGGTTTCACAGGTATTTTCATAGACCACTTTTTCAATTACAGCAATTACCAATGTGAGGGAATAGTTCTGCACAAAAAAATCACAACCTAATACAAAATCTCCATCAGAAGTAGAGTTTTTATGCTTTAATTGTGATACTGGAAGATGCTGTATGTTCAGTAATATAGAGAATAGTCCATATCAAGCAAAAACTAATTATTGTGCATCATATTCATGTACCTAATATTGATAAGAAACTATCAGATTTTGTTTTTTTTTTGCTTTTTCAAAATATTTATTTAAACATTATAGTGAAGATGTATAAACATAATTACTGCTCAGTAGTATGTAAATAAATATTTTAGATTGATGTACAGTAACAATTAACATTATGATTATCATTAATAATTATGTTTTAGCTCTGTTTCTCTCCCACATTTAGAATATGGCATCTTGAAGGGATGGGAAGAAATTATTGTTGATGCTGTATAAAATAGATGAATTAATATTTTTTAGGTTAAAAGAAATATACTCTATCAATGAGGAGGCATGCAGAGTATTTGGAAAACTGATGAGACATCGTTTATTTCTTCCAATTTGCATCCTCATCTTTGTGTTCAGAAACACAAACTATCGCCATTGCCTGGATGTGGACAAAATTCTTCATGATATGTCACATCGATGTGTTATCCATACAGATCACTTTAATGCCCTCATTAATCTGATTGGTGATATTTACTCAGATAAGTCCCATAAGCAGTAATATGTAATTAAACAATTTAGACCTTAATAAAGTTCTATTTTACTATAGCCATTTTACAATATAATAGTTCCTTTTCCCTACTCTGATTAAAGAAATATTATTTTGTAGCCTATGAATGTTGAAATTGATAACTTCATTTGGATTATTTGCTCGCTGTTGGTTTATGTAAAAACCACCTGCTGTGATTATTCTAACTGCATCACCTGAAAAAAAAACATTATATCTTTACTTTATTCATTCCTTTGGCAACTCTTCAAGTGAATACCCCAATATCTGGAACCTTTCACTAGTCATACAGAATTATGAATGAACTCTGCTTTACACCTTTAAAAATAATGCATAAACATGTGAACAAATTATATTAATATTTTTTGACTTGTTTATTCTTTAAAAAAACAATGATTTGAAGTCAACGTTTTTTATTTATGTAAATCAACCTTATATCCAAGATAAATATTCTTGAAATGTTTGATATATAATTATTTGGGTGAATAAATGTGTAAAAGCTCATCCATTACACTATAAATTGCAAAAGTTACTGTAAGCAAACATGCATGGTCATAAAACTATTCATATTTATAATCAAATCACTCACTCTTTGTAGGAAAACATCCTGCTTTCATTGCTAGATCCAAAATACTCTGACCAGCTTCAGGAAGCATTTCAACAATAGTTGCACCTGAGAACAGATTCACCATTTCTTTACTATTCATTTGTCTAACAGCTTCAACACTACCCTCATACAGAGCCTCACTTGCTCGCTTAGCATTCTTCAAGCCTTCGTCACCATGAGCTGCAAATAAAGAAATGCTGCATTAGGTATACCTACAACACATTGAAAAAACAAACTTTGACACAATATACAATGTACAAGGTCATAAACATTATATTTCCTACCTAAGAGGGTAACCTGCTCCGCTAACCTTCTTTGTGGAATTCTGAGCTCTGGATTTTCTCTGTGACGCCTCATGATATCAGAAATACCACCCACAGGCTCAAAAGTGAATAATTTCAAAAGTTTTTCTACTTCGGAATCTGGTTGCCGGATCCAAAACTGGTAGAAAGTGAAAGGCGAGGTCTTCTCAGGTGCTAACCAGACTGCATTTCCTGCTGATTTGCCAAACTTGTCTCCCATTTCAGAGGTGATCAATGGAACTGTCAAGCCTGAAACAATTAAGATCTTTGATGAATTCACACATTATGGATCAAATTTATATAACTGTACTTGAATCAATTATCATTTCTCAGGCAATTGATTTAGAGAACAAGAGTTCAAACTGTATGAACTATTAAGGCATTCAAGGAAGCTGTGACAAAACTCTTACCATATACAGACTTGTTACATGCTTTGCTTATCAGTTCATGTCCTGACATTATATTTCCCATTTGATCATTACCACCAACCTATAATTATATTAAAAGTAATCAGTACACCAATTATATCATCTTGGTGGCTATAGATAGTGTTATAAAATTATTGAGGGGTGCCTGTGCTATCATCAAATTTTATAACACAGGGAGGGGGTCAACAGTATCAAATTTTGTGTGACATAATATTGATGACACCCAGGTATATTCAAGCCTCAATTATAAAAACCTATTTTTAGTGAATCTTTTTCTTGATGGACAAAGATAATAATAATAATAAATCGTCTTTATTGCATTAAGTCTACAAACAATAGGCGAAGTTTAGCTTATAGCTATTCTGCCACTTAACCTAGAGTAAACTAGCTTTGAACAGAAAAAAAATGTATTAGGTAATGTTATATGCAAAGGAGGTACAGTTGGTTATAACTAATGTAATATCTGAGCATATAATATACATAAATTAAATTGAGGTCATACAATGCAAACAGTACATATAAATTTCCTTATGGAAGTTAGATGAAGATGAATATTTGTACTTATGGGGAAGATAGTTATAAAGTAAAACGGAATTGTACGTAAAACATCGATTGAAGAAGGCGGTCGGATGCAGTAGCATGGTCAAAATCAGATTATGTCGAATATTGACTTGATGAACGTTTTCTCTAGAAATAAATTTTTCACGAAGATATGGCGAAGCTGACGTACACAAGACTTTATGGACAAATGTAAGTAAACTAAACTTCGATCCATTTTTAACCAATTTAATTCCCTAATTTTTGCAGAAATATGATCATATTTTCTGATACTGAAAATGTAATGGCAACAGTTATTTTGAATCTTCTAAACCCTATGAGCAGTAGCTTGATCCAGACAAGGAAAGTAAACAGTAAAAACGTACTGAAATATGGAAAGCACCAAACATTCGCAAAGCTTTTTCTTCAACGATCTACTCAGAATATGTTTGCTCGTTGAACCAAAACACTCACATTTTCTTGGAATCTCATTTTCTCATCAATAAGTAACCCTAAATCTCTGGACACAGTGATGTAACTAAGCGAAATACCATCAATTTCCAATTTCAAATCGGACTTAATTTTAGCTGAGATGTTATCTCTAGCAAATAGGATAGCGGTACATTTGTTTGGATTTAATTTTAATTTACGATTTCTGGAGAATTTGTATATAGTTTCAAGATCTTTATTTATTTCCTGAGTTGCAATATAAGCAAAATTTGGGAAGAGATGATAGGTAACCTGTGTATCGTCGACATATGATTGAACATTATAAAGATCTGAAGTGTATATTAAAAAGAGGAACGGACCTAGAATGGAACCTTGTGGCATATCAGATATATCCGTTGGCGACGAAAATTCGGTATTTTAAATAGCCACTTGTTGCCTGCTTTTAACGTAAAACTTTAAAAATGCTATTGACTTAGTATCAAAACTGTAATAGTGCAGCTTAGCAAGTCAAGTCGTGATCTAAACAGTCGAATGCCTTAGAGTAATCTAAGGATAAGAGCATTGAAGCCATTTTTTTTATTATATGCTCCTACGATGTTGTCTGTTAAATTTCATAGAGCTGCCCTTTCCTAAAACCGGACTGGTGATCAGGTATTACGTGCTGTTCATTCAAATATTCTACAAATTGTTGATTTACTATTTTTTTCAAGAAATTTGGATAAAACGCATAACAAACTTATAGGCAGCAAGTCATTTAAAAAAAGATACTTACTTGAAAATTACAGTTGTATGTTTTGTATAAATGCAACCAGTCATATGCTTGAAACAGCTGGTAACTGAACTCTGTATAACTCATACCTGCAGACGACTCCAGTCTGCTCTGGACACTGGTTCTGGAAAGGAGTGTTCCCATCCTCAGATGTCTACCAATACCTCCTATCAGATCTACAGCCTTCATTTGGCTATACCATTCATCATTATTGACTACTCTGGAAAACAAATGCTATTGAACAATTAGAAGAATAATTCTGAGGATATTGAGGGTGATTGAAACAATTAACATTTAGTATTTGAACTTTCTGATGATAAAATTATAAATACGGTTTCATTTGAAGAATATGTAAAATAATTGTTTTTTACCCTTGGACACTACACCGGGGTGCCCCAAACCCCACCATTAATTTTTCGGCTCTGGCATTTATTCTGTATTAGTGGTAGGGCTAAGGCGTTTATGGCATTAGGAGGAGGTACAAACATAGTGCACCTAAAACCTTTAGTTGTCTCGTAAAAGCGAGGGGGTAAACATTTAAAAAAGGCTAGGGTCACACACTTTAATCGTCATAAATTTATGCGTGTCATATGAAGTTGTTCTTGGATACGTTTTAATTACGTTTTTATGTGATTGTACCTAGTTAAAATTCAACTATGGAAACAAGAGCGAGAGTGTGACTAGCACTACAAATACGAGAAGTGTATAAAAACAAAACTCGTGATGATAAAGTTCCCAATGATGACTCTTCCGACCCTGAATCGGACAATGAAGAAGAATTGGAGGGTTCCGATGAAGATTTTTGGGATAATAAAGACTCCTCCGATGATGACAACACTCTTACTCAAGATGTACAGCAGCAAAAACGACGCCGCACTTTACCAAATACAAATGGTCCCTTGACCCCCCTACTAGTCGTTCACGCAGTGTGACATCAGCTCTGGCGGCATATGGTCCCTGTGTGTGCATGAAAATAGCCCGATTTTACCTCTTGCAAAAATAATGATACTGAGAATTTTAAATTCATAGATTTTTTTTAGTCAATCTATACCTTCTTAGGTAATCAACCGTTAAATCAAATAAAAAACGCGTAGTAAAAATTAAAGTATTTTGTTCTATTCCAGCAAAAATTGCAAAAAAAATTTTTGTTTTAGTATTCATTTGAATTTTTTTGGATTTAATTTTAATTTTACACGATTTTCTATTATACTACTTGATTTTTCACTGTCTGGTGATGAACATTAAAAAAAAATGTCTCTACGATTAAAATACTGTTCGAACCATTAAATTCCAGAGCTGAGGTTTACGTAACGTATATAAGGAAATTGTTATGCATGGATGGTGTAGGGTCCTAGGGTTAAAATAGCAATATATTCAGACTGCATATCCAGTGACCAGAATTTTTCAAATGCCTTGGCTTATAGTTAGTTATGTGAAGTGTAGTGGAAAAATATACAATAAATAAACAATGTAACACTCATCCAAAATCTCCATTTTATTGGAATAGAAATGGAGCCACAACTTATGAAAAAAATTTATAAATTGTGAATATAGATTTTATTTGAATATTCACGAAATTTAAACATATGCCAAACTAATACATGTTGCTTGAAACTTGTAGACAAGGTGGATTTTTCAAAGGTTTGATTTCGGACTTCCATTGTCTATGAAATTTTTGAGTATCACAACGTTTCGATTGATATGCTATCTTCAATCGAAATGTTCTGATACTCAAGAATTTTATAGACAATGAAGTCCGAAATCAAACTTTTGAAAAACTAATACATACTTTACACTTTTCAATTTATCCTTATCTTTCCAAATAAATTTTTCATGGTTCTCAAATATTTGCTTAATATTGGAGTATAAACCTTCTGCATTGCTATCTATGGTATTTGTTGCCATTTCTTCTCGCTCTGTATTTCTACCACTTGGATCCCCAATTTTAGCAGTAGCTCCTCCAACCTAAAAATAACTAAGCTCATTTCTAACAAACATCCTGGACTATTAGGACTGTCAAATACAGTGATTCAACTTATGATTCCTACCATCTGCTGAAATTGACTATATATGAGAGTAAAATACTTGTAAGATTACTAGATACAATTGAATCCAAGTAATACACAATGGTGGAACTAGTTTAACCTATTTTGTGTACAGTCGTATGTGGGTGATTCTTGTATAACTATGATTTTTACAGCTCAAAATTTTTTTAAATACAAAATGCTATAAAACTTGTGTTTTGGGTGTTATTGGTCTGTTATTATGCTCAAAATTAAGCCTGACGACTCTATGAAAATTTATATATTTAGTTTGAAAAACAAAAATCAGACATGCCACAGTATGCCACATTTTGGGTATATTTCAGTAAGTTATTCATAATCCATGAATACTTATGCTTCAATATACAATGTCCACCGTAAAATACTATCAAATTTATCATATTTATAATTTTCTGATAAAAAAAAATCATGTCTAATGATAAATAAAGTACTAGACATAAAAAATCACAGCTATCTGAACATCAAAATTTATACTTTTAGTTTGAAAAACGAAAATCAGGCATACCACAGTACTGACATTTTGGGTATATTTCTGTAAGTTATTCATGATCCATGAATACTTATGCTTTTTAAGAAGAAAGATGAATTATAATAATAAATTTTTAAACTACCTCACCGATTTATATAAAATTATGAATGACATAATATCACTTACCAAAGCTACAGGCTGATGTCCACCTCTTTGCCAATGCAATAAGTTGATGAGAACTAACAAGTTCCCGACATGTAAACTATTGGCTGTCGGATCAAATCCAGCATAAACTGTTTGAGGAGAACTGTTCATCAAGTCAGTAACAGTGTTCCTAAGATTAACATCACATCATCAACATCTTTGCATCAATGCAAAATTATACAAAATACATTTTACTGATGGTATGAGAAAATTGATAGGTCAATCAGGTGATGTGTCAAAGCAAAAGAGGAGTTATCTTTTAACTGAACTTAAGATTTCATTTTTAATGAAGTATTATGAAAAAATATAGTTTGTCTGTGGTACAAACTGAGCTGATATCTCATATTACATCTTTAGGGTACCCTGAAAATTCAGCGGCTTTTAGAAACCAAGAATACATCCATGAATTTTTATTTACAATTTTAGTTATACTAGAAAAGTATCTCAACTTTTAAAGGTAGTTATAGTTTTACAAAATATATTCCAAATACGGTTCTTCAAAGATGTAAGTAAAGAAATAAATTTTGTGTGTCTGGAGAGAAAATATGGTGAACTGACAAAGGGAAAATAAAGAAAGTATTATTATTATTATTATATAAAAAGCTGGTATGTGCCAAGCATAGTTATCGATTCGTTTTTTTTTGAGGTAATATGTGATATAAAATTTTATTTAACTCACGCTGCTGTGTCAGGAAATATGTCTTGAAACATGCCGCGTTCTTTCAGTTTCAAAATATTTCTGTTGGAGTAGTAACGACGAAGCATATGACATGCCTTCCTAAAATTTCTTGTGTAACCAAACATTTCAAACGTGTATGTAAAATAACAGCAAAATAGAAATCGATTGGAGCTTATTAATAAACTCCTTCCAAATTCTCATATTTTGTTTTCACTGTATTTTTCTGTTTATTGTTAATGCAAAATGTTAAAAGTAAGGTTAGGCAACGAAACACTCAAAAGATCAAAGAATAGGTTAGAAGTTTGCCCAAAGCTGTATGAAAGATTGACAGCAAGTTGACTTCAATCTAATCCCGTGTAAGAATTTGACGTACGTGCAATGCCTAATTGTACATGTTTTGTAGTTAATGATTTCAAATCGACTTATTCGAAGATAGGAAAATACGTTCATTTTACCATGGATAGAATTATTAAAAATTTTTAGCATCTTTTTTTTTCACTAGGATACCACGTAGGAACAGGTTTAAAATCCAGATTATTCTTGATGCATGCGAAAATGAATCGAGTATCTTTTGCCCAGATATCATTACCGAAATTAATATTATTTGTTTGGCTGTATGATTATTGGGCGATCGAATGCCCATAAGTGTTTTGACGCGGCGCAAATGCATTTTGAATAGGACCATGATTATAGGAAATCAGTGAAAGTCTCAAACTTTGAAACTCTTGAAAAATAATGTAATTTATTTTAACTTAATTTTTGTTCACTTCATTTTCCTCTATATTTCTCACACAAATTGTGAGCGCGAAACATTTCGAGCTTTACGTTTTTACGCTATTACGTTTTCTTGATGCGACATATATAGATTAAGAAAAACCGTGTCACTCATTTTTGTTGATCTGTCTCTCTGTTTGTTTGGTAATCCTGGAGCCCTCTATAGCTTGACAAAGCTTTGCAATAAAACAAATAGTTTTTAGCTATTTTTCAGACCCCTGTCGTTTTTTAGCGAAAAATTGAGGGTGGGGTGTACTTTCTTAACCGTTCAAGGAATTGATTTCGAGGGACCAAGTCCTCATAAGTCCAGACCGGAAACGAAAGCCGGATTCGTGATCAGCGCTTCCCAATCGCACGGGAAACGAGTTTTTGTCTATACCTACATACATATTTTATGAAAAAAAATATCATCTCGATTGTTGATGATTTTCTGTTACCTAAGTTCGACACCCCATTGCGGAAAAGCCATTTCCTCTGTTTGTTTAGCGCTATTCGATACTAATTTTTGCCGCTGAATCCAATGGTGTATAGAGATTTCCCAATCACCAGAAAAAAATATTTCTGGAAGTAAAACCAACCTACCAATTTATTTGAGTATTGGAAAAATGAGGCTTCTTGCGGCAAATTGAGTTCTATAAATTGCATGCCTATTTATAATCACGTTGTCGCGCAAGAGGTGAAAGTAAACACCTATTGGTTTGAATCTGATGCTCTGAATCACGCTGTATACACCACGTCACTGGTTTTTATGGCAGGATCTAGAAGGAGAGAGCGAGGCCCCCAAAAACTTTCATCGCCTACCTTTTGAATCCATTCATCCGCAAATAAGTCTCATCGCCGCGGAGAAATTTTGTCGAATATGCACGGTGTCGCAGACATGATCGTCCCACTTTGCGTCTTCTTTTGTTTTGGTTTCGCCAACTGTGATATTGATGGTGATCGTGGTGGTACGGTAGGGGAGGTTCCAGACCAAGGAATATGGGGGCCGTTGCTCGAAGAGTGGGCTCTTACTAATCACAGGTAAGCAGGTTCACACCATGAATGAAAACTCTTCACAGAAACTTTGATATCCCATGCATGCAATTATTGTTTTTTTGGAAACAACCGACTGGGTAATCTTGCGTTTGCACTGAACCGCCAATCTCAAATTAGATAAAGAAAATAAATACGGTGTGTTTTAGCTCATTTGATAGAGGGCCAAGAATTATTTTAATTCGTCCCGTTTCTCCGATACGTACAAATGCACGCTCAGGTTAGGTCGACTTTGAGCTTCAGTCACGCTATGGGATTTCGAAAATTGCATCAGAAATATACAATTGACTTTGAGTTTTTGCAAGGTTTGCGAAATTCATCATCATTTATTTATACAGTTGTATGACACAAAAACATAGAACAGGCAATCACAAATCAAATCAGAGAATAAATAACACAACTTTAAATTAAAGCCTCTCATGCGAATGACACCTTGCGAGCTTTTTTCAACGAAAAATCATTGCTGATTTCGCTGAAATCCAGCCCCCGCAGTAAATCACTTTTAATGCTAAGTAGGGATAACTTTGATGGGCGGTTTTGTCCCAACGTAGTTCTCAGCCGATTTTTTATAATTTTCATTTTTGAAAATGTGCGCTCTCCAGTGCAAATTGACACCATCAAAACCAAGTACATTCGCAGTATGATTTCGATGTTTGGGAATGTAGCTCTGAAATTATGATTTTCAAGAATTTGATAATAGAATAGCTCCTTAGATGGGTCTTTTTATAGTCTGTTTGTATAAGTTTATCAAAGGCACAAATTGAACCAACTCATTACCAAGACTAGGTTCTAAATCGTCTTTATAAACTTTCACACCATACAATTTATGTGGGGGCCCCTCTCTTGTGGAGGCCCTTCTCTTGTGGAGGCCCCGGGCAGTTACCCCAGTTGCCCTCCCTTAAATCGGGCCCTGATTTAGGAAATCAGTTGTTCAAAAATACGAAGCAAACGAAAATCAGTGCACAAAATATGCTAAAACGGAAATATATCATGTATTGATCTGTTATTTTTATTTGAATTAACAATGTTTCTTTTCACAAAAATTGTGTAACTTAAATTTAGATACGAACCGGTCATTCATTGGGGGAAAAACAATTGGATTAAATTTTTGGTCAAAAATCGTCGGGTGGGGGGTAATTAACCCCGTTGCCCCACTCTTGTATACGCCTCTGGCCACGCGTACGCGCACTTTTAAAGCAATATGCTAGTGCGAACACTTCTGAAATGTTTATATATATTTTCTTGGTTTATGATTGATCTCCACTCATTAGATTTTGAATTGCCGGCATCGTCAATCTTTTAAATGAATAATCCACTAAAATTAAAACTTACCGAGACAATTATTTTCTAGAATGTTCTTTAGGGGGAGCATTTTTTCTGGTGGGGCGGTATACCTGACTTCCTGACAGTTCCTTGTAATCTAAGCTAACAAATATACATATTTAATTATCCCTCTTAATAACTCAGTACGAAATAATCTATAACATATATACCAACGAAAAGTATTTTTTGAAGGCAATCAAGAGTGATGATGATCCCGCTGACACCAACAATGTACGTAATGGAGGACAAAATCGACTCAACTGAGAAAGGAGAAAGCAAAATTAGTCCGGGAAACAAAATTGTTACGAGTGGCATTAGCAGTAACTACAACAACAATAACTACAATAATTACAACAAGAAGCCCCCTGGGAGACAAGTATCTGAAACAGATCTTTATCTGCTAGGCGCTATTGAGAAACTCGTGTACAAAGTAGATTTCATTGAGAAGAGATTGAGAAGAGTGGAGGAGATGCTGTACTATGCTGTAGCTGGTAACAGGATAGATACAGGTGAGTCTTGGCTTAAGAATAGAATCAAGTAGATTGCCTTCCCTTCTTTACCTCGGCGCGGATCCTGGGAGGAAGGGGGACAATGAGCGAATTGCCCCACCGCTGTAGGACGCAAAATTGCACCAAATTCCCTACCTTGGACACGAAATTATAGATCATAGAAATTTTAGATTCGCGTCTCATCTCACTAGTGCGCTTCTTGTGGCCCGGTTCACCCCAAAATTATTGCCGGATCCCCCGAAGTGGAAACGATGCACACTACGATTTCAAACTATATGTTCCCTCTTTGAGGAATGCCCTGGGTGGATTAAGCAGTATCAGCTTATTTAGTTTTTTTTTGCTCTCTACGTTTTTTTACGGGAGCCCAAATATTAGATTTTCAGGCCTGTATTTTCTGTCGTCTCTTCAACGGTCCTGAGGATACAAGATGAGAAAAATAATTAGATTCAGTTCCTTCAGGCCCCAAAAAAATGTGTGCCCCGCCTTTTCCACCCATATAGCGAAAAACTGGCGTCGATACACGTTAATATACCTAAATATTCTTCAAATTACAAACATAAAATGCATGCTATCCACTACAATTAACTAATGGAGTTCATTTTTATAATAGACGTTATAAGCGCAATCCATCACAGGTACTAGTAATCACAAGACGTCAGCGACTAGTGCTTCTTGAACTAGTGTCGTTCGTTCGTTCTGCTGCACCAAGTTGCACTGATTAGCGTCTAGGCTAAGACCGAAGAATGTTTCAGAGCCGGCTGAAGGACCTATTATAGATTGAAAAATTGAAAATATGGCAATGTAAACAGGATCGGGAGGCTATAACCCTCATAAAACCCCCCTGGATCCGATTCTGTAGGAGATGATGATGTAGATGATGTCAGTGAACCTGGGATCCAATGATAAGGACCTAGGGTTAGGGACTCACATCATGCAGACACTGAAAAGTATTAGTGTTTTTCAAAATATGGATATACATTCGTTATATGTGATATGTAAAAGTTTTTTGAGGAATGTTGATGAATTGGGGATATTTAACAATTTTCGCCATAAGGTAGCTAGTGAGAAAACCCGAAGAACTTTTTCGGTTTTAAAGCACTGATGAATTGTTATAGGGGGATGTTTTGTGCGCTATAGCTTTACAGTGGCCTCACAATATTCTGGCTTTATATGTCAGCACTGTCTTCTGTCACTGATTTAGGTTTCTGACATTCTGATCAAAGCAAAATTTTCCGACACCTGTGAATAACACACTTTATTTTAAAAATTAATAACAAGTAATAGTAAATTACAAGTACTATATACGCACTATATACACACATTGTAAATATTCTCCATACAATGATGTGTTAAGTAAACATAAGAAAATCATTCAACTTATTAAGTGTTTATTTTGCTATCACATCGGTACAATGAGTAGTTGAGTACAATCATATTTTGCATCCGTCAAAACTAATGTTAATGTTACAATGTTACATTCCATACGTAGGGATGGCAACGATGTATCGATGTTTAAAAAAAATCGATACATCTAAAAAGAAACATCGATGTCCAATACAAAGCAATGCATCGATGATCCGGATCAATCTATTAACATCGATTTGTGAATTCGGAATCCGGTGACCCAAAGTGAGAAAGTGACTGCACTTTTTATTTAAAAGATCCATCGGTTGTTTTATAAATTATTGTCGCGTTTTTTCAAAATATTCCTCCGATATTGCATTTAGAGCTTATAAACGACTTTTCTTATTTTAAAATGCTTTTAGTAATGCTCATATTTATTTTTCTCCATTGTTTGTTTCTGAGTACATATAAATAATAATAATGAAAACGTCTTGTTCGGTTTATTAGACATATTTTTTTGATTATTGTAGCGTTTATTTTTTGTTTATATTTTTAGCTATGTATTCTTTTTATGATTTATGTACTCGTCAGTGGTCGCATATTTCCAGGTATGAAAGTTTTTGATTGAACTATGAATAACATTGAAGTTATCCAGTCCGATGTATCGATGTAGAGATACATCGGCTTCTTGGTTCGATGTTGCCATCCCTATCCATACGTAATATTTTTTATACGTATGTGGAGTGAAACTTTAATTGTTAAAATTGACATGCATAAATTTGCGTGTATGTGTATCGTCGCTGGTCGCTGGTCACTGTTACGAACTGCATCATCCTGGCAGCAGAAATTCGCTAACCAGTCGATTAAATTCATCTGGGTATTTTAAATGGAGGTTATGTTTTCCTTCGGGAAATTTGTGCACCCTAGATATATTAAGAATAATTGTAATTAAATTGAAAGCATTAGCAATACGGGTCAGGGAAGGTATAACTTTATGTAAGATTGCGAAAAATGAATGATAACGGCGATATAGCCTATCGCGCTCTAGAAGCACTGCTAGAGGATAAAGGTCTATTCACAGTGACCTTGAAACGCTCTAGTTTGTAACTATCGGGAGACAAACTCCCCGGTAGCTTATTTCGGTCGTAGACCCTGGTTGCCGTGCTCTAGCTACGACCATGGCGTCAAGTTGTCAAGCTGTTCTTGCCACGCAACGGTATAAGTTTAGAAACATATTATGATCGAAAGAAGGTACTGATAAACTCAATCGATTTGATGGTATTTTCCTTGTTTTTCCAAACTTTTCATTATTTAAAGTATTTCCAAAACTAACTTCAAATGGATAAACATTAAAACTAAGTATCCGAATATCTATGCTTAATGTCATTATGAATTATCATATGATTATGTGCAGCTATCTATCTTTTATACCTACTTGGATATTTTTATCATAGAGGCCAAATGCAATGCATGTTCGGGCAATATCATTGGATCCTTATCACCATGCAGGATGAAAGTGGGGCATTTTATGCGACCTAACAAATGTTTGCATATATTTCCTCCATTTATTTCAATTTCTATTATGTTGTTACACCATTTGCGCCACATATCTTGAAAAACTGTTTCGGTATATACTTCTACGAAAGGTCCCTTCATCTGTTCGGACCAAGTGCTGATGTCAATCATTCCTTGAATAGACAAATTTAATTAAGATAATTTTCTGACGCATGGTTGTTAATTTGTCTTAGTGTTAGATTTTCCAAATGCTGATAGACAAGCATAACAAAATTCATCATGTTCCATTTTAGTATGAGCTCTAATGACACTCGACCCTACGTCATCGCGGATTTGAATAAGAATTATATACGCGTTTAGTATGCATATACACATCTATATCATTATGGAACCCCCTAGTCTGTCAATAAAATCCTGTGCAAAAGTGCATTAATTGATTATTGAAAAATCAAAAATTCCTGAAATTTAACATAATGTCGGATTGAATAAAAAATTGCATAGGCTTGTATGGGGCAACGAGCAGTTTAAACAAATCTAGGTGTGCCAAGGCCTGTACCCAGAATTTCCTTTCGGAGGGGGGCCACAGTTACAAAAGTGATAATATTAATAATTGTTAATTCTGCAACATCAGCGGTAGCAGCTAAGGAAACATCACCCTGTGTGTGAATCGTCCAGAACATGTGAGCAGTTGTCAAGACAGGCATCTTGAATGTCGAGATTGTTCGAAATTTGGTTAAGGAACATTCGAGATGGGCATTTGTGTATATATTGGACATATCGGAGCATCGAGCAGTGACAGCGGTCAGTCAGTCTTCAGACGTCAAACAGTTAAGAACTAGAAATCGTGGATATGAATTTGCTCAGGATTTTCCTTTCAGACTTGGGGATTCCATAATCCTCTATACGCATACTAAACGTGTGTGTAATTATTATTTTAATCCGAGATTACGTAGTGTCTAGTGTCACTGTCTCTTAGACTAATTGTTTGTCGGGTGCACATACATTAATGATATTATATAATATTAATTCATAAAAAATCAACAAATTAACATACCTTCACGTGTGAAGTTCTTAATTTCATTTCATTGTGACTTGCGCAAGTAGCATAAAAAAGTAGGAAAGGATTGAACATAAATTTTCCAAAAGGTAATGGAACAATTTTATCATTTATCACATCACCATGAATATATTTTCTTCATAAGGTAGGAATGATATATCATTACGCCTTTTTGTAACAATTTGAATCTATAGCAATTTGAAAATATTTTAATAAGGCTTACGTCTGAACACTTCTTTTTCCTGAGGTGTGATAAAGGCATTTGTAGCCCATACAACCAGTTTATCAACATGTTCCGGGTACTTAGCTGCTGTTATCATTCCGGAATGACCCCCGTCACTCCAACCTAGCACAGAATACTTATCGTATCCTAGAGCCTGAAAATGTTACTCAATGACTGTTTTCAGCAAGATTAACCACATAACGTCTGATATATGTATTAGTGCTGCTACTCAAAATCCTTCAACACCAATTTGATATATTTTTTTAGCCACTGTTTCACTCATTTTGTTGGCATACACTACTTCAATTCGACTTTTTAAATCTTTGATCGGAAAAGTCAGAGTTGAAATACTGTTCTACTTTGAGGAAACTATGCTACACATTGAAAACAAATGAAGATCGTATTACAGTTCATATATGATGTTTTTTTGATGAAGGTCAAGTTAAAGTCGCTTGACAACGTCATAGCCAATTTGGGACAAGATAGGACTAGAAACGTGGTTCACGTTATAGCAGGCACTGGAAGATATTGAGACCCCACAATGTTCGTATTGTTTGATGACAATTTCCAAATAATGTAGATCAAGCATTGGCATTTGTTGACTATGTTTATTTTCTGGGACATGATAATAGAGCCCAAATAAAAACTCTAAATTTACAACGGAAAGAGTTGGGATATGCTACACATAAAACTCGCCGAGTTGTAGTTATAGTCTTTTTTACATAATACCACTGCTGGAGCTTGGTGCGTTCCTACTGATATTGTATATGTAATGTAAGAGCAAGAATATAGAAGGAGAAATACCTTTTGTCTGCAAATGGTTTGGTCTAAGACATGAAAGTATCAGTTCTACCTGCATTAAATGATGAGTCGCATCAGCATCTCTTTCATACATGGCAAAATCAAAAATTCTTTCGGGCGGCCTGCTTTTGCCATATCCTGGAGGATCCCAAACGACAATTGTAAATATATTCCTGTCAAGACCTTCTATTTGTGGTTTGAAATCAGTCCATATCGACCCCAACGCACCTGGACAACAGATCAGCTTATGTGGTCCATCTCCTACTTTAACAATGTTTATGTTTTGCCCAGCCACTTTTACTTTTTGTTCCTAGAATCGTGAAAATAATGATTTCAAGGAATTTCAGTGAGGTTGACTCTATGCCTCACATGGGTTTATTGGATTGTGAAAAAGAATATTCTTGCCTTTTCAATGCACGTTCATGCACAACCTGGCATCACAGGTTCAAACATAAAAATCGCCAGTATTGGGTCGGTAAAAATCTCCGACCGCGAACGAACAATCATAGTACCACTATGTAGGAAACAAACAACCATGCCATTAATTTTCTTGCTAATTTGCAAAATGGAAGTCTGTACAACCAGGGTGAGGTTCGAATCCTGAATATGGGCCAGGTTTTTTCGCAGTTTATAATCACCAGTTTGCACATCAGCTTCTATCTAGCGGATAAACAAGTAAATACCTAATTGTGACACAGTGTTCTATACATCAGAAATGTCTATTGGTTACATTGTTTAGTAGTGTCAAAATACAGACATCCATACCATAATATCACTGACCTATGAATATTTTTAATTTATTCCTTATATAACCATTTTGTGAAGTGCCAGATAAGAGTCAATTGTCTAATTGAAAATTTTTTAGCGATACATTAATATACTTACGCATATTTTTTTTGACAGCAGTCTCCTAGAGCAATCGTATGCGGTTCTAATTTTTGCGAAACCGGATAAATACATATGCAGTTTTTGGTTTTAGCGATTAATCTGAAATGTGAAAGTCTGCCAAAACAGAAAGCGTATCCTGGGTCAGCATGTACTTATTTTTTGATCTTTTGAGGTTAACGATGTAGTTTATATTTGTGCACACTAATATATAATATCCAGATAACACATGTACTATTTCTATAATGTTATTAGTGGTCAAGGTCAGGACGTAATCATGCATAGAATACTATTACAGTAGATAAGATAGAACCAGCAGAGGCACTCCTTCGATTGGCCGCTCTTTATTTATAGTGGAGGATGGATATGCTTCTGATATATATATATATATATATATATATATATATATATATATATATATATATATATATATATATATATATATATATATATATATATATATATATATATATATATATATATATATATATATATATATATATATATATATATATATATATATATATATATATATATATATATATTAACCACTCACGCGAGAGTTCTCTAGGGATTCGTCCTTTCTTCAGCATCTCTGACAAAAAAGTCACATACCTACTGATCTGCCAGCTGTGGAAATCGGATGCCCAATACTTGAGTCATCCTCCATCAAGCTTCTAGGAATTAACAATGACAAGTCCTGACACGATTATGTTACGGGCCTTGCTAGATCGGCTTCCCAGAAGCTGGGAGTCAACCTCAGAAAATTGTTCGCACATAGGGTTGCCAGATGGTATCCAAAAGGAGGACATGTCCTCCTTTTTCAACTTTTGTCCTCTCTTACCTATTGTCTGTCCTCCTTTTAGTATACGCCTTACGAGTGGATGACGTTGCTGAAAGATAACGAAAACCTCAAATATGACGATTTGGTTGCATGCATTGAGTTCTTGAGCGCTAGAAGTGTAGAAGTCGACGCTGTTAAGCTACAGCATCAGTTTTGTAACCTGATTTTTTTTCTTGAATCGAAATCACCCAAAGACGATTTAAAGTTGCACGAACAGTGGACAATATACTTTAAACATGCTAAAAACATTGAATCTTTCTCAGAACTTCTCAAGAGTTGAGTTTTATTTTTGCATTTCCGCACATAACGCGAATCTGGAACGAGTGTTTTCGCTGATTAATTCTCAGTGGAGCAAAGAGAGAAACAGACTAAGTATAGAGTCAGTCAAATCTTTAATTCTTGTACAATATAACTTTGAAAATATGTCATGTGAAGATTATTATAATCATCTGTTAGAACATCAAGATCTGATTGCAAAAATTGGCAGTTCAGCTAAATATGATTGAAATAAAGTAAATTATATTAAAAATATTGTTTTATTGTGAATGTCCTCCCTTAAGAAAAAAGTCCTTTTTTTGGACTCATCCATCCTCCTTTATCAAATTATCATCTGGCAACCCATTTCGCACAGGAACTTCATTTGCTCCTAAGCATTCTCTAAAGCTTACTCTCGCAGCGCCTCTGGAGCGTAAGAGACTTTCTGCCTTTGTGAGATTATCTATAAACGAAAGTTAATTGATTTTTATATCCAACCATTCTCGGACGCAATTTGGCCAAAACATGACTCAGAGGTTTCTGATAATAGCCGATTGAATTAGTATAATAAAATGAAGGAATGAACAATAAAAATGTTGAGCCATTTTTTGTGTATCTTCATTTGAAGGCTCCACATTCCTAAATTATCAATTCTATTGCATTCACAGCTTGTTGCGCAATATAATAAAAATTGAAATGAATTTTCTTTGATTCAAAGTAAAACAGACTGCAATTGTATCCAGATTACTCTTTAGGTCTGCGTTAATCCGAATACTATAATTTTTACAGAACCTTGCAAAGGAAATTTCACAAGAGTAGGAGGAAATTGTTACTACTTCAATAGCGACGCTGGTAGAGAATTTGACTGGAAGGTAGCCAGCAAACAGTGTAAGAAAATGGGAGGATTTTTGGCTGAAATGGAGACCATAGAAGAAAATCAAGATCTGGTGACTTATATTCAAAGCAGCAACTATCTGAGAGGTAAGCTGCCACGTGGTAATAGTTATTTTTTTTATTAATTTTTGATAATGTCCGACGACATATCTATTTGTTTATTTCAAGATAGCAGTCATTTATATTAAATTGTTGAACCCTTGTGACAGCAACAGTCCAAGGGCGTATCTAGAGCTCAGTCTTGGAGGCTAGCAGGTTTGTGTATGCTATTACCATTTTTTCAAATACCTTCGCCGATGTAGTTTAGGCAGCAGAAAGGGGTATGTTAATAGTATCCTAATTAAGAAGGGGTAGATAAACAGCAAGTGAAACAGTGGAGTTTCTGGCATTTTAGGAACGTCGATTGATGCACAAATCAATTTTCTTGAAAACAACCGACTGAAGGTAAGCTTGTATTTGTACAGAGCTGCCACAATTGGAGCATCGTGATGTTTTCTCG
The DNA here is from genome assembly GCA_949316355.1 of Bruchidius siliquastri. Lineage (NCBI taxonomy): Eukaryota > Metazoa > Arthropoda > Insecta > Coleoptera > Chrysomelidae > Bruchidius > Bruchidius siliquastri. Next base: position 12,271,144 of record OX438532.1, on the reverse strand, counting down.
AATGAGATAAAGCAGATAAATACGTTGTATTTTAGCTCCTTTGAAGGAGTGCAAAGAGTCATTATAGTTTGTCCCGTCTCTCTTTCCGATATGTATAAATGCGCGCTTAGCTTAAATTTTTTATTGATTACAATAATACCACACTCATGTTATTTATTTTGAAAATCAGAGTTGTTCGAAAATACGAAGAAACCGGAAATTATTGCACAATTTTGCTAACATAGAAATACATCGTGTACTGATATGCTAATTTTATTTACAACGCAAGATATCTATAGGAATATATTCCGAGTTAATAATACGTTTCTATAAAAGTTACGGAAGTCAAATTTAGACACGAATCGTTAATTCCTTGGAAAAAAACGATTGAAATGAATCTTTGGTCATAAATTCTGGGTGGGGGTAATAACCCCTGTTGACTCCCCTTGTATACGCCTCTGCAACAGCTGAGTTGAGGTTACTTTGAAATAGGCCTACATGATTGTATTAACTAATAATAATAATAATAATAATAATAATAAAAATGATAATAATAATAATAATAATAATAATAATAATAATAATAATAATGACTTTATTATAACTATTTTACAATTAGTTATAATGCTAATGATATTATGATAGGTAGGTAAGCTTCTTGCATCCTCATGCCCCTGGCCATGATGCTTAAAACTATAGTTTGAAAATACTTGGTACTTCCATAGGCAGCTATGTAGTGAGAGCTAATTATACTGGTATGAAAAGAAGTACTTACTTCAAACATTTTTGGCAGTTCTTGATACAGAACAGGTTTATGAAATAATATTTAAAATACGTTTTCAGATTTTATTAGAAAAATTAGCAAAGTTCAAAAATTAAACAAAACATTAAAAACCAATGAAATACCTAGTCAATAATTATACAATTGTATGCAAGGCCGATTCAAAATTACTCAATTTTTGATCAGCACCTTGAAATCGATTATAATCGAAAATAGTTGAGACGTCGATTAAATACATAATGTTGCAAAATACAAATGATTTAAATTTTTCTAATTTACGTGAGTATTATTGTCCACGCGAATCCGCCACTGTGATAATGTGGATAATATTATATCAACGGTTAATAGTTGATGTTTTAATTTACGAAAAATTATTACATATTTAAAACATTTAGAATATTTCAGGTCGCTTCAATAAATAGATTTTTTCCTTGGCTTATCATTTATTAGCATTAATTTTATTTGTCTATTTTTGAAATTGCATTTGAGGTGTAAGAGAATGCCTCAAAACCTCCGAAATAAAAGTTTTAGCTGAAAGCAGTATCCTGCAAAACACGAATACAGCTTCAATATCAACATAAAGTTAAAATCTTGAAAATAATCTTTTTAAGCGTAAATATGAAATCTATTCAACAATATTTTTTATATAGTAATAATAATAATAATAGTAATATGGCTTGATGCACATCATCGTACAGGATTCAAGGAATATCAAGCGAGATCAATTTATCAACCATAATATTTTCCTAGACGTCGCGATCACAGTTAGAACTTAATGTTTAGTAGAACTTATGCCCCAAGCAAATGACGTAATTGTAAAATTACTTATTAGACACAGCATTTAATTATTTAACGAGACTTGTTGGTAAAACTGATGTACAAGGTTATCTATAACTAAGGAACTCAAATTATAACGTATTTTCAACAAACTAAGTTAACAACTCAATGTACAAAAATCGTTTGCTTAAGCTATAGGATTTATTATGTCCTAGAGTGGTTAACGCAAATGTTCGATATGTCGTCCATTTTGCTACTGTATAATCGATGAATATTCTTTCGAAATGGTGCACAGCATTATTTAGCATTTCTCGTTGAACTATAGCAGTTCTCTCCCTAAGAGAAACTTTTTTAACCAGACGGCATTGGTTATTTTCTAAACACCAAATTTGAATAACCTCACAGCCAGCAATCCGTTGGGTTGAGATCAGGTGATCTTGGAGAGCATGAATTTACAAAATGTCTGCTTATAATGTCGGGTTCAGAGCAAGCAGACAATACAGCATCATTTTGAGAGAAAACCACAACAAAAGATGACAAAAATGAAGAATTGAAGCAATATTGAAGCAAACTGTCGATACCACGTGTAAGGGTCAGTTGTTGCAAATCAGTTTTTAACCGCGCGGCGTTTCCACCAGGAAGAAGATGGATATTTATTACTAGCAGCCAGTACATTGATCTTAATCCACTCATCATGCAATGTTGCAAATACAAAACGCAAAGAATATCAAGTTTAAAAAGGCACGATAGTTGCTCCATACATGAACTGATAGTTTACCTTCACATGAAGAAGATATTAGACTACGTTGTCAGATTCACTCAAGATTTGAATGGCCCATCAAAGATTTCATAAATTTAATATCGGTGTCGACCATTGGCATGGGTCTTGAAATAGTATTGTTTGTAATATATAAATTTAAAAACGGTATGTTCTCTGGCCTAAAGTGTCAAAATCGAAATATAGTGTAGGGATTAGTTAGGTATATAGATTATACAGTTACGTTTTGCCTTTAACAGGTATATACATATTTTTAAGAAGCAAAATATCATAACTAAACATACCTAGATAATGGTTTATTTTAAATTGGAACTAAATGACATTCGTATGATTTCACTGGTCACCTGTTTTATCAACAACGCCAACCAAACTGTGCCAATGAATTGTCGTAGAATATGCAGAACAAAACAGAGACTGATTATCACTGACTCGACTCGGGACGTGGAAACAATAGAAAAAATGACTCAAAAATGTCGCCACTTTGTCGCGAATACATGATTGTTTCTTTCTCGTCGTTGTTTTTTACTTGGTGTGAACTGAGCAATAGTAACACCTCATAACTTTGACTGGAGACGGTTACAGATACGGCTTTCCAATCAATATCTCGCGCATGATCTGATATAAAATTATCTGTGGAACCATAACATACTAAACAGCAGATAGAGTAATATATTCCTCCTTAATAAATCTTTAATCAATGGTGAAACCCTGTTATTGGAGCGACTAGATTACATAGCTTGATTTCTTGAAATTATATAAGCCTTTTCTGTATAGTTGCATTATTCATATCATTCTGGCTCTACTTTATCCTTGGGTTCCACTATCGTCCGTTCACCGGGAGAAAATGACAGTGACGTCATCTCTATCTGAGAATCATACGTTTTTTACAAGTATACAATACATCTTTCCAATTTCAAATAAACTTCCACTCTTCATGAATTATCACAGACCTTCCAGCGAATAGACCAAAGGTTTGATTCTGAGGGCCAATCTCAGCAAATAAAGTCTTTCAAACGAATGCAACGATGTCTTGTTATCTGTGAACAAATAAGAACTCACTACAATCTAAATCTACTTTATGATATGTGGCATCAAAATGTCAAACATTTAAATTAAGATGTCATTATTATGCATAGCTTAGGACTACAAAAACAATAGGTACCTTTTTATGATTTTTATGAAAAGATAACATACAGTTCCATAGAGTGAGATTCAATAATTTTTGTATACATTTTGTACCTTTGCAAAGCTTGCACGGTAAGCCGAAATCTCAGTGAAGCTTTTGGTTCAAGCACATTCATTGTGAAATATATAATTAATAATCAAGATAAAAATATCAATCACGCTATGCGATGATATTTCGTTTAACTCGTGTTAAATTGCAGGAAACGGGCGCCACACTCGTTGATAAAAGTGAAATCTTACCCAATCAAGTCAGTTTGAAGCGCAATCAATGTTTGAAAAATATAACGCTGCTGTATCTTGACCACTTTTTCATGATTTCAATAACATTGGACCCTGGACTCATAGGCTGGTACTTGGTAGTCTGGTTCTGTCCCACCACTTGATAATTTACCGATAATGCGCCCATATCAAGTCCCTTGTCCATCAGCAGCTCAGCAGCCTCGATCATCACTTCACTCAAAACGTCTTGGTTAAAATTCCCTATGAAGCATATGCCGATGCTGTACTTGGCCATCATGTGGAAGTTTATAGACTTCCATCCTCTGCCTACGTAAATGGCACCATCACCACCAATCATGAAATTGTATCTGGAGAATGTTGATGTTTCAATAACATTACTTCAGATGATGAACAGTGTCTTGGGAATTTTACACTACGTAAAGTTTCGATTGAGGTGGTCATTTTGGCTTAGATCAGCAGTGCTTACATATCTCTCGGATAGCGTGAGTCATCATGATCGTCCACACTGCCGGTGCCGGTCAGTTAAGAAAAAAAATGAAAGTACGGAGCATTCAGGATTACCTGAAGAATGAACTTTTTTTTTATAGAAACGATTATTGATAGATAGATATTTCATTGATCACATTTAGTAATTTTTTTAAAAGTGACATGGCAAATCGAATATTGAGGTATTTGGGACTAAAATTCATGTAAAACGAAATGCCGATCACCTGTACAAAATTATTTTATGATTTTAATCGGCATCAAATGTTATTCTACCATTTTTGTGTTTCTTCCTTATCAGTATCCTATTTTTGACCAACGAGAAAACTTTATACCAGTTTTTTTGTTCTTTTCTCTATCAAATGAAACCACTCCGTATAAATAATTTTGATTCCTTATATTGATCAACGTCATTTTTCAATATGGATCATACTGGACGAGTTACTATTGGCAGCATTGTTAAGGTTCAAATAGTTCTACATTTAGAGCGTAATAATTATGACCGTAATGTCCATATTACAAATTTGGAAAAGGTTTCTCATTCTTTTGTTAAGGCAAAATATCATCTTCATTAAATAAAATATATAATTATGAAAACCACTCACCCGATATCACTCCATTTTTGAGCCATATGTTCGGACTGTAACTCTTGCAGAATCTTAGAACATTCATCGATTCTATGGCATGGCGATGTAGCAGTATGGGAGATAACCACCACCTCAGGAGGTCGCTTGAGATAGATCTTGTCATGCGGTAATTTGCCTCCTATCACATACAAATTTATTAATTCAGAAAATCTAACTTTTCTGCAGGATAGGTTATCATTCCACCGTAGACACTAGTCTACATATTATGGTTGAATTTTCGCTTTACTTGATCGGCTTGTCTGTCAAACTATTGTGTAACTAAAACATCAATTGGTGTGGAATGAGAGACTCTAGATAGAATCCAGCCTTGGGTCTATGATGGGAACAACTTATATTGACAAGTTTAAAGTGAATGTAAATAAACAATTATCATCTCGCTGCGCTACTGGAGCGCGATAGGTTTTCTGACTTTGTGAGAGGTTTTCTATGAAAAACTGACAGATCAACATACTGATATACCGACGAATCGACAGACCTAACATGGATTTAAGGGTTTTCAACATTATATTTGAAACATACAAAAATGTGTCATTTCAAATCCAAACATTTTCGCATATAATTCCTTCCTGGCTTATGCATTAGAAATAGGAACGGTGGAATGAATTTTATGGGTTGTTATTTACCCCAGCTGCCCCTATAATACACCGGATGAGTGCCCAAATGGTCTGCAAAATAATCCGGATCTAATGTTGAAGAAGAATCGGCTCTCTTTGTAAATATCACAGCGCAGGCAATGGTGGTAGCCACGAGTCCAGCAAACAGCGTCACACAGAAAACTCTGGTAGTTTTTGGCAGGGAGTAAAATTTGATCTTCCATGAACTGGTCGGTTTTGGTGGAGGTGTCTTCGAATTCGTATCTGAAATAAAAATAATAAGCACAAATTTAGTCGTATTTTAAGCATTGTCGCTACAACGATAGTTGGCCACAGTGTTGTAGCTAGGGTAGGGTAACTGCGGTTTGAGCCAGGGGCATATGCCTTATGGGATAAAACATCGTGGACCTAAGGGGATAATAGTATTGGACCCGAGAGAGGTTTTTGCATCACGTACGTAGCTGCTTTTTGTAATGCCTTCAGTAGTAACGTATTTGTTTGCCTCGTCAGGTATCCTGAGGTGTCAAGCCGACCTTGTTGGCCTATGCCAACTGCCGGAGAGCACAAATTACGCAGTGAGCCCTGGCCATCTGATCGTAGCCAGGAACTGTGGCCAGAGCAAGTTTGCAATTTGCCACCATACGAAAAACCTAAAGGCCAAAAAAATCTCTACAGAAACCATTTTCCACATGATTGGATGTTCTACATTTCCAAATAAAACTCTGAAGAGCAAAAAACCTCTTTACTGAAACGATTTCGCACGAAAACAACCTCCCCCTCATTCAGCTCATAATTTTTCACACTGCGACGGGCGCGAGAACACCACTTGCCCTACCCTAGCTACGACCCTGGGGGTAATGGGGGTAATTACCCCCCCCCATGAATGAAAAAAATTACCAAAGAAACTGGTGGAATATAAACCAGTAAACATTTGGTTCATTACAGTACGGTCATAGCCATCAGTAAATAATTGTTTAAATACGCACATAAAAATGTAAATTGCAAGCGGCCTCCCAAAAAAGGATCTTGACATTTTACAAATTTTCAATATTCACCCGCGGTGATCCTCTCCCCTCCTCTATTTCAAAGCGCGCATGTTAAGCAGGAACAGGAAACCGTAACTTTGAGCTAATTCTACTGTTGTATACCTATACTCTAACAATACCATCCCAAAGCGTTATCTATAGATATGACAAGTGTATGTATTTTATATATCGGTATCTATTAAATCAAAATATATTTCGAGTAGCTCAATAATGATTATATAAAAGGATCAATTTTCAGTTACCTCGTTTTTCAGTGATGTTGTATATAAAACTCTTTGGAATAATCTTGCCTCTCTTTCTTTGCGTTGATGAATGTACACGTATTAACTTCATTTCACGCCAGACACTACAACTTTCTCAACTATTTTTCCAATGCCATTGTCCCCTTATAAGCACAGGCAGGTTAACAATAATTGTAGTTGGATCGGTTCCCCAAATGCAGACGTAGACTGAATGCCTAATTTGGATGAGTGATCGGAATATTGTTGTTGGTTGTGGACGCATATTACAAATTATGACACAGTTTGATGCCTGTATCGTACGTTAGCCAATGGCATTACGTAGCAATACTTATCTCTGAGGAATTATTTAATAACTCATTATCGTCATTTCTTTCGTCACAATATTGTACAGTTAACGTTACAATTTGCGATGCTTAACTCGTCAAATTTTGTTATGGTTATTTAATTATCATTATATCACATTCGAGCCCTCCTATTTCTTTTTTCAGTAAATTCAAAAATGTATAACTTTTCTCAGATTCATCTAGCTGCTTTTATTGGGTTCCACATGAACGTTTAGTATTTTGACAAACGTTTTATTAGGTATCCTAACTTCAAAACACCCTGTTGAATAATTTCGCTCACAAATTTATTCAGAAAGAATTCTTAGAGTTCTTAGAACAAAATGAATTTGGCATCAATATTTTCCGTTTTACCTGTTTGGGGCAGGCCTGAATAAGCGTTTTGCATGGTTTTACAATATTTCGTTTCCAGCGCTCATTTCTCAAAATAATGAAACAATTTTTTTGCAAATGTAGAGAATATGAATCTTGACATTTTTTTTGGTTCATTTCGGACGTTTTTAACCTTTTGGTAACCGAAATATCAAGAAAAAGGCTTCACATGGGCATTGAGCCATTCTTTCTCTATGATTTGCAAAATAAAATATTTTCAATATATTCAAAAACAAGTGCGAAATACTGTGGCAAAATACATGAGCATATTTTTATCGCTGATACGAGCGCCCTCGCGACAGAATATAAAATTTTGTATAAATAATTTAATAAAGTGCTTCCCACGAGCATAGAACCAGTATTTCTCTATTATTTGCAATAAAATCGTCCATTATCTTGAAAAATGAGTGCTGGAAACCCATTTTTTTTTCTAGATAGGGTTTCCTCTTAAGATATTCGTTTTCAGAAGCAAAACAAAAACAGTTATTCATTTAAGCCTAATACAGAAAACTAAGCACTTCATGCCTACCATGGTCTGTCTGAATTTCCTCGTTCATCAACTTTCTGTGCAAACCCTCCTGGAAGATGGTGACGTTCCCATTAACATTGAAATTTGTCACCGGACCAATAACCACATCTGTAGAATTCTCGATGTTGACGGCAGAGTTATCCAAAACGACCAATGGGGCTGATCCACCGAACTCGCTCAAGTTATCTACGTCCAGAGGACTGACCTGACCTGAGTCATCTTGAACCATTATAGTGTCAAGGCGAACTACTGGTGCGATACCGGAGTCCTCTGTCAAGCTGGACAGTTGGGGCATTTTATCATAGAAAGGCTCTAAGATTAAGTGATAGAAAAAACATTAGTTCTTCAGTTTTTCAAATTGTACACTGTGTTTCTGTCAGGCAGGTCAAGGGATTTCACTTCTGAAGAGGGGCTTATTGATGAGTTATTGTCATAAAAAAAACTTAGAATTTATAAGCTTAGTACGTACAGGCTGTTTGAAGATAACTTGAATGAAATGTAGTTAAAAAAATAAAACACACGATTTAATACACTGAACTTCAAAAATAATAAATGATATTATAAGACATAAATACCAGACCAGAATGTTAACGAACCAAATGCTGAACATACCTCCATCAAAGAAAAATATAAACCAAAGGTTTGTCGCTTATTTAGGCCCTAAACTTTTTAATATGATACCAAATGACATAAGAAATATCCTAAATAGGAAGAAATTTACCTTTTTACTTAAAGCCTATCTATCTATTAACAAAACTGTGTTTTTGGAGGTTTTTTAAGTTTTTTTGTTTTTTAGATAGCTGATACTTGTGTATGTATATAAAAAAAGAGAAAAAAGAGATTATTTTATTTTATATTATCTAGTATATGTGTAGTAAAAATAATTTTTGTGTGTAATGTATGGGAAAGAATGATGTCTTTGTTATTTTCTTATTGAGAATCATTGAAATACATTGAGTTAGGGGACTTTCTATTTTTATTTTTTAGATTTACAATCAACCAGAGGATTCGATTTTGATCATTTCGAAATATACATTGTTCCCAAAAATTCTTAGGTCAAATTAAAAAAAAACTGAATGCATACATGTCAAAACAAGTTCTGTTTGTCATGTTATTTAGAGAAGGTATTACAATGTTTGGTTGATTGCTGTTAAAAAAGGCAATGCCTACGAAGTGTTATTATAATATAATTGAATTATAATTTGGTGGTTAATCATGTTTACCTGGATGAATACAAGCATTGCAAACTGTAATCGACTTGAACTAACATTATAGAATTAATCTATTCTGCATAGAATCGTTTTCTTCAAGAGGCAGGGGTGGCGTGATAGTAATTCAAGAATGTTTTACAATGTATTAATAATTCAGATATACAAATTATTCTGTTTTTTATGTGATTGTAATACATGTGCTTACCTGCTTAAAGTTTTCCCATAAAATGCACTATCCATAGAAATATGAATAATACTCGTATGCACCGTTCAACATGAATCCTTGATACGCCACTGGTTAGATAACATTACAAATTGAACTCAGTGCAAGGCACACTTCCGAATATTTGTAATTGTAGGTACTATAAATGAACTACACTATTTTTTTCACCGTTAGTATGCCAGTCAAATCCTGATCCAAAAGCTATCCATGCAAACGTCATCACTGGCCGCCATGATATATTAGAACGGTGCTTTAAAAAAATATGGTGAAGATAGGCGATAATAAATGACATTGCAACGTTTGTTTATGTGATTTCATCAATGATAATTGTTGAGTGTATAGTTCAGTAAAGCTTGGGAAAATTAAACCGGTCTCAATTCAAGCTAATCTTGTCATAACTCAAACTACCCGCATTATAACTAACGTTTTGGGTAACTTAAAGATTATCTCTGAATTAAACCTTTGAGTAGGTAAGGCTTGTATTTAATCAGCGACAAAACTAAAATTGCAATTCTGCTTTATTATACGAGAATAATTTTAAATAAATCTATTTTAGTTCACTAATTCATCTTCCAAATTTAGTTTATTAATAGTAGTAGTAGTAGTAGTGTATGTCTACCCACTGCTTTCGTCTTTTAGAATTTACTCCCCGCAAAAAAAAATTCCCCTCCTTTTACCCCACGATTTTGATCCATGCATCCTGTGCCCCTGATACAGGCCTCGATTGCCCTGTACTAGTTACGACACTGACGCATTGGCCAAAAGATCTCGAAATTTACTAAGACCTGCAGCGTAAAGTGCTATATGCATAATAACCCTATTGCCTATCTTATTTTATGGATGACCTCTCGCAAAGAAATCCGAATGCACTCCAGAAGCGCTGTGAGAAGATACATATCTACTCACCTTGACCACAGCGTTCCACAAGGCTAAAATTCTCCAAAAGAATGACTTTTAGATCTGGAGCGAAAGAGTCGCCTAGTTGATATTGATACTCAGAAGCTTAATGGAAAATGACACTCCAATATAGGACATCCTTATAAGGTCTCGGTAGTGCTTTTCCTGGTTCAATGCAGGAGATAAAATAGTAATCTTACTTTGAAGTGCTGCATGCTAACACACTTGCTTCGAAAAAAGCTCATGAATTCGTGTTGATAATGATTCCAAGAAGAATAACAAATATTTTATACATTCATCATATACTTCCGCATGTGACAAACTTGATTATTTATCGGATTTGTGTGTTATTCAACAACTACCGATCTATTATGTGTAATCTCAAAACAACTCGAACATTACTTTATACAGTATTTGTTTTGAAATCTAGAAGCATGTGAGTTCGAATGTTGAGAGAAGGGGAAACATTTTCTGCAAGAAGGTAAACCACAGAACTCGGATTCTCTGAAATACATTTAATCGATGTTTTAATTTAATTTTTCCAATAGTATTAACGTAATAGATGTTTTTGTTTATTGGGATATAACCTTATCTATTATTTGACAAAAATAAGCATATGTTTTAATTTTAGTCCTTGGCCTGTGAGGTGTTTCCCTCAAAGAGAGGATAACTATTATCGATGAGTAATGTATTACATATACTTAATCAATGCCATTATAGATTGGAGAATCTGTAATCGTGAAATTAAACCTTTCTGCTGATGTGAGCCCAATCGTAGCAAGCCTTCACCGTTAACCACGAACTATGAACAATAGTTTCAGCTACTAAATAACCATAGAAAAAATTAGTGAGCCAAAATATATCAAAATTCGTATTTTGTAGGTATGTGTGAATGAAATTATTTATTAGAAATAGCCTTATGGGGGTCCAACGGGCTTATCCTTAACGGGTAGAACTTACGACACGTCGAACCAGCGACTTCCAAAAGTTATTCCTTCGAAAATATTCAGCGTTGTACAATCTGTTTGTTCCCTAATGGTTACAGTTTAAATTGTTTTACGGTCAATATGAATGACATCTAGTCTCCCGTCGCGCTTCTGGAGCGCGATAGTCGTTGGTGTGTTCTATTGTATCATTTATTTCTACTGTCATCCAGATGTGTATGTTCCTGGAATTTATCAAGATAAATATATATCTATTTGATTCGTCAATAGGCAAAGACTTCTGGGTAGGGGGCCTAAATCCTGGCTTGTTGTGGATATGGAGTAACAGCGCTAGACCAGTAGCAGCACCAGGGTCTCAAAATAACAAAGAAAACCCTTCAGCAGCAATACAGGGAGAAGGAAGATGCTTACGGCTGGCCTTTAATCCCGCACTACGATCGTATGCTTATAAAGGATCTGATTGTTCGGTAAGTACAAGTAAATGTCAAAGTTGATCAATCATAATAAAAACATGGTACAAGGGAAGAATAACGACCTATAATAGATTAGATTAATGTCATGAACTTATTTCAGATTTCGGGGGGGGTTCAAACCCGTGTAATCATGTATCAATCATGTGATCAATGTGGAGAATCCAGCGATAACACAACTTACGGGTTTTGCACCAATCTTTTACATGCTTGAATGTTTTTGCTAGTAATATGCCAGTAGTGTTCAATAATGTTCCAAATAATATCAATATTTTTTCCGTAACTACGGTGTTTGGCTGTCATATATTGTGATGTTGAACGCGAATTGCACTTGAAACCCGGTGAATATTAAACGTCGTAAGGCTCGAAGAAATAAAAGCAGTAGACGGAAAGTTTGTTTAAAACTACAAACTTAAATTTATTGTGGTTTGGAAAATACAAAACGAGAGATCTCTTACAAAATAACTACTCGATCCGCACACTTTGAGATTCTCTCTAACACTCCCCCTAAAATCCCTCGCTCCTTTTTTCAAGGGTGATCAGGCGACGCTAGACATACATCTTACATTCTAAAAGATTTATTGCCTATACCCTCTTAATTACCCTGCGTTGCAGCCGACCGAAGCGTCCCAAAATTTCCCAGAGTTTGTCACTCTACCTAAAACGTGCTTCGTTTCGGACTTTCAACGCCTAATAAAAAACAATCCCTGAATGTAACATATATATATATATATATATATATATATAATTATATATATATATATATATATATATAATATATATATATATATATATATATATATATATATATATATATATTTATATATTTATATATATATAAAGAGTCTTCTCATAATGTATAAAAAGGATATTCCTGTGAGCTATCCATATTGAAATTAGATTTCGTTCTTCAGGTCAGATACAGCTTTATTTGTGAGGAGATTCAGAACACATCAAGCAACGAAATAAAAAGAATAGGAAGGAGCAAACAAATTTTCAGTGATGAATTGTAGAATAAATATTGTATCCACAATCATTTGTGTGTGACCAAATATATTTATGTTCCTTTTCACACATAATAACATATTTTGTAAAATATTATCATAAGTATAGACAGTATAGTGCAAGGCAAACAAGATTATATTTCGATTAACGGTTAATTAAGGATGATATATTTGTTTTAATTTATTGTTTAATTTATTAATAAAGTAAATAAATTATATTATATCTGTGGAAACTTGGCTTTATTATTATCATCATCATTTGACAAGAACTTCTATGGCAACTGCACCCCTTTTTATGTATCGCACATAAGATAATTTGGACAGTACTTTGGATTGTCTTGTTCACCATGTTACAGATCCATAGGTTATCATAGATATAATCACTATGGTGTATAGTCAAAACATTTTTTCAGTCTTGCCAAAGATTCATCGGCAATTACATGATGATGTCCTTGCCTCCATTTTCAAGGACTGCATTAAAATACTAGTTTCAGTTCTTTCTCATTCCTAGATACTTTGACTCAGTAGTTAATGATATACTGTTTGATTCCATCTAGCTTCCTCCTTCGCCGACGCTCAGGATTTTTGAATGTGCTCATCAATTTTCAACTGTGTCTTAGCTAGGAATAATGGCGCTCAGAGCAAAATCTGTAATTTGTGCTCTCTCGCAGTGGTGAATTGGTATAGGACAATTAGATGTTTAAATCTTGGGAGGCTCGACGAAACCAAGTCTAATTATTTTTCTTCTCTGGGTGGGACTGACCATACCCAGAGAAAGGGCGCCATTCGGATACCCCCTCAAAAACCTAAGAGCTAAAAGGATGTTCCTATTAAAGACAACATAATATGTATTGTGAAAACCTTACTCGTGGGAGGTACTCCACTGCTCTACCACTAAAGACCCACCACTTTTCAGCCCATGACGACCACTTGCCATCACGACTAGGTATGACAATGATTTCTGGAACACTTTTACAATGTGATCAATTTCCTTATAAAATTCAATCAAGATCATGTGATTCCAAAATTCCAGGGTGATGTTGCATGTGTTAATAACAAATGCATATTGTAGGAAGAATTTACAAAAATTGTGCTTCTTTTAGCAACATACTCTAAGTATTACAACAAAAGGGTTGAGGGAAAACATTGTCTTAATTTAAGGTAGAACAAAAAAGAATTTTGTAGTATTAATTTGTAATAGGTACAAAAAGGAAATACAAAGCATCAGATTATCAGTTTATTAAAGTAGTGATATATAAATCAAATAGAAAAAATAACACAAACTAGCTTAAGCATCGCCTTGTTCCTCCTTTACTTTTTTCTCCTCTTGATACTTATAATGCAAATCATTACAGTCATTATTATCAATATGTTCCCAGCCAGTCTCCTTCATGTGATATACTCTCACAATACCTCCAGAGTAGGCATCTCTATGTGTGGCATGATAAATTGCCCTACGTCCCAGGTTATGGGCTTCTTCATCTGTCAAGTCCCATCTGTAGCCTGAATCCAGTACACCAAAGGCATATATGGAGCCAGAACCCACACTGAAGACATTTCCAGGTGTTCGCAATCCTTCAGAATCTACATAGTACAATTGAGGGCCCTGAAAATGAATAGCAGGTATCACAATATTTTTATTCAATTTTTTCATTGAGCATGTAGCAATACCACATTCTACTGGCTTGAGCATCCCTTGTCTATCATAATAAAGTTACTTATAATGTTAGGGGTTTTTTTGATATGCAAAAGAGCAATTAAGAAATTTGGCTGAAATCCTGCATGAAAACTAAATAATGCAAAAATCAAACTTATGAAAATGATCACTATTAGCATCCAAGTGACAAGTAGAATGTGAATGTCTTACCCTCTTATCCCATCCAGCAATCATCATACCAATAGACAAGCCCATGCCTTTATAATTATAAACCATATTTGTCATTAATTTTGAAGCAGCTGCTACTGAAATGCGTTCCCTATTTCTCAACTCGTACATTCTACACTGCTTTGCCAGGACCCTGTCCCAGTACACACAGTCAGCTGCTCCACCAGCCAATGTTCCTAAAAATAACAACAAACAAAAGTTATTTCTTGTTAAATACGACTTCACTTATTAAATATTTTAGGCATCCATCTTAACAAGTTGTTCAGGTGCCATGACATCTATAATAATGGATTAAAGAAATAAGGTTACCTAGAAGATATTTATTGATTTCTACGATCTTTTTCATAGTTTGAGAACCGATAAATTGTCCTCCAGTTGCCCTGGAGTCTACTGCTAAGACAATGCCTCCTTGGTACTTGAAGCCCAAAGTAGTTGTACCATGATCAAACTTTATCTTGATTTCTTTGCCCGTTTCGTCTTTTGTGAATCGTGATAGATTTTGAGCGGGCTAGAAACATTCCGTTATCTAATTTTCTGCAGTCTTTATTGGGGGACAGATTACTTACGTTAGAAAAAGGAGGAACTCCAAGCTGCATATTGTGGTCAAAATTGGTGCACAAGCTATCCAGATCATTTTTGTACACGTCCTTGGATTTGAACGTGTCGAAATCTTGCAATCCGCATATTTCGGCGAGACTCATTTTTTCTTTTTTCAGTTAATAAAGTCGGCGACGAAGAGAAATTAGCAAAAACTCAAACCAAACATGAGTATACAAATTTCGACTGTCATCAACTGTCTGAAAGCGAAAAACTAACGTCAAAGCGTCAAAAATATCTGTCAAGAATGTCAGTTGTGAGGGTTTCAAAGATCTGACGTTGCCAGCTCACAAAATATTTTCATTCCAAACCGGAAGTCTTGGTAGAAAAGCTTAAAAAATGCAATATCACTAAAAAAATGAAAATGATGAGCTTAATATATGTACACCTTAAATTGAAAAATATCTAGGTAGGCAAGTACAAAAAATCTAATAATAGGCCCGATGACCATATTATGAGAGAGGGATTTCCTAGGAGCTGAACTGTATAATAATGTAGGCCCCTGAAATATCAAAATTTTCAACTTTCCACGTTGCTACATGCCATTTTTCCCCTGATTTTGAATGGTATATATCTTTACTTTTCAGGTCTTCAGGGCGACCCGTATCCAAGATTACATTCAAAACAACGGCAAATTAAAACAGATAAACGGATCGCTAAATCAGCATAATATAGCTCATGAGGTGGTAGTCATGGCTGAAATACAAATGAGCAATAAGATATAACATGTGGCAGTAATTTATCCTAGATAAAATAAAATTATATTATAATTAAATAATTCAGTTCCGTTAAAGGATAATCATTCTGTTGATTAGCGTTGACGAACAGACAACAGTGTAATATTCTGTCAAAATTATTGTTAGTGTCATCAGTGTCATTTTCGGTTCGGTGGTCACGTGATCACGATCGACATTGGAGAAGTTTGTGGCCACGAGGTTTTCATCCTCGAAAATTATTTATTTGATATCGAAGGGCTGACGGCCGGCAAGATTTCCGATCGAAAATGCCCTCCAGCAATCCGCTGCCACCCAAAGAAAATGCACTTTTTAAAAGAATCTTGGTTAGTATCACTGCTGTCTGTTGACGGTTGCCGCAATTCCAGCGAAATTCAGTTATTACAGCGTTATGTTGGACTGTGCCCCCTCAAGCCAAGTGAAATTACCTTATTTCACCTTTGTACATACGATTTATTGTTATTTTGTCTTCAAGACGTCAGGAAACTGCTTTGAAGGATACCATCTCCCCTCTATTTATGTAACAATACACCCTTACTGTCCTACTGCTTTCGTATATATGAAAATACTAATACTTTTCCGCATTTCAGAAATGTTATGAACACAAACTATACAAGAATGGGTTGAAATTCGCCAAACAAATCCTGTCAAATCCAAAGTTTTCGGAGCATGGAGGTTTGTTAAAACTGCACATGCTGTAGCACCTTTGCTCTAACTCACTTTCATTGTAGAAACCTTGGCCATGAAGGGCCTGACCCTAAACTGTCTTGGGAGAAAAGAAGAAGCTTATGAATATGTCAGAAGAGGTCTTAGGAATGATCTCAAGTCACACGTTTGTTGGCATGTATATGGGTTACTGCAAAGATCAGACAAAAAGTATGATGAGGCTATCAAGTGCTATAGGAATGCTTTAAAATGGGAAAAAGACAATATACAAATACTGCGTGATCTCTCTTTATTGCAGATACAAATGCGGGATTTGGAAGGTTATAGGGTAAGTAAAAGACTAGAATAACTTGCTTAGAACACAGCATTGATGAGTAATTAGAATAGAGTATTAGAAATAGTGTTAATTGAGCACAAGCAAGTAACTTTGTTGTTTTTTTGATAAATTATTTTAATCTGTGAGGCATGAGAATTATGGAACAATTTATTATTAATTACTTCAAAAAGAAACTTAAAATCTATTTAATGGAAGGATCTTATAGCTAAGAAGATAATGAGATATTTTTAGATCAATATCTATAAAGATATATTTTTTCCAATGATTCCACTTTGATATTATTATTGATTTTTTTACAATGGTCTGCCATTCAAACCTCATTAATGCTGTTAATTTACAATCTTTAGAACTAAATATGTAGTTATAATTCAGTTGCAATATTGAACAACACTAACTTCATACAATATATTCATAATAAATATTTTGTTATGAAATATCATTACATAAATATTTTTTTCATAGGATACCAGATATCAACTTCTGATGTTGAGACCAACACAAAGGGCTTCCTGGATAGGCTATGCTATGTCTTTTCATCTGCTAGAGGACTACAAAAATGCCTTGAGTATATTGGAAACTTTTCTGGATCAACAACAGGTATGTATGACAGTTGAAGATGGTCTTATAGACATATAGTTTTGCATCATTGATTTGGTATTTTATTGATTCAGGTCTTTATAAAACCATGTTTGGTAATGTTTCTTTCCAAAAGTAATTTAAATATTCCTTGCCGATTAACTGACCTGTGGATATTACCTTACAGCAACCTAGCAACTTTGACTATGAGCACAGTGAATTGCTGCTCTACCAGAACATGGTTATCCAAGAGTCTGGGGATCTTAAGGCTGCTTTGAAGCATCTTGAAACATTGCAAGATCAGATTGTTGATAAGCTGACACTAAAAGAAAATCTTGGAGACCTCAATCTCAAATTGAAACAATTTGATAAGGTAATTAGCAATTACTTCAGTGATCTAATTGTGCAAATTATGGATGCTCTTAATAAGTGGGATTAATCCATTATTGAATCTTTTTCTTTATATAGGAATTGATGTACCTAAAAAAAGGTTAGTACCTAACAATTTTTTTCAACCCATATTATCATTTTCATATAGGTTGAGAGCATTCATCATTTGGGTGAGAAATTCTGTATTCCATGGTTTTTATTTCTCATTTAGGCTGCAGAGTATTATGAGCAACTAATTCAGCGTAATCCTGAGAACACAAAGTACTACAAGAAACTAATAGATGCTAAACGGTTGCAGAAACCAGAGGACATAGTAGACTTTTATCTGAAATATTCAGAGAAATATCCCAGAGCAAATCCACCTCGACGGTAAATACTTGCTACTTGCACATAATTGTTATGTCCTTGACTTCACTGTGGGAGGTTCTAAATTTGATACTAGATTAGAAGTATTTGGAGAAAAAAACTATCTGCTTTTGTTACTAGACTCTTTTTTGAGTTGTTGAAAACTTGCAAGTGTCATCTAAATAAATTTTATATTCAGGTTACCTCTTAACTATGCGACTGGTGACAAGTTCAAACAGCTGGTGGACAAATACATGAGGCGGGCCTTAACGAAAGGAGTACCACCATTATTTGTGGACCTCAGAGGTCTTTATGGTGATCAGAGAAAAGCAGATGTGATTGAGCAATTGATGTTGCAGTATGCCGAGTCTCTCAAAAAGGTAAGAAATCAAAACATATCCATACAATGATAATTTGTTTTATTTTTTAATTATTATATGAGGATCCGTACTGAACACAAAATTTTATTGTACAAATTTTCCATATTAAATATATAGATTTTAAATTTATTTGTCTGATATTAAGTTGTAGTTGCAATATGACTGTTTTAAAACTTCAATGAAAATGAGAAGTTACAGGATTTGAATGTCTATAAAGCAACATATTGTCTTGGCTAAAGCTTCTAAAAGTTGAAAAAAAAAACACTCCAAAATTGGTGCTCAAGGAAACCAGAAATCATTGCAAATTATTTGACTTAGTCTGAGACAGACACTTACTAATGTGATATTGTCACATGATTTAAAACTAATCTTGGCCTTAATGACATTATACATTGTGTTTGATATTTGCTTATATAACAAAAATATAGTAATAAGTAGCTGATCTCCTTGCTTTTCTATATGAAGAATTTATTAATTACTAAACTGAAAATGAATAATTTGTTAAATTGTTGAATTATTTATTCCAGTGTTGTAAATTCAGTGAATTGGAAGTGAACAATGGTCCTAAAGAGCCTGTTAGTGCTTTGTTATGGGTATATTACTACTTGGCGCAACATTATGACTACCTGAAACAGACTGAGAAGGCATTAAGTTATATTGATGCTGCTATTGAACATACACCTACCTTGATAGAGCTGTTTATTGTTAAAGGAAGGATATACAAGGTAAGCCACTATTGTTTTTAATCTTGATGTTAATTCAAATCATCACTTCCAAATATATTGCTTTATAATAATAATAATAATAACACTTTATTGCTCAACAGACATAGTCCCTTTACAGAGCAATATACAATATTAAATAAAATAAATCAAAAGCTTGAGCAGAGATTAGAGGACAAAGATACAATTTGAATATAATTATTAAAGCAGTACATATAACCAGTAAGAATATAAAGGGTTTATAATAACAATTTAGCAGTTGATTATTATTTAAGTTGAATAAATCAACGTGGTTTGACATATTGTTGAATAAAGTACACAGTACCATAATTGGCGACATTAATAATAAATTAGTTCTTGAAGAACTACAGTAGAAGGTCACGAAGTGCTGTGAGTTGAATTGAGGAACATTGGAATTGATAAAACTGAGCAACTCCGGGCAATCAATGATATTATGACATAATTTATATAGAAAAGTCAAAGATGACATTTTCCGTCTAGTTTCCAGCTTATCCATATCAAAGCGACTCAACAACAACTGATATTCAATACCTCGTTCAGGATACACTTTATACATTTTAAATGACAAATATTTCAAAAACTTCCTTTGAATTTTTTCCAACCTATCAACGTGATACTTATAATATGGATTCCATATTATACAACAGTATTCCAGTTTTGATCTTATATACGCACAAAACAAACATTTTAAAGCTGAAATGTTATCAAACTTTCGACAATTTCTGACAATGAATCCATATCTCTTGTAGGATTCTGAGATTTTCTGATTGATGTGTCCAATAAAATTAAATTCTGAGTCAAACAAAACTCCTAAATCTACAACACTATCCTGACGAGATAGTAGCGCACCTTAAATACTGTAATCAAAAGAAAGTATAGTCTTTTTCCTAGTAAAAGTCATCATTTTACACTTAGCGACATTTAAATGAAGTTTGTTGGATTTACACCATAAACTGATATTATCAAGAGTTGACTGGAGCTTAATGCAATCAGTATGACTACAGATAACAGAATATATCTTCAGGTCATCGGCATAAAACAATCTATTAGATGCCATTATATAATCTAAATCGTTAATGAACAGTGTGAATAACAATGGGCCGAGATTAGATCCCTGTGGGACACCTGAAGATGCTATGTAACTATTAGACACAAATCCATTGTAATGTACCAATTGCAATCTGCTCCCCAAATACACAAAAACCGAATAAGGGTGGATGAAAAGCCAAAGTACTCTAATTTATCAATTAGAGTGCCATGATCCAGTCGGTCGAAGGCTTTGGCAAAATCTGTATATATTACATCCATTTGGCCACCAAGGTCAAGGGCTTCAGATATATGTTGTGTAAAGACTGTAAGGTTTGTTTCAGTAGATTTGCCATTAAAAAAGCCATGTTGTGATGGGACAATATGATTTCTGACTATAGGAAATATACGATTATAAATGACGATTTCGAATAGTTTGGAAAAATTCAACAGAATGGATATGGCCCTATAATTGGAAATTTCATGTTTATCACCCGTTTTGAAGATTGGTACAACTTTCGCAATTTTCCAGTAATCAGCAAACGTGGAAGTATTCATTGCTAGGTTAAAAAGTATGCATAGAGGTTTAGCTAAAACATATATACAGTCTTTAACTATGAAAGAAGGTATCTTGTCAATTCCAGAAGTCATCTTATCTTTCAATTTTTTAGATGCAGAAATAATTTTATTATTATTTATTTATAAAAATAAATAACGGGACTAACTTGATAAATTTGCAAAATTTTGAATTATTCTGACTTTTGAAGTTGGCGAAAATATCATTCAGACTCCTTTACTAACACATACATACATACACGTGAATTAATGTCGTTCCAGCACGCTGGCGATCCGATGGAGGCGTGCTCCTGGCTGGACGAGGCTCAGGGGCTGGACACTGCAGACCGGTACGTGAACAGCAAGTGCGCCAAATACATGTTGCGCGCCAATCGGGTGCGCGACGCCGAAGCCAGCTGCGCCAAATTCACCAGGGACGGCGTGCCGGCCATGGAGAACCTGAACGAGATGCAGTGCATGTGGTTCCAGACGGAGTGCGCACTGGCTTACCAGCGGCTGGGGAAGTACGGGGAGGCGCTGAAGAAATGTCACGAGGTCGATAGGGTGAGTCCAAACATCAGATTACTAATGTTATTGTGATGGGTTTATGCTTCCTCAAGGCGGTTCTCCTATGAAACCCATCGTAGACTTTTATCAAATTTGTTATTAGGACATTACACTGATAGTGGAACATACCTACAAAATCCCAATTTTGTGCTTATTTGCATTCAGAGGCAAGCACGAAAATGGTTTTCCTGACTCCCTTGGTAGCATATCGAGCCCCCTCACATCCGGCGCAGAAAAGGAGATTCGGAAAATACTTTTTTCCAGGAGAACGGAACATAGTAGCGCAAATCTGAGAACATCGTTCGGTTCAGCGGAACATTTCATATTGGATAGAGTCCAAGAATATGAAGGGGAATTTTACATCAGATAGAGTTCAACAATAATGCAGGAAACTGTTTTCCGATTCGACATAGGTATCGAAAGTGGACGTTCGAAAATCGCAAAAGTCTAAACATTTTAGGTCGCAAAATTGATTTTTTCAAACAAGAAAAAAAATTGTTTCCTGGGTAATTGAGGGGCCCTGATTACTAATCTGGACTCAATTTCGGGCCCTTATTTAAGGAAGAGACCCTTGCAGCCTCTGAGCGCTTACTCGACTACTTACGCTTTTCTAATCATCATATTCGCATACTGGACCATCGATAACATAAACCGCCTCCAAAGGACCTACCGTATCGAAATTATTATTCTGATAATTGTCAGTATCCACTATAATTATGCTGAAGGTGGCGCTGGCTCCCCCGATAGCTTGTCGGGCTCCCTCACGTCCGGCGTGTAAAACGAACCATATTTTTAATAAGCGAAAAATAACGAAATAAAATCAGAGATATTATTTTCGTTGCAGCATTTTAGTGAAATTATCGAAGACCAGTTTGACTTCCACACGTACTGCATGAGGAAGATGACGCTGCGGTCGTACGTCGGTCTGCTACGGTTGGAGGACGTCCTCAGAGGGCACCCATTCTACTTCAAGGCCGCCAGGTGCGCCATCGAAGTCTACCTCAGGCTGTTCGACGAACCACTCAAGGACGAGAGCGCCGAGCAGGAGCTGAACACAGGTCAGTGGCTGTATTTTTAGTTAACGGTTATCCCTATCTTTTTTTCTTGTCCATTCGTCGAAGAACTTCCACGTTTGTAACTTGGTCCATCCATGAGATGGTGCAGCATTCTGCGGTAACACTGACGCTGCAAGCTTATCTATTTCTAATTATACAAGCGTCCAAGCATCTGCTCGTTACAATAGAGCTGAGGTGTTGGAAGTTCGACCTGGTGAGATTGAGCCCATTGGGGCTTCTACTGTTCGTTGTACTAATCTTCGTGTTATTATACGAGACAGCTTGATGGAATATTTGCTATTGTATCTATCATGATTTACACTTAGTCTTGAGTTTATCAGACGCAGCATTTAAGATGGTTTCAGTTTATTGCTTATCATTTATCCTTAATTTAAACAAAAGCAGAATATAATGCTTTATTTACAGACATCACTAGGAACATAAATAATAAATATATACAATTTTATTGGGAAAATCCAGCCAAACTATCTGAAAATTTAAAAGATCCTTAAAATTACTATGTATTACCCATTGCTTGACATTATGTAAAAAATATTGTGTTCTATGACTAGGGTATAATTTATGACATATGACAGATTATGCAATTAATACATCATATTTTCTTATAACATAACATTAATTTTACTCCAATATGTAGATCTGACAAATTGATTCGAACATAAAAATGTTTGATGTTTGCGAAGTAATAATAATATAATGGCACTGCATTTATTAAGCGTGCATTTCAATCCTCTTACAATTTCACGTTGCTATAGCATATGTACCCTCACATAGATAAAATGTAGCGTTTATATAACTAAACACTGATTTATTCGTGTTTCTACTCTCTGAAGAGATAAATACAGTTTTATTTAATATATAGTTGTGCAAAATAGCTTGTATCTTATCATTTCATACAGCACAAGACATTTACTACGGTTTTATGAGATATCGAACCCGTTTCCAGTCCGGATCTAAAATTGAATATGCCATGAAAAAACGGGTATTGAAGTCGGTTTAAATATCAAGGTCGATTCGCTAATTTCTGTGTATCGAGACCGAAATCCTAAAACGTAGTAATTGAATAATAATATACATTCTAACATATCATTGCATAACATATTCATTTTATTACAACTTGAAACCTACGATCACAGAACATTTCAATTCAGTTTTATTTCTTCACATTCATATTGATTAGGCACCATCGATATTCACATTAAAAAAATAATGTCACTCTCAAGTATCATTCACAACCGTTTCAAAGATGAAACAGAATTTAACAATCGGTCAGTTAACTTTTATTACCAAATAAAGGGGCGACAAAACAATCCGGATGGAAAACAACGATGTTGAACATGTATTTGTTAGAAGATATTGAAATGAAGGTCGCGAGATCTCTTTGAGATAAGTAAATTAAGTTCGTTCTGGCAACACTGTATAACATCCGGACGCTGATCCATCAGAGTGGCTGATGCCATTGGCGAGTCTGCCAGTGGGCGGTACTTAATCGCTCACAGGCGTGTCAGAGGTTTAACCGAGAGTATTTTAGAATAATTAAATCTTAACAGTTCAAAGTTCTTCATAGCTAACTGAGGGAGATTATCGCAAAGGTGATTAATGCTTGTAACACGGAAGCATCTAACAGGACACTCGCTCACCCGGACAATATGAAAAGGCGAAACAGGAATGGGCATGACTTTAAAACCATTCCAATTACCATTAGCTGACGTTAAATTCTGTTTCAACCTTAATAACTTCATCATCCATTCTTGTCGTTCTCGGTATCATTCCTCCTACGTCTCTGGTTATTGTCACCCCTCGTGAAATAGAACCCGGTACCCTGTTGAGTCCTCTCTGCGAGCTGCGGGGTGAGGAAGTAAAAGTGAGCTCCGTTGTCTCCGGGTAGTCGGTAGGAGATGAAGGAACCTTCGACGTCATCAGACGGTACTTCGATTGGTATGGCCTTGACGATCTCAGGTCTATCGTTGTTCTTCTGATCCCTCGGAGGGTATCTGGACACCTTGGGGTAGTGACGTATCACTTCTGCTTCGGGTTCCAACGTCGGTTTCGGGTTCAGGTAATTGACGGCTGTGTCGTGCTGTGAACAGAAGTGACGCTTTCAATGTTTCAGGAGGCTGTCTAGGTTTACATTCCCGGCCGGGTATTTGTATAACATTTTGAAATTTGAACGTGAATGGATATTGTAGTCCTTCATGAATATTATTTTTTGCGTTTTCTCCAGTCACCATCAAACTGGCAATTTTATTTACATCTCCAATAGTTTCACTATAGTTTCGATCGATTGAGTGACGTGCCTGCGTAGCTCATTTGGTAGCGAGTCTGTCGTACAAACAAATTGTCGTAGATCATTTTTTTAATCTGAGTTTCTAAATGCGAATTTGTATATTTGTTTCTATCTGCTGATTAGCAAAAAAAAATTACTACGGATGGTGCGCTGTCGTCTTTCAGAGCAGGTAACGTAAGTACGAAAAATACTGAAGGGGGTGTTGCAGCCCCAAAACTTAACGAAGAAGAATCATACGAACAACTTACATTTGAGGATTGACTGATATCATTTCTGCTAAAATAAATATAATTATGATTATCAAGATTGCAAATTATCATTACCTGTAAGCCAGAGGGCAAAGTATTCAGCTAAAAATATTGTTTATTCACAATTAGCCGTCTGAGGTCGTCTTAGAGCACCATTTTTTCTATCCAAAGAGAAAGTAGACTACTTTTTGAAGTTACTACGGAAATACCGAGATTGAGGCGACGTTGGACTGAATGCTAAGACTATAGTGTGTAGTGAGTGAAACAGCAAGATAGATAGAAAGAGAAGCATTAACACATTGTTTCCGCTCTTTGAGGCGTTATGTTAATATTAAAATAAGAACGGTCTCCTAACATTGCAAGTGGTAGATCTACCTAAGCAAAAATATCCGGGTGATTTTTGACTCACAAATTGGAAATTAGATCGTACCTCTAAAGAATGCGGTTTGTTGGCCTTCTGCTGCGTGTACGATTGTCCTCTGTTACCATCCCGTGGCGGTATAGGAGTTGTGGATCCTGGCAATTTCTTTCCAAACATGGTGAAGTAGTGCCTGGTGTTATCGTCAAAGTACTCCTGTTGATCGGGTTTCGTGTAGAAGCCATGATACAATGGGTTTGGAGTTGCTTCGAAGGAGTACTGCGATATAGGTCTGGATGTAGGTACAACGTCGTCCAAGTATTTGGCTTTCTGCGTCACCTTTTCATACCTGTATGAAAATATGTCGATATGATTTTTATGCTAAGTGGTACCGTTTCCGTTAGTACGAGCATGATTTGGACAATTACGATGTTTTAAAGGGGTGGGCGGGGCAATGTTCAAATGTAATTCGCCTATTAAAAATTATTTTTCAAGTTTATGGAAAATTGCAAATATTATCTTGATCAACTCACGTACCTGCCATAATACCCTGGCCTTCCAGTGCTCTGTTCATAGAAAGGTATCTCAGTGGATTTAACTATCTCAAATTGGTGATAGTTTACTGGTGGAGATTTTGTCACTGGTACTATCTGGTACACTTGACGTTGACTCTCTGAAATATGAAGAAAATATATTACTAAAATGTATTGATTTCTACTTCATCCTGTGTACTGGTACTTGAAGATTGATGCATTACATCAGTCCGGTGATTAATGTGACTTATTATAAATAAGCTAATGTCACAAAAATGAATATCTCTATAGAGTGACGAGTACCACCTCACCGTGTGTTACGATTAATTATTTTGTCGTTCTTTCGCATTGAACTAATAATCTATATATTTGAACTAAATCATCTAGCACCTGTATTTATCTCTGACAAGAAGCAGTTAATTGTTTTTGTATAGCTGAAGAATCGCCTTTCATTCATTCAAATTCTGACCTACCTGTCGAAGGCACAATTTGGTACGGCTGGTACTTTACTGGAGGTGCCTGGGTACTGGGAACCACTTGATATTCAACGTTGGGCGGTAGCTCACTATTCGAAACTACTTGGTACTCCTGGTACTTCCCTGGAGGCAATGCGCTATTGGGTACCACTTGGTACTGTTCATATTTTACTGGTGGAGCTTCCGTACTCGGAACCTCCTGATACTGCTGATATTTCGGCGGAGGCGCGACGGTACTACTTTGGTACTTGGGCGTTTCTGTGGAAGGTACTATTTCGATCGCTTGCTGTATCTCGACGCTGTATTTTGGTACCGGTCTGAAATTGTCGTCGTTCAGTTCGGAAGGTGATGGTCTGAAGTTACCTGCAAACGATTGTAAAACTGAAATCATAATAAAAATAATCAATAGTGTAATATTTTATTATACTCTATATCACTGGTTAAGTGATTAGACAATTTCGAGATTTTCTCTATGTCAATGGATGTCAAACTGGATCCGAACAAAAAATTATTTCATTTTGTAGTTTTCAACATTTTGCTTGTAGTTTTCATGGTTGATATTTTATTGTGTTTGCTTTTGTGAATTTCTCGAGATTTTGTAGCGGTAAGTACATTAAAGTTAATAAGTGCCATGTCTGCGGTATCTATTGTTTTTACAGAGTTTTATCGGATTTCTTTGGAATCCGTAAGAGGAACTGATCTAATAATTAGAAAAATTTGTCGCCAGTAGGGATCGAACTCACAAACTACTGCATTCTAGGCAGACGATTTTAACAAGTCAGCTATGGCGAATTGCCATACAGAACGGCAAATACGTTATGGAAGGTACATGCTTCCGCGCAATTCTTCCGTTTGCCCTTCTGGGTGGCAGTTTGCCATAGTTAAATGGACAATTGAAGTTTTCCGGTTAAGTTATAGGATGCAAATGAACCCATAGAAGCAAGAGTATTCCTGAAGATTGAAAATCTCGTCCTCACCGAAAGAGCATAAACCACGATACAAATACACTGGTATGCTGATACGTATTCGACACTGTCGATCTCGATCCGCGTGACGTCACAGGGGATAAAAACACATGCTATCAATAAAATTATGTCTGCCTTCAACGCCGAAATACGCCCACTGGCCCATTATTCCTATTAGTGCGCTTGACTTTGCCTCGACGCCTTCCATCACAGACTATCCCCACTCCTTCCATCGTTACGTAGATGATATTGGTGATCAGCATACCGTTTTATGTGTATCGTGTCTTCTTTGATGTTCCGCATTTCACTTGATCTTTGTTGAGCAAACAAGTGTTTGCTCGCTATTCTGGTTTATATGTTACCTTTAGTGGATTTGTATCCATTCGCTTCGAAGCTGTACTGATAAACCGGTTTCGGTGACGGTCTGGAGGTCGGCAAGTAGTGGTTGATTTGCTTCTGGAGTTTGGCGATGTGCACGCCGAAAGAATCGCGCTCCTTCACTGGTCTGAACCTCGGTTTCTGGGTGTTGTAAGGTTTGGCTGACACGTAGATGTATTGGGGCCTCCTTGGCCGCGGCGAAGGCTTGTTGTAGTACCCCTCGGTGGTTTGTTGGTAGTACTGCGGCTTCTGGGTGGTCGACGGTCTGTTCTTCTCCGTTTCTTCGTAGTAGTAGTACTCCGCAGGTACCACCTTCGGCTTAGATGTATTCTTCACCTTGTGACTGCCGCCTGAGTTCACTTCCAGGTTGTTAGAGGTGGTGTAATACCTCAGCGGTACTTGCGTTGAGGTTACGATGGTTTTCTTTTTGTCCCCGGATGTGGCGTATTGAACGTAAGGATTGTTCGTTACCTCTTCGGAAGTGGCGATGGTGTGGAATCTCACTGGTGGTGGAATGGTTGTTTTTTTGCTGGTGTATTGTACGTAAGGCCCTTCCTGAGACACGGAGCTGCCGTAGTATTTTAACGGTGCTTGTGTAGTGGTCACTATTGTTTTTATGTTGTCTGGCGATGCGTATTGAACGTAATGGTTGTTCGGTATCTCTTGAGGGCCTCTGGGAGTTACCTGTAAAAAGTATGTTGAATTGATTAAGATTCGTCACGTCATTCAACCCAAAATCAATAATTGTACCCCAAGCATTAGTGAGGAAAGTACTGTGATTACGAATTTGGGATGTTGTTTTTTTTTGGATGGCGCACATAATGAAAATCCATATCACTCATTGTCGTCGGACTTTCTATCTGTTGATCTATCTGTCTGTGTCGTTTTTGTCACCGCGTAATCTCAGTAACCTCTGTACCGAATTTGATGGAATGTTGGAGGGGTTTGATATGATCTGCGGGCTTGTTTTAACTTCACTTCATACGTGCTCAAAACATGTTGCGTCAGAAACATGAATGTGTCATTAGAAGTAGAGTCAATTCGCTTGACTTCATTTTTGGTTGGTAGTGGTTAAATATTTATCACGTGATCGCTCCAATGACTACACGGTTACTGATTTGAGCGACATTGGTGCGCGGTTGGAGTGAGAGCGATTCACCGTAGATGGTCTGGTCAACCCAATCCGGACATCTGTTGCAATGGTTTTTATTTCTGTGACCTGACTTGTCAACTTTTTTCCGATTATCTTGGTTTCATCAACTACTTCGTTTTGTTCAAAAGCGCTGGAAAGTACACAAACTATATAATTATCAAATGAATTTAATAAGTTCAAAATACGAATAAAGTGAACAACAAAAAATATATTTTATTGTAATGAAAAAAATTTTAATAATTAAAAATTACTTTCCACTTTTTTAGTTCGGTTTGCTACTGCATGTTTTTTTAGTATCCTTTTACTATAATTTATCCCAACCATACCTCGCCTACCAACTTTTGATATAATTAATATAAATTTACCTCGACAGTAGTCGGAGTAGTGTAATATTCCGCAGATCCTTGAGTGGTGGTCTTCTTCTTGGTGGGAGTAGCGTATTGCACATAAGGTTTGTTGGGAATCTCGTTTTCGTATACATACACTCCTCTGTGAGGAGGTTTTGTGGTTTGAGGTTTCACAGGTCGGAGAACCGTCACGTCTTGAGGTCGTTTCTTGTGAGGTAAATAGATGCGGTCCTGTCGTACAGGTACAATGCTAACCACCTTAAACATGATGCAAGTCAGAGTAGGAACTTATAATTAATCTCATTTTTTTGGTCAGTTGAAATATCTACATGAATTAAAATAAATTGTTCTTACGGTGCTGCTATTAAAACGTAAAAATTAAAAATATCAACGCAATCAATATGATAAGAAAGTCCCTAAGTAGCATGGCTTGTATTTTGACCATAACTAGATGCTCTAAGCTCGTTATACAATGTTATTGAGTGAAGCTGTTTCTCAACAATTTTTACCTTTGGTGCTGATGTAGTTGTTGTGGTAGTTTTTGCCACCGGATATATCTTCACGGACTTCTGGGTAGTTGAAGTTGAAGGTAAAGGAGTTGTGGTTGGGTTGATCTGCGTATTCAGGTGTTGTGTCGTGATCGGTTTTCGCGTCCGTTGTGGTTTCTTTGTGGTCAGTTTGGTGGGAGTGGAGATTGTATTCTTGACGATTTCCTCTTCTAAAGGAGCAAAGAAGTCCGGAGGCGGAGGTAGGACTATTCCTGGGACTAGAGGACCTGGAGGCACCTATAGGACAATTATTTTTCAATGAATTTGTGTATTTATTATAGATGAAGGCAGAAAACCTACCGAACATTTGCCATGATAGAATCTATAGAATAGAGCAGCTTTGCTGTTCTTGACTGTGGAGATCCTTTGTTCGAAGAATATAATATACGTAGACGCCTTTGCGTCGATGGCGATGCTTCGAGAAATAGTCAGAGTTGACAGACGACAATAAATTAGTATTGTCCTATATAGGATCTTAAAGAATAGGGATCTTAAATAATGAGAAATGTGATATTTTTTAATTTAGAGTTTACTCTGTATTTCAAATGCAGCTGTATCACTTTATTGAAGATTGTGATCGGATTTTTCAGCTGCTGACCCATTTGAACTAAATTTTGGAAATAACGGGAATTATCAAAAACCTTACATTTTTACAATTCTTGAATCTATTAGGTATTTTTTTTATTATATTGTATTCTATCAAGAAATTGTTCCGAAATCCGATTCAAATTGTTATTTCTAACCTGATATCATTGCGTGTATTTATCGATCCCGTAGAGGCGAGCTAGACCACATATTGCTATACGCTGGACCTTAAATTCTGTTTGTGCTTCCGGTAAATCATGGTAATTCGAGGTTCTTCAAAGGACTTTAGTAATACCTTATATGACAATGACATCTACCTTTGACGTGTTATCTTTGTGGTAGTAGAAAGTGTACGGCGGCGGATAGTAGATCGAAGGGTCCTCTTCGTCGATTTGTTCGGTGCGATTGTCCGGTGGGGGCAGGATGACCGCCCCAGGGGGCAAATACTCCAAGAAAAGCGGTGGCCAGGTGCCGTTCAATTGCGTCTGCGTGTTGACGGAGGGGGGGAGCGGCAACCCCCGCCACTCTTCCCCCGGACCACCTGCTTCAGATATTGGCACCGCAGTTTGCCCGGCAGCAGGGTGGGACGGATCGGAATCGGCAGCTTTGGACGCTTCTTGCGTCTCACTGGCGGATCCTGGAACGAATTCTCTCAATTAGAATAATGACAAATAAAAAAATAATACAGGGTATGATCAAAAAGTAGTATGACTGAATTTCTATAGCGCGAACGGAGCGGTGGAGGGCAGTTGGACCTCCTCAACGTGATAGTGGGGAGTCTTCGAGGAGGTACTTCTTCAAACGCTTCCCAATATTTTTCAACGTAAAATATTTGTTCCACACTGACTCTGACGTTTCTCAGCCCAGATTTCCTTTTTGTTCCTATGTCCTTTCTTTCCTCTATTCTTCCCTGCATGATTACTTGTAAGATAGAGTATTTGTCATTACGAAGTATCTGTCCCAATCCAATATACTGACACGAATATGTAGTTCTCCATACCTGTCTGGTTCTGTGCATTCTGCGTTCCCGTAAAGATTTGAAATGGGACGGGAAAGGGCGGCGGCACCTTCGGGTTCTTGGGGATCTTGACCTGGTGCAGAGGCGCCTTGTAGTTGTCTATGGGCGGCCACATCAGCAAGCCGCCATCTTCATCGGGTGGCTTCTTAGCATCGTGCGGCGGGTACCGTCCCCCTCTCAGTACCAACAGGTGGTTCTCGGCCAGCCAGATCTCGTTCTCGTTCAGACCTCCGAAGTTCGCTGCCGTATCGTTTGGTACCTAGGAAACAAGGTATTAATGAGTCAGAAGTATCCTTGAACTTCAGGGCCTAGCAGATTAGAGGAATTGGGACTTAAAAAAAGAGCACATAAGAAATGTATGATATATTTCAGTGCACGAGTATAAACAATGAACGAAAGTAAACAAAATGCCCCTTGGGGGTCATACCACCGTTTTGCAGTTAGACATTTATGCGATTCTGAGTTGGGCCTGGGAGACAGGAGCAGCAATCAAAGCACCTAGAGCCTGTAAGATAACGTCGGGATTCGCAATGTAGGAATGTTCTTGATGACATAGCAGCGAACCACCAGGTCTCACTATTGTGGGTACCTGAATACGCTGGGGTACACGGTAATGTTATGGCGGAAGGTTTTGCGATGATGGGGTGGAAGCAATGCTGTTGGATCAAGAACCGTCACTAGAATTAGCCTCCAAAAGTCAACGGGAGAGTATGATCATAAACAATATTCTCCGAAATGGAGAAATATCTCCGAACATCTTCGTCTTGCACGAAACTCATTGTAGGTTTTGATATTTTCTGAATACCTTCAGACAATATCTTTGGGTGGTGATTACCCAATGTGCGGACGCTACAGCCAAGAGTAGTCTTCTGCGAACATAATATGTCGCTGTGAGTCTTTGGGGTATCATAGACAGACGACATTTGGGTGTAGCGTTTTGGATCCATAAGACGTGATATTGGGGTACATAATTCCATACTTACCTTCGCCAAGAAGGCTGGTCTTGAGTAGTAAGACGGGCGGAGACGCAAAAAGACCGATAAGTGGCCTATGCACCGGAAACCTTGCGTTAATCACGACACTAGAGAGTCTTAAGAGTGACATTGCATTGGTCTGAAAATACCAACAGAGACCGTGTGTGCTATTTGATCGATCACAAGAGGCAACTATTCTTCAGAAGCCCAGACTACATCCAATAGAGTTAGCATAATGCCAGCAGATAAACTGTACAAGCTGATGTAACGTCAAGACTGCAGATTGATTACTCTTCCTCCAATACACAGTATTCCTCTCACCTCCGAATTGTCGTCGTAGCTGATCACCCCCGGCCGTTTGGGCGGCTTCCTGAATAGCTCGTTCTGTATCAACCCGTACTTGCCGTCTGCCACCTGCTGGGACAGCGTCTTCGGCTTGTCTTCGTCTTCGGCATTCGTGGTATGTTTGTTCTTCTGCTGCTGCTGCGCCTTTTTCCCTCCCCCGCCTCCCTGGCTCTCCTCGCCATCGAGGAGTTCGGAGTCGTCCGCTGTAGAAGGGTCCACTATCCTGAGGTGGGCCGGAGGAGGCAGATGTCTCCGGAAGGAGTGCTTTCTGTGTTGCTGTGCCACCGATGACGTCACCAGGGCTATGCATAGGTACAGGAGCAACGGCCGATTTGTAGGCATCTGGAAACAAAAATAAATAGACTCATCCATCAAGTTATCTTAAAAACATCAATATCCGAACGCAAATATTCGATTCATGTTTTGTGTTTAATGAGCTGCCAAGCAGTTTATTTCCCGATAGTTACAGCTTACAGCATTTGAGTTCACACAGAGCTTATGGAGCATTGTGGGCATTTTGAGAGGATATAATGAATTGATAAATTTACAAAATTGATGCAGGACACTGGATTTTGAACTTCAAATATAAAGATATTAGAAATTTGACAAGTTTGATTCCCAGAATTTCCTTTTGATAACCCTGTAAGAGTATCAGAAAAATATTATCTTCATATCTCTGTTTTTTAGTCATATGCGTTTACAGTATTTATTATTAGATTCTGAAAAAATGACCTTGTATGAATCAGTGTCGATTTATCGATAAATATGATTAAATCGACATATAAGATAAATTACTTTCAGCCTGCGTGTCTACTTTTCTTCATACCTTTTTTCGAACTGATAACTGATATATGTAAAGTGAATGTTCGGTTGCGCGATCATTATTAATCGTTATGATTGATATAAAATCCAGACAGCGACACAGAACTAGTTCCTAACCTTGATCCTAACGATCGGATCGAGGTGCAACGCACCTTACATAAATGTGTATAAATACCAGCCGGTGTTGAGTAGAAGAAATTGATGAAATAGTGCATTATTGAGAGTGTTAGTATATACGAGTAGAATGCTTCTTGATTGTAATTGCAAAAAAAATCGAGTGCATGTTTTCTTGATATTCCATGACATATACGTCAAGAAAAACCTTGTCTCTAACTTGCATATTTCTGTCTGTCTGTCTGTCTACCCAGCAATCGCTAGTCCCTGTCTAACAACTTTGACAGTACAATTCTCATTTTGATGAAATTTTGACAGTAGGATACTACTGTGACAAGGATGGAAATGCTTTTGTCGTTTTCGAAAATTGGATACGTGAAAATAATTTAACTGAATAAAATACATCATTATTCAAAAAAATAAAAGCACGCTTTTATAGTTAATCGATTAAGAAGTAAAAAATAATTCTTAATATAAGAATAAAATGATGAACGAGAAAATCAATGTCATTGTCCCCTTTTAAAGGTATTGCTTCAAGAACTGGTAAAAATTTAATTATAATATTAATTTGTATAATCACTTCTTAAGTATTGCTTTATAAAAATTAATAATAGAACAAACTTATTTAACTATTGTATTGTCATCGGGATAAGTGTGCAAAGTTTAAAATTAAACTGGAGTTTTGAAGTGGGTAAAAATAGCATTTGAAGGTTCGGAGACAACCATATATACATACATACATACACGTGAAACTAATATAAAGTGTATTAAAAAACAAGGCTGTTGATTATTTTCGAAAAAAAATTGTAGATCAGAAATTGGGGATGAACAGTAGTTGAAAATATTCTTTTTAGCATTGGTAAAAGACATTATCAATAAACTTTGGATTCTGGTAATGCTCGACACTTGTTAGCTAGGTTCACACATTTGCCATCAAAATAAAGCAGTGATATTTAAAAAAAAAACGCCGATTAGAAAAAATGAAAGGGGCGCTGCGTTTTGGCATAAAAACGCATAAGACCCTACAGATCAATTCAAAAAAATTTGAGTTTTCAGTGTGACGTGAGGGTGTTTCGAACAGAGCAAAAAGTGCTGGAGATTCTGTTTTCTGACGAGAAACTCAAATGGAAGTAGAAGTTGAAATTCTGGATAAGAAATCTGTCATATACAAAATTTAACCGTATCGCATATTTTAGTACGTAGATCAACTTGAAGTTTAGTTGCGGAAACGGAGCAAGACTTGGGGGCAGAGTCATTAGTAAAATGAAAAAAATACTATCTCTTTTATTTACGAGTCTCAAGTAGTATTATTAGTACCTGCTGGTACGTTGTTTACTCGAATGAATCGATTAGATCCTCAAACTTCAGATAATGATTTTATGATATTGGAAATGCAAAGAATCGTAAGATTTCTTGTCATCAACAGTGTTCTCAAATTGCATACGTTGTACACTAGCTCATCACGATTAGTTGTATCTACATAGTTGTAATAACGCAGGTATAATATTGTTGCAAAAGTAGGAAATTAAAAAATGAGAAAGAAATCAGGCCCGCACAAAGTATTTAAACATATTCAGTTATAATAGTAAAAGTAGAGACGAGAGTAGCTGAAATGTATGGTAATGACCGTTGGTATTGCGTCTGGCGGTGCGCTTTACATACCACTGCTGCACCATTTGCTTCAAATGATCACGTAGAAAGTTTAAACTGTAACAAAACACACGCCTCGACCGACAACTATACATAACAACTTTTGATTTCACGTTTGGGGTTATCCGATATCAAAATATAAACATACGTTACGCGTTTTGAAAATTCTCCGTTGCCGTAGCCATTGTAAACAGTGAATTTGACAGGCTGACGATGCTTTTTAATGAAGTGAAACGCATAACAGAATCATAGCATTCTTATTCGAGAGACTTTATGTAGATACCGTCTACAAATAACGGTTGTATTTATTTTTTGGTGTTTCACAAACAATATAAATACTTATGTATCTATGTTTATATCTGCAGGAACGTGTTCATATACTCGCTTGTACGCAGCTCATATTTACACTGTAAACTATACTATAAACTAATTCTTACAATTAATTCACATTGCTTCAATTTCTTTTCTGACTTTTATGGTCTATAAGCTCTATATAACGTTTCAATTAATTTAATATTTTCAATCGTGCCAGTTCACCTGAAGACGATTTAAGAAAGTAAATCAGTCGAAACGCCGTAACACTAAAAAATGCGTTAAACAATGAAAATGAAAAATCTAGAACGCATGCATCAAACTTTTGAATGACAATAAAGGAATGATCAGAAAAAGACTGCTTATAAAATATTGTATAATGCATGTTCTCCTTTTGCCTAACAATACCAGTATTATTATTCTGTTTATTACGCTAGGATCATAGTTTAACATTATCAGAATCGAATAGCGTAAAGTGTCACTGACTGTGAAGGAAACCTATTCTTGCATTGTTATGATTTGAAAAGTACTATGTTTGTGTGTATCAAAGTAGCAATTTGTTTTCCTATATTACAAAACAAGAGCATTAACCCATATTTTTTGTGTCGTTTGTCGGATATTTTATGAACAAGTCGTCTAGAAGAATATTAAATCTCCTGTTAAGTAGCTTTTGAAACTTATATCGTGATTTGATAGAATTAGCAAGAGCCAACGTGTGCATATTAACGACTTGACTAAAAACCTTCATATCATGTTCATCTGGAGTCCTCTGAAGATATCAGTTTGCTTAGTGGTGAAGAATGTCTGACTTTTGTCTACAAATATCAATCTAATCCAACAATAATTAGTGAAGAAAATCGTCCTTCTTTGTTCAAGTGAGATGTTTTCCTGGCGCTGTGGCCATTGTAAGTTTTTTTGAGTGAAGGGGTCGAATCAAAACGAATTCCAAATACATTTTTATTATGAAACATATGATCATTTACAAACTCTTGAGTCTGGCCCTTAGGAGGCAAATTATTGATATCCTTTCCATTTAATTAATCTCTTACCCCGCCAGAAAACAGACAAATGTCAAAAACGTCTAAAGATTCAGTGTTTGCTCTCCACTACGTATCAGACCTGCTGTAGACATGCATGTTTCGTCCTTAGCCTAGACTCGTCAGTATAGCTCGGGTGCTAGGACCTTTGACTTCGTAAGTTGTCAATGATCCTCCCCATAGAGGGCGACACTTGGATATAGGTCGACATCTAAAGATGTCACAGTATCGCAATTCTGATTGGCTAGCAGCTGTGGAAACATTGTTACCCTTGTTTTTCCTCCTCTATCGCTCAAGAATACACAATCACAGTCGTGATTAAAAAGGAAAAAATGTAATATAAAACGATTTGGGCACTCCATTCACTCATACTCAAAAATCGGCCTGTCGAGTATCAGAACATTAATAATTTTTGACGGATGACCCTCAGTATGGCTAACAGTCCATCAAAATTGAGCAAGTCTCCTGAGAAAAAAATGCAAATACCATCAACGTGCCTATTGTTGTGTGCTAACCGAAAAAGAATCTGTGTTGCACAGCCCATTGTCTATTCAGTATTCAGAAAGGTATGGAATTTCGTGACAATGTTCTACCCAGGCTTTAAATGTTTCTCTCTCTAAATTAATGTAAGTAATACACTTTTCGAGGTTTATCTTATACAAAAAGCCATCACAGTGTCCTTCTGTTACCTTAAAACAATGACCGTGTATATATATGGCTGTTATGCTTTTTAAGTATTCGTTTGCGGCGAATTATGAAATTTTGCTGGGTTGTTGAGATGGTCTGCAGATATATCTTTGCATTTAAATGTTATTTTGGGGTATACACTGCTTGAAAAAATGCTCATACAAGTTACATATTAGCCAATGTTAAATTCTAAAATCACCCTCTAGTTACTATTGCTTCTATGCTGCAAACCCCAAGACTAATAACATTGTAACTCACCCCTTGGCTGGTTGTCTTTCTGGTTCATCTTATATTTTCTAATGACCAATAATTAAAATCACATCCGATTGCCCTAATAGCTTTATTAACGTTTCAGCTGCCTCTGCAGCCTTTATCAGTTCAAAATATGAAAATTAAAATGAAATCTCCCTGAAACTGGAACTCACCTCGTATTGCGGACATATATACTGTTGTTTTGTAAAACAGTAAATATCAATGTTTTAATAGCGTTTCGGTCAACTGATACATTTTGAAACAAAAACATTTTTGAGCACGACCGACGTTTCGGTTTATTTTATTTTAAACCATCTTCAGGATTTTGCGTCATGTAAAATACAGATCGCACAAATTTGAAACTGCTCTCAAGTCAGCTGAAAGTGACTGCATATTACGCAAGATCCTAAAGATGATTCAAAATGAAATAAACCGTAACGTCAAGCTAAAACATTTCTTGTTTTATGGTAAATCAATTGACCACAACATCATTCAGAAAATATATCTCTTGTTAGTAAAGCTATTTATCAGGATCTCATATGGTTTCAATTAGCGGTCAGTACAAGCATAAGTAGTATATTTTATTATCATCGACGATACAAAAACGAGTATTGTAAAACCGATATTAATTTGCAACAGGTAACAAGTAGAAGTTTCCAGGTAACATTAAACGTTAGTAAACAAATCCTTATAATGCATCCGAGGGAATTCCGAGAGCTGCAATGTGTTGTATGTTCCTGTTTGCTCTGTCATACTGTGGTATGCGGCATTTGTTACGGATTTCAATATAAATCATTGCCTCCTAGAATCATAGTATAGTCGACATGTTTTTCATATATTCTTATTTGAGTACTATGTTGGAAATTGATCAGTTGTACACTGATTCACCTATCAGCCCACGTAAAATTGTATATACACATAAAAAGGAATGATCAATTCAAGAATTGCTACATCCTTGTAAAGATATACTCCCAAGAAAATTTTTTCTTGAGAAGTATAGATATATTTCATGTCAATACTCATTCTAAGGGTAATATTATTTTCTAACGGAGCCTCGTTTACATCGATCAAGGATACAAACATCTTGGTAATTGCAGAAACTCCGTTAAGAATATGATAGTCTTGGTTCTAAAATATACTCTGCTTTCAAAATGTCGCTCCAAGTAATTCATTTATTTCACATCGCCATCTTCGACAACGGCATTTTAGCGGTACGAGCCTCCTATTTCATGTCTGTTTCCGGGGCTATTATTTTCCACTATTTTTTATTATCCCCTTCCCCTAACGATGAAAAGTTCTCATTGTAAGAATCTTGTGTTGTGAATAGGCTCCATCATATATCTTCAGGCTTAAGTGAATATATATTTTTAATATTCGGTTTATCTGTACAATACCTTCCATCCAAATTAGGAAAAATACTATATGACGCAGAGAAAGGTAAGAAAGAAGTCACATTGGTAATGTTTGGACACTTCTTTGGTTCTCCTTTTCAAGGTTAAGGAACCAACAGGGCTTTGCTAACATCTCATCAAAATGACTGACTGTTTATACCAATACTCTTAGATTCTTCCTGCAAGAAGAACAAAATTTTATAATGAACTTGAACCATTTGTGCCAAGATTATGAAATTCTCGTCAACATCTTATAGGTGAGATATTCTTTGTATTGCAAACTTTCCCAGGTTTGAATCGAAAATATTTATTTGAGTTATCTGTATTTGATAAAAAATATAGTATTCTTACTTGCACATATTTCTCGTCTGACAATTTATTTTTATGTGCGTAGAATCGGAGGCATGTTTTAGAACAGTCCACAGATGCAGCAGTCCTCATGTACAATATTGATAAAAATTATTAAATCGTTGTATAAGATAGGAAGTGATGGGAAAAGGCAAAGAGCTTTTGGTTCTGATACGGCTTGAAAACTGAACATAGTGTTAATTTATTACGGCTATATAGACTGTGCTATCAATACTCGATTAATTTGCAGTCACAATTAATTATATCAAATATGCTACAATAAAAACTTTGGTGTGGTATTCACGATCTGTTTTAATTTGTTTGTAGTGTTTATGATTGACTGATCATGAATGTTATAGTGATGAAAAAAGGTATAATGACTTGTACTTGAATTGGCAGTTAGATCAAAACAAACGATAAGTAGATCAGTAGACTAGTTTATCTGTATGATGCTTTCTAACCTTATGTGAATCAGTTTAATATAATATATTATTTTAGATGATAAATCTGTTACTGTTCATGAATTATAAACGTCAACAAACCGACG
This sequence comes from Bruchidius siliquastri, assembly GCA_949316355.1. Lineage (NCBI taxonomy): Eukaryota > Metazoa > Arthropoda > Insecta > Coleoptera > Chrysomelidae > Bruchidius > Bruchidius siliquastri. The sequence goes on along the minus strand of OX438532.1, from coordinate 12,231,150 downwards.
ATGATCGCGCATCAATTTTTAAGATGTTTTTCATTAATTTAACCTATATATAATTATATATATATATATATATATATATATATATATGGATCTATCAATTTAAAGGATTCTTTCAGCTTAATTTTAAGGACCTAATTGGATAAATAATGCAAAATATTGCCTTTCTTTATCGCCATGAAAATATCTCTAAAATGATATGAACAAAAAATTGTAAAAACATTTTTTTTTCATTAAAATTTAAAAAAATGGTAATTGAGAAAATAATCAAGGAAATACATGAATTCAAGCTTAGTAATAAAATGAGTCTATTAAATTCCTCAAATAATATATGCTTATACAAAAAAACCGGTGTGGTACTCACGATCTATTTTGATTTGTTTATGATGTCAATGACTGCCTGATCAGATCGTACAGTGATGAAAAAACTTAGTTACCCATACAATTAGATCGAAACTGGTGATAGTAGATTGATAATTCATTACATAATTGAGAGTGGTGAGAGAAAAAATCGACTGGATAGCTATTGCTGGCGTGGCAGCGGCTGATATCAAGGTCACCTTTACGTAAAGATTTATATTAGAATACCTACTAGTAACCAGTATGTGTTTCATGCATGCTGATCGCAATTTATAAAGGTTTAATTGCACTTATATAAGTTGCAAATAAACCGGAACACTAGTAGACGTGTTAATTGTTTCATTTGTTTGTCGACTGTATTACACTTTCCATTTTTACTATAACATTTTTTTAACTGTTCCGAGTTGTCTGAATTTTCGAAATATTTCCTTTTATTACCCGTTTATTAATCTGTATGTATGTAGGTAATGGGATCGACCTCAAGACGTCAGGTATCAATAGAATAATTTGAAAAACCGTGGAAAAAAATATTTAATTTATTATTAGGAGAAAACAGAATTCAAAATTTCGAATAAAAAATGTATAAATCAATATTGAAATATTGTGAATTGATTAATTTTAAATAAAATTAGAATTTCTTCCAGAATCTGAAAAAGCACTTCGAATTATTTCCAAAAATGAATTGGTTTTCGGCTGTTGTGTTGTCCAACACATCGATTCTCAATCGTCTTCAGGTGAACTGCGATTGAAGATAGTAAATCAATCGAAACGTCTTGATACGCAAAATGATATGGACAATGGAATTACGGAACACAACATTTGAAACATTACGTCATCTACAAATTTCAAACAACGTTATTCGGTATAGTTTTGATTCTTAGGCGTGAATTCTGGATATTAAAAAAAAATCTTATTCAAGCAATACAATCGTGAAAATCGGAGAAGGACTGACTGAGTTATAGACTGGCCGAGAAATACCGGAAAGACGGACAGACAGACTGACGGAAATGATATGTATCAGAACTTGCTGGTTTTGTTTAATAACAGACAGCTACCTGCGTGGTAAATTTTGTTTTCCTCAACTGTGAATTGCGTTTTAATTGCAATAGACAATCGTAACATTGCTACGAATGCCATGTTAAGGTACCACCTATAATCATAGCAGATATTTAATACAGGATACACTGGAATTTTTCTATCTAGATCAGTGATTAGTGGCACTTTCGTAGCACATGTACCGTTCGTTTCAATTAGGCTTTTTTTCAATAATCTCTCCGTGTAGCGCTTTTCACTTTGTAAGTCCAGTTATTAGTTCGGAACTGCGGTATTATACTTTTATTGCAAACGCAATACAACGAAGTTGTAGCCCGCTTAGGTAGAATTCGATGATTGAAATGGGTGCAATGAATTGCGATGTCGAAATCAAAGCTTAGAATGTATATCAGTTAATAGATTTAGACCCAATGGTCATGGACAGTTTTCATATCAACTCACTTTGACTTCAGTATATTCATTAGAGATTATTTAGAATTTAATTAACAGAAGTGACCATGTCTGTCACTTTATTTTGATAAAATAATGATGAAAAAAACATGTAAAAATGCAGTAGTGATTTTTTGATTTTATCGTCATTAAGTTATGTATTACGCCCAAAATAATTGGTAACTTGGTAAAAATTTTAATTGATTATGATCTTAAAAACATCTATAAAATCAATAAAAAATGAAATCGAGCATTTTTAACAATTTTTGAGCCCTACAAGAGACATACATAAACCACAAGTTTACGGATAATTTGATATTTTTTCTTTCCGCCGCCACTGCACCAATTTTCAAAAATACGAACGCTTTACCCACTACGATCCAATATCACATCGCTTCCCAAATATCATCAAAATCTGGGCAGCGGTTACTGATGTCACGTGGTGACAATTTCGCCAACAAACAGACCGATGGAAATGATTGACACGGACGTTATCCAAAAAACATTTTCCCTACTTACGCTTGAGAAATACAAATATTTGACATCACACGCCATTCATATTTCCACCTGCTTTTTTATTATTCAATCACCATAATTCAATGCTATTCCATGTAATCCCAGTTTATGCTTTTTACAGTAAATCATAGAAAATCATGAAACCTAATTAATTCGTATACAACGTTCTTCAACAGGCAGCATCACTATTTCTGCGACAATCCTTTGTTTGAAAAAAGTAGAACGAACGAATAATGGCTCCTGCAAGCATAATGAATAGAAAAATGGATACGGAATTGTCTGGGAATGTTGTCTTAATTTCATTTACGAGTGTTTTGTGAGTGGTACATTAGCTTAATGAGAAAATAAAATCTTTTAATCAATTATTTCTGTAGATTGACATTGGCTTGTATGGCTTCATTAGTCTGTCGTTCAGTCTTTGTTTCGAATTATGAAAATAATTATGTATATGATTGTCGCTGCGTTTCTAACTTTATTAAAAAAGTGAAATGAGATATATCCAGCTTATCGGTTGCAAAACATGACAATTTTATCGTATAATTTAGTAGTAATATCGTGAGTTTAATTATAGACAATTTTTATTGATTATAGTTGTGGAGTGTTGATCATTATTCAAAATACGGAAGGCAGTTGGAATGCGCATTTTATTTAATATATGGTAATACTATCTAATTCATAACCAAGTTCAAGACAGGCGTACTATATTTAATTTTACGAATTAAATATGTAAATTTGACAATTTATGATTCAATTTATGTATAATCATATACATCTCCTCCACCTCTTTGCGTCGTCGTATATGGATTACAAGTAAGACGTCTTCGAAGAGCTGGGGGGAGCGCGGGGGGGTCTTCGTGAGATACAAGTCTTTTATCAAGAATAATAAGCTAAATATTCAGAGAATTCATGAGGTTTTGAAGCTTTTAGTGCAGAATGTGGGGACAGTACGAGCACGACACTACCATGGCACGCTTTGTACTTTTCGGAAATCGATTCAGTGGCGGCAGAGTTAGATATAGTCAAAAATGTCTGTTGTCTGTTTGCCACGTTGTTCGTTTTGTCTAGAAGCAACGAGAATTTTTCTATCAGCGCTGCCAGACGTTCACGAATGTACAAGAATTTTATAAACGAGTTATTTTGTTTTGTTTCTGTTTTAGCGTCTTTTAGTACAGGTTACTGCATTTTGAATTTTGGGCATTGCCAGGATGGAAAAAACAATTTTTTCAGGACGCTCGTGAAGACATTTCTCATCTATAAAATTGTAATTCCTGTAATTCTCCTTACATATCACCAGAACATAGAAATCGTAGGTTTATTTTCAATAGCTGTGAATTTTCCAATACAATGAATATTTCTTAAAATTCAATTCCAAATGATCCACAGCTCCAAAATCCCATCCAAATATTTACTTCTAAACTGACGCTGCTTCAACCTACTTGACCCCATTTATTATGTAGCTGGGTTTACTTCACCAGATTTTACATCTTGTTTAAGATCATCACAACTTTGTTAAAAAAAATCTCATTTCAAATGAATATTCAGAAGAAACACATGCTATAGCAGGATTACATCGTAATATGAGAGAATAACCCTTCAGTGGTTATGGACTCGACTTTTGTGGCAATACCAACAAAAACCACGTGTTATACATTTATGCAATATAAATTTTACTTCATTCTAGGATATAATTAATGAACAAATAATGTACACATTCACAGGTATGATAGTGTTAATTTGCGAGTAAACAACGTTTTGCAACTCATATTGCTGCTGCAACCTTGTAGGTATTAACAAGCATCGTTATTAATGACGTTTTATAATCTTGGGACGTTAAAATATTATATGAACTATAAATCAATGTTCTTTTGCAGCACAACATTATACTGGAGCTTCCTAGGTCGCGCAAAATAGTGGAGCACAATGTCGTGTGCAATATTTGTGAAATTGAGCCAGGCTAATTTCAGGTTTTGATTCACGAACACACACATAGAAGAAATACTCAATTCAAGAATTTAGATATTCTTGTAAAGATATGCTCACGACAAGAACATCTGATCTTACTTTAAGATCTTGATAAGAAATAATTTAACACCCATTCTAAAAAGATATATCTACTCTAAAGAAAAATGTTCTTTATAATATTTCTTCATAAGCTAATACACAATGAGATAGATTCAATCAATTTGTTGGAGAAAATAAATTTTCTTGTGCCGAGACTTAACTCACGGAACAGCTGTATGTTTTACTCTGAGAACTCCAGAACAAATGTATTGTCCAATTCACCTATTCATACCATGTGTAATAATTTAAACTCAATATCCCATATATGTGATCTAAATACAGAGTCATCGGGTATAATAATTAACAAATTCAAACAATATAGTAAATGATAAGTTTTTATAGTTCTAAGTTCTTAGTTTTTATATTTTATATTGAAATCTGTAGTGCACATCATAGCACGTAATTTTGCATGTACTATACTACTTGCCCTGTAATTGGAGTGATCTGTTGGGCAATAAAGATTATTATTATTATTATTATTATTATTATTATTATTATTATTATTATTATTATTATTATTTACAACTAAGATTTCAATGCTTTTCCATATTTTTTTGTAAGGTCATTCAATTTTCCAATAGAGCTCCGTTTACTTCAATCAAGAATACGAATATCCTACGATTCCCTCCCAAGTAATTTATTTACATGTACGGCATCGCCATATTCGTCAACGGCGGTACGCGTGTGTCTGTTTCCGCGTCCGTTAGTTTCTATTGGATTTAATTTTCACCAACCACCTCTCAGGACGAATGTGTGGGGACAGTTCCAGGGGTTGTCGCAAAACTACAAAGCTTTCTCGTCCTTGTCACGGTAGCAACCTAGAGGCAAAGCGTCATCGAAATTCCAATAGTTCTTTTCGACAGGCAGGGTGACGAAAAGACTGACATGGTTTTCCGTTATTTTAGAAACACGAACATATATTTTCAAGTCAAAAAGTGAGCTCATTTTTTCATCGAATGTCATGGACAGTGTGATGTAGATAATGAATAAATGCAGCAGACATATCACTAACCTATTGTTAGATGTAAAACGGTAACTGAATGGAAATTATATAGTGAAGGTGTTACTCGTGATTGTGATAAATCAAAGATGATGATAATAGACAACAGAAACATCGTTTAGCCAAGGCATGTGATAGCGATGATATTTGATGATCAGGAAAACGTTAAATATCACGACTTTCTATATTATTATACACGTCCTTTTGTACATACAGAAATGTTTGAAATTGCAACATGCCAGCTTTTGAGTTTGAGTATTTTAGCTTATCATACCGAACTTGGAGAGCAGTCGTAATACAAACCACAGCAATTCTACAAATTATTCATTAATAACAATAATTTTTTCGAGTAGGTATACTTTGACTCTGGTAGAGTTTTTATCACAATCTGTATGTAGTACTCGTACAATATCAAAATCTACTTTTATTATTTTTTACTTTGAAAAATTCCAATTAGCGGCCAGTAGAAAATACAACGAAATGTCAAAACTTATTTATAAAGTCGCTTGTCAGAGTCAGTGCAGCAGTCAGGCTTTTTTCAGGTCATACTATTCAACTAACTAAACTATATTCAGATTGCATTTGCGCTGTATCAAAACAAATACGGACACTAATCGCTAAATTATCTGGCTACTATTCAATGGATAGTCTGTGAAATTCAATCTCACCATAACTTTAACATAAGGTTTTCGACTGTATGGTTATTTTCTAAACGTATTAACTTTCTTTTAAATCCATTGAATTTTGTCGGCTATAGTCTAATCTCTTTATTTATCGATCAGTTTTTATAGGCAATAGAAACGCCTTGAATGTGGCTGTTTAGGAGAAAGAACGTGTAATATCGATAACATCACGTTGATGTCGATTTTATTCTATGACCACACTACATAGATTGGAGATAATTACAAGAACGTGCTATAGATGCGATCATTGCCTCTCGCTACGACTGCGGTAGAGCTTTTGTCAAATATAAACAATGGAAAATGATCGTATCCAAACATTTTTTCATAGATTATTGAAATGATTGCGATATAATACGTGTTCCATTTTTTTTAATCTGCACGGTGAAAACGAAATCGCATTTTCAGCAGGAAGGAAAAGGTGGTCAGGGATCATGAGGGTAAAACGTTACTGCATTCGAAAAGTCAGGGAAAAAGTCGATATTTTTATTTGAGTTTTAATTCCTGCGCACTGACCTTTTCACTTCAAATCGGTTTTTCCTTTAGGTACCAAATTTATCATATGGTTTTTAACTGTAAAAGTAGAGGAAATATTGATAATTTTTCCTATCGAGCATCTAGAAAAATATATTTTTGTCCAGGGAAGTCAGGAATATATCTGGATTTTTTTGAGGGATTTTGAGTTCATGGAACTTTGCTGAATGAAAGATTTTATATCGCTACATAATACTTGAAAAAGATTGGACGAATAGTATCCGACGGGGATCGAACATAGTTTCGGATGCTTCCTTTCCAACCGGTCCTCCCTAAAAAAGCTATACTACAAGATAAATGTATAATTTTGCATGCGGGTAATTAATTCTTACTTTATTGAATTGGTAATCTCAGTAATGTGTCGAACACTCCGCCACAATTGAATCGTAGCAACCAGGTCTCGTTGTAATCCTCGGGATTTTTATATAGAGTCATCGATCACACTGATACCACATTAACTCGATGATGCGTCACTTCTAGCAGTCTTCATCACTCACAAGAAAGAATCTATCACGTTTTCCTGCACCTAGTAGCTCATTCTTGTTATTTCATTAGATAACATTCCTTGGTTTGATATGTTTATACTGGTCAGAATTGATTGAATCAAGATGTAGTTTCGAAACTATTGGGATTTATGTCTTTTGGGCTAGAGATCTACAAAAAAAGTAATTGATTTTAGATACTTATCTCTCATCATCAAAAAAGGCTAAGTTGTAAGAGCGAAAATCTTATTTGGGTAGCTCTTTTACAACTGATTTTTTCTCTATCCTTCTATATAGAGTGTAAACATCGATGAGATGGAAATATGGGTTCCTTGAAAATGAAAAGGTCTAAGTGCAATATGTGAATATCAAAAATCAATAATTGCAATACTTGTTATCATAGACTCATTTCTAGTAGTTCTAACCTTTTACAAAGGCTTGAATGACCCTATTTGGCTGTTCTGAACATTGATAAGACAGAAATTGTAACCGCTTGACAGTCAGTAGCAAAGGGTTGCAGGACATTTAATTGCTTTTCAAAAATCCACAAGTAAAATTGGCTCTTATTTGGATAAATGTCAGTATGATTTTTACTTGGGCATATAACTCCCCCCCCCCCCCTCTTGAGATTTTTAAGGTTATCTTGAATACGGAAAAAGGACTTTCTGATCCCCATATTGGAGGTGATAGTGGACGGAAAGCAAGTGCTTTGAAAATAAACATGCTATGACTTTTATATGACAGAAAATGATTAATTCTCGATACAGATTCGTTCTTGATAGCAGAACAAAGCAAAACACATTAGAAGTGCCACCGATCGAGCTTCGAAAATCACAGCTCAGACGTTTTTTTATATAGCATTTTTATTGAACAATACAAGACAAAAAAAATGGTTGTTGCTGCTCAGAATAGCGTAGAAAAAATCTCTTCGGCAAGTTTCTATAACTCAGTTCGAACCAATTTTGTGGTTGTAGGGTTCCAGACTATATATTAATTAAAAAAAAACATGTTCAAAAGCAAGAAATGAATCTATTGATAACAAAATTAGATTTAATTTACTTTTGCTTTTAAAATTCGCGACATATTGATATTTGTATTCAAATGAATCGCCCAAAGTTATTAGTGTACTTGAATAAGGTACTAATTAATGGGTAATAATACACAGAAGTAAACAGTGCACAAGGGATTTTTCTTGCTTTTAGGAAGAAAAGGTCACGTAAAATAGTTGCTAGTAGTTCATAGCTATTTCATTGCCCCTCTTATCATCGATAATTTATGAATACATTCAGCATTCTTCTCAAACGATTGATTCAAACCTTCACCGTATCAAACTCCGTCCAAACTGAGCATAGATAAGAAGTTATCTCAAGATATTTCGCTGTCCTAAACTTCAAACAAAAATTACTTATAAGTGCCGTTGCCTTTTATATAACATTCATGATTAAGCTTACTGGAAAACGTGAAAAGCCAAATAATAGTTCAGTCACGAAATATTTCCATATATAATTTTTCTTGTAAACTTCCACAAGATGATTTTGAAGGAATTAAAATACACCACTTTCAATTTTAGAATATACACTATTTGCAGTATTTTTGGATGAATGGAGACAAGTACCGTTAGTAGATGATCAATTCATTGATTGATGTAATAACAACGCGTCACGTTCTTGATCGATCATCGAGATCACCGTTAACGAGATGAGCACATGTCGGGGCGCGAGCGAACGGTACCACTTGCGCGGCGGCCACGGCGGTGGTACTGTGTCGCGGTACTGCTATGCACTATCTGCGGTGCACTCCGGGTACCCGCGACCACGTCCGGAATCTGGCTAGTTCCTTTGCGGCCGACAAAAAAAGGTGGGGTTCCGCGTTCCGAACAGAAACGCGCATCGACGGATGAGATAAGGTACTTTTTCAGCGTCAGGAAGCTACATTCGTACCCTGTTTCAAAGGGGCATTCGCTATCAAAATTGAATAAAAATTCCTTTTTTTGAGATAAAAAAATTGCATTTATCCAAAAAACTGTTTTCAGGCATTACTTTAGATATATGTATCGAGGAATGTAGTTCCATTTTTTAATTTTAGTTATTTTAGGCTGAGGCAGAGAACGTCTTGAAGAAGTCTCTTTTTTGATGGTGATCTTTCTGGAAAAAATATAGGCAAAATTGAAAATGGAATATGTTCTTTAGAATTTTTTCTAGGATATACAGCGACCAAAATATTTATAATTTTTTTACCACTCTTTTTCTTGAATTTGAAAAAGTCGTCCATCTTATTCGTAAATGTACGTGTAGATATAAAAAACTAGAGGTACCTACTTGTCTGCATATTTACCTATAAACCTAGTATGCGTTCTGATATTTATGCTAACGAATCGAATGCTTTGTGATTTACTTAAATCTATCACGTAGAACTTGAGATCTGATTTGTAAAGTTGGCAAATAATAGTGTGAGAAAACCGTGTTCAAAGTTTTTGTAAGATTTTTTTTCTTGTAAAACAGGTTTTATAAATAACCTCTCGCAAAGGCAGAAAGCTCATCGCGCTCCAGAAACACTGCGACAGGAAAAATTCTATTCACATATACCTTGGAACGCTGTAGTTTGTTACAATTGGGAAAAAACTCCCCTGAAGCTCATTCCATAACGCCGCGGTTCTCCAAAAGATAGACTTTTGGAAGAGGCTCGTTCCAGAATGGTGAGATTGACTTGGTGAGGATGCGCCCCTCTATTGTTTATTGTTTGCTGCATTGCCAACTTTTAGTGTTATTGAGCAAAACACCTCGGTCGAACATTTACCATGATAGTGTCTGTAGAATAGAGACAGATCAGCCACCCTTCTTCGATGATCCAGACTGTGGAGGTCCCTTGAACGACGGTCACGCTGAAAATTTTTAGATACAGAAAAACTACAAGGTTTTTCAAAACACTATTCTGTTTTTTCAACATATTCTCCCCCCACAACAATACATCTACGCATTCGGTAAAACCACTTTTCAAATTCTTGTGACTAACGTTCTTTTGAAAGGCTGCTAATTTCCTCCTCAAATGCAGCGATTGCCTCTTATCGGTGGAGAAATGATGACCTCGTAACTTTTCTCTGATCTTAGGGAATAAGAAGAAGTCGCACGGAGCTAGATTCGGAGAATGAGGTGGGTGAGGCAACAGTTTAACACCCTGTTCAGCAAAAAAATCGAGTGTTCTAGCAACGCTGTGAGCGGGTGCGTTGTCATGGTACCATTGAATACTCCGCAGACCAATCTTTGGACGGCTCTTGCATAGTTCTTGGCAGACTAAATGAACACATTTGGTTATATACCATTCAGAAGTAACTGGTCTTTGATTTTTCAAGGCTACCGTTGTGGTCTATCCACTTTTAGAAAAAAAAAGATGCGACCATCATAATGATCATAATGATATAACCATGTTTGTCTCTGGTTACGATATTAAAACTGTTTTTACTGTGCCCATTATCAAATTTTTCAAGCATAAACTTAGCCCAATCAACTCTTGTTGCTTTTTGCTCACTGGTCAACAAATGTGGCACCCATCTGGAACACCGCTTCCTTAGGCGAAGGTGATCATGAATGAGTGTTCAGACTGCTGCCAATCCAATCTCTTTTTACCATATTTTGCACAGCTTTTACAGTTTCCGGGGTAACAGCAGTGGGCGGTCGACCTATACCTACCTTTAAAACTGTAGCCCTAGAAGGTGCAGAGTCCTCAAAGCAACTCACTAAACTTTCGGGACATTCCGCTTGTTTTAGTCCCTTTTTATAATAATACAAAATCATGGCTCGAAAATCGTGACTATCCAGTTCCATTTTCCTGTCAAAATTCGGCCAACACTTTATTCGAGACCGCGGAAGGCAACTACTGAACGATTCAAACGCTGCCTTTGCGTGTAAGCACTTACAACTTTATTCAAAATAGTTGCGTTCTCAAACTTGTTTAAACTTGTATAGATTAGGAATATCTAAAGACTTTCAGCGTGACCCATGTAAGGTCCGGCGCGCCCACTAGATGTATTGCTCGTTTTTGAAATCTGTCCAGAAACTTCAGGGCGCATCCTCACACATGCGGGCAGTACTCCAGCGATGGTATGATCCGAGCCCGTTCTGGTGAATACAACAACCTTCTGGGCGGAAATAGAATGCCCAGCCTCTGTTAAGGCCTGCAACATGCTCGTTCTATAACATGCTACATGCTATGGTTGACGTTAATTCCCAGAATCTTTATGGAAGATGACTCAGGTACCGGGCGTTCCTCCATCAACACGGCTGGCACTCTTCTGTGCGTTACACTGGACTCCATTTGTAGATGCCCATTCGACAATCCTTTCAGTGCCCTCATTAATATGAGAAAAATGTTGCTTTCGTCGATTTAAGATCTCTCGGGATGGCAGTGGTTTGCCTAGTTCCATGCAGGAACCAAGGGTCATTATCTCTTAGTCGGATATTTCGCGTGCATACTGGGCGTCTTCCAAATCTGCTAGTTACTGCAAACTCTCTACCAGAGCTTTACTCTGTATGATTCTTCCTTCCTTCGATTGCTCAGTACTTCTTCTGTTAGATCGCTTTATACGAATATCGTCAATGTTTGTTGCCCAAGTCGTTGCATTATAGGAAGATACGTTCAAGTACGATTTCATGATTTGTTTTCTTAGTATAAGATAAAATTTCCAATTGGAAAAAATAGGGTAGCCTACACGGAAATCAGAATTCCATATTCCATTGTCTAACCCTGGCACAGCCTTATCCCTCCTTTTTGTGTAACGAACAATATTGATGCCTTTTATTCACTTCAGAATTTGTTTATACTTGGTGCTTTGTAGGCTACTGATGCAGCAGAAACGTCAGGAAGTTTTTCTATCAAAACATGTAGTTTCCATTATTTTGGCTGAATCACTAGTGATGTATCTCATCTATTTAACCCCTATCGGTAGGTGTTCCAGCCGCTATTCACTGGCTCCTATCGAAAGATTACAGGGTTTTTAGATGCTGTACTTGATAAATGATATCTTCCGCTGTGTGGCTTACACATAACAGATATATCCTATTTGTGTGTCTTCAATCGTTTCGTTCAATGATACAAAAATTAATGATTATTATATCCTTATGGTGAACAGAAGGACTGAGTCGCGTATATCCTTTTCAGTGCAAAGTGTACGCAAGATCAGATCTTAACCTTTGTCTCTATTCTGCCTTCTGACCTTGCTCTACATATTAATTTATATTGCAGGAAAATGATTATGGGTCTCGATGGGCGTTGCCACATCTAGGTTAACCACATTTGTATCTATGCACTATAGTATAATTAAATAACTATTTTTATGCTTTGCTCATATACATACGTTACATACGGAACCTAGTTTATTAGGCTTATTCATGATGCGTGAGTCATAGTTTGCGACACTGTGTACGCAAGTGTTTGCTGGACACATTGGACGTTATATAGTTAGGTTAGTTTAATATACCCAACTATGCAGGTTATACTTCGTTCGTTTTGACAATGGTAGAATATTTAATTAGAGGTGATTGTTTTAACCATATATGTCGTTGGGTTTTCTTTAACTAAAATTAATAAACAATATCACTAGGAAGCCCTTTAAGGTCATATTGGAAACTATAGAATGAGTATTTTATATATTAACTAACAATAAATGATATTTCGGAACTATCGGAGATATTCGTTAATAAAGCGGAATCGTTTTTATTTTTGTTGTCATTTCAAATAGAATTTAAAACGGAATCGAACATTACATTGTTAGGAGACTTTACATTTTTTAAATTCACTATCCGACGTTTCATAGCTTGTCGTCTATCATGAGGTGTATTTTATCATTTGAGTTTTCACATGCATCATTTTTTTATGTTGATTCCGGAAGTGTATAATGTGTTAATTTGTGGTATTATAAGTTCATATTATTATCATAATATATAATCAATAAAACTAATATTCTTTCAGTTCATCAGATCAGATGATTTAATATTGAAAAAACATAAATACAGATACATACATATTTTCTTGAAAATTGCCACACATACGAATTAGAAATAATTTTGAAAACCAACATCATCCCAAACTTTATCCAAGAATTAATAGTATCCATATCTTTTTTTAGTAACGAGTAATCAAAACCAACAGTAAAATATTGATTTTTATTGATGAGTCGATGTTATCAAATAGTGCTTTGTCGTATTTTACACGACAGGAAAAAATAAATCGATACCAGGATTCTTTCCAAGCAGTGTTTTGAATCAGGGGGGGGGGGGTTAATACAAACAAATCATTTTAAAAAACAAATAGGTTCAAGTAGATGTTTTTTTTAGAAGTCTGAATATTTTTACCCTTTCTTTAACCTTGTCATTCATGGTGTATTATTTAACAAACAAATTAATGAGAAGACATTGAAATTTCGGGTATCACAACAGGTCTTGTCAATGCACAAAACTTGGAGATAAAATTGCTTTTTATTGTCCCGACAGTTAATTCACTACGGAAATTAATTTTATTATTTTTTTATACATTGTATGTTAAACAAAGAACGCAGAGGCAACCGAAACATTGGTAAAGTATTGTTCTCTAACATATTATGGCCAGAATAATTCCGATTAAAGTAGTAAATAACGATAATAGAGTAAATATTCCTTCGAACTATTCATATTGCACAAGTCATTTTCCCAAGAACTTGCTAAATTAATAGAATCGTTTACAGATACAAGGCCATCGCTCATATTCATATTTTTTGTTCGAAATTCATACACACGGGTATCAGTTTGAAACGCCCACTGTAGAACGTGAATATAAATTTCGTTTAATAAAAACAATCTGGCAGAATGCTTCAGATGAAAGGTTAAAACTGTTTAAATAGCATGTCATTGCTTATAGCATTGGGCGTACAGTCAGTCATGAATGTACCATACACGTTTTATTAGATTTGAGTATGTGCCATGTAGATGCCTTTCTGGAGTAGGTATATGAAGGGTTGTATCCTGAGTAATCTGGAATATTAAAGGAAAAGTTCATATATACAATGTTGAAAAATACAAAGTGTTTTCTGGTAGAGAACCTGACGCAAAGGCAGATGGCCTATCGCACTGTGCGGGGATTCACATTGACCCTAAAACCCTGTAGATTGTAACCATCTGGGAACAAAGTCCCCGGTAGCCGATTCCACAACGCCTAGGTTCTCCAAAAGAACGACTTTTGGAACATGCTTGTTCGAGGCATTGTATTTACAACGTTTCCATTGCAGATACCACAGCAATCGAAACGTTGTGAAGCGCCCTTTTCTCAAGACAATGGAAGTGCGAAGCGCTGTATCATTGAAAAATATTGGTGTTGAACGGGCCCTTCGTGAGAAAATTGGGGCTCGGAGTCACAGGAGCAAATGGGCTGCTCACTGAAGACCTTGATAGCAAATTGCCCGTTAATACAGATGCAAGCAGTGTGGAGTATTGAATCATTTAATAAAGACCAGAAGCGTACCAATGTTGAGGCAAGTGAGAAGGCTGCCTCGCGCCCCAAATTGGGGAGGAGAGAAAAACAAAGGCCATTGGTATTGTAGAACTGTTTGAGAATTCTTTTTTTGCTCTTCAGAGAAAGTCGAAATCGAAATGTTCAGAACACCGCATAGGTCTGTGTAAAAGCGTGTGCTTCAAGGAGCTCCGCAATTAATTACTGATTTTCGATAAATTTTTAAATATGTGAGGGCACTGAATGAATTTTTTTGGCCTATTCAAAAACCATGTCACTTATTTCCGTCGGCCTGTCGATCAATCTGTATGCCTGTTTGGCGGTCTGTCTATCCGGTTAATCCTAAACTCCTCTATAACTGGGAAAATATTTTGCGTATTTTGATAAAATCTTGACACCAGGTGCAGTGGCAGTGGCGGAGAAATTTTTGTTAAAAAATGGAAAAATTAAAAAATACTCGTACCACTTTTTTGCACGTTTCTGAAGTACCTGATCATTTTTGATTTTTTTAGAGTGGCCAAACATTTTGAGGAAGGGGGCGCTCCGGTGGGAGGGGTACACCTCAAATTATTTTTTTTAACTTAGGTATTATATTCATAAGGGACCAGTTTCACTTGTCAAGAATGTTGAAGAGAATCGTACGTGGTTATGAAATTGCGTATTGTTTGTATCTTTTGACTGTTGATCCAGTTGATTAAAGTTTTTAAAATAGCATTAATTATTTAAAATGAAAAAGGATAAAGGGAGGTACAGCGTCTATCTACTTGACATCATTTTTTTCAAACGCTTACTGAAAACACAATACCTGATGATGCGAAACGTGCACTGATTTCACAATGATAAGTAAGAAAGCAGCATCTCAATAACATGACCTACTTGTCATTTGTGAAAAAAATACATCGTGTTATAATTTAAACGGTATGGAATTGAAGTTAGGTGTATGTCACAAATAATTCAGTTTGATTATAAACCTATTTGTTGTTCTATGCTTTAAAGTTTAAACTAAGATGTATCTACGTGTACTGTATGGACACTTTTGTCACTGAGTGTATCAAGCTGATATAGACAGACATCGTTCCAGCTATGTTGTACTTTCCTTTCTTCGACTTGCTGTAAGGTCAGTTTTACACAATTAATCGTTAACTTTAATATTTAATAATAGGTTGTTCGGTAGTCCGCGTGCCAAAAAACTCAACGAGGAATTATGATTTTTCATCAGGCTGACTGGTAAGTGATTGTGTCCGAATGTCTGCTCCTAATGGTGCATGACACAAACGGAATTGCCTTGTTCTACAATGATGGATTTGATCAATTAGTGATCTCTGTACACTCGTAATTGGTGACCAATGAATGGACTGACTCACCGCGCTATAAAATCCACATTGTGGTCAATTTGTTTGCCATTCCATTCTCTCTTTTATCTATCGAATTTCTGCATTCAATTGAAAGGTGACGAACTTACGAGCTTTATTTAAATGTAGGTTTATTGTATGTTCTACACTCCTTGTTCGAGGCTTTCCGGGTGGTATACTCAGTTACTTATAACAACAGAAAGAATACCAAATGGAGCACGCGGTGGTTGCTGTTTTTTTCTTTGTCCTTCCCCGTGGCTCGAGAGGCCACATGGGCCAGTACCAGGCGGGCGGTCGATATTTGACCGCCTTTGATTGGATTGTCTGTAGGTCGTAAAGCGACATGTTGGAAGTGGCTTGGATGGATTTCAGGGAAGTGATCCAACTTGTATTTATTTCTTAAACTTTGCTTATACCCAAGGAGTTTCTGTGATGAAATCATTTCTATGGAGCTATATTTTTCTCATAAAGCTTGGATAGTAACTATCTATTACATTACACTACTATGGCAAAGAAATTTTTATGTGCTCCTCAGAGGGAACTATTGAGTCGAACATCATGAATCGACTTTTTGCGTAAAATAAAATATTTGGTCAGAAAATTTCCCCGACAAGACTTGTGCAATTTTATTGCTCTGATTATCAACGATAATTTTTCAAATTAATTAATGCCGCTTATAAGCGCGCTGGGCCTTGCGTAAAAAAAAGAGGAACGCACTTAAGAATGTTATGATGTGGTGCGTTAAAGAATTTTTTCTTTCGCATAACGTTTGAAAAGAGTTTCGACCATAATGCCGATCTTACGTAATGCGGACGAATGTTACACATAATTTTTTAATTATTTCGCTGCATTGGATAGCGGAAGAGGAGTTTTTCTGTTTCTGTTTTGCATTTTTATACGTCGTTGGCCGACGAAATAAAGAAATTTTATGGAAAAAGAGATCGTTATCCGTTGTAGTAATTGTTAATTTCACAGCTCTCGTGTTATGGAATTGAATCGATTGAAATGTTTTACCGTGATATAGTGTAAAAGATTTGAGAGGGGACTCTACCTAGAATAAACGGCGTTTTGCATGAGTTTCCAAAATTTCGTTTCCAACGCTCATTTTTCAAGATAATGGAAAGAGTTTTTTTTGAAAATAATGAAGAAAGGTTGATTCTTTACTCGTGCGAAGCTCTTTTTCCAATTTTTCATACCAAATTTTAGATAATGTCGCAAGGACGCTCGTATCTGCGATAAAAATATTTTCAGGTACGGTGTCACAATATTTCGTTTGAAGCGCTTGATTTTGAACATATTAGAAATAGTTTTTATGCAGATCATAGAAAAAAGATGGCGCAATGACCGTGGGAAGCCCTTTCCTTGATATTTTGGTTACTTTGTTTACTAGAAGGTTGAAAAAACATCCGAAATAAGTCAGAAAATGTCAATATTCATGTGACATTATCTAAAATTTTGTATCAAAAATTGCAAAAAGGGCTCTGCACCAGCATAGAACCAATCTTTCTCTATTATTTCGTTCCATTATCTTGGAAACTGAGCACTGAAAACGATTTATTGGAAACTCATGCGAAACGCCTTTTATTCTAGGTAGAGTCCCCTCTTAACCGTTCAGATAACTTTATTATATAAAGTATTTTGATCGCCCATTAAGTTCTTCCAAAATTGTTATTATATTTTAATTTTGGTAAAAGTATTTAGTTTGTACGCCAATTTCTAATCATAGATATTGTATTTTCTTTTGTGACCCATTTTCGCCTGTCGTGTCTGTCACTACTCCTTCCTTGGCCCCTTTATAACTCTGAAAGGATTTTTGGATTTTGATGAAACTTTGACTGGATCAATTCAGAGGAGACAAAGTTATCGCCTAAAAACAAAATCGAAACTTGTCCGAGGGAGAGGGATAGTTTTTGAAATTTTTTTGGAAGTTTCAAAAATTGGAGTTGGGAGATGGTAATGGGGTCCCTGGGAGATCAAAAACAAAATTGAGTGTTGGTAGAAGATGTTCTTCATCCATGAAATTTTGACCTCGGTAGTACTTTTTGATATATCAACTTAGTGGCGACATACTTCCAAATTACCTTGGTTTTATTCTCCAGTTTGTTGAAAATAACATCGAAAAGAGAGAATTTTCCTTGTTCAGCTTGGAATAAAAAAGTAGGTAAATCTAACTTTGAATGTTTGTTAGGTATTGGATTCCATCTTGCAAATTAGCAAGTGACTGATTGTCATCGCTCACGATTCTCGTATAGTTCCAATGTACCACTTTACCTTGTGATAGCTTTCTGGGATATCGTATCATTCCTCGGATCTTTGATGGTCAGTCGATCAAATATTCTATCAACAAAATTGGTCCGCGTGAATGCATGTTGGTAGCGTTATCGTAAGCTTTATCGATTTCATTTTCTACTTGCGGTCGTTTCATTATTTAATTGTTTAGATTAGTTTAGAGTGACAAAGAAACAAGCAAACACGGACGTGGTGTAATAGAAACCACACGCACACACAATCGAAAGAAATCGATACGGTTCAGAACCTACGAAAACCTCCTTTACATCGACAACAGGTTATATGCGTTAAGGTTTATTTTGCTGCTGGTTATCGTTAAGATTTCGACATTGGGAATTCACGTGGCTGTCACCTATGGAGACACACCAGAAGCGCTGGTGCTTTGTTTTATGGAACGTGAAAAAGATTGACTTTTACCACAAAACCTAGTTACAGTGTGGACGTTTCAACCTCAAATCGAGAGTTTGATATAACTGTAGCGGTATTTTACTTATTAAGGTCTAGGGACATAGGTTCGCAACGTGAGCGATAACGCCCTCTGGCGGGCGGTTGAGACTGTTAGGGGGGCAGTAGAAGACCTCTAGAATAGGACTATATGATATGTAATCATGGCAGCTGTTTCTGAGGGCAAGTAAACAAATGGGGGAGGGGGTGTAGAAAAACATATTCTTAAAGTGGGTGGTGGGCAAATCAAGGTTGAGATACTATAACCAATTAGTTTCGTTTGGGGTCCGTCAGTTTTGTAGTCCCTACTTTACTTCGTATTAAAAAGCTCCGCTGCAATCATCTCCCACATTATTGGACATTCATCCTGTCCATCAGACTTGAAGAGAAAACTACCACAAAGTTTGTCGTACCAGACATTTGAAGAGCAAGGACAAAAATCCTCGCACTGCTCCCAGGACGAGAACTCCGCACAAACTAGGTGGGTGGTCCGCATCCCTTTCACGGTTCGAAATTTGGTGACCCCTGACCTATGGTCTAGGAGGTAGCTCAATACAGCCACAGAAACAAGTCGATTCAAGAATATATTCAAATGTATCTCAAAATTGATTGTAACTATTATGGCACCACTGTATTTTGTGAAGGATCGGATGAAATCGATAATTGTTTAGAAACAAATTAATTCATTTATGTAGTGGGATTTTTTTCTGTAAGTCGCAGTACGCGATACTTCTTATTAACAATTCTACAGGAAAATCTTTTCTGAAGGAACAACGGTAGTCAGCGATCAAAATATTAATCATACTTAATCTTAGTAAGTCGCTGGCCTCCAAAACATTCCAGTCTAAAACTATAAGCTTCATCAAACAAAGCAATTAATCCAATCCTAATTATGTAGATTGTAGATGCTCTTACTTGGTGAAACTTTTCCATCATGCAGATAAAAAGATTGTGTCATTAACACACAGTTTCACAAATAAAACTGAAAGAAAAAGAGTGTTATTCGTGAAACTGTGTGTTAATTACATAATCTTTTTATCTGCCAGACCTAATTGATTCAGAAATAGATTACTCTGTCATTCTGATATTGTTATAATTTCAAAGTATATGGAGGTATCTATATCTAAATGACATTAGATCATCTGAGACGATTATCGATAGTTTTTATGCGATTTTTTGTTTTTTACTGTCAATTTAGTATTTCATTTTTATTATTACGATAGCTGTGTTGACTTGGTAATTCTTAAATACCACCAAGTCTATGTAATACTGGATCAACTCTCGTCAGTTCATTTTTTAATACCCGACACGAGTTTTACCAACTACATTAGCATCTTCAGGCAAATATTGAATTAAATTAGAATGAAATTAAAAGATGGAATGAATTTTGATATTCGCACGAAGGTGCTAACGCAGTTAGCGAAACACGTGTCGGGTATAAAAAATGATTTGTCGAGTAGTAAAACTCCCGTTTTTTGTGTACTGGTATGACAGAGTTAGTGGAAGCAACCGAAACGTAAAATGTTTCAGTATTATTAGTAATTCTGAAAAAAAACAAGACCTTGTATGATTCCATGCCTTGTGGATACACGGTTCATGTGAAACATGCATATTATGGTCTATCTAACGGCTTTACGTTCCAGTTGGGATTTTTGAAAGCGGCTCCATTGAATTTTAAATTAAACTTGGAAAATGTAACTTCTATCCCAGTAAATGACACTGATTGCTCGTATAAGGAAGGTGCCAGAATCGGAGCAGGTATGTAGGCATTGACCAGCTCTCGTTATGGTTCACCGGCGCTATACCATACTCCAGTGGCGGAGCATAGAAAGGTTTATGAATGAAAAAGCGATTTTTCAACTAATAACTAGGCAAATTTGGAATAAAAATTTGACGCCACTGGGGATTAAACCCAGACGAACGCTGTACGACGCTTTCTTCAATATATGTTATAATTCTCGTTTATTGCAGTAGAATCAGACGTTTTGCTTCGCGGTCTCGCCATAGCTGCGTCTGCCTAGAATGCAGGTGGTTGTGGGTTCGAGCCCCACTCGACACTTTTTTGTTTGTAATTTTTGTAATTATTAGTTCATTCTCGGTTGTGCGTTTAGCATGCATTCTTACTCTTTATTCGTGTTAGTGCCCAATGCCACTATTTTCAGCAAATTTACAATGATTCTTTAAAGTTTCACTGTGAAATAAGATGTTTGTTCCGACGACTCGACCGCGTAAGGATGCACCCTTTGGGCCACTCCAGGGTTTTGTGCTACTGATTAATGTTGTAGTTATGAATCTATAGAATAGGGAAAAAAGACTTTCTAAGATCAGGCGCGTCCAGGTCCATGGAACAAAATCTGCGCCTGGGAAATGTCGATAAATCCTCCCATTTCTGGGCCTACACATCCTCCCTAAAGCCCAGAGAAAATCTCCCCGTCTTCTACTCTTGACGGCCCAGGTAAGAGCGTATCCCCACACATGCGAGCACTACTCTAGAGAATGCTGATGCAATGTTCTGTAATAGAAGATGTGCAAGGGGCACATGCATTGGCCCCGAACCCTTGCTGGGTATTAGCAGAGGCCAGGTCAGTAATGCCCTAGATGCTTGGACATATAACGGACTTGCAAAAGCATGGTTGAAGAGAGATGACTGCAGGCAGTCCAAGAGGTTCATAGCAGACCGCAACAAACGTCGCGAACTATGGCTATTGAATCGGAAGAGGGATTCACTCCACTTGTTAGTAGGGATCATCACAGGCCACTGCAGATTGAACAGGCACCTGACATTCATAGTAGTGGTCAATGACCCAATTTGTCAGAAGCGCTGGGAGTAGGACGAGACCTCGTGCTGTATACAGCGGCCTTAAAGCTGAGGTGTTCGGCACAGCAGAGTTTGACAGGGCAGAGTGCTACTTAGCGGAATGGTCGGACATCATGACTTTTATTAAAAGGTCTGGAAGGTTCGACACTAAGGAACTTCCATGTCTGCTATAGTTCTAGTGATGGTTTTCGGGGTCGGCAAAAAGGGCCAAAGGTGGCCTACTTGCCAGGCTTTGCCTTCCCTAGCAAGGCCTAACATGATCGTGCCAGGACATGTTATTGTTGTTATTCTTTCCCCTCCATCCTATCGGTCTTCCGACCAGCATGTGATTCTCTTGCCAGGGTAGTTGTCCGTCTTCTGTGATAGTAAATGTTTAACAGGGGCGTTGGATGTATAACTATGAACTGAAGGTTACGATTTCCGAATAGCATGTTTCATGAGCTCGGGAAAAACTGTATCAAAGCGCTACTGAAGTGACCACGCCTGAACGCAATCTCGCTGTGTCTTGCCGGACGAAAAGTGAGAGTGGCGTGACGGCCATTGGAATATGGCGTGCCGGGTTTGCTTCCAGATACCAATCTGGTTGAAGGGCACAGCGGCTCCGCACTGCTTCTAATCTCTGTTCGGTGGACTTTGTAATGCTGCAGCCGATCTGAATAATCTTTGCTGGAACAATGCACCTCGAGATTATTGTTTCGGATTTATTATTGCCCGCAGGTTCGTCATTCTGTATCATACATACACATAATAACAAGTATGTATGTCGACACTTCATATGAACTGCAGAGTTCTTAAGCCTATGTTCCTATTCGTAGAGAAAGACAATTTATTGAAGACGGTGACATGTAGTTTTTCTGCAAAAGCTTGCAATCTACGGACTCGCAGAGAAGCTTTACAGATTCGCAGGCTTAGTTTCCAGCGTCAAATTTTTAGTTGTGGATTTTTCTCTGTTCCATGCGTTTGCTTCACAGGGACCGGTTTCGGCTTCAACATGTTTTCTACTCTACTTGAATGAGGAACTAGATCCACAGTTTTGTGGACAACAGTAGATACACCAATTTCAGCAGGTAAATTTCAGAGCAGGAGACTAGTAATGACTACCTCTGATTTCATCCGTACCTGTAAACAAATGGACAATGCGCAGTTCAATGCTTCTAAGATGATTTATGTAAAAATTTTATTAACGTTTCGCCTGCTTCTGCTCCCCTGACAGCCAGTAATACAGAAAATTGTACGCTATCATTCTTTTTATATGGTGAAGGGACATCAAATTAATTTTAGTTGGCCCTTCTCGTTAGCGCAATGCAGGATTCCGATGAAAAATTGTTCGGGCGGTTGTTCGAAAGAAGAAAGCAAGAGAATATTTAGATTTACTTGCGAAATTCATGACTTGCAAATAAACACAATAATCTTCAGCGCATTCGCATATAGTATGCAAACAGTGCATTTAAGTATTTTTCACACTATTCTAACAGAATCTGCTCGCACACTATACATACTTGTACATATAAAAACAAAAGCTTGTTGCGTACCAGCCAACTGTATCCGAACAATAACATCGGTTTTTTCAGACACACGTTCTTGCCAAATACGTTTGAGAAATACACAAAAGCCATCAGTGTCTTGAGTGTATTCATGCACATATATCTGTTCTAAATTATAGGGCGCCATCTGTGACAGTTATTGGATGTTTCCTATGCCCCTGATTTTCATAACAATTTTTAGAAGGGTTACTGTGGGTAAAAGTCTTCTATCACCTATAACATTATGACCTCACTAACATGTACTTGTTAGACGTAGATTATTCACACATTTACCTTCAAAACACAAATATGACTGATTTAATTTCAGTAGCTGTGAACTTATGGTTAACTTTTTTTAAATCAGCTAATTTGTTCTGATTCTGTTGTAGTAACTACTACTACTTCAGAATATTGAATTCCAGCTGAAGATTTTGATTTAATTTATATGTTTGTATAAAATTTAACAGTAACGATGAATGAACTATTAGGTTTTTAATTTGATTTGCTGATCCGAATCGATTGTGAAGGAAACTGATACGTCATACAGATATTTCATTTTGACTATTATCAATACATTTGCATGATAAACATATGCTTAGTTCTCTGAACTGTCAAATCATTGTTTTTTTCTTCAACGCTTAACATATCACAGTGGGTGGCCTATATACATTTAAATCGAGTACACTCGAAGAAAAAATTTGATATCAAACAATATACGTTTAACGAGCTATGTAGCAAGACGCATATCTTGTAGATCACTTCTTATACTACCGAGCAGTCCGTATAAGGATAGAAATCCATAATACAAATTGATCTTTTATTACTAACTGTTCGTACTGGATATAAGATCGCTAAGACTGCGGCCGTATTTTGCAACCTCAATAATCTATTCTTTTTCAGTTATTATTACTTTCTATGAACTATTTTTTCATATCAAATGAGGAATATGTATGCACTATGCGCTTTGTGTAAATCAATTTAATAGATCAGCTGTTGGAACCTTGATAATATAATTTACTTTCATCCCATTATTTACGAAGAAAATTTGTTGATATATCCTTATTCTATAGATTCTATCGTGGTAAGTTTTCAACGAAGCTTTCTCGCATAGTTGTGTATGTGCCAGTGCTATAGTATTTGTTAACCAATTTAAAATAATAGGCACGTAAACCGACATACACGTATCGCTAAAATGACGTTAACATAGATGGCGATGCAAAATAAATAAATTACTTGGCTCCGTTGGAAAATATAAATACTTGTTAGAAAATTATCTAAATCTTAGTTGTGAAGAAAATTATATATTTGTTGCTTGACTTCGTAAAAATACTTTACTTAGTTCAACAAATTGCGTTAGAGTGAGACCAGATGTGTTTGTCGTGGGTGTATCTCTACAAGAATATCGCAATTTTTGAATTGAGAATTTCTTTTTATGTATGCATATGCTGAGCTGAGAAGCACAGCTTCTGGCATTCCACACCTTCAACCATATGACCACATAAGTACAACGTTGAATAGTAGAGCTTTGAATAAACAGTAATTGCACAGAATATCAGATGACTAGCGCTAGGCTAGATTATTTCAGCTGTACGGCGGTCGTACCATACCTCGCGAGTCAAGAGACATTCCCCTTTTCGTCGGAAATTCGTTCGAAAACGTGACTGGTCGCAAGGACACGTGCCGGTGCACGATGCTGGGCGAGGACATGATCAAAATTCGCGATGCCTGACCCACAATCATTATTATTCATTTATTATCTTTAGTTGTTGCGCTAGTGTAGAAAGGTCTTAACGTCCCATAGTAACAGAGATCATGTTGGTTGTATGTCAACTGTCTCATTTGCATTGCTTGCTTCTCAAACCGCTTCTTCCAAAATATTGTTCCAGACTATAATCAATATCGATATCCTTAAAAATCGCCAAAGTCACGCAAATTGGCCAGGAAGTTTTGTAGTCGCCAAAAATTCGAATCCAGATTTCCTTGACGTTTCATTACGTAAACATCAGGAAAAATCATTCACTTATTTCAGTAAGTGCCTGTCTGTCTGTCCTTGGCCCCTTTAAACATAAAAATAAAATCTCAGACGAAGAATGTGTTTTCATTCAAGAATACTGTACTTCTGATCATACAGAGTTGACTTAGGTGAATGTTTTCAGTTCAAACCTACGAGAGTCTTGGAAAAGAGAGTATCAAAATCTCAAATCTTAAAACAGCGTAATTCTAACCTATAAGAATACTATACCTAACGTTGACTGAATCGTTTCATAATCTTGGCGCAAATAGTTCAACTTCATTACATAATTTATTATTAGTATGAACATTCGGTAATTTTGATGAACTGTTATCAAAGCCACTGATAGTTCCTTAACCTTATAGATAAGAACCAAAAAATGTCAAAACTGAACCAATGTCACTCCTTTCTTATATTTAGGTGCGTCATATAGTATTTTTCCTAATATAATTTTGAAAGGTATTGTACAAATGAACAGAATATAAAAATAAGTACCTGTACTTAAGCCAAAAGATATACGTCCACCATTGGTCATAGAGCTTATTCACAACTTACATATCACATCAACACTTGTATAATTGTACGAGATCCTCACAATAGTCACAACCCCAACTGTTTAACAGACCATTCATCCTTCTTTTTATGGTTAAGGTCAACAGTAGCTTTGATAACAGCTCATCAAAATTACAGAATCTTAATACTAATAATAAATTATATAATGAAGTTGAAATATTTGCGCCAAAATCATGAAATGCTTCAGTCAACACTAGAGTATTCTTCTAGGTTAGATTTTTCTCTGTTTTGTGCCAATATTATGATAGAATTCTCTCACTTCCAAGACTTTCCCAGGTTGGTATTGACTATATTTACTCAAGTTAACTCCATATAATCGAAAATACGGTATCCTTACCTTAGATTATTATAGCTTTGCGCATATAGGAAGATATAGTATACTTGAATGAAAACACATATTCTTGGTCTGAGAATTTATTTTGACTTGTGTGCTCGTTAACTTCCTTAAGTATTGGATTTGAAGTTTTGTGGCTTAGCGTTATGCGACTTTGTGTCTGAAATTCGAGGTCTAACAGCAATTTTGTTTCACGCTGGAGCAATATCCATAATACATTATTATATTTTTCTTTATATCAAGATCGCACTGAAGACACTGATCAAAAGTTGCACAAGCGCTGCTTCAGCATGTGCAATAGATGTGATGGTGGGCCGATGACAATAAAACATGCGTGTTTTTATATTTCACAAACAGAGCGGGAGATTGTTCTGTCTATCTAAATTTCAAATGAACCGACAGTCACCTTCGAAAACATCAAATCGTATCGCGTGAACATATGTTTTTTATGGTTACTATGCATGTTGTAATGTAATTGTAACTGACACCCACACACGCGTCTAGATTTTGTGAAATCATCTTTGGTATACGCACGCACCGTATTTTGTTGTACCTGCATAAATAAAAAATATAACGTCTGAATGGAAAAAGTCTTAAGAGGGCACCCTAATTACAATAGAAGGCATTTTGCATAGGTTCTCAATATTTCGTTTCCAGCGCTCATTTTTCAAGCTTATGGAATTTTTTTTTTGAAGATGATAGAGAAAGGTTGGTTCTATACTCGTGCGAAGCCTTGTTTTCAGTTTTTGATACAACATTTTAGTTATTGTCGCAAGAGCGGTCGTACAAGCGGTAAAAATATGTTCGTGTATGGTGTCACAATATTCCGTTTCAAGCTCTTGATTTTGAACATATTAAAAATATTTTCCATGCAGATCATAGAGAAAGGAGGGCTCTATGGCCATGTGAAGCTATTTTTTATATTTTGTTTACTTTGGTTACCAAAAGGTTAAAAAGACATCAAGAATGAGTCAATAATGTCATATTCATGTGAGAATATCTAAAAATTGGTATCAAAAATTGGAAAAAGGACTTCGCACGTGCATAGACCCGACCTTTCTCTATCGTTTGCAAAAAAATCGTTCCATAATCTTGAACACTGTTTTCGGAAACACATGCGAATCGACTTTTATTCTAAGCTGAGTCTTCTCTTAACAAGCAGGAACAGTGCTTATGAAAATCGAATTAGAAATGGAAAATGTATTCCCTTAAAAATATGCACTGCTGTACTTCCCACGCAATAAAAGATATGTATTGAATCGAATTTGGAACTTTCAATGTTTTCAAAGGTTACCTGAAGTGGAACCACAGCTTCAAAATTCGATACAAAACTTCAAAAAACTCATACAGCTGCACGTGAAACACAGAATCAATCTACTTGACACCTTTTTTTAAGAGGCTAACTAGTTCTTACCTCATTATTCAGTATATAGTTAAAGTTGCTAGAACTGAAACGGAACAAATTATTCCCCTTAATTAAAAAAAAGTTGAATACTACATAAAATACCGTACAGCATGGAAAAAACGAATGTTTTAAATTGGTTGAAAACAATCAAAACGCATCGAAAATCTCCTCTTTGCATAAGTCGGGTATATCGACGTAAACATCTAAGCCTACAGATATTTAAAGAGTATCATTTTTTTCATTTGAATTCAAGATCACCATTGTATAATGCCATTCTATTACTTCTAATTAAAGTACAAATAAAATAGTACCTATATGAGGCCCTCAGAAACTTCCATAAACGATTGAGCGTTATTTGATTTTTAGTTTTTTGATAATAACTCCGCAGCCATTGAACCTATTTTTAAAAACTTTAGAGCTTTTTCGTTCTTATCAAGAATCTTATCAAAATCCAGAGTATTTTTTGGGTTATAAAGGAGTCAAGAATTACCGGACAGAGTACATACAGACAAACCGACAGACACATCGAAGGAAATAAGCGACATGGTTTTTCGTGATGTACAGCAGTCGATATTTTTGAATGTACATTCATACATGAATCAAGAAAAGACATGAAAAATGGAGAATGTAATGAAGGACTAAAATCCTCAGTACATCCATTTTAGATGTAGGGTAAGAATAGTAGAAATAGCCGCTATTTCTAATGTTTCGTTCACGATTGGTTACTTTGTATACCAAGTTTAGTCCACGCCTAAAAATTCTTGAAAAGCAAGTGCGGTACTCTCACGTTCCGTCGCTTTGTTCACTCTATTGAGCAAAAGTGCGCTCATGAAAAAATAAAAGACATTCATACGTTGCGGTTACAGCCGTGCACCAACCAAATGGAATATAATTATGCTACGTGATTTCCCCGTAAGAAGTTTCTTTCAAATAGGTATATTGTGACAATTTTGCATAAGCTATTGAGCAACATCTTTTCTCCAAATTGATAATTTTTTTTTAAATTTTTGCTACTCTTTTACTGCTCTATATTCTACTTTAATATTTTACGGCGCTTCTTTAGATATTTACCCACATGCTACACTAGCGCCATCATTATTTAACTACTTCCAAAGGGCACTTTTGGATACACACCATAAGTTAACGAGACCTTACAAGTTCTCATTTATAGTCGAAAATTGTAGCTTTCTCTCATAAGGAAATAAAAGAAATCTGGCAACATAGGAAAGATCACGGATATAAATCTTGGAATGGCAAAATTCGCTGTCACTTTCAAAACAGTTTCTGTTCTAAGCAGTTTTATTTTTTGTAATGTGATTTGACTTCATATTTATACTCATCACTGAAACTATAAGCTTGGCGATTCTTTGAATGAATAATTGGAGATCTGCGGTATTGGTGACATCACAAGTTAACTTCTTGCTGTTCAAAGATCCTGCAAAATGCAATATGATACTGACTGTATCCTTAGAGGATCTATAGCCTACATAGCAATTCCTTGTCTCTGAATTTATCCCGAGGACTTCCCATATCTTTTTGGTAAGTGATGGACGGTGTAGATACCACAGAAATGTGCTTGGGACGAGGCTAAAGTCATACACATTGGTTTCCCCGACTTTCATCAGCAGTAACGACAATGTGTATAGCAGACCCAATGCAATAATCAAACCAATAACATTGAAGTAGGTACAGATTTTATGGATTCAGGGCGTATCGTAGAAAGGCACTTTCGATATCGAATTTAGTTATAAATGTAAATACCTATACCAGGATATTGTAAATCGAAATTCCGATCCATCGCGATAATAAATTTCGCACAGCAAGGCTTAGAATGTCTAGTAGTTGCCCGTTCGGCCCGTTTTTGCGACATAGGTTAATCGAGGTGGTCGATATAGAGGTGTAGGTACGTTCTGAAGAAAAAGGAATATAGACCGACAAAGCAACAGTGAAAGTCCGGTCGCTGGCTAATAAGAGTCCGGCCTTCGCTCCGGGGCACCGTAATGATATACATTGTGTACAGGGTGGTCGAAAAACAGGTGCTGTTAAATCTTGGTTTCATATTATGATTTGTAAACTTGAAAAAGGTGGAGACATTTATTTTGATTGTCGTATCTTCATTCATAATAATACTTCATATCAGATACTAGGCTCTGCCTGTCGTAGGAAAACGATTATCTCGGTCAGTGTCATTTTTCTTCACAACCTCTGATTGGCTGACTCTATTTGATTCCATTTCTTAATGATCTTTAATTACTGAAACAATTCTGAAATACTGTAATGTTGGTTAAGTTGCAGTTGGTGAAGTACCTATTCAGATTTATGTCAATGATAATTCTGCGTATTTAGAGTGGAGACATCAATAGTAGGTCAAACCAGAAACCTTAGTTGAAAATGTGGCGAACGCGCTTCATTTTTACATAAATACCTAGACTATTTCTGTACCGTCCACAGTCGTTAAGGGATCTATTCATATTCGCTACTCGACCTTTGAGGGTATCGAGGTGCACAATATTGGAGCTGACAGTTACCAACGAACCCGTCCGCCATAATGAAACATATTTTTGTTATAAGGGACCCTCAGTCGTCCTACTCCTCAAGGTTCGACTGTGAATGCCGCCCTAAGGTATCTTGAAAATAGTAAGCTACCTTAAAAAAGTTTGTTTCTCATATTCACCCATGATTTGGTTATACTTTCGTCTCCAAAAGTTTTTGTGGGGTTCCTTGACAGTGGATGAATCAGAGTGTTATTCTATCGAAGGAATATTGAACATAGTGTACTTTGTTGTCAGAAATTTTTGGTGCATACAGTGTTATAAAATTGCCTACTAAATCACCTCACAGCTTACTTGCCCAATTTATATACGCATATTTTAATAAATTATTCTACTAATATGCGTTCATGTATGAGCAACAATTTAGTTCCTTTTTCCTGGTCTCTCATTTAAGTTACACAAGAACTCGGCGGTTTTTCGATTTCAGTAATATAGTCGTAAAAGGCATTTGATGTAATGAAACTAATCGCATATTTTGGATTGTTTCGTCATATAATGAGTTCATCATCTAGGTATCGTAAGCTCTTTTGAATGCAATTAAATCCTCTGAGAATAAAATGTCAAGTTCAATAACTCAGCAAAGTTTGTCATCTATAAATGATGAATTGTCAAGCAGTAAAATTATTTCCATTTTATGATTATTACATTGCATTTATAACAAATCAAGTAACTTTTCATATTGAACATTCCTACTAGGAAAGTACAGGTTTCTTCGTTAATGTTGATACTTAAGCCCACATGTAAAATATCACATATAATAATATAAACAATTATTCTTTGGATTCAGGGATGAATGACAAATACCTACGATTTTAATTTTCCTCACTTTTGTATATGATGTATTTTTCTTATAATGTTTATATCTTGTGTCATCGAATTGTTACGTTCAGTGATCGGCAGTTCTTGACTTTCATTTTCTAATTTTCATTGTTTTCAATGTTTGATATTCCATATGCATTGGATTGTATTACATTTTAACGTATGGAAAACGGAAAAAACAAAATGCGTCTATTTTCAGTTAACAATGATTGTCTGTTTGTATCTTTTAGCCATGAAAAGTGCGCAAAATAAACGGCGAAACATTGGTATATTGAGGAAATAACTTCTGCATTTGTTACTCATTCCTATGAATCCGAAGAATAATTTCTTCGGTTGACAATTGATCTGGGATAAGAATTACTCTTTATTGTAACACACGAAATTAAATTGTCTGCCTTTTCTTTTGCAGTTACTACGATTTGTGATAAGAATGGAAAAGGTCGTCGCAGTGTTGTCAGATTTTCAATAGTATTATCATCATCATACTTCTTCTTTAGGTAGTGTTGATTTTATAACCAGGGTCGATTCATGTTTGGATGCCAACAAATGCTCAGATTGTTTTTCGGCGATCAAAGCGTGTCAACAGCGTAAAATCAGAAAGTGATCTACTCACCAAGTGAAATGTAAATAAGATGGTCTAGTTAGGTTAATAGTCGGTGGGTTAAAGGTTGTTTGATTCATGTTCATTATGATTTCTTCGCTGCTATACACGGATTTTCTGAAATATAACAGAATCACCTCTGTTGTAAGCTCTGTCGTACAAACAGACAAAATTGATTCACATAGATTTTTTATTTATTATAAAAGGTCCAAAAAATCTTTTATCTCAAATTCGAAAATTGTTGGAATCACAATACTTCGCTTACGCCTTGGAAGTACAACAATTTGTGTTGTACATTATATCAAATTTATTCCGACAGTATGATGTTTTCAACAAGTGTAAAGAACTTCCTGCTTTTTGTGCTAGATCCAAAGTATACTAAATTGAACGTGAACCTGAAACATTCCATCAATTCACATCTGTTCAGGTAGACGCAACTTGTCATCTCAATATTGTAACCGCAAAAGAGAACAATATAATGAAGTGAATATATCGTAACAAAGAGAATAAAGCAACAATTGCACTGTAAAGATAAACACAATGCATATAGCATATATAAAATATAGGTATACATCACCCTCGGCGCATAGTTTGAACTTTAGCTATGAATGGCAAACGGCGGGGCACTGCGGCCACCGCCTACTTTGTGATTATAGATAGCCGATAGCAACAGCGTTGCTTTGTTTTGTTTTACTTTATTTCAAATGGAGCGAGTTGATTTTGCAATAAAACAGGTGGATATAACACTGTTGCCGTTTCGGCGCTATGGTCTTATTCGAATGATCGATACTATTGACACAACGTACTGGTTTTTCTTTATACAGGGTGTCCTTAGACATACAAGTAATTATATCTAAAAGGGGAATATAAAAATTGCTGATTATGACAGTAGACCATGGCAGCCTTCTGTCTTTGTGAGAGGTTATCTATCAATAAATTCCGAAAAAGGCTGTCGGTGTAGCCGAAACGTTAGCAAAGTATAGATCCACGCGCGGTTTCATATCTACGTCACCCACACATGGACGGGAGCAATATAACTTCATGGAAAGCATCACTTTTGATATATCGGTGTGTCTAGATGTTTTTTAGGCGAATCTATGTTGCTTGGAAACCCTCGATACTGCGGGCTTATGCAATGTGCGAGTCCATTCAATACATTTTATTGTTCTCGTTAAATATAAAGAAGTATGGTTTCCTTATTCCTGATTGCCATATAGATCGCTGTAATTTTATGGTGAACCGATAGTTTGGCGTAACCATGACTAAAAATGTTATGTGTGCGCCATTCGAAAATTAGCGATGTTTCAGGCTATACGAGCTAATTTAAAAATGTTAAATGTATCATTTCCTGCTAACAATTATTGCTATTGATGTTATTTATTTCCGATGATTACGATGGATATTGATTTGGATTTCTCCATTTCCAGGAAGCTTCTGTGCATTGAACTTGTCTTCTACGAGTATCACTAACGAATGGATTTTGAATATGTCTAGGTAGTGCATAATCAGTATTGACTTAATATAAGTAGCTTATTAGCCAATCTTACAAAACAAAGATATATAGTGGTGTGAGGTCTAGAGGTATTGAAGGCTATTCAATAGGATTTTGGTGGTGATTCAAAAGCTCTGATGAGAAATTTTTTAATGAGAAGCGATGAATTATTTCAGTGCTTTCAGTGTCTCTTCTACGATTTTTTTTCGATAAGTGGGCCAAAGTCAGTTTTAGCTTCACCAAAAAAATACAAGCGCCTCAATATTCCTTAAAAAGCTCTCAATAAAACTATTCTTGTTGCCCCTCGAGGAATGCCCCCTGCATACAATTTGTCGCCCTGAACGTTTGCCCCCTTTCACTCCCAACCCCCTAAATCCGCCACTGTGAGGTTTTTCAACTTTTTCCAGGTTTAATATACACTCATGGACTCTGGTGCGTTCCTCCCAACTTACTCTGTATATCCACTCTATGTGTCTTTTGTGTAGCTACAACACCTTAACTTTTCCACGTATATTCATACAGAAAAAAAATCATGGTCACGGATCCTTTTACTGTGTTGATTACTATGAAATAAACGCAAACAATTTACATAGTCATCTAATGAATCGCCACCTATAAATTATCCAAATTACCAGCGTTCCTTTTTCGGACACACAAGAACAAAAAAAACAGGGTTTTATAGATCACAAAGCTTTTTTACCATCTTGGACCACTGTTAAATTACGTAATGCTTCTATTAATATATGCAAGCAAAATGATCGTAATTTGATTTCATTGTTGTGTGCTGAACAGCATAATTTAAGCATCATATAGGTAGAGGTATCTACAGGATTTTCTCATGTTCTCCTATATCTGGAATGTTTGAAATCGTTGAAAATCAGGTTTAATCGGTGCAAAGATTATTGTGTGCTCTTTACAGCTGGAACTAAATATTTAGTCGCGTAGACTGATTGATTACTAAGAAGGTATCAAGCATAATGAGCTGCAATACGTCGTTATTAGAAAACATACAAACAAAATAATTAAATATAGTCCCCTCTAGAACCCTTTTGTAATTATTCATCGATCCTTATTCAGGTAGGATGCAGTAATCTGTGCCAAGCTGTCAAAAGCCGGGAGCGTCTATCTAATATTTATATACTTCTAATGCGACCGTTGGGCAGTATCTCTTAAACGGTAGACTAGGAATGTTGAACATAGACACGTATATTCGGTATTACTCTACTGCCACTGAATCCATATTTAAAAAAGTACGAAGTACCATTTCAATGACTAACATACCTATCTCAAAATATTCGTAAAAGGTTTTTTTATGGTTTATCTGTCTTTATGTAGAGCATAGGCTATTCTAGCAACCATTCCTCCTACGAAAGGATTGTAATGAATATTTTTCTAAATACCATCAAAAACGGAATTACGCTGCAGTGTAAAATACTACCATGTTTATTTGTTGTGCATTTCACAATTTTGTAATCATTTCTGGGCGTGTCCATGAAAATTTGTTAAACTGTATAAACGAATCACTGTTTTTGACACAAAATAAAAATAAATTTGAATTTTCGAAATACACAGATATTAATTGGATACTTCTTTCTATACTCTCTAGTATCTTCTAATAATTTGATGCATATCGCTTCTCACAGTAACAACAGACTTCATTATATGATGACTTGCTATTTTGTGCGAATTGGTGGTAATTTTTTCTCGACATTGCCGAGATGGAACGCTATCAAAATAACATATTTTTCATACAACAAACAATAAGTTTCTTCACTTTCACCGAGTTTCGAATACACAACATGTATTCTTGTCCTAATTACTCTCATCCTATCAGAATTAAACTACAGACGTTGATGAAACAGCTAGACATACTTGATCGTACTCCGGTGATGACTTTTTTTTTTTGGTAACAAAGCACAAAACTGTCTGAATTTCAACTGAGTATATGTGTAGATTTTTAGTTATTTTATGTTTTTTGGTGAATTTTTCACTTTTCTCTCGTAAATTGGATATGTTATATTCAGCTTTAAAATTGGAACATCTCATTGGTTTCTGATAATTCTACCATTAAAAAAAATTAGAAGGGGCAAACATTTTTTAGGACAGGAAGGATGAGGTCATCATAATATATAGTAGATAAAAAGTTGTGTAATTATCACACAGTTTCACAATTAAAACTCTTTATTTTAGTGACGCGTTTCTATTTTTATTAAAATCATCGTCGGACTGTCAGATTAGACTGCTAACAAGGCTACCCAGATTATTCAAAGAATGAACATCTACATGATGGAAGAGTTTTACCAAGTAATAGCACCTACAATCTACATAATATATAGTTTAAATTTTCAAAAATCGATCAATTTCTGTATTGTAATTTTGTGATACAAAATAACTTTAAACAAAAATCTTTTTTTCAGTACATGTAGGGCTTACAGGTTTGTCCAAGAAAACCTTTTTTGTATGAGAAATCATCACACCAAATATTAACGAGATCGATTGAATTGTTTTTGCGCAATAACTCTTAATCCGGAATTATGAAAATTGATTAAATGCAAATTAATTAAAGTCCAAACTAAAGCTCCTAGATTCTTGAAAATTCGATCAAACAAAATGGCGCTCAAACGTTGATACGTATTTTGAAAAATTGAAATGGTTGATCCGGAGAGCCGCTGGAATTTGTTTCTCAATACTTTTTAGCATTTCTGCAATATATATGCTTTTTTGTATTTCGAACCAGCTAGATCTGATGTAAAATTGAATTACGAAACGGTATTTTCCTTGTAATTTTTCATAAAATGGATAGTTTTTCAGAGATAACAGCTGAAAAATAATACATGTAACCTTTTTGGTGATTTTTAAATAACTTGTTTAATAAAAATTTGAGCACAAATTTTTGAACTCGCTCATTGTGAAATTATCATTTATGGTCGTGTTTTCGACTTATCAACAGGCATCTGTCAAATTGACGCATCAAGTAACGTCTTGTACACTCGGCCATCTAGATCGTATATCAGACCTCTTTGTATCGGTCATCTCTAATATAGAAACTAACAGATGATAGTAATTTGCAATGTTGGTGACAATGAACTTGAGATGAGACGGTGTGTTTTTATTTACGCCAGGTGAATGAAAGTTAGTGTGCTGGCACAATTTCTTCTTCTTTTCACACCGAACATAATGTTGAATGTACCGTGTCCGGAGTCATTCTCTTAATGCCAACGCCACACAGACTTCTATTGTCGATCGTCGTTTTAATTAACTGACACCTATAAAGAGATGCTAATGATTACAATTTTTAATTGGATATTGCTTTTCTGATGGGAGAGATGTATTAATTATCATTCGCTGAAA
Organism: Bruchidius siliquastri; assembly: GCA_949316355.1. NCBI lineage: Eukaryota > Metazoa > Arthropoda > Insecta > Coleoptera > Chrysomelidae > Bruchidius > Bruchidius siliquastri. The sequence continues at coordinate 12,194,998 of OX438532.1, read as the reverse complement.
GAATCACATTTCACTAGAATAAATACGAGTTTTGACAAAGCTAAGTAATTTTGTGGTGTAAGCGAGAACAAAATTAACATCTGAATATCTTCAGAATATTTGTTTCGGCTATAGAGAAAAACCTAAGGAGCTCACAAATGTTGAACTGTGTGAAATTGGATTCTTGCAGGTTTTTAGATCATAATGAGTTTTAGGGCGTATTTCAATAGAATGTGTTTGTAAGTTGGTGCAGTGACGGCGGAGTTATTGTGAAAAAAATTAGAAAAAGGTAACATCCTGTTTTCTAGAGCTGCTCTTTGTTTAGCAACTACTACTATATATTTTGATACAATAAGATCTAATATTACTAGACTACCATGTTGTTGTTCATCGTAGACCTTCGTTATCAACAGGCAGCGTTTTGAGTTAACTTGAACAGCAAACATTTTTATGTTGGCATGCTAATAAATAAAGGCCATAAATATATTCCAACCTTACTATGTTACTAATTAGTTCATTATACAGGTAGTTTTAGTGAATAAATTCCTTGTTTGATTGCTATCAGTTGCATTATAATATTATGTTGTCACTATCTTCGCACACTATATCTTCTTTATTCGAATGAAACTCTCATAAGTTTATCATACTTTCCACTATACTGGGTGTTCCATTTAACTTAAATAGCCGTATAGCTCGAAAACTGTGAGGCTTTAGACGATGAAAGTTCTTGACTGCAATGGGGGAGAGTTAATGATGACTTTTATTTTCGACTTTGACAGCATTTTCACGGTTTTTCGCAAGGGCAACCATGTTCCATATGATGGGAACATATATTTTTTATTGCAGAATCTTACTCGACCTGAAAAAACAAATATATATTGTTCACAAAATTTTGTAATCCGGTTGCAACTTTAGTATTTAAAAATACAATACTCGTATTTATTCTTTTTATAAATTTTGCAATAATTACATGGTTTGTCGGGACTCCTTTTCTTCTCACAAATGCATAAATAACGTAATTATCATATGGGACACCTTTAATCTCAATACACTTATCAATCAATTTTATAAAGTTTCCTTGATACCCCAGGAGAGTTCCTTTATTTGCTCTACAAGAATACACATAGCATTACCCGATACATCATATTTTCAAATGTAGTGGGTGCTTCTCGAATAAACAACTTCTTTTAGATGACCTACTAAAAAAGAAACAGAGACGGGTTAAGTCTGGTGACCACATAACAGGACCACCATATCCTATCCATCGATTAGGGTGTTCCCGATCCAGCACTTCCCGGAAAATTCTGGCATAATGAGCCGGGTAGCCATCATGTTGAAACCACATACTTGCTCTTTCTTGAAGTGGTACCTATATCGTATATTAGCTCTGAGAAATGGTGTTGTAGAAAGTCTAGATATTTTTGTTCCTTCAATAAAATATGGTTCGCCCAACCCGTCATCAATAATTCCAAACTATACATTCACCAACGATGGGCGCTGATATTCCACTTCTGTCAACCATCGCGAATTTTCCACTCTCCAGTAGTGCATATTCTGTCAATTCACTTCACCACGGTTTGTAAAACCAGATTCCATATTAATTTGACTTTGTGAAAACTTCAAAGATTAGCGACACTGAGAATATTGGAAAAATGTTCATGTATAATCATTCGTGAATATGCAAATTGCTTAGTTGAAACGATCAATTGTTGCAACCGTTGTTCGGGCTTTCCGAAACACAACAATTAAAAAGCATGCTGTGCATATTGGTTCATATTTAAATAGCGGTGTTTGAAGACAACCATAGGCGAGCTGTGATTGAACGCAAGATCTCTTAAGTCTGATAAAAAACGGCGAAAACTTATGAGGTCTTGATACAGAAAAATGTATAAACAACAATATTAATCATGTAGATTGTAGACGCGCTTACTTGGTGAAACTTTCCCATCATGCGGTTAAAAAGATCGTGTACTGAAGGAAAAAGAGTTTTATTTGTGAAACTGTGTGTTAAGTACACGATATTTTTAGCTGAACAATATTAATCTTACTTCTGAATTGTTTTTCTGTCTTTACTATTACGGGCCGTTGATTAAAACCACACGCGATTGGATAAATCGCATTGGTAAACATTAGCATGGTTATTTTTTGGGAAATCCAATATTGAAATTAAATTATATAATTTATTATTTTTTGCTCCTATAAAGGTTGCCGAGGCAGCCGAAACGTTAATTAAGCTGTCTAATTTGGACGCTGTTCCGTTTCCAACTAATATTCTGCCATTCATTCAGCATAGATGGCGCTGATGAGCTCATGAAAATTACGATAAATTTCACTATTTCATTGAATAATTTTTCATATTTTGACACTTTTTATGTACATTTGCATCCATTTTTTCTTTTTTTGTTGCATTTAGTCCGGTCTCTACTTATAATACTGCAATAAGTTGATGATTCAAATTTTGACCGAATGAGTTTACTTGTAGAAAACGTACACAGATCACCAAGAAGGCATTACGTAATATAAAGAAAAAAAAGGTGTCGTCTGAATGCGGAAGTCTGTCCTGTTCAGTGCATAAAAATCAGAATGGCACACAGCAGAGCATAGATCCATTTTATTATTGGCCTTGTATTTTATGTATTCCCAGCTGAGCTGCACCGATGCCATGACTCACTGCTACAAATCGATTCTATTTTATCTTTGATTTGTATCCATCTGTCAGCAAGTCGGCAATCAGATGGCGTCTGAATACTTTTAAATATTCTATATATTTTTTCCAATATTGACATAATTCATACATTCTAACATTGTTTTCCATTTTACTTGATGTGAATTGAAAAAATCGGAGGATTTTCCATCAAATACAATAGGAGTTAAAGCAGTGATGGCCTATTCGCATAGAAATAGAGTTTGAAATTCGAAGTTTAAAAATCATTCAAAATCTATAGATATTCAGGTCTAGGTGTTCCTTGAGAAAAATGAAAAACCAAATACTTTTCGAACAATACGATATCTCGTTTAATGTCTCATTTGGGGCCGCTGGAGGCTTGCTCCACACGAAAATGAGTATGGATAATGAGGGTCAAACGATTGGTGAGTTTTGGCTACTTTCACGCCAAATTAATGAATTAATCCTTTACTTTCAAGCCAAAAACGTTAACATTACAGCGTGAAACGTACCGAGTCAATCTACTTATTTCAATTAACGCCACTATTTGTCACAAAAAACCATAAGTAGTCAACCTACGTGACGCCATTCAATGTCCAGATAAATCATGAGAATCGATTAGCGACTGTTTTTCTCCTTCTTTGATTGGTTCCTGAGAACGGAACCTTTTCTTGAACGAATCAAGTCGCCTGGTGCGTTATGATGATGAGCAAAGAGGATGCAATTGTCGATGGCATATAAACGTATTCATGGCCACCTAAGCATGATCGCATCGTGGATGGGAGCGTCCCAAAATGTCAACTGCGACGATGAGATGGAAATGGGAAGAGGCGCACTCTTCGACACGATACAACTAACTCACTTAGAGCACGCTACCCAGAATACAATCAAAAATGCGAGGGACGAATTTCGAAATCAATCGCGTTTCGCATCAGCTCGTGGGAGACGCACAAAAATGGGATGGGCTTGCTACTCTCCCACTGCCGTCTATGTTTTATTCATATATGTGGAATTAGGACATAATGATGAGTCAGCTAATTAGGCGTTTATTGCTTTCAAAATTTTACTGAATGCTATGCTATCCATAATAAATAAGTTAATAGAGAAGTTAAATCCAAAGACTGGGAGAAATGGAGTGTTACTGGTTGATTTAAGGTAGCTCTAATATTGGCCACGTTAGTAGAATCTTTATATTATTAGTAGTAGTAATGGGGAGGCAAAATCGGGTAAGAAGTCACCTTTGGCCATTTTTGCCGACCCCGAAGACCATCAATAGAATTATGGCGAACATGATAGTTCCTTAGTGTCGAACCTTCCAGACCTTTTAATAAAGGTCATGATGTCCGACCATTCCGCTAAGTAGCACTCTTCCCTGTCAAACTCTGCTGTGCCGAACACCTCAGCCCTAAGGTATACGGCACACTCACCCAGGAAGTGGAACGAGGATCATCCCCCTCCCAGCACTTCTCACAGATTGGGTCTTTGACCACTCCTATGAGTGTCAGGTGCCTGTTCAATCTGCAGTGAGTGAATCTCTCTTCCGGTTCAATAGCTATAGCTCTCTACGTTTGTTGGGGACTGCTATGAACCTTTTGGACTGCATGCAGTCATCTCTCTCCAACCATGCTTTCGCCAGTTCGTTATATGCCCCATCATCTAGGGCATTACTCAGCTAATACCCAGCAAGGGTTCGCGGCCAATGCATGTGCCCCTTGCTCCTATCCTCGCCACCCAGTCTGCTTTTTCGTTACCTGGCACCCCGCTGTGACCAGGGACCCACATGAAGGTCACGTTCTTGATTGGGATGAGCGTTGGAGGGCAGCGTTACCAAATTTTGTAGTGACAACCATAAGTGGTCTACTCTCTCTTTGGATAGAAAACAAAACGGTGCTATAGCACGGGCGTTGTTATAAGTGTATTATAATACAACGCCCATTATGTCATGTTATGTTATGGCATTGACAAAAGACGTTCAAACTTTTGATTTTGGTAATCCTCCGAAAATGCCGTCCAGCTTCCTAAAAAATGACGTCAAGTAGGTTAACTTTGTATTATATACGTAGAATTCCTCTTTTGCTTATTTGTTTGTACTAAGTCCTCATAAACCGTGATAAATGTTGCGACCGCGTTTTCCACCTACTACAGGAATCTTTCGCTTTCAATCTTCAATCACTGCCTGACACGATAACAATTTACTATGATCATTAACTGTATGAATATGTAGATTACTCGTTGTCTGTATGTACATTTAAACAAATAAAAAGCTAAAAATATGCGTACATACCTATATGTATTTGTTGAGTATAAAGAAATGGGTGTGAGCCTTATTAAGTACCATGCATCGAGGTCTGATTCTAGTGCAGACTGACGCACTACTTTAAGTTGAATCATTATTATCAAAGACCTTCGGCTGAGCCGCTGTATCGCGGGACTCTTTGAAGTCCATGGGGAATATTAGTGAATGACAATAAAATATTAGACAAATAGATTGATTCTGTACTTTTGTATGTATCTGTCATCTGCCAGCCGTGTTCGCTTCGAATCCACGATCTCCTAGCCCAAATTAGTTACATTCGTAAACGGTTCAGTTCACGCCTAGTAGCGTAAGACGGCGAGGTCTAGAAGAAGGTGGGATAATGGTATGCGGCACAGCACACAATGTGTTGGCAAACAGAGCATCAGTAAATGCAAAAAAATCGTTATTGTACAGATAAACAGGATATAAAAAATATGTACCTGTACTTGAGCCAGAACATATACGTCCACCATTTCACATAAACTTCTATACACTGGTATGAGATCCGCACAACAGTCAATCTCAACTTTTCGACAGCTCATTCAGGTGTTGGTAAAAATAAAATCAAATGGAAAATAAGGGGCGCGGAAAAAGACACACACCTACCGCTGAAAATGCTGTTGAGTAAGATGGCGATGCGAAATGAGTGAATAAATTACTTGGAGGGAATGGCGAGATGTTCATATTCTCGATTGAAGCAAACGGAGCTCCATTGGAAAATAGAATAATCTTACAAAAAAATGGAATAATTGTTTGAAAAGCATTGAAATCTTAGTTGTGAAAAAAAATTATATTTTTCTTCAGAATATTGAATTCGAAAATATACTTTTCTTGGTTCAAATTAATAATAATTTTCTTCTCAAGTATATTGTCTTAGAGTGAGATCAGATGTTCTTATGTGAGTATTTCTTCACAAGAATATAGCGATTCTTTAATTGAGAAGTTCTTTTTATGTCTGTAATGCCATGTCATGGAACGTCAAGAAAACAATATCCTGAAAATTCGTTAGATCCGACAGACGGAGCCGTGGAAATATATGATATGTATTTTCCTGATCATAAAATGTCGTTTTTTTTTCTGTGGATGGATATAGTGTAAATCAAATATAGGATATAACTTCAAACTTGGTGTACGATTTCAAAATAATAGAAAATGCAAACAGATTTAATGGGCTATAAAAATTATAAATTTGAACTAATATTGCTACCAAGACCACTGATAATTCATTACATATGCATTCCTCTGATGTGAATTTTTAGTAAAAATATACTAGTGCATTTTTCTAGGAGTTTTCTTTACATAAATTCACTGACTCTTAACCTATCGCATAACGCATTATTATGTAATTATGCATGTCATTTGAGTTTTGAACATTTTTCCATTTCATGTGTATTCGTGTCAAGTTGACATGACGTTATATTGCCTATAACTTTATTTCACATACGCTAACGGCAGTGAAAGAACATCTAGAACGTGATGGTATCGACCCTGGAGATGATACAAACATTAACGATGGTATTTTACTGTCATCACTCTCTCAGCAGGACTATTGTTGTTCTGTTTGAAATATCACGTCACGTCGATTTACATCGATGTTATGCAAGTTCTCCGTATTTTACTTATCATATCAATTACTGTCCTAGAGCGTTTGAAGAAAATCTGATTAGAGGAAGCCAAAGGTCTAAGGTGTAATTCAGTTGCTTTGAAATATCAAGTCCTTTCATAAAACATGGGATCTCGTAGATTAATGTTGTAATGCTTCTCAATAGTTTGATGGAAAATTGCCAAATGTATGAGGTACATAAAGTCTGAGCAATGACATGAAACATCTGAAAACGGAATGGCCAATTCTAATTACAAACCTAGGCCGACCGTGCATATTTCAAAGTGGAACTGAAAAAAATCACATTGCGAGGGGAATCTACCTAGGATAAAAGGCGTTTTGCATGGGTTTCCAATATTCCGTTTCCAGTGCTCATTTTTCTAGATACAGGAACTTTTTCTAAAAATGATAGAAAATGGTTGGTTCTATACGCGTGCGAAGCCTTTATCTCAATTTTTATACGTTATTTTAGGTATTGTCTTAAGGGCGATCGTCAGCGGTAAAAATATTTTTGTGCCACAATATTTATTTGGAGCGCTTGATTTTGAACGTATTTACAATATTGTTCATGCAGATCATAGAGAAAAGGCGGCTATGTCCGTGCCAAGCTAATCTTCTGAAATTTTGTTTACTTTGGTTACCAAGAGGTTCAAAAAATATCCGGAATAAGTCTAAAAATATCAATATTCATGTGAGAATATCTGAAATTTTGTTTCAAAAATTGCAAATAGGGCTTCGCACCAGCATAAAACCAACCTTTCTCTATCATTTGCAAATAAATGCGTTCCATTATCTTGAAAAAGGAGTAATGCTAACGAAATATTGGAAACCGATGCGTTTTATTCTAGGTAGAGTCCCCTGTTACCTTGATGTCAAATTGTGCAATTCATACACAAGGCTTTACAAACTGATAGTCAGTTTTAAGTTACATTTTTCGCTTTAACCTTTAAAGCGTCCAATTGATACACAAGGCTTTACAAACTGGTAGTCGGTTTTAAGTGACATTTTTCACTTTAACCTTTAAAGTGTCCAATTCATACACAAGGCTTTACAAACTGATAGTCGGTTTTAAGTTACATTTTTCGCTTTAACCTTTAAAGCGTCCAATTCATACACAAGGCTTTACAAACTGGTAGTCGGTTTTAAGTAACATTTTCGCTTCAACCTTTAAAGCGTCCTCATACTGTTATAGTTGACGTTCATTATATCTTTACTGGACACATTCGTATGTGGTTTCAAGCAGCAGCCTTTAAAAAACATAATTAACCAGAGAGACAACCACAGGATAAGATTCAGGAGTTAGACATATTACTTCAAATTCGAAAAAAAGACGATCACAGTTCTTCCTTTGCTATTTCGCGGGAAGTAAACTGTTAATATGCTTTAGATATTAACATTTTTAAGTTACGGCAGTACCACAATTGAAGGACTAAAACAAAATATATTTGCTTCTAATGGTCTAGCAATGATGTATATCTATTATACAAAAATGTTTTGAATATAATATCCAAACCTACTGGTATGTGTATTATAAGCACATATCGAGAAATTGAAAATTAGCCCTATGATATCAGTGTCAAACATCGTAGTCGAATATGTCATTGTTGTTGACTGTAGTGGTAGTAGCACTAGCGATGGGGAGAACAAGCCTGGCAAATAAGACACCGTTGGCCCTTTTCGACACCATACACCACCTATAACTACATCAGTAACTTTTTGTGTCGTATCTACCAGACCTTCTAATAAAGGTATATCTGAAAATTCCGATGAGTATACTTATTATCGACCAAACTCAGTTATGTTGTATACTCCTCCTCAAAGGACTTTCGTTCTCCTCCCAGCACTTCAGGCTGGATATTTTTCCATCCTCATGAGGGACAAGTATCTGCTCATTCTGCAGTGGCCCGTGGGAATCCATACCGGGAGATAAACTGAATTCCGATTTCTATTCAACAGCCACAGTTCTCTAAGTTTGTCAGGGCTTGCTATGAATATCTAGCCGTGCCTACTCTCATCTCTCTGTAGCCATACCTGATATGGGTACGTACGTAATGCACTAGCCCCTGGCCCCTAATATTCCTAAGCTATCTCGTTTCTTGGTGCACTGCTGTACCTAGGGACTATGGCTGCCATAGCTATTCCAATCAGTAAACTAGCTACGTGGATATATGTCACTTATGAGAACTGCTCACATGTTCTGGATGATTTACATACATGATGTCTTTTCCGAGCTTCTTGCGCTGATATCGTTGCAATATTTTAACAATTATCCGTATCGAAAACTAACGACGCAGTACTACAATGAACTGATCAAATTTTCTTGTTCTTGTATACGCACAATGACTATGCAATTCTGATAAACTTCATTTTCACAACAATCTCTTGATTTCTAATTGCTGCTCGGCCGTTATTACACAGTGCATTTCTCTGCTAGCTACAATAAGTTCAAGGTTTTCTACTATCCTATACTTGTCGTGTGACCCCTGAAGATATTATTTATTGCCTTGTTTCCCACGCAATCAAAAGACAATGAGGCTGGAAATTAATTTATCCTAGTAAAAGTACGAAACTTAAAAACTATACACTTGTGATCTTGAGGTGTATGTTGATATTTTAATGAGCAATTTACTTTTCCTTTTCGACGAAGTTAAATTATTATTACATGCAGTAAAAACTGATCGTTTTATCTTGTTTTATTCAGGAAACTAAATGGATTATGGAGATAATGTAATAATAATTATTATAAAAATTTATACACAAGGCTTCACAAATAAAAGGCGTTTTTAGTGATGCGTTTCTCTTTAATATTCAAATCATCCTAATGTATGATCTGCACTGTACACAATACAAAGATTTATGTGATTGAATTTTAAAGAAAATGATGAGATTTTCGTGATAAATAATTTTGACATATTAGATTTTACAATCAAGTTTTCAATAAAATTGAACCTATTCTTCAAGAACCTATATAAAAACGATTAACTACAAAAGGCATAAGATCAGAAAGGACGCTTTCTTCTCAATTTGCCTTGGGTGTAATTCTATCTAAAGATGACCCTGTAGACGTGCATCTGTCGTCATTAGCCTAGATTCCTTAGTATTACCTAGAGGGCAATTGTGTATTATATACCTTATCCAGGTAAAGGTGTGATAGTTACATTTATCTCCAGGCATCGCGCAGAGTGGCGCAGCCCATTAGCATCTTTATCAAGTTAAAGTCCTAACAGCTGGACTTTGCCTAATATAGGTGACAGATGTCCCCTACGACATTTGTCAGCAAGGGTGAACCGATTTATAGGAACATCAGTTGTACATCCTAAAAAGGAATTAAAGTAAGGATAGGTATAACTGATAATTATTTTTTTGTAAAAAATACATTTCACTTTTTAGTGCGATATACTATTGAAGTGTATTTTTTTTTGTTTTTTAAAATACAATTTATTCATGTCACGTTTGAAGTTATCAAATTAACGTTTTGATATTATTAATTATTGAAACAATGTCAAGAAACTGATTTGAAATGACGAAGAGAGAATTAAGTTTCTTGAAGCTTGCTACAAATTGATATCGTTTGAAAAATGAATTCTCGTTATCACCTTCTCTCTCCGGTAACACTTTAGCTATGATCCTCAATATCATATATACCAGAAAATCTTAAAAGTTGCTGCAAAGCAGTAAAGTTGATTTTTTTTAATTCGCCAATCATAATGACGTTCACATTGCGTAACATTTGTATCAAGACATGCTTTAATGAACATATAATATATATGGTTATACGCACTGAATATTTCGCGTTATCTGTAATGGGTTTTTTTGTATCGTTCCTTTGGACATATGAAAATGAGGACTAGTGCGTCGAATCTGTTACATTGTCTGTAAAAACGTTAACAAATTGATTATTTATTTATCGAATATTGTTGGCAACGAATGAGAATGTAGTGAACATTTTTAGAGCGGTAAAATATTTGGGGTTGTGAGTGGAAAATATTCTTATTATCAATAACAGAGTTTCTCTCATTTATAAACGTTTGATCCCGGTGGTCCTTTGTTCTTGTTAGACATATATGATCATTTACATATTTTCCTTCAGAGCATAGAAATAAAATATTTGTATTGAATAGCTGCGGACTTTTACCAGATATTTCACGATACATCCGACTTACTAACATTGAATTTTTTTTACCAGTTCGGCATTTTGTGGTGTATTCTAGTAGTAGCCTTTTTTTCTAAAGGAGGCTGATTTGTTCCGCTTCTGGTTTAGCAGCCACTACTACTATGAAGTTTGATTATGCATTTCATGTGTTTAGTACTGTTGATTTACTTGAACTGACTTAGAAATTATAGGATTTTTTAGAAAACGATAAGGGACATCTGTTGCCGCTTCAAGACAGTCCAGGTGTTAGGACCTTCGACTTTGCAAGTTGTCAATGGGCAGCGCCATAGTGCGCAACGCTTGGAGATGAATATCGAGATATTCTGTGAATTCTTGAAATTTTGGAAGACTGGGAGTTTTTGTTGTTTCAAATTTGAATCCAAAATGAAGACAGTTCCAAAATCCAATTCTTTATTTCTAAACGGATGCTACTGCGTGGGAAGTATACACCGTTTTTTTTAACTCGCTCGATTAAAAATAATACAAACTGTAGTGTGCTTCTCAATATGCGCAATAACGATGTCCGAACCTACGACAACAAAATACACATACATCCGACGATATTCGGCAACATCAGGTATTATGCAAGTGTAGCCTCGAGGTATAGAATCCCGTCTGGCCTGGTTGGTGTGTATTCTTCGTTCGAGCTCATCGACCTCTCTCTATTTCCACCGGGGCATCGCTTAACCTTTCTCGGAGCGTCCGTCGTCGTCCGCGGATTCAAGTTCATCAGCTGCGGATCTGCTTTCGCTCTCAATCGCTTCTTCGACAGAGTCAAGGCTACGCGCCGCCAAAGGGCGAGTACTCGACCCGATGCGATGAGAGACATTACATAACATGGCGCTTTTTACTAGTTATTTACTACCTAGCAGAAAGGTCATTAAATAATTGGGGGGATAAAGGGGGAGGCATGGGAACCTTGGACTGAGCTGCCAGGGGAATTTGTTCCTCGATGGTTCCATTCTACAACGTTTTAGTTCAAACTAACCACGGAAAGAAAAAAGCTTCCTTTTACTCAAAACACTATTATTAGCTGCAAGATGGATAGGTTGGAATAAACTGAAGCGATTATTATAATTATAGCGATTATATGTTATATAGTATATTCGTTTTCATTTCATACTATATGTTTAAATACACACATTCTAATATTCATATTTTCTTCATGCTGTCGTCATCATCAATTTCATGAAATTATCAAAGAGAAAGAGTAGGTCATCCAGACATTAGAGTCAACTGCTCCATGAGGTGATCGCTCCGTAAATAATTCAGTAATTCTGTTTAACTCCTGCTGTGTTGACACACCACAGGTTTGTCTGCCTTGGAAGCGGACTCAATTTGAGACAATATGCACACTGTAAATTCATTTTGGAGATAGACTGCAAGTTTTTTAATGCAATTTCACACATCTAGGTGGTTTAAAATCAAATAAAACATTTTGAATAGTGCAAAAATAGTAAATCGTATAAATTATAGGTATCATTCTATTCTGAATAGAATTACGACGATCAAAATAAACCTTTAAGAACTTCCACCATTTTCATATGGTGTTTGCAATGTGAAGTTTAGTGATGGTTTTTTTTGTCGAAATGATCACCTAATGGCCCTGGTTAGTAACATTGTATTTCTGTTCCAGAAAACCTGGCCCCGTCGGAGCTGAAGAAGTTGCGCAACAAACAGCGCAAGGCGAAGCGGAAGGCGGAGCGGGAAAGCGCGCAAGCGCGGGAAGCGCAGGTGAAGCGGGATCAGCACCACAAATCCCGGCAACAACAGGCGGATGCTGCGTCGGGGGGAGGGGAACCGGATGCACCGCAACTAGACGAACTGGTGCCTGACAAGTTGGCCAGGGTAATTTCAATCCACTGGTCACCCATGGATAACTATCTTTTTTTTTTGAAAAACTGCCGTTGTTGGATGATCAAGTCGGCAAGGCCGTGTAACGCCGTTATCATGGATACTTGGCCGCTATGCTTGGCTGTCACGCTGTTGTGCATCCTTGGGAGCATGTAATGGCGGTAACTGGCCAGTGCCGAGCCCTGTAATGTGAAAAAAATCCGACAGTCCGACAATGATTCAAATATAAATCGATACGCGTAACTGTAAGAGATTTTTATTTGTGAAAATACATAATTATTTTATCTGCACTTTCACCAAGTAAGAGCGTCAGAAATCTACACAATTACCTGTTCTATTTAGGTATATACTTGCGAGAGATAATCCATCGAAAATTGAATATGGCGTATCGATGAACACGCTGTATCCAAAGACACCATTTCAGGCCTTGGGGAGCCATAGTATTCATGTGACTACTAGGATTAGGTTTTACAGATACTAAGAAATTAGCAGTGACTATGATAGATCCCTTTTTGCCCTTTGACTTTACATGCATATGCGAGGGATTAGGATTGCAAGAGGAAAATATATCACTCATTTATTCCTGTCTGTCGATCAGACCAAGGCTCGCGTTTCTGTTATGACGTAATATCAATAACTGCTACACCGAATATATGGAATTTTAATGAAAAGGCTATACGGACGAGTCTAGGCTAAAGACGAAACATGCATGTCTATAGCAGATCTGATGCATAGGGGAGAGCATACACTTAATATCACTTGTCAGCTTCTGATGTGAACTAGCCGAAATAACGGTACATCGTAAAAGTGTTCACGAAGAACAAGGGATGTTGCTGTAAATCAGTTCACCCCTGTTGACAAACGTCGTAAGGGACATCTGTTGCCGCTTCGAGGCAGTCCAAGTGTTAGGACCTTCGACTTCGTAAGTTGCCAATGGATGTCCCCGTATAGGGTGACAGTTGGAGATGAGTTGATATTATCAACGTGATAAAATAACGTTTTCCAATCTGTCTCTAGTCTGTTTATCGGACAGTCGGAAATATGTTTAGGGATTATACATTGGTTGAAATTGTGAATGAAGATTCAAGTACCTATACAGTCCAGTCATGCAAAACGAGTTATGTCGCTGATTTTTTTGAGCACCAAAAATCCATATTCCTCACTTCCGTTGATAAGATCTCAGCAAATAACATTTCGCCTTTTGTGTGATGATCTGTTAAAAATAAGAGCATTGTCATTGGCTTAGGAAGTCATGAAAGATTCCCAGTATTTGTTTCCCAAATGTATTATCTGTAATATTCTAGATGCAATTCATTTTTGGTCTAATCTATATTAAGTTAATATATCCAAAATTAAGGAAACATCTTTACGTTTTTCAGGTGGAGGATCCATTAGAACAAGCTATAAAATTCCTCCAGCCTCTTCAAAAATTAGCAAAAGATCGGATAGAAACACATTTAATGGCTTTCGAAGTGTACTATAGAAAAAGTAAGTAATTTTGGAGCTATCGTATGCTACAGAATAAAAATTATCCATATCGGAAAATGTATTCCAACCCTCTGTTCTCTCTTCAGAAAAAGTGCTGTTGATGTTGCAATCGTTGAAACGAGCGCACAAAGTGGAGCCTCGAAATCCTCGTCTACACAGTTGTTTGATACGGTTTTACCAGTATGTACAGAATGTCAAAGATAACTGGGATTCTAGGATAGAGCAGGTGAGTAACGACATCCATTTTCATAATTATACGTTTTCATACGTCATCCACAACGACAATGGAAAATATACACTGCTCAACTGATTTATAATTTATTTCCCGCCCGGGCGATGTGGGAGAAAGGAACAAGCAGAGAAGCCAACCTGGCTGACATTGTCGGAAACAGTATTACAAAAATTAGAGGTATAAAATACTCGATAATTTCACCATCTCACCATTTCAAGTGAAAAGTTGTATAAGCACTTGTTTTATCAAATATTTGAAAATACAACACAGAAATATCAAGCAATAAATCAAAATGGGCGTTGAAAAACACGAAACTTCAGCACTGTCTTGCGTCAGTCTCGTCAATACAAAAAATTAATTCACAAAATTCTCCACCTACTACGATTTGGAAATGAATGAAAAGGATCGTCGCATTGTTGTCAGATTTTCAACAGTAAAATCCGTATCCGGCCTTTTTAAGCATAGTATGTCTTATTGCCATCATTATGCTTTTTAGTTAGGTGGTAGTGTTGATTTGATAACAAATGTTGCATAGCTGCACTGACTAGTATCTAGATAAGGACCAATTTTTTATGTCAATATCAGACTGTTTTGAATGGGTGATGTGTAATCCAGAAATAAAATAAGATCTGCTGTCAATGTCGCACTAGGCATTTTTGTACGTGATGACGCCTGATAAGATTTTGAAAGAGTTTATGTATTTGTTATAAAGCTTAATGAGAAAGAAATCAATGCAGAAATTCAAAAAATGGGACACGTTACAAACCATTGAAATCTGCATTTTATATGGCTGAAACTCACAGGTTTCAGCATATTTTTACAATAAAACAATCTGTGTTCAATTGATATCTGACGGATTGCACTTTATTAGTTTTCTAAAAAAAAATTCTATAATTTCTACATTAAGATCGCATAGTGCAGTCGTGAACTTCTATCATTTTTCAAATTTCAAATGAAGTAAAACGGTATAACATCAAAGTAAATAACACTAATAACAGTATTTCAAGCCTGTGTTACATACCAACAACGCACACAATGAACCAAAAAAATATATTAAATAAAAGTTGAATCGACATCTAATTCTTATTTTGATTGCATTAGGCGAATAGTCACGGTCAAAAAAGTTTCTATGTATAATAGGAATTGACACAAAAGCATCTGTACATGAACAACCTAATTGATCGGCTGAAAATTTCCTCTTGATAAAAATGCTAGAAATTTAAAATAACATATGAATCACACAGGTGGTGCAGAAGGAAACGCAACTCTACTTCGACGGCAAGGACGCGCACCACTTGAACAGGGACTTCCTAGAAAGCAACAAGGACAGCCTACGGGCGGCATTCGAAGGCGCCAAAATGATGTGCCATCTGGAGGACAAGAGTCAACATCAGGCCGTCAGCTTACTGGTTACCAATGTCGACAATAAATTTAGAGATGTAGATATTCCGGTGAGTATATTATATTTACGGTCCCAAATAGCTTTGTAATTATCTATCAGCTTATTTGCTTAGACTGCGCAAATTAATAAGAGTATGTTCTCAATCTAGACTGACTGATTCAAGGACAATGCAAATGAATTATCTGCATACAAATGCTCTCATTTAAAAACAAATCTATTCCCCTGCCAATATAGCCGAACAGCGTATATTGTTCTCTTGATCATCTACCATCTTTCTATTATATTACAGGTATGTACAGAAATCCTAGAATCCCTTCGTAACGGCGACCTGGGCCAGGTAGAAGACAGCCTGATAGAAGAATTCTGCGAGCGTTGCCGCACGCGCTTTGCGTACGCGGCAGCTTTCAAACCGCCCCAACCGGCGGAAGACGACAGCGTCGCTAGATCGACAGCGGAAGGGGGCGGAGACGCGACGCAGGCCACGCCCGCAGCGGGGGCGGACCGGCCGCCGCCGGCCAATCACGTGACCGACGACGGAGAGGCGGAGCAGGGCAACTGATGATCGCGGGCGCGAAGCGCGACCACAGTGCCCCGTGCTACAGACGATCGATAGTGTTTTATAATTGCTATTATTAATAATAATAATGAGGACCTTATATAAAATATGACTAAAAGAAATGAGTGACGGAGCGGGACGAACGGTCAAAGGGAGGTGTACACTGCTGGTCAAAATTGAAGGGATGACTTTCGATGCATCGTTTCTTTCAAACTAGCTATTGGTCTGTTTGAACAAGCTATTACGAAATTAATATATTTTTAAAATAAATTCTGAAAATAATCCTCATGCAAAAAATGTCTAAACGTTGTCACGAAATGTTCGACCATTGCAAAGTGGATGTAACTTAAAAATTGAATCACGAATGCTACACGTTTTCATATCTCAACAAATCGCTTTTGTAAAATAAATGATATCGGGTTTTCAAAATAAAATTTCGGGTATTTGTACAAAAGTGTTGGTGGCGAATGCGTCAAAGGATCCAGTATCACGTATAATTTTTTTTAAATATCTCATGAAAAAGGGTGTATTTGAAAAAGCTAAAATGAATTTCAAAAAATATATAGTTTTGTAAAAAAAAAGTAACAAAAATGTACCACAGCGCTATTTGCAAATTATAAAAAATGCATAGATATTCTTGTTTCATGTGTTCTAAACTCGTGGGGCCGTTGGAATAAGACTGGATTAAAATTTTTACCAAATTTCCATTGTTGAAATTTGACATTCCAAACGGTGCAATGATACCACGATATTTCTCATCTCAATCGGAAAAACTAAAATTCTAAAAAAAATCCGCTCAAAGTTAGTCGTAATCTCAAGTTAAATGAGACAATGCAAGGGAATTTGAGTTTCAATTCTTGAGTTATACTTAACTGCCAGTGTAATCCTGACTGTTGCAAACTACAGCTGATAGGACATTTTTTGTGATTTTCTTCATTTTCCTTCATTCCGTTACATGAGAATATCTTCAGTGAACTAGTGCGGAAGATTATTTAAAAAATACAAGCCAACTGAGGCTTTGGTCTCTTTCCCTTTGCTTACTACGTCATTGAGAAATTTACGCCTATATGTCAACAATTATTTTAAGTTTAATTGATGTCCATCAAAAATTTTGTCAGTCGAACTATTAAATTGACGCAGTAAAAAACGCTTTGCGTCAAATTGTATACTTGGATACCAAAGCTTCACAGATTGTATTAGTGCGGGTGAAAAATTTATATTAAAAAACCATATATTTTCCCTGTTGAAAGATATATTTTATTATTGAATGCTCGGAAAATTCGTTTCTTCAATTTTGACGTTCAGTGAAGGTGGCGACTTTAGTGAATCGGTCTAGTTATTATTTTTTATTGTCGTTGTTTGTTACTGCGAAAATGGCCGAAAACCAAGTTTAATTGAAGTGTACTACCATGCCAAAAATATGGATGCATTCATATTTTCACTGAAAAAGAAAAAATAACCTTTTTTATTATTTCTATTAGCTACAGATCTATTGGCTATTTGAGCTCATCAATTTTTTTATCATAATATCAAAAATGTAAAACGGGAAAATTTTATAGTAGGGATGTAACGATAAATAATTTTTCCGATACGATAACGATTATTGTGCTAAATAGTCGGCGATACCGTTATCTATGCTTTAGTAGATAATGAATTGAATTATGTAAACCTTGAGGCTTTTTCTGTCTTCACCGTGCAAAAAAATGTCAAACCAAATTTCAAAGACAATATTTATTAGAATTATTATTAAGCTAAATGGTAACTGAGAAAGTAAATGAAGTAGTGATTATTGCACCAAGTAATAAACCGATACACAAAGTTTGAAATCAAATTAACATTTGGCTTTTTTTGTCAAGAAAGTAAAGTTTTTTTAAATTATTTGTGCAGTAATCTATTACTCAACTCATTTTGTGTGAGACCTGCGATTGAAAAATGATGCTCGGAGGCAAATAAGCTAAGTTAATGTTCGAGATAATGAATGAATGCCTGTAGGTTGTAGAGTGAACATACCCAATTCGTAACGCGGATTTTATGCTGCTGAAATGTTTCTAAATTCTTAATGACGAAATCTGTCATTGATTCCGGCTATCAAATTTCTCAGAAAGCTAAAATTATCTGGACTATAATTTTCATCGTCGTCCGCAAACGGTTGATTCTTGATCTGTTCTAAAACTTTTATCAAACTGTTCATCAGAGGTATAGCACGCAGACTCTTCATTTTCGATTTTGCAGCTTTTTCAAAATTCCTGGAGGTCGAGTCTACTTATACAATATCCGCTCTTCTGTAGTCAATTAAGTCCCTGTTCTACATTCCACATCAGGCAAAGAATCTTGAACGGCAACTCGCTGTGTTTGCAAGGCAGAATCAGAGCTAATTTTGTGTTCAGTGACTGCAGTGGCCAATAATAGATCTCGCCTTTTTGATTGTCATGTATTTTCTCTCCTCTTGATATAGCATCCTTTAGCACTAATTGAAAAGAGACTGGCAACGTTACGTGTACGTCGCCGTTTTGAGTGCTGTTTGAACCCATATATTGGGCTCAGAATTGTTACATCCCTATTGTATACTAAAATCGTATTCCACATTAGTCCATTTATTGTAATATGAAATTTTATCAATTCACTGTACTAGAATGGCATATGCCTATGGCAAGGTCGTATACTTGGATGTGATCAAATGTACAGGGTGTTTCGAAAATGCCAATTTTTACAAGAACCTTAGCGAGGGGTTGCCTTTTATTAAGAGCAGCACGCATATAGAATCCAAAATCTATGGAATGTACCAAAAAGCAAAACAGGTGTCGACGGTTAATCTGAAGACATGTTGCACATTCACATCAGACATACTTTGTATTTATATAATTTGGGGCACCCTATACAATTACTGAATAGTCGTTGAAAGCGCCGAATCGAAGTTAAACTCATTAACTCCACATACACTTTTATAGACTCGCAGTTTATTTAGGGAGTTGAGAAAGGAAGAAATAGATCAGTTTAGTGATGATGTATGGTTCGTTCATCTGGAGAAAATGACAGCAACGTCACACATTCAATGACGTACTTCCGCAGCATATCTATTGAACAAATATTTTTGTAGGAATCGTGAGAAGGCAAAAAATGCAAAATTTCAGTAATTAAAATTGTTGGCGAAAATGTGAGAAATTAACACAGCGAAACCAGTGAGTTGTAGCAGAGCAGCTGATATAGCTCTAAATATTTCGCTGTGCAGTTGAAATATGTATGATATCAGTGTCAATTTCTTCCGGAGAACCCATCATAAGGATGTCTTACACCTCAAATGAACACATTAGCATAGAGGTGCAGGTCGAATTTGGCGTAGACTATTCTTCCAATGTCAATAACTTTTGTTTATGATTTTCATTATGTTCATCATGCTATTTTTTTAGGAAAATGATTGCAACCAAATCATATTTTTAACATTTTCAGAAAAGTATGTGATATTGCGGAGAAGAGTCTATTTCATTTTCACACTTAATGTGTTTATGTTATGTAATGAATATTGTTTATACTTACATAGCACTTACTCTTCCGTCTATTCCTCCCTTCCCTCCAGAATTTCCCACTTATTGGCTCTTCTAAATTTATGACAGTTTGATTATAAGAAATATATAGGAAAAGAAGATTTACGACACAATCCCAATTCCAAAAAATATACAATTGTAAATTATACTGTAGAATTTGTACAACACAAGCGATAAAATACCTCGATAGCATGATTTTGAAATTTTATCATAATATAAGTAACTGAGGAAAAACTCGAAATTTGTTCATTTATATTGTTGATTGGTTAGTGCAAGTAGCTTTTTATTGAAAAGTAACCAACGTACTATAATTTCTATTTTCAATTAGGTAAAAAACATTATAGTACTATTTGTTCGCCCCATCATCCTGTTCTTCATAGGAACATAGAGATCATTGATACTTTCCAATGTTACGAAAATAACATACAAGATTTGGGGTGACAAACCTTAAATTTCTGCTGCTTTAAATATTTGAAACAAAAACTACAACCTAGAGTATACAGACGGCGATGAGAGCCCAAAACGACTGGATCATACAAATCTTCAGGTTTCCAAATCAAAGCAAGTCAATATTTTTATTTAATGACGATCTGCATATGCTTCTGTACATATGGAAGACATACAAAACGTGAGGAGTGAATTTATATTACACAAAATATCCTTCCTTCCTGATAAATATACTGTACAGAAATTCGAACTCACCGACTGAATGTTTTGTAGCCATTTTTATATTATTTCAGTTACAATTTAGGAAATCCCTACATCTAATGTACTATAACGCGTAGTGTGCTTCGAGCTCATCACCATACAA
This sequence comes from Bruchidius siliquastri, assembly GCA_949316355.1. Classification (NCBI taxonomy): domain Eukaryota; kingdom Metazoa; phylum Arthropoda; class Insecta; order Coleoptera; family Chrysomelidae; genus Bruchidius; species Bruchidius siliquastri. The sequence goes on along the minus strand of OX438532.1, from coordinate 12,174,417 downwards.
AAAAAAGATCAAATAAAGTGTGTATTATCAACGAAAATCCTAGATTTTTAAATGTTGTCCCCAACTTTTAGGAGCCTCCAAATCTAGAATACATATTTTGCAAGATAATTTTTATTCAGATAAAACTGTATAATAATACACATTTAATAATATTGTTAAAACCTATCAATCTAATCTAAATTAATATTCGAGGGAGTCCCGGTTCAGTTGTACATCTGGAAGAGCTTTGTGCTCTGGTTTCCACGCTAGTGGTGCTGCCGCTTTTAAACTATACTATTTCCGAGTATACTTCAACCTGTATAGCAGGTCAACCGGTAGCGCCTTTGAGCTATTTCAGTTACTAGAGTAGGTCAATATTTATTTTAATGTATAAAATCAAATTAAGTCTTAATTTCTGGCACTATAAAATATTGAGGTACCGATGGAGAAGTGTACACTGTACAGTATCACGATTTGGGTATTATTAAGTATAAGTAAAGTCTGATCTAAAAATCTTTGCTGAATTTTCTGTCAGTTTTGATCCTGGGAGATTTTAATCTATTAGTAAAAAGCAATATCAAAATTTCCATTATCATGATGAGACTGAAGTACACTATAGAAGTGAGTATAATAATAGACACATCAATAGAAGCAATATTCGTTGACGGTTGGTTATGTATAATTGCGGAATGAACTAACCTGTTTTGCTTCACCTGATATTAAAGATGTCTTTGTATGGATTTGGGCTCGGATCAGTGATTTAATTGTAGGAAATACAGAACCTATTAAAAATACATCCACGATCATTTTTGGGTGGAGTGAACGTGAAATCTTATTTCTTATTTTTGGAGACATATGAAATGACAAAGTGTACTGCTCTGTAAGTTGTCCTCGTATCATATTTTCGCTTTTTGGACATATTTGGAGGTAGTTATCTTGATTTTTGATCAATTGTAATTATATCAATTTTTTGGGAGTTCGTTAAACATCATATATCATGTATTTACAGAATTATTCACTTCCCGAATATGTATAAAAGACAGTTGTCGTTTTTGCAGCATTTTACGGTTTTCAGTGAACAGTCAGCATTATATTCTTCAGATCGCCTGTACTTTGCTTATTTCAAGTACTGCCTATATTATTTATTTTTTATTCGTTTCCATCATATTTTTGACATATTAAATTTCAGCAAAAACAAAATACGATATTGGTCCTAAATGTATTATGTATCAAGCAGCAAATCCTGAATCTGCTCTGTATATATAATATGCTACAACATTCAATATCAAAGTTATACTCAATACACAATTTCGCAGTACATTTTGCCTTCAAGGAACCTGTAGCTGTTTTCCGTATACTCTAAAAATGTCTGATGATTTTTCCAAAGTTTTTGGCATGAAGAAATACATTATTTTTGTTTTCTGACCTGTGTTTTATCTCTTTCATACCTGTTTATTTTGCTGTCCTTTACAAGTTCTGGCTTATGGTAAGAAAAATGAGAATTCCAAATCATCACGTAATTTTGAGTAAATATAGGAGCATTTTAATTTCTTCTGGGTAGATGTCAAATAAAACACAATGCAGTATTTAAATTATTTATAACTATGTAATATTTACAGAACAAAAAAATAAAATCTGCTTTGCAGTTATATCATTCAGGACACTAAATTACATTCGAAATATTACAAAAAAAACAAATAAATAACAGTAATGAATTTCACTATTTACAAATTCTTTACAAAATGAACACTGCACAAAACTGATAGTAAAATTCACTTATGAATAAAAATCTATCGCTTCAACAGCATTATTAGTATGTATTATATAAAGTAACATTTCTAAAATGTTTCCCCTTCAGATGCACAAGTCAAATGTTGCAAATGATTATCTGATTTTTTAGATACATATTTTGAAATTACAATCCAAACTTCGAGGCACAATCATTTAAAATTGTCGGAAATAACTAACAATTTTGAGGGATCTAATGTTTAAAGTGGAAAATTTTCAGATATACTACGAGTTTTAATGAGATCAAATATACTGACAAATAATCTTTGAAACTAGTGTAGTGTCTTCATGACTGAAATTGCTAAGTATAAACTGGAATGAATATAATATGGCATAAGTAGGCCTTAGCAAACACAGTGTTTCAGCTAATTCTTTAGTATTAATTACTTTCTGTTCCATTGTAATGTGGTGTACCTACTTTAAAAACCTGTGTCTCCAATTTTGACATGCAGGAGCTTTCTTACTTCCACAATTCAGATAAAAATTGCAACACTCAACAAACACTACAAGATTCATTCATTCAGAGAAAGTATAAAGTACGGGAAAAATAAATACAAAAAGAACAAATAAATTATGTACCATTTAAAAAAGGAAAATAGTTCTTTGCCACAGAGATAATGATTATTTACAGATCATTTTTTACTCTACATATACATACGCTTAGAGGAACCGCTCCTCTTTGGAGTAGCAAATATACAGGGCCTTTCAAAAGTATGGAAATGACATGCTGATGGAAAGTACTGGAATGAGATTCTTCTTTTTTGATCTTATTTTCGATTCGCGAAACATTTTTTGAAAAAAAGTTAATATATTTTTCCAGCAACTACTTACCATATAATGTTGCTCTGAAAAGCTGTTTGGGAAAAATATGTTTGCTACTTTTATCCCGCATAATAACTCAAGTTATCAGACTGGATTAAAAATTCCGAATAACTGTATAATCTAAAATAGAAATGCAACACTCCCAGCCTTTTACTACTTATTCCAAATACCAAATATGAATCGGCTTATTTCCGGTGCTACGAGTTTTACCTGTTCATGGTCATTTCACAGCACTAGCTTCGGCCAAATCACATTCCACCTTTTGGAAAGCCTTGCAGATCAAAGTGTGTATAAACGCTCAAGCCCACTCACGCATCTTCAATCATTCATTTTCGTCCATATCCGCCGGTGCGTTTGCGTATGTTACAGAAATGGCGGATTCCCCGCCGACTCCCTCGCCCGCACTACAACGAGCCGGATCATGGTAGATGTTTGGAGTTCTTATTCGAGAGTTTTCATCGGGATTGACGATTGCCTCTGCGTTGTCACAAGCCACTTCCGCATCTTCTGCTTCTCACCTGTTTGGAATATGTGCAAAATTAGTATCGAACAGTACTGGATAAAATTTAAAGCTCATTTCAACAAAAATTTAGGACGGTCCAAACTTCATAGTGTGCGCTGCCGTTTTAACGATCCAACAATTCGAATTGAAAGTGGGAACTTTCAGTATTCGATCTAATGAATGAATGAATAGAAAGAGGCATTCCAATGTGGACCATCGGTGCATAGGCCACCGCCGGGCCCTTTTGCGCTTCTATCAGCTCTAGTTCCCAAGGCCAGCCCTTTTCGCAAAGTTGACCAGAAGGTTGCATGACCCGCTTTCTAAACTTTACTTAGTGGACAGCTATCTTCATAAGCGGCCATTAGGCCCGTGCTTAGGGAATCTACAGCGGCTTCTATACTAGAGCCTTTGCTTAAGTTCTGTTCCATGGGTGCCATCCTTCCTAAGTCTTGTACAAAGGATACCCAATTGGTATGCCTTGGGTTTCAAGCGAGAATCTGTCCCAGTACCACAGATTTTGAACTGAATGTATCTGTGATCAGACAGTGAGGGTTCTAAGGAAACTCTCCAGTCCCTGACCTCATGACAAATGCCGAGTGTTCCCAGCGTTACGTCGATAACCTCCTCTCTCACACTGTTGCAGAAAGTTGAGGTATCTCCGATGTTCAAAACTTCCAAGTTCTTTGTACCTATAACTTCCATGAGCTCTTCTCCCCTTCGATTGGTGTTCGAGCTGCCCCACAAAGTGTGATGAGCATTGCTGTCACACTCAACTATAAGATCAAGCCCCGACTCGCTACAATAGACTACAAGGTCCTCCAGTTCCCTTGATGGGGGAGGTTCCCTTGAGTCATAGGGAAGATACGTCGAACACACCACCACATTCCTCACAACTCCTCCCTCATTGAATCTTAGCTTTACAGCAGTCAAGTCCCTTGAAGTAAAGTCCTTGAGATGCCATGTCTTAATGTTACGACACATTACGCAAGCTCTAGGCTTAGATTCCGGATCAGCACTGTATATGGTGTAACCTGATATGCTAAGCCCGTTAATCTGATCCGATCTAATGAATGAACATTTAGAACACTGTTGGAATGAACCTAATATATAAAAAATCGGAAGCGTAATCTGAAAAAAAACAGGCGGGAAGGCTGTTTAGAGAGTTTATCATTTCTAATGATGTGATTACTCCATTATTGGACAAACTGACCAATAATAATAGGCACATAACACATATGTTGGTATCAAAACTTTACTAACATTTGGGTTGCATCTGCAATATTCATTAAAATACGAAATATTCAATTTTCAAATTGAATCGACATTTTGATCGACGACGCTTTTCGCATGCTTGGCGCAAGTTCAGTTCAAAACACGCAATATATCTGTATTGATGCTCGCCGTTCAACCATTTCAACCTACCCCCACCACCGCCAGTTGAAGGTCCTGATTTCTAGAGTTCTTGCCTCTATCCCTATCGTAAAATGTTCAAATGCAGAATGAAGCATCGTTGATGGAACGAAAATCAGTCAACAATATATTGAAAGCTATATGACGTAGTTTGGGACGAATTTATATTTCCGAATGAAACGATCATCAAGATATGAAGAGTTACTTACTTCCATAATGGAAGATCTCGAAAGAGATAGAGAGCGGGGACATCTATCAGGAGCGTTAAAAATTTTGTGGGATTCGACAATTTGTAAATAATCGTTATCTTTTAAAAGGAAAATTGTTTAAATATTTTACCACAAAATAGCATAGAGATTTAGACATGCTTATGTATCCTCGCAAAAGATTGATCAGTTAAACAGGTCCTTCTATGCTTTGTTCGTCTTGGTATGTAATACCAGCTCTCTTGATGAAGGTAAGTAAGGATCTTGCAATTAAAAATTATTCCATTTCATTACCAGATAACATTTTAAGTCGTTACCTTTTCAAGGCAAGTCTAAGGATGCCTCATAAACTCTCACGGCTCTGATAGAAGAGGATATAGCCGGTCTCCGAGGATTTCTGCGTGTCTGCCGTCAACCCGTAGAAGTCTTCTATCGTTGATGCATCAATTTTCTAGAATTAAAAACGTAGTTCATGTGATCTACTTCAGTATATGAAAATTAAACTATACAATTTATGTTTTGATGATATATGAATGAAAAATGTCAGAATCACAAGGATTGATCATTCCTTCAGTAGGTTAAAGTAAATTAAACTAGAACTAAAGGTAATGGGCATACGCTATGTAAATGGTTGAAATGCTGTTCTACAAGACAGTTATTTTGTCTTAGCCTTCAATCATCAAGCAATGTTGACGTATAAAAATGTATGTTTTCAGAATGGGCTGCAGTGTCTACTTGTCGGTGAACAGACTTGTCTATGCAATGCAAATGGAGATAACAATCCCCAAAGCATCCTTAATGAAGGACACTTTCAGGAAAAACTATGCATATGGCCCTTAGGAGCAAATAAAAAAGTGCTTACATCCACTTGATCATCATCAAACAGCAGCCAAAATCCGTGACTTTTTACAATACTGATATAATGTCCTCGGTTAGGTCCACTACCACAATGTATCACAACAGCTACAAGGTCATACAGTCTATCTGGATTCAGTGCATCATCACTCTGAAAAAAAATTATTGTTCATTGCTTCTTAAATAATGACAATTACTTAGAATGTCAGAACTTTTCTATTCAAGACATAATTTTGATATTACAACGTGCAATATTCAAGGTAGTAAAATGAAGTAAATTAAATGATTTGCAGTTGAAAGTCATAAATTTGATGGTAAACTTACAGTATTAAAAAGTCTCAACTCTAGAGGGAACACCACCCTGTGTGACACTTTAATGTGCCTATTGTACTGCTCCATGTACTTGAAACGCTTTAGGTGCAAGGCTAGAATCATTGGCAACTTTTTCACACGCATTCTCTTCTGGGCCTCCTAAAAATATTTCACAATTCTACAATATAGTTTAGTAACACCACACAATTTTACCAGTCAAAAACTTTTTCAATATACAACAGGTGTTTTACGAAAGACCTTAGCATAGTCAGGGGAAAATTAAAACTAATATACTTTAAGAAAACCAATTTTGGTGTTTCGATATTTCAATTATTATGGAAAATATTTATTAACATATCACAACAAAAGGATATGTTGTTTTACCTGGTAACTCATGCAGTTATCACATTTGAATTTGTTATCGCTGCAAAGCGTTTCTGTGTTGCTAAAACACCGTAGACAGTGGGTGATGCTTGTGTTTTGTTCGATGTCCACTTGCAAATCAAAGAAGTCCTCATCTTTGCTACTTACGTTCTCACAATTTAGACAACGCGTTTCACTCGTCAGAATGCCCTAAAAATGTCACACATTGGAAAATAAAGAAAATTTTGTTATAAAATGTTTTTCTCAGTATTTGCCTGCATTTGATTTCATCAGAGCACAGCTTTGAAAAACTTGAACATCAGTTATAAGATAAAACCTGTACTCTGTTAAAGAAGGCTACAAAATTTTTGGTTGTTAAATTCTAGACCCAATTAAAATAAACAAAAATAATTAAGGAGTATGTATACCATTAAGTTATACACTTATGCCTATTTTTTAGTAGATCCTACAATAAAAAATATATATCTAACAATACCTGAAATATCTCGTGAACCCATGTTGGTTCTGGGGAATTATGAGCTGTACCATTTTCACCTGCACCTTTTGATTTTATATTATTAGTTGTAGAATTTTGTTGACGTTCAGCTGCAAAATAATCCAATAACTATACATCATGTAGAATGTAGATGCTCTTACTTGGTGGAACTCTTCCATTATGCAGATAAAAAGATTGTGAAATTAGCATACAGTTTCAAAAATAACTCTTTCTTTCAGTGACACATTTCAATTTAATTTAAATCATCATCAGACTGTGTTGATTACACAATTTTTTTATCTGTTATTCCTATTTTTGTTTCAGATATATATGTACTATTTTATTATGATCCCCATTACTCAATTTAATTTTATTTTCTTAAGAAATAAATACCCATGCTTAATTCAATTACTTACAGCTTTTTTAAATGTAACTGTCATCAACATATTCTTGAAGTCACCAAAAGTTAATAATAAAGATAATACTAGATACTACTGAAATATATATCAACATCCATTACATTTATATTGGTCAACTACAATATTAAGAATTTTAGAAGTAACAGTTATGTTAAAATATAAATTAATAGTTTATTTAACAAGGGGACACAAACTTATATGGACTGGCCAATAAAATATAGTACAAATATGGTGAAAATCTGATAAGAAATTTGATGTTTCACAGATAAGTAATTCATACATACCTAAAATGATCTCACTAATATGATTAATAAGAAAATTTAAAAACTCATGTGCATCCTGTTGCATATAGTTGTCAAATTCCTCTGAAAAAAAAAGAAACAATCTAATCATATATTATTTTATTCATGCTGTAAATCAATTTTTATAACACTGGCAAAGTTAGATCACCTTCCACAAATGATTAGTTGCGTTTCAATCATTAGTGATCATTTATTTAATTAATTAATCTTGTAACTGAATCCATACCAAACTACTTGGAGTATTAGCATTGCAGTAGTTACCTTTTTCTTTTCGTAGCCTTGCTATAAATTTTTTTGGCGCTATAGAGCCTACTTTCTTTTTTTGTGTGGCAATACTGTGAAAAAGGTCGGCAAGACATGTGAGCAGCGTCTCCTTAGTCCGTTTGTTCTTGGCTTTGTACTCCAACACTCGTTCTCTGAATGGTTTGCAAAAATACAGAGCCTGAAGCACAGAGTTGCTATAACACGTGTTGCCAAACTATAACAGAAGCAAAAAAACAGAACCTATTAAATCTTGTTCAATGCATCAATGCAAATAATATATGTGTAGTATTACACATTTTCAATAAATGGCAGAAAATGTTCAAGTTCAAACAATTTGATTATTCTACATAACTGTCAAGTATCACATCAATTTATTGAATAATTTCTGCAATGTAACATAAGGTGACACCTTTAAATTGATTTTGAGAATGTTTGACAAATGACACAATTAGCTACAGTATTGTGTGTAGTCATTGAAAACATCAAAAATTGCAAATTTGCTTCAGAAGGCTGTACTAACAATGGCATAAGACAATCTTATCCACAAGCCTTAACAACATACAACACCTAACTGACCTCTAATTGTATGAAAGGCTCAAGTGTGTGTTCTGTTGTGGTTCATATATACCATTATAGATAGCTATCAATACTTTTTTGATTGTAATATTGTATTGACACCACACTGCCTATAACATACTCAAATCTAGTTTGCATTTTGAAGAATATGTGTTTCATCCAATGAGCCATGAATTGTAGTTGCAATATTACACCCTGTATGTACATGTAACTGCAAATAATGATAAATTACTCACATTAACTAATCCAAAATAATGCTCGTTGCATGGAAATTGTTCTGATCCAATGTCTCGTTCTAGTTGGGAGATGTTTGCACCCTAAAAATATAGAAAAAACTTATTTTTTGATAACCGCCTGGGTGCAGGCATTGACATATTTACAAACTATCACCGACTGTGCAATAAACCATATTCTACTAATAAAGGGAAAGGAGCTTAGCCCAATGAAGACTTACCATATTTCAGTTACTTATCCATTACTTTTGGGTGGATAATTTCTAAAATTGATACGATTAATAAATCCGATCTCCCCATTATTGCATTCTGACAGTTGACAGCTGTTTAACAACTCTCCAAAGTGCAGCGAGGCAAGACTGAAAATCAGCAGAAAGGAAACAAACATCACCTTTTTTTATATTGTAATATATGCTAATATCAATGATGTTTGTGAATACAGATAATTTTTAAATCAAATGTAGTTCAATCAAGACTGCCACCTAATCGAATATTTGAAATCAAAATAGTATCAGATATGTGCAAGCAAACAGTACTAGCAGTAGTCGTAGGTCGTAGTTACCATTCTTCCATCACCACTAGTCTGTGATAACCTCCCATTTGTCACATGTCATTTGTCAGACTATAGATGGAAACTTAATCGAATGACTACTTTCATATGTACTTTTAATGGTCCCCCCATTACAAATCATGGAGAATGCTAAGAACTTCATCAATCAAACACAACCAATGATAAATAAACAGAATAACATAATGTCCACTATAAAGTTTTCGATGAATATTTTTCGTTTGGAAGTGATTCTGTGATGGTATTCACCAAAGCTGTAGAAATGCCTGTAAACGTCAAAAAGCTGTCACTCACTGTTGTCAGCTGACTTCTCACAAATCTCGTGATAAGTTGTAGAAGAGTTGGGATTTTGCTTTGCTTTAGCCAGCAATAATTTTATTCCAGTACGTGTGGTGTTTGGGTGAAGTCGCAGCATAAATACAGTGAGTGTAAACTCAATTTATCATGTTATTATCATGCAGTTCATTAGATGTTCTAATATCTCAATTTTATTTATTAAAAAAATGTCTGTATTATAAACAGCGTTTATCGATCTTTGTGTGTGGCCTTGTTTGGAAAACTGGGTTATTCCAGAAATGTACAAATTTGATTTCTGAGAGGTACTAATAGTATCACTTTAGTTTTCCTGGGTTCATTGAGTTAATTAAAAAATTGCAGTCAATCCAAACCTCTGTAGGCGTAGTCTACATACGGCTCAATATCGATAGCAAGCGGCACGTGACATGGCAGCAATCTCGTGATAAATCTGATACAGGAATACGCCCGCAACTTAGAAATAGTGATCCGAAGCTTAGGAGTCTCACGTGATTAGTGGCAAATTTTGCAAAAGGTCCTTTTTTGAATAATAGAAATATGCTTGATCAAATTTTGGGTTGAATCTTTTAGTGCTGAATACTGCGTTTAGATCAAAAGATTTTTCGCATAATATTTGAAAGGGATTGTGGAAAACTGATCTTATTGTTGTAATTTTGGAATCATTTCGAGATATTTGAACTTGGTAGTCTGTGAAAGTAAAATAGTGAATTATTATTATTGTAGAGATGTAGAGGTTTAGCTGAGTGTGCTGAATTTTCAGTCTCACACTTTAGTTAGAGGGGCTAGTGATTTAAGCCTCTATGCATAAAAAAGCTCACCATAGACTTACATGCACAATTTTTCAACATAAAGTAGGACATAAAGTACAGGCCCTATGGGATAGCAGTAGGGGATGATTTCCCTTGGGGCATGTAGTTCTTAAGAAACCAATATATTCTGAGACTAACATTCAACAAAAGATGAGTGATTATTGAGGAGTCCCATCTCTCCCTCACATCTTTTTTGTGTACAAAAAAAAGCTGTGTGCAAGGCTCTTTTGTTTTTTTGTATTAGTTAATTTCGGGCTTATCTATTTCTTGATGTACACCTATTACTTGTATCATTTTTTTAGCTGTTATATCATAATGGATCTATTTTTTGCTATAAATCATATTATTGTTGCTAGTCAATTATTTGAAATTTTATAATAATTTTTTCAGCATTAGGTACAGAGAAACCATAAGCAGCCATGTCTAAATTACCAAAGTTAGGTGATGAGGAGAAAGAGGGACAATATGGATATGTCCATGCTGTATCTGGACCTGGTAAGTTTTGTTATATTCTTTAAGAGATAGATTTCTACTCCAACCCAATTATGATAATAACATATTTTGAATCTGTTTCTCTCTAGTTGTTACAGCTGAAAAAATGTCTGGATCAGCTATGTACGAATTAGTGCGTGTCGGCTACTATGAGTTGGTGGGAGAGATTATTCGTCTCGAGGGAGACTTTGCCACCATTCAGGTATATGAAGAAACATCTGGTGTCACTGTAGGTATGTATATCATAGACAATATTGCATATTAAAGTTTACATTCACAATGTAAATGAAAACATGTAGGAAGTGTTTAAAATATTAGTAGGAAAAGGCTTAGGACGGTTCACAGAGATTTTATGAATATTAACTAACAGTGGAATCAAACTCATATTGATGTAATATGATAGAGTAGAAACTATTGACTGGGTAATGTATATACCACCGATTGCTCTCTACAGTTAGATCGCCAGGCTATATTGATAAGTCGAAGCTAATGACAAGACATGTATATTTATAGTGTAGGTCTGACACATAGTGGAGAGCAATTATGCAATACAATGTCCCCATTTGGTATCCAAGAACAAACCAGAAGGCAACCTAGAGAATAACTCATATATTTTGAAAACATTGACTAGATGCGGGTTGTTTAACAATTTTCCATCCTTTATTTTAATTTCGGCACGCCACCTATCAATCATAACAATAACCACATGTTAAATTTTCTGTGTTTCTTATTTCTAGTTGGAAATATTCTACTTACCATGATCAATTAAAACTGTATCTATTTTTATGCTCATGCTTTTTTACCAAGGCTCTTATGAATGAGAACAAAAATAACAATTATTTCACTGTAAAGATCTCAGCATGAAAAGATGCCATATAAACTAATTTATTACTGTTTTTTGTATTCAATGAATTGTAGTGTTCATCTCTTATAATTGAATTGATGCTGCATAACGATGCTTCTATTTGAAAACCATTTTTTGGCATATTAATTTTGAGGTAAATATATAGGTCATACTTTTTAATTTCTTAGCTGATATCTAAATCAGTGTTCTAAAAAAGCTCCACAACAACTTAAAGATGGTAATTTAGAATTTTAATGGGCTATCTCAGAGCACCTAATCATTATTGTCGTGTGATACTATCTTATATATCCAATTTCAGCACTGGAAGTTGTAAAGGCAACAGTATGCTCTTCAACTCATTTCTATTGGATTTACTTAACCAAATCTTTTACTATATTACATTATTTTTATTGGAGCTGCATCTATTACCACCACAATATATAATTTCTTCTTGTTAGGTGACCCTGTCTTGCGTACTGGAAAACCTCTTTCTGTAGAACTGGGCCCTGGTATTATGGGTTCAATCTTTGATGGTATCCAACGTCCCTTGAAGGATATTTGTGATATGACAGAGAGCATATACATTCCTAAGGGTGTGAATGTACCATCTCTCTCCAGAACTGCAAAATGGGAATTCAATCCCATTAATATAAAGGTAATTATTTATATTTGTTGCTTGCAATTTGATTATGTTTTTGATATAAATATTTGCCCTCTTAAAATTTGGCAAAAGGTCTTCATTTATCCATGTACATGACAGTAACTTACAGCTTGGTTTTAGAATTCTTTGAACTTTCTGTCATTTAACAAACTAAGCTATCATCATCATTAAAAAAAATATATGTGAATATGTGGGTGCTTGTTATTCAGCTCTAGGTCTTGTGGATTGGGAAAATGAATATATATAGTCTCACTCATTACTTATATGTACTGTACTTGTGTACAACCAGACAGCATAGCTTATGAAAATGATGATACGGTGCTATTGCTGAGGGACAATGGAGATTCTAGTTCCAATCTTCCTCCTTATTATGTGCAAATTAAGCCTATGTATGTTTAACTCATATTCAATACTGTTTGAATGTAATCTTTTTATTTCTTCAAGTTATTTATTGTGTGGTAATTTTTTATCATGTAATGTTGTTCTACAAGCCTCACTCTCTTTTTCAGTTGGGATCCCACCTGACCGGAGGTGACATTTACGGTTTAGTTCATGAAAATACTCTAGTGAAGCACAAAATGCTGTTGCCACCAAGAGCAAAGGGAACAGTCACTTATGTTGCAGATCCAGGCAATTATACTGTTGATGTAAGTTCTAATTTACTGTTTGGGTAGTCACTTTCCGAAAAATAGACTGTATTTAATTCACGTATACCCTAATATCAACCGCGAGCCTGACTGGTTTTTCCAAAATTTACTTGTTCATAACGATATTGGAACATATTCAAATTCTGAGTGTATTTACAGGAAGTAGTATTAGAAACTGAATTCGATGGTGATCGCACAAAGTATACTATGTTGCAAGTATGGCCAGTCCGTCAACCGCGTCCAGTCAGCGAAAAATTACCTGCCAATCATCCACTACTCACAGGACAACGTGTATTAGATTCTCTTTTCCCGTAAGTATTCTCACGTATTTTTACTTAGTTCTCTGGAATTGAAATGTGGACCACTGATGCTTGCTGTACGTGCTTTACGTTCTTTCTCAGTGTACTCTTACACTTTGGTTCGTGATGTTTATGTATGTTAAGGGAGGCCATGTTAGTAGACTGTCCTTATTTTTATACTACCACAACACCGCAGAGAGCGGCAAAAATGCTTTCCCTTCTGTCTTGCTGCCTCACTCCTATACTCTCAGTGTTCATGTGTACATAAAGAATATTACTGAAAGTCGAAAAAAGTTTATGGAACGAGGAGTGCTCGAGTATCAACTGTCAAAAATATCCTGCGAGAATCCATTCAGGTATTCTTATTGCTGGGCTATGATTTGATTTATCCAACAAATTTGATTCACGAATAAATGATAATAAATTTGGTAGTCTTTTCTCACTCATATTTGTTAAATCTGGATATTTTCAGTCAAAATACGTATTTTTCAGATGTGTACAAGGTGGCACAACTGCTATTCCTGGTGCCTTTGGTTGTGGAAAGACTGTGATTTCCCAATCATTATCGAAGTATTCCAACTCTGACGTTATCATATACGTAGGTTGTGGAGAGAGAGGTAATTCACTTTATCTATTCAAGCAAACTCCTTCTAAGTTTTGAAAGATTTTATATCGGATTCTATTACCAACCATAAGAGGAACTGAACTGATAATTATCTAGAAAAGAATCAAATTAATTTGTCGCACGTAGGTATCGAACCTATATCTTCGGCATTCTAGGCGGATTCTGAAATCATTTTGGCTACGGCGATACATGATCAAAATTCGTCAAAGGAGCACTAGTAGTCAGCAACTTGTCAAGTTCACAAAAGTTGTAAAAATCTAATGAATCGATGCATATCCAAAGTATTAAGTTTAAAAAAACAGATTGGAACTGGTGAAGATATAAAAAAGTTGGAAAATATATGAATACACTACTGAGTATTAACAAGACATGAACGAAACAGAATTAGGAAACTTTGAATTCATGGTGAAAATGTAGTTAACTTCTAGCTGCTAAGTGACTGCTATAGAAATAGTATCTTAAAGGGTGTTTATTGAAAATATTTCTCTAATTAGTATTAATCTTCTCAGGTAACGAGATGTCTGAGGTACTGCGTGACTTCCCCGAATTGACAGTGGAAATTGAAGGGCATACAGAATCTATCATGAAGCGTACAGCGTTGGTGGCTAACACCTCCAACATGCCTGTAGCTGCCAGAGAAGCTTCAATATATACCGGTATCACCTTGTCCGAGTACTTCCGTGACATGGGTTACAACGTGTCCATGATGGCCGATTCGACTTCCCGTTGGGCAGAGGCCTTGAGAGAAATTTCAGGTAAGGTTGTGGAAATCTTGTCCCCTAGAAGCAACATACCTCCAAAAAAAGTTTTTACTGATACGTCCAAGTAAGGGGGTCTTCCACATCACTAATTATGGAGGACTGCAGGAGCCACTTGATGGTTGAGCTTCCTTATTGCCCATGGTCACTTCATACACTATGTTGCTACTGCGTACAATATTTTGATCTATATATCCCGTTTCAGGTCGTCTGGCTGAGATGCCTGCAGATTCTGGTTACCCAGCTTACTTGGGTGCCCGTTTGGCTTCCTTCTACGAGCGTGCTGGACGCGTCAAGTGTCTTGGAAACCCTGACAGAGAAGGATCTGTGTCCATCGTGGGTGCTGTGTCACCACCTGGTGGTGATTTCTCAGATCCCGTCACTTCCGCCACTCTCGGTGAGTATTCAAATTAATTAAGGAGAAAACTAAGTTCACTTTTGGGTATGTCATATTTCTTCTTGCGAGACACTTCAGATGCGATTAGAAACAAAACCTGATTGTTTAGTTGTTGGTAATTGTGATATATTTTCGGAAATCGCTAATAATATGCGAGTTATCATTTTAAGAGGTAGTGAAAAAGTATTTATACTGGCTGATATAACGGCTACCTATCTACCATGATGAACGGTAATTGTTTGTGGCTCGCTATATGTATATTGTATATTTCACATATTTGTTTCTTCTTTTGTCAGACTTTATTAATTATAAATATATATTCATAAAATTTGTAATTAAACTAATATATATATATATATATATATATATATATATATATATTACACGTATTTCCATAATAGAGCGAGATGATTTGAAATACTTGTACTATCCGTTAAATTATCCACTTTTTTTATAGGTATTGTGCAGGTATTCTGGGGTTTGGACAAGAAACTAGCACAACGTAAACATTTTCCTTCCATTAACTGGCTGATTTCCTATTCAAAATACACAAGAGCATTGGACGACTTCTACGATAAGAACTTCTCTGAATTTGTGGCGCTCAGGACGAAAGTCAGGGAAATTTTGCAGGTAAATGTAATAGATGTTGTTAAGAAGTGTTTCCATAAGAAATGAATATTATACGTTTTCGTTTTACTAATTTATGTTACTTTAATCTAAGGCCAGTACTAGTATAAACGAGATAAATAAGTTTATCGGCAAATTGCCTGTATAAGTAAGATAATTCATAAATGGTCAATTTATAAAAAATACTTGTTGTAGTTGATTGAGTTGAATATATTCAAAAGAAAATGAAATTAAAAATTTGTTTTCGTAACTAAGTTGATATGTTTTCTCTACAGGAAGAAGAAGACTTGTCCGAAATCGTACAACTGGTCGGCAAAGCGTCTCTAGCCGAAGCAGATAAAATCACTTTGGAAATCGCCAAACTACTCAAGGAAGACTTTCTCCAACAAAACTCTTACTCATCCTATGATAGATTCTGTCCATTCTATAAAACAGTGGGCATGCTGAAAAACATGATTGGTGTGTATAATTCGCATATACATAAATAATAAGTTTTTATTACATTTGTCATTTTGTATCTTTCAAAAAGGCGATCGAAGCAGCTGAAACGTTCGTAAAGTAATCATCATATGTGATTAGTGTAATAGTAATAATTGTATATTCCATGGCAGGTCTGTATGACATGGCTCGGCATGCAGTTGAAAGCACAGCACAGTCAGAAAACAAAATCACGTGGTCTGTAATCAAAGAATCCATGAGCAACATTTTGTATCAGCTGAGCAGTATGAAGTTCAAGGATCCCGTCAAGGATGGAGAGGCGAAAATCAAGGCCGATTTCGATCAGCTTTACGAGGACATCCAACAGGCCTTCAGGAATTTAGAGGATTAGATCAATTTCCATGTATGTCTACCCTAATTTCTTCCACTGTTAATAATAACATAGCATAGGAATTTGCCCAATACAATTTCAGATGCAAATTTTAATCCGATTATACTCTCATCCATGAAAGAAAATACAAACTGCTAATTAGAAAATGTGAGAAAAAACCTGGTGGTCGCAGAATTTGAACCTACATCCCCGGGCCTTTACCTTAACCATTAGACCACACTACCCCAGCAGTACATAAACTTAACGGAGATAATATGTAAGGTTAACTTCACCACACGATCCGAATTTCTAATCATAATCGGCTCGTATTTATGTCACGACATCCAGTAGCAAGTTTGAACGAATAAGAACTTTTTTATTTTATTTTTTTAAATGCATCCGGGTAATAATTCTGTTTTTTTTTTCACAGTTTTGCCAAGCTGGAATGATTTGAAGCATCCGATTGTTCATGCAAAGATAATGAAAAACTGTAAATTAGATGTATAGCTATCTGAGAGTCTAACTATAACATATGAGATAAGTTTTATTGTGACTTCTCCTGTATCATTCCATTTTTAATTTATATAATTTTTCCTCCCCTGGGATTTTATTGTAATTTTGGTGCATTAGTTTTTGTTCATTTCTCTCCAGTATTATTTCAAATTTACACACAACATATTGCCTTTTTTCTAGATTATTTTAGAAAAACTGTTGTTTTATTGTATTTTTTTGTTTAGCAATATACTCTATATGAAAAATGTACAGTTGATATAATTGTATTTTATTCCTGATAGTTTATTTAGACATTTTAAATATGTGTAGTGTACCAGTGTACGTACTGTTGTTCTATTTTGAACAGGAATAAATTGATATTGTTGTTTCAATCACGCATTTTTTTTTAACTTTCCAAGTGGTAACACAAAAGATTAGCCACAGAAAAAAACTCTATTCACCAAACAATGATTTTATTTGAATATACATAATCAAAACACCAACCACACAAATTGTATCTCTACTATAGGCTAAAAATATATTGAGCAAAAAATATTTGGGAAAATTGAGAATTTATTTGGAATGCATATTTTCAAAATCATCCAAGTATCTAATTAGCACATTCATATCAGAAACATCACAGTTCTACTTATTTTCATGAGATAATGATACAATCACATATATTGATGTTGTATAACAACAGTATAACTGATAAAATATAGCTATAAAAATATAAAATATAGTAAATTTAACAACTTTGGTACAAAAAACAGCTGCCTGAGATTTACACATACATTTAATAAAATATGTAATTGTGGAATGAAATTGGTATTTTATTTTATTTCTTATTGCTTATTTTCGCATTATTCCGTTATAACCATCACCCCATAAAGAATAATTTTCTATTAAATAATTTTCACTCCTAACAATATAATTATACTACCTGAACAGACGCATGTTTATGGCGTCTGTAAAAAAATATTTCACAACTCTTGACTTGATATAAATTCTATCCTTTGAACTGAAGCATGAAGAGGTGACTTATTCGGAGCTATTATATGGAAAGAATAAACATGATGAAATAAGTTGCCCACAAATTTGATTCTGACATCCTACAATTCTTTTTTTGGTGATGGAGTCGGTTTTGTTTCCTGTTTGGATGGGGGAGTATTTTGCTTTGCGGTGGGTGGAGTTTGTTTTTGAGTGGGAGGGGCCTGCTTTTGAGCTGGTGGAGCTTGCTTTTGAGTGGGAGGAGTTTGTTTTTCAGTGGAAGAGGTTTCTTTCTGTGTAGGACGGGCTTGCTTTTGAGCGGGCTGAGTTTGTTTTTGGGCTGGAGGGGCTTGTGTCTGAGTGGGTGGGGCTTGCTTTTGAGTGGGTGGAGTTTGTTTCTGGGTTGGAGGCACTTGTTTCTTGGCGGGTGGTGTCTGCTTTTGAGTAGGAGTGGCGGTAGTGGTTGGTTTAGGAGTAGTTGTTTGTTTTTCAGTTTTAGGTTTTGGGGTGGCTGTAGATTGTTGTACGGAGGGGGTAGGTTTTTGTGCAGTTACTTTGCTACCAAGATGCTGCCAACCAACTTTAGACAGCGGTATTCTAGCTATATAGTCGTTGAATGGCGAACCAAGATACAGAGTGTCCTTGTGACTGTGAGCTTCGCAGATATGTGAGATTTTCCCACTCAAATGGTGAAGACAGTCGATGATCTCTCCATTTTTCGAAATGTGCAGAATCGTGGTTCTAGTGACCGGAAATAGGGAAAAAGTGGATGTGAAGTGTCCGATCTGAGAAAAAGGAATAATCACGTCAAAAAAGTATATCAATCAGGAAAGCACATTCATAATCACTGATGTATAAGTATAATCATGATTTTACTACACAGTTTCATACTGTAAATTGAACCATTAGACAATGAATAATTAGAATACTGAAAGCAATATTGTTTGCTTCAACTTAACAAAGCAAGAATTCCACATACCCTCTGCATTTTCCATAATGGAACCAAACAACCAAATGATTTCAATGAGCCAAATATTTTCCATTTGAAAATTAACAGTCATTAACCAAGTATCAAATTTATTATATACTTACATAATGGACTGATTTTTGAGAGAATTCGTTGGGATAGTATTTGTCAACAGTCTTGAATCCAAGTTGCAACACTCCTAGGAACCTGGCTGCCAATTTCCTTATCATGGGATATGGGCCAATAACCTGAGCTGGCGATTTATGATCAGCATCTACACCCACAATCAACGGTACAAAGAAACCTCCTTTGCCGTCAGATTTTAAGTTGTCTGGCATACCAGGTAGCCCATCAATGAAAATGTCATGAACGCCTTTCTTGCTACCCTGAAATCGTATAAATGATTATATAGAGCTGATAATTAATAAAGAGCAACCAGATTCATCACATCATTTTGAAGTCACTCAAGGCATGGGGATGGTTGTAACGATAGTATGCAGGGTAAGATCCAAACTTAGAACTGAATTTCTGTAGCATAATGAAGCAGTGGAGGGCGGTCAACCTGGGCGTGGTAGTGGGCAACCTTCCAAAGAGACCGATATTTTTTCCAGCCGCCTGCGGCAAAGCAAGTAAGCAAGCCAATTTTCGAGAAAACCGCGAGGAAGACCTTCGAAATGATCATAGACGCCTATGGGATGCTGCCATGAGTCGCTCAACAGTGTTCGAGACAAGGATGCTATTCTTTGATCTTTTTGATCATACCCTGTATTATACCTTGAGATAGTAACGATGAATACGATTCCTTGCTGTTTCTGCTACAATCACGAATTCTTCATCATCCGAAAGCTGTACGCCATTAGCAAAGTGTAGTTTGTCAATCAGAACTTTGTTTTTCTTTGTCCTGGCATCATAGTGCAATAGTCTGAAATAAGATAAGAATAAGCTAGTTTATGGTCCAGCTAATCCTAATAACACCTTAAAATCAAAATAATTTTAACCCTGTAAGGAAAACCTTATTTTATTGAGAAATGGAAGTGTGTGCTTAACTCCAATTAAAAAATCAGCAACTGTAATTATCTAGTTACTGTTATTCAAAATTTGGTGTAAAATTTTGCTGTTTTAAGACAAAATTTTAATAAAAATCTAATTTTTCTGATATCAGACCAATTGCTATACTTTTTTGCTGGTGTACCCAACATATCAGTATTACCATTAAATAGTATCATTTAAATGAATGAAAAATATATTGATATCCACTTAACAAACATCTGATACATTTTATCTTAATGTCAATGGTATGTAAATTTATGTAACTGCACCAAAACAATCAAGATTAAATGTCTATATTTGTTTTAATACAAAACAGGCTTATCGCCATGTTAAAATTGATTGTCTGAAAAACAGTTGATTAAAATAATTATATGGAAATTTTGCCTTGAGATTCATGAAGCATGAGTATTAAGGTCAACTCAAATGTGTGAATTCAGTTACAACAATAAATGGTAAAAAAAATTTAATTCGTTTCATTAACCATGACTCACAAGCTTGATTCTACTTTTTGACAGTATACAAAATTTGTTTGCTTTTTGCGAATTACTACGCTGCCCAGCCAAACATACTGTTTTTTACATCAGCCTATAATTTTGTACAATATTCTTAATATTGTGGTAAGATTTTGTGATGATTGAATTGAATTTGAATCAAATTTTCTGTCTACTGTGTGGCTAAGTTCACACACCTACTTGAGAGCAGTGAACATTCAAGGTAATTTAATGGTTGCAAAATGGTGTTTTATCTGAACTACTGCAAACTAAAGCATTCATAATAACAATCCTCAAATACCAGTGCACACATTAGTTTCGCAATTACATGGTTTTATTTGTTACTATAGGAGATAAAAATAATCACTTTATTTATTAAAAAATGTATATTGCTATTTCAATTATGTTTGGATAATTATGTGTATGTTCAGATATTTCTAATAAAAACTTTGTGTATGGTGTTAAGTAGGGTGTCTCAAATTAGATTTTTGGTTGAGAAGTATGATGTGCAGAGCATCCAAGACCAACCAAAAGTGATTGGTAATTGGCTTTTAGTGATAATCACTAATGTGGAAGTTTTTCCTCTTCTGAAAAATATGGGGAAGATTGAGCATCTTCAAAGTCAGTACAATCAAGTTCATGTTATTGATTGTCAAAGATAAGTACAGAGCATTGAGAGGGTCATGTATAATAATAATTCTGTGAACACAAAAAAATCTGAGTTCCAGCATACCTCCCTAATTTGCCTCACTCAAAATTTTCAAAAATGTCTAAAATCAAAGTTTGAATATTTTAAATTAATTGATATTTTCATGATTAATTCCTTGAAAATTTTAGATCAGCACTTTTTGAAATATAGGGGGGGCCAGGATTTGGTGGACATAAAAATACAATGATGAAAAGTTTCATAAAATAGAAATGTCAGAATTGAGGAGAGTTTTGAAAATAATAGAAAACAAAGACATAGAGAAATACTGCACTAGATTAAGAAAGAACTTTTATTTAGCCAGACTAAGTACTAGTTATTTTTAGAACAACCATTTTCACAAGGGATTAGAGTAATACAATGAAATGCCTGAATTCCATTAAAAACTGCGATAATCTTTTGAGATTTAAAAAAGCTTGTACTGGCTAAATTAAGCAGACTATTATAACTGTAAAAATATAAGCATGTATCATTTATCATAAAATGCTGTCACACTAGTTTTTCATTAATCTAAAATGTAAATAATTACTAGCCAAGAGCTAAATAAAGTGATTATAAATGTTTTATGATTTTCAATTAATAAAACAAAAACATATCATTTGAAATTTTTTGAAACCTCCTATATTAACCATACTATTGGTGTAGAAAGTAAAATAACATCAGTAGATTGAATGATGAGGTATAACAGCAAATTTGATCATTAATTAAATAATCAATTAATTATTTTAAATAATCTTATGAAATATTTGGAGATTGTGATTACCTTCCTGATGGATCAGCTAAAAGGTCCAGAACACCATCTTCTAATGTAAATTCTGTAGATGAAGCTGACCAGTATATGTCACCATTACTGGCTAAAGCAACACTATTAAACACTTTAGTTTTTTTGCCTTCAATTTCCTGATCAGGAGAGACTAGAAGTTCTTTGTTTCCTGAAAAGCAATCATAAACTTGAAATGAAAATTGTAGGCAAAATAAATATGTCTGAAGTTTAATTTTGGACTCCCATAGTCTATATAACTTATGGTTTCACAGATGATTTGATCAATGTACTATTTGAAAATTCTAAGTAAATCTCAAAAGTATGTGTTCAATATCAAAATACAATAAATATATTTAGTTGTCTGAAATAACTTTTCAATTCGGTATTTATATAAAGATCATTGATTTTGAAAAACTATCAATGTTTGCTCTAATAATTGTTTAATTTCTACTGTTGAATTTCAACTAAATAAATAAATTGTAAACAGTAGCCAGAAAGTTATTACTGTCTGATATATTTCAGTAAGCTGTATCATTAATATGTATTAATATATTCAAGGTTGATACCATAAGTATAGATAATTGTGATATAAATATAAATGCTTTATATTGTTGTTATTGTAAAGGATCAAATAACATACCTGTTTTTACATTTACTCTAAATAAACCATAATATGCATCAGCTACAATCAACATTCCATTTTTATCAAACTGCATACCAAGAGGTCTACCACAAATTCTTTCTTCATGTGCACCTTTGCAAGGTTTACCTAATTTAACCACTGGGGTGATATGTTCTCCAGTGAGTTTCACTACATCTCCACTCAATAATGAAGCATACAGTTCCCCATTGTATTCAGCAAAACTTTCTGGGCCCATAAGATCACCCTTGTGCCAAATTTCAACATCTGACAGTCGTTCTTTTAACGCTAATTTACCCTCCAATTTTCTAGTTGGTGTTACACTAAAATATCCTTTGAATAACCAGTGTACGAGAAAAATTTAAGGTTCTACTTACCTGAAAGGCTCTTCAATCCTGGTGTAAGGTGGTAGATTTGGCAAAAATAGTAATAACAAAGCTACAACAGCTATTTCTACGAATCTTCTAGCAAAAAAACGAAATATTCCTTTGGCGCCCATGATTTCTATTTATAGAGGAAGTAATAATTTTATGATAATATAAAAACTGTTAACATATAACTGTAGTTTATATCGAATACTCCACTAGCGAATCTGAATTTGGAGTGTGAAGCAAAAATGCCGCATCATCAGCCCATCACACACACTAGCTGTGCACACTAGCGTCATCGACTCATCGTCATCCGTCATCCACATCCTATCTCTGGACACAAAACGACAAGCCGATTAAAACGGATAATTTGACATGAAACAAATGCCATTATGACAGGTGTCAATGGTGTCATATATATATTGCGGGGGTGTTGTCGGATTCACGATTTTTGACGAATTCTTCAGATTCTATAAGTTTTCAAAGCTGTACTTCGCGCGTGCAGCTACCGTTGCTCAATGCTCATCCCCACGTTTACGCCCTCCACCCTTCACCCTCAAAGCCACCAGATTTATAATCCTTATAATTCTTACGGCCGAAGGAGTAGGAATCCTTGAGGAACAACTATAAATTCGGATAAACTGATAAACATACCTGGAAAGTAACCTAAAAATTATTTTTTTCAATACTGACTAATTTGCAGCGTTATGTTTAAAACGCAAGGTTTTCTTCGATATTTATAAAATGCACGGTCAGATTTGAAAACGCATGCTAACGTGCACTTTAGGAATGGGCAAAACTGCTTATTCGAAAAAGCAGTTGAAGCAGCTGCTTCCTTTTGCAAATAACAGCTTCTAAAAAGCAGCTTCTTAGTAGCAGTTTTAGTGTACGCAGTTTTTACATATATGGTGTAGACTGTATTGAGTATTTTTTCTCTTAAATATAATTTTCAACAATTTCATGTATAAAAAGGTGAAAAATTATTTGCATGAATGACTATTCATGGTTTTTAGTTGTTTTCTTGAGAAAAACTTTCCATCACGTATATATTATCTCCTAATTACTCTATAAATTACTTATTTTAAGTGTTGTTTAATTTCTTTATATTCAAATACATCAATAGGCAATACTATAGAGCTCATCCAATAAAATTATTTATATTAGCAGCAGCTCATACGTAGAAAAATTATTTCCAGGTACCTCACCCAATTTAAAACACACACATATACATCTTCTCATTTATCTACTGAGCCTACTTGATAATATGATATGATATAATATAGCAAATATAATCAATTGATAATTGGTTACTTATTCATATTGCTAACGCAGACAACCTAAACTAAATCAAATAAGTATGCGCTACACTGTTATTTTATTTCCATGCAGCACGGCACTACGGCTTCTGCTTCATAAAAGCAGCGAAGCAGTCGCAGCGCCGAACATATCAGAATGTTATTGTCCAGCAGTTACGCTAACGCGCAGTCGTAGCGTCGCAGAATATTCGGAACGGTTCGGTATAAAAAGATACTGCTTTCCGTAAGCAGCTTTACAGACATTTAAGAAGCAGCTTCAGGCTGCTTCATTTAAAAGCAGTTATAAATAAGCAGCTTACGAAATAGCAACCCATACTCAATACAGGGGTGCACCCTGCACCATATATGTATGTGAAAACTGCGTACACTAAAACTGCTACTAAGAAGCTGCTTTTTAAATGCTGTTATTTGCAAAAGGAAGCAGCTGCTTCAACTGCTTTTTCGAATAAGCAGTTTTGCCCATTCTTACCGAGTTATAGCTCTTTGGAACTGTTCACGGCCGCTTCACTCTGGTGTGGAGTCGGCCATGAACTGTTCGCAGCTCTATTTCTCTAGTTTTCATCACAAAACATAAACACTCCTACGAACTACATATTGTCAAGTTATTTGACATCAATCACGTGATAGATCAATAGCAAAGGTGCATTCAAATTTGAATGATAACTCTAAACATCATATAAAGTTTAAGCTTTAATATTCAGTGAAATCTCTGATATGGATGATGAGAAAACGCAATTAGAAGAACAATTTCTTTTACGACTTCCTAAGGTTTGTGCTAGTGATTTTATCAAGGAAAAATCTATTAACATTTCTTTTTAGGAAGACGCCAGAGAAATTAGAAATATGATCAACTACAAACCTGAAAAAATTTCTAAGTATTTAAAGATTGATCTCAATACCTCTGACAATTCTGTGACCGTGAGTTGGTGCAACAAAAGATTATATGGGGCATTGAAAAAACTTCCTACTATTGTGGAATCATATAAAACCAATATTAGCAATAATCGGTCAAATCTTTTTAAAACCGCTGATATTTGTTACATGGCTGTCTGCAGTAAAGACGTTGATGAAATACCTACAGGTGATTTTTTCACATTGATTAGGTATATAATTATAAAAACATTATGTTCATCATAACAATGCAAACGTCCGAAATGAAAAAGAAACAAAATGTGTACTCTAGGAAAACATGGCATGCTATAATGATTATTTTTCAAACATTTTTTTTTCGGTCGTTTTACTACAACTTATGTGAATATGAAACTGGTTTTAATGCCGGAAAAAGCTTACCTTTATGACAAGTTAAGACATATTGTCAAATTGTCCATTCATAACAAAGTTTACAAAATACATAGAAGTTCTATCACTTCCGTTCAACGCTATGATATTGAAACTTTCAATCACGCCGCTTTGACCACTAGTTTTACGAAAAGCAAAAGCCGACTCGCGATGCAAAGCCTGGGAGCTTTCCCTCGTTAGCCTCGCAGGGACGGAGAGAAAGACAAAGGAAAAAACCGCAGTTCGCCCGGCTAGTACAAAAACTTGTATTAATTTGGTAAACTTGGGATTAGAATGGATATATTCTTTCACTTTGAATTCAACCGTGAGAGTATAGTCTTCACAATAAGGATCAACATTTTACTATATACACTAGTAAAATAGAAAGTATCCTGAAAGTTTAAAGACCTGACTTTTAGTTGATTGATGGGGCAAAAATTATCAAATACTTGTCCACTATACATGTCTTCAGACAAATAAAAAATAAGTCCACTATCAAAGTTGCCTATATAACAACTATGGAAGGTTATAATAAAATATTAGCTAGGCAGGGTAAACAAAATGCAAGATTCAATAAATTTAGTTTTTATTTCTGTCAGGAACTACATGAGTAATAACATATTAAAGGTGAATTCGAACGATTCTTAATGCCCTAAATGGAGCAAGATGCGTCACATATCTACTTTTTTTTCAAGCAACTTAGTGTAATGCTGTGATCTAACTATTACAATTTAATTTCATTACTGCATAGCTTTCCATCGTAATTGAAGTTTACAAATGTTTCATTTCTTGTGTTAATTCAGCAGGTACCTATAAAATACAAAGAAAAAAGAATTGCGGTAAAATTAGTGTCATTGGACGTCAAACTCAGAACACTGTTCTCTAGTGTTTAATATATTTCTAGACAAAGTCGAGACAATTCATGGTGTGTGTCCTCCTCTGAAGAACGTTAAGAAAAAAAGGTTCAGGAAAACATTATTTAATAAAGAACTTGCCTTGGAAGCAGAATGGATTTCAAAAGAGTTGTATTACCTTCTCAATACTGATTTGGAAGCGGTAATCAAAGTTTCATCACCTAAACCCTGCTATTTTTCAGCATCTCATTTATCACTTATTTGTAGATTTCGTCCAAGTTTGAGATTATCTATGAGGATCCTACAAAAGTTATGAAGCAGTATGGTAATGAAAATATTAATAAATGTCTTGCTTAAGGCGGAATAATACTTAGTTAAAATATCAAAAACAGCGATGAAATTCCTGCTATGTAAATATTATTAATGCTGCCCGTTTTTCATATTTCTTCCATCATAGAAAAAGGATCCCTAAACAATTATCGAAAGAGTTGGCTGAATGCACATTATCATTGTATGACATCATTAAGTTGTTTTTATTAGCAACGAGCAGTGGCGGATCTAGGATAAGTTTGTAGGTGTATAAGGATTTTTCTGTATGTTAATGAGCACCTACAAGGTAATCTATGTTTCACGTGGGTTTTACCATGCAAAAGAGGGTCAATTTGTATTTGCGAACTTTGAAGAGGAGAAAAGTAATACTCTTTTTTCGCATATATATTGCATCTGAAAATGTCTTGAAATCTGCAGCATGGAGATCTTAGCTGTTTTTTGAGTAAAAATGTGTTTTCTCTTCGATATTCGATGCTCTCTTGATATTTCTTCTACTGTGAAGGGAATATAGGTCCCATAGATATTCAAGATTTATAACATGTACATATATTTTAATTATATAATAATGATGCATATGACCATTATAAAAATTACCAGTATTTGGAACCTTTCTCAAACGTAGGTGAAAAAGTACCGCACGTCCGCGGAGCTTTGCCCGAACTGATCCTGCAATTTGGAAATTTACATCAGCACACAACACTTCTCAGGAATCGTTTCCTTTTGATCTTTTGTCTACTTATTATATATATTTCTTAAGCTCACATAATTAACCATTTTAGGCTTATGTATTAATTAATAACGTTATGATGACAACTTTTTGTCCCAAAGCTCTTTAAAGGATGCTCACTTAAACTTGAAACAAGTACTGCATTATATTACAAATGCAAAATGGTTTTCTCCCAGTGAACGGAATTGATGTAAATAACTTGTTATCCTTTACAGAGAAATCCCTTTTTGGGCAGCTTTCTAGTGACACGGATGAGGTAAATAACAAAATTGTTTGAAGTGTTGTATTTTTTAAAATAGATTTGTTTTCAGCAAAGTGAGGGAGGATCAAACTGAAACAAAAAAACAGCAGACTTTTTCTTGTTGATTGACTTTAGATCTATTTTGTATTTATATAAAATAAATATACTGTTCTGACGCTTATCCTGTGGTTCTTATTGATGAAGATTGGTTGAGGATAGTGTTTTCCTGGAGGCAGTCACGTCGATGTCATTAGTTTCGATTTTTTTTTCACTTTCATAAAGGCTGTCGAGGACGTTAGTGAAGTAATTTCATCAAGCATATGTGGCGTTTAATTGGTTGTACTTTTTCAACTTAGGATGGGACCGAAAACTGATTTGCGTTAAACTATTGATTAAGGTATATGTTACTCTACTACCATCTAAACAAGATGAACGTGTTCCAAAGAATTTTGATATTATTTAAGGCCGTTTGAGAGTAGATTCCTTTGGAAATTAGCAATGTTACAAAAATCTTTTCATACCTAGTTCCTCTAAGGTTACATCATTTCATAATTTTAGCTCCTTGAATGTTTTTGGATCAGGAGTGATACATTTTTCTAATTCACTGGTAAATCACAGGCTTTAATAACCATACTAAGCCAATTCATATAGAACATAGCTCGCGATTCAATTTTCTATTTTTAATTTTAGATGAGAAAAATACATTTTTTAAACGTGGCTCTTGAGACATCCCCAAACATGAACCTTTACCGGTCGTTTAACAGTACGTTGAATGAAACGAACACCAGGCCCAGACCAAGCTCGTTTGATAGGAACCCATGCCTAAAAAGATGCTTCATCAGAGAAGACTACATTAGAAAAGTCACGGTCAATATTGTCGACAGCCCAGGCCTTGCGTTTTTGCATCTGCTCTTCCGAAAGCAACGGTTTCAGCTTTGAACTACGGTACTGTATATCTGCCTCAGCTAAACGTTCTCTTATCGTATTGATGCTTACATTTATACCCTTTTTCATAAGTTTTTCTCTTCCAACGCTGAACGCTGAAGTAGGAAAATCTTGAAAAAGTTTGACAATGGCTTTGTCTTCCTTTTGCGTCGTTGCTCGATTTGTTCCACTTCCCGGCAGGTCATCGACTGTTTTTGTAGCTTCATATCGTTTCACCCACTTTTTTACATTTTTTTTGAATTTTTCAATACTTTAGCAGCTGCTGCAAAGGACATTTTAGGTCCATAACGGAGTGCACACAAAAAACCGCTTCAAAACGTTTAGCGTATTTTGTACTCATTCCGAGAGACGTCTGCTCTTTACGACTAAACAACATACATGGAAATAAGACAAATAGTCCGCCGACGTCCTTCAAACGTACTTTCATGTCCACACAAGTTTGTTTTAATTCGGTTTAATACACACATAGAAAGCCCGTATTTTTTTCTGTTGAAACGGGTGTAGTCGTTTTGAGTTAAAATTATATGTTTGTTGAGGAGTGCCTTTCTCATTCTGTTCAGATGACAAACACATCTCTATAATAGTTAGTAGAACGTAGCAAAGAGGCATGTGGCATCCCAAAAAAAAATTAAGACTAGGTGACTTTACGCGTCTCGCATCTTTTGTTCGAGGGAACGTGTGTTTCAAAGCCTACGGAGGACTTCCTTTGATGCTCAAAAAGCTGTTTTTATCCTTGTGAATTTAGTGAACATCATCATTTTTGTTATTTATTCGAAACTGGTCACCGTTATAGCTTGTCAAGGAATATAAATAGAGAACCTATAGAAGTATTAAGGAAATATTAAAATAGATATGGCTTTCAGCAAAGGCAAAAACTCATTCAAAGAAGATATAGCGATTTGCTATATAGCTAGAATTTTTGAATAAATGAAACAATATCATAACAAGTTGAGTCATTTATTTATCACATGGTAAACCTATTTATAGTAAAAATACAATTATATATAGTGGAATATGTATACTATCAAACAAAAAGGAATGAAGACGTGATAAATGGAGATACACTCAGAGCAAAATGAGATAATATAAATCCTTCATGAAATCAATTTGTTTTCGGCTGATATATAAGATCTATAAAATATTACACCACATTAAATATTGATGTCACTTATTTTTTGAGAGTATTTTTTGTTCTGAGTGTGGGGATAACTGCCTTTGGGTGATTTAAATTAAGTATACATACATATGTGAATGCTGTTGATCTGGTATATCATGGTTATCAATATTGATTCGATTTCTTAATAGAGAACAAAAGTTGACAAATGCTCTCAAACAAGAACCAATGCTAGTGATATTGATTGTTGTAGATCAACAGTCTCTATAGAATATTAGCGACCTCATGCAACACCCACTGCAATCAGCATATTCAAGCTACTCACTAAAATCGCACTTTTTGTTGGCAAGTTAGCAAATTTTTTTCTGATGCTTCAAGTGAAATATTCAATTCATTACAAAGTGGGTTGAACACGATTTTCGAAGTTGAACCAATCAAATTTTGAATAGTGTGTGGTACATCCAGAGAGGATGACAATTACATATATAAGATTTATCTTGTGTTGAGGTTTACTTTTGAGGAAACAGTTTTTTCTACTTATTTGGCTTGCAATCTAAAACACCTACGCTTAATGTACAGGGTTATGTCATTGTCTTTTGTTTGAGCTTGTTCTTGTTCACACCTCAATGATTATATAAATTGTGTGCTCAAGATACATCAAAATAATTTCTTTATACAGAAGTCCAAGATTAATTGAATGAATATGTAAACTAACATTTGAAAATTTTATGCTGAATATTTTTCAGAATTGACCTATATTTTTGATGTTTGAGTGTTAATGTCTCTGAATTTTTCTTTTAATCACCTTTTACTTGTAATTTGATTAATATGTATTTTATCATGTAGATTGTAGATTCTGTTAATTTTGTTATTAAGATGAAATTATGTATAAATTGCACAATTTTATCTCAATATGTCTTTTGTTTATATTGTACATGATACTTACAGCAATCAACTGAGTGTTCATTCGATATTTGATCACAGCTATATAGTGTTTAATGTGTTTATTGCCAATACATTAAATTAAATTACTCAGATATATGTAAGAGATTGATTTATATAAAAAGAGTATAACACATGTCTCTGATGATTCAACTGAACAGTCTACTGACAGTGAATTCTTATATTTTTTCCAATTATTTAAATGTTAGTTAATTCTATTTGAGCGTATGATGCAAAATTTTGATAATGATTGAATGTTTAAACCTGAGCAGATTAATCATTATTTTCTCAATGAAAAAATAAATAATAAACTATGAGATTGATGTATGACTGTGGTGCTGGTGTTGAATAAAATTTAACTGGTCAATTTGAAAATGTTCATAGAATGCAGAAAATAATTACAATAAAACTTTTTTCCCCAACCCAATTATGTGCTGACACAAAATTATTTATTATTTGTAAACTACAAAATAACCTTTCCTCTTGATCAATAGATCCCATATAAATAATATTCAATTTTCAACTCATTTTCACATAAATGAGGATAGAGGTAAATTGTCTGATTATAGTCATATTTTAATTAAAATTGCAATCATTTGGCCTTAACCTGAACAAATTAATTTATGATTTTCAGGAACTCTGAGTTCAGCAAGATATAATATAGAACTTCAATATTATTTAACCTTCAGGGATTTATCAAACACAAAAATCAATTTTCATTCTACATACTGACCATACACTATTATTTAGTATATCCATCTATTTCTATTTTAGTATCAAACTGCATATGACTGTCTATGATCTGGAACAGCTCAGCAGGTTGTGGTATCCTACCAGTTTCTAATTTTGACCATACTGGAACATCATTCAAAGTGATCTCAAAAGCTCCAGATTGGATTAACTGACCTTCAATGATGTTGCAGAGGAAGAAAAGCATCATACAAGCATATAGTTTGTTTTCTGTACACCATATCCACCATGAGGGCCTGGGTTGATTCATGTATTCAAATATGTTCACTCCTAAGAGAATGCAGAGAATTGCAATAGTTTTTAGCGCTCCCTGGAAAACAAAATCAATAGTTTAGCAAACAATGGACATTAAATCAGGCCATAATCTGTTAATATTTTCAAACAAAATTGATTTCATGGAGAATTATGGGATATTAGTGGAATATTGGTTGATTAAATATAGGTAGTATAATATCTCAAAACAATTTTTGAGGTAGTCTAGTTGCAAAGCAGGAAATTATACGAGATAAATAACAATGAATGAAAATTTCAGCTAAATTTTCTAGAACATGACAATCTCATATTAACTCTAGGCACTCTGGACCCATGACAATTATGACTTATATGTGGCCTAATTTTGGTTGTGGGGAATTGTTAAACATATATAGGACACAAGTAAATTGTAAATACTTTGGGAATTACAAAGGTTCAATACAGCCTAAGTGCTGTGATTTGAGCAGATTCATGTCTCAACCTGTGACAAAAAGAACTTCAGACTGTCATATAATATACAAGTAAAAGTAATATTTCTCATGTAACAATTATAAATCATCATGTTATTAATGTCTCCATTTAAAATATATACCACATCAGCAACAATATAAAAAAGTTTATAGCTCCAGTTTTAACATCTATATTCATTGATAAATCGTTATACTTACTATAGCCCTTGCAATGAACATATTCAAGCCTGGCGGATCATAGTTAGCTCCATCAATCAGAATATACGGATATTTCTGATTAATTATCGTGACATACTGATCAAACATCTTTTTATATCCACAAGAATAACTACGAAAAACGAAAATTAATACTGAGTAATTCAATTATAGACAAATACTTACCAGTATAGAATTTTTAAGGTTGGAGCTCCGACGTTTTGACTCAGCTTTGGGAAAGGGACATCGTCATTCTGTGAATTAGTGCCTACAAAGAATAGGCACACACAAAATAATATTAAAGAGAAAGATATAAGATGTGTTTTGTACATTCTTTCAAATTTAAACTACAATAATTTAAATTCGACTATCACTGTTTACTTTTCTTATATGGTTTTTTCTTTCTGAATGATTGAACATAAAACATATACACTGAGATTGGATCATTGGATGTTCGAACGTTCGAACTTCGTGCTGTGTTGACTTGGCTGCTTCGTGACAGTGCCGTGACATCTGTCGTTTTTTGATAGTGTTGAGTGTTTTGTTCTCAGTAATCACGTATTTTTATCGGTGCAGATTTCGATATATTAACCAGTCTCATGATGTATCTACCGTGAACCATCGTTTAAAAATTTTCTAGGATGTAGATTGTAGATACTCTTACTTGGTGAAACTCTTCCATCATGTAGATGAAAAGTTGTGTAGTTATCACACAGTTTCACAAATAACACTTTTTCTTTTAGTGACGCGTTTAGAATTTTTAATAATTTAATAAAAATAAGTAAAACTTTGTAAAACATGATTTTACCAAGAAAAAGATAATAAGCAAACAACTGTGTTAACCAAAATGAAGATTTTTGAAATCTGTATGTAACGAATACAGATTTACGATAATGATACAATAATTATTATAATACAATAAAAAAGAACATAAAAGTTATTCCAAATAACAATGATAGCTGTATGTATATCGTACAGACTATTAAATAAGTAATTAGAACAATAACAATAACTAAACAATTTTTTTCAAAAACAAAATAAAACATAATTCTATCACATCATGGTAACAAAGTTGTCCTTATCAAGTACATTGTTACAGCCAGTTATAGATGCTCCATCCATGGTGACGTTTATGGAAAAAAGCAGTAAATATTCTTAAAAATGAGGATTTACATACCCTTAATTTTTTTCATTTTCCTTGAATGGTCATCAGAGGTTACCTTATATATCGTGCTGTACGTACTATACGCTACATATATAAAATTATACATTCATTTATATTCTGATAAATTTTCTTTCAGAAATAATGTGAATTTCGTGTATATCTGCAGTAAAATGCGAAATATGGGATATTTTGGAAACTTCCTAAAAAGGTTGGAAATGTGGGAAAATGAAATTTCGGTATTTGCTCTCTATCAACATCTATGTTTCTTTTCCGATGTATCGATTCATCGTGGCCATCCCTAACACTGATATAAAAGTGGTATACATTATGGTATTATTCTGTGATTTCTGTGGCATATTACCTTATATATTCTGTGGCGGCATACATAACCTATCATCCTGTGCTAACATCTGTCAGCACGTCAGGCCACCTCATCTTATTTTACCCTGTTAAGTATTTCTCAAAATCTGTATGAACTGAGTGATAGAAATTAACTAAAATAATGGAATATTTCTATAAACACTTTTTATTAATCTTGAGCACTGTTGCGGCGGTAAATTGTATAATGTGGAATTTAGAGCCTAATACACAGAAATGCCTGAGAGAAGAGTTACAACAGAATGTACCAGTTATTGGAGAATTTGAGGTATCCGAGGCTCCAAGACAATCTGTAGATTATGTGGTAAGTTTCGCATCTTAAAAACTAATTTATATCTATATAAAACAATATGTTATAGGTAACAGATTCTAAGGGCCATATTCTTGCTAAGAGACAGGACATATCCAAAGGAAAATTCTCTTTTAACACTGAAAGTTACGATACATATGAAATATGTTTCGTATCTCGTGTCCCGCCACGTAAGATATCTGAACCTTATATACACATTTATGTATAAAGAAACTATGCGAATTTGAGTCATCTGTAAACATATGATATTTGCTCACAAAGATTTCTGAAACCTTGATTATATCTCAGAGATAGGATATTGTTCTAAGTTAGATCTATATCTACATGTGCCATGCACCATCATTGTTGCTGAAATCATGTGTGTTGAATAGTAGTTTACAGTTCCCTAATGGTTTTTACTCAATTGAGAAATATATGATTTTATCACCTTTAGCTTTGTAGTTGTATTTCTGGGGTAAAGGTATATTTTCTCACTTTGGATTTGACAGAAAACACTAATGTCATTATGTATTTGAAAGAATTTATAATGGTATTGGAAGTTTATTTTATTTCATAATAACACCTAACATAATATTAACACCCATTTTATGCAATATCTCTATCCTAAGATATTTTGATTTCATTCAGTTTTCATTTTTTAATGTATACTAGATTCTTTGTATATCTTGCAATAATGTCTAATAAAGTTAGATATTAATAAGCAAATGGTAATATATCTGTTGCATTCATAACATAGAATCAAATGTACATAGTCAATTGAAAGTTTAATGCCAGAAGCATATAGATATTACAAAGTAGGAAAACATGATAAATCTTTGCCACTAGCGATCAATGGCTCCATAATGGGTACATGATAGAAAGGCTTCAGCTTTATTCATAACTTACTAAACAATAAAATATTGCATTGTAGATGTAGATCAACAAGTTTTATTTTTTATCTCCTAACATTTTTAGATAGGTAGACCCAGGCACATATTTAGAGAGAGGTGGGGGAGGGTTCTGTACCCTCCCCCCTTTGAACCAATTCATAATCATATAATGTTGCTTACTTCAGAGGCACTATTATTCACCATGTGTTGACCAGCTGATATAGTTAATTTGCAACACTGCTTTGGGACTCCAATGACAGTATTGTGAACATTTCAAGCATCACCTGATGAAGCTACTGAGCCACAAGCCTCATCCATAATTTTTGATGAAGAATATTCAATATCTGCTCTCCAAGGTGAATACTATAACTAAACAAACAGTGAAGTGATATATATATATATATATATATATATATATATATATATATATATATATATACTCAGTTCTAGACCTACCTGAAACTAAATCCTGGAATATGTGCCTGAGTAGACCCTAAAATGTTGGAGGAAAAAGTCTAGCATTATAGCTATAGAATTGAGCTACTAATCACTAATACACATCATTTTCAGATGAAAAGGGAATAACACAAGAGGTGAAGCTAGTTACCAAACATGGTGTTGAAACAAAGAATTATGATGCTGTAAGTCTTTTAATAGTAAAGCAACTTTAATGAATAATTATACCTTGAGAGAAAGATATCTTGTAAATACAAACTCATAATAAGGAATGCAGAGAAAATCTGGTACTATCAGGATTTGAACTCACATCTCTGGCTTCCCAGCTCACTTTGTTCTTCTGATTGAGTTTCTATTTATGCATCATGTTATATTAGATATTCCTCAAGTTCTCAAACATTTTTGGACATTTTCTGCTTTTGAACATATATATTATTTATTTGCTATGAAAATGATGTATACATAATTCATATATCATATACTTTTATTGTCTTACTTATTACTTACTTATTCTTTTACTTTTCAATATATATGATGTTAGATATGGGGGACCTCATCACAAATTAGCATGTGGCAGGGGATGTAGAAAAGGGAACCAGAAACCTCACATGATCTGTGGATGAATTTTCATATGTTTTTGGAATAGTTAGACATTTTTTTAGTGTTTGGTTATTCTTATTATGTATTATGATGATTTTTCATAACATGCTTATCATAGATTTCAAAACAGTGAATTTCATTTTTATATCATTGTTTGAAGCACATTTTTGTATCATTCATTGTATCAACATTTTTGTATGTTGAGTTCCCAATTTCTTTTGAGCATAATAACATTTATTCAACAGATTCTTTCCTTTTGATTACTTACACATAAATCTATCTATCTCTACCTACCTAAATTCTT
The DNA here is from genome assembly GCA_949316355.1 of Bruchidius siliquastri. Taxonomy (NCBI): domain Eukaryota; kingdom Metazoa; phylum Arthropoda; class Insecta; order Coleoptera; family Chrysomelidae; genus Bruchidius; species Bruchidius siliquastri. Next base: position 12,138,077 of record OX438532.1, on the reverse strand, counting down.
ATATTTTTATAGTATGGTGAAGCAGCACAACTGAAACCCATAGAGAAAGAGTTGAAACGGTTAGAAGACCTCTCAAGTGCCATAGTTCAAGATTTTTCTATTATGAGGATGCGAGAAGAAGAAATGAGAGATACTAATGGTATGTATGTTGTTATGTGTTGATCAGATATAGTAGAGCAGCAGGAAGAAAGGATAACAGTGACAAAAGGACATGACCTCTTTCAATCAAAGCTATATATCCATATGCAAGTGCTTATAGTAAAGTGCTGGGATAAAGGTACAGGAATACATTGTATATAATGGTGCAGAGACAAACAAAAATGTTTTTTTAAAAATAGTGTCGTAGATTGAAGTCGGAAGCGATTGTTAACATGAATGGATGAGGCCTTGGAAAGTTCATATATTCAACACTTCAGGATTTTTAATAAAATTAGTCCAAAATTAATCAGAAGTTGCAATCGACATCCTAAGCTACTACTGTCTTAACTTTTCAGGATATTGACAAGTTAAAATGAGGATGAATTATTCTCCATTCTTTTTTCGATCTCTTATTAACTGGTCAACCAACCTGTTACATTTTTTTCATGTTTTTCTACAACAGGTGGTTATCTGACAGTTGAAAAACTCCCTTTAAGGAGATTCCAATTCATTACACCCTCACTACCACGCATCAATTCATATTATACATATATGTATGTCGATAATGTAAGTTTCCTCTGTTTCCTCAAGTGTGCCCTAATAATTACACATTCTAATTATTTATTAATTATTGCTATCAGAAAAATAATGATTACGTTTAATTTTCTGGTTTACAGAGTCTACAAACAGTCGAGTATTATATTTCTCAGTTTTCTCAATGTGCTGTTTACTGGGGCTGGCGACATGGCAAGTTCTCTATCTTCGACAGTATTTCAAGGCTAAAAAGTTAATTGAATAAATTTAAATTTTGCAAAACTGTTTTTGTATTTTGTATAAAATTGTCTGATTTTTGTTTTATTTATTTTAGAATATATGAAATGATCCATCTAAAATTGTTTTTATTAATGATAATTAAATTAAAAAGAAATGCAGAGTTCGATCCCCACCGGCGACAATTTTTAATTTTTCTAATTATTATTAGTTGTCCACTTACGGATTGCAGAGTAATCTGATAAACCTCAATAATAGTATTTTCTGAAGGCGGAAGATTTCTGCACTCAACTTGATGGAATCATGCTAGTTATTACCGAAGATACTGTCGGCCTGTGGTACTAGAAGATCGAGCTGTACAGGTTGGGAAGAATTGCGCGGGGGATGTAGCGTATATGCCGTTCTGTCAGACCAGTTCGTCATGGCCCAACGGTAAGTCGCCTGCCAAAAATGCAGGAGGATGAGGGTTCGATTCCCACTGGCGACAAATTTTTCTACTTATTATTATTTGTCCACTTACGGATTGCAGTATAATCCGAAAAAAACTGTAATTGGTTTTTATTAGTTATGCTTTATTAATAACACCAGAATATAATATTGTCCTCTTATGAGGAATGATCATATAACATTTCTAACTTTCAAGCACTGATTATTTACCCACTCATTCTTTCTATGCTGCTATCGTAAAATTTATTACAGTAGAACCCCGATTATCCGTGGCTGACGGCCAAAGGATACGGCATGAACGCTGAATGCACTATGTAAGTGTAAGTCTCGGGGAATCCCCAAGTGCGCCCTGGAAAATCCCCCATTTATGTATTTCTTTATTGTTTTGCCAACTGCCTACCAACTCGTTAGTTAAACGTAAACAGGCGTACAAAATGCAGCGTACCGGTGCTAATCAAAAACGTAATCGCAATTTTGCTATGATTTGGAAAATCTTGTAAAGGAGCACGATCTAAAACCCGAGCAAGTATATAATGTAGATGTAACTGGAGATGATAATCATTTTGAATGGAGGTGAGTTATCGATAGAAAACATAGCATCTATAGCCTCTCGAATTAAAGGTTTAGAAGAAGTGGACAATGAACAAATACAGGAATGGATAGAATGTGATCGCGGAGAAAAAGGGTATCAGAATATGGATGACAATTATCTAATTAATCAGACATCTACAGAAAGCTCTAACAAAAGCAGTGATGACGATGAGAATAATTGCGTCATCAAAACAAGCCATCGAGAAGCAGGGGATGCAGTGAATGTCCTCATTCAATATTTTGAAGAGCAGCCGGGAACTGACGACATTCATTTGCTTCAGTTTAAGAAAATGAAGAAAATTATAAGAGGTAGAAGCTCAAAAGCAAACAAAAATCAATGATTTTTTCGAGTGATTTCAGGCAGTATGTACATACATATATTATTCAATGTTGTAGTATCACAATTAAAACTTTTATTTTCTGTTATATTTATGTAGAATTGCGTTTTTTCTCGTCGTTTGTCAGATGCATTTGACTAAATAAAGTATTGAAAAAATGAATGGAGAATGAAATCAGTGTTTTCGATTATCCGGGCAAAGGCTCGGTCCCGACTACCACGGTTCTACTGTATATCCATTTTTGATTAGTCTATTTTTATCTCTATAACTTTTTCAAGATTGCTAAATAATGTCCAGATAAACATCGTATCATTGATTTTTTCTGAAACTTATTTAGTTTACTAACGTTTCGACTACCTATTTCATTGAAAAAATTCACAATATGATATTTATTCTGTAGTACCTATTCTCTAGGTTCGTCTTACTTTCATTGGTTTCAATAATTTACCAGTGCAAATAGAACTTATATTAACAAACATATCATTTTAGATACATTATAAAATAATCTCAATGTTGAACGGGTCCATACCGGAGTAATTTGACATAGAAATATATATGTATATAATACGGTATTTAGATAGAATTTTGACGTCATATATCAACTTAAGTTTTGAGGTTCCTTTCTGAACTTCACAGACTACAACCAATTGTGTAGTGAACCTGTTGTCTAGTAATTACAACCAAACTACATATAACAAAATGGTTAGCAAAAACCACCAAAACTACGAAATATATGTATTATCCATTGATGTAAACAATTCGAATTAGCTGTAGTTGTCCTGCTGGAGTCTTAACTAGTTTTACTTAGCCAAGAATTGAAACCACCATTTGTAGAGAAAAACTTTGGTAACTTTTCGGCTGCCTGAAATTATAATTTTGGAACTAAAACTATACTGACATACTGATTGTTTAATGGAATAGCATTTTGTTTTACGGTTTGCTTTTTCTACAGCATTCAATTATTGTTCAAATAGAGGGCTATTATCCATTGAGGAAGAAGCTCGAAGCCCTCTAATTATGAGCAATGCTGTAAAGTTAAAACTTGAAAATATATAAGGTCGTCATGGTTATGTGAAGTACAACGCGCTATGAGAGTATGATGGGAGGCGGGGGCGTGCTGTCAATGCAAGTAAGAGAAGCAGTACTTTTCCTAAAAAATCCTCTAAAATGTATCTTTAGACATCCATAAGGAAATCTGGAGAAAAACTTATGGTCCATCTATACAAAGCGGATCACAATTCCAAAAGGAAGATGTTAGTCGAAAGATGATTCTATTTATAATTCCTGAGTAGCCCAGTTTGGTTGAGTATGCTTCCATGCAGACCTGCAAGTCATGGTTTTCCTATGGTTTGTTCCTGGGTTCCAAATGTATTTATTGTTCCTTTGAAATTGTACTGTTGTTTTCTGTTATCTAATCTACTAGCATTGTACTTTTGGTGTGGTAGTGCATTATGTCCCTTGTTTTGGATGTATGTATTAACAATGCAGATGCATCTTTTTTATTATAGCCTTTCATAATAGCTCAATAATAAGGTATTTTTTGGAAACAAAAATGCTCTTCTAAAAGCAGTCCAAAATGTCAATATAATTTTAAAATTTAATTTCTTCATATTTTGAACTTTGAAAAATGCTGCCGGAACGATATATTCAAGCCCATATATTGTATGTGGTTTCAATGGTCGGCCCATGGAAAATATATTTATGAACCAGAAAGACAACTACAGAATAAGTATCAGAGGCTACATTGTGCAAATATTATTAAACACGAAGTGATTCGCGAGAGTATCTCTAGGAAGTTACTTGCAAATGCATAGGAGCTTGAAGTTTCAGTGCTGTTGAAAAATCTTGAGCACGTCTGAAAGGTAGACGAACAGAAAAATAGAAACAGTATCACGGAGCGACAGTGTTTCTGCTTATAATTGGTGGTGTGAGCCGAGTTTCCCACGTTGTCATTACCTGGTATAATGAAAGCAAAATATTAGGCGGCAATCTTATAACTTATAACGTATGTTGATATTTGAGCTCCGCCAACGTCAATTAGGTTCATAGGTTAAATAAAGCAACACTTCTCCATTGTAAATTTATTTAAGAGCAAGTAGGAATTTATAGATGATGGCATATGTAAAATTTACATTATCAACTGTACTACATTTGCTGTCTTATTTGCATTTGTTTCCCCCGTCAACTATCTGTGAATATGACTGCATATGATGAGGTAAAGAAAATAAATAAGTGTATTGATAAATACAATTCTAGTGATTATGGTATACGATATTTACAAAATACTCAAAAGTTCAGCTTTACAAACCGAATATTTCCAGCTAAAATAATAATAGGTCATATAGATAAGCCGGCGGTTAACTGACGATTCCTGAAAATTTGTCAATGTTGCGTTTTAATTATGTCCTTTTAAACATTTAATAAAAATGCTTCATCGAAATGCTCAAAGCATCAAAACTACTACTTGAAACAAGCACGCCTTTCATTTTGGCGAACAATTGGAAATAATTACTTTCAATAGACAATAGTACAACCTTTAATTGCATCTTAACTGCAGTGTTCAGGTTATGCATGACCGTATGACATATGCGAGGAATAACGGCCATTTTTAGCAGCATCCGCAAACACATCCTAAAAATCATGTAATTATTTGCGTTGACCATCTGTTTTCAGTCTAATTTCAGGATATGTGACTGTATTGAGTTTCATATCGCAGGTGAGTGAATAGTAAAATGCGCAGACTTGTCGGGAACCAAAAAATTAGAATTTGAAAACTATTATACACACCTTAACAGGTATCAGAAAGCAAGACAGTCTGATCTGATCGTATTTGAATATTTTGCTGACGTAGTTGTTCCGAAAGTATAATTTCTGACGTCCATTGTTAATACAATGTGCTGATTGCAGATGCTCTTGCTTGGTGAAACTCTTCCATCAGTTACACTGAATTGCGTAAACATTACACTGAGTTTCACAAATGAAAAGTCGTAAAAATTTGACGCTTTTCGGGTTGAGTTTCGATTTATATACTTCAATCGTCGAGGTCGCCTCAACGATTGAGGTTATATTAATCGAAACATTGTCAAACTCAAACTACACTGATAATTGAAATCCGATGTAGTACGTTTGGAACACGATATTGATTATCTGTTTATCATAACCAATAATCCTTCATTAATAACCTAACTCTCGGTTTGCCAAATGACAGTAATAGAAATATTAATAAATAATGTACATGAAAATATCGATTGTTCATTGACAATTGTTAGGTAGAAAAGCCTAAGTTGACAGTATTTAGGTAATTATACATCAATCAGCCTCCAGCTTACATTAAAAATATTTTTGTAAAGTTAACTTTTGCGTCCTGCTTACAAATGTATAGTTTCTGAACACATTTACCACTATGTTAGAGTGAATACTTTTTGGCCCTGGTTGTTGGTATTATTTCACTAGGTTAGTTGTTTTCAAATTATAAATGAGGTATCTGGTAGGTGTGGAAAATGAATTGTACATCCTAATACTGTTGCATTTTAAGAATTGACAGGAATATCTCAGCTTCAAAAACACATTTACTAATAAAAACATATCTAATATATCGTTCAGAAATGCTCGTTTCTTGTGTGTGATTGCACTAAAATATGTTCAATACATTTTTTTACATAGACAGAGGTGTTTACTGTTAGTTTTGTATTATTTCAATTTGGCACGTTCATGTTAATTAGGTCCGTATTTACAAACCTCCTTAGATGCATTTTGAACACTATGAAAAAATACATGTTATACACAAATATTTACAAAAAGTACTGAATTACTATTTACCAGATTATCTGTCATAATTTTTTACTGATATAAATTCATTTGTTTTATTTTATTCCAAAAACGCGTGTGGCGCACTTAAAAGGATCAACATAAATACGGTCCTCAATAATGTTCTATTCTCAAACTATCAACTGTTCCCAAAGTAGTGGATGAAAGAAAAACGCTAATTCCAAAAATTAATTACGTTAATTCTTCCGTCATTTTGTCTTATATAGAAATGAATTTTCGTAATATTAAGAGCTTATTTCACATATTAAATGTGTTAAATGCTCTATCAGACAAGCAAATGATACATAGATCACGATTAAAAAATATTTTTTTACGTGAATTTGTATAATTTCCCAAAATAGCGTTGAGTACGTGAACAAGTGTTGTGATATCCTATACAGACTTGAATAAAAATGTTACTTATCTATAGGTTTTTTTGCAGTTACTTTCTTTCATCCATTTTCTTGCAAAGCTGTCTACAAAACTAGCTTGTAATATTAACCAAAGTATCACCTTAACCGTTATTGGATATGGGTCTCCAAGCATTTATACTAGAAAGCAAGCATTTCGTTTTTTTTCATACACAGCGTATATATGATTGCAAGTTTTTTCTTACATTTTTATTTTTACAAAATATATATCAGTCATTTGGTTATCACATAGTTTTAAATACAGATTTTTATCTTTTTTCACCGTTAGGCCAAAGATCAGTAAAAGTAGGTAGTCTTGTAAAAATGCAATTTCTTGGAAACGTATATTACTGTATTTTGTGGTAGTCAAGGCATTTGGTTTCATACTCAATGTGGTTATCAATAAAAAATATACATATATAGCCCAAAAATTATATTTTCTGAGATGAATTTGTTATTGAATTGAGTTACAAGGCAATTACTTTCAAGAGATCGTCATTCACTGGCAGTAAATTTATTAGTGCCAAACATGAACCAAGCAAATAAAACGTTAACTGACTATACTTTAAATGTACTTGTATTAGGGCAATTGCATGCTTTGTTTTTTTTACAAAAGTAGTACGATGAAGTAGGCAAAAACTACACTTCAAAGTTATAAGGTATAACTAGGTATAAATAGTTAATATTATATTTTGTGAAAACCAAAGTTGAATGCTCAATTTAAAACATAGCGTTGCTTTATATTCATCCTATTTGCCATAGCCAAGTCGACTCAGACGATAATTGTTATAAATCTGCTGACTTATATGGATATCGCTTTCTTCGTTTTTTGTACAAACTTTAGTAAACTATACTAAACCTTCAGAACATTAATTCAGCCATGAAAATCCAGTTTTATAATTTCCCAGACAAAGCTAGTACAAGGTGGCCATTATTGGAATAAAATGCTGTCAGGCGAAAATGAGTTGCAATAATGATGTGTAGTCTAAATAAATATTCTAAAATAAAGGTGCTTAAATAGTTTTCAGAAAAGAACCAAATCTTAACTATACAAATACCAAGTAACAAAGATCAAGAGAGTAAATGAGTTTAAACATTTTTCGGACGGTGAAAATGACTGATTCATCTAATTCGACTGGACTAAGGTTTGGTAAGAAAATTTCAACGCCAAACTAATCTGTGACACAAAAATAAAAACAAAAAAGCTATATAAATCTATTGTGGAGATTATTGAAAAATATTCGTTTTATATTCCTCTGCAACATCTACTAATAATGAGTATAAAAATAGTTTTAGTGATATGAAGCAAATATTTAGGCAAAACTTTCCTATTCGAAAACGCAACACATTGTATTTGTATATTAAGTTATTTTCATTTTTTAAAATATATTTAATATTTTTGATCATAAAATACAAAGAAAAACAAAAGATAGAAGCACTGGATATCACAGGGTCAGTAAAACATGCATTGAGCCATAGTAATAATAAAAACCAGAAAACAAACAAACACTGGTTGAACACATCATGAAGCGTTCGGTTGTATGAAATTGAGCAAAATAAATCTTATAGCTCAAGATACTTTGGAATACCCCGCAAAACGCTTCTAGCTTGAAGTATTTGACATTATGGCAGTTTATTTAGGGTATTATGCAAACCGATGTAAATATTTCTTGCCTTAGCATCAAGTCGTATGGTTTTTGAGTTAATTGCAAATTTACCTAATTCCTCTCTACACAAATACTTTTTAGATCATCTTAAGTAGACGTAGGCGTTAACAAAACATTTGAAAAATTATATAAGTGTGAAGGATTCTTTATGATTTGACATTTCCACGATTGCCATATTTTATCATAAATTCTTCTGGAAGGGTGTAAAGTACTCTGAATTCAAGCTATTTTGCTAGATGAACAGTAATTTTTTTCTAATTGAATAGTATTTATTTGTGCAGAGCAGAGGGAAATGTTCATTTAAATACAAAGAATCGTATGTGCCGGCCCGTGAAATATTTAAATAGATCCGCATGATACCCTTTATATATAATTGCCTCAATGCCAGCCTAGCCTTACGCTATATGTTATCAACGTTTTTTGACCCCTTCCAACAAAATGAACGAGGATTTAAAAACATGCCAAATTCGGGACTGCAAATACTAAGACATTCAAAAATATTATCATCCTCTGTGAATCCATAGCATATCACTCCTCAAATTCCATCAAAATTGGTGCTGTGGTTACAGAGATTCCGCGGTGACAAAAAACCAACGGGCTGTATGGAAATTATTCGGATGGTAAAAACGTTAAGAATACGACAAACCGTATTTTTTCTAATTTTGACACATGAAACGACACATTTCAACACTCATGACAGTTTTGGAAGGTGTTATTTTTCACAATTTCAATTAAAAGTATAACATTTTGCAACTAGTTGAGGAAAAGATAATTGTGACATGCCACAGCATACAGGCTTTATCAGTGTGTATGTTTTTTTGGACTATTTCATAAAAAATAGGTGAAACAAACAGAAATTTACTCACTTCATCACATCTATTCAATTTGTGCCACAGCCTACTAAATTGTTCATAAATATGAAACTAGGAAATATTCTTTTCGTTCAAAATTTAAAATTGGTGAAAATTAGAAAAAATAGTGTATGAAACATGTGATGAAAGACTTTTTTTTTAAATGCGTGATTGCATAGCTGGTTACATAAACAGCCAGTCATCAATTTGAAAATGTTCAGGATCACAGTACTTCTCTCGCGTATACAGTGGACCTTAAACGTAGTTTGTTATTCATTCTGTTTCACATTCAATTGAGATATATTGCCATAGTGGCTGAAAGTGAAGTCGGAGAAAGTATACTAACATTGAATAGTCTCAAAATGACAGACCACTTGGTAAATTCTTAAAAAATATATATAATCCAATTAAAACGTTGAGCATCCAATTTTTTATTAAACTTAAAAAAGAACCTTTGACTGACTTTTCAATTATCCTGTGGTTCTTCATGACCGGCTAGCCAAATTGGGAAGAAACATTGAGAAATATGATGTTAGTTATACTAAATTATTTTATCTTTTACCTAATGTCCAAATCGTATTAAATACTGGATATGATTTTTTGGAATATGGAGAGAGTCAATGACTGTACTAGATACACAGAGATGAACAAATCCACAAGTAAACTCTCTGAAATGACTGTCGATTAATTTTATGAAATGTGCATAAAAATGTGTCATCTTAAATAAAAGATTTGCACTAAAAGTAAATAAAATATACAAATCGATAGGATAGATGTGAAGGCAGTGGCTTGTAAACTCATAAGCGACTGTCTCAGGTTAAAAAAGATACGGAAAGTACCCTACTTTGTTTTAATGCTTAAAATGCTTCATATCACCTATTATAGTGCATTGAAACTGAGTTTTGTTACATAAACGACAATGAAACTTTACTGAAAAAAACCAGAGCCAACTGACATACAGTTAACGGCAAATCATAGGAAACATGTATACATTCTGTGGTTACTATAATTATTCAATATATTTAAATACTAGTCATAAATTACTTTTAACTTATTTGTTGTAATAAAATTTCTTGATAATGAAAACGTTCGCTGGATCCTAGATGTCTATACAATCACAACAGAGCACTGGAGAGCTCAAAGTCTGTTGTAGTCACTTTTACTTAAGATATAATATTAAAACTGTTCTTTCCATTCTTTTAATAAATCAACATTAACAACACTTAACACGTATTTGCCTACATTAGAAAACCAGTCGCCATTTTGGTCTAAAAAATCACAAATCACAAGATTTCACATTTGCCTTGGATCAGTTCCAAGTTCATTGGACACCCAGTACAATATATCACAGATTCTAATAAGGGAACCTGATACAGTTTGGTGGTGACAGAATTCCAAGTCGACGAACGGTATCAGTTTATTTGTTTAGATGCCCAGTTCGTAAACCCATCTTAATATCTCTCACACAGGTTACTACACATTGATGCGCATATGATTATTCAATTACCATGTAAATTGTGGATCATCTTACGTGGGGAATCTCCTATAGTTTTTATTGGAATTATACAACCGGCATGCAAAGTTTTAGAGTAGACATTCAAAACTTTATCCCCAGTTACTTAATTTCAATCTGAACATTATTCATTGTCTTTTTGTCACCTGGTTAAGTAGGTTTGAATGCAGGCCTGGTGAGGTGCGATGAGAGAGGCGCCTTCCACTTAGGACTGATAGGTTGAAATCTTCCACAGACGTGTTCATTAGAATATTTTTCAAGTCCGTATGAAACATAAGTCTGGTTTCTTTGACATCTAGCCGATTATATGCATGACTTGTGTACTCCACAATATATATATTTAGTTTGATCATCAAAAATGTTCTTTATTTATTCTACAAACAAACAGAAAGAGTCTATCTGTGGCCATACTGTACAGTTGAAATATCAGACGTTACTAGCCAATTTATGATTACCAATCAGACTAGACATTCGAATGGGTGATTCAGCATTGCAATGTTTTATATATTAGAATATTTCACTAATTTATGGTAGCCCTCCTACCAATAACGTCATAGCAAATTATTAATGGACACTTATACCATTAATATATCTCAATAATTAGTGATGAGAACTTAAGTTTATATATCACTGGGTACCGACAATGTGATTCTACTGCAAATATTTCTAAAGTGAATGAAAACTACAAAACTTTGGTCCATTGATGTAGAGAGAAATAATACAATAGATATTACATAATTTATTGGTATTTCCATGAACACAGCTTTATACAAGACACTAAATCGATACAGATTATTCAATGTACCAACATTTGCTTGAAGTAAGATGAAGTCCACACTCATTAATTAATTAATTAATCAAGAAATTTTTTTACATGAGTACAATGTGTTCAGTAATCAAATTCTGGTAATCATCAGAGGTTCTAAAACAGTTATTTAAAGAATTTAGGTTATTTAAAATTTAAATGAATTAAGAATATCATTTGACTTTAGTTTCTTACTGTCTAAAAAGAATAATTTTTGCTTATAAGCACTTAACAGAGACGTTAAGCAATCCAAGATATCTTCAATTTGAATAATGTAGTTTTTTATATGTATCATATAGTTCCAATATGTGTATGTGGTTTTAATAAATTGATAATTTTTCATTAAAATTATATATTCACATACTTTTTACTCAATTATATTCTCTATAAAGTTTTACGACCCAAACCTATATAAATTGTTTTCATAACTACAGCCACATAACTTTGTGTAACAAAAATTTTCCTCATTTGATTACCGAACACTTTTTGTATTGAAGTAATTGAATAATATCTCAAACATACTTCTTACTATTTTTACGCCACCAAACTGTACCACATACCCCAACAGATGTTAGGTGAAGGAAGATGATAGAATACTGCTTTAGTTAAAATTACGCTCATTGATCATCAGCAAACAATATGCTATCAAAATGTATTATGTCAATGTAACAAGGACTAAACAAAACATATTTTATTTAGTCCTTGGGAAGTATCCCAATTACTTTCTATATGAAATATCTGAAATGCAGCGTCATTCAATAAAAAGTACAAGCTTGTACTGTGCTTCTGATAATAAGCTAAATACTTGTAAGTTACTACATAAAGCAATCCTTAATCATGAGATAGGTATATATCTTTACATTTTATTACACCCTGTAGTATATAAGAACACTTGATTACGTAGCTGTTTTATATAAAAGATTTGTAAATCAATCAAATTTAATTAATGGTGACCAGCAATTACTACTACTAATAAGTATAAATAGTTATCCACAATGGTAACACTGCGTTTCAAATATATCCGCTATTTAAATCAAATTCTCCTAATACTCGATTTCAATGGGGTATTATGAATACATTATTTGATTCATTCGATTTTTATCTCGCAAACCAATGGAATAATTTCAGAATGATGTCAGAAATCGCATTTAATAAAAACAAGGCATGTTGCAGTATTTCAGTTTCCTTCAACCTAACTCCATGTTTGAATCCGCAGTTCAGAGCTTTGTACCTAGAACGTTACTGAATCGCAATATTGACCGCTCCGTCTAGACAAACACCACCGTGCTTAGGCAATAGGGCCTTCCTCATCAACAATGCACATTCAAATTGAATAAACGTGTTTAAAGCTTCTATTGAAGGCATATGATAAAAATTCAACACAAAATATTTCAAAGGTTAAATTATGACTACCCAGAAGTATTCGTTAAAATCTGTAGAAAAACTGGGATATTTTAAAATGTTTACTGGTCGCTAATTAAAACCACATGTGATGGAATAAACAGCTCTACTAACATAAAAAATTCCAAGCTTTTAGTTTTATAAAAAAATGCCTTGAAAACTATTGATTTTGGAATGTACATATGGAGTATTGAATATAATCCCTTTCACTCAAGTAATGCGTTAAGTTACCAGTAAATCTGTATTATACAATATAAATATGCAATGTTAGTTTTTACTTTTTGTAAGTAGAATTTTTAATGAGCTTGTGTCACTTTTTTAATGACTCGAACCAGTATTTTTGACGTATCAATATATTGAAGAGCATATCAGTACAATTACTTGAATTACAAAAATAAAATTAGAATGTTCATGAAAATACACTTTTTCATGTTATCATTTGTATACGAGACTGACTCAATATTATTATTTATTTTTTTTAACCAACATAGTAAAAACAATCAGTACCTTGTACTCTTTTTAATTAGCAAATATGTTTACCCATTTTAAAAAGCGACACTGAATCATTGAAAATTATACCTGTGTGAGCAACAGTTAAGAAAAAAATACTGTCAATTTTCTGTACACATATTAGGACCTCAAAAAAAGTAAAGCAATCATTTTATATTGCATGATTTGAGCAATTCCAAACAGCATTAAATAAACCCTGTGCGGAATTCAAATAATAAGCAAATGACAACCAACAATTTTCCATTTGCTTTTATATTAAAGCGTAGGGTATTACCTTCAGGTCTTGTCCATTTTCTAGATCCAAACGATAGTTTAATTTTCCCAAGATTCGCTTCACAACCATAGGCTAAATTTTTTAAACAGAAAATTTTCTTCATGCTCACTTCAAATTACAATGTAAGAACCAAGCCTCATTGCATTTTACTGGTATCATTGACTAGGAAGACCGCCGTATACTACGACCAGCCTCGTGCAAATTGGCCTAGTGTTCGGATGACTCGGGTGTATTCAGATAGCCACGATAACCCATGTCAGCTTAATTTAGCATTGAAATCATCGAAAGGCATATGTTTGCTCTAGTTTGTAGGTCGGCATATTTGTATATACACAAAGTAGCTCAATTATAGAGTGATTCATATTTTTTAAAGTCAACTCCAAGAAATATGGCATTTTTGATCTCCGATTGTCGGTTGTTGAAATAACCTGAAATCGTTCACTTTCGAATTAGAATGAATTTCTATCAGTTTCACAGAATTGTTTTTTGTCCAGCCAAATAAAAAAAAATGTCCTGGGAGAAATTGAATATCTAAATTTGTCAAAAAATCAAAAAAGTTGTAGACCAAATAGCTGTTGGTTGAATACATAAACAATGAAGTTATATTCAATTTTTTCAATTCATATACGTTTTAAAACAAAAATCATAAATATTATCGGTCTACTTGTTGGTTATGACATATTCTCTTTTTCGAGCTATGCTAGTAAATTGAGGGTCTGAATGCTTACTTTAAGACAACTGATGCAACTGATAGTGCCTTTTGTTGAATGTCGATACTGTTGATAGTAAAGAAATCTTTTAATCTGCTCCATGATAATAGTAGGAACAAGCAAATTCGATTTTGAGAACGATTCTTTTTATAAAGCGCTATATAAAAAAAAGTATTTTCAACATTTTATTAGTCCGTGACCTCTGTGCTGGCTTTGCATGTTACAACAAAGCATTTGCTTGGACCCTAAAATAGGAATATAACTTATTGCTATGAAACACTGCAGTCTTAGTTTGTCAACGTCCAAATTACTTCATTATATGTACAGTGAAATTTTGTTACAATCGTAAGCGTATACAGACTGCATATTGCATTTTTGCGTATTTATTTACCTTTGGTAAGTAATCAAAATAGTTATTTTCGGAATTATATTTTGGTATGCCCACCTTCAAACTCCAACAGACTTCTGCTGCTTTCAGAAGCACAACTGGGCTATACAGAGAAATATAGTTGACGTTCTATGTTCGCTGAGTAGTTTCTCGTGGTAGTCCAAACAAATCACATTTTCAGGTTAGAACGATATTTTAAAACGGATATAAATTGGGAAATTATGAAAAATTCCGTAAAACTTAAATATTGGATAGTTGATTAATTCCATAATCATAATATTATCTTCCTGCTCTACTTTGCTGCAGTTGAAAAGTCACAGGGTTATGATATTAATCTATTTATAGTTTTTACATAGCAAACACGCTAGAAAATATTCTTACTTAATCCGATAAAGTTGAAAGAAACCCATAATAATTGTCGACATATATCATGACCAGTTGCCACTTTCACATATCAAAAATTCGACCATGATACATCTCACTTAAATTTAAAATCTAACTTTATCGAACTATACTAAATACCTTTTCCCGTTCTATGGCCACCTGAAAATGTAAATTGCTCAGACTACCAGCACATACTCGGACGCTGGTGCGAAGAGGTTATGTACTCGGTGGGTGGTTCCCTGTCAGTGTATCGCCAGGACGGGGCTTTGCTGCACGCATACCCCCACCATGGGGCTGTCCCGGGTGTCTTCGGGTGGACGAGTCTGCTGCGCAACGGGCGCAGGGGGGCCGTTGGATGCGGCCTCCTGGTAGTACTGTGGCAGCGAGGGTGGTCCGGCGTGGTTGAGCGCGGGCACCTGGTGGAGGTACCGATTGATGGCGTTGGGCGGGGGAGGAGGCCGGTGCTGGTGGGGCCGTGTAGGCGACGGGTCGCACTCCATCGCCGAGTACCCGCCTCCGCTTGATGCGCTGCCCGCGCCACTGCCACCACCTCCCGCGAACGGGTGGCCGGAAAGCTCGCCGCGCGAACGTCCGACTAGGTTCAATCCTGCACGGAAGACAGATGTGATGAGTCTGTATGTAAACATTTCTTTTTTGCATGGACATTGTATTGTTCTATCGTTCTTGATCTGTACATCATCACGCAATATATGTCAACAATCGAACAATCAAGATTACATAATTAATGGAGAAATGGGAGTATATGAAACTAAATTTTTGATAAGCGTCGCCATATGAATGAAACATCGACAGCACCTGGTGGAATTCATTGGAACAAAAAAGCAAGTTGTCCCAGATAAATTCTAAAAGCATTCTTCCATTGTTTAACGATTAATCATTATTAGGTGCTATAAACTGATTTTGGTTTGAAAAATTAACTCCATGATTATCAGAAATAAAACACAAGAGAAATGGCAACGTCTGGAGCCCGACTGTAAAGTGATTAAAATGGTGAACGTTTTATGGATATCACCTGCAGTTCCCTAGTTTTAATGCGGTTATGTTTTGATTGTGTGTATTCAAGATGAAGTTATGCCAAAACGGTGTAATTTATACACGGTGTGTTATAAGGCAAAAATAATTTTATCGATAAGTATGATAGAAACAATATATCTAGCCAATGAAAGCATAAAAGGGATCAATCAGCGTAAGACTGCTGACATGATTACTGTACATCAAAGCATGTTATGTAGATTGTAGATCATAAGTTCCTAACCTTTTTCTTGTGCACCGCCCACTGAGATTTTTTTTTGCATCTAGAGCCTTCTCTCTGTTTTTAGTTTGGGACTTTAGCGTGGCACACAAGGCAAGTTACGTAATTTACACCCGCCTTTTAGACATAACCCAAACCCTCCAAAAAAGCAGAATGGCAAACAAAACCGCTCGACTGAAAATATTCCCCACTCGGTCACCTTCTCCAAATAATCTGAAGTGCAAGTGAAAAACCTCTATACTGGCTCAACTTTACCCGGGCTTCTTAGGCTTCCCTACCCCTAAATATCAACACCCCCTAATTTGTCGGAGTCTTTTACCGCCTCCCTGAAAATCTCAAACGCCCACAGGGGGCGTTACCGCCAATGTTGAGAACTATTTATGCTCAGCTCAAAAAAATCTACTTCTTTTCTAAACGGCGAAATATAACATAGCAACGTAACACAAGTGCAAAAAATCAGGCAAATTGCTTATGTATGGCAGAGGTAATATTCGGCAAGTGATTGGAGCACTACAGGTACAAATCAAGATCGCTTAAACAAACTCTTCAGAAAATTCTATAACTTATACAACGTGCTCTATGATTTAATATGTAAAAGTGCAGTAGGTTGCGCTCAGCTGCAGTCGACCGTTGAGGGTGTTGATAATGTTTCTAGTTTTGAAATATTTAAATGGAAAATTATAGTGGTAGGAGGCTCCTTTTAAATTATACCTATTAATGTGAATAGGCACTTTAGGGGATAACTAGTTGCAGGTAAATCAGTAAATGAGACCTATATGAAAAATGAGAATCAAAATGGGTACGTATTGCAGTAAAACAAATTATTGTGCCATAAACGTAATAAAAATACAAAATGTATCTTGCCAGTAATTTTCTATTATAAACTTTGCAATAATATTCGCGAGTTAAATTCTCGGATGTCGAATTAGCACCTCAACGGCTTAGTACAGATGAACACAGCCAATAAATTGTTTTTAACTATCAGGTCTTTCGTTTTAAAAAAACAGTAACAAAAAAGTAGACCATCAATACTTAAAGGTCAATGGTAATCGAAATCTAAGTTTTTCTTGCTATTGGTATCGACTAGTTTAATTATTATTAAGTATGACTCGTTAGAGGAATTCTGTAGATACGGCACATAAGTTAAGAGCGACGAAATAATTCACTGATTTGTGAAATGGCAGAGATGGGCTGGATAGCTATTTACTGTGACCGCAGTTTGCTCATAAAAACAGGCATCTAGATGTTAATCGGGCAAGGCCTATTATTTTTTCGATATAGATATACTTTCACAAAGGCAGAAAGCCTAGTGCGCTATGGAAGCTCTGTGATTAGATCGATGTCTATTCACATCGACTTTGCCACGTAAAGTATAATTATTGGGAAATAAACTTCCTGGCAGCTCCATCCACAACGCTGCGCTTATCCAAAAGAATAACTATTGTAAGAGGCTCGGTTGAGGAGCACCTCGAACAGGAAGTTCCACCAGGTGAGAGTAAGACCACTGAGCTAGTGTTCCTTGTACTGATGGATCTCCGTGTCCGAGGTTGCTCAGTCGGACATGTACGATGATAACTCTATCGAAAAAATACATCAAACAATTTTGTCCAATGGTCCAGACTGTGGAGATCCAGAAGTAGATGTTCGGTGTATACGGTTTTCTGCAGTTCTCAACAAACTTCATTTATATAAAAACAGAAACGGACGTTAAGAAAGTCGCAAAAATCGAATAATTAGCTTAGTAGTATCAGCAACAAATTATAAAAATAAATATTTACAATATCATCTACGTAGTATAAGGAGCTGAAATTCTAATTTGACGTAGTTAGTGGTCCTCAATATATAAATTTTTCAACTATTATGAATTGTTCAATTATGATCACTGATAATAAAGTTTATGGTTCACAATATTTTGATCGATAACTCCAATTGCCTTCAGGTGAAATAACCTACAGAGAATTGAAGATATTTCAATCGAAACGTTAACTACAAAAAAAGCCCGATTAACACTGTTAAAATATCTACGTTGTCTAAGAATTTGAAACAACAAATACCAATCTCTTACAATAATCAATAAAGTAAAAAAAGGTCTCTAGTGATCTCATGCATTAGTTAGTACCTGCGTTAATCGGCTATCATCATAACCATATGACTATGTTAGTCATCGATGACTTCCTGACAGGTCTGCATTTATACATACAATACAAATTACTTATGGTACAGGAGAAATAAACATTCGTATTTTTTTGATCATCCTCTAATAAAAGACTACTAAAATATACATTCACATAGACACATACCTAACGGTTAGGTTGCTACTTTGATCAATTCAAACTGTGAAAGATTATTTGTATAATAGTCAATTTTTGGAATCTCCCCGTTTCGTGCCCTTCAGTACTATGAGAAAATCAAAATGAATTCAAGGGTGTATATTTTTTGTAGTCTATTATTTGTTCTTAATGGTTATTCATTTCTAAATTTCACATAACTTATGGGAATCGGTATTCTAATGAAATCTGAAAATTTGAAACTTGTGTCCATTTTTTGTCTTCATGATGGAGTCTTACTTCTCAATTTCACTCATAAAAGTTCAGTTTGGATTAAACCTTCATTTTATTTTGGAATTATTCAATTTTAAAGCGTTATCAAATAAATTAATACAAATTAAATACAAATTGCAGCAAGCACACCTTGTTTAAGTACATGTGTTAGTGAGACCATAAGTCTAAATTATTTTTTTTAATATTCCCATCTTATAAAGTTAATAGCAATACCATTAAGGCATATATTGGTCTCAACTATTTCAAATTCACAATTATGCCTGAATAAGTATAAAAAAGTATTTATTTGAACTTGAATCAATAAGGTTCAATATGAATGCCTTACACCCAAAAAACAATAATATTAATTATTGAATCTTCATCTACAACATTTAATGGCCATTAATTTGAGCCAATAAGAATACTAAAAAAACTAACGTTTCGGCTGCATCGGCAGCTTTATTGGATTATAGAATTATAATTACAAAATGAAAGAAAATATTCACAAAAGATTGATAAAATCTTACTAGTTTTGAGATTTTGAGCTTTCAGCGACAAAAAATTGACAAAATATAAAATAGTTTCAGCATTCCAATGAAGTCCAATTTCCCCTAACAAAAGTTATCGTGTATATGTATTGGCAAAATCTATCTTGGTTGAAAATCATGTCATCACTAGATCTACGATTGAGCTCATATAAATGTATTGAAAATCCACAAAAATCTTACCGTGTTGACTACTAGAACTATTAGCCACCATGTCCAAGGAAGCAACCGCAGGACTTGAACTGGTACTGCTCGCAGTATTGGTACTCTCGTCCGAGGTACGTTTGAAAAAGTTGTGTTGTAACGCGTAGTAAGGCGTGATCCGGGTCTTGGGGTCGTAGTCGAGCATGCGCAGGATGAGGTCCTTGAATTTAAGGTAGTCCGACATGGAGTGACCCGCTTCGCCTGCTCTCCTGCCTCCAGGTCCTCCAGTCTCGACGCCCAGGATGTCGTGAAGACGACGCGTGGCCGGCAGCTTGTACTTCTTGCCGTCCTTCGCCTTCTTCAGCATGTACCTGTAATCGGAACTGGTGCAGGAAATTGATCAGAAAAACGTTACTGATTATAATGAGCGGCGTTAAGAAGTGAAACGCTGTACGTAATGATAACAATATGGCAATAACATTTGGATCGGATTTTCGAGCTTTTGATCTTTTATATTTAAGCTCACAAGATAATGAAAAACTTGGAATCTACGATTTGAAAGAATTTCAATATTTTAGAGTAACTTCAGTGAATCAAAACATGATACACGTAAAATACAGTCAAAATCTACTCGTCGTCATTTTAAAGGCTAAATAGAACATATGCATTTAAGTATCATCTTTATCCAGCTGGAATTCAGTAGCCCGAAGAAGTAGCAGTAGCTAAAACACACGCGGGATAGAGTAAATAGGCAACCCGGGAGCGTCAGGATAATATTGCGGAAACGTAATTTTGATTTTGTTTTAAAGCTTCTTGGATATCATGATTACCTCAAAAGTTCAGCTTTAAGGAGTATAATCAGAAGATATCGATCAAAATTACTATACACGAGTAGATAATTTTAGGGCACTTTAGGGGATAACTAGTTGCAGGTAAATCAGTAAATGAGACCTGTATGAAAAATGAGAATAAAAATGGGTACGTATTGCAGTAAAACAAATTATTGTGCCATAAACGTAATAAAAATACTAAATGTATCTTGCCAGTGATTTTCTATTATAAACTTCGCAATAATATTCGCGAGTAAAATTCTCGGATGTCGAATTAGCACCTCAACGGCTTAGTACAGATGAACACAGCCAATAAAAAAACTCTTAATTTTTAACTATCACGTCTTTCGTTTTAAAAAAACAGTAACAAAAAAGTAGACAATCAATACTTAAAGGTCAATGGTAATTGAAATCTAAGTTTTTCTTGCTATTGGTATCGACCAGTTTAATTAATATTAAGTATGACTCGTTAGAGGAATTCTGTAGAACGGCACACATTTTCGAGCTGTTGATTAATTATATCTAAGCCCAAAAGATAATGAAAAACTTGGAATCTACGATTTAAAAAAAAAATCAATATTTTAGAGTAACTTCAGTGAATCAAAATATGATACACGTAAAATACAGTCAAAATCTACTCGTCGTCATTTTAAAGACTAAAAGAACATACGCAATTAATTATCATCTTTATCCAGCTGGAATTCAGTAGTCCGAAGAAGTAGTAGCAGTAGCTGACACGCGCGATAGAGTGAATAGGCAACCCGGGAGCGTCAGGATAATATTGCGGAAACGTAATTTTGATTTTGTTTTTAAGCTTCTTGGATATCATGATTATCTCAAGAGTCCCCCACGTCACAATCAACTACTGGGTTTGAATGCACTAATGATTGTTATAAAAAATGTGAAAGCTTTGGCGCTTTGTTGGTAATTTGGTCCACTCCAAGTGCTGTACGAACTTTGAAGCTTTTAATGTTACCTAGGAGCTCAGGTGGTATGCAATGCGGAATTAGATCTCACTATAGAACTATAAGTCACCAGACTACTACAACGCTCCTATCCATACAGATTTTTTCAAAAAGGACGATTGTTCCGTCTATTTCTAACAAACGTAAAAACTGAAAGACTTTTGAGTTGGCAGTTCCAAAAGGCATTCATTTTTCTGCTAGTTTATTTCTCGATTAATATGTAAAGTTACACTTTTATGAACCGTAAAACATTTTCATGCCGTATGAAATTTGAAAATACCCTGTATAATATTCTCTCATCACTGTGACGGCATTAACTCTGAATATCTGTCTCGTTAATGTTGCTGTTTTTGTTTGCCATTCATCAGTCTAATGTAAAAGAGAAAGAATAAGGGAGAGACATACAACAATGCACTCATTGTTATCGTCCGTTGACTTTGTCATTCGTTCAGTACATCGATTTATTACCTGGAGGTTTATTGGATCAACAGTTGCTACTGTGAGGTTAAGTAAATATGTGAATTATAGGCATTAAGCGCAAATAAATGGATATTTTTATTCAATTTCATACAACAAATTATAATTAAATGAGAAACTCCATTATGAGAGAGATATGGCCCGGTTTAGCATTAGTAGGTTCATTATAATGAT
The DNA here is from genome assembly GCA_949316355.1 of Bruchidius siliquastri. Classification (NCBI taxonomy): domain Eukaryota; kingdom Metazoa; phylum Arthropoda; class Insecta; order Coleoptera; family Chrysomelidae; genus Bruchidius; species Bruchidius siliquastri. Next base: position 12,116,124 of record OX438532.1, on the reverse strand, counting down.
TGCTCGATGTATAATTTGAAATGACTTGTATATTCGATTTCAAATTAATTTTAGCGCCACTGCACGATAATCCAAATTCCCTACGTATTTTTCTTGCATACAAGTGGATATGAACACACCATAATAAATGAAAAGTTCTTTTCACACTTTTCTATGCTACTCGAAAAGAACAACCCATTTGAAGTTATTAAATAGTCGATAAACGTTTGATTAATAATTGAATAATGAGAAATGCATTTATTATTTTTAAGCCACGATTGATTATAGAATTACCGAAGAATCAGGTCAAATCAATTATCTCCCCTCTATACACTTGTAAATTGGAATTGAAATTCTGTAGGTAATTCAGATATATCCGCAAACAGCGTTGAAACACGGTTCCATATCTTATCAATATGAACAAAAATTTTTCTGGTAGTATAGTATACATAAACTCTTTTCGAGAATTTTTAATACATGAACTCGTTGTCCTTTTAGAATATCGAGATCTTCATAAAAACAACACCAAAAATATTAAACTCAGGATTATCTGAAAGAATAATTAAACATAATATACCAAAGTGTAATTCAGAATTTTTGTTAGCCGGTGAACAATCACTGGTGTTATGACATAGATACAACCAAGCATCAACATGAATCACTTACTGGTGTAACCTGGTTGTTGACATCTGGTTCTTTCCAACACCTTTACTGTAAATTAGGATAATTTTATTTTCAATTATCTAAAATCAAAAAATTGATTCACTTTTCAGGAACAGTAAAGTTGAAGTGACAAGCAAGATAATTGTAAAGTGACGCTACTTCAAAGGCGAAATACAGCAAATAGTACCATGGGTCATCATACATAACAGACAACCCAAAGGTTTAGTGGGTGATCGGAATTTTCGGAGTCCGTCACTTCAGCTGACGATGCTAATGGAACAATAATTGTTAATTAATGTTAATTGTATAATTATTATATCAAGCATTTTCACCTGATAAAGGCTATAATAGCTTCGGCAGTCAAAATAATTGGAATATGTGTAACAAATTCAATCAGTCATGCCACATCTGACTGAGTCAATCAAGAATTTAATAAACAATGTCAGCCAGAAGTTGCTATGCTCAGACCCCTGGCATATGTTCTTATTCTTCTAGACTGACCTTAATTTGCCTAGACTGCGTAATACATAAAAAAATCAATACATTGTAGTGAATTAATTTTATTATAAGCATCCGTTTATATGTCCCAACAGCTCTTACTTTTCCTATTATCACCTATCAGCCTCAAACTTGACTTCATATACTTTTGCGACAATTGAGCAATGAAAACATCGCAAACTCTAAAAGTAGTCTCCAAAAAATTGCGCTACATAATCCGGTTGCTTGTTTCAAATCAATATTTCTGGGTTTTATAATAATACCAAGTTATTATTTGAAGAATATGTCGACATTCTCTCTTTTAACGCTGTAAAATTATATAATTTAGGTAATGGTCTAATGATTGATACTTTTCACTCATCAGGAAAGTATATACTATTACTAAGCAGGAATTCACTATGTGTAATTTTGGAACCACATAACTTTATCATAATTAGACAGATATACAAGCATTTGGCTCAAAGTAGTTAATATGACATAAATTTGTTCAGAATTTTCAGGTTATAAGCCTAGTCTTCCAACTGATGATATAACAGCTTAAACGAAAACCAACATCAAACTTTTATAAAAACTGTATTTTTTTCTCGAACATCCAAAAACGCATTCTTTCTCAAAATAATTAATATAATAAAAATTTTAACTCCGGCACTACCACGTTTTGGTTTTGGAAAACAAATTTCTCCTACGAATCTCCATGAATATGCTTTACCTTCTCTCTCCTGGCATTTTCTCAAAAAACTTCCTAGTCTTATTCGCCTGATCGAGTAGATGTTTTGGGGGCATCCCTAACACCTCGACGATCTTGTTCATCTGGTCGATCTCGTTAGCTCCACTGAACAGCGGCTCTCCGGTGTGCATCTCCACCAGGATGCAGCCCAATGACCACATATCAATGGCCAAGTCGTACGGGATGCCTAGAAGGACCTCGGGCGACCTATAGAACCTTGACTGGATATACTGGTATATCTGGAATCACAAATGTATCCATTGAGGAAGGTGGACAAATAAACACGCCAGAATATTCTTAGTCTCTTTCCGTTCGCTTAAAAGCGATTTGCCTGTTGAAACCTGAATCAATGAAGACATTCAATAGATATGAATGAGGGTATCCATGAAAGTCCAACTGAAAATGATTTTAATGTTGTAGTTAACAATTTAGGTTCACCCATTTTTGTCAGACGCAGTTGCTTATCAAAACCACACACGTTTATTTAAGTTTATTTAAGAAATATTACTACGTTTCGGCTTCATCGGTAGACTATCAGAAAGTAAAGAATTTAAATTTTAAAATATTTCAATTTTGTACTGTGAAATAGATAATTAGGTAATCACGATTAATATTATGCGGTTTTAGAGAATTTTCTGAAATACCTTTATTCTGAATGAGTATTACATTTCCGTTTATTCTTTAGTAATATAGAAATTCTTCAACTCTTATAGAAAAATTATAACTCACCCTTTGTCCAAGCTGGCAAGAGCTGCCGAAATCGACGATCTTGATAGCGGACCGTTTGGGATTGCACAACAGAATGTTTTCCGGCTTTAGATCACAGTGAATGATGTTGAGTTCGGGCGTGGAAAGGAACAGGAGCGCTGTGCAGAGTTGCTGCGCGAACTTCCTGGTGAGATTCAGCGACACGCCCCGAAAGTTGGTGTTCCGCAGGAGGTCGTACAGGTTGTACGACAACAGCTCGAACACTAAACACAGGTGGTTCCGCCACATGAAATGCCTTTTTAATTTTACTGAAAAAGGATAGAAGTGAGAATTAGTTTCGATGTGTCTTTTATTAGAAGATTAAAGGTTTCACATTCCTAATCAAGTAAGAAAGGTTGATGCCCAATGCCCAAAGTGTAAGACTCTTCGGAAATTCAATATACTCAAAACTCCTCGATCGTCAGCTGTAGTGTGGAAATTCATACCAATAATGTTATTTGTGGTATATATCTTTGCTTATCAAGCATTATAAGCCTCGAATTAGAATGGATTCCAACCTATGTGCCTTCAGTTGTATACCTCAATCAATTTTTATTGGGACCAGTCTTCTAAGTCATGTCTCATTGTTAGTCCCTCACCGTCTCTGATATTTGGTGAATATCTGCTTCAGTATCAACGTTTCATAAGCCTCAAGAACTATCGGGTACCCTTCAGATGGTTAATATAACCCATAATATGACCGCTGATAGTCAGCCTAGATGAAAATTGTAATGATAATAATGATGCAATAAACGAGTATCTTTTGAACTTCAAAGCATTTATTAATCGCAAGTAAGCCAGATATACAACGATCTTATACCTACAGTAATTACCGCACTTTTTACTACCATAACTTTGCAGATGCAGAATATATGGTATACGTCACCAAGCTTATTTGGAAATATTATTTGAGAAACACATCTTCAGCCTAAGAAAAGCATCATCAGCCCTTTCTGCAAGTTAGACAATTAGATATTTGACGAGTCAATACTTTATAAATTGACATTCCTATGTCAATATAGGCGTCAGTTAAGTAATATATTAACGAATAAAATACTGACAGATGCATAAACATTCAATAAAAATTACCATTGAAAGAACATTATTTAGTCGAAAGAGCATCCGCGAAAAAAGCTGATTTCTGTAATGGATTGAGGACTTAGGGAAAATAATAAAACAGTTGGGAAGATTTCAAATAACTCCTCAGTACAAATTAAAAAAACAGCTACTGTCCAATCTGCAATAACTACCCCTGTTTAAATCGAATCAAAACGATCAAAATGTAAAACAATTGCTAATTACGTCACTTATGTAAAAATCATAGAGTCTTCCTAAGAAATGCTGTTTTTATGTATATGTGGTTTTAATTATTAATGTTTGTTTTCCTCCTATATTTGTCATAATTTAATTATAATACATGTTTCTTGTCAGTTTTGATTAAAAAAACTTGCCATGGTTAGGCATGACGGTCTGAAGGTCTTATATAATGTCCAAAAATGGAAAAGGTCTTGAAAAAGACCTTTTCTGAGGTCGCAATCCACTACCCAAAAACCCGTGGATTTAGCGGTCATTCTTTCAGGCAAAAAATAATCACCTATATAATATTTATTTTCGATATCCGCCCGATTCATCATCTCGAGTAGCTTGACCTCAATCTGCGCTTGATTGAGGAAAGGCTTCTTGTTCTTGATGATCTTGATGGCGACGTGGCACTGGTCCACGTGGTCGAACGCCTTCACCACCTGTCCGAAGGAACCCTTGCCTATTAGAGAGTCGATTTCGTACCTCTCCAGGAACTTCTCACCTAAGCAGAAAGGAGGAGGGAATTAGTAACGCAGTTAATCACAGCAATCCGCTGAATTTAACAATTTCTGATGTGAAAGCGGATTGACAGTCATAAAATCCGATTAGTCTTCGATAAACTGATGATGCCTTCACACGTGAAATACAGAGTCAAACTGCTTGAAGGTATTTTTTCAGAGAGTTTATAGTATTTTCCAATTATTTATGATTATTATTAATTCGTCTAAGTGCAGTCTGTACGAGGGTCATACTGAACGTCTTTAGATATTCCTAATCTATACAAGTTTAAACAAGTTTGAGCACGCAGTTATTTTTTCTAAAATTGTAAGTGCTTACACGCAAAGGCAGCGTTTGAATCGTTCAGTAGTTGCCTTCTAGGGAAGCGGTCCGAACAATCATTCATTATCACCTTCGCCTAAGGAAGCGGTGTTCCAGATAGATGGGTGCCACATTTGTTGACCAGTGAAAATACTTTATCGTAACCGGAGACGAAAAAGAAAACGGTCGCATCTTTTTGTTCTAAAAGAGGATACATCACAACGGTGGCCTTGGAAAATCAAAGGACGGTTATTTCGGAAGGGTATATAACCAAATGTGTTTTTGTAGTCTTCCAAGAACTATGCAAGAGCCGTCCAAAGCCTGGTCTGCGAAGTATTCAATGGCACCATGACAACGCACCCGCCCACAGCGCCGCCAGAACACTCGATTTTTTGCTGAACGGGGTGTCAAACTGTTGCCTCACCCACCTTATTCTCCGGACCTAGCGCCGTGCGACTTCTCTTATTCCCTGAGATCAAAGAAAAGTTACGAGATCGCCATTTTTCCACCTATGAAGAGGCAATCGCTGCATTTGAAGAGGAAATTAGCAGCCTGTCAAAAAAACGTTGGTGACCAGAACTTGTCAAGTGGTTTTACTGAATGCGTAAATGTCTTGAGGTAGGGGGAGAATATGTTGAAAACACAGAATACAGTTTTTTAAAAAAATCTTGTAGTTTTTCTGTATCTAATAATTTTCAGCTTGGCCCTCGTAGTGACAGTTCCTAAGACAAGCGGAATAAAGCAGATGTAGAAAAATATAACGGCGCATCCCCTTGAAATGCCCTAAACACTTCCAAATCACGATAAACGTGTTGAAGGCTATATCAAAAAAATATTAATGTTTTTGAAATTTTCAAATTTTTGTTTTTTGTTGACTTTTCACTTACCGTTTTTCACGATGTAGTCATGGTTATCATCATCATAACCGTCATTATAGATCTTTCTCTCCTTTTTGTGCGAGGTGTCCTCGCCTTGAATTTGAGCTGCACGTCGTTTTTTCTTGGTGTAGTACACCTATGAAAAACAGTGGTTAGAGTTAGAGAAACATTACACAGTTTTCTTACAGTTACGCGAAAATCAACGTAACAACCATGCTACATTCAGCTGAAAATTGATTTTCTAAGTCTAGGGTGTGCGTTAACGTTTTGGTAACGAGCAGCGTCACCACATTTTTTTAACCAACTGTTGGAGTTTGATTCGGACGTTTCAATCATATACTGTTCAAAACAACCCTGTACACGACAACTAGTTCGGGTCATAATCCTCTAGAAGAACGCGCCATCTTCTACCGTTAAAAATTACCAATTCTCTTAGGGTAGTCGTCGGTAGTTCGCGAGTGGAAAACTTGGTGGAAATTTCTCTGATATTGCCTAGTAATGTTCCTTTTTTAGGGACGCGGAGCATGGGATCACGCCCCCGCAATGTGTTGACTGTCGCCAACCTGTCACTCGGCCATAACTTTTCTTGTCATCACTCTGCGTGCTCCGCATCCCTTAGTGTAGATAATAACTTCAGGCCGTATCGCTACTGGTGTCTACAGGGCAGGTATCAGTTCTAAGTCGAGATCCAAAAAAGATAAGGACTATAGAGGAACATCTATACAGCCGTTCATTATGTCAAAGATCTTTCAGACTTCGATAATGGACGAACTGTTCAATACCTTCAAATTGTTACAATGTTTTTAGGGAAGCTCTGTTCCTTGACCGTAGTTTTTTTCGTGGACACATAATATTATTATTCATTATATTTTCTACTGGCCGCTAATGAAACCACATCATACGATTGAATGAAATATTCTTTCAATTTGAAACAGAAAAGTGTATTGGCGATGGAGATTCTAGTAAATTGAATATTATTATTCATAATTGCGGATCATAACATCATTTTAATCTACGATAAGCATCAATAATCTAATTTTTCAAACATCACCACTTGCAAAGGCAGAACGCCTATTGCGTTCCAGATGCGCTGCGAGAATATTCATGCTTATAGCATTGACCTTAAAACGCTGTAAATTGTAACCATCGGAGAACAAATTCCCGGGCAGCCCATTCCACAACGCTGAGATTCTCCAAAATAATTACTTTAAAACATTTATCATGCTATAATTTATGGCAGGAATTTTTTGAAACAATATGACTGTAACGGTCCATTTGTACTTTTTTACACCAGATGAGACCTACCCCCCCTCTCCCTTCACATCAGCATGCTATGTACTTACTTTATTACAACTCAAATATGTAAATATAAGATTAAATAGCAGTGAATAAATAAAAACGAAGAGGAGCCTGAATATCATTTTATTATTATGGTCCGCACAAAATAGTCCGCCAATTGGTGACCCCTACTATATAGAATAGGGAAAGTTTAGCCACCTAGCACTAAAATTTTTTTCGTTCTCATTCATTTCAATACACTGTTATCCTTAAATTTTGTCATGATAACGGAGGTATGTTTTAAGTAGCATAATTGCAAATGAGAAAATAAATTTAAATAGAATATGCAAACGAATCATTATTTTTATCCGCAGGAAATTAAAAATTGGCGCTCTCAAGGGAAATTAAATTGAGAAGAGCTTTATGTCGAGAAAATTAATTCGAAAACTACTAGCCTGAATTAATGGAAATATGCTGCTGGTGGCCTGAACATGACTTAAATAGAGATATAAAGACGTTTTAGGGCTGTATCCCAGTTCATGCGTCTCACCATATCTAATATGTGCCGAATGAGAAATTAATTTCATAATAAAATGAATATTTTTCATACCCATCAATTTCAAAAATAATTTCAGTTGTGCAAAATTTCGAATGTAGGATGGCTTCATAGGATGTCTTCTTACTTCGATATAACCAAATACTCAATACCTCAAAAAGACTATAAGCATGTTATTCATTCACTTTGCTTGTATTCTTATTTACAGTATTATTCATGCATAAACATAGACAATGTTGTAAACAATCAAACAGACTTACAATTATTTCCTCAACCGTAAGAGGGATACATCTTTTGATACACTCATCTTTAGAAAAACAGATAGATATTTATGGATCGACTAAGTGATTACAAACATTTATGTTTTTTTATAACGGGTAGCAATATTGGATTTAGCAGGATGAAATATAATGAATTTATTTAGGCATCTATAAGGTCCCCAAGGAGTAATTATTTCCTCCTTTTACATGGAAACTAAGAAGGTGGACAGGGGATTGTGTCTGTTGTTGATCGGCCTATTACATACATAAGTATGCATCAACTATTGTAACTTCATCTTACAATTTTTCACTAGTAAATGAAAAGGAATAAGAGCTAGCTAGTAAACGAATGTAACTTTTACGAGAGAGACGCTAGAGACTCTTTGAATACAACACGACTTGAACTAAACGCAATTTCATAAGGTGTTTCATACAATATTTTTTCCTAATTTTGATCGATTTCATATATTACAACATTTCAAGTTTTATATATCAAAAAAAAATTCAGTACCTACATTGTGAAGATCTGAAAGCTTGTCACTGTCACTATAACCAAACAAACTGCGTAAATTGTGTCCTGAATATCGTAAATATCTGTGATTAAGTCAATTGTTTCAAAATATTCCGAAAAACAATTTATACAATGGTCAATAATATCACGGCATTCTGCTATCAGTTGATTTATTGATGCATCATATTGCTCCTGAAATTTTACAGAGATTACGCGAAGACAAAAACTCCAACACGTAGATATTGAGTGACAAATATGAATGACCCGATTTTTCGTGTAGTATGGCAATATCCAAAAACACAATCTTCAAAATTCGAACAGTTTCGTGATCACAATCACTTAGAATGCAATGCCATCATCAAGAACTTAGCTAACGGCTAACGCATTAACGATTTGATGGTTGAAAAACAAACAGGCAGAAGGGTGGCCCGTCAAGTAATCGAGTTGATATTAGATTGTCATCCAGTTCTGAGCTATGTTCAAAGATTCAACCCTGTAGCACATATAGTTTTGAGAGCCAATCACACTCGAGCCTACGTCATCGCTGATTTTTGAATGAGAATTACACACGCGTTTAGTCTGAGCATAGGGCATTATGGAACTCCCAAGTCTGCCAGGAAAATCCTGTGCAAAAGTGCATTAATTAATTATTGAAAAATGAAAAAATCATGAAATTAAATATGTTGTCGTATTGAATGAAAAATTACATAGGCTTTTAAGGAGCGATGACTAGCGCTTCAAAAAAATCGAGGTGTGCCCAGGCCTGTACTCAGGATTTCCTTTCAGAGGAGACCCGCAGTTTTAAAAGTACCCTGTATGTAAATAATCCAGAACATGTGAGCAGTTGTCAAAACAGGCATCTCGAAAGTCAAAATTGTTCGAAATTTGGTTATGGAACATCCGAGATGAGCATTTTTGTATATAATGGAGCATCGAGCAATACAGCAATCAGTCAATATTCAGACGTAAAAATTCAGACCTAGAAATCGTGGATATATATTTTTGTACAGGATTTTCCTGGCCGAATTGGTTGTGCTGTTATTTTGCTTGGAAGATCGTTGCTATTCTACCTAGACTCAGCGAGATTTTTGTTTCTAGACATTATCTCAGAAATCAGAACTTCCGTACCTTATCAAAAGATTTCGGACTTCCATTGTCTATAAAATTTTGAGTATCACGACGTTTCGATTGATATGCTATCTACAAACGTCTTCAGGTGAACTGGCGAACACGTTCCTTTCTTGCCTATTTATACACCGTCCGGTGACGTATCGTTGTGCGCGGTCTGTTCTGATTGGTTCCCGATATCAATCGAAACGTCGTGATACTCAAAATTGTATAGACAATGGAAGTCCGAAATCAAACTTTTGATAAATCCACCTTGTCTACAAGTTCCGTACCTTGTCGTATTTGAACCGTCTGTGAACCAGACTATTGGAGTTGTAACCGGCTTGTTTTTCTGCCAATGTTTTCATTCATATCAGCGTACGAAGCTTTAGATTTAATTTATTGTGATGTATTTACTAGGTAGACTTGAAGCAAAAAAAGATCTTGATTCGAATTCCGACCTAGAAAAAATTGGAATTGTCGAGAGTCGAGACGAGCCAAGACAAGGCCTTATCTCGTCTAGTCTCGTTGGTTCGAGTTGTGTTGTTTTTTTGGTTTATCACATTACAATATTTTGTTTTCGAATAAATACCATAAAAATTAGTAGGTATGACAGTTTAACAACGGCGCTACGCTACCATGTCGATTTTTCATTTCGCAAATGCGATTTTTTAAATAGAACATGACCATTTCCCATTACATTTTTCATTTTATGTTTATGTATGTAATATCCATACTTCATATTCTATAAAATCTGAAACTTTTTCCATTATAATTACTTAGGGAGTGCTCGAGTGGTTAAACTTAATATAAAATTGTATGATATATTTTAAAAAAAACTGTGATATATGAGGTTACCACGAAACGTTCTGAAATGTAAAAATTTAGCAGTCTGAAACAGCATTACTAGATCATCAACATAGTGTACAAATCTCAAACAACATGATATATGACAACTTATAAAAACTAAAATTGCAACATGTTTTTTAAAAAGGAAGCACTGACTTAAAAACAGCCTAAAGTAGGATTAACTGAAGTGATACATAGTAATTCATTAATTTTATATAATTTGAAATATGGAGAATATGCTCAATTATTCAACTGTTTTGATTGTAGACCATGGAAGTAAATATTACTTAGACTAACAGCAAATTATGGAGTTGAAAAACAATTATTAAAATTTTTTTATTTTTTTGAAGCGCTTAAGACATTTCGAGATGCCTCGTCTGCACAAATTGTATCTCGCCTCGTCTAGTCTCGAAATTCGAGACAAAATGGCTTCTGGACAAGACGAGGCGTTTCGTGTCTGGTGTCTCGCGGATTCTCTTAGACTTTTTATTCGGCTTTTGCTCATTTCAAACTATATACTTTGTTTGGACATAACATTTGAAATGAACTGTGATATATTTGCTAAAGTGTTAATTACCTCGTTGATGTGTTTGTAAGTCTTGATGAGGTCGACGCTGAGCTTGCGCAGTGGGGCGTGCGCGGGGTCTCTGAAGGTGTGTGGGATGCGCGCCTGCATCGCCTGGATATCCGCCGAAGAGGCGGCGGTACCGGTGAGGCGGTCGTCGTCGGCCACCAGCCGCCCGTACAGCGGCACATGCCGACGCCCGCCTCCGGGCTGCCCGCCCCCGCCATCCACCGTCGTCGTGCCGCCCCCAGCTGTCCCGCCGGATGGCACTGGAAATCACAAGGCTGACGTCAAGTACTGATCTTAGTTTATCATCGGCTATTCTTACATGTGACAACACGCCAATCAAAAGAGTTTCACTTGGGAAGATGGTTGAATGAGTCTGTTAACCAAACAAGAAATAAAAGCAAGGATAGACATTGCCAGAGCTGCCTTTACAAGTCTAAAGAAATTTCTTTGTAGTAGGAACGTGAATTTGCAGTTAAGAATTCGAATGCTTCGGTTGGTATGTATTTTAAACATTATTATATGGAGCAGAGCCCTGGACACTTAAGCAAGCAGAAATCAGTTAGCTCGAAGCGTTTGGAAGATGGTGTTATCGTCGGATTCTACGGTTATCACGGGTTGATAAGATTATAAATATTGAGTTTTTACAACGATTGGAAAAAGAAGAAAAAATAATAAGAACGGTTAAAAGAAAGAAGCTTGAATATTTTGCACATATAGTTTGAGGTTCAAAGTATAAACTATTGCAAAATATTATTGAAGGTAAAATTAAAGGAAAACGTAGCCAAGGGCAGAGAAGAACATCCTGGCTCAAAAACTTGTCCTCCAACCTCCAACCGACTGTTTAGAGTAACTGTTAATAAAGTTAGGATAGCCTTGATGATTGCCAACCTCCGTTAGGAGATGGTACCAGAAGAAGATTCCTTCACTAAACCCTTAGACAAAGAACGTAAAATGAAAATTTTCAGATTTCTATGCATAGAACTGTCATAGACTAAGGTTTTGACTAATATCAATATGGATATACACATTTAGAGTTAAAATAAAATATTAAATATTAACTGACAGTGGAAGGTAATATCAAGTTTATTTTATTGTTCTAAAATCATTCGTTTATTGATTCCAAAAATGGTTAGCATGTCACGGTAGGTGAAAATGGATTATACATCGTAATTGCATTGTAAGTAAAGCCTTTATAAGAGAATAATGTTCTGTGGAGAGGCGGTGTCAGTCAGTGTGTCTGTGAAGCGAATATGTCATGAATATATGCATGTAGAGAAATAGTAGCTTTAAAAAAAATGAATTGTTTGATTTTTGACTAACCATGCCAGACTAACAATTATTTGTATCAAGATTACAGCTCAGTTTGGTTTTTTGACGACTACGATTAAAAAATTCCAAATAACCGACGTTTCGCCCTTCTTTAGGGCTTCTGTTAAAAATAGCGTTAGTCAAGTTGTCGATAAGACCGTTACGTGATAGATATTACACGACAGACACAATGGAGGACAGTAATGTTATACAAATCGCATATACATGATAAGTATAACAAAGTTTTGAGATCAAGATTGGTACAATATTTTTTATCGCGGTAGATTACAGCTCGACAGCAGGGTCGGTCTTTCTGACAGGCCCGTCGTGAGAAAATCCGGGTGAAATCGAAATACCCCGAAGAGCAAAAAATAACAAAAAACGAAGCGTATTGGAGTTCAGAACCTGAGACCTTTAGCAAGGTCGATTTGCTTGAGGGGAGTGAGTGGGCGAAATTGCTTTTTGAAGGGGTAGATCTATCCCGAACGGAATAGCTTTGGCAACGTTGTTAGATGATCTGATATTCTATTTGTTTCTGGCTGTGCGTGATGTAGACGTTGTAAAACATAAAAAATTATATTCAAAATATTTTTTCGATAATTTACATTACTAAACTAGCAGCTGATTGAACGGCGATCAAACCAAAAATAGCGGAAAATCCCGAATTTCCTCAGTTTTCTAACGAATTCAGGATGTTTTCCTAGGCCTAAAATCGCAGGTTTTTCCGGATATCACTACGCTGAGGCTTCCCAAATCAACTTCAAATGATTATGAATGCATTACACATTCACCATAATTTTAACCAAACGGTGGTAGAATGTCTCGACGCATTCACCAATTATGAATGGATACAAAATAAAATGTAATTCTTTATACAATTTTTTAAATTGATTAGAAGAATATATAACAATTACATATTATTATCAGAAGTACATGAATCTAAATGATAATTATCACTTAAAACATTCAAGACACAAATTCTGTTTGCTGTTTGCACCAAGAACAATAAACAAATGCTACAATCAAAAGGTATTTTTATTCAATTTATTCATGTTTTTACTTGCCTATAAAAATAAATCTTAACTTTTGAAAAGTAGAGTATCTCAGCACTATTCGATTCTTTTATTATCCGATATAGGTATATTTTTTATTACATTCAACAGTCAAGAGTTCGATCTATACCTATCATACAGCACAGAGAAATATTTTTCAAATTTCTTCAATATCCAAAAAATATTACACTTGGAATAATACAAATTAAATTAGTCGGACTGTTTGACGATGATTCAAATATCTATATAAATAGAAACGCGATACTGACAGAAAGATAGTTTAATTTGTGAAACTTTATGTTAAACACACAATTTTTCATCTGAATGATGGAAAAGTTTCACCAAATAAGCACTTAAAATTTACATGATAGGAGTTCCATATATTATGGAAACAAACATGCACGACATGAGCTCAGTAACTTCATATCGAGTGAAGTGGAGGACAAAATAATATAGACGTCATTCGGGACATCCTTTATTTATCAAAGACTTTCGTTAATCTAAAGTTTCCGATCTAAAAGATTCCTTTATTGATAGCTTCGTATCAAGAATAAACTTCTAAGACCGTTCAACACTAGTCAAAAGCAGTAGGTCATAAGTTTTATCTGTGCCCAAAAAACATCAATAATCCAGTAGAATTAGGAGAATGCAATGTTGGATATACAAAACATGTACTTATGGACAAATAGATACCTTTAGTAATTCGATACTACATATAAGTTCTTTTTAATTACATTCAGTTTATTTTTTTTTGTATCTAAATGACGGGTGTGTAGTTTATTATTTTTGCTTTCAAACATAATATTAGTGCAGTAAGAGCTAGTCTTATACTAATTCAGTAGATTTACATAATTGCAATTAATCATTAGCGCATTTTAAACGATACCTAGTGTACAATAAATTAATTTGAATCTTCTTAACGAATTTAGGAAGTATAAAGGGGCCCTACGGCTCTGAAAAGCAGGAAATTTAAGGTTGATCGTATCAACAAAATATTTGCCTCAATTGATTGGAGGAAAAATGTTTTCAAACATATATTTGTTCTTGAAAACAAACAGTTAACAATGCTTTTTCACAATTTGCTCATTTTCATAAAATTGAAAATATTTGAAAATATAGCAACAAGTGTATTTATTTACTTGTCATAAAATACACATGACAGGAGAAATGAAAAATAAAATCAAATTTATTCATTTGGAAACAATGAAATTAAAAATTATGCGTTTATAATAAATGGCACGCAATCAGAAATTTAAATATAAACATACAAAATCAATCAATGAAGTTATCGACAAAACACTATAATATGCAATTCTGACCAATTTATGATAAATTATCTTGGTGTAAAAGAAGTGGCAGTTATACTAAAGACAACGAAACAACCAAAGAAAAAATCATAACACTACCTGTTTAAACGAAACGATTCAATATTAATACATGTTACAATATCAGCTGAAAACCCCATTAAGTTGATAAAAGATAAGGAAAAAATATTACAGAATGAAATTGAAATTCATGAATAGTACCTAAAGAACAATGACATAATTTTAGAGAAATGCTCTCATTTTGTTTGCATCGGTGGATAAGCTTTCAAATGGCAGGTTACGAGTATTTATTATAGAGGGTAAGCAATCACTGGATCTCCGAAACATGCATAGAGCATTAAAGATGATCGCCTCAGCATTCAAGCGGTTGCTCTTATTATTATGATTATTACCACCAGATTGAGCAAGCAACTTCAACTGCACTATATCGACGCAACAGTACTAAAATAACTGGCGTCCACCAATTCACATGCATCGTTACAGTGACAACTGGCGTCAGAGCAGGGGATGGGGGGCCGAGAGGAAGTTCGACTCGATAAATATAAGTGTGGCGCTCTCTTGCAGACGCATAAATACCCAGCCAGGCACTGCCCCTTCGCGATACGTGTCCTCTACATCCACCATGCACCCCCTTAATGTAGAATTTATTGGGTTTTTGTTGTCTACTCACAGATTTGCGACATAGGCGTACTTCTTGGGAATCTAACAGGGGTGAGAGAACGTCTGGCTTTGTGATTGAGGCCTTGAGTTTGAGGATTAGTATGAACTATATTATAAGACTAGAATGCAGATGACGCATCAGCATCGTGGATAAATCCAAAAAAGGGCGTTACATTAGGAACCTAACGTTACTCGGAAATCAAAGCATGCAGCAGTGTAATTGTTAGTTTTGAGCACTAATAAACACTTAAAGCTAAGTTAGTAGATTTACTCGCGATTACCAGAATCAAATCATTAAAAAATTCTACTCTCTACATTGAACGACATGAAAAAAGGCAAGTAAATTTGACGAAAATGTTTTTGAACAAATTTCACACCATAACAATTAATTTCGAGTGAGAAATCAACAACATCTTGTCTTTGCACTAGATTTTAAATAGCAAGGTATTTGAATATTTTTTGTAATTGTATTTCAATGAAACCAGCAGAATCAGCCGAAACGCTGATAACTTTCCAATTTATTCAGATTTTAATACTCTGCTAGTATAAGCAAGATACATAGCTATAAGGATTTCATTCTCAACCCTTTCCTGCTTATATTCTTTTTTACAAATTTTTTTACATAATTGATGGAAAGCAAAGCAAATACGCATAGCTATGAATAAAGCGCTTTCAGTTCAGGTTACAAACATTTTTACTAACATCAATGAAAAAAGAATATGTGAATACCATTATACTATCCAGGGTCTGCTTTTGGTAGAGAGAAACAAAACGTAACACGAATAAGTGAGGGACGTATTGCGGCCGCAAAAGTTTTTATACGTTTTATAATATTTACGATATCTATAATTTTCGCGGATCTGTCGGTCTGTCTATCGCCATTTTCGATACCGACAATCTTAACAAATGCCTCGATTTTCGTAGAATTTGTGAAAGGATATAACGTGGATCCGTAGTAGATAAAGTTGCTTTAACATAAAATTACGGTGTATTGGTGGAAAAATAATTCTTAAGATAAAACTGTGTGATTCAAAAACAAGGTTTCACAATTAAAACTCGTTCTTGTGACGTTTTCCAAAGATCATTCAAGATTGGATTGAAAACGCGTCACAATAAAAGAGGTTTAGTGAAACCTAACCTTGTGTTTAAATTGCACAATCTCACTCAATGATGGGACAGTTTCAACATGTAAGAAATATCTATGATCTACAACAGTAATTTTTGTTTCAATGTGTCTCGAGTAATAATTACAGGAAGTGTCTAAAACTTCATATTTGCATTTCTTAAGTTTTTAACGTTTTTCAAATTCTCAGGTCACTTCAAGACTCAGCTGAGAAATTTCCGGAAAACATAGTTTCAATAAGGTACGTCTCTTTAATCCGAAGTAGTTTTTAGGCATTGCCAGAAACTTTACATGGCGTTGAAGAGTTTTGTTGTGCTCCTATATTGTTTGGAATAGTACCGAGAAAATCTACTCTATTTTTCAGATAAGTGCATGAATATTATCCATTTATGCGACATTATTTTTGAGAAATTATTTCCGTAACTCAAAACTGGAAACTTTACCAACAGATATATGGCTCTGTTATAAAAACAATTTACGACGTTCTTTTGTAATAAACTGTACTTAATGTTTCGATCTCTGTCAAAGATTCGACCCTGTCTCCGTCGTTGATGTGCCGTCTTGATCGGGAACGCGAGCGTCCTCTAGTGGCGTCTTGACAGGTGCGCTTCATATCGATCCGAGCGAAAGGGGTAGAGAGGGGTGGGGATGTGGAGACAGAAGGCGCGTGCCATGCGGCCGCCAAACACTAAACAGCCGTAGACTGCCAGATACGACGTGCTTCTTTTGACTGTTAATCATATATTTCCAGCTGTACATTACAAGAAGATTCTATAATACGATAATTGCAGAAAAGCGTCGTTCGAAAATGCGTGACGTAAAATAAATCATTGAACTCCAGGACAGCTTCTGGTCCAGATCAAATACCACCCATACTAGCGACGTATATTTCCTAACGGATGGAAGTTCGGTTGTGTGCAACCCGTCCAAAGCAGGAAAAAATGTCATGCCCAGCAACTATAATCGATCTGTGACTCTGCTCGGCATCATGTCCAAAGTTATAACAAAAAGTCGACTCAAATACCTGTGATTCCCGGTTTCCCTAGTTAGTGATCGCCTTTTTAGGGATAATGATACATCTTTTGCACTACTTAAAATAACATCAAGTGGGCTGCCTCTCACCACAATAGACAATGAATGTCGATGGAGATTTGTAAACTATATAGAAAAGGGCAAGTAAGGACACATGGACCAAATAAGAAATTCATCAAATCAAAGAGGAGGAAACACTGTCCTACATGGAGCATGGTATTGCAAGGTAAATTGACAGTGAATAAATGTGAACAGACCGCACATCGATGATTTTAAGGCTGTTCAAAAATAATAGTGAGTCAGCCAATGGGCCGGGAAGTACTGGAATTGCAAAAAATTCAAGATTCATGATGACATGAAAAAACCATGTCACTTATCTCCGTCGGTCTGTCTGTTCGATGAACCTTGCCCACTGTATTAACTCTGGAAGTACCATTCGAATTTTGACGATTTTTTTACATTAGATTACTAGATACGAAAAGTTTTTGAAAATCGGCAGTAGCGGCGAATTACTAGTACTGCAAATTAGGTGCTGCATTTTAATTGAAGAAGAATCATCACTGATTACGAAATTGAGATTTAGCTTCCTAAAAATGGGGTCAAGTCGGCTGACTCAGTTTTTTTAACATTTTGTTCGGATTTTAGTACTGTTGATCCAGTTGACGCATGTTTATAAAGTATGTGGAATTATGGAAATTCACGGAAAATTTTTTATTTAGAATATTTTTCAATCTGATTCCAAAGGATCAAAAATGTCGAAATTCGATTCAATCAATAATTTCCGAACATATTAGCGTTAATCTACTTGACGTCATTCTATTAATATTCAAAATTAACACATTTTTTTAAATACATGTTATGCAGTCACCCATTAATGATTATTGATCATCGTCACTGCTCACAAAACTTCCCACTTTTTTTTACGGTATTAATATCGTAATTAAACAATAATTTAAAAATTGAGGAAAAAAAAGAGGATTGGATCTTCTGGCAAAGAGTAAGACTCAAAATAGGTGTATTTGCTCGGTAATAAGATAAAAACGTATAAATATTTCATGAATAATGTTTTGTTTCTCCTTAATAAATGCATTTTTTACAATTGGTTTATTATTAACTTGTGCAAATTATACAATACTAGTATACACAGCAAATACACCAAACGATACTTGGGAAAACTCACAATTCAGGACTAGTATTAAATTGGTTCTGAAACAGTTTGAATTTATGGCCTTTACTTGTAATATGAAAATTAAGCTTAATAATAATACTCGACGATTCTATTATCCCCATTTTCAACAGATTAGTTTATATTGCCTTTATCTTTTCACTCATAAGTGCGTATTCTTTAAAAATTTGAATATATATGAAAAATTGTATTCACTAATTAAAAAAAAATCAATGACATTATGAACACGACCCAATATTCCATTCATCAATATTATTGGTTCAATCTAGACATCATAAATATGATCAATCTATTGACGGACAAACATTGCTCGAATAATATTGACGGTTTGAGGGATACCCAACAGGCGCGAGGTCGAGCCACGCGCTACGGACCGGCGCGCCGTGTTGCCGTCTGTTCGCCGTCGCGACGCCTCCGTCAGCGACCTTGCCCAACCAACAGTAGCACCGACCGCCGACGCGACGCATTATTATAGCCGTCGAGTCGCGTGCTCTCTGATCACTCCAAACGTGTTTTTTGACTTCCAACCGTGTAGATCAGGGATTACCAATTAGTTTGATTTGGGGACCATTTTGTTCTCTTTCTGTCGGAATCCGCACTTTATAACACCCTTTTTATTAGCTTCACGTGTATGTACGAGGGTCACGCTGAAAGTCTTTAGATATTCCTAATCTATACAAGTTTAAACAAGTTTGACCACGCAGCTATTTTGTCTAAAGTTGTAAGTTCTTACACGCAAAGGCAGCGTTTGAATCGTTCAGTAGTTGCCTTGCCACTGTCTCGATAGCATCTAAGTGTTAGCCGAATTTTAACCTGAAAATGTAGTCGCGATTTTCGGAACATTATTTTGTATGACTATAAAAAGGACTCCCTTCTAGGGCTACAGTTTTTAATTGGTTTGCTGAGTTTTTATGCTTGAAAAATTTGATAATGGGCACAGTAAAAACACTTTTAATATCGTAAACGGAGACGAAACATGGTTATATCATTATAATCTCGAAACTAAACAGCAGTCATTAGTTTGGTGTTTTGAAAGTGAGCAGCCTCCAACGAAAATTTGTCGTTCCAAGAGTGTTGGAAAGAAAATGGTCGCATCTTTTTTTTCTAAAATTGGATACATCACAACGGTAGCCTTGTAAAATCAAAGGACAGTTACTTCTGAATGGTATATTATATGACCAAATGTGTTCCTGTAGTCTTTCAAGAACTATGCAAGAGCCGCCCAAAGACTGGTCTGCGCGGTATTCAATGGCATCATGACAACGCACCCGCCCACAGCGTCACTAGAACATTCGATTTTTTTGTTGAACAAAGTGCCAACTGTTGCCTCACCCACCTTATTCTCCGGACCTAGCTCCTTGCGATTTCCTATTATTCACTAAGATCAAAGAAAAGTTACGAGGTCGCCATTTTTCCACCGATGAAGAGGCAATCGCTGCATTTGAGGAGGAAATTAGCAGGCTTTCAAAGAAACGTTGGTCACAAGAGTTTGACAAGTGGTTTTACCGACTGCGTAAATGTATTGAGGTAGGGGGAGAATATGTTGAAAAAAACAGAATAAAGTTTTTAAAAAAAACCTTGTAGTTTTATTGTATCTAAAAACTTTCAGCGTGACCTACGTATGTATGTATGTATGTATGTTAGTGAGAAATCTTCGGACGCTATTTACAATGTCAGATTATTTTTAAATTTTACACATTCATCAAGGTAAGATCATAATGCAATAGTTTAATTAGTTTATCCCATTATTGCTTTTCATTTCCGAATTCTTTCTGATAAAAATTATATTTAAACTTTGAATACCCGGATATACGATAAATTAACGGCAAATCGCGTTTCACTTTCAATAGCCACAGCAACACAAAAAAGTCCGTTTGTCCAATTCAGATAGCAGATTCAGATTCAGCGCGTCAAAATTCATAAGAAAACATATGTGTTACGTCCCCAGATCATGTAACTTTTTTGTGTGGCTGTGTAATTTATCGTAACCGCTCTTCGTTTTCATAACATCTTTTAATGTACAACAATAAGTAAAAAGGTGAAATTCTTCAGAAAACAACAGGAATGTAAGTTGTCATACTTGGAGGTGTGACATTCAACGATTTAGATGACTGACAAAAACAAAAATTTGGCATCAGCCTCGCAAAAGTCAAAATATGTGTTGTTGATAAGTAACATCATTTTATGAGTGTAGTACGGAAGTTATTAACTGAAAACTAGACCATCGAGGACTTTGTCCGGATCACCTCGAGCGCTAAGCAACTTGCATTTAGGCAAACAAAACTTTATCTTTACTTAGTATTTCAGTCTGCGAGAGTTTAGATGTGCGTGCTTTGTTCTGATGCCATAAATCACAGCATAACTTACATATTTGCGATCGTACCAATCAAATGGAATGTGATGTAAGCCACAAGGCAAGAGCAATGAATATCTAATAGAAGAGGATCCAAGGGTGATCAGCTGATATAGTTCTGAAAAATCGAATCGAAATCGAGTGCAGATACCGAATAATAAGGTCACTAAAATTCTTCATATTCTAACGAACTATACTGATTCAGCCTTGTAGGGAGAGGGAGTGTAAGGTAGCAGACAAACGCCAGAAATGTAACAAGGAACCGTTGCCGCTGAACTGACCTGAGACTGGCGAGTGCTCAGCTGATATAATTTATAAATTGCTGTAGACTGCGAGTTCCCCATCTAACAGACGATTTGGATCTATTCCTGTAAGGAGTGTAGGGCAAAAGTTAGACGAATCTGAATGAGGTCACTGTTAATTTATAGATGTGAAAAAGTTCCAATCTTCTTGGCAAACTCCGTGGACTGTCAGCTTCGCATTTCATCACTACTACTATTTGGAACCATCCCTGTAGGAAGTGTAGGGTAATTTTGAGAGGCGAGCCAAAGACATCGTTTTGTTATTAAGACGCGATTTAATACCGAAAGGATGGAATGATAACCTTCTTTTCACTCGTTTTCTCTCCCACTAACCGAAGTAATATCCTCAGATTTATCGAGAGTTTGAGACTGGAAGTATCCTTTTATTACTATGTGCACGTAGGCGAATGTTTGTTTTCAGAGATCTGCGTAGGCTTCATCTAGTCCTTTTGAGAGAGTTGCCATATCTCTGTTTGAGCGTGTTTACGTCATTGGGAGTCAAGGTGATGTGTGTTACGTATTATGTTTATGCTCAGTTGCATCAGATTTGAATTTATATTGAACCTACATGGAAACATACGCAAACATTTAGATATGGTTATAACCTGAATCGACAAGACAGGCAAATCTAGGAAAGTGAATTGATTGTATCAAAGGTTGATCCGATGGATATCAAGAGTGAATAGTGTACTTGTATCACTGAAGTTTCTGAGATAAAATGCCATTTGTGATGTGTTTAACTTTATTGCAAAGACATTTTCAGGTTGTCAAAATGATCACCCAGCTCACATATATTTAACTGTAATTCACAAATGTAGCATTCTATTCACCCATCTAGCTAAAATTCTGTTATAATATTTTTTTCAATTTCTTGTTGCAGTTGTACTAGGATTGTAAAGGTATAATTGTTAAGTGCATACAAAATTCACCCAACATATAAGTGCTTAGAGACATGACTATTAAAAATCCAAAACCACTATAGTAAATTAGCAGTCTCATTCTCAAAACCCATATTTGTTGCCCAACTATAACTTTCAATATATTTCTGAAGCCTATCCAGCAGTGGAATATTTAAAAGGTCGAAACATCTCAAGGGCGATTTGATATCGTAAATTGAATGACCTGATTGGAGCTAGATATATAGATCTTTATCCATACAAAACACGCATAAAAAGGGGTCAAATCCATAAAAACTAATTTTCAGCACCATAACTCATTATTAGATTTACATTGTTTCTAACAAATTGAATCCAGCTTTTACAAAAAATAAACTAAAATTCGACTTTCGATCCTTTATGTGTCAAAAACTTAAAGACAAGAACACATGCAAATAGAATAAAGTTGACAGACGACAGACAAATGACAGACAAACGACAGACAGAAAGACGACAGACAAGCAAACGAAGAAATGAGTGACATGGTCTTTCGTGTTGTATATGTGAAACATCAATGCAACAATATCCCGAATTCGATAATAAACCGATAAGACAGCCAACATAGGATTGAACTTCGTCGCTGATAGGTATAGATGAAAGATGTCACTTCACAAAACTATTTAAAGAGCAGCGACCTTCCTAAAAAACAGAAATTTGGCGCCCATGGCTAGCTTGTTATATCAGACCGTTCGATCGCCGGCAAAGAGCAACTGTTGCCGACGTGCGTCCCGTAACTTGTTACTGCAATCGCAATCTCTGCTACACTTAACTGGATCGGCAACGATTGTCTCTACTAATATGACACTTCTGCCACCTGACACACCGATCTACTTGCAAGAAACAAAGATGTCATTGCTGTAAAGAGAGGAGGAGGCACATGTCGCAAATCATCTGTGCAAGAATCCTATAAAATCAGTAACAAATTATATAAATTCATACCTCGCCAGTGAGAAACCATTTGTTTGTAATTATTAACTAGATACTTGTGACCACATCTCCACACCACCGAGCAGTATTCCAATAATTAAGAAATCAGAGCTTTGTAGAGTAGTGACACTGACGTAGTAAGGCCGGCAACATGATCTCTTATAGCGTAGGTTGGACTACTACCTACATAGTATATCCAACAGTTCCTTGAGGTACAGCAAAAAGGTCTTACGAGAAAGAACACATCCCTGAGGAACACAGCATTGTTGACAGCAGTTGACAATAATATGACATGCGGTCCACCACTAGCATTTAAACCGACAGATCTTAGTAACAACTGTATCGGAGATGCAGACGTAATAAAACAAAATATATATATTCATGTATTTCGACACTGAAAATTTTTGCAATCACACCACTTCCCTTGCTGATGCGTAGGATGTAAAAGCACAAATTTGGTGCCCGGTGCATAATTTCAGGCAATTTAGAAATGAATATTTAATTCAGTGATTGTGATATTATAGGGTGATCAATTGCCGTTCATTTTGGAAACTAAAATAAAATAAAGGATGAGGTGTATGCCGAACTTTGACCTTTTCGTTTGAAGTTTCAAGGGTAGGGATATTCGCCAACTTTGGCATGATGTACAGGGTGAAATAGAAATTCTATCAATTTTATGAAAAATGCAGATTTCTAATTCAAACTCTGCTAGTGTATTGAGTATAGGCAAGCATATTATTGTATCTAGCAGATCCAAGGAGGGCAATGGAGGCAATTGCCACCCCTCCTTTCCAGTCAGTCCTATTTGTACAATAATGGTAATTCCACAAAGAAGGGTTTATTGGGTTGGGTTTGTATTGCTCTTCAAAAACATTTAGAGAAGAAAAAGATACATTTTTACGCTGTACTTCCCAAAAAAAGGTATACGTTTAGAAATAGATATTTGAATCGGGTTTTAGAGCTATTAGCTTCCCTAAATTCCCCAAATTATCAAGATTCGAAATTTTTAGTAATTTCCAATATTTACAACGTACGTCAAGTAGCTCAACAGTTATGAAATCCAATCAAAATCTTCAATAAACAACTGAAACCATACCACCACACTTGAAACTACGTCTTGACAACATTTTTTACATACGGCTTATAGTTCTTTTGAAAATCTGGTCAATATATAGCTATGTCATTGGTGTATGTGATCACTTTGTTTCTATAGTGATTTGATTAATCATCCATCTTGTTTGGATGTTAATTTGCGTCAGCATAACAATTAAACAAAATTGAAAGTCACATGGATATTGGATATCCTTGCTTTAACCTCGTTTTTGTTGCAAAATTGAGAATTTTCCTTCTACGCACACTTTACTGGATGTCTTGTCCAAAGGAAGTTTGACTGGTTTAATGATTTTTTTCAATTCTTAATGTAACCATAGCCTCATAAAATTTTGGATTATAATGTGAAATAAACGTTACACTGGCACAACAGAAACACAAAAAGACAGCTATTCTTTGTGATTTGTGTTGTGTTGGTCTTATTTTTGAGAACGATAGGCGCATACCTACAAAAGTGTATATACATACATATAGTAAATATCCCAAAAATGGTGGACTTTTGCCCCATAGTTATATGAGTAATTAAATAGTTAATGAAATGTTATGTAATATATGTAATATGTAATATAATGATCCATCTAATTTTTTAAGAGAGCTTACATTGTCTGGCCTGCGCTAGTGAATATTTAAACACTGACCAGTAGGCGACGTCAGTAATTGTCCGAATACTACAGAGTGATCAATATCTCGTTTGTTTCGGAGACCGAAATAGAATTCGAGATGACATGTGCCGAACTTTGACCTCTCCATTTGAGGTGAAAATAAATGAAATGTGATCTGGGTCAATCCTGATCGAAGAGATTAGATGACTTCTAGGGTAAAGCAAGCCACACATGTTTGAACCGTATGGTCGATGTTGACCAGATGTCTATCCCAGCAAGTTTAAGTTAGAGCATTTTGGGACAAACTTAAGTAGTAAACTGACGAAAAATGAACCTGCAGATTTTGAAATCTGTTTGATAATGAGGGGGAAGTGTTGGGGGAGCTTTTGAATATTAATCACTATTTTTTCGCAAAAAAGTTGAAATATGCTCATGTTACATAATATGTTTATAGATTACTCTAATGTTTTTTTTGAACCGTGTATGTACGGAACAGCATCGATACCATCGTGACGCCATCTAGAAAACATGCCAAGCAGGGGGTTAATATTCCTGGAAATTGCAATGTTGTTCCTTCTACGTGCGCACACGCTATGACTGATTTTTTACGATAACGGGACCCACATGCATTCTGTATAGCCCAGTCAAATTGGATGATTATGAATGAGCCATCAGTCCAATGATATGTAAATCAATCATAGCTACCGAACAAGAGAAATGGCAGGTCATTTTTACAGCATTTTAAAAAAAATTAGTAATTCTGGTATTCAGGAAGATGACAATGTCGTATGTCACACAAGCACTTCTGTCAGAGTCAAGTTGAGAGTTGAAAATATGGCATCAATTAGGTTGATGCTGTATTTACAATCGTAGTAGTTTAGAAATAAAGATTTGGATCAGATTTTGGACCTGTTAATATTCAGGAATTAGATTATAAAAATATGTAAGAACTTGACATTGAATATTTCCAAAATTTCAAAAATTTACCAAACACTCCAATATTTCCGAAACACACTTCAAGTGAATCGACAGTTTTGAAATCCGATTAAAACCTTCAATAGATTAGTAGTAGTTTTTAAGAGGCTTAATAGCACTTTCGCAGCTATTTATGTTCCTTATTCAGTTAAAATGTAACTAGTAGTGGAAGTTGCTCAAACAAATCAGCCCCCTATATAAAAAGGTTAACTACCTCCTAACATACCAGACTTGATGATCTATGTTTGAAACGTCCGGAAAATTACACTACTGCTTTAACCCAGTACCATCGCCTACGAAGAAGACGCTTCGGAGAGGGCCGCAGTGGACAAGGGATGATAGGTTAAAAGTCTCATTGTTATTTATATAGTTACCAATGAATCCGTTTAATGAAACACGAAACAATAGAACTACTTTTACGTTCAAAAACAAAAAAATATGTTTTTTCTTTAACATAGTAGTTTCCCTAAGCCTATTGGTGTGAGAAATAAAATGTTATTTATGGCCCAGGAAGACGAAAGATCTAGAAAAATATAAATGCCGGGTTACTCCAAATTCATAATTATACACTCATTATACACTAACTGAAAGTTCCAAAAAAATAGTATGCGTAGATGATAGGTTCTTTGAAGATTTTACAAGTGAGCAGCGATGGTGGAACAATGTCTAATTATACTGACCTATGGAGTTATTTGAGCAAAACAAGGCGGAATGGACGGCATTAATTATGCAAATGCCCAAAAATGCGTCCACCCCCACCAACTTTTTACGGCAGCGCCAGCGGTGGAAAATCGCAGTGTTGGCGGAAGTTCGTTAGGACTTTACAGCCCCATAACCACAATGGAAGACGAATATCGTTACTGCCAAAACAGTTCAACGAATATCGTACTTATATTTCAACTACGTATTGCGGTACAAGTCGAATAAGGTTAAGTTAGAGGGTCATTGAATATATATATGGAAGCAAGTGTTTATCGGTATACCACTAGTTCAGATGTTGCCAAAATTCTATATGGGAAACGCAGCATTAGTCTGCAGGATTTTTATGAAAGCACATCAATGGTGTTACGTATAAGGTCTGAACATTGCTTCAGGAAGTTTCACTCATTCCCCCACCATAAAAAATTAATTTGTTTGAGTCGGTATTTCTCGCCAATAATGATTCCGCTTCCAAATTGAAAACACAATGAACCATATAATTATGGGAAGCAGACCCGTGGCTTCAGGCGCAGAACGCTGTCATGTAGTGTGCTGTGGCAACACAGAGAACCGAATCAGCAGATCCCCCTCCTCCAACACAGTCAGTCTAACAAGAAGACGGACGCACACTGGGCAATACATACGACGTATTATTTCAAATAACTTTTGTTTTATGTTTCCACTTCCAAGTATAAGCAAGGGAAGTATTTTGATCACAAATAATGGATATATCAATTCTTGAAGATATATAATTGTTCTGCTGTAGACACGTAGTGAAATTTTTTTAAATCCATATTCTTTTAAGAATGAACTGAATTGAACAGAATGGTCATGGACAGGTTTCGAAAGTTACGCTGTACTTATGACATTCATGACGTTTTTTTGTGGATTGCCGGATTTGAGCAGACAAAAGAAAATACGGAAAACACACATTCTATTGGAATTATTATCTGGAAAATAGTAACACTACTCATGCAAAGTTTTGATAACATAACTCACACAGGTATGTAATTTTCAAGAGATATAATTCATCATCTTATTCGGCCTGGCTGTTAATTAGGAGGACATATGACTCCTGAATACTAATGTTCGGCCGCCTCGATTGCCTTTTTCAAGGTAGTACCAAAATCAAAAAAATGTTCCCTTTAAAAAAGACAATGACCTTATTTGTTAACTGCCCCCAGGATAATAGTGAACAACATATGTCAATGTCATTAAAATTTAGAAAATTCAATTTTTGTATTTTTTCATTGAAATAAGAGTGTCAAAGCAGCCGAAAAGAAAGAGCCACATCATATGTTTCAGAAGTTACATTAATATAACGTATTCATTTGACATGTACTGGCCGCTAATAGAATCACATTTTACTACTGCAAGAACTTAGAACTTTTCTAACCATTTCAGTACCCTCTATGGGCTACTTATAAAAAAGGAAAAATTACATTTTTGAATAACGTTAATTTTCGTCTTCGGCACCTGTATACCATAGATTCACATTGGTGAATAATGTTGGTCAGTCGCTAATGTAAATATTAATTTGATAGATCGAATGACTTACGAGTTTCGAAAAACTCCATGAAAATGTTTTACGCTGTTCGCGAGATACTGATAACAATAATGAAACGCAAATGATAACGGAAAGTGGGTCAATGCTCAGTCTCTACGACGCGACGTTCACTGCAAGTACAAAGTTTATGTCTAAAAATAACAGCTTCTCAATTTTATATTCCGTGTATGGCTTATATATCATATTGTGGAGTTATTACCGTTTTTTTTTCAAGCAAGAAGCGTTTGTCAGTGTAACAACTTTCAAGGCATTTATGTTTACCACTTTAATCGTTGATCAACCGTGTCTGTATACGGGGTGAGCTTTTTAAAACCTAATAGCTCTATTTCATTTTGTTGGATATGTTTGCTTTCAGAAGCAGATATGATTTTTAATTCAAAAAATGCACAACATAAGGTTCAAAGAGCTAGCCCTATATTTGATGTAGTACTAGTTAGGATTTGAAGTCATTTATCATAATTCTTTCTCCATAATATAACTGGAGAGCTGCTAGGAAATTTCCATACATCTCGTTCTTCTAAAATTTACTCATAAGTCTCTATCCAACATGTTTTTAACTACGCCATGAAGTGAAACTATAAACGTACGCCAAAACGGAGAAACATTCTATTTTAGCAAATAAACGTTGAATTGATGCGTGTTGTAAGTTGGTTTTAATTTGGTTTGATGTGATTGCAGCCGAAACAAAATCCTTTAAAATGTTTTTACTATCTGATAAATGACATAAGTCGACTGGCATGCAGGGTTTCAAAAAACATGAAGTCTTCAACGTTTCTAAGCATATATAAAGTAAGCTGCACCAAAAAAACATTAAAAACTGAAGTGTGATGAATTTAAAAATATTCTAAGTGTGTTTTTGACTACACTCTGAAATGATCAGAAACATGAGAAACATACAGGTAAAAAATATAGTTTGGAGGGGTGAAAGACTGGGGATGAATGGAGAGGAAATTTAATTTATTGCGTTGATTGGGACACTTATCTTTTGACCCCAGTAACCCTCCGTACCTGTCAGACATATGGATTGTCTCAACGCTTGCATCATAACACAAAAATTATGCATTTTCAATAGCTGTGGTTTTATAATATAAGAATACACCCATACTCATAAACTTTCCATCCATTTGGCATGTTTTAAACCCTTTATCATTTATAAATTAACTAACTAAATATGCATGATAAAGTATTACGAAAATGCTATTTTACCTTCAACTTACTTTAAAGTTTGGCTTCGCGTGAATTGACTGCATTTCACGTACAGTGATATCAGTTTATTGAAGATTTTGATTGGATCTTCGAGCTGTTGGCCCACATCAAGTGAATTTTGGAAATATTGGAATTTATGGAAATACTGAAAAGCTCCAAAACTGTAGGAATATTTGCAATAAGATTTATTTGTTCAATAATCTCAATCTCGTCGCCTGCCCTCTTGACGCCCGGCGAACACATTCACGCTAAGGCGTGCCATAGCCAGGAAAGAATACCCAACGACATTCCGACGCCCTGCCCGGTGTAACCTGAATCATCCTTTAGAGTGGCAAACATACCGACCGACAATCACATCACTTCAAATTTAAGAATTGTTTCCTATCACAAGACGCCCTCCTCACCTATTATTACTGGCATGGGAAGTGAAAAGAACGATTCATGCCCCAGGATTATCGATTTATTCTTAACTGTACGAGAGTCACGCTAAACGTCTTTAGATATTCCTAATCTATACAAGTTTAAACAAGTTTGAGCACATAGCTATTTTGTCTAAAGTTGTAAGTGCTTACACGCAAAGGCAGCGTTTGAATCGTTCGAAAATGGAACCGGGCAGTCGCGTTTTTGTATGACTATAAAAAGGGA
This sequence comes from Bruchidius siliquastri, assembly GCA_949316355.1. NCBI lineage: Eukaryota > Metazoa > Arthropoda > Insecta > Coleoptera > Chrysomelidae > Bruchidius > Bruchidius siliquastri. Next base: position 12,086,369 of record OX438532.1, on the reverse strand, counting down.
CTAAAACAAACGGAATATCACGAAAGTTTAGTGAGTTGCTTTGGGGACTTTGCCTCTTCTGGGGCTACAGATTTTAATTGGTTTGCTGAGTTTAAAAGGGGCCGGGTCTCTTGACTTGATGATGAACCTCCCACAGGTTGACCGCCCACTGCTGTTACTCCGGAAACCGTAGCAGCTGTGCAAAATATAGTAAAAAAATGAACGACATATAACCTACACCGAGATTGAGGCTTCTCTGGGGATTGGATCGGCAGCGGTCCGAACAATAATTCATGATCACCTTCACCTAAGGAAGCGGTGTTCCAGGTGGGTGCCACATTTGTTGACCAGTGAGCAAAAAGCATCAAGAGTTGATTGGGCTAATTTTATGCTTGAAAAATTTGATAATGGGCACAGTAAAAACATTTTTAATATCGTAACCGGAGACGAAACATGGTTATATCATTATGATCCCGAAACTAAACAGTAGTCATTAGTTTGGTACTTTGAAAGTGAGCAGCCTCCAAAAAAAATTCGTCGTTCCAGGAGTGTTGGAAAGAAAATGGTCGCATCTTTTTTTATAAAAGTGGACACATCACAACGGTAGCCTTGGAAAATCAAAGGACAGTTACTTCTGAATGGTATATAACCAAATGTGTTCCTGTCGTCTCCCAAGAACTATGCAAGAGCCGTCCAAAGACTGGTCTGCGGGGCATTCAATGGCACCATGACAATGCACCCGCCCACCGCGCTGCTAGAACACTCGATTTTTTTGCTGAACAGGGTGTCAAACTGTTGCCTCAGCCACCTTATTCTCCGGACCTAGCTCCGTGCGACTTCTTATTGCCTAAGATCAGAGAAAAATTACGAGGTCGCCATTTTTCACCAATGAAGAGGCAATCGCTGCTTTTGAGGAGGAAATTAGCAACCTTTCAAAAGAACGTTAGTCACAAGAATTTGACAAGTGGTTTTACTGAATGCGTAAATGTATTGATGTAGGGGGAGAATATGTTGAAAAAACAGAAATAAAGTTTTTAAAAAAACCGTGTAGTTTTTCTGTATCTAAAGACTTTCAGCGTGACCCTCGTATTTAATATAAGATGCAGAATATTTGTTGGTATCGTTAGAACGGTGCCAGTCGGTGGTGCTAAAGAAACGATGCCGATGGTCCGCGAATACGGTGGTAATGCTTACCGTCTAACCGCTGCAAAGGTGAAGAACCGCTGAGGCATGCTGGACATGCAACGTTCCAAGACAATGATCAGTAGGCCAACCCAAACATCAAAAAAGTAAGACGGATTTAGTTTGGAAATTTAAAAGCAAACTACATGTACTGCGACTCCAATGATAACGCATACATGAATAAAACCCAAAATATGAACTAAATTGTGCTTTAGTTTTTTATAAACAATTAAATCAGTAAACATTCATTTTTTTAATTTTGAAACATTTAATGAATCGAGCTATTTCTTATACAGTTTTTAAATGATTGTAAAGCCCACAAAATGGTTTCTCTGCAGACTGTGCGAGAACACTCGGAAAAACCTTCAAAAATAGCAATTTCTTTGGAAATGTATATCTTTGGTAATGCTTAACATTAAGCGCAAATATTTTGTGTAATAGTTTATCACATCAAACTTCAACAGACGTAAGATGAAATTATTGAACAAGCAGTATGCATAATTGCAGTAACCACAGTTTAAAGCATTATTTTATAAATTCTACCGTATCAACCTAAGCGTCTCGATTTGAATTTAAAAAACGGATACCGAAAATACAAAATATCTTTCAGCCTGTTCATTTTTATAAATAAATGCAGAATGTCTATCTCGTCCAGAGTTGTCAGGTGGCCAGGAAAGACCGAGATTTTCCAGTAATAGAAAAAAATTCCCGGATCCCAGAATATGCCACTTTAATTCCGGATTCACCCGTTACTATTATACATATCTCGCGATCCTGAACTTATCGAGTGGAGCAGCAAATTGGCAACCTTGCTACGGTGACAAAAAACCGACAACACGCTACTGTTCCACGAAAAAAAACTACATCAGTGTGCACGTGATAAAATGAGTGATTAACACAATGCACATCAAGGCCTCGCACGGCGTTACGCACTGTACAAGTTACCATCTAATGCTGCTTACTGAATCCGCCATTATCGTTATTTTTTTTTTTACGTTTGGGACAAATATAATCTTTATTACATCCATTAACACAGTTTATCAAGTAGACTGTAGATGCTCTTACTTGGTGAAACTCTTCGATCATGCAGATAACAGGATTGTGTATTTAACACAGAGTTTCACAAATTAAACTCTTTCTTTTAGTTACGTGTTTCGATTTATATTTAAATCAAGGCTACCCAGAATACTAGCTAACTAGATCCTATCATGGATACAAAACTAGAGCATCTAGCATACTATCTATCCTGTCTAGCTATTTGTCTATTAATTTTGTTTTACATACTTGTAATAAAATACACGAGTTAAACTTCAGTAATAAAATACACGAGTTAAACTTCAGGTAAACATTAGAGATTCAAAAATATCAGCGAAACCCTGACTTCATTGTAGTAAATGAACAGACTGATCTTCTAAACTCTCTACTTTTGTGTATTTTTGTTAATACTTTCATATCCCGGAATCCTGTTGAAAATCCCGAAGATAAAATATATACTCCCAGAAAACAGACTATATCATCTGACAACCCTTCCCGCTTCAAAAGCCATGCGAGAGAATAAACCTTAAAAAAGCTGTGAATTTTGATATCGGGAAATAAACTCTCCAATGACTGACTCATTCCACAACGCTGAAGTTCTTCAGGAGAATGACTTGGTATAAGTATTGAAAGCTCGACCTGGTGGATGGGCCCCCATGAAGATTCGTTACATATTTACACAAATTTGCACGGAAATTGAAGATATTAATTCGAATTATTTACGTTTAATACGGTGCAGTTTACCAAATAAGTAGCAGTGATGCCATAATAACTAACGCCATCATTTGGTCTTTCGAAATCATTCTGAGATAGTCAAAAAGGCTATAAGACCACTAATATCATTTTCCGCAACATAACTGTATGAAAGTAGATTTCCGTAATCTGTAGTTGTAGCAAATTCACTTGAGAATCAACAAGCCGCATAACAAATGCATGATGAACAGATTTCTGAAATGAGATCAAAGCTCATCGAAAGTGACGACATGTATGAAAATATGCTGGTAGGAGAAACTGAGAGTGGTGAATATCTGGCATACCGGAAAACCTGGCTCATTTATATCGTTGTCATACATATATACACATGAAATTATGCAATGCGGATTGTTGGCAACCACCAAAAGATCCAAACAATCCGGCAGAGGACCTACAAACATATATTGCTATCACTAGGAAAGCTACTTTTATCACAGTTATGCAAATGTGCTTCAAAATATAGCAATCGGATAAAGTTATTCCAAATAATTAGACTATCGAAATCTGTTTGGAATGGTCGGCCCAAAACGTTAGACATTGTCTAGGATATGTATAGTCGAAATGTAAAAAATCTATTGTTTGCGTTGATAAAAAACGTTCTATGATCTATACATTTTTGACTCACGCAATCATCGCACCTCGTGATTATAAAAAAATAAGGTTCTGTAAATCAACTTGGTACATCATATCGCTGCTTGAAATTTCATCAAAATCGTCACAGCAGCTACTGAGATTCCGTAGAGACAAACGCAAGACCTAAAGTGCTCTTGAACACTCAAAAGTGCTTGAAAGTCCTTTTCAGTGTTTGCAAGCACTCTTCACGAGCACTAAGTTCTTTTGCGAAGTACACAAAGCACAAGCATAAAGCAATGCCATTGGAAAGCGCAGAAAAGTACTTAAGAGAAGAACTAGGGACATCGAATTAGCCAACTTTCTGAGAGCAAATTCAATTTGTCCATGAATGGTTTCAGCGAGTTTAAGCATGGTGACTCCAGAATGCACATTATGGTCAACAGTTACACTGCTAGCAAACATTATTTTATGTTATGTCTGTCGTTACCTACCACGGGAAGGAAAGATTGTGCGAATAGCTTCACGCGTTATCTCTTAGATAGATGGTTCATAGACAACTAGGAATAGTTCAATGATGTACGGTATAGTACGACGCATCGTTCCAGAGTGGGATATGTTTATCGGAGCTTAAACGCGTAGGTACGAAAGGTGTGTATTTATACATAACCTACGTAGTTAAACACGGAAATTTTCTTGGATTACCAATGACGAAAATATAAGCTCACGTATTTATAGATTAAACAGTTCAACAATCTATTTTGTTGGCTGACAGATCAGGAATTGAATAATGGAAAATCCTTTGTTGTTAGTCAAGCACTATTAGTCCAATGAAAATATATGAAAAAGTTTCATTGCTGTACTGAGACTGACAAACGATTTAATTATTATTAAACTCCAGCAACCAAGGCAAAACCTAAATACTCTTGTACAATGGTTTCTATACCAAATTTTGTACTACCAGAAAATGTATCATTTGAAAAATAATTAATGGTTTGCCCCACTGTCACCTTGCGCCCCATATCTTTGACTTCCGTAACTGTAACTTCTGTGTTTAACAAAGAATGGCGTCAAGTAGATTAACACTATACTTATCACGCGATATCAGTTTACAAATTAATATTTGAATTCAACTTTAAAATTTTTGATCGTTTTGAATCACATTTGGAAATATTACAAATATTTGGAACACGTTAAAACTTTTTTCAATTTTAAAAATTCACAATATTTGGACTCAAAATCTACGTGTTCAGCATTGTACGAGTTAAATGGATTATCATGAAATTCGACGTTAATAGTTATTTAAAGCAAATCTCATTTTTGAAAGTCAATGTGTGAAAAACGTTAATGCTTAACAAGTATGGAGGAATATTTCTGGGGTGTATTATCAACGCCAAAAATTTTTGAGGGTGCTCTCCTCCTCGCGACTCACCACCCAAATATTTGACCACTGCCAAAATTTTCAGAGAAATGATCAGGGGCTTCGGAACTGTTCAAAACCGCAGGTTGAGGGTTTTTCCATTTTTTGTTTGTTTTGCAAACTTTTTTGTCCTTGTCATAGTAGCAATTTAGTGTTATAATTTCCTCAAATTAAAAACGGTAGGTACTTTCTGACTTTAGAGAGGTCAAGTATTATCAGACAGGCAGACAAACAAACATACAGCCAGAAGGAAATGAGTGACATGTCATGATACATCAAGAAAACAAAATATCTCCCAATTTGAAATTTTTCGCGATTAATCGTATAATACTCCCCTGCCAATTGGCGTGGAAAGTAAAAGGAGTGGGAATGTAGAGACGATGAAAGTTTATGTTCAAGAATAAACAAACGAGGTTCCGTTCAACGCGCAAGACAACAACCCTGAAAACGAAGTCGCATGCTGGTTTGCCAGTCGTGGATATGAAGGACTGTCCAATACTTGAATCGTCTTCCATCAAGCTTCTGGGAATTAAAATAAATAATAACATGTCATGGTACGATCATGTTGCCGGCCTCACTAGGTCAACGTCTCAGGAGCTGGGAGTACTCTTCCAGGAAATTATATTGTGTGGTCCAGATCACACCATCGCTGGAGTACTGCTCGCATGTGTGGGGATGTACTCATCAGAAGCACTCCCTGAAGCTTCTGGGAACAATTCGGAAACGAGCAATGAGTCTGGTGGATACCCTTAACACCACAAAAGACCTCCACAGTCTAGCGCATCGAGGAAAGGTGGCTGAACTGTCCCTATTCGATAGATGTTATCATGGCAAATGTTCGACCGAGCTTTCTCGCATGATAACACCAATAGTCGCCAGTACAGTAAGGACTACAGGAGCTCAACCAGGTCGAGCTCACAACGTCTCGAACGAGCATCTTCCAAAAAACCTTCTTTTGGAGAACCTCGGCGTTGTGGAATGAAATGACTTTACGATGGTTATAATCTACTTTAAGATCAATATGAATAGACATCTATTCTCTCGTAGCGCTTATGAAGCGCGACAGGCTATCTGCCTCTGCGGGAGTTTATCTATAAGAAAAAAAAGCATAACAAACTACACTAGGAATGGATTAAGATTCAATTTCCATTACCACCTTACTGGGGTCTTTGAAAACATTGGCGAATTTGATGTACCATTAAAAGAACTCTACCTGGAATAAAAGGCGATTTGCATGGGTTTCCAATATTTCGTTTTTAAGGTAATTCTTTTGCAAATGATTGAATAGGGTTGGTTCTATGCTTAAGCAAATCCCTTTTTCAATTTTTGATACAAAATTTTAGATCTTGTCAATGATTATTGATATTTTTTTACTCATTTCGGATGTCTCTTCAATCTTCTTGTGATAGAAATATCACACGGGCATAGAACCATAGAACCAACCTTTCTCTAACATTTGCAAAAAAAAAAATTTCATTATCTTGAAAAATGAGCGCTGGAAACGAAATATTGAAAACCCATGCCTCCCGCCCTTTATCCCCCGACCTTTCTTCTAGGTAAACTCCCTTCTTTCCAGTGTTATTTGTACTTTTCAGATGCATAATTAAGTAGTACCGTTCGCGAGCAGCGAGTAGTGTTCGCGAACAGTTCGTGAGCTCTCGCGTGCTGCAAGATACGGTCGTCGACCCTGTCTGCGTCGAATTCGCCAAAATTGCCGTCGGATTTCGGTAACTTGAGAAGAGAGAACTTGAGAACTTCAAGTGGACGCATGAAAAAGTGATGACACCGTTAAATGACTACCAGAATAAAAATTTTAAAAAAAACGCATGAAGGAAATAGCAACAGACTTGCGATTCTCCAGATGAAGAAGAAATTGGATAGTTCTACCGACAAAAAATATGTATACACTTCACCGCGAACTGTTCTCGAACAAGCATTGTCTGTCTGCGAACTTTCCGCAATAAATGGATACACACCTTTAGATCGTAAAAGCTACGACCGACGTGACGTCCGCAGTTTTGTACAAAGGACTACATGCGGTTCCAATGTGTGTCTTGTGGCACACATGGGTTATTACATTACTTCGTGCATTAGTTTTTATAAAACAACCATAAACAATTAACGTTGTCTACTAATTACTGTTTATTGTTTGAGCAACGACACTGTGTAGCACAATAATTTGATAAAAGGGTGCTTTGTATCTGTGGGTTGGGTTTCATCCTATGTTATGTTTCAAAGTTAACTCTGCTTGTTTGTGTTTATATATAATAATGTCAGTGTCCACTGCAGATTGAATTGATTAAATTTTACACATAAAAAACTGCCTAAAATGTGAATGCATGGACGTTCATTGTCGTAATATTCAATCGGCACAGCATATTACAAAAACATGATTTATAATAGTAAAGCAACGTCAGAAAACCTGAAATTTAAATACCATTTTTATATCTATATGGTTTTACATATCGAAGAGCCTATTGAGTATACTGATTTTTTTTAAATTTTCACTCTTCTCTTGCGTCACCAGCAGGAGGTGTAGGTTCAAGTCCCATCGGTGACACATTCATTCTATCTTTTCTTATTGAGAGTTCGGTTCAACGTTTCGTAGAGAGCCTGTGGTCTCTTGAGAAATTTAATGCTATACCAGCAAATCAAGTCGATAATCTTATTATCTCACTCGGCAGGCGTCTTCAAATAAAATTAGGCTTTTGGCATGAAACATTGAACATATTTAAGCTTGTTTGGTACATCCAACCTTTCAATGTGACGTGTCTCTTGTACTGGGATTTATGCAGATAAAATAATTGTGTATTTAACACATAGTTCCACAAATAATGTTAAATACAAAAATATTTTATCTGTACGATGGAAAACTTTCACTAAGTAAGAGCATCTACAATCTACATGATTTCATATTTAATTTTCTCATTATACATCAATAATAGTAGGTACGATTTGGATACAACGCCGGATGAATTGTGTGAAAAAAATAAATGCTAGTATAAGTCATTGGTCTTCTGTGATAATGTTTGTGAAAGTCAGACGTCTCGAGTTTTTGTAACACATAGCACAGTGAATATATAGAAAGATAAAATATTACTAAAGACAATAAACAAGCTACCATTCAAATTTTCCCATTGAAACACTCATGTTTGGCCACCAATTATTATTAGTTTCCGTTCCCGAATTCTGTAATTTCTGCACTGACCTCACTATCTCTTACTTAAAATGAACACGCCGTAATTTCCGATAGACGAAACATAAATGCATCAGAGTAAGGACAGCAATAGGGGATTTTCGATCAGCAGTTTCAACGTGAAAAAATATATAGGATTAATGTCTTTTGTATGTAAATGTGTGCTGTTAGCAAAACCGATACTAAAAAATCGTGTCATTGTTTAACCACATATCTTAGACCTTATTTTATATAGTGTATGCTATTAAAAGGACTTTCATCCATAGGCACATATTTATAATAGTTTATTTACATCATACTTGAAAAAAAGCAAGTATTAATAATAATACATTGATTAACAATCACCAAAACTATATTCTACCACGTATAAAAAATTTAACTGCTAAATAACTTCCCACAAAACACTAAACATTTTCAATTAGTTTTAAAATTACTAAACTTGTTACGAACACATTGGCAATGAGCAGTAACAAATTTCATCTGCATAAATATCAGAAGAGCATTTCCGCATTTCATTCGCTCGGTAATGATATCATAATTACTCCACTGTCGCAATCCATATAAAATTTAAAAAAGGTCCCTACATCTGCCTATAGTGGTCTAATATTTGGGATGCAGGTTAAAATTATTTCCCATTTCAGTCATAAGCATGTATGTTTGGTTCATTGTAGATGGATGCCTCTCACTTAGTGAAACACCCCAATCGTTACAATTGATTGTCCAAATTTTTAACAGATTTAAAAATAAAAATTCACTATAACTGTGACTTGTTTCGCTTTATTACATGCTTTTGAATAAAGTGAAACGCGTCATGCATATAACAAATGTATATTTGTCAAGATTTGTGTACCAAGTATACAAACGCACAAGGAATACTAGAACTTGTTGACTGGATGCAGGCAAGAGAAACAATTTATTTAAGCTCCATGCTCAAAAGTGGTTAGAGAAGAAGGTACAGAGTCAGCCACTCAAGTCCTCTGTGAGTGTCGTGCACTAGATCACAAGAGGAATCTGCTTTTTGGGAAGCCTGGGCTAGAACCAATAGAGTCCAGCAGAGTTCCAGCAGGGAGACTGTACAAACTTAGTACATGGTTTAAGACTGCTAGAATTGAAATAGGAGTAAAAACACAATAAGGCTGCAGTCCTAACAGAGATATTACGTAGGACGTCTCCTAGATGAAAAAAAAACGGTACAAGTCATGTAATCAGAATTTTGAAATTATTAACAGTGTTAAAAACACTTGTGAGCTGGATAATACTTTGTCACTACGAACAAAAATCATCCATTTTTTTCAAAATATTCACTTCCACGGGGGTTATAAATCTGCGGCGTGGACAAACATCCCGAATAACATGAGGATTTGATCTGTCTCTGGATAAGAATTGTAGATGATTTCACAGAGATGCGAAATTTCCGATATTTTTTAATTTTGGAAGTTCCAGTAGGTGAACAAACTTAGACAAACGATGGATAAAAATAAGTTCATAAACTTTATCTATTTCAGAAGTTAAGTCATTTTTTCTAATAGTGGACAAACCACATAACTTGGTAGACAAACGTGGACAATCGAATCACGTCGGCAAACATTTTCCTCGACTTTTCAAAGCAAACTTCACCGATGTCGTAAGTCGTAATGGCAAATTTGGAATTATATATGAATAAAAAACAATGCGTTTAGAACTCGTGAGCACAATAATGTTTTTTTTTCTACAGGAATGCTGCAGTTGAGCAGTTCACTAAAATGGAATCAGGATTTTCACTTCCGTCAAACAAATTAAATCTGATTGACTATGAACTAGAATTATCCAAGAACTTGAGAAACTAGCAATGATAAAAGTAGACATTTGCTAATATTACAAAGCATCCTTGAGTTTAGAATGATATTGACAGATACGTGCAGAGGCCCTGTATTGCCCTGTAACGCCTACTATCTTTTCAAAGTCTCAAAAAATGCAGTCGGTCTATTCAAACAATTAGTCTTTTTTTTTTGTCCGTCTCAATGCATGCTAAATTTATTCCGTTGGCATTCCTTGTCTTCATACCTCATCGTGATATTTTTAACGACAGATGACACTATGGAGTATCTAAAAAAAGAAGAAGACAGTTCAGTCAGTGCCAAGCAATTTGCAAAGCACTAAAACCTTTTTTGCAGAGAATATTCTTCAGATCAAATTTTATAATTGTCATTTAAGTCGCGCACTAAGCGATGTAAAAAAATGACGTCAAATAAGTTGACTCTGAACCTCCAGTGCAGTGCTGCTGGAGATCTTGAATCTTGAATATTTTGAAAATATTGGATAATCTTCATAGATTCACACGATCTCGAGAAAACAAATATAAGATCCAATCCGACTTTCAATTCTCAAAGTAACACGATTACGCGGAAAATTCAGAGTCAACCTACTTGATATTTAGTTTTATTGCAACCGTTGATTTAGTTCAATTTTATAGCTTATTCTAAGCCGTTAAAATATTTGAATTATATATGTGTATATATATAAATAAATATTCTATTCGAACAGAGATTGAGCGACTCTGTCCACTTTTCCACTTTGTACTACGTGAATATTGAAACGAATATACCTAATGAGCACTGCATTTTTCGTAATTAAAATTCTTCCTTGCTTTTTGGCATTGGAATTAGAAGGATTATAAATAATTACGATGGCGCTATTTTGCCTCTTACAATAAATATTTAAAACTAATAATTTTTTTTTATATCTTGTGGTTTTCTGGGCGTAGTTTGCTTGTTTCTAGAGGAGGCTAATTTCTGTTCGAGCGACTTCTATAAATGATTTCACGAATAATGACGGAAATTCTCTTTGGCCCGTTGACAAATGGCTTCAATATATTTGACAATATATAACGTTAATATTTTATTTAAGCTGGTGATCCACTATAAGATCAGTTATAGTAATATTGGAAATTTTCAAAAACTTTGCAATTTTGAAATTATATAGCAGATGACTGGAAAAACGATTCATTTTGTTTTTAATATGTGGTAGCAAATATCGTGGAGCTGTATAAAAGTGAAGTCAGATGTGTCCGAGTTCTTTTCCGTTTTCTTTATAGCAACAATAAATCCTACGTTAATCTCCCGTAGGTAGAAGTCGTTGTCTCTCAGATCCACGATCGGTATTTATAATCTCGTTGTTACCTTCCCCAAAAATAATGTCTCAGAAACTGGGATATATTTTTAGTTCCAAGGGTCAACCCACAATACCGAGAAGTGCCTTTATTTTTAGAAACGCGAGATACTAAGGCTGGTTTTCCACTGATATTTACTTGGAGTCTTCGCACACAAAGCAAAAAGAAAATGATTCCAACGGCATCACGGATATCCTGATGGTCCGTTAATGTACAAAGTGTTTCGTTAAAAAATGAAGTTTTACTATGGAATACGGAACAAGTTGCGATGTTGAGACCTTTACTCGGAATTTTCAGCTGTGATGGTTCACCTAAAATGTGCCATTTGATCAGTTTTTGATTTGGCAACCTACTTGACAGTTGTTAAGAAGTTTAATAGCATTTCCGTAATAATTTATTTTATTTTTTCACTTTCAATGCAGTAATTAATTTCAGTAGTTGCTACAGAAGCAGAACAAATCAGTCCCGTTCAAAAGAAAAAGATAACTACGCCCTAGAAAGGCGCACAATTTTTTAAAAATGATTAATTTTTTTTAAACATTCGTTGTGGTTCGAAACATTACTATGAACGTAAGTCGGATATATCCTATGCGAACGATCTGTCCATGCTAGAGTATTATAATCTAGGATAAAAATTTCATCAAAATCCGAATAGTACTTACAAAATTATTAAAAAAATATCGGATAGAAAAAGGTGTAATTGGTTGTTTTTGGATTGTTTAATCCTTATCTAATGCATGACTTTTTCCGGCATGAGTTCTTTTGTACTTGTAGGTACATTGCTTTTTTGTTATTCCCATTTTGACCCATTCTATGTCCTCCAGTGAGTATTACTTGAACAACGAACGTTGAAATACCGCCAGGTATTTTAGATTTGACCTCAATCAACTACCTGGAACTCTCAATATCCACAAAATCGAAAATTCACACGCCACCGGTTTGACGGAAAATATAAACATCGCCTGTATACTTTGCCAAATTCCATTTCATCATTTTCTTTCAGCTGAAATTATAAAAATAATTAATCCTTGAATGTTACGTGCGAATTACCTTTTTATAACCGCCGTACTGTGTGTGAGTGTGTATTTGAAAATCCACGTACCTGTCCGCAAAATATAAAGTTAAAAAGTTTGCTGAACAGAAACGTCAGCGCTAACGAACTTTGTTAAAGTGTCCATTTAGAAACCGGTTTGGATCGGAGTCCTTAACTCCAGAAAAGGTGTTTTTAGCAGCATGCGTCTATAGAAAAATGGAATACCTTGGCGTTTAAAGAATGAGTCATGAGGCCTCGATACTTGCCACTCATTGATATTCATACAGAACACAAAATTCACACGAAATTCCCAACAAAAAAATTTATATCGGATCTAAGAACTGTTTATAGTTGGAATTGAATTTTGGAAATTATTTTAAAGCTTCCATTTATAATCACAAAAATCCTCAAAATTTTCAGGTTTTCAAAATTTTCACGTGAAATCCAGTCAACGTACTTGTTACTATTATGTTAAGTACAATAAATTAGCCCCCTTTAGAAATGGCAACTACGCCCTGGAATGACCGTATAACATGGAAAAATTCAAAGGGCATAAATTCAGGTGTATGCATCAGACCTGCTATAGACATGCATGTTTCGTCTTTAGCCTAGACTCGTCAGTATAACCTAGCGGTCTGACAGTATAGAGCAATAGGGGTAACCCAGTCAAGAGTGTGATGCGAACGTGCCAATTGGCAGCGCCACTGTGCGTGACGCTTGGAGATGAGTGTTAGTTTAGTTTAAATTTATGTGAAACATTCTAAATGCGCCTTAAATCAACTCTGTCGTGAGTAAGATTATATTATATTATATTATATTATATTATATTATATAAAATTCCATAACTACTATCCTAAAAAAATCATTTACTGTAAAATAATCATCCATGTCTAACAAGTATAGAGAATTACGGGGATCAAACATTTTGGGTGATAGAACGTGTTTTACTATAGAACGTGTTTTACTAAAGTAAAAGGAATTGACTGCTCCAAGTTATGACCGCTACAAAAAAATTGGAAAATTACCAGAAGCGCCCAAAAACAAAGAGCTATTTTGCCCTTGCCATAGTATCAATGTTTCATCAAAATTGGAAAAGTACATTCCGAGTTATAGAGGAAAAGGCTCGCTGGATAGACAGAGACCGACAGAGATGAGTGAAATGGGTTTTTGTGAAGCATATATAAGCATTTTTTGTAATATTTAGTGGCAGTAAACCAATCCGCTTGCCTTCGACAAAAACCAGTTTTTTGTTTCGTCAAGACATATTTTGTAGAACTGTTTTCAAAATGCCATTTTTATTATTTGAATTTAAAAAAAAATCAAAAAATATTTATTCCTAGATATATATTTTGGCGAAGAAATGTATAGGGAGTTTGTTGTTGAATTATATACCTAAATTAACCTCTACTGGTTGGACTAACAGATAATTTGCTATGAGTTGATTAGAATACCCTGGTGTAGGTACCTGGAAACGAACAAATTGAATGGAATGCTAAAGATACCAGGTAATAACACCTTGGATAAAGTATTATTTACAGGGAATATAATAACAGCACGTAGATTCATGCATGCTATCATGCATGCAAAAATTAATCAGCCTAATAGGAATATTTTAGTGTTATCTTTGCACACACAACTTTCAGTGGTCATAACGGTTGTCGGCGTAGTTTGTTCCTTGACTAGTCAACATTAATGATTCTATACAGGGCCGTCGAGAGGAAATCCGGGCTTGAGGAAATCTGAAATTCGTGGCCATCTTGAAAACCTGAAGAGCTAAAATAGCAAACTCCAACTGAGGCTTAGAACAACTCGAAAATAAAAAATATGCAAAATTGCACCTTGGACCCTCCCACCCTTGTCAGGCCTGATTACCTATGCCTATCGATACTTTCGACTAACGAAACATCTTTTGTGCGAACTGGTCTCTCTACTCTAGTCTAGCATTACCATGCTGAACCGTTGATCTTTTGCAATTAAAATGAAAAATATTGATGCTATTGGAAAACCCTAATTGCCAATATGTTAAAAACATACTTTTATTTTCAAACCGATCTTAGCTACAGTGTAGTAGTAGTATGTTTGTATTCAAGATTCTTTAAAGTATCTACCTTCTATGGAATAAAAACTGATACATTCAATGGAAGTATCGTTAGATAAAAGTCATTGTTCTACGGTTATATATGAATAAATATTGTAGATAACATTCAATAGCCACGTGCCTCAAAATCATTTGAACGCGTAGTAAACTTCAAATCGATTATCTTTGTACCCCTTTCCCCCCCGATTCTACTTATTGGCACGTGTAAAATCAGCGTTTCAAATATATGAATTCGTCTCCATTATCGATCTGATATTTCGTCTATGCACACGACACCTGCATACATATTATGGGATTATTATACATGATAAATAGAGTGCTGAATTTGACGACACTTCACAAATAAAGTAGAACGTGTGACATTTTTATTCATGAAACCATGTAACCATGACACAATTCAATCTTAATCATGGTAGAGTTCCACCAAGTAAAAGGTTCTATAATCTACCACAATAAGAAGTATCATATATTTATTATCCCCCCCCCCCCTTCATCCTGTATCTAACACACACTTTCCCGAGAAAATAATATTGATTCATTTTGCCAATCTAATGAATTAGTTTTATGTTGAAGAATCTTCGCACTACCACCCAGTAAACCTTATTCAACTTAAATTTGTCCACCCTTGAATAATTTAGACACACTAGATGCAATGTCAATATTCACCCCTCTCAATTACTGATTTTTTCAGGCATTCTCCCATGAATTAGCTACATTTCTCTAATGAAACTTTGTATACTTGAATATATATAATTCAACATATCAACGAACTATTTGACTTGATCGACACTTTCCCTTCCAATAACCCACTATATATTCGACGAATATTTTCCATATCGTTCAATTTCTCTGAATTTTTTTTATTTCTATAGTTTTCAATTGTGTTAATATTAGCAGTAATATGTATTTAATATTAAATATATATATATATATATATATATATATATATATATATATAAAATGATATAATCGCATAAGTATACAAATAAGTATTTGATGGGCTTTTGGGAATGTTGACAGTATATAAATAAAAAATAAAAAGCATAAAATATAGAAAAGCCTCCATTCATTTATAATTTCAAAATGTCATGAGAATTCCCAAACTTACTCTAAGTGATTTAATATATGTCATGTAACGTCTGAAGAAAACATTAAGATGTCGATCAGTATTTTTCTCCCTTACAATACTTCATCCGCCTATTGGTGAAGTTTTTGAAAAGGCTTTGAGGCGTGTTACGAGGGTCACGCTGAAAGTCTTTAGATATTCCTAATCTATACAAATTTAAACAAGTTAGAGCACGCAGCTATTTTGTTTAAAGTTGTAAGTGCTTACACGCAAACGCAGCGTTTGAATCGTTCAGTAGTTGCCTTGCCACGGTCTCGAATGCATCTAAGTGTTGGCCGAATTTTAACGTGAAAATGGAACTGGGTAGTTGCGATTTTCGAGCCAAGATTTTCTATGACTATAAAAAGGGACTAAAACAAGCGGAATGTCACGAAAGTTTAGTGAGTTGCTTTGAGGACTAAGGCTACAGTTTTCAATTGGTTTGCTGAGTTTAAAAGGGGCCGGGTCTCACTCGATGATGAACCTCGCACAGGTTGACCGCCAACTGCTGTTACTCTGGAAACTGTAGAAGCTGTGCAAAATATGGTAAAAAAATGAACGACATATAACCTACACCGAGTTTGAGGCTTCTCTGGGGATTGGATCGGCAGCGATCCAAACAATCATTCATGATCACCCTCGCTTAAGGAAGCGGTGTTCCAGATGGGTGCCACATTATTGTTGACCAGTGAGCAAAAAGCAACAAGAGTTGATTGGGCTAAGTTTATGCTTGAAAAATTTGATAATGGGCAGAGTAAAAATACTAAATAATATCGTAACCGAAGAAGAAACATGGTTAGATCCGTATGATCCCGAAACTAAACAGTAGTCATTAGTTTTGTGCTTTGAAAGTGAGCAGCCTCGCCGCTAGAACACTCGAGTTTTTTGCTGAACAGGGAGTCAAACTGTTGCCTCACCCTCCTTATTCTCCTGACCTAGCCCGTGCGACTTCTTATTCCCTAAGATCAAAGAAAAGTTACGAGGTCGCCATTTTTCCACCGATGAAAAGGCAATCGCTCCATTTGAGGATGAAATGAGCAACCTTTCGAAAAAACGTTGGTCACAAGAATTTGACAAATGGTTTTACCGAATGCGTAAATGTATTGAGGTAGGGGAGGAATATGTTGAAAAAACAGAATAGTTTTCTAAAAAAACCTTGTAGTTTTTCTGTATCTAAAAACTTTCAGCCTGACCCCCGTATTATATGTATCATATGTCCAACTGTGTGACGATTTGGTTCTATATAAACGCGATATAATTCCTAAAAGTACATGGCAAGAGGGCCATACTTTTCTCAACAAGGCCTGTTCCAGTGGGATGGGATTTCTCTGGGTCGTCTATGCAATTTTCGAATATGCGACGCCGCCTTCGCTGCGCGCAGGGATCAATATGACGGTAGAGCCGGCAGAGGCAGTAGACAGTGGGAGCAATAGGGTTTTCTCTCCCTTCTCATCCCTTTTCTCCACAGATAGTACAGTCGTTTAAGATATTATTTTCAAAAAAAACTCACGGCACTCAATATATTGTGTAATGGTACAAACTGATTGATGCATGTGGTAGGGAGCAACAATACATATGGATTGAACACAGATTTATGTTGTCTGATAAATGTGGCGTCGATAGGAATCCACATCTTCTGCATTTCACGCATTGTAGAATTTCAGCCGAAACAGCAAGTACTTTTTTAAAACAACTTATATTCAAAAAACACTTAATCAGGAAGCAATATTCACCAAGGGTATATCTGAATTGCACTGACCTTAACACTGATAAATTACAACAAAATTGAGTGAAGGATCTTCAAGATACTTACGAAAAAGCAGTTTTTTTTAAAAAGCCTCAAGGCCCTGTATCTTGAAAACGAAGTATCATGAACATCCTTCTTAAAAAAAATCTGTTAAGTTTATTGTACATACACCTTGTATATACATAACAACTAAATCACTGGGGAATGTGCAAGAAATATGGGAAGGAGTACTCTTGTGACTTTATTCCAAACTGTCGGATAACTTTGAATCAGGGAAAAGTCGTTGACATAATGCCATTACATATTGAGAGAGAAATAAGCTGCATTGTAAGTTTCTCCCATTAGTATATGTAGTTATATCACAACTTCTTCTTTTTTTCTTAAGTGCAAAAAAAAGGTTCCCCACAATAAGTTGACAATGACTGTGATATTTTTTGGTCACTTCGACACGTATCTTGCTAGATCTCGCTAGACAACACACTCTTCAAAATGCAAAAAACGCAGTTTCGGCAACTACACGGCGACCTTGTAAATGTTTTTACAAAATTATGACATTTGCAAGCTAAAACCCTATTACAGCGTGGGATGTACTGAATCTATCAACAAAATTCATTTTTTGGCAGAATCTATTGGATGATCTGAAGACGAATTGGGGCGATCGGTATCGAACGGTCGATGTCAAATATAAATTATGAATGATACAGAAGCTGGCCAACAACAATCGGGACGGTTCTTATCGACCTAAATCTGGCAGCATCGTATCGCCGTGTCGGGCTGCCGGTGCCGTGAATGTAGGTTGATACTGTTGATAGAATGTTAGCTTCCTATTTCGGGACTGTCTCCGGTCGGCGAAACGCGACGCGTTGTGCAAGATTCGCCGCCTGCTCGCCCACTACTTCCTGCCGGCATTGTTACTGCTGCTGAGGAATCCGCGGCAGTAGAAAGTTTCTACATTATACATATCATTTCTCGTCAAGAATAAAAACGTTATCGATAAATATGTGACAATTGATGCACTGATCACCGCGACATCAAACCTACCCGGATTTGCAATTCAAATAATTATTGTTTCCATAGTTTGGGGGAGGTAGCATGTCATTTTGAAACTGCAGTCGAGCGGCTTAATACTCCTCGCGCATTGATTTTATAGCGGATAGCAAAACCGATTCTGCTGACTAAAATCATTATATATATTATAAAATATATAAATATATTATAAAATTATTCATAATTCCATAAGGTCATTCATGTAAATAAACTTTGATTGCTATTATTTTCAACATTCATCGAGCGTCGCGCACGTTGGCGCTGCCCGTTGGCATATTACTAAGTCACGGTCCTAACACTTATTAATTCACCCTTGTTGACAGATGTCGTAAGATGTATCTGTTACCGCTTCAAGGCAGTCCAAGTGTTAGGACCTTGACTTGGTAAGATGCCAATGGACAACGCCACCATGCGGGACGCTTGGAGATGAATGTTGATGTCGCTATCACACCCTTGGCTGGGCTAAGTATATATCATTCAATTGCTTTCTACAGTTAGAACGCGAGGCTTAACAGATGAGTCTAGGCTAAAGACTAAAGATGAAGTCTATAGGAAGTCTTATGTATAGTGGAGAGCATATATCATTATTTTATTCGTGCAATTTTCAACCAATATATACATATGTTTTGTCGAACAGTTTTTTCAATTTGTCTTACTTGTCCTGGTCATTAGAGATGTTATTAAATGTACATTTATGTATTGGTACATACTAGTTGTCAAAATAAGAAAATTAAGTACTACATGCACAAAAATGAAATTTGGTAAGCATTTTGAATACTTGACACACGCACAGAAACAAAATTTGATTTCTTCTTTTAAAACACTGTTTCGGATTCCTTGATTTTGTAATGATTTCTAAAAATTCTTCCACCGCCTTTGTACTGGATTTCATAAATATAGTAGCATCTGCTACTATAACACACTTCGCATTGCTCGCCGAATTTCAAAATCGATCTAAACCGACAGACAAGGCGACAGGTAGGCAGACAGACCAACAGGTAAACAGATCTACAGACGACAAACCGCACCCACGTCACTTGGCGACTTCAAGGCAAAGGTCGAGTAGCAGATCTTTATCAAAAAAAAAACGCATTAACCAAAACCGCCCGCAAACAACAGTTAATCTCTTCTCATGATTAAATATTATTTATATCATTTTTGTATTTTGCGTTTATGACTGACGTCTGCGAAGCAGCATGCTTTGAGTAAGTGTCATTAGTTACAATATCCACCGAATGGCGATTTTGGTGCTACAGCTTTAGTATATGTACATTACCTGTCTAAGGTATTTGCCCATTCAGGAACAAAGGCTATTCACAAATAGAGTAGGTCGATGCACGTTATATTATCAGATTAGTGATAGAGATTTGTATTGGATCATGTAACTGCTAATCTTTCAGAATTGATAAAAAATCAAAATCCCGTAATTTTTCGAGTTTTGCAAAATTTTCATAATTTTCAATATTTTCAAAAATTTTTTCAGGTTAATCAACAGAGTAATCCTACTTAATGCCATTTTTTAAAGAGTTACATAGCTCTTCCATCATAAATCGGATGTAAATCCATAGCTACCACTGAAAAAAAGCTATAATTTCTGTGTTTGAAGGGCAAATTTGTTAACAATCATGTGTGAATAACAACTATGGAGAGTTACCGCAGTCAAAAATTTATCGATGATAGAACGTCTTTCACCAAGATTCAAGATACCCATAGATAGTCCTTCATGTAGAAACTTTTTTGATTCTTCCACGTTTTTCAAAAAAATAACCATTCTCTCGAGTAAAAAAATGTTGTAGATTAAGATATAGAAAAGCGCCAGTTCAGCGTTTCTTGAAAGTTCAGTCAACAGTATTAGGTAGCCTGCATACTTCAACATTTTCCAATTACACAATGATAACACAAATATACATACGAAATCTGTCTGAAAAACAATAATACTTTTGGTTACACAGGTTAAACCTTTTGTTAACAAATATATTTACATTTAGTTGAATGAGAAAAATCAAGGTTGGCGGTTGCAGGTTTAAAGCATCTATTTCAATTTCCATTATCAACTATAAATGTTCAAGGTAAGCAGTTATTTTTACCCCAAAAACATTATACTAGCGCACAAAAACATCATCAACATCCATTCCTGACCTAACATTGCACGCAAGCTTCAGAATTTCTTTTTTTTAATAATAGTATATTTGTTTTTGATTGTCACAAAATATATCATTTTACAGTACTCCTCATCGACACCTATCCAAAATACATTAGCTACAACAATGCTCCTCCAAAAATCAAATAACGATTGAATTTTGGTGAAAATGAATTTTAGCCAGCTAATACCATCAGTTACAAAATTCTACAACTCCCAGTGTATGCCATAGTAATTAATTTCAGCAAAAACGTGTTACGATATCTAGCAACTAGTAATTAGCGCGTAGTGACTGATATGTAATTTAAAAATGTCATCTAATTAGCACCGGTTGGCAAAGTGTTTGGACATAATAATAACAAATAAACATAGGCCTCGCGATGACAAGACATTAGTTCGATGAAGCAAGAATTTTCCTGATAATAATAATACAGGGCAATCCAACCTGCAAAACTATGCTCTTAAAATAACGCTTTTCATGATTTTTGGGTTCATTATGACCATATTAGGCGGGATATTGGCCTTCTAAGGATTATTTCAATATCATCTTGCTGTGAGGTATCCTCAAAGAAGTGACTCGTGTCGCTAAATGGGAAAAACCTTTCAAGGCCTTCCAAGTCCTAAGGATTAATAACATCGTTGTGAGGTGACCTCAAGGAAACAAGACTCGCGTCACTAATTCGGGAAGGCTTTACCTTGATCGGCGAAAAAATCAAACAAAGATCATTTTGGTTCGTGTATCACAGTCATAGTAGTTTCATGTTAGCCTTGGAGAAATGCGAAATGAATAACTCTTAACCAAGCTCGTAACACACGTGTTTATTTGAGAAGTAGCTTAATAGATCTCGTTGATATATTTGAAAATAAAAGCGTTGGTCGAGGGGCGTTATTTCTTGGAATCTTAAAGAATTTTTCATCATTTTAATTCATGTAATTTCAGTATGAGAAGCAAAATAGATTTATCAATATTTTTTGTGATTTAATTCGCATACAATACGGTAAACTACATTTTCTGGTAATCACTGAATGATATGCATATGTCAAGGGCAGACATATGCTGTTGAATATTGAAGAACCATCATCTGTTTTAAACACGCACCAATTTGTATTCGGAGTGAGGTCACGTTTGTTTTGTAAACATACTTCCTACTATTTACTATTTGGAAAACTAGAAAAGGTACGTTACATTTCAGTGGATAATGTCTGACGCATTTCGACATTATATTTAGTGAGGACATCATTTAAAGTGTTCTTCAATGATATATGCAAACACATGCAACACGCATACAAGAGGTGTTCTCATTTCGTTGAGCCCCCGGCTAAGCCTATCTAGTAGTAGGTGGTGATATTTTTGCAACAAATGCTTCCTGACATTTCAATCTAGTTGTTACAGTAGTAATTGACAGTTGTCTAATATACTTGATTGTAATTTACATAAGTAATCATTTCGTCAATAAGTGATGGAAATGAACAAGGAGCATTGTTCAATTCAACATTATTTCATACAAGCATTTCAAAGCCCGTAAGCTTTGTTTTCGGTTTGATTCCTCACAACTTAACTTCAGCTCAGAAAGAAGACTATGTGTTCTAGTACAGATCTACATTAGATCGTTTTGACCATGGTTGGTCTAATTTGCTCTGCATTGTTATCACAGGTAATGAAACATAGCTATGCTGCTGTGATCCTGCAAAAAGCAACAATCGTCAGGTTGTTGCTGTGAAAATGAGTCAACTCCAACAAAAGTTTGTTTGTGAAAAAGCCGAAACATAAAAAGATTTTTTTTGAATTATTAGTCATGTTTCCATTGTAGCACTGGAGGATAGACATCCTGTCAATTCAAAACTGTACACTAGTTTATTTGCCTCAGGTTCTCCGAAAAAATCTCGAAAATCGCCCAAGAAGAATTTTGTCACTAGGTTACTACAAGTACGGCTAAGAACGGGGGGCCGTCAAGGGAAAATCCAGTCCTAGGGGAAAAACAAAAATTTGGGGATCTCTTTAAAACCAGAAAAGCGCAAATAAAACAAACCCTGCTAAAGACCTAAGACAACTGGTACGTAACAGTACGTAACATTCAACTTTGAAAAGCGTCAAATTACCGCCTCCCTTGTGTAAGTTTTTGTGCAAGTTTTACGGTGACATTAGGCACTTCTACCTCATATGCGTAGGGAGCAGGATTGAGTACCAAATGACAAAGAAAAATTGAATTTTCCTCATTGCTACGCGTCCTTAATAATAGCCTTGAACGAGCTGAATATAAATGGTGCGTTGTTTGCACTTGTTCAGAAATCTCTTATGTTATATGCATGAGTTCAGTTGCTAGGTGTAACGTACTCACTGACTTGACATTGTTGCCACTGCAAATAATAATTCATTCCACTGAATTCTTCATAGATATTACTACAGATCATCAATAATATGATGATGGAGATTGGGGGAGGGGAGAGCAAGATTTCAATTTTTTGACGTTACACATTGGTAAAAGACGTTCTATCATAAACTGTCTGCAAAACACACCATTTTTTCAATAGTTGTGGACTTAGAAACTTAAAATATTAATGATTTCAAACAAATTTAAACCATTTGAATTGTTTTTCATGTTATTGGATATTTAAGGGCACAGGTAAATATTTCCCCAGTGTATATTGATCATGAATATTCATGTAGAAAGTTAATTATAAACACAATAGGTACCATTATAAACTGGAAATTATTTTGACATGGCATATATATGAAACACCTAATTTTCCGCCTTTGACCTACGCCCTACGCCACTGTGCGAAGCGAATTGTGACAAAATGACAACGCCGCATATATAACGGTGATAAAAGAGCAAAAGGCAGAAGCAGTGAGCCATATTCTGGCTAGTCGCTACACTGTCTAGGGTTTGTCTGGCGGTTCGAAGGTAATTTAGAATTTTGGTGGTGAACCGGAAGGGATATGCACGAGATATGCAATAGGTATATCAAAATATTACCAGTGGGAATCCTCTAAGGGAAATTATTCAGCATAAATGTGGTCACATGGTAATGCAAACTTCTAGAAATCGGTTGTTCCTTAACACCTAACTATACATTTTCACTTTTCAAACTCTTTGTGCCCCCAAAAAAGTTTGCTTACATTTGAAAATGATTGCAAACTACAAAACATAAACAAAGTTTTGAGAAGTGTCAATTTTATTTTTTGTTGTACCTATGATGTGGCTTAATCATGCCCTCCCCATATTTCTTCTTTTTGTGATGCATAAAACATCCAAAAGCTGTATATTCGGAAATTTTCTCAATCACAAGACTATCCATAGGAAGTATAATGACTGCCACTGATGTCATATGAACTGTGGTAACATAGCAGACATTACAGAGCCCTAAGATTTCATACTGACAGTCCATAAGGAAACAATCGATGTGCTGTGATGCCATCTGTGAGGTAGCTGATTAGGTTCATATGATTAATTATATTATTAGACAAACTTCAATCACAATGGAAACCAAAGTTCCAGTCAAATTCATCACTGTAACCAAATCACCACTCATTCCAATGGACAAATATTTGATTCTAAAGGTGTTTAATCAAACAACACATGTAGTCGTAAAATATGATAATGACACAGGAAATGAAGTTTCATATTCAAACAATAATGATGATTGTGGAAGTGACTAAGGTATTCATAGTAGACAAAATATTTCAACAACATTGATGACAAAGGAAAGATTGTAAATTGCAAAATATTTATCCCCATGGTCAAATTGACTGATAACATCAATATATATATGTCCAAAGTAATAACAGGATTCATACAGAAACAATTTCACAGGCTAATGAATAATGTCCTGAGATTTTTCCTAGCATCCGAAGTCAACAATAATTACAGATCTAATTTGACACCAAACCCTGGAATCATTACCTTGGATAACAAAAGAAATAAATCAATGAACACAACAACAAAGAGGGCAGACATGGGATCAGACACTCTTTTAAATTGCCCCTTTGAAATCTTTAATGTTTTATTGAATTTCCAGAGCAAGAGAGGCACTGCACTTGATTAGAGAGACAATGGAAACTGTATAATACAGGATCATGAAGGAATTCATAGGTACAAATTGTATACAGTGCAAAAATGTACATTGCATTACATTACATGATTTATTTGTAACTGTAATTCAAATTATATTGTTTGTGATCTAAAATATTTTGGTACTTTCCATAAAGCAATGAATTACTTACCCACACTTAAAGAAATATGTTTAGGAATAATCATAGGTTTGAATAACAAAAATTGTAATAAATATTGCAAGTCCTTATAATAAGAAGTTATGATATTTATCACAGATGCTGATGAAAAAAATTTAATATACCAAAGCTATTATGGATAATTTTTGGAAATAGAAGATAAATTACATATTATAAATAATATGTTACCGACAAAAACAGGTATGTACCTTTTTGGGTTTTCAACAGTTCATGCAAATAGCATCTAAAGAGGTTCCTCTTTCAAGCATAATTTGTTTTGATACCAAAAAACACTAGGGTAAATTAAATCAGTATATTGAAGCAAAAAACAATTAAGATTGAAAAGTTTTTCACAATAATGTCTGCCTCTACCATATAACTGTGGCTCTAATTTTTTTAATTACTTGATTTTAGGATGAATGAATATTGAAATTGTTTATGATGATATCCAAGTATAATGCGGTATTTATCATATGTTAATAAATATTGTTCTCCCAAAAATCAATATTTCATGTAAACTGTGTAGGTATCACCAAATGGAAAAAATAAGTAGAGACTAAATTATATGATACATGTCTCAAAACAACAAGAAAGAATATTTTACTCTACCCTGTTGAATATTATTGGATAATACAACCCAAAGCTATAACCTTTGTTTTCAGGCTGAATAAATCTGTAGAATGTGCTGATAACTGAGGGTAACAGGGTAAAACTTGTAAAAGAAAAATGGCCACACTGTCCCTGTGGCCACCAGCTATTCATAGTAATCATAGTACAGTCAAAAAACACATGCAACCTATGTTCCTATATTTCTGTTATATCATTGCTAAAGGAGGTCTATTTTCTGAGAAAAGGAGTTATTAATACATTCCATGGAATAATTATTCTATTGAAGGTAAAAATGTTTGCCTGTGAATAATGTACTTTGTACTATTTGGACTGTTAACACTAAATGGCAACAATGTATGCTATAAATGAATCCAAATAAATGAGAGCCCTATCCATAATTAAATAAATAATAATATTAATAATGGTCACAGTGCTATTGTTTATGTGCAGTGCAGTGGTATAGAAACATATTTCCATTTGCAATTTAGTTTGTATGTTAGAAGTTGTTTTCTATCTAGATATTATTCATTAAATATTTCAAGAATCAATTAGATATTAGGAAAAATTGATATTAGATCCTTGTTGTTGAATCATAACTCTTTCATTCTGTGTCAGGTGTTGAGTAATATCAAAGTATCTATTAATTCTTACAAACAAGGTGATAACTGATGACAGCTTTTCAGGAATTAGTATAATCTCTGTTCTGTAATCTACAATCAAGAAATATATTAATGCACCTTTTTTACATGAAGAAATTCTGAAAACTCTTAATTCATTATGCTGTGATTGAGAAACACTGTCAAAATTTTATCTGTCTGCAATGAGAAATGCACATTTTCTGTAGGTGTTTAGAAGAAAAAATATGCTATGAATGAATGTAGTAGATATAAGATCAAATTATGAAATATATTTAGCTGTCACTGTCAAAGTAGACAACCCCCTTATGTAGACTGAGACTGACAGGCAGTCAATTTTAACTTCCCTAAAATATGATTTATTGTGTTTGATCTGGTCAAATTCCAATACCACATTTATTGAACAGTTGAATGCTACCACAGCCTTCATCAAAACTAGTAATATAAAAAATATTGGAATGAATTTAATTCTATTTTGAGTGTGTCTAGATGGCATTCATCAAACTGTTTCGCGATTCTATTAAACATGAAATATATAAATGAATGAGGGGGACTGCAAACACTAGCTTAAGACTTCATATAATGGAATTATAATATTGCAAACTACAATGTTGATACCTACTTTTAGGCTTGTTTTTGTCCATGAGCATTAAGTGTTCGTGCTTGTGCCAAGCCATTGGCTGCGGAGACACCATTTGATGCGTTGTCGATGATCAGGGCCCTCGCAGGCCGACGATCAGAGGGATGGCACTGCACCACCAATCATGGTAAACAATCCCGCGTGCTCGTCCTCGTCCCGCTTAGGGCCACTAACCTCCCGCTTTCCAAGGCCAGCCGAGACGTTAACGCAAAGAGCAGAGCCACTTCCGCCCCAAGTCGGACAAGGACAGAGCGACAACAACCAGTCAGTCGGATTCAAAACAAAACATTTTTTAAATGCGCTTAGTGCGGGCAGTTTAACGTCTTGCGACACATTTCCGGGGTGTTTCATAGTCCGCATGGTATTTTCATCGCGAATTCTCTTTGAGAAAAATTCTAAAAGACACAATAGAAGAAAGGTGCGGGTACGGCAACCTCACTCCCCCTGTCATAAGAAATGGAATGATCTCGCTCCCGCAACTATAGACGACGGCACCGCCACTCCAATACACAAGGGTCAAAAGCACCAGGCAAAACAATAACAAATGTGCGTGAACACTCTGTAATTCTCCAATCTATCAAACGCACACTCAAATCGGCCCTGCACAGCAAATCACTTGTCAACTGAGGACAGTTCTCAAGCGCACATGTATTTGGATCATTCACCTCTTACGGCTGAGTTATCCACTCCACGTGTATTAAATTCCCGGCGAACACGATACAGAACGAACGATTTAGACCAAACACGTAAAAGCTGCCTTCTACCGAACTCACTTTGGGTAAACAATGTGTTATAATGTGTCGTTGTGTTGACAAAATCGGTTTAAAGCGCAGAGCACACCCTACAGACTCAACAACATGGCAACTGGCGAAATTAATAGGAAATAGACGCAAGAGAGACAGAGACATGCAAACACCATACACCGAACGATTAAAATCCACAGAGTATGCGCATCAGGATGCGCAATTTGGCAGCAACGGCGTCAGGATAGTGCTGCATTGTCAGATCAAACAAATATGAATTCTTGATCTTGCAGCACGAAACCTTAACGGATGAGGAATAGCGAGAATAGCCAAATCTGACTACGTTAGAGGATGTTAGATGCCTGTTACCGACTGACTAAACGCTGGAATATTTTTCAGACAATGAAAAACTTCTTCTTTTAGTATGATTTCACTGTCATATGGTATGATGCATCTGAAAATTGATCCACTCATCATTTGCTTGACCGCCGATAACACGTGAAAAGCTGTTCAACTGCTTTAATCCTTAGCCTCATCTCACGTGGGCGGAAGGAAAAAAGGTAAAACTGATGTTGACCAGCTAGTAGTATTTTTTCTGTGTGCCTGTTACCATAGATACAGTAAATACGATTTTCATAATAGTCTAAATATCCATCATCAATAAAATATTGAAGGTATATGGGAACTAAGTAAGTTATCATAATAATAATAAATCTCACACCATGCAATGATAACATTTTTATATGCTAAATAACTACTTTCCATGAATATCACCAACAGAAAATGTGAGCTTTACAAAATAACAGGTGCAGGGTCCCAATCACAAATCTAATATATTTTTCAATTTCTCTCATTATTCGTGAATCCATCCACTGACCTATGAGGTTATCAACACTTTCATGTTCGCCTTATCTACCCCAAATAAGTTTTGTTTTTAATTTGTCTTATAATATTTATTCAGATTAAAGGTGCATGTAATATCTTTCGTTTGAAGAATCAATTTCAGGCTGGCAACATCGCTGCATTGTCATTTTCAAGAGAAAGATAGCAATAAATGTCAAACTTGTCATAACAAGCACAGTACATCTTTAAAGAACTGTACGATGTTATTTGACTGTCTTATATGACAGTGACAGTAAATGCGCACTATTGCCAGTTCGTGGGAATGTTCCCAAATTTGAAAATTAAGATTTCATGAAAGATATCATGAAAAACAACAAATATAACTTTTCCTGATTAGGTTTTGATTTGTTATAGAGATAATTAAATCAAAATTTGATAAAATAATCACATTTCCATTACACAAATTTGCCGTGTTAAAATTAGACATTACTATTTATATGGTACAGACTTATTAACATATTTATAGGTACATTTGGATGCTGTGCATTTGATTTTTTATACAATTTTAAGCCGTTAAATTTGGCAAAAAAATGTTGAATATATTATACTTTGTGTTGCTTTTTCTCTCAGAGGTTAAATGTATATATATATATATATATATATATATATATATATATATATATATATATATATATATATATATATATATAAGATAAAATATTAAATATATAGATACTTCGTAGCATGGAATCTACATTCAAATACCCATACTTTGTTTATTATTTCCATTGAATCAAGGAAACATACTGATTATATAGTGTTTAGTAGTTACTCATCATGTATCAAGGAATGACTGATGAAGAATTTTAACCAGATTTATACAAAGACTTGTATGATTGCCAGAATCATCTTAGTTCTGTCCGTATATAAGGTTAAATGAAAAAAAATATCCGGGTCCAAACAACGAAACAATACAATATCGTATAAATTTTGATTCATTTTTTCAACGTAATTCTTGTTTTCAAGTTCAATGCAGTCTACTTACCTATTTTCAAGTGCTACCATTCCATCCCTATGAGACCTTCTCAGACCAACGAGTTGTTAAAATAGGCGCGTCTCGGAGTAAATTCCTCTATAATCCAATTAGTACCCATTTTCAGTATTGAACATGTATGGAAATCAGACTAAAATAAGAGAGGGCCAAGTCAGGCCAGTAACAACATTTCCCAGAGCAAAATAAAATTTTGACGCAATAATCACATCTACTCAATGTTATCAAGTGTTGAAGTCCGCAATAAGAGTTCATTCTTTGAAATTGAATTATTAATTTCACATAAAAGCTAAGTACAATTCACGTGAAGTGAAAACGTTGACATAGGAGGTCCCACAGATTGGCGTCGTATTTTGAACATGAAGGGGACGCCACAAAACGACTTTAGTTTGTGAAACGTGTTGTTTAAACTATGAACTTTTATCCTTATAATGTTTTTTGTTCGTTGAAATATTTTCCCAATAAGGGTACAATTACAATACACATACACGAGTATGCTGACTTGTCTGCAGAAATTATTTGTTCTGGCCGCCCATCTACGTCTAAGTTTGTCGTCGAAAGGTGAACATTTCAAATGAAATGAGTAGCCACGATGAAATGTATTATCTCGAATTTATCATTACATGAACAGAAGTACCAAGTGAATGACTTAAGTCTCCAGTCTTAACTAGTGTAGCTGAAAAACCATGGTCCAGTCGAATTAAGGTTTAGATCGATGTAAATATAGGAGGTGTGATATTTGCTGGAATGGATGCAGGCGCGTATCTGAGGGGGGGGGTAATGGGGGTAATTACCCCCCATGGACAATAAAAATTCCAAAGAAACTGTCTGAATATAAATCAGTAAACATTTAGTTGATTACAGTACTGTCAGAGCAATTAGTAAATAATTGTTCAAATACGCACATAAACATGTAAATTGGAAGTGGCTTCCCAAAAAAGGATCTTGACATTTTACAAATTTTCACTCGCGGTGATCCTCTCCCCTCCTCCATTTCAAAGAGAACATTACCCCTCTCATAGGTTAACCCTGAATACGCGCCTGAATGGATGAAAATATTGTAGTTGATGACGGATGAATGCCCTATCCATTTTTTCTTCTGCTATTTGCCAATGCTGAAATCAAAAAAACGCAATACTTTTTTCTCGATGTACTCCAAAAATATCAACAACTGGTTGTACATCATACCTAAATAATAGAAATAAAGTTGCAGGCAACTTTCGTCAAAATCTGATTTAAAAATCATAAATTCAATTTCCATAAGGGTGATGAAGGCGAAAATACCGAAAAAATTTAAGGAAAATTATTAGAATTAAGATTAACATGCACGATTCGATTTGTAAATATTAATAGATGTTAACAATGTACCTTGAAAATACTTAAAAATGTATACTTCAAATGCAACAAACGGTATGTCGGTAAGTCTATTATGTAAAATATAATAATTCAGATTCTTTTATGGTAAGATTTTAAGGGATATTTGAAAAATTGCGAATTCATTCCTATTCATCAATGCCGTAGAACCGATATTTTAAAAGTAAATCAAGGATATTCGCAAAAAAACCTATTTGAATACTTTTTGAATTAAAGAATTCATTGTGCAAAACAACAGTACTTCAGATAAATTGCAGCAATTATCTCACTGCACGTCTTAAATCCATGTTTGACAGGTTTTGGGCTTAATTTTAATTGTGATGGTTCTCAAATGGCGATTTATGGGAAATTGCCAAAAAAAAATGGAATCCGAATTCCACAAAATCAATTGGCAAAATCTTTGAGCAACGACAAAAATATTACTACAAATTAGCTCGAAAAACAGCATCCCACTTTCCTGGCAGTTTAGAACCATTTGAAGTAATTTTGTATTTGAGCAGAACAAGGACATACATTGAGAGATGTTCCTAAAAAACCTAAGATTTGCTGACTGCATGAGAAAAACGACATTCACCAATACACAATTTGTTAAGGCTCGTGGTATTATTTTTTGATTCCAATAACGGTTGATATTATCGAATCGAAGAAGGGAAGGGGAAGGATTTATATGGTAAGGCCTATTCCAAAGACACAGTTACCTATGGTAATTATTAAACATACATTTTTTGATTGTAGATTTATTGAAAATGAAACACCTTATTTTATAGTAAGAAATCATCTCGAAAAAACAAAATCTATAATCATAATGTTGTTAGGGTTTGTCCCTACTCGTCCATATGCAGTTCTCATTCAAGCAAATTTTTTATTTTTTTTGAATGACGCTAAGCTAATGGAGTGATTATCAACACAAATACAACGGTCAATTGCAATATTTATTGAAAAAAATGTACAGATCATATACCACTCATAGTGTCGATATCACAATAACAGCAATAATATAATGGGAGCAGCCTAATGATTATTATTTAAATAAATCAGTACCCATTGAAAGTTCATGTAAATTGTAAATCTTACCTGGTGAAGCTCTGCCGTCACTAGGACAGAAGTGTGCCAATCTCGTAAATGTCTTCACAAATAAAATTCCTTCTGATGTGTAAAACTGTGCAGTTATCTACCAGATTGATATATCGTAGTAATTTTGATGGTAGGAAGTATATATAATCCCAGTTTAGTGTTTAAATGAATAATTTTCTGTGTAACAGGTCATGTGTATCTCAAAAATTATGTACAAAATGAACGTTTTGACATCAATTACACGATAGAACAAAAATGTAGGTCTTACAGTAAATTAACAAACTTTAGTGCCCAAATACAACAAATATATCTATATAGGATAAGTGTGACGTTGTAGGTATATACAAAGAATGCTGAATTCAGCTATATATTGGTGCAGAGGTGCTGTAAATAGAGGATATAGAAAAATTAGTAACATGTCACTAACGAGATTATAGCGTATTTGGAAGATCCATACAATCTCTTTAGAGGCTGACAGTACACAACATTTCGAATACTTTTTGGTATATATGGGGTCAGTATCCTATACGATCTGTTTCAATCACCCCTAGATTTCTATTGACCCTCAACACACACCATATTTGGAATGTTTTTTGTTTTGGGTCTCCTTTGTCATTAAAGAAAAAATAAAATACATCTAAAAAATAACTTTGCCTTTTATCAATCGGTATTATATCGACAATTTCTTCGGTTGTTGGGAGGGGCTATATCCCCTAGATCTGATACTGCTGAATACCCACATCCAATTAACTGGTGATTAAATGTATTTTTTATATCGGATGGAATCCGAATTTCAGGCACAACACCCTGTATCTTGAAGATCGAGGCATATGAATACTTCTACTAGGATATAAATTATACCTAGTGATGAAGTGATTTTATGCCTGTCATCCTGTGAAACTTTACAAATCACACGGTTAGGTGTTATACTACAGATTAGTCAGCTTTGAGTAAAATGATGCAATTAATGTCTATTCAATTGAAGCATATAATACTTACCATCGAACGCAAGAAAAATTAGTGGTATAGGATTTAGTTTCCTGCTTTGTTTAGAATAATTTTATTCACTACAGAATTTTTATTCTACCCTGAAATATAGCATCATCCTCCAGGATAAAGTACCCCTTTATCCTTATAGTAAATATAAAAATTGTATGATTTTTCGACAAACGTACATATAAGTAAAAAGCAGGTTGTATACTTTTGAATTCTAGAACATTAAAGGTGGAACGTTTTGATTCACGTAATTCTAAACTGAGCAATATTGTATGAAATAGTTCTGTAGAACGCCAGCGTCGCGATTTTGGGTTTTATTGTTTGATAGAACCGAAGTTTCTGATGAAACCAGTCCGTGCTCATCAGGATCAGGGCTGTTGGGTAGCGTAAAGGAAATCTCAAAATTCGGTGTGATTGGTGTACTGTGTTTTTCCAACTTATGGTATAAACGTAACAGTGGCAAGATGAATAAAAATAGTATAAAAATTAATGTAATTTTTGGGCTCCACACATTTTTATCGCGATTTCAGACTTGGAAGAAGCAAAAACTTACATAATGACCAAAATTAAAGTTTGAAATTAAAAAACATGCCCCACTTGAAATTTTTGACTGAAGATGTCAATATTGTACTCGTAAATTCGAAGTCTTAAAATCCAATCTACTCATTAAAATGGGAAGATGTCTGTTAATCATGATAGCTGAGTTTATGTGGAGTACAGGTATATAAAAAAAAATATTTATGGGGCGGATGGGATGAAATATATGCAGCAAGATATTTATTCTTTATTCAGTATCGGTACATATACTTTACATATTCATTATAATTATCCATGCAATTATTGCCATAGAAACTAAACTACATCTAAGCCATAAAATAAATTCAATGTCCATATAACAAAAATAATGAGTCCTTCTCAATTATATATTTTCATTATCAATAAATCATTATAGAAACTATCACATATTAACAGAAGGTTTGCTAAAAGAATCAATTATGCCGATATTTTTTATGAAATATATCAAATTGATAAAAATTAAAGTGAGAGGCATTGGTTTGAGAGTTATTTTTTTCTCATGGTGGTCAAAAATTATGTGCATTCAATGTTGTTATGTGTTAGACATGTGTCATACTTCTAAATAGTTTTTAAAGCATTGACGATCATTACTTTCTGAACTGAATTTGAAGCAAAGCTTCTGTCAATAATTCCAATAGATGGTCTAAAACCTATATCTGTAATCTGAATCGAGATTGTTTCTACTCCCACCGCCTCCATAACCTTCTCTAGACCTACCACCTGGACCACGCAAATATCCTTCATGTCTCTGTGGCAAAATATCAAACTCGTCTTTGTCCATCTTACTGCTGCTACCGTATTTAGACTTTGCTAACAATTGAGCGGGAGTTAGAGAAGCTAATGACTGATTCTTTGGAATCCTATTAGGACAAAGATCATCCTCGGATACTTGAGTGCTGACGGAGTATGACATGTGGTCATCACTGTATTGCGTTCCAGCTGTTTTAAACACCTTCTTTTTACGTTTTTCGCAATCTGGACATGTGATTTGGTCTGATTGTCTGATAGAGGAAGTGCAGGATATCGAAGGAGGGGGCGGTGGAGGTGGCGAACTCACTCTATCCTCCTTATCGTCTATTTCGATGACGTTACTCTGTAGTCCCAGATGTTGCAGCAGTCTGTCGATACGTCCTGAGAAGGCGGTGATATTTTCGGCTTTGGTTGGCAGCTCCGTGAAGGGAATTTTCACCTGAGTCATCCTCTTCAAAGGCGACGAGTTACTGTCAACACTTGTTTGCTGGGTCTTGTGAACGTACAGTCTTCCGGTAAACTTCTTTTCAGCTCTGCTTAGGTATTTGATGGCTTCTTGGCACCGGGTTATGACTAAAATCCATCAGGAGGGTGCATCATTTATTTTTGATTTGATATTTTTATTTGTTTCAGGTATATAGTACAATCCACACATTAAAGAAAAAATATCGGACTACAGACACGTCTCTATAGTTTGTGTAACATAGAAAACATTTCGAAATTCTTCAAAGATTTCCATAATCATAATAATATTTTCCCAGCATGGTAGGCCAGAAGTAAACACAGTGAGTCATGATAATGTTCCACACGGCTTGAATCAAAACTATGGAAGTTTTTTTATACAATATAGCATTGTTAAAAATTATTCTGCTTTTCACTCTAAAAGCCTATATTTTGATAAGATAATAATAATAATAATAATAAAACGTCTTTATTTGGGCGAAGTTTAGCATAAAGCTATTCTTACACTTAACCCTTAACCTAACCTAAATCCTATCATATACTAAAGAGGCAAATTATACAGGAAGCGCGTTCTACATACATACATACATACTACCATTTTTGACACTAAATAAATTGAACACTACATAAAAAAGAAACAGGCTTAATTAGAACATCTATATACTCAATATACATAAAGTTGAATCAATATTTGAACATGAAGTAATCTTTTACAAATTTTTTAAATTTTTGCAGAGAATATGTCTTAAAATTATGTGGTAAGGCATTATATAAAGTAGCCGCAGTGAAAATAAATGATCGCTGAAATAATGAAGTAGAGTGTTATCGGAATTATTCACAAAGAATAGGACGTTGTCTATATTCCTGTATTAATACTATAAAACAAACTGTTAATTAACAAAATAATTGATTAAAATTTGCTATAAGCTACAAATACATTGGAATAAATGTTTTGAGTCGGCTATATTTCTACAACAGCGTCCAGGAGAATAAATTTCACACTTGTATAAATTATACTGCACATCACAATTTGCCTAGTAATCGGTTATGAACAAAATCCACGATTTCGAGATGACGCTAGTAGCTTTTTATTGCTCAGTAAGTTCGATGATTTTTTAGATTCGTCGAAGAAACTGCAGTTGCGCTGATGATACTTAGATCAGACAAACAAGATTTATTTTATTTTGTATATTTACTGAATCATAGTTAATGCCACTGTTACACAGATTATATTAATATTCCACTCCGATCATTCACTTATTTAAATACAATATAAATGCATATAAAATCAATTTCAACCTACCTTTAACTTTTTCCCGTAATTCGGCAGGATTTGAAGAAGATGCTGAACAGAAAGAATAGCTCAGTCATTTGATAAATACCATTCTGTGAGAGAGTTTATGAATTCCAGTTTGTAAAAAGTCATTATAAATGTAGCATTGCTACAATGTCCTGAAACTTAACAACTGATAACACATTAGAAAATATATAAAAAAAATAGTTAAATTTATGAACATAGGAGTTAAAATTATATTGAATTGAAACAAAGTCTATCAAACCTTCTGGTTTTGCAGATATCGCCAAAAACTGGGACAAGCTTATCTTCTTGTCTTGGAACAGCTGAAACAAACAAAAAGTAAAATAGCACAGTACTTTCCACGCAATGATTCAATGTTACTTTCAGAATACACAATTCAATAAACCAGATGACAGTGTGCTATTAAATGTGGTACATGTTTTTTAGAGTGCAATATTATAAAGTAAAAATACTTGATTGGAATTCCTATGATTGAATTAATAACTAACTAATGTTTACAGGATAAAATAGGAATATTTTGATAGTTTTAATAAGAGTGACAATTACAACATGAGTTTTAGAAGTAACCTTTGTAGATTATGTCAGACACAATTAGAAAACGTTATTCTGAAATATGGTGTTCCATGGAGCTCATGGATGATTGTTCAAGCATAATATAGATCTTTCTTTACGAATTTTTGGAGCATTCTAGTGTTATGTGGCGACAATTGTTTTGAGTGCAAATAGGAGTACCAAGATCAATGGAGTAAGTAATTAAGGCTAGGTGATTATTTATCAGTTCGAGTATAAAAGTGTGAAAAGCACAAAGTGTTTGGAAGACTCCTAGAATACACTGACATGACAATGTGTTTCACTATGAAAAAAAGTTTTTTTTCCAATAGATAACCTCTCACTTCCGTTCCAGAAGCGCTGCGAGAGTACACTGACCATAAAACGCTGTAAATAGTATTCATTGGAGAACAAACTTCCTATCAGATCATTCCACAAAGCCGAAATTCTCTCGTATATGTTGAAAACAAAACGAATAAATAATTTTATACTAAATGTACCTTAGATATATCGTCCTTAGAATCCAACACCACCCTCGTATTCCTCTGCGTGCTAGACGGACTTGGAGATGACTTAGCAGGACCTGAAAAAGGCTTCGTATGGCCGGAATTAGGAGATATCTGAGGATGGGTACCCATTTGAGGCCCTCCATCTCCAATAAAGAAGTTGAGGTCATACTTTTGCATGGGCTGCGGCAAGAATGTGGGTCTAGGGGGCGCTGGGGGAGGAACTGGGGCAGGCACAGGACCAGGAGCGACAATCGTTGCGGCCTGAATGAACTGTTGCATCATATTTGGTGGCTGCAGAGGATGAGGTGCCTGCTGTGCGGGTGGCATCACCTGGAAGAGAAATGGAGTCAAATCGGTAAGATCTGGGCTCTCACACAATGGTAGTCGGAAATAAGATTTCGTATAATGGTAATAAGATTCAAGGAGGCGGCATTCATCACCAACAACAGCAAAGTGTACAGCAAACCCAGCGTAGACATTAAACCAATCTGGCAGCCACTCATAAAAAAGATCAATAGACTACAACTGGACCAGACAACAAACAATGACCGACAAACAGCCACGTCAGCAGACCGGAATACCGCGCATCGGGAGCCAATCAGAACAGACCGCGCACAACGACACGTCACCGGACGGGGTATAAATAGGCATGAAAGGAACGTGTTCGCCAGTTCACCTGAAGACGATTGAAGATAGCACATCAATCGAAACGTCGTGATACTCAAAATTTTATAGACAATGGAAGTCCGAAATCAAACTTTTCATAAATCCACCTTGTCTACAACTTTCAAACAACACTATATTAACAGATTTGTTAAACATATGGATGTTCTTAACTGTGGCAGAACTCATACACCAGAACATACATCATTGATATAGACAAGATAGGATAGATAAACACATTAATAAATGTTTTTCTCACCTGTGGATGTTGCATGGGCTGCTGTCCCATAGGCGGTTGTATTATTGGTTGTGGTCCCACCTGATAAACATGAGTACCATGTGAAGGCAGAGGTACTTGCATGGGCGCTGGCTGTCTGCTGCTGGTGTCATTCAGCTTTTCCACGATTTCCTCTAAGAAGGATTTTTTTTCATCCTTCCGGGGTCGCTTGGGGCTACGCGTCCTACTCCTGTGTCGACGCCTCTCCCGTTCGCGGGATGGGGTCCTCCTGCGATGAACCGGCGTAGGGGAATACCGCCTCCCGCCCCGGTAATAAGGGCTAGAGCTCCTACTTCGACTCCTTCTGTAAACATATCAATGCAAAATTCCAGTAACATAACAAATTGCAATTGCAATTTGGAGAATTTTAGATAACGTATTTCTCCAGAAGAACGCTACTTCTCTATTGTGGTAGCTTGTCCTGTCCACATACCATAATGATTTCCGGTTATGAAATGAAGAAATTAATTTTTCTGTCTATCATATTGGACGATTACTGCATAAACTTGAGGAATGCAATATGATCTCTGACGTATATAGCTGGACAAAATGATTTGTTTTCCCCCTATCAATCGGCCGAACAAGTCCATACACGTCAGTGCTGGACGGTGGAACTGTGACCATCTTCTTCACGTTTTGCGCATTTGATTGTGCTAACATTATCGGCCGCAAACGCCAGTGTAATAAACTAGATCAAATACGGCATACTAGCCAACACTTTTGAAATGTATGCGACAAAGCAATTCACAAAATCTACAATACATAGTAATGAAAAAACTGGCAGATATTAATAAGACGTCGTCATAGAAATGAAATAATTGATCACATTTCAAACTGAACAATATGAGAACTCAGTTATTAGAAAGCAGAAAACAATTTATCAAATTGTTTGCCACTGCCGAGTATTAAACACGGCACTCCACTATTAACTAGTTTACATGAGTCAAGTAGTGGTTTAATTTACTTCAACAAATCTTGATCAAGAGTTTGAATAGCTGTTCATAGGAATCAAGTAACTGGTTTCTAGTGATTTGCTCAAGTAATTTAAATAGCTACTTGAGCAGTGTAAAACTTGATCCAGAGAGGTACACGCTTACCACAGAGCCCATTAATTTGACAACCTTCAATGCTATATGTGAACAATATGTTGTAGCCTCACAGCTTCTGAAAATGTTTATTTTTCGTACCACTTTTATTTGAGCTTTTTTGTGGAGAATATAGCTTCAAAGAGTTGATTGCACATTAATTCATTCTATCACCAAAACTTAGACACATTGCAAGAGTAACTCTAGAAGAAATATTTAAGAATATTTGTGCTCTATTCAGTTACAGAATGAGTTACAGAGATCACTGCAGGTCTGTGTTTTATGTTGGAGACATAATTAATCATTCCTCTATTTCCATGATTACCTGTAGGATGGACTTCCCCTCCTCAGTGGGCTGATTTTTCTCACAGGAGTTTTCCTGTCCCTTGAACTAGCTCTTCTTGGATTGCTTATTCTGTCACCTCTCTTACCTTGTTTAGGCCTTGGACTTAACTGTTCATTTCTAGTAAGCTCACTGGAAAGTATTCTTCTCATAGGGGGGCTAATTCTCTTGACAGGGCTATATTTCCTATAGGGGCTTCTTCTAGGCGATCTCCTGGGGCTTCTTCTGGGTGAACTGCGTCTTGATGATTTCTTACTGTAAAATTTTTTTAATAAAAGGGACGATTATATCAGTGTGGTATGCAGACGCCTAGTATTTTTACTATACACAGCAGATTTACTACTATGCATAAAAAATCCAGGGTATAACGATTTGCTGATGATTAACAAATTATGCACGTGTTCAACATTAATAACATATCTGTAGTCAACAGTCATTTACAACCTGACAGATCAAATATGAAAATTTTTCCTGAACCATGAGATTATGACATGATATCAATGTGCTCTATGTCAAAACTTATGATATTTTGTCCACAGATTGAAAAAGTGTATCTAAATCAGGTTATTCATAAAACTGAGTAAAAATTGTTTCGGAAAACGAATATCTTAGCTGAAATTTTCATTGCAGGTAGTAATTCACCAGTTATATTCATAAAGTATAACAAAAAACTTATTTGAATTTTTGAGTACTGTGCAAATAGGTACTTGATGATTTATAAACCAAGGAAAAAAATTACTGAAAGATAATTTGGATGTCATATTCCAATTCATATCTCGATCAAGGAACAAATAATCAGCCTCAAGAATTCTTTTTATTTTTGAACTATTATAAATTAAGACAGTGCAGCAATTCTGAATTCTGTCAACATAAAAAATTTTTAAGATTTCTTAAGCATATTTCAATGTGAGATGAACAATTTCCTACACAAGCCTTAAAAATTGGAACATTCCCACACTAATAGGCAAAATTATCAATGATTTATAATTGATAAACATTATTCTTGAATCTAATAAAAGTTTATTCTTACTTTAATATTGATGGATAACAGATATCATCACTGAAAAGATAAAGTGGATCTCTTATGAAATAGCTAAATTTCAGATATACCTCTTTGTCTTTCTAGTGACAGTATAAGGTCTGTATAACTGCTGGCATTGTTTATAGATAAGTAATTTTCAGCTCTAATAATTTATTTTGTAATGTCATTGCAGAGAGCTTAAGGGCGCTTTGACTAAGAGAATCTCAAAGGTCAAGTAGTTATTATGAATATGGCAAAAATAGCCTTGATAATATACATCTATATTCTTGACAAACATACCTTTCTAATGATCTTTTTCTTTTAGGAGAACCTCTACCATAACTTAATGATCTTCTATATGGAGATCGTTTCTTTGGAGATCTGCTTCTAGTTCTTTGGAGTTGATCCAACTTTTGTTTCATTTGCTCAATCTCATTTCTTTGTCGCCTTATTTCTTCTACATCTATTTCCATCTCCATTCCAGGAGGAACCAATCCTGTTTCCACTAATGCCAATTTCTCTGTGATAAGCTTTTTTTCCTTGTCTTTCTCACAGCGCTCTTTGTCACGTTCAATGTCTCTTCTAGTTTTCTTTGGATCTCTACGGGTATCAGAGAAATAGGGTATGTCCTTTTTCTTGTCATCACTCTGAATCCTTCCAGTACGTTTTGAAGGACTGTTATTCACAGGTGCTCGAATTGGTGATTTTGGTACTTTTTTATCATGCCTAATTATGGAATGTTTTGTTATATTTTTCTTGTATGGTCTCTTTCCTAGCCTTGACTTAACAGATAAATGAGATCCAACATTGTTTTCAGTCCTCCCAGTTGTAACCTGCTCATCTATGTCCTCATCTTCATCCACCACATCAAGGCCAGCCATGAAATCATCCTTCAGAAAATCATCAAAAAAGTCACCAGGAATATCATCTATATCGTCATCTATACTGGTTGCCTCTTGAGTTGAAGTTTTGTTTCCATCAGTATCTTTCTCATTACCTTTTTTTTGAGATTTTGATGTCACAATATTCCAATCAGAGCTAGAAATTTTCATCGAGGGCTTATCTTCCCTTTTGTCCCGAACAACTTTTGTACTATTTTCAATACCGTTATTCTTTTTATCTTCACCTTCTTTGCTGTCTCTGCCAGCTTTTTCCAAAGCTTTTGGAGATTCTTTGGAGAGTGGTGCCTGATCTTTTTTAACATCACTATCTTTTGAACTATTTGTCTGCATGTTATCTTATTTAAACAACAAAAGTAGTACGTCTTATAAAAATCAGATTACAAAAATCTATTAAAACATAATCACAAATACAAAGCTTTTGATAAATTCAAGCTGGGTAGGTCAGTTTTTAAATACACGACATGAATAAAACTGTTTGCGATGGCATTTTGAATTTATCTGAAAAGATTCACTGTACATTAGGTAAGCATGAGAATACTTAAATATACCTCTGCGAATGGCACGTTACCTACAAAACTCATAAAAGTATTAATTCATTTCAATTCTTTGAGAATGTTATCATTTTGACAAGTGTCAAATGCAGACAGTGCAGTTTGTCTGTTTGTTTTGTCATACGCCAATTATTGATCGCACAAAACACCAATATCATAGTTCAAAGACTGAGTGAGATTTGTGTCAATATCTCTACAGCGAACTAGTCTCTAGTACAGTCTCTAGATATATTCTGTGGTCTCTAGTCAATACTAGAATCATACACCATACATAAAACATGGTAATTTTTGGCCAATAGGCCTTAGGCCTACGACCCTATTCCTCCGACTCAAATCAATAATGAAATTACATAAGTCTCGTCGATCGACACACACAGTGTTCAAACTATGGAGGGAAAAGGTTAAAGGAGCACCGTCTCTATGTATCCAAAAGGGTCTTCTGGAATTAGTTATATTATGGTCGCGCTTCTGTAGCACGTGGGTAAATGTTAAAAGACGTGCCGAAAAATGCTAAAGTAGTACGATACAGAAGTAAACAAGGAAAAAATAACTTCCCCTTTATTAAAGCGCGCTATTGATTGATTCATTATTGGAAGCTCACGAATGTATCACTCTCTGCGCTATTGCGCAGCTGTTTTTTTAGGTTATATTTAACAAGTTATGTTGGACTACGTAAGTAGTTGAGGTTCAGTATACGGTAGTTCTATTAACTACTCTAGTCAACAAAAGTATTAAATTTTTCCACTCTGCTATATTAATTTAATACTTGCCTTATTATATATTCTGTGGTTGCGACATTGACGCTTGACATGACGTTATTTGTTGTTTTGTGCCTTGTGGTAATTGGGACTTGTTTTGAAAACAAAAAACGGTTAGGTTTTTGAATATCCGAAAAAATTCTAAAAAAAATTAGAAAAAGTGAACCGTTGCTGAGATCTATTCAGTATTCACCTTTCTTTTATGTTTCGTTATTCGCTGTGATTTCGCAGTAAAGAGAAGCATGGCCTCACCCGTAGGAAGATTATATTCGGCAGCATCTGCAGGAAGTAAGTATTCAGAAATAGCATTAATTATTTCAAAATCTGATATTTGAAAGCAGAATCGGCCATAAATAAATGTAATCATTTTTCACAAGCTCACATTACAACTGATAATTTAGGTTTCCTAGAAGTGTTCCGCCGTAATGTCTCTATGAAGTACCGGTGGTTACTACTGCAGACTGCAGCCCTCAGTCTTATTGTGCTTTTGGTATTCCAATGTACATGGATGTATGGTTTCGATCTTTGATCCCAAGGTTTTTTTTATTCATCTTAGCCTTTATTTTAAGGCGCCCACGCGATTGTTTTGTTCGGCGAACAAATCTGTTTGGTTAATAACTACGAACGCGAATTTTATACAGACTTCACTTTTCTTCTTCATTTTAATGGATAGGTAAGATTACAGAAATACATATAAAGTCATTATATGTTTGCAGTGGCGGCGGTATTCCCGCTAATAATGAAGTCACGAAAGAAAGGGATAGGAACAAATGGC
Source organism: Bruchidius siliquastri (assembly GCA_949316355.1). NCBI lineage: Eukaryota > Metazoa > Arthropoda > Insecta > Coleoptera > Chrysomelidae > Bruchidius > Bruchidius siliquastri. Next base: position 12,043,181 of record OX438532.1, on the reverse strand, counting down.
TTTCAATGTAATTATAATACTATAAATTAGGGATATACCTAATCTTCCAGTGCTGCTTTTTTTTTGATCTCGTCTGTAGCCAGACCTTCACGAATCTTTTACAATTTCTATTGTTGCATTATAATCCATTTTTTAAATTTTCCTAATAGCTATTCATATGCTTCGTTTTATAGTTGGATCCCCTGTATTCGCGAGAATCGCGAGATTTTATTTGCCATGTACAATGAAAACTGCGATACAGTTGTATGAACAAAAACGAAAACTGGGCCAGTATATTTGCCGCTAATGAAGCAGCCAAAACATTAGTAATGCTCAGATAAAATTGTGTAATCTAAACAGAATGTTTCACAAATAAAACTTTGTTTTTATGTAACCTGTGTTTGTTACACAATATTATGATTCAAGAGTTTCACAAAGTAAACAAATAATCTACAATCTATATGATTAGTAAATGCCCTTTCACAAGTCATACATAATTTTAATTAGGGGCCAGTAAAAGTTCAGATGAATCACAGAGACAAAGGCAGATCAGGAGCAGAATTTGGAAGGGGTTTCCACATTTGGTAAAGGCAATTCCGGGACATGCATCCCCCCGCAGACAACACATTTTTCTGATAATTATTTTTTTGTACATCCCCTTCTGAAGTTAATATATTAATAAAGCACTTAAATTGTAGACTTGAAATATCGAGTGTTAAAATAACCAAAAGCCAAAAAAATCTATATTTCTAAATAATATACCACAAAATTAAATTTTAAGTATATCAAACACATTTTTACACATGGTATTAAAAATAATCCGCTCATCCCACTTTTGTATCTAACATTAAAATAGTCATCATTAAATTTGTTTTCGACTTTTGATAATTGTAATTTTCTGGGACCTGAAAATATGAATCCGGGATTGGAACAACAATGTTGATTCTGGGACAATCCCGGAAAATCCCAACCTCATGCAAGCCTTGGTTTCCACATGCATTGATTAAGGACTCTTATATTCATATTTTTCGGTGGTATTAATTAATGTATCACATTTATTGAAAGTTTAAAGAGGAGTATATATTAAAAAAAGAAATCCTTCTTTTGTATATACACTTTGAGGAGGACTACCTGTGGATATCCTTTGCAGAGAGATAACCACAGGATCAGTTCTGGTAGTTACATTAAACAGTATTATAGATATTTTTGTCCTGATCAGATTAATGTTGCATTGGTCTCTCACGTTGAATTTATGACAGTTCAAGTGCATCACAGTTGTGAAAATGTATAATGGTGTGGATGATATCACAACCCCTTTTTATAGATACAATGGTGATAAAGGCTGCAACTAGTAAAAATTAGTATTTTTTTCAACAAGATCAAATTTGGAAAGTGGAGTGCCCTGGAGATGGATCAAGACCAACATAATATAACAGTAGATTGTAGATATACTTTTACTTAGTGTAACTTTTTCAGTATTAAGATAAAATTGAGCAATTAACACATAAGGTTTCACAAATGAGTGATTTTGGTAAAAAATATTGTTTTTGTGAAACCTTCTCTGTAAATCACACAATTATATCTTGATAATCCATAATATTTGTTCCAGAGGGGGAGGAGGGTGTTTGTTTATTTGAATTATAAATATGACAATTTTGTAGATGGGTTCAAAATTGAAGTTTTTTAAATTTATTGGCTGATAATTTCAACATGTGATCCTTTATAAATGTTATATAATGGGTCTTCTGAGTTAGACATTTTTTAAGAGGAAAAAGCTAAAATGACAGGTAACAACTCGCAATAAAAACCTGTGGTGTTATATAAATATATTTCTTGGCTGTTAGGAACTTCCCAAGTAAATATTACAACTAAACAGTGATGTACCACTGGGTGATATATTACCATTTAATTGATTCTTATTTTATTGTCTAATGGTAGGAAATATTTGTCTAGTTCCACATATTTGCTTTGATTTTTGAATTATACGAGTTGGAAATAAATTAAATGTTTTCAACAGCTTAAAAAACAAAATATTTATACAACATATATTTCATTGTACTTATCATCCACTGCAGCCTGGACGCATATATATTTGCCTGTTATTTGAAATATGGTTATTGTGGTTCATATATAGTTATTATTATTTCTATTTTGCAGATATGGACAATGTCATTCAGCGAAAGGGTGTCAACTCTGGTGTTTTGAGCAGGAAACCATTACTGGACCGCCCAGTGAATAGTAAAAGCCCATCACTAACTGGGTCCATTAACAAGACTGGATCAATTGGAAAACAGAACATCAATAAGCTCAGTTTTCCAAGTATGGCAAAACCGTTTGTACAAGTAAAAGAAGAGGATATGTATGATGAAGAATTTCAATTTTCTTTTGAAGAGAGGGGAGGTGAGCAACTTACAAGATACAATTTCACGTCTCTTACTTTAGCCAAATAAGGTGGTCAGAATAGAAAGATTTTTTTAAATTTAATATTCCTACTCGGGACGAATTCACAGACACGCAGTGGTCACTACAGCTCATGCCTCCACATGAAGGAGATGAGCATGTTATTGAATGCTGAATGCAGACTGTATGGAGATGAAGAAAATGGTGGAGCAAATTTTGTTTAATACATTTCCTGTGTTGTGATGGGTCACATCTAATTTGTGGCACAATGCTCCAAGAATGAGATTTAAAAATGCATTTCCTAAAAAGCAAGTTTCTCATGTAGGCGGGGTTGTTTTAGAAATTTGGGGTTCTAAGAGGGAGCCACTATAGGCCAAAGTCACAGTGGAGTGCTGAGGAAAGATCTACTAAATATAAACCTATACCAGAGATGCATGTGGTTAGACAGACAGTGCACTTTTTAGTAGCTTTGCAGTAATTGTGGAGAACCACAGTTGCTTTCACAATATGTTCAACATTTTCAGCTGTATTTATTATTGGCGTTTTTAAGATTCTCCATCTATTAGTTATATTGTGACTCTTGTGCACCTACATCTACAAGTGAAAATAAATAGTTGGCATCACAAGCTGCAAAAAGTGCTACACTAGATATAGATTCATTTGCAGGGCAACCTATATTCATATGCTTGCCATCTAAAGCACCTAAACAGTGGGAAAAGTTCCACTTTCGTTCTGCAGCACATATCACTTCGGTGCTGTCTTGATAGTTTCTTCATTATTATCTTCAATCCTCAAAGATAGGCATTGTCATTCTTGTTGTCAAAAAAGGATTCAGCATTAAGTTTTTCTTTATTTCATAAATTTGTCTATTTGCAACAGTTCTACCTCTATTTATAGGTCTCACTTTGTATCCTCGTAACCGAAGTTTTCGAATTTTCTGCACTACAGCCAATAATAGGCATGAAGACATTGTCAATAAGCTTTGATCAATTATAAAGACATGGTCCAAACCATTCATGTTCTATCGATATAACATTTAAAATTTCGCCGCAAATATGTCCAACATAGGTAGAATGTAAATTGTTTGGGAACATTGAACTTTGACAATGAACAAAACAACTTCAAAAACAACATCACCACTTCGCGCGCGGCCACGGAGAGATCATAATTACCAAAGACATCATATTACGGAATGACAACACATGTACACACAAAGAAAAGAATGATTGTTGTCAAGGGGAATCTGAAAACAAATTAAGATTTCAGCGCGGTAATGGCCAATTGTAGAACCCGTCTTGGCTGAGATTATTTGAGGCGAAAGCTTTTTTGCTCACAGATGTTTTGGAGAGCAAAAACACTTCTTCGGAGTGTTTGGCATTTAGTTATTTTACCAATGCGTATAAAGCACGCTGCTGTTAGATCTAGGTGGTAACGGCTCCTAAGAATACTCTTTATTAACCCTAAGCCAGGTGGTTTGCCTCCTTCCTCCTCCCTCCTAAGCCAGACAGTGTCTTCCAAGTATTTTTTTTTCGTATTTTGCGCCTTGAAAAAGGTCGCCCAAATGGCCGTCCCAGTATTTACATGGATATAATATCCAGAAATTATCGAATACATTTTTTTTTGACAAAGTAACGATTATGAAAAATGCAATATGACGATCGGCATAGGATTTTTGACCTTAATCCCAACAGTGAAGAGAAAGAGTGACAATCGAAATTATTATTCTAAATTTCTAAACACTGTTGGTGGCATGACTTTACGTAATATGATGTATATACATTAAAACGACAAAAACATCTTATCTCAAATTAAAAATATCACAGTAATTTCCTTCTTTCGTCTATTTGCATTGGTAGCAACGTAGCAGTAATCAAAAAAATATACTTTAATATCAGTTATTTTCTTCATATTTCAGATGAGCTTTGGAGTCAGAGTGATAATTTTGACGACATGGCTAATGCCCTGGAGTTCCTTAAGCCCCATTTCGGTGATTTTGAAACGCCTCCACCCACGCCTCCACGTGATATACAGCTGAAAGTGAGTCACATTGATTTGGATCTTGATTTTGATTCGAGGCGTTCGTATGTTTGGCAAGAAGAAAGTGACGATGTGAGCTTTGATGTGGACATTCCTGAATTTAATGACTCTGAATACGAGTTTGTTGTTTAATCGGATACATTTTGCTACTCTTATCATTTATTATTTTGGCATGCAAGTTAGACTTTTCATTACTAAAATGATCTGCTTTTGAACAGTAGTAAATTTGAACAGATGTTATAAAGTACCAGTAGAATACCATGCAGTAATAACACCAAAAGGGCGTGAGCCTTGGTAATACATAGTACCTGAATTTGTAATTAGGAAACATTAATAGATGATAGAACTCAACATGGGCTCCGAATTACCAATTTTTATTGAATTCTTAAAGCGAATCTATTATTTATGCGCTATGCATATGGTTACCAAATGGTCCGAGTGAGAAAATGGGACAAACTGAAATTACAGGTGAATAATTTGATGGAATCGACCCTGGCCCAGAGGGGGAATCTTAATTTGGCCCTTCAAAAATATGAAGATTAAATAAAGTCATATGAAAAATACTTTGGCACCACACAAATTTTTCTGGGTGCTTGCAAAGCACCCACGTAGTCGGCGCCACTGGAACTTGTACAGCTTGATTCAAATTACAGAGAGAGTCGTTACACATTTGATGACGCAATGCAGAATAAATTATGATGCTGTTTTTGAATACTTATTAGTTCTTCCATTATATAGAGATCATACCTATATATCATATATATTTTCATAACTTGCGAATTATTCGAAAATTCATTTTTTCTTCAGGTCATACCTTATGAAAAACCTTATTTTAATTTGGTTTATTACAAAAACAATATCAAATATCACAAAATAAACGTATCTTTTTAACTAAATTAATATTCATACATCAAATCTAATTACCCTTTAACTAAATCTACTAGTATCCTTGCCAGGTTTCATCCAAATTGGCCTAGTAGCTATTTAAGGTATTTTTGAAGCATAAATTAATTCATTGTCTACAGGTAAAAGTAATGTTGGTACATAAATCATGCAATGGGTCTTTAGTAAAAAAAATATTTTGATCCGCTTGATTAAACAAGAATATCGAACAAAAAACAATGACATACCTAAAAAAGCTGAAACGTCTTCCAATTTGGTTCAGTAAAATTTGAATAACCATGTTCCAAAAACATGATTTTTGGTACTATGTATCTCGGGAACAATATAATAACATAATTACACAAGTTTCTACAAGGTGTTCTTTTAATTTTTAACAATTAATCCAACTGTTAAAATAAAAGTAGATACCCTGTATATGTAAGTAATAATAATACTGTTACACCCTAATATGTATACAAAGTAGAACAACTGTGTTAAGGTTTCAGTCATTACTGATAAATGTCACAATATTTGTGATAGCTGTACTGTATCGTTTCACATTTAAGAGAACTTTTCAAAGAACGTTTATGAGCAGAAAGTACTTGCAGCCTCAAATCAAAATATGAGTTGTAGGCTAAGGTTGAAATACAAAATAGACTATAAACTATTTCAACACATCTTTTCCAATCTCATCTCTCAACTGAATTACGTTTCGAGCTTGCATGTCATAATCTCATTATTTTTTTCTTCTACGTTGAGATACTTATCTTGTTACTTCAAATATTATTTAATTTTTATATTACTTTACTATTAATAAATTGACGTTTTTGTATATTTCAGTTGTAGTTTTACTTTCAATGACAGTATCGTTTTCAGACTCATAAACATTTTTTATTTTTTGTGCTAGCAAATTCGCCAATGTGGGCATTCACATCTGTCTAAAACCTTTAGTATATTATTTTTGATGGAAAACTGAGCCAACACTGTAGCAAACATAATCTGCTAAAGCAATTAACCATAACAGGCTCCAATAAATTTATGGGGGAATAAGAAAGCATTTAACATGACAAACGTCAGGTATTACTGTAACAAAAAAAGTGCTATGTTTCAACATGGATTTTTATTTTGTACAAATGTTTAACCACTTAAAACAGTGATTCTATAGGTACACAGTATATATTAAAGGAATGAATACTATACAATTTAAAAAATATTTCATTCTAAACATAACACAGCTTCCTCTCCATTTATAGTTTTTTCCTTCCCATGAACCATGATATATTCTCTTTTAACATTTGCAAATAAAATATCAGTTAATAAAAATATCAAGGAAATGGCAAATGCCAAAGTAACTCCAAAGTAAAAGTTAGCATTGGCTGAATTACAATATATCCACAAATACCAAAGCACAGGTGCTAAGCAACTAGATATCAGTAGAATCACACCAACTATAAATCCTTGTTGACTGAAGGAGGCTTGATGGAGGAAACAAGGGAGCAAACTTATGACAAAACCAACATCCCCTACACATGGGTATGACTTGAAGATTGTTGTTATCAAAAGTACTGATACCATAAGCAAAAAAGGTTGTTTTCTGAATCTTATAGATAATGGTATCACATACAAAATAGTAGCATTAATTTGGAATGCATAAATAAAAAGCTCTCTGAAATGGTCGAACATTTCTGTGAAGAAATACCAGAAGAGACCAATATTTGGCTGTAAGTCAGGAACATTAAGTATACACCCATACACATTCTCTATGAAACTGAAATCTGTACCATAATTACTGTTGTAAAAAAATATAGATACAATAGAAATTAAGAATATTAATATGTGGACACAAGCAGTACTAACACTGTGATATATGTTAAGAAAATATAATGTTGTCGGAAATATTAAGGACAAGGGATAGAAAGAAACTGAACTACATAATGCTAGAAAAAATCCACATAAGGCTGAGCCATACACCATAAGTAATAATACTGCAGATAAATAAAAATTGTGGAATACAGTTGTAGCATAGCCAACACAATTTAAGACAGTGAATGGATTGAAAGCAAATGCCATTAAAACATAAAAACTAGTTTTTTCTATATCACTTGGCTGGATAAAGTATTTCTCAACACCCTTAGCATAACTTTTTTCCTTCAGTTTCTCCTTTGCATACAAATGTTTCTGGTACTCTAAATTTATCAAGTACAACATAAGCCCAGTAACAATATCCACAAATATGAAAACCAAAGTTATATTGTGCTTGAATTTTTCTATAAGGAATTTATAAATGGTGAGAGACAGTGAAGTTTCATGCAGCAGATCTCCGCTATATGGATTAATTTTTCTCCGGAGCAGGAATAGACCCTCCAACACTCGTTTCCAGGAGTTCATAGGTGTCGAGACTTCAACGTGGTTTGCAATGATCGATTGATATTTGGACGTCATCAGGAAATATCGCAGGAGCGCAGCAGCAATACATGTCGAAATCAAGTATAAAAGTGGCTGTTTATAACTCTTTGGTTCCATAATCTTGATTCAAAATGTTTACTTCCACAAGTACCTTCACGTTTGTTTAATGTTTATTTTTATAATTGTATATAGTTTTCTAAACATTTGAAGGTTAGATTTTCAGTTTTGACGTGCTTGACGTATAAGCACGACACACAAAATTCAAAGATGACCAGCATTCCAAATCAGATAATATATTGAAGAACTTGAAAGAAATAAACCATTGTATCTGTGTACTTTTCGGCAGCTGAGAATTCCGCTGCTATAGCTAAGTTATAAACATAATATTTCGCTATATGCCACTACGTTTTCAGTGTTACTTTCATTCGGTTAATGGGAATCAGATCGGTAATTAAATATAATAAACAATATGTATAATCAATTGAAATATCTGAAACCAAGTACAAACAAGCGAATAGATACTTTTAAGATTTGTCCGCATGAGCATACATGAACATTACTTGTCACTCCTACCCTATATACGTGCTATACAGATGGACAGGGAGGTAATGTATGTGCTCATCAGACACGGTTGATTAAACTATTCAAATTTTATTTACGGCTCGTCCAAACGCGAATATCTGAGATAGATGGCCAAATCCTTGCTATTTTGCCATCGATTGCTTGTATCTGTTTTAGTGCGATGTAAATCATATTTATAATGGTTAAGATTTATCTGGGAAAGGGGAGAGGAAATTCATGAAAACACGCTGTCAAACAAAATCCAACCCGTCTCAAATTTTTTGTTATCGACCACGCAGATTTCGGTTTTGCTTGATGATTTTATTCGGCGAACAAATCCGTTCCATTAAAAACGATACAATAACCGAATTGTGTGATGATGAACATCCAGAAAATTTCTACCACACACACATCAGTTTTGCATCGTTTTTGACGGAATAGACTTGTTCGCCGAATAAAAATGTCCATCAAAATTGCGTGTTTGGGTCTTTTATGAGGATACTTTCGATTTGACTCAACAGCTGATCAGCCAGTAACATTTTAAAGTTAATTTGATACAATCTTATATTTTTGTATGAACTAATGTCAAATCCATGAAAATATATTTATTATTGACAAAGGCAGCAAATCCAAATGAAAGGTTATTCTTTTAGAAGGCTTTCAAATGTTCTTTATTCATTAATACACAAATGTAGGCTTATATCAAATTAACACAATAGCATTAGTTGCTAATCAGCTGTTGCTGTCAAAATGTTCAAATTGAATTATACCAATTTATTAAAATGAAGATCTAAATAAGACTGCAAATAATAGAAAGTAATTCAGATTTATAGAGGTAATATATATTGGTATTGCACCACTCACAAATTGGAAATTAAATGTGATGGAGGCCAATGATCTGGTTCCACAAAATATCACCTGTGTGGCGCTGCCATCTATTTGATTTTCCCATTGGATGTTCAAAGTTTCAATCCGTTGCCGTGTGTATTATGTCAATCTTATATCCATAAAACATATACACTGTCATAATTTCTATATTTCTGCACCCCATGATCATCCTTCAAAAATATAAAATTACAAACTCATGCAGTCTCATTTTTGTATATAAATTTTGAGAGCACAAAGTGAAAAAGCTGTTCAAGCAAAATGTCCAAAGTGAACGAAGTAGGTTCACTGTACAAGCAGTTGAAATCAGAATGGAATACTTCCAATCCAAACTTGAGTAAATGCGGAAAGTTGCTCTCAGACCTGAAGGTGGGTGAAACACTTATTTTGATTGGGATATTTTTAAATAAAAACATATTTCAGTTGGAATTAACGCATCTGATGTTTCTCCCTACATCGAATACGTCTGCATCTAAACAAGAACTGCTGTTTGCAAGAGACGTACTAGAAATTGGAGTCCAATGGAGCATAGCTGCCAATGATATACCATCCTTTGAAAGATATATGGCTCAACTGAAGTGCTACTATTTTGATTACAAAACCCAACTGCCAGAATCTTCATTCAAATATCAACTACTTGGTCTCAATCTATTGTTCCTACTGTCTCAAAATAGAGTAGCTGAATTCCACACTGAATTAGAACTACTCCCTGCAGATCATATTCAAAACGATGTTTACATAAGGCACCCACTCTCTATTGAACAATACCTGATAGAAGGAAGTTACAATAAGGTAACTATCAGAAGAATTGAACCTTCTTGATATAATTATATTGAATTGTGTGCCTACAATTGGAATATATCATGGTATTGATTATTTTCAGATTTTCCTTGCAAAGGGTAATGTTCCAGCAAAAAGTTACAATTTTTTCATGGACATTCTATTAGATACAATCAGAGGAGAGATAGCTGGCTGTCTAGAAAAAGCTTATGAAAAAATTTCTTTGAAAGATGTTGCTAGAAAACTGTGCTTACCAAATGAAGAGGCTGCTAAACAATTTGCAATAAAGGTTTGTAATTTCAATTGATGATAAATAAATGAAAAATAGAATCAGTATGTGAAAAATCTATATTAAGTTTGTCAACAATTAAGGAGAGAATTGGATATATTGAGTGTAGATGGTCCTAAATACAAATAACATAAAATTTTGATTAAGTATATCATTTTCAGGCTACCATCTTAAACTCAGTCTTAAAACGACAAAAAAATCATATCACAGTGTGAAAAGTTGAAAATCATGATAAACTGATAGCTTGTATTTGCCCTTACCTAGTGAAACTCTTCCATCATTCAGGTGAAGCTGTGCAGTTTGAACATAAGGTTATAAAAACAAAAATTTTTGTGAAGTGTTTCAATTTAACATTTATTATTATAATTTGAGTCTGAAAATGATTTAAATATTGCATGGATTTGTGCCATAAAATAGTTTTATTTGTGGAACCTTGTTTTTCAATTTTATCTGATTGTTGATCAAGCTTATCATTTCATTGAAACATGCAGATTTCCTCTCTGAAACCTGAGGGTATTGTACCAAGCCTTGCTCTTATCAGACAATGATATATCACTGAAATGTACCATCACCATACTATTTATTAGCCATATACTATTTTCTGTAATTTATAGTTAGCAATCTAACATGTATTTTTTTATAGAACAAGTCATGGAAACTTGGAAAAGATAATTTCCTCCATTTTATTCCTGATGTGAAAAAAACTCATGAACCAATACCATCAACAGAGTTGGCTTTGCAAGCAGTTGAGTATGCTAAGGAGTTAGAGATGATTGTTTAATATCAATGCTTTGATGTGAATAATTTTTTTTATATATTGCATTCATCTGTCATAAAACATACATATGGATTATGATTCATTTTCTTTAAATAATACAACATTTGTATGTAATTATAGTAGTTTTATTGAGAACCTTCAAAAAGATAATCAGACTGAAATGGAAAAATGGTAATACAGATAATTAGTAAGACAACCTCCCTGGTCTCTACTTGAATTTTCTCAGGTATAATAGAATGTAATGAAGGATCAATCTCTTAAAATCATCATGTTTCTTTTGTATCAGGTGTGTGTCAAACAGCACAAATTTATTCACTGCTGACAGTTTTTTATGAAAATGGAACTGGATTCTCCTAATCCATGATTTGGACATGCAACAATATCTATGTTTTGTATCCAATATGTCTCCACTTCTTTGAGAATTCAGTGACCCTCTTGCTCTGTTCTTCAAAACTCTGTGTCCTTGGCTTTCTCCACTTACTATGGTGTAAATCTAACATTCCTCCAATAACCTCCTGGGCAAAATTATCAGGAAATAACCTTTCATCTTCAATGACATGAGCAAATCCTTCATCCATGCCAAAATTAACTGCAAAGTATGGAAGGCCTTTTGGAATAGCTCTTCGAACATCCCTTTTATTGAGCGAGACTAATTTTTTATTTTGAGCCCATTCCATTTCACATTCATCAATGGCCTTTTTAAAGTAGATTGGAGTCATTTCTTCATCTGGTAGAGGAATACATTGGATGCACATATGAGGGAATCTATTCAGTTGCTTGGCACTTTCAAAATACACAACTTCCTTCTTCTCCAATCTGAACATTTTGATAAGGGACTTTTGTGTATCACGAATTTCAGACCATTCATTTTCATCTAATTGCGTGGAGCATGGTACATGGCGAATTGGTATAATTAAACAATGATCTGGTGTCAATGGTTCATGTGTAGGAAGAGCTAAATAGACTGTCTCGCCCATTGAAACCATTAGATGTTTTTGCATTTTTTCAGAGTTAATACACTTTGAGCAATTTTCCAAATTTTTTGTGACAGTTTGATGCTCTCTTATGGCTCTGTCTCGGTTTTTAGAGTCCAATTTTGAGCTTGATTCTTCTTTTCTGATGTTATCAGAGAATATGTCATCTAGATCATCATTCTTTGATACCTTTCCAGCCATTCTGACAAAGTCTCTATCTTGACTTTCTGCAGTGCTGTATTTCTCCCTCTCAAACATTTGCTGTAGTGAATATTTATCGTCATCAGCAAAGTATTTTGTTCTATGTCCAGCTTTGTGTGTGTCTACACGCTTTTTCTTTTTGCGACTTGATTCCCCAAATTCTACAGAAGATTGTAAGGGCAATGACTGACCTTTTTTATCTGTATGAGTCAGTATAACTTCTTCTGCTTGAGTTGCTGGTTTTATATTAGTCCTTGCTTTTTCCAATCTCTCTTTCAACTCAATAACAAGTTTTGTATCACCCATTATTTCAGCCTTTACTAGTTTTGCAGCAGTTATATTTAAATCCTTTTCAGTAAACCCTTCTTCAGCTGATTTAATTTGTTTTTCCTGCTGTTTGTTGTCTATCAAAGTTGTCCCAGAATTATTGAGACTATCCTCATTTATATCTGGAAGTATTTTTGAGTTGCTAGATTCAGATTTCTTTTTCCAACTAGAAACTCTGTTCTTATAAGAATCCCTACTTTTGTAACTATTATCACTAGCAAAGGCAAAGTCATCAGAATCTGATGGCTTTTTGAAAGTTGGCAGTCCATCACCACCATCTTTCCAATAAGGATTCAGCTCCATTTCACACTTCCTAGGATCATATAATTTTTCTTCCCTTTCTTTTCTCTTATTCTCATCCCTCTGTCTTCTACGATCCAAATTTGATGTGGAGGAAAATGTACTAGACATGTTCATCCACTCTTCTCTGTTTGAATCAGTACAATGCTTGGGATATTGTGTTTTTTCTTGATCATTACCTGAATTAAAAGAATCTGAATGCTTTTTCTTGCAGTTTTTTCTACTATTGGAGTTATCTGACTCATCTGAATCTGTATATTCATTTGTTTTACTTTTTAATGCTTTTCTGACTGAAAATCTACTATCTGAAAGATCTGATTCTTCAGAATAAGATTTTTTAAACCTATTCGACTCTTTCTTTAATTGAAATCCATCACATGAGTCACTGGATTCATCATGTTCAGGTTTCATGCTCTGTTTTGATTGCTTATTAGTCTGTACTTCTTTTTCAATCCATTCGTCACTAGATGAACTTGTGGTTCTGGATCTTTTCTTCGATTTTGCCTTTTTTGTTTTCTTATCTTTTTTATATTTGTGTTTCCCCTGAAAAATAAATAGTTGAAGTGTATTTAAATATCACAAACTACACACATGTTTTGTACCATTTAAAAATCAAGCAATATATATAATATGTGAAAATATATGTTTTATTTTCTTTCTACTCTCTTTGCGTTGTCAAAAACAAAATCACACAGAATATATAAGGTTAGGTTAGGTTAGAGATAGACATAACAACCACAAAACCATAAAACAATATAACGGAGAGACATAGCTGAAGATTTTTGTAGAGAGGTATATGTTCCTACCAAACGTGTTACGGTGTGGCGATGAACCCCCAACGGTCATAATTCAAACTACGGTCCTTGTATGTTATGTGCTTGCTACCGCCGAAGCGCGATCGGTGGTTGTCCTAATTAATGCTACTTCGTCAATACTGCAATACTAGTCGTAAGGTGGTACCGCACCGTTGGTTTGATATAGTTTATCAAATAAGCGATGTCCATGTTGAGAAGGATTTTGTTAGAAATACATGATGGTGCGGAGGTTTGAGTTTTGCAAAACCCGTTAATAAAAATGCGCATAAATTGGTGATGGCTGGTGCCTGATGAACATTTGACAAAACCGAACTATGGTAATCAAAATTAATTTCGAAGCTCTGAGTAATATTTGATGTTTTGTTTTCAATGTCTCAGTGATTCTCTGCCAAGTGATCTTTTTGTCAAGGATGGTCTCAGGCTACCTGGCAGCATGTTTACATGGTATGTAAGCAAAGTTCATAAATAATTGCTGACTGAGGCACCGTGAAATCTTTTATTAATAAATAGCCTGTGTCTCCAAACCTTTATTTTGAGCAACCACCGATCAACTCATTTCAACACTCCCTCTTCAGCATCTTGTAATGTTTCGTGAACCAGGTTACTAGAGCACGATTGTACCACAAGGGCAATGACCCCGGAATTGAGATATACGTTAGTGATGTACAAAATGTAAGTTAAGGGTTGGTCCAAGAGCCGAACCCTGAGGGCAACGGTCAACGAGACATTATTATTTCTGATTTGAAATTTTTCCCAAAGAACCGAACATTTTTAGAAGTGAAAAGATAAAAACCAGTTCAGATTTGCTTATAGAGAAAATCTGCATGCCACATGGTGTTAAAGGCAATTGAGGTATTGTGCTCATCAAGAAATCCGAATTGTACGCCCAGAATCACATGATCGTGTTATGAGAAATTCTCTAGTTAAAAAAACATTACTTTTTGGGCTCGTAAAAGTCGCCGACAGCAGACCGATGAGATGGGACGGTAGTCGAGATAATCTTGAAGGAATATTCTTCGAATGTATTATGCCTTTGATTGAAATCAAACTGGCAACGGTAAAGTATCTACTTTGTGTTGCTACTGACGTTATTTGCTGTAAAATATTTCCTTAGGTCCTGGTCTCCGATAGACGCAGCGGTTCAAATTGACAGATACATCTTCGTGCCACAATAACAAGCAAATAGATGCGGTCGCATTAACTTGTTATTGGCGGCATGCAGTAGCAACTGTTAAATTGACGTATTATGCAAAGAACAGGATCTATTGGAGATTAAGGCCTTACGAACTCTATGATTTGTCGGCTCTCATCGATAGAAGCAAGGTTTATGGAACAATCATTAAATTAGTTAGTTCACTAGCCCGTTATGCCGGTTTTTACCTGCGACTATCGTATTTCCACTTGCTCGTGTCTAGATAAGGAGCAGAGCTGATCTTTCCGTTGTACCTATATCAGAAATATGATCATTTAGGAAAGAAGGATGAGGATTAGTTTTCAGTCCAGTGGTGATTATAAGCCTTGAATAACTTTTGGAGGAGGAGATTGGTCAATTAACCTAATTCACTGAAAGATCTGGGAGGTATGGAATACCTTTCAGGGATAGGAAGTTCTGGGGGTTCTTTGACCGATTATCTTAACTGCGTTCCAGCACTCGTGTCATGAAGCTGTTTTCAAGGTGGTTCTACTAAGATAAAATTATGAAATATAAACACAAGGTTTCAAAAATAAAACTATTTCTTTGTGACGCGTTTCGATGCAATATGTTGAGTGATTTATAGCCTATTGACCAATAGAAGTGCGTTAATTTAGAGATCGAGTGCCCGTTCTTATTTCGACGCAGAGTAGTAAATATATTTTGAATCGGATATAGTTGATAAAAATATGATTCCTTGTTTATTTCTAAATTATACTCATACAATCTATAGACTATAGAATATTTTTTTTATATTTGCTTTTTGAGTGTTTGTTCACTGAATAGTGTATGAAAGGATCAATTAGTAGCAACAATTACGATTTCCATATTTAATTTATTTTTAAAATCAACATGTTGATCATTCGAGTCACTTAAATTATCAGGTGAATCTTCCTTTAATTAAAGTCTGTAACAAAATCAGCATTTCGTTTTACCCTATTTCTATAGTTCAAAGTACTGACAAATATTTATTAAAAATTCTCTTTGTCTTGTACTCAAATAAAACGATCACAACAAGAAACCAGCCATTAAAACTTCTTAATGCACCTGACATCTTGATATCAAAATGTTTATGCAATAAATCCGATTTGCGGGCGTACAAGCCTCTTCAATTATCTGAAGAACGAAAAAGAATCTCGATGAAGACCGGCCATCAACCACCATATCTCTTCTGTTCGCTGAAACCGCCGTTCTTTTTGGCATAATCGAGTGGGGTCGAAAGCCACATATAAATCCGAAGTAATGGCGTGCCTTCGGTTCAGTTTGTTGTGCGTCAATAGGCCCAACGTAAACACACGTGATTCGGTTTTGTGATTACAGGATGGCTTTGAATAGCGTCAGTACGGTGAGTTTATTTCGCAGTTTTTTTGGTGCGTGAGGTGCTTTTCAGAGGATCTGTAATACTACAGCAATATTCTGGTTGTTCAATATGTAAACTTTACAATGAATATGTATGGAAACAATTATGGATTAATGAAATATCGGATTAATCAATATTGTTTCAACAAATATTACATTGATAAAAATGCGTGAATATAAATATACAAGCATTCTCGCGGGCTAAAGGGCTGAGCAGTACAGTACTTTAAAAATGAAATTTATGGAATCCTTTTATTTCAAATTCATACTTCATGCATGTGTGTATTCCATCTACCACTGCAACGGATACCTGCATATAAAAGCAAAGGCCTGAAGATAACATTTTTTTTAAGAATTTTGAGTTGATATTTATATATCTTCATTTTCTGAATTTTTTGATCGTACTGTATCAACATTAGAGTATTTACTCGTCACCAAATAAAATACCTCAGTTTTTGATTACCTGGTACGTCATTTGTTATATCAGGTGTTTTTATTTCTTATGCCAATAGCGGAGGAAATACAGCGATCACAAAAATTTTCGAATTTGAGATAAGTCCCTCATTTCTGTCGGCCTGTCTGTTGTTGGTTTTGTCTCCGCATTATCTCAGTAACCGCAGTACCGGAATATTTGATACAGGATTTGAGTTAAAGTCGGTTTATTTTGTGGAATTGGAGCATCGGCGAAGGAATAATTAGCATCAAACTGTCAAAATATTTACTCTTTCTTTCTTACCTGAAAAATACATTCATTTATCAGTTTCAACCTATAGAAGTTTGCCAGTGCAACTTAGTGGCGTAGATATGGGGTATCAACTAGCCTATTATGAGTCTACGAAACAAATCATAAAAATAGAGTAATTGATTTGCACTTTAATGATATAAGAATTTTTCCAATAATGTATAGATTCATGTTACGAACGTGACTATTTTAGTACATGACTTTATAGTACATAGAAAATGACTGTCATAATGGAAAATACAACTTCATCGGTGGCCAACAGTAGACATCATTTTTTTAATCTGTATATAGTATGTCTGAATCTCACTTAATGATATGGTAGCAACATACAACAAAGCTAGGGCTGATGCCACGCATTCTCAATGTCTGCGAAAGATGGTCCCTACAACATGTATTAGGTACAATAGTGCCGCGGCAGTCGAAACATTAGCCTTTGAAATATATATCATAGGGGCCAACTATCTCCGCAATTGGTAGTTCAAGGTTTCAGAGTTTTCTAGCGCAACTCTTCTTGTTGGTTGATTTCGATTAAATTTTGAAGCTAGGTTCCAGCTATACACGGACGAAATAGCTTGTAGCAGTTTTCGAAAATGGGTCGAGTTGCGGAGATGATCAATTTTATCAAAATCTTCTCATGCACTCACCATTGTATTGGATGTGTAGCTGTTTCAACAATCTACAAAATAGAATTGAAATTTTCAATACAAATATGACATCCATTAAAGCTTTTCATAAATCTGGTTTATATAGTTAATTTTTTCTGTGTAGCTGACTGATATTGACTTTGTAATACTATTAATATTCTATATCGATGTATTGTCTCTTTAAAATTGTTATTTACATTGTATAATGTTCTGTCATCAATTGGTTGATCTTTTAATGGCGTATTTAAATAAATATAAATCAATACAGCTCGACAGTCTTAAAAACAGATCCTGTTTTGCTTTTCAAGAGATTCAAATATAATATATATCCCTGTATCATCTGTAAACCATGAAATGTTTCTCTGTGCTTTTTTATATTCATAAGCCTTGCGTTTGTTTAGAATTCGAAATACTTGTACATCTGACAATTCCCGGAGAAAGTCAATCTACTGGACAAGATTGCATTTCGCAAAGGACATTCGCCGTCTTATAAGCACCAATTACCTCACCCCAAACTAAACTACTGCGGTTTATTCACTGCGACCTGGTATGAGTAACTGGTTTTTTAATTAACGGCTATGTGATCTCACCAACTTGATGCTAAAAAAATCACGCTAATTGGGAATGGGCGGAGATGATAATAAAACCCAATAAAATCCAACAAAAAGGGACCCATTAATGGTAGCATTAATTTCTTAAGCGACAAGTCCTCGTTAAATGTTCTTTTTAGCAGACGTCAGACAAATTATATTTATTATAATATATGGAACGGTGTACGATGAAAATGGATAGTTGATTATGAGAATTATTGAATCACTTACCAGGTTGAATATGTGGTTAAAGTACTGTGATCACAACAGTTTTGAAATTTGAATCATACGTAGGTATGTTTTTATGATACTACGAATTTCTGTCTATCGTTTTGCTTTCTTGGTTTGTGGGTTCTTCGTATATGTGTTTGAGATTTTTTGTTTGCTGCTATTTTTAGCCGCGTTAGTTCATCATGATGTTTTGTGTTTGATCATATTTTACGAGAGGTGATCATAAAAACTGATAAGTGGCTGTGGGAGCAATGAGCATAAGATAGGATAGCAAAATAGAATAAATAAAACCTCTAAACATGTTTTTTGTGTGCTTGCTGATTTCTGGTGGGTTTCATTTTTCCGAAAACCACCAAACTATATTATTGTGTCTCATGGTTTGAATGAGTGATGGGAGTAAAGTTTTAGGAGGCTAACCATTTTGAGAAATCCTTGAACCCAATTTTTTCAAGCTCTCATTAATTTTATTGTTTTATAGCACATATTGAAAATATCTTCCCAGTCGCCCAGTTCTTCTTGTGGTTACATCCCTATTTTATAGTGTGAGTTGTTAGGTCTTTCACCATGAAAATATATTTTTTCTATATTTCTCTCAAGGCATATTGATTCGAACGATTTACTGTCAATCTATTTGGCTCCGTTTTCATATATTATTCGTTAGCCATGCTTTTTATGTATCTCAAAGTCAAGTGCTATATAATAATAATAATAATAAACTCGCCTTTATTACCAATGCACAACATGTACATATTATATAGTGTGGACATCTGTGGCGAAGTTTAGCTATCAGCTACTCTTACACTTAACCACAAATATCACAGTTATAAAGGTGTTACAGACGTTGGAACCGATTCGTAAATAAAATAAAAGATTTTAACTGAGCAAATACACGAGATGAAAAAATATTAATGTACAGATGGGGACAACTTATGACTAATTATAATTAAAGCAACGACACAAACGTTTTACATGCTTCCTAAAGTTATTAAGGTTCATATTTTTGTAAGATGGACTGGGCAATGAATTATATAACATGGCTGCATTATATGTGAAACAATGCTGAAAAACAGATGTGCTATGATGAGGAACAGTAAGAGTACATACATGCCTAATATTAATATTATGTACATCACTCCTGAAAATCAGTTTCTCTCTCAAATATATCGGTTTAGACGTTAACAATAATTTATGAATAAATACAAGGTAGTGGTATTTAACCACCTGAAATATGCGTAGCCAACTGAGTCTTTCATATGCTTCTGATATATGAGCAAAGCGCCTTAAGCCAAAAATGAATCTTACACAGTTGTTTTGAACGACTTGCATCCTTTTTTTGATATCGAATGGAGACAGGGATAATACATGATGCTACAGTAATTAAACACAGACAAAACAAGAGACTCGCAAAGCTTTTTTCTTAATTTGAAATTAATTAATGATTTGTTAGCATAAAGGGTACGTAATCTAATATATGTTTTCTTTAAGTTTTCTTTCACATGATCTGTAAATCTCAAACAATCATCAAATACAACCCCCAAAATTTTAATTTTTTGGGAGAACAGTAGTGTATCAGCGCCAAGTTGAATATTAAATTTGCGTTCAGTGTCCATTTTTCTCGTGTTCGAACAAAATAGCATAACATTACTCTTTTGTGCATTTATAGGCAAATTATGATTGATAGAAAACTCACTATGTTGAAGTTTCCTATTGAAAAGTGCGTTTAGTACAACTGGAACCGTCTTTTAAACTATTTGATCGTTTAACAGTATTTTATTTTCCAAAATTCTGTAAGAATAAAATAGGCACTTTGCCTAAAAATGAGGAGTATCTAGCGGTATTTTCATACTTGAGTCTGAGATACATTTCGTTGCACAATCACATGTCGTCGAATACAGTCATGTGAAACCGTGAATAACAGGGACAATTTTGGAAATGTCCTCATAATAAATGAAATGGCATAGAAGCAAAAAAAGGACCATACGCATAAAAAATATATTTTAAGGCCAAGAATATGTGTTTTCATTCAAGTATACCATGTCTTCCTATATCTATGCGCTATGCGCTATAATAATCGTAAAGTAAGAATACTATTTTTTGATCGTATAGAATAAATTTAGCTAGGTATATATATTCAATTCAAACCTGGGAAAGTATTGGACGTGACGAAACAGAGAAAATCCAACCTATAAGATTACTATAGTGTTGACTGAAGCATTTCATGATCTTGGCGCAAATAGTTTGAATTCATTATATAATTTATTAGGGTCCCTCTAATTAAGCCAACAGATGATATGAGATCCTCACAACAGTTAAAACCCCAATTTTTCAACAGCACATTTATGCAGAGAGGTGTTTGTTTGAAATTAAATCCAATAGAAACTAACGCGCACGGAAACAGACAAACGCGTACCGCTGATTTATCGTTGACGATTATGGCGATGCCAAACAAGTAAATGAACTACTTGGAGAGAATCGCTAGATGCTTGTATTCTTCACTGAAATAAACGGAGCTCCGTTGAAAAATATGATGACCTTACAAAAAAATGGAATACTTAGTTATAAAAGTATTAAAATCTTAGTTGTGTTTTGTTTAGAGTATAGTCCTTTAGAATGAGTATTGAATTCGAAAATAGGTATACTTTCTTCTAAGAGTAAGACCAGATGTTCTTGTCGTGAGTATATCTTTACAAAAATATCGAAATTCTTGAATTGAGCATTTCTTTTCATGTGTGTAGGATGACTACATTGTCGCTCAGGTTATTTATCTATTTTTGTACCTTTACAACAACATTTAACAAATAACATTTTAATTGAGTAATCATAGTAATTATTTTTGAAGTTTGATCCAGTCAACTAGGCACATTATTATTAATATGCGGAGATATCAAGGCGCAATCAGACAAGAAACTCTGCTTATTGTAACTTATGTTGTGACATACAACAAGAGGCATGAAACATTTGTTTCACGTCAGTACCGACTGAGGAAACAGTTTCTTTTAGAATACCATCCAATGAAGACTTGATTATGTTCTGATTCTCATAAATTCAAAGAGATTTACAGGATCAACGTGCACACATAAAAAGCATTTTCAATTTAAGAATTGCGATATTTAAGACAATTTACTTAATAAAAAAAAATTATTAATTAGAACCAAGAAAGACATATTTTCGAATTCAATATTCATTCTAAAGAAATATACTACAAAGAAGAATATAATTTTCTTCACAACTAATATTTCAATGTTTTTCTAACAAGTATTACATATTTAATTTGTAAGGTTATCATATTTTCCAACGGAACCTCATTTACTTCAATCAAGAATACGAACATCTGGCGATTCGCTCCAAGTCACTCATTCTATTATTTCTTATCGCCATCGTTATGGACGGCATTTCAGCGGTACGCGTGTTTGTTTCTGCGCCCGTTATTTTCCATTGGATTTAATTTTTATTAACCTCTCAGGATTAATGAATCTCAAAAATTTGAGGTTGTGTCTGTTGTGAGGATCTCATACAGGTGTACAGGTGTTAATGTGATATGAGTGATATGTGAGTTGTGAATAACCTCTATTACCAATGGTGGACGCATACCTTCTGGCTTAAGTACAGGTACATATTTTTTATATTCTGTTTATCTGAACAATACCTTCCAAACATGAATTATAAAAAATACTGTATGATACAGATAAAGGTGAGAAGGTAGTCACAGTTTTGACACTTTCCTGGTTCTTCTTTTCAAAGTTAAGGAACCAACAGTAGCTTTGATAACAGCTCAGTTTCTAGGGTGTTTGATAATTTTCGACCTCTTCGAATGCGTTACAGTTTGTTTTTCTATTTTCCTCCAGTCATGACTATCTAAGGTACGTATAGAAAAACATCTGGATAATAAAAAAATGTCCAATACAGAAGTTTTGCTTTTTTTCAGAAAAAATTTGGACCATACCTCATTGCAAGTTTGATTAAAATCGAAGCAGTAAGTGTTATCAATGACATAGATTTGTTTATGTAGGCACTATTAGGTACATAGAAATACTTTGAATTTTGAATAGTTCCTGAATAAACAAAGTCTACTTATTACTGTTAATTATTCTTAGTCTGTCAATCTATTTGTCGCTATTCTTTGAGCCACATAATCTCTGCAGTTTGATTTTGAAAAAACTCGGTTAAGGATATCACGTATGTGGACTCAGTCCAAATTCGTTTATTCCATTTTAGGGATCTGATTCATATTTATGGGTATTCAACATAATCACCATTTTCAGGGATCAAAAACTCTGTGGAATTGAACCAAATTTTTTATTTTCACTATGTAAAATTTTCAGAAAATTTAACTGTAATCCACAATATATAATATATCGTCTACGTGGTTATTAATTTGAAAGGTAAAATAATGATCAAGGGCATAACTTCAACGCCATGAACTCGCATATCGACTTACTAATTTACTACATAGCAAAGCGTGAAAAGCATCAATCAAAATTATGACATGACCCCAACATTCTAAAGTAATTTCGTGAGATACATCAGATTATGTCCGAGAATTCATCCAAAGTACCCGCACTTACTCATTAACGCCAAAGATTAATGATATCGGGAGATCAGTTTGACGCGAAAACCTTTCTTTAGGAAATCCAGTTTTTATCTCGATTTACCACATACCGTCACGTGGTTCGTCCTTCGTCTCGTATGAATCCTGATACCTTGCGTGAGGTAATTAAGATTCACAGCCTTGTTAATACAACATTGTTTAAGGTAATTTAGGAGAATGTCTCAATTAGCAGAAAAAAATAACGTCGGGTAGGTTGCCGTTGTTCTTTCCACGCAATATTATCAGTTGACTCTAGGAATTAAATTCAAAATACCTATATTTAAACTATTTATTTCTCTCATATTTCCAAAAAAATTTCCAATATCTTGAGATTTTCTGAAATTTCCAATACTTGCTTCAAGTGAATCAATTCCAAAAAAAAAAAATTCAAAAAATTGATACTTCTGCATGTGACATACAAAGTCAACCTACTTGACGCCATCTTCCGAGGGGGTAATTAATACTTTCTTAATCATTCATGATCCTGAATTGCTAGAACAGAAGCCACTTTTCTAAAAAATAACAACTGACTGAGACCTAAAATGCCGCACAACTTATGAGATAATGAAATGGTTAAAATTTGTTTGAAGCATTCAACATGCATAATATATAATTAGGTATAATTAAATCAGATTTAATTGAAAAAGTTTAAATACACAACTACTGAAAGTTGATCTACCATTTCGTTTTTGTGCGATGGAACGCGAAAAAAGAGAGTGACGTCAGATAGACAAACCGAAACAAGTGACTTCGGTCTGTTGGTTTGTTGGGTTGTTAGTCTGTCTGTCGGTCTGTCTGTCTGTCGACCTGTCGGTCTGTTGGTCTGTCGGTCTGTTGGTCTGTCAGTCTGTCGGTCTGTCGGTCCGTCCAATTTTCTGTTTGCTCTTCCACGTAAAGCAAGCAAAACATGCTACAAGAGGGGCCCAAAAAATTCAAAATAAATTTATAATAACAAACGACGATATTTTAGGCAGCTGAAGGAAGAAGAAACATGAATTGTATGGAGATTGCTAAGTCGATCTATTTCACTCCATTTTATATAAAGAAAAAATATAGAACGTTCCTTTAGGTCTGTAATTGTAAGTCACTCTACAGACTGTATGATATTGAATCGTACGCAATTAAGTATTACATAAGCGTCTGTCTGGGACAATTCGTGTAGTATTACTTCCAGCTGTCAAGTTGCCAAATGGGTTGCAAGTGTGCGTTGAATATTTATGTAAACAAGAATTTTTCGGGCGAGGCTTCCCATTAAAGAGACAATGCAAAGAAGCTGCACCGTTAATGGCAAATATGGTTTTGTATATTGATGACAGCAAACGGGAGCTATAGAAGGTACAGCATTAAATATGTATTTATTTTGATATGTTTTTATCAACACGATTTCTCGCTGCTCTGTCTGTTGCAGTTCTAAAAGAACATAATTTTATTGGTAAGACATGAAATTCGTCATTATCGTTTCACGATACTCAAAATACCTCAAAAACGCTTTTAGACTTCAAGATGACAAGCACTGAACGTATATTCTAAGAAATGACTGAAAAATACTCAAACTATCATTGAAGTAAATCGTATTTTTCTTCTGACAAAATTAATTCATCGCTTGGTACTTCAAAAAACTTTAGCCTAGAAAATAATACGCCCGAAAAAAAAATCTTAAAACATTGATATGAGAGAAAATGTGACAATTCTTGTTATTCGTTAATGACTCTACGGAGATGCAGTGATTTTAATCAATTACAATGATTTAGATAATGAGATTGCGCATTGACAATGCCGACAGAAAAACAGATCGATCAACAGACAAAAACCGAGCTATTGTATTTTAAATATTCGATATAAAGACATCATCCAACGTTGATGGAATGTATTATCTGTAATTTAAAAATATTTTGAATCACAATACTTCCCTTTCATATGCGTGGGAAGTAAATCAGATTTTTTTTCTTGGGATATATTTTATGGATTTCAGTTGAAATCAAATTACCTTTGTCAAATCGTGATAAAACAAACAAATGAATCCTTGGCAG
This sequence comes from Bruchidius siliquastri, assembly GCA_949316355.1. Classification (NCBI taxonomy): domain Eukaryota; kingdom Metazoa; phylum Arthropoda; class Insecta; order Coleoptera; family Chrysomelidae; genus Bruchidius; species Bruchidius siliquastri. The sequence continues at coordinate 12,018,191 of OX438532.1, read as the reverse complement.
CATTATTTACAAAACGATTAGCGCATTCATCATAAATTTCCTTAAATAATGCATTAATGATGTAGAATTATTATGTAAAATGGATCTTTGTTGGGAATGATGACGAAATCATGAAATAATTTATCAATTATCGTCTATAGAAAGATTGATTCTCACAGTGAGAAAAGTGTTTGACTCTCAGTGATTTGGATTGTTTCATATTTGAAATGGTTAAATGAATGTAATCACAAATAAAATTAGAATGTTTAAAAACATTACTTATAAACCACCTTACTTTCAGCCCTTTATGGTGCAACTAAGGGCAGCGGGTTCCGAGAATACGGAGCACACCACCTTCTGGGAAAATCATGCTATGAAAAAATAAGATAATAAGACACCAACAATAATATTCATGATAATAATAATATAATATAACCATGCACATCAACAAGAAAAGTTAGATAGCTGGTCACAGAAATAACTCAGTGGAAAACATCAATACCATGTAACACAAGACAACAATAATAAAACAGTCAGTCTTCTCTCCAGCTACATCCACACTACAGATACAACAACTTCAAAAGTCTGTGATCCTCCATACATGTAGTACAGTAGTGGTCTGTGAATTTTCAGCATGGGGATGCTGAATTGAGTGATGCTATGACCACTAACATTTCCATACCAATTGCTACTGAAACCACGGTACTGTCTAAGATTTAACACCGAAAAACAATTATGAAATAATTATCTATCAAATCGCCGCATTGACTAACCTCTTCTAGCTTATCCATGCTACACTGTTAACTATAAGGCCAAGCAAAAAAACAATAAATTTATAATAAAATTCATTCAATAAATACACCCTAACCTAACCCCAACCTGCATATTCTGATTGAAAATAACGAAAACCAACAAACTACACGCCGTCTTTGATTGGTCAAGGAAAGTTGCCTCCTCTGGATTCGTAAAATCTGTGTCTACTCATAATCGGTTGTCAAGTTTGAGGGCATTACCGTAAGCATTTTTAAACTAGAGAGGAGAAAATCACGGTATAGCCATCTCTCCGTATGTATAAACATTGCGGCTGTTGTCATGTTGCCAGTGCCGAAAGAAGCAGGCTGTCGCAGTGGGGTTAGTCACTAATACAAAAGGATAGCTGAATCTGAATGTTACTTGAAATAAGACCATATATACCTTAGAAAATTAGGTTCATTTTGGACAGAAAAAATAAAATAGCAAACAACTTAAGTGTATGCTCTTCACAATGCATCACACCTGCTATAGACACGCATGTTACGTCTTTAGCCTAGACTCGTCAGTATAGACTGGCGGTCTAAGTGTAGACAGCAATCGGGTGGTATATACGTTACCCAGTCAAGGGTGTGATAGCAACATTAACTCATAAAAGTGTCGCCCTCTATGGGGATACCCATTGACATCTTACGAAGCCAACGGTCCTAACACTTGCCGCTACAAGTCAGTCCAGGTGTTAGGACCGTTGGCTTCGTAAGATGTCAATGGGCGTCCCTATAGAGGGTGACACTTTGATGAGTTGATGAGGCAAACAATTTATTTTCATTCAAAACGTCATGGGGAGGACTGTAGTATAAGGTCCTTCTTCAACGCAGAGCTATAGCGAGCATTTTGACTTGGCATAGTTCGTCAGTACCTGATGATACCGCAAGAAGAGTCTGAATAATAACGATAATAAATTATCCAAGGGCAAGGACAATACTCCATTCATTAATCTTGTTACACTCCATATTGAAATTGAATATCACAGAGCAACTTATAATTCAAAGTGGTTGAAAGCATTGAAGAAAGCTTAGCTATCGGATTGCTGTCAACTTTCCAAAAAAAATCTTCATTTTTTCCATCAACTCGCTATCATGCAGATAATAAGACAAATTGAAGCAATGCAGAATACCTAACTCCCATACAATGCTCCACGTAAATCATTTTAATTGACATAAAGATATACTTAAGCTTTGTCGAACTTGAAATCCTGATCGAATTTTATGGCTCGTTCTTATCGAATCTGACTATTAAAACGGTATTTTTAAATGGATTATTATTTATGGGCTCAAGATATCCCCAGACACGAATTCGCTTCTCTGAATTATGGAAATCGTTGCAGAAACGAGTCTGTAGACGCTGTAACTCTAACTTTTGTCACGATAATTGGGCTGACCGTCTTAAAATTTTCATAAATGTACTCGTATTTTAGGTTTAATAGGGATAAAAAATGATGGTGGTTACGTTTATGCGTGAAGCCAGATATCGTTAAAGATAAAGAAGCTTTCTTGTATTTATGATAGGAATTTATTCCAAAATTGTTCCTTTTCAGATATGAATATCATCGCTACGATAGATCGTGTGGATTGAATTCCAATATCTAATATTTGGACAAAGAACGGCTCTTATAACAAGTATATTTATTCTGAACATTCCACACGGTGGTATTAATCAAAATATTTTGATTGGATGTTAGAGCTGTTGGAAATCGCAAAAATTGTTCAACGACCGAAGTGTGAGACTCATCGGTGGCTTAAACCACATAGTCGTTCGTTATGTATGTCACCACGGTAGTGATTGCAGCATTTCGTACATGGTGGGTAGGTCATATCAAAAGAGATTTGTCTTTTCATCCTCTCTCCCTGTCACACGTTTTTTCCTTATCATTGGATTCTTTTTTATCCCGCCATGTATCTGGGCTAGCATATGCTTCATAGGATTGAGGTATTGTAAAGGAGTCAGTATGTTGTGTAATTATCACACAGTTTCACAAATAAAACTCTTTCTTCCAGTGGCGCGTTTCGATTTTTATTAAAATCATCGTCGGACGGACTGTCAGATTGGATTGCTAATAAGGCTACCCAGATTACTTGCTAATTAATTAACTATTCCTATCATGGATACAAAACTAGAGCTCTAAAATCTAGCATACTATCTATCCTGTCTAGCTATTTTGCTATGAAATTATTTTTTCATTTGTTGTGTCTGTGTCGGGGAAAATAATTTTTTGGCGACTGGATTTACACTAGTGTTAAGAGAAACCCCTACAAAACCTTTATCATCGCCGTCGAAATGTCCTCAAGATATTTCATGTGATAAACTATTTTATTTCTTAAGATATTTCACGTTTTAAGATATTTTATTCCTTAAGCTATTTCATTCTTCATAATACATTCTATAACTTAAGATACTTCAGGAGTAAGTTAACCTAGAATACAAATAGATGAAAAGTTATAGTAGTGTATCGATAAAAATTGAGTTTAAAAGATCAGTCTGATCAGTCGCCAAAAAAATACTTCCCCTAAGAGAAACGCAATAAATGAAAAAATAATTCGATAGAAAAATAGCTTGACAGCATAGATAATATGCTAGATTTGAGAGCTCTGGTTTTATATCCATGATAGGACTAGTTAGTTAGTTGGCAAGTAATCTGGGTAGCCTTGTTGGCAGTCAAATCTGACAGTCCGACTATGATTCAAATATAAACCGAAACGCGTCACACTGAAAGAAACGAGTTTAATATTTGTGAAACTGTGTGTTAAATACACAACTTTTTATCTACATGATGGAAGAGTTTCACCAAGTAAGAGCATCTACAATCTACATGAAGGTGAATTGATTTACAGCGACATCACTTGTCCTTCGTTGAAACTTTTACGATGCATCGTTCTGCTCTTCCCAGTTCGGGCAGACATGATCTTTCTCCACTCTCATGAATGACGACAGGTTTCTTTTGAGACTACAGTGGCTTTCTGATAATCCTTGCCAAAATATTGTATTGTATTGTTATTCAAATTACAAAGACACTTTTTCAATCGATAAAATAATTAGGAGCAGATCAATATTGACTTTCTCAGATTTGTATTCATTTTCTACAAGTAAAGGCATGAAATCAGATACTGTAGTTCTAATTCAGGTAACAATTATATTTTCTTTGTTCAGAAGTTGATTGTTTAATTGCTGTTGGATAAATTAGAGACAATTTGACACGTTATACATGTATAAAAAATCATATTTTTAAGAAGGCTGGTGTATAGATTTTTCGATAGAAGGTTGATGCTCTCGAACAATAAACATCCTTCATCTTCTTGGGTTGCTGCCATTGTGTGGGAGTCTTTGGTAGGCGACATAGCGGGGCTTATTACGTCATTTGCGGTATTAGTAGGATGTTATCTGGTAATAATGGTTAAGCTTACTCATATAATGTTTGCTTAACGAAAGTAATGAATTTTTATCTAAATATATTATACAATTGGCTAAGTCTAAATGAACTGTCGTTGAATATTAAAAAAACTGTATTCATTACATTTGGTTCGCATGTTGATAGTGTCCCAAGTACACTAAAAATTCAGATTAATGGACAGACGATACAAAGAGTTGAAAACTGCAAATATCTGGGTTTGTTAGTAGATAGTAGGCTACAGTGGAAAGGGCATATTGAAAATGTAATTAATAAATCAAAATATATAGTCTATCTAATGTATAAAATGTCAATTTCATGAATGCCAGTTCACTATTGACTATATACTATGCTTTTTTTCATAGCATTGCTAGATATGGTATCGTTGTATGGGGAGGAGTGTACGACAATGTTTTATCAGGTATACAAAGAATACAAAGTAGACTTATCAAAATTATACGTGCAAAAAAAAACAATATTAGGACACCTCTATCAATAAGACAAAGTTTTTTACTAGAATCTATTGTTCAAAGTTATAAAGACCTCTCAATAATGTACAGAGAATCAAACAAAAATACAAGAACTAAAATAAATCTATCAAATATAAATAATAGCACTGAATAGTAGTAGAATTGTTGCAAAAAATAAATAAAGATAAAAGCTACATAAAAAGAAAGTCTAAAAAAGTGTAACATGTCTAACATATGAGTAACTGCAGTAACAAAAAAAAATGATTGAAAGTGTTACTCTAGTTTTTAAGTTTTTTAGTTTGTAAGTTTATAATTTGTTAGTTTATATTTAACTTTTAAGTATAACTAGGTCTGCGCACAGGTTTTATATGAACCTCTTGCAGATTCTATGTAATGAAACCCCATGTTTAAATGTACCCCGTACACCTGGTTCAATAAATTATTAATTATTACATATGGCGAATTCTGTATCAGTAGCCATTTTATCGGGTTATGAGCAGGTTCTTTGATGCTAGTTTATATGTGCTATATTTGTTTCAACCATTCAGCGTAAGGTATTAGAGTACTTGGATTATGAATTCCAACATTTTTAAAATAAAAAAAAAAATTTTTCACTGAACCTAAAACCAGCGGTAATTTTTTACTAAAACCTGTTTTTTGGCGTTTATTTGGCAATCTGCTACTCCATTACTCCCTGGCCCCTCTAGGAGTTGAAATCTACAACTGATTGTAATAAAGCCCTGCTGTTATGTTACTTTTATGGTATGGATGAAAAATCTATACAGTTATTGAAAATGGGTTTGGTAGGGTAAAAATTATTATCAAAAATAAAAAAATCTCAGATTTTGCCTTTGGGTGTGTACACTTTTACATTTATATTTTGACAGGATAAAGGAACGCTAAAGATTTTTGGCGTTTACATAAATCTTCTTGTCGTCCATGAAGTTTAATTTCTAAGACCATTATTAAAGTTGAAATTGGCAAATTTAAATCAATTTGTTAACAAAACAAAAAATGTTGTTATGTTTTTCTTACTAAAGTATTGAGTAGCTTCATCAAACTGTAAAAATGCATAGTGCAATGACACCTGCGGTTTATTCGGTTATTCAATAAAGTGAGACGCACAGCTTTTTGAGTTTTTCAATTTACACACACATTACGCGAGACAATCTACTTGACGCGAAATGCCATCGCGGTGCAGAGATGAATGTATTAAAATGGTAGAGGAGTAAATATTAATTTTTCGAGTAGCTACATATAGTAATGTTATCTTTTTAATTTTCTAGATGAAATGTGAGTATAAGTTGTTCATACAAGTCAAGATTTCGCTGAATAGACTGTCAATGTATACAAGGAAATCCTTTTTGAACGTCTTTCACTAGTTTGGGAGAGGCAGCACTAAAAATTACTAAGATATTTTATGTTGATATTTTATTTCAATGATGGTTCCTGCCTGCTGATGACACCCTTGTTTGATGCAATCCTTTTTGTTACAGATATTGGTCCTCCAGCTCTTCACCCGCATCTCACTTGCCTTTTCGAACACATACAACCCTTTCTTTCAATTCTACCAGCCATATGCCTATCTACCAACCCACACTCCTTACTTACCTCCATTCACCAACTCCATCTTCGAATCGAGGCTGCCAGTGACGTATGAAGCTCTCACGCCTCCCCCTCCAGCGATGGCGATCTTAGCTGAGCCTCCGAATTCAGTATCAAGCAGGTTCACTGTAGTCCCTTTGATGCTGATGTCCAAAGACGACATTAAGACCGTGTCTGACGTCCAGGTGATGACCGCCTCCAAAAACAAACCTGTGCTCGTCGTGAAGACGAAGAAGAACAACTTAATGCAGTGTACTCCTGCTGTTCGCATCCAGCTGGATATACCTATAGTTGTTTATAGTTTGAGGACTAGCATTGTCTTTCCATCTGAGGTGAGTTTTCATTTCATGGAGGGTAGGGTAAAGGATAAAATTTCTGTATAAAAGGGGAAGACACGGAAATAGAAGTGCAAAGTCGATTCAGACCTGGGTGATGCTGGGTGATAAAGAACTTCATAAGGCATTTGACTCTGTCCTTTTGCAGAAATTATGAATCGCAATCAAGAAAGAAGGCACACATACTGTATATAAAAGCCGTAAAAGCATTGTATAGAGAAAACTGAGCTATTGTGAAGGTCGGAAATCAAACTTCTGTGGGATTCTCACAAGCAACCGGAATTAAACAGAGACCCTGACTATCTCTAAGCATGCTCAAAATTTATCAATGTAGTACTTCAAAACAGTGTATGAGAAAATGTAGCCTCATTGGGATATGGAGGACATTAACTTGTATACAATCCTCTGTGCAGATGATCGGGTAGTTCTTGCAGAAGACCAGCAAGACATGACTTACATGATAAACAAGAAGAATTTACAAAATGGGGTTTATTTAAGGAATATGAAAGACACAATACATGTCTATAGGAGACGCAAGACAATACATTGACAGTATTGACACAGAAGGCAAAACAAAATGTTGAATAGCATGAAATACCTAGGAGTTACAATGGATAAAGACGGAAAGGATAATAAAGACATACTAAAAGGAAAAAATATGATTGAAGCACTGCACCCAATCCTGTGGCGTAAGAAATTAACCAAGAAAACAAAAAGATGTATATATCAGAGTATGATTCAGCCAGTAGTGGCGTATGGGTCAGGACTGTGGGTTACAGATAAACAAAGGCACGAAAATTTATTTCAACCGAAATGGTGAACTGACAAAATGTTCCGGTTTAACCTTACTCGACCATGTAAGAAATGAGGTCAAGTAAAAAATACGATAGTATAAAATAGTATGGAGGATATTATTAAAGGCGAACTGGACACCACTACAAAGAAATTAACGTGGACGGCCACAAAAAATGGATCTCAAACATCAGCACTGAAATGGAAATTAGAGGACTTCACGAAGGAGGCTGGAACGATGAGAAACGATGACGTCTGTGATGCGAGAAGCGACACTATAGTTGCAAAAACTCGCCACATCCGGGGTGATTCACGAGTCCTGATCAAAAATGAAACACCATACACAGGAACATATTTTAAGGGAGGTCTTTCATGTAACATTTTTTTCCTCGAGGGCTTTATTGAAAAAATACGGGGTGTTGAAATTTAAAAATAAAAAACAATTTCTTTTAATATCTTCAAAACCGTCAACTGGAATGAACTAAAATTTGTGTGTGGATTTATATGAGTATTGTCCATATTCAAAAGTCCTTACTTAAAATTAACGTGCACCAGTAGCGGAAATACAAGGGATTAGTGCCATTATTTTTCCAAATAAAATTAGTACGCCATTGTTTTTTTCGAAATGCGCAATTTTTCGAATTCTACTTTCAATTTGCTACAAATAATTACTCTTGTGTTTTTTCCTAGGGTGCACTGTTATCGTAAAAATGAAAATAAAACAAATTAGATCATTCATTAAGAGCCGAGATACAACTAGTTTCAAAATTTTAGACAACGATGATTGGCATAAATGGACCCCTACATGGGCCTGCGAGGTCTCCTGATTTGAACCCCCTTGATTTTTTTTTGTGGGGCGCTTTTAAACTACTAGTGTATGCTGCACAAGTTAATACTGTTGATCAGTTACAAGATATAATAATTAATGCGTTTCATCAAATTCAACCCACAACAAATTTTGCGGAAATACGTTTTTCCTTATTAAAAAGATGTCGCACTTGTATCCGTCAGAATGGTGGTCTTTTTGAATATTTATTGCAATAAAGCTTTGCTTATCTATTTTTTGATTGTGCGATTGAGAAATAAACTTTTTTTATTTGAAGAAATAATGCCACTCATCCCCTGTTCTCCGACACTGGTGCACGTTAATTTTAAGTAAATACTTTTAAATGTGAACAATACTTAGATAAATCCACATACCGAATTTTAGTTCTTTCCAGTTGACGGTTTCGAAGATATTAAACAAAAATTGTTTTTTATTTTTGAATTTCAACACCCCTCTTCTTCTTTTTAATGAAGCCCCTGAGGAAAAAAAAATTACATAAAAGACTCTTTCAACATATGTCCCTGTGTATGATGTTTCATTTTTGGTCACGACTCGTGAATCGCCCTGTATAGAAGAAAATAGTTCATCTATATATAGGTCAAAAATGTTTTGTTGAGAACTTGCAAAGTATTTCATTGTTTTTCGGTTTCTCATGCATAATGAAGCTGCAAAACAAATGAGTTGCTCCGGAAGACTCAACTTTGCTGGTTGGCAAGATTACCGGGTCTAATACCAATGGACTTTTTCGTGTGGGGATGGATGCAAAGACGTAGCGATGGGAGGTGTAGTGGTGTAGGGAGAAAGCCTCAATTTTTTGTGATTACAACAGCTTCTCACATAATAGTTTGTAAAGCAAAATAACTTTCCAGAATATTAAAAATTGATCAAAAATTACAAGGAACATAGTAAAATTGGAATTGTTTCTGAAAAGGTCATGGGCCTCCCAAAAATGTGTTTCTTTAAAGCATTCAAACACGGACTACATCTAAAATAATGTTTAATCTCTGATATTGAATCCATCACAAATTATTTGGTGATAAGGAACTTGAGAATATGCATGCACTTCATCACTAAGCTTATCTATAGCTGTGATTGAAAATGGATGATACTGCAAGATTTCACTTTCGATTTGAAAAACATGAGAAACAAATTTTACATATTTACAAAATGTACTGACAGTTTTCACAGAGAAAAAAAGGATTAATTCTTATTTGTCATTTTGGAATCTTCATCACACAATTCGAGATAAAATATAGCAATGAAGATCTGCCATTCTGCAGGTATTATGTGATTAATTTTGACAAATACTGGTGAAGATCGTTGATATGCACTTTAGTAGGCAACTAGCGTTTTGGTGTTGGCACCCTTATATCATACAATCTTCCTACATTTTCAGATTGAAATAGTCCACAAAAGATACAAGATTCCAGTGAAGATAGGCGCAGTAATGGCACCAGTTGCCCCAGACACCTACGTCTCTCTTCAGACACCAATCAGCGTAAAAGTGGTGTACGCCATTCCGACCGAGCCCGTCTCACTCGACTATATCAATAACGAGGATGCCGTCGACGTACCGGAAACCGAATCTGTGATAGTTGAAAGTGAGAAACCGAAAGAGCCACCGCCAAATAACGTTACCGTTTTGGAGTTTCCAGACAAGGAGGCTGAACCTTCTTTGCAAGTCGATGAGGAAGATGAACTGGGTATGTTTTCGGAAAGGATAATTACTATTTTTGTATGATGCGATTAAATTCCAATAGAGGTCTAACAATCACATCTGTTATCAGTTTGGTTGGCAAAAATGATATGAAATTCAGAAATCTCAAATAGTACCAAACCTTACCTTAGCATATCTTGCATGCCCTAAATATATAAAAGTACACATATTTTATGAACAACTAATTATATTTCATTTTCCATTTACAAATACAACATAGCAAGAAATTAAATTTTGTAGATTCTGTGGATGCCGAACGTAGTGAAGTTTGGTCTTTAAACATATGTAGTCCCAGTTACATTAATTTGATTATATTATCTCATTATTTACAGTGAACAGAAATCCACCATCCGTATTGGCCCCAGCTGGTATAGTTCAGTCAACTCAACCTTTGGCAGTTGTACAGCCATTCCACAATTCCAAAGAGTCACAGGTACTGATAGACTTAAGGGAGGAAGCTAAGAGAAAACGCTTATAAAATGAGTTGAAAACTTCTAAGCGCCATTACGGTCATACCATTTTAGCTGAATGGTTCAAAATTATTACGATAACCTATATTATAATTATATGAGCCGATATATGGAATTACACAGCAACCCTTGTTAAATTAGCCATTGATTAGATATGAAGATTATCTGTATTCTTTGGATATTTTTGTATGCAACCATTATATTAAAAAAGAGAAAATCCAAATTTTGCTGAATTGGTAAGACTGCAATTAGACGTTTTGGAGACTTATATCCACCTTAACTCAATTTTGAGCTGTGAGGCATGATGTTACAATCAGAATACCTAAAGAGTTCATTTGGATAATTATTATTGAGTTAGTTTGGTGAATATGAGTTTCCCAATTCCTATTTATTACTAGGTTAGATTATATGTACTCATATATGGCCATATTGTTAATGGACTTTTTTAATAAAAACTTTAATTACCTTTCAAATATGCTTTTCATTCCTTCTTTACGGTGGGAGTACGTGTTGATATAAATAATTAATTACAAATATTATCTTTGAGGAATACGCAGAAAGGAGAGCAGATTTGGAAAATACTGTCGATATATTAAAAAATGGTGTCAATAACTCTTATGTTCTGGTGCAATAATCTCAGTATGAAAAATCAGTTATTACCACAATAGTATGGTAGGGTCGGCATTTATCACTATTTTAGGATTTCTTCAAGAAAAAAACTAGTTTCTAGCTTATGACATAGTTTGGCAAACTAGTCTGACTCTTTCATCTAACAGAGCTCACTCTTGTGTCATATTCGATCATAATAAGGGTAGCAGCTAATCAATAATATTATCATTACCCCCAAAGTTCAGTCGTTGGACGAATCCTCTCAATTATTTAGAGTGTTTAGTATTGCTTTGAGGAAATAGAAATACTAAAGAATCAATACCAATTTTTATTAAGGATCAATAAAATAATATTTTGTATCAAAAATATATAAACGTCATTTTGAACCAGCGTATAAAATATACAACTTCATAAACAATTATACATTCTAATATATACAATCTTAAACAGTGTCAGTCTGAACTTTTGCTCTCATTATCACTTACAGACTTGATTTCTTCTTTGGCATCGTCCATCAAATTCATATCAGGATTCATTTCTATCATGTGTCTAGACTTCAGATGCCTTTCTAGATCTCTTCTTCTGACTAGAATTTTGCCACACAGGTCACATCTGCAAAGATTAGTTGATACTAGTAAGTAGATAATGGTATCAGTTTGGAAATACATATTTGGATTGATTTTGGAAAATTACCCAAAATTTTGAATCCATCCAATATTTGCACAACTTGAAATGTCAAATGCAAAGTCAAAGACCTACTTGAGGCCATTTTATAGAGTACTATGGTACTACGCTCTGATACGTTTATTTAAAAGTATGAATTATTCACACTGTATATTACCGTGATTATTATCTAGAACAGTTCTGTCAGTGAATCATCAATAAATTCTATTGCTAAATTGGTAAAAAATGGAGTTTTTCGGCTTAACATCCTATGGATTCAGTGACCCTATCAAGGATATGATGAGAGATGATTACACAGAGCCAAAATCACCACCAAAAAATATATTGGAGGTGGATAACAAAAAGGGTCAGGATTTTTTCGAAAGGATCAAAGAGTTGGACTGCTATATTGGGTATGCTGATGGATATGCCTACAGGTCTGTATGAGTATTAATTGACGATAATAAGCATAGCGAAGATATTGGATTTCTTGTGATGACGCAGGGTGAATAAATAGGGAAATCTGATACTTATATTTGAAGCGATTGCATCAAATATCGTGAACATTCATCTCCAAGTGTCGCCCACGGTGGCGCTGCACATTGGCAACTTACGAAGTCAAGGACCTAACGCACAAATGCTCTGAACAGATTCGTCCCTATGATGTTTCATTTTTGGTCACGACTTGAGAATCACCCTGTATACATTTGGATATCATCAGCGCAAGAACTCGGAATGCTATGACTTCATTCAACAGTCTCACAATTATCAATTTCAGGTCCTTGGAAAGGCTCCAGAAAATGAAAAGGAAATACGTGGTGAAACCGGTAGGACCGTATGACATGTACAAGTATCCTGGTGTATGCTCGATGCAATATGGTTGGTGGAACAGCGATCCAGTGCTCGCTGAAGACAAATGGTATTTGCCCAGAGAAAAGCATCCAATGACCACCTCGGAGATTAGCCGATATGTAACGCATTGTCTGGCTGTAGATAAAGGATTCAAGTTTTGAAATAAACTGAACTGGACTTATGACTAGCTTAGTTTATTTTTGATCGTAGCGTATAGATGAATCAATACTTACTTATACGGTGTATTGCCTTCAGCATGCAGCCTAACGTGTTTATTTAGGTTGCTGGGATCTCCAAAAGGTCTGCTACAGAACTTGCACTTGAGAGGCTTGTAACCAGTATGTGTCCTGATGTGTATCTTCAAACCGTATTTTCTTGAATAACATTTTCCGCAATACAGACAAATGTGGCCTTGTCTTGATTTTCCCAAACTGCTGACGAGACTCTCAATTTGAGCTTCATCATGGTAAGCAGCTCCAGGGTGGATCTAGAAGGGGATGTGGAATTTAACGCTAACGTCCTTTTACTTTATTTTGTTGTTATCTTCACGATCCCTCTCGTAGTAAAAATTGATTTAAGAAATTTATTATAGAACAGCCACAGAGTCCTAGTAATTATTTGAAGGGTATATACTATAAAATGACTAGCTCTGTATTTCCCTCCCGGATTGATGTAAATACATTTCGAATACGCTAAATTTAAAATCATTAGTGACCTGAAAAAGCTTTTTTTAATCGCGGAAACATGAACGATGGACAAGATATGAAATCATCATATTTTACACATAAAAACACATTAAAATAGTTTAACATTCTCCATGATTTTGCCACACGATTTTTTTTAACTACACTACAAAATGATTGGTTACGTGAGATATTTATAAAAAAAATTGAATTTCGCAATTCATTACGTTTTTTGAGTAACTAATTTCTTTTTAATTACAAACAAATGCATGCAAAAATTAAGTTTTGACATCTTTGCCACACCCAAAAATTTTGAAAAGATAAGGTTGAATAATAATTCCATTTAAAAAATAAAGCGGCATCACTTCCTGTTCGCGGACACTAGCTAAATAGCCTTATTTATAGCCATTATGTTTTGAATTAATTTTATACCAAACATACTATTGATAATGGGAACAATTCCAAATGAAAGTTTCCAAATTTTGTTCAACAGCAATACAAAAAAGCAGGCTTATATAAAATTAACAAGAGCGTCACTGTCTAAGCTCTAAGCAGTTCTTCCACGTTAAGTTAGACGTAAGGATCCGAGAAAATAGTATACAGTGGATACCAAGATTATTTGTACGTTCAACTGACAAAAAGATCTACAGATCAACCCACAGACAGAGAAACAGACTGAAAGATAGACCTACAGCAACAGAAAAATGAACAGACAGACAGACAGACAGGCGCAATGGATGGAGATGTAAGTGGAAGCTAATTGTCAAAGAATTTTTCAATTTGCAGGCTTTCAAATCAACTAATCTATGATTTGATGTGTGTTTTATTTGAAACCTAAAATATAAAAATTGGAACTGCTTTTTTCAAAATGAGAAATCATTTTTTTCTCCCAAAGATCCTGGGTCAACAGATAATCACGCCTAGTTCGCCAATTATTATTATATATACTAAAAAAAATGTATTTAAGACAGAACTTTCACAAATAGAACTCTCTTTCATCCAGTAACGCGTTTCGCTTTATATTTAAATAAATCATCGTCGGAATGAATGATGGAAGAGTTTCACTAAGTAAGAGCATCTACAATCTATATTCTATAGTTTTTAGCAGATGAACGTTGTTACCTGTATTTCGTCATCAAAGTTCATAGGAAGAATGGTTGGAGTCGAAACTGTTAGATGCATTTCGTCTTTTTTGAATGGTCTGAAGGCAGAAGGTTCACTATAAGGCCTGTACAGATTTCCTTTCTCTATTTCTTTTGGAGATCTTGACATTGTGAGATCGATAGCATTTCTTTGCCTGAAAACAATATCATGAAGTACCATGTATCTAAACCGTTGGATGAAAGCAATTCTATATGAAAAATTCTGAGCAGTAGCGTAGCTAGGGGGGACAAAGCGTTGGACGGCAAATAAAATAAGATGGCGCCAACATATTACTGTGCATTCCTTTGGCCTCAGGAGCTATAAGTACTACGCCACTGATGCTGAGCCTTGCAAAGAAATATGATCGTAGGATCTTATAAGCAGCCTCTTTGATCATAAAGCTATCGATATAAAATATTGCAATCACTATAGCAATTGTTTTTCAACAGTATCTAGAATCAATATGGAGAATGAAAGAAGTAATGTAGAGCATATAGAATAACGTACAACGGAGATGAAGTAAAAATAAAAGTTAATATATGGATTCATATGGTGAATGGTATCATAATTGTTTTGAAATCAGGACAAAATCACTTAACTTTACATTGAAGCAAGGTAAAGCATGATTGTTTGAGGGTAACTAATATGCATGTTTTGTTGTTTTTTGAATATAGATGATGTTAAAAGACGTAGATTACACATTCCCTATTTTGAGTGAAATATTCAATATCTCTTAATGCATGATTTTAGGTATTAGCGGAACGTGGTCTCACAAACATTTTCAGACACTTTATACACATATTAAATGTAGAAAAACTATTTTACCTCATCACAGGTTCTGGTGAAAGCTTAAAACTGAAAGATGCATTTCCATTAGCTTTGTGTAAGTTTTCGTTTGCAATAAGACTGGCTAGACGTTCCCATAAATAGCCTATGTTCTGTTTACCACAGGACAGCGTCATGTGCAATTTTAAGGGGTTTGGAGACTCGTATAGTGCAGCACATCGCATACAGACGTATTTCTTTTGGCCTAAAAAAATAATACTTGTCAATATCATATTTATATATCTACGTAAAATATGCAGATATTTGTGGATTATTTTACTTGTCATCTGATTATCTTCATTGGTGGGGAAAAGCTAGAAAATATATTTGGGGAGTCCCAAATATTTGGGCTAAATTTGAAATTCAAAATAATCCATTCAAAAAACCTGATCATTGATAGCATGTGTGTGTGTGTGTGTGTGTGGAATTTGAACGACTTTGATAATGTTAAACATCCTTCCACCTGCAATTTGTGTGGTAGACTAATCCGGACCAAATTACTTCCCTAGATAGCCAATTCACGTGAATCATTTAAATTTAATTAAATTTATAAAATATATGGTGTGCCTGATAACCATTGACCATATATTCTAATAGCATCTATCTCACAAATTTCGAGAAAGCAGTCGTGGCCGAGTGGTTAAGGCGTCTGACTCGAAATCAGATTCCCTATGGGAGCGTAGGTTCGAATCCTACCGGCTGCGGCTTTTTTTCCATTATTTCTTAACTTTTTGACGATGAAAGTCAATTACTTGTTTTTTCACTGTTATGCTGAATAACAATATTTAAGTATAGTCGATTTAGCGTGATTGTGTTGTGTTGAAAACCAAACATACGGAGAGATCAAATTTTACCAAACGCTTGCTGGATACCAAGCATAGAGTAGGCAACAAGAATAGACAAGTGTGCTTCATAATTTTAATAAAACACAAGTTTTAATTTTTATGGAAACAGAGACAAAATATCTTCGAAAGCATAACTCCACTGTAGTAAATGGTCACGCTATTCGTCTAAACTCAATTTTCATGGGTAAGCTATTACGTTATCCTATATTTATACTTGTATGTGTTAACATAGTCTTGAAACATATTCAGTCTAAAAAAATATTAATAGAATGGAAGAGCTTAAGGAATAGAATATCTTAAGGAATGAAATATCTTAAAGACATTCTGACGGCGATGGTTAGACTTTTTAGTCGACAAATATTCACCCCCTAAGACGCAGAAGATATAAAAGAATTAAAGAAAACGATAGCTGTACAGGAAAATATAACAATAGATTTGAGAACTATAGTTTTATATTCATGATAGTTGATAAGTAACTTGGGTCGCCTTTATAAATAGTCAATTTTGAGAGTCTGGCGATGATTTAAGGACTAAATTCAATCAAAATCCGTCACAACAAACGAGTTTCATTTGGGCATCCCTATTTTTAATTTACACAATATTATTTTTTATTTAGATAAGCTGTCAATGGCAACCAAGAGTTGTTTTTCGGTCTATGTTAAGATATTGATGTGTATATATCGTCAATGGAGGCACAAAGAGGCGTAACTCAAATTTTACAAGACACACTTAAACTTTAGGCTCATAGTGGAATGTTTCTGGATTACTATAAGTATTAAGAATGGTTTTTTGAAATGTCATTACATTAGAGAAGTTGAATTTTACCTACCTTTGAGGACTCGAGGAGCTCATAACTCCAAATTAACATTATTTGACTTAACCCTCTCTCTTCCCAGCGACGATATAATTCGAATTCAAAATATATGTTTTTAGAGTTAAAAACATGTTCTACAAATTCGAATCTCCCAATACCCGCATACCTAATATACAATAAATATTGATCGAGATCTTTGTAAGATATGAATTAAAATACTCCATATGGATGGTTGTTCACAAAAAAATACCTTGTATATTTGACGGTGTAAGGAAAGCCACTTGTAGCATAGCCAATACCTCCTCAGCAAACCATAGCTGCAGCTCCTGCCCCGCTTCGATTGGTCGTACCGCCTGCACTATTAGCTTCGGTTTCGGATGAATTTGCAACTTAAGCTGCACGTTGAAACAGTGGCAGTCTTCAGAAAGGCGCAGCGCTCGGATCCAGTGGACGTTTCCATGCCAAATTGCAGACGACGCGCTGTCCAGGTCGAGATGGCCATCTGACGACACCTCCACAGAAATCTGAAAAAGATACATTAAATCATTATACCTCCTCTTACTCAGCACGCATAAGCCCGGGACGTACTACGATCTTTGTTATTTTCGAATTTCAGATAATAGGGAAATATAAATGATTATAATAAAAAAATCTTCAATACGTAACAAAATGCGATCTATATAGTTATAGCATAACAAAACGTAGCTCAGCTGACAAATACAGATTTGGACCACATTTCAGAACTGTTGAATAATTGTTCGCAAAAATAAGTACCTATTCAAAAAATAGTATTTTTTCGGCCGTCATTCAAGTCCAAATAACAAAAACATGACATTTTCGAAACAGTTTAACAAAACATGTCTTAGTGGAAAAAAGAGCTCTGGTTAAATGGTTTTCATTTACGGGAATGAGTTAATTTCTATTAAATATTACTTTACATGGCTATGGGCGGGGAAACTATTGTACCGCGAGAAATTTAGAAGTTAAGATATTGTTTTATGATGTTTCATGATAATTGTCACTCATTTCTGTCGGTCTGTCAGTCTATCCGTTAATTCTTGGACCCTCTCTAGCTAAGAATGTAGGTACCTTTTAGAACTTGATAAAACTTTGGCATTAAGTTAGTACGATGACAAGTGCGAAAAAACTATTCTTTGTTTTTCGGAGTTTCTGAAGACCCCTGATATCTTTTCTATTTTTTTTATGGGACTCTAAATTTGGAGGAGAAGTCATCTTTTATTTTTGGAGTTAGTGATACATGTTCTATTACTAAGTATTAGCTAATTCCGAATACTTAATACTAATTTTCGATATTTCCTAAACATACTTCAAGTAGATTAACCGTCCTAAAATCCTATCAAAATCTTTAACAAACTGATATGCACTATACGTGAAATACACTCAACGTACTTGAAGCCATTTTTCAAGAAGCTATACAGCACTTTAGTAAGTAATTTGTAATAGTAGCAGCAACTAAAATATTAGCGAAAAAAGTAACGTCCTATGTCGTACATTTTGTGAGGAAAATTAAATTGCTTGAATTTATTTGAAACCTGCTAGATACATCGAAAATCTATTGCGTTCTTCACTCAGCTGTTTTGTAGAATAAAAGTCCATAGCTATTGCATAAAATTGCTCAACTACATTTACGATTAAATTATATGTTACTGATACAGCTCAATCCCAACCAGCATAAAAAGCCTTGTTGGAAAAGTTGGAAACTATGAAGCATTCAAACACCTGTTTTGAACATACCTGCTGAACGTCGTGCTTGCCCAGCAAGCTTCTAGGATCTATTGGAGCACTGATCGATCCTTGCTGAATTGGTCCAGCTGCTGTAACTCTTCCGGGTACCAGTAGGTCTCTAGCTCCTGTCACGTGTCCTGAGATCGCAATGCCACCACCGGGTGCCACCGTTTGGTGACCACCTTCCAGTACATTGGATGACATGCCGCTAGCTCGACGCCAGTTGCAAATGTCATTCATCTTTGCTCTTGTATACAGAGTCCTATTTCTTTATTTCGATTAAGGATTGCTATTGGAAATATACAAAGAATAAATTAGAATTGGAGGGCGGATAAGCGGTTACAATGTGGTGAGAAAATTATTCGAAAGTAGAATATATAAAACAGGCTTTTTAGATACGACACATTTTTTGATTTTGTTATCAATTTGTTGCTAATGCAGAGATTTCGGAAAAGAAAGCAGAATTACAAAATAATTGCCCATATAATATTTCCTCCCAAATTCCATCAAAATCTTCTGCCAGTTACTGAGATTACACAGTGACCACATCGCCAACGGGAGAAGTGACAAACAGACCGATAGAAACGAACGGTGATGTGGACATTATAATAAATACAAAAACCCCATTCCTCAAATTCCAAAACACGCGCTCACAATACTTCCCCCACTAATGAATGGGGATTAAAATGGAATTACGAGTCAAGTAGATTGACTCGGGACTTCTCACGATGTGCTGTCATGATACTACATTCCGCTCGGAAATGTCATTCTCCCGTATATAATGAGAGGGAGACACATGTAAAAATAGAATATATTGAACTTTTTTACGTAATTTGCAATTAAACTATCATATGAAATATTTCAGCAGGGCTATGCAATTTAGGGTATCATTTCTTTGAAGTCCTCCCGATAGTTTTTACACTAGATCCTTAACTGAATCGGAACTAGAGTAACATACTAAAATTACTTTGACACTTTCAAAAAATTCGCCCAAACATTTAAGATGTGCTGCTTCTTTTAGAATCGATATAAATCATTCTTCATTCATTCATACTAAAGTGATTTCTGCACTGATTCTAATGGAAACAGGTCATTTGAAGTTACGCTGTTTTTGTTTGATATTTATTTGAAATATAGAAACATGCAAAATAAAAGTATTAGTATAGGAAAAAAATTAATATGACTACTGTTAATTATGTTGAATTACTCCATGAGCTACGTACTGTTTTTAAAAATTAACATAGACCTACATTACATAAAAATTTAATTTCTAAAAAGTGTTTTTATGATTCATCTCGGTTCAACATGCAAATATTAAAATCACATGTATTGGTAAATAAGAAATAGACTAAAGAATACTTCTGCTACCTTTATCAAAGTCCAAAGCGCACAAAATATTTCATGGAAATCATAAATAAAGTCAAAAATCCAATCAAATTCGATGAAATTATTTTTTATATTTATTTTGATGAAGACTAAAGACGAGTATCGTGAGGTGTGATCATAATAAAATGCGTTAAAAATATGTTTTTCTGGCATTTGGAATTTTCAGCGATTATAATACATACTTCCCCAACTTATACATTTGAAAGTGCAACCATAAGCTTACAATAATATACTAAAATGTAAACTGTGTAATTTAAGTACAACGTTTCACAAATGAAAATCAGATTAGACATTCTGACAAATGACTTTTATTTGTGAAACCTTTTATTTTAATTACACAATTTTTATCTTAGTTATGGCAGACTTTCAACAAGTTGGAACATCTACAGTCTAGATAATTCAATGTAATTTTATTCAAGTTGATGTCTACCCATATCTTAAATAATCACTTACCTTGGGTTACAGTCACATAATATCACTTTTAATCACACTTAAAATTCCAAAACATTATCGAAAGTATGAAATTATAGAAAAGGCCTCAGAAAGTGCAGATGACAAGAATATGCGGTTCTTAAAACAATACGTTATTTTATTTTACTACGAAGAAAGGTAAGAGAACACCACAATCCCGGAAGTGCTAGTGGCGTAGCAGGAAAGCAAAGTGCATCCGACTAGCGGGTGTCATACCAAATGATCGGTTTGTGATCGGGGATGCGGTGGTTTTGGTGATATCCCATTATGCACCACCCACCACTACCATCGTGGTCAGGAGGTGGCTGCGGACCCCTTCGCGAGTAGCAGGAATAACCCCTGCGATCCTGCGACGATGGACCACGCGTTCCTGACTCATACAGGGCTGGGCTAGGGATATTTCAACAAATGCACCATTTGGGTATTAAAATTGGTAGGTTTATTAATGTTACTTCTCAAGCGTATCGTGTGGTTAAATCTTCGCAGATTCATCTTCCGAGTCATGGCCATTAATTAAAGCCACAAATGATTAACTATTGAACGAATTTCACTAACATTTTGGCTGACTCAGCAGCATTCTCGAACATACAAAATTACAAAACCTGACTTTGATGATTATACTGTCATTGATATTGATCGATTGTCTTAGGATAGTGTGTTTTTTCATAAACTATTAGTATAAATTATTACAGAATGCTCGAATAGGAACTAATGACTCCTGGGGTAAAAATGTATGCATGTCACTTATTTCGGATTTATGAACAATGCAAATGTATGTACAAAGCAGCCGAAATGTTAGTAGAGCTCATTCGGTAGTCATATGTGGTTCTAATTAATGACCAGAGCAAGTAATATGAATTGCTGGGTTGACAAAGCTATAAAAATTGTAGATCCAAATTCAAGCTTGGCTCTTACGTTTTATCGATCTTTTAAAAGCTCCACAAATTCCATTATCGAAATAATAATAATATGCCATAATTTAGTGATTCAAACTTGAATATTGATGAGAAATAAGAAATGATTTTATGTGGAATTTAATTACTGAGTGGATTAAAGCCGGTTCACATCCGTATCCAGAGTTTATTTTCAGTGAAGTGCGGAGTCAAATTTGATTTAAAAGTGATGGATCAATTAGTTGCTCTATGTTGTAGGAACTATTGCCTATTTACATGATAGAATATTATTATTGAGTGATGAAATAAAGCAGAACAAAAACAACAGATACGTGTCAGTGTCAAACAGATATAGTTGCCTTTAACTTAGAAAGTACCATTTGTTGAAATTTTTAATGGGGTTTTTTCGGAGAATATATCGAAAAACTAAAAAATTAATCAACAAAACCTTATAGTACCTATATTATACCAAATCAATTCTTTTGAAGATGTTAATCCGAATTAGCAATAAGATATGGGACATTCCATTTCAAAAATCTACTTTTGATATGCGACACAGTAGTGGAACAACCTGTTTATTGGTAAGCATTTTTTAAACGTTCCTTTTTTTTCAAGCTCACGGCCCACGGCCCCAACTCAATAAATGGTAAAATAGTTATTTCTGATTTTGCACTTAATTCGAGACAAGATATGTGCAAAAACGTTGCACTGGTGGTGCATTGATTGCAGAAACTGTTTCCAGTGCCTCTCCAAAGGAGCAGTCGTTACACACACTAGTACAGACGGTGTGTTATAGAATAAAATGCCATGAAAATGCAGAATTAAGTTGTAAGACTTAATCTTAGTACTTCTTCGACCACCTGTTATATCTGGAGGAAAACAATCTTGCAATTCAAACTATTGATTTTGCTTGTCTCACTTAGTTAATTTTTCGGTGAATTTTGAAAGATCTTTGGAATGATTCATTACCAGTACGCTGAAAAAGGAATCAAGACAGCTAGTCTTTGCGTGCGACATGAGGATATCATTTCCAGCCATCTTTCCCGACTACGGTCCTGCATTTGGATGCAAGTGCTTGTTCTCTATCAGGTTGCGAAATATACCAGATTTTTAATTTGGCCCCGCCCCACGTTAATGCAAACTTAATACACTTGTTGTCCGATACAGCAAGGGTGACCTAGACCAGAGGGTGGGGCGTGGATAAACGGGATGGTAGCTGTATCGTCCATGGGGTGCATCCAATTACAACTTATTTTTGCTTCGGTTAATTTTTTACATATTGAGGTTTTGTTGTTTGACCAAATGACACGTCTCAACAGATAACATACAACAATACTGTTAATGGTAAAATGGTCCAAACATGATCGATTATACCAGATGCAACGAATATTCAAACTATGTATGATTGAATAGTGAAAAAATACCAATCCTTACATCTGCTCTACTTTGATGATGGCTACCATGATGGCAGAAACGTTAGTGAGGTTGTTCATTGAATGACATCCTCCTGAAACGGTGATCAGATGATTTAAGGTGTCTTGTAAAGTACAGTGTCATTCATGTCAACATTCTCTCTGAATCACTCTCACATCACCCGTGCATAAATCTGGTGAATATTGATCAGATCAACAATCCTCTCGGTCATTGAACCGAGCATACGTATCTCCGTAGTTTGTTGTCGCCCGGTGCCACCATGTGAGAGTAAGCATTAGTACTGTAAGTATAGTGCGCGGATGGAGTCAGAACGATTAAGAGAGAAATGGTCGGTGAGAACGATGTCTTATATTATATGACACCTTAGTTCACCTTGTTTGCGCCCAGCGGTTATTAGGTTAGTACGGAATGTTGGAAATACGAATTTAAGAACTTTTCTTCTGCAATTCGCCACTCCAGTGTGTGTCTTCTCTATTCCCTCTCCTATAAAGAAGGTTAAAGCTCTGAGTGTCTAATGACCTAATAAGCTTAAAATAAGATATTAAATAGTGGCGGCTACAAGGGGGAAATGGGGGACCCTCCCTCCAAGAGTGCTATGGTTTATATATTACTCCACTGCTACTGACTAATATTCCATATAAAATTCTCCCCAATTTTAAGTGCAAATTGCCCCCCCCCCTACCCGCTTCCCAAGAATTATTTCTAGATCCGCCCCCGAATGAACTACATATATCGATTATAATTTCTATTTATTATTAAAATCCACTTCCGAATTCTGAATAACTGCTAAAAGTTTTTTTACGAATTACTAGGCCGAAAATCAAGAAACAATCAATGCAAAACGGAGACAAAAAAATCTAGAATATTATATAAATGCTTAATTACACCTAACATGTTCTGAAACTTACCGAACATTAACATATGTGAGATCGAACATTTTCATATTCACATATATTTTTTATCGTCATGTAGACATCATAAAGCATCCAATAAAATTATTGCCACCACAATACTTCTTCCACTTATGCGTGGTCTTTGTCAGTAGAAGACGATCCACAAAAACGTTCTCAAGTAGCCTGCTAAAATTATCTGGTCTTGACATATGAACATAAAAATTAAAGAGACACTATCAAATCTATAATTTGAATCAGAATTTGTAAACGTACAAAAGTGGTTTAAATTAAAAAAACTCATCCCTTAATCTCGATATGAATCATTTGAGTAATGATGTTGAAACAATCGTCAATTACCACGAAAAGCTCTCCCGCAGGTTTGTCATCAACACCCCGTTGGCCTGAAGCACATTTAACGCCCCATTCGCTCTGCCATTGAAAAGACCATATGTCCGCGCACAGCGCGCGCTCTAAGTACTTTCGAAAAGTTACAATTGGCGACACACTCATTGTCCGGATAACGTTACACTTGCTGTGGCACCTTGCCCAGCAGGCGCGTGCCTCGCACGTGTGACTTTTCCCTGGCACGTGACGATTCCCAGGGCCTGGGGAGATGGACCAGTGGTCGTAACTTTTTTTGAATCCCAGCTACTACTAAGTTGAAACGTTAAATCTAATGTACCTATAGCTTGCCTTAGAGAAAAGAGTTTAGATAAAAAGTTGTGTAATTATCACACAGTTTCACAAATAAAAAGCTTTCTTTTAGTGACGCGTTTCGATTTTCATTAAAATCATCGTCGGACTGTTAGATTTGACTGCTAACGAAACTAGAGCTCTCACAACTAGCATACTATCTATCCTGTCTAGTTATTTTTCTATTAAATTATGTTTTCATATGTTGTGTCTGTCTTAGGGGAAACATTTTTTTGGCGACTGCATTCACACTAGTGTTAAGGGAAACTCCTACAAAACCCTAACCATCGCCGTCAAAATGTCCTTAAGATATTTCATGTGATAAACAATTTTATTTCTTAAGATATTTCACGTTTTAAGATATTTTATTGCTTATGCTTCTTCATTCTTCTTAATATATTCCATAACTTAATATATTTCAGCAGTAAGTTATCCTAGAAATAAATGGAAACTTATAGTAGTGTATCTATAAAAATTGAGTCTGTTCATTTATTACAATGAAGTCAGGGTTTCGCAGATATTTCTAAATCTCTAAAGTTTAAATCATGCATTTTATTAAAAGTATGAAGTACACTCATTCTATTGTCGTTGCCAACTTTATGATTAGTATCTAGAAACTGTGTGATAATTACACAACTTTTCATCTACATGATGGAAGAGTTTCACCAAGTAAGAGCATCAACATGCTACATCAAGAGTTTGTTAAAACAGGTTGCTGATAGAACGTTCCAGGACATTGATAACAGGAAACCAAGCAGCGATAGAACTGAAGTATCATGACCCACTGTATTGAATAGTTTGGCAAGTCTGTTTACCAGACTGACATAGTGGAGACAGAACATGCTCCTAAGAACAGTTACCGTTGATATACCAATGAAAAAGTGTCAGATATCTAAGCGTTTCTGAAAAGAATTGGGGAGTGAGCTAATTTTTATTTTTTATATACACTTCTAATGTTACCCGATTGGTTACATTATTCAAAACCATATAGTTATCACTTGCCTAAAAGAGTATTTTACTTATAGTACAAATAAAATAGTTTTTAAAAATTGGTGATATCTTTTTCGACTGATAAGTTTTAAAGGTCGGACAGTGACTTTCGAAAGCCAAAAACACAATTTTCATGAATACGTAACTTTACCAAAAATAGATTCACGTCAGTCATGCGTATGAAATAGAAGTTGGTGTTCACCTTTTTACCGCCAGTTTATATTAAACATTATATAATATTCATAATTGAGTCCTGCTTTGTTATGACCCATTAATATTCAGGTATTTATTTATATATTTTCCAAATTTTTTATATGTTCAATGCTCCCGTCTGTCTTTACTACCTCTCAATACTTTGGTAGGCCGCATTACGATGACTTTTCCAAGTTCGTGTAGATTGTAGATGCTCTTACTTGGTGAAACTCTTCCATTATGAAGATAAAATAATTGTGTGAAATTTGTGTTTAATTACGCAATCTTTTTATCTGCTTACAAGTTATTTATAGGTTTACTCGATTTTGACATTTGTTAACTCGATAATTTACTGCTATACTAATTACAATTCACAGCTTTTCAATAATAAAAAGTTCACTAACATGTTTTAAGCTTTTCGTAGATTCTTTGAATATTTCCTATCTGATTTTTTGAACTGGAAATACTACGAGCATGACGTGTCACTGCTAGTAGAAGACTTTCCTAGCTCCTAATTTAAGCTTTTGAAGAAATACTCTTTTCAGTTATTTTCACTAATTCCGATCTATTTCTTCGTAATTCATAATACTTCGGGCATGACAAGTTATTGTGCACGGCTTCTTTTCAAATAATCAATAAATTTTGTCATTTTTCGCCAACTCGACAGGCTCCCCCATCATAGCTACGATCTTCCAGAGATCCTAAACATTTTGATATCTGCTTAATTTCATTTGTTTCTATATTTTTTGTTTATTGAATTGTGTACGATCAACTGTCACACTGTTTTCTGAGCTGTACTGAAGAGTACCGAAAATGAAAAGCTTTTATTCAAGTTCAAATGTAAATTTATATTATACCGTGTTGTATATTGCAAAATAAATTTAACATGCAAAAATCTATGAAAACAAACCTCATCCCCTCGCTGTCAGATGAAAATCATGTCCCCGAGTTTATTTAAGAAGGGCGGAGTGGGGCGTATAGGGTATGACAGCAGCCAGCTGCATGGGGTGCAACGTACACAGGTGCTCTCTATCCTGAGGGGTAGATCTTCACGGCTTGCTGACCCCTTAAGATTCATCCGGATCCAATTGTACCCGGACAGTGCATCATGAAGTGGGTCATTGTTTGCCCAATTCGGAATTTAGATTACCGGCATAGATTAAAAAACGCGAAACAAACGATTGGGTATTAAGCGTGGGGATGCAGATATTTGGTATAAGGGTGGTGGAGGTTTATCTGTGAATGTTATCGTCTAGGTGAATTAATTCGAGTGGTTTATATGGAAGCCAGCTAATTTTGTTGGGTAAAGATTCTGAATTGGACATATGGCGTGTTGGGAATGGAAGCAAGGCAAAAACTTGTAAAACGTTTTCATTTCAAACATTTTGATATATAGATAAAACCTTGTGTAATTATCACACAGTTTCACAAGTATTTTATCTACATGATGGAAGAGTTTCACCAAGTAAGAGTATATACAATCTACATGATCTCAATATTATATCTTCATTCGTATTATTAGCCATTGAAGTTCATGGAGAGTCTCAAGTCATCGCGCTCGATATATCGAAGACTTTCGATATAGTGTGGCAAGAAACACTTCTGATCAAGCTTTCTGCTTTTGAATTGCCGCCGGGTATATGCCAGTGGTTGAATAGTTACCTCAAGGAATGATCCTCGTATGTGGTTCTGATTCATTTACCATCAACGCTGGTGTTCTACAGAGGTCAGTCCTTCCTCCAACGCTCTTTTTGCTTTACATCAATGACCTGTCGGATATGACATCCCTCTAATATACAGCTTCGCGGATGACAACAACCTTGTTTCCCGCATGGATCCAGGTAAACCACTGCCATCCAGAGAAATCTCATGTCTAAGAGAACAACATATTTCTCAGAAGATTGAGGAAATCGAAGGGATTGTTGAATGGGGATCTGCAAATGGAATCCAGTTTATAGCACAGAAGATGACTCAAACTTCAACTCTGACAAAAAAAGTCTCATGCTGGTCTACCACCCGTGAAGATGGAGGGACGCCCAGTACTTGAGTCATCTTCCATCAAGGTTCTGGGACGAGCATGTTTCCGTCTTTCCGAACTTGCTAAGTCGGCGTCCCAAAAGCCGGGCGTTCTCTTCCGCTCCAGAAGGTTGTATCCACCAGAACAGCTACTGCTACTGTACAAGGCTCCAATCTGACCATCGCTGGAGTATTACTCGCATGTGTGGAGATGTGCAGGAGAACTCCTGAAAGCTTCTGGATAGAATCAAATACGTCTAGTGGAGGCCCAGGATTTTACAAGGGACCTACATATCACAGATACTATCATGGTAAATGTTCGATCGAGCTATCTCGCATAATAACACCAAAAGGTTCCAGTACAGCAAACACTGCAAGGGCGCATCTTCACCAGGTCGAACTTCCAACACCTCGTACGAGCCTCTTCCGAAAGTCGTTCTTCTGGAGATCTTTGGCATTATGAAATGAGTTACCGGGAAGTTTATTCCACGATAATTACAATCTACATTCTACAGCGTTTCAGGGTCAATATAAATAGTTATTTATCCCCTCGCAGTGACCATTTTTTTCCGTGCTCCAAAAGTCTAGAGTGGGGATGACCGAATGGCAAAGCGGGACAGGTAAAGCATCTACCTATAAAATACCCACCTATATAATGCAGGACGTTTTGGGGGTGAATCCATACCGGCGAATTTTTTTTCAAATATTATTAGTTATACCAAAATATGTACTTTTCAACCCAATTACAGCATGGGCAGCACTGGGCATTTACTTGACTTCATTTTTTTTTCATATCGTTTCGCCATCAGGATGCTGTGACTACCAATATATTTTTTCAATAAAAGTCTTAATCCTATCACCACCATTAGCACAGAACATTAACACCGATTGATGATGAAGACGTAATAACGCAAAAGCCCAGATCAGCTTGTCTAACCCGACTGTACAGGGTGTCCGTGTGGCTTAATCTGAAACTCAAACAAGCCTCTAATCCTACGTACATATTCAGCTTGCACCTAGCGTCCTTAATAAATCGCATTAGAGAATAGAAATTAAGAATCAATCGGGCTTGAATCTGCTGTGTGGGGTGGACACCCCGCACCAAACGGGACGCGCAGAATGGTGACGAAACGCGCTGGGTTCTTGATGGATGGCGTGACGAAAAAGGCGAACATGAGCGTGCATTGAAAGTTTAAGGAGAGGACCAACTGAGCTTTTTGGCTGGGAGGTAACTTTTATTGTTTTCATAGGGTAAATTAATTATAGTTTAAAAACAAAAGCGCGCTTTCATAAGAAAGATCAAAGGCAGGAGAGTCGAACACGTGTCTCCAGAATTCCGTCCTGATGCCTTCGATCTCACTACCATGTTGAGACGCTCCAAGTCGTCTCATCTTTTTGCTTTCTACTGCCAGACCACTGAGCTATACTGACAAGTAGAGGCAAAATACGAAGCACTTACGTCTATAGAAGGTCACATATAGTGGAGGGTATATAACCATACTTTATTTGCTAACTTTTGTTCTTTTCGCCTTTCGGCACTATCATCCGACCGTCGTCATCAATTATAATGTATTAGTCTGATAAAAACTAACCGAATGAGCCCAAATTCGAAAGGTAGCCATTGAAGAGCTCTACTACACACTTCCACCCGCTATCCTTAGCTTCAGCTGGATGGTATATACCAGATTATCATATTGTCAGTCAAATTACATATACTTGCAAAGTGCAAAGTGGTTACATACGGATGTAAACATATTTTAGTTCCTTTGAATACTTTTACAACAGAAGCAATGAATTATGCGAAATTATGGGAAAATTTAATAAATCAAATAAATTTCAGGGTTTATTTTCCCTGCCTGTTTTTGCCACGTTTTTGTAATATGATTTTATCAAAAGTAAGGTTTTGTATAGATGAGAATTGTTTGCGTTTATAGACGTTTCGCCTATCCTAAGGACATTACCTAAAATATCATGTGATTAAAAAAACAATGACTAAGAAAATTAAAAAAATTAATATAACATTATTTAAAAAGGGACACAGAACGAAATGAGAGCAGGTTTCTATACAAAACAAAGAGAATGATAATTTCAAAAAGAAGACCTCCAATCCTACAAACGGACCATGCAAAAATTATGTCTTGTTACATTGGGATTAAGTTGCTGCATGTCAAGTTTCATCTCATAGTGAGTTTTAATTTGAAAACAAACATATTATCCTGGACCCCAAATATCTCAATGTCATTGTAATTTCAAAATTCAATTTCTTCATTATTTTTATATTGATGAAGGCTGCCGTGGCAGCCCTAAAATTAGCAGAGTAATTTTAGTAGCTATATCATATATCACTTCATGTAACGAAAGGGACAGGTAAAGTTAAATTAAAATACTTTTTTGATATTAACACAGCAAACATCAAATGACGACTCTCTACGCCTATGACAGATAAACAGGGTTCACCGTGAAGTGTGGCTAAATGAACATTTAATACGGGGTGAATTACAAAGGCAACTGATCGCGTATGGCTGGATACAATGGCTTTAATATTGAATAATAATGGGTCTCGTTTCTATAGCGGGTTCACGCTAGATCACTGATATTGCTTACTAATTTTTGGTGTTATTTCAAGAAGGGAGAAAACACTTGTGCGGCACTTGCATAGTATCATACTATCGTAACACTTGTGCGCTTTTAGCTGTAACACGTTAGATACGCACACATCATCAGGGTGGTATTTCATAAGTACAGTATATAACGAGTTGAAGATTCAGATCACATATTCATTGGAGTAGGTATAATAAATGAGAAGATGAACCACGAAAGCCACTCATACAGTATCATACAGTATAATATAATTGAAAGGACAAACGACTTATCTGTAGGAAGTTC
Organism: Bruchidius siliquastri; assembly: GCA_949316355.1. Lineage (NCBI taxonomy): Eukaryota > Metazoa > Arthropoda > Insecta > Coleoptera > Chrysomelidae > Bruchidius > Bruchidius siliquastri. Next base: position 11,987,768 of record OX438532.1, on the reverse strand, counting down.
GATCTTAATTTTTCTTCGAAACTTCGTCGAACCTCATTTTTCTTGTGTAGTGTACGATTTCGTTCTCAATCGGCACAGTGTTTATAGTAACCCAAAAAAACTACCATTCAGCATTTCTTGATTCTTGGCGTGTTTATTCAGCTCAATATGATTTTAATATGCTACCCGACATGAAGAAATACAGTAAGTAGGTGGGATACGTAGCGGTTGGCCAAGGAGTTGGAGCGAGTATGCCAAATTTCCAGGATCATTCTTTGTTGGAGCTTTTTAGCCGGAGAAGAGCGAAAAATGCTTTTCTATGTCTAAAATTTATGGAAATAAAATACCCATTAGATATTTCTCCCCTTTTTTCCACTTGTATGATGTACTATCGACATCCAGAAGATATCCAGGCAGATTATCCAATAGGCGCTGCATAAAATGAATATATTAATGAATTATACTTACGATATCACTAACTTCAACATTACTAGGACATAAGAGTATGTTTCCATTTCATGGGTTTTGGTCATCAATTATTACCGAAAATGTCTCATCGCATTTGTTGATTTTTATCAAACTAACATCAAGTCAAGAAAAATAAAATGACAACTTAATTAAGCATTATGTATTCTGTATTGAAAGACGTATAACTGCCATGATCACAGCACTTAGGCCTCATTGGGCGCCTTGAATAGCTTCCTCAGGAGTTGCTCAGAACTGGATGGTCAGCCACCCACGACACAACAGAGCATCCATTACACAATAGGCAGCGTAGAAGTCATCCCATGTTTTCAAAACTGAGCAGGTGTTCTCTTTCAATAGAGTCTTCATAGCACTGGCGGGAACAATACGGGCGTGGTTTGGGACCAAAGATTTTGGTCTCAGCAGTCTTCTTTCTGTGACATTACCTTTGGATAGTTATGCTATTGCTGACAGAGGCATTCACAAGTGCCTGATGGCAGTCCAGTGCTGAGCTGTCTGTGCAGACTCTAATATTCTAGTTCAATGGGCTGTCATTTTCCCCATTTTCAATAAAACTTGTTCTGCTGTAGTGAGGTTACATTCAAAATTCAGTTTCTTGATACATAATGTACGAATTATCTTCAGGACTCCAGTATAAGATAAGAATTAATTGGTGTGAAAATTGGGATGCCCCAAAAAAAAATCGAAAAGCAAAAAAGAAGTCGCTTGCCGAGATATGTTCTTTAAATATGAGAAATGGGAGCATAGCGCCAAATTCAGAAGTACGGAGCCTTCAGAGAATTGGTTCCTGATGGAGAAAATGGAGCAGAATTACAAGAAGAGAATGATACTATGCATGCAACAGAATGAGGTAAACATGGAATACATCATATGAAGCATTTGTTCTTATGCTGTGGTTAGTGTAAATGAACAATTACCCAACATTTAGTTAGTTACTGAAAAACTCATGTAATTCCGATTTTCTCCGCAACTGATGGTCACATATCCATGGAGTCCAGAAGTATTGAATATCACTATATTTCTGTAATATTCTAATTTTTGAAAGCACTGGAAAGGAGGAATTGAAAAAACAAGCGAATAACTCAAAATTCGTAAATTTTAGGCCCTAGATGTATTTAACAAACTTGTCCTTCTAACTCACTCTGTATATGGAAGGTAAAATATAGAAAAAAAACATTAAAACTGTAAAAACATTTATTTTAAACTGTATAACATTATAAAAGTGTAACATACATAGTACAAAAATATTAAAAATATATGCGTTGTCTTGGAACTAGATATACAGCACTGTCTTAAATATACTTTTTGAAAAAATGTAATAACAAATTATATTGCGTCACTACCATTTCAACACATTTTTTGCTTAAATTGAAATATCTCAAAAAAGTTAATTCAATGGAATGGAAATGAAACTCAGAAAAAAAATAACATATATGCTAAAATAGCAATTATAACCTAATTATGTATATTATGGATACAGATTTTTCATGAGAGATGTTTATCAAATGATACATTTACTAGGCACAATTTTGACATGAAAATTCAAGACAGTACGTACAATTAATTCTCATCAATGTCGCTACACTGATAGCACTACTGTCATTTGTTAAATATCCACCATGAAAATTTTAGTCATGGGCAATTCTGGCAAGTTAATTTTAATATTTTCATTTTCACAGCCCCTACTCTACATCACAAATAGTTAACTTTTTAATGAAAGATATAATCAAATAGCATAACATGCATATGATACTTATAGTCTACTCTTAGAAATTTCATACAATTGAGTAGCGAGTTCGATTCTGACTGACAGCAACATAAAATATATAATAGTCGAATACATTTTGAACTCTTATGGTATTAGCTAACACAATTCAGACTAAAATCATGATCAATTTAACAAACAGACAAATTCAGACACCTCAAGGCGTATCTTGCGCGAAAATTCAACGAAGTCATAATTTTACTCCAAAGGTTTACAGTGACTTTAATCGACTACCAACTTTTGCTATGATTAAAATTCGCAAAAAATCTCAATATTGATTGATTAATATATTCATCATCCTATTAGTGAATTTACCTAACATTAATTAAAGTTAAAAGTTAAAATCATGCTGTCAGCCCAATTTCGTTTTGTATAGCTGTAAGTCAAAAAAAGGTTTCTTCTCAATATCATTAAAGTAGATCTGTCATTCCTAACAGACTTTACACTATGTTTAGAACATAAACAATATATATATACCTACTACCTAGTAAAAAGTTGTTTCAACCATAACTATAAATTATATATTAATTACCAGGAAGGTGCGCACATACATTTAGTTGCAATGAGGAATGACAAGTTTTAGGCAAGCAGTCGCAATTTGTGATATAAGGTGTTTGTCAAGTTGGTTGAACAGATGTTTTTTTTTATTTTGAAATCTTAAATCACTGATAACCAGTCAATAATTTCATGATTTTATTTCTGCCTATTTGGGTTCAATTTTGTTTTCCACCTCAACTGTATATACAACAATAATTGGGAAATATTTCAGCTGCATTTCTTAATAATCAGTAGCAACTTGAGAAACAGTTTCATATATTCAGGGATTTTTTTATAAAGGTACATGAAAATAAATATTCAGATAATTATTTGTAATATCTGACCTCGAAGTTGTGTTTCTTTTACTGTTTTGTGAACAACTTGACGAAATGTTGTAAACCGAAGCGACAATTGTTTATCTCATAGACCATACATTCCCGCAATTTGCGTTTCATGCCCACTAATGACAGTTTCCAATCCTCATATGTACGCACCTTTCAACTCAATTGCAATTCAGTTTTTGTAAACCCTGTTTTAAAACTAGATATGCTTGTAAACAGCACGTTAACGGTTAGACTTTAGCTTCCATCTCAAAAACATGAAGGCAGCTACCCTGAGAACGAAGAAGATGGCGACCAATGCAATGATATCAACCATGTAACTGGACTGATCCATGTCTAGGTCTTCCAGGGTGGTCTTGGGGTGCTTGAAGTGACAATATTGGGCAAAGCATTGCAGTTTAGGCCTGTCAAAGCCGTACGTTGCGAGAGCAGTGCCTTCGAAGCCGTATCTTATGTAGGAAAGGTAGGTGATCCAGCGAAGGTAGACAGGAATAGCGTCGAAGGATACGAAGAAGCCCGAGAAGAGTAGGAATGGTACGGACATAACCGGAGCTAGAAAGACTCCATTCTGAAAAAAATATATATATCAAGTAACAGTTTTTTACGTCGAATGGACGACCAGTTCTTGAAGTCAAAGTTGATTTGAGTTTAAAATACGAAATTTCTTATTGAATCAATTTCCCAACCCCAAACGTATTTTTGAATTTTCTCCGGCCGTCTAAACAGTTATAACAGGTCGCCCGGAAGATTCTCAGGCGCGGGCGACCGGTATTCGGTCGGACATGAATGGACATGATAGAGTAAATAAATTAGGGTAATTTAGGCTCTGTCCGATAAATTACATGCACAGCACAATACGGAAAAAATTATCTAGGTGTGAATAAATCTCACCTGCACATTCATTGCTGCTCCAACTACGAGCCCCACACTTTGAGCTACAAATGATACGAGTAGACAGGCAAGCAAAAACATTCCATAACGATGTGGTTCAGGTGGTTGTGACGTCATGAAGTATACTATCGTGACGTAAATGATACAGAAGATTGTCTGAAAAAATATATATTATCAAAATGCTTATAAAAGATTTCAAAATTGGAGTCAGAAGAATATTTCGGAATACAGGGGTGACAAAATTCTTGCGCTTAATCTGTCCCTATTCTATAGATTCTATCATAGCAATGTTCTAACAGTCCAGGTCGAGATTCAAACTCCTCGAACAAGATTCTTCCAGAAATTGATTGTTTTGGAGTACTGAAGTTGCAATTTATAGCGTTAAGATAAACGTGACATTTATTATCTTACAGCTTTTCTTGCGTGTGATAGGCATTTGAAATTTTTATGTTTTCTGGGTGATCAAACGGATAGAATTACCAAGTGAATGAAAACAAATATATTTTTTATCACTTACCTGGAACGGCATGTCCGATATCGTAATAGCCAAATAGTAGGACCGTAACGAATACCATCGATTAAAGTTTTCCTTTAGCAAGACGGGCATTTCGAGTGGGAATGAAAGAATGGTGATGGTCATGGAGGTATACATCAGGAACAACATGTTGAAGAACAGAAATCCGAGGTTACTCAATACTTTGGCGCCATCGTTGCCGATCTTGAAGTACAGGGCTCCGATTAGGAAACCCACCAGGATGTGAGCGAACAGCCGGAGATACATGAGGGTCTGCAAAAATTAATTATTTTACATATGAGTTTTTGTTTATAGTTATGCTTATTTTATATTTGTTTGTTTTTTCACACTAAGGTATTTCAAGGAGGGATTTCCACAGGAAATATTTTTCAAAAGATGAGGTATTTACAATGAACAATTCTCGTACATTTATTTCGATATTAATTCGCAAGAAAGAAAGATTTCAATTGCCGAGCTTCCTTCCCGTTCTAGTTTGCCAAACTTACCCAATCTCTCCTACTAAAAAGAAGTGCCCTCTTCAGTATGATGAAGAACTGTTGTAATTCTGAATTTCCGTATCTAGGTTGTTTCACTGGTATAGAGTTTTCCAATAAGGCAGAACTGACATCCACTTTTTCCACATCTTTTCCATCAACAATAACTTCCTTGACTGCATCTGTTACCGCACCTACAATCAAAGTAATTGACCTCTAAATATATTGATAAGCTGCAATAATTATGTTTGCCTCTATCGTAGAACAAAGCATAACACAAACAATATATTTTTCTCAAATTTGGATCAACACAGCGATTCCCAGAAAGCTTATTCGCCTGATGCGGACTGAAACACATTGTTTTGACTGAAAAATTGAGTTAATCATAATAATTTGGTATTGGTAGTAGTAGTAGTAGTAATGAGGAGGCAAAGCCTGGCAAGTAGGCCACCTTTGGCCCTTTTTGCTGACCCCGAAGATCATCACTAGAGCTATGGCAGATCTGGTATCTCCCTAGTGTCGAACCTTCCAGACCTTTAAATAAAGGTCATGATGTCCGACCATTCAGATAAGTAGCACTCTTCCCTGTCAAACTCTGCTGTGCCGAGCACCTCAGCCCTAAGGCCGCTGTATACGGCACACTCGCCCAGGAGTGGAATGAGGGCTCGTCCTCCTCCCAGCACTTCTGCAAGATTGGGTCTTTGACCACTCCTATGAGTGTCATATGCCTGTTCAATCTGCAGTGACCTGTGAGGATCCCTACTAACAAGTGGAGTGAATCCCTCTTCCGGTTCAATAGCCATAGCTCCCTACGTTTGTTGGGGCCTGCTATGAACCTCTTGGACTGCCTGCAGTCGTCTCTCTCCAACCATGCTATCGCAAGCTCGCTATATCCCAAGCATCTAGGGCATTACTGACCTGGCCTCTGATAATGCCCAGCAAGGATTCGGTGCCAATGCATGTGGCCCTTGCTCCTATCCTCGCCAGGCAGTCTGCTTTCTCGATACCTGGCACCCCGCTGTGACCAGGAACCCACATGAGGGTCACGTAACGTTATTGGAAACTCAAAAACCATTTAAGTACTTTTGAAGAGACCAAAAGCTTGAGGAACATTCAAAAATAAATACTCATAGATTTATTTTATTTTGATAACTTTTTGACTATCTGGAACTTGAAGGTGAAATTGAGTTTGACGCTTAAAGATCCTTGACCCTCCTAATAAATACTGCACTCTAAAAAATTATCGCATTTTGAAAACAGAAAACGAAACTGTAACTAGAGACCCACCCAGGACCAAATATTTAAAAATGAACTATGCCCTAAAATTATCAGATATTTTGTGGTCATTTGGTCATTTATTAAAATGTCTTTGCTCTCATCTCATCAAAAAAATCAAATTCGTAACTTTCATCGCCAATTCATATAAAAACCATAAATTCTCCCATAACTTACCGTTCAAATTCTTTTGGTCAGTCTGCTCCGTATTGGACCCCTTGGACAGCTGATTAGCTATGATCGAATTCAAATTATCCTCAGCATACTTCTGCGCGTTGTTCAACCCATCGTTAATCTTCAATTCAGGAAAAGCCTTGCCATCGCGAATATCGTTCTTTCCGTTATCGATCGCACATACTAGTTTCCTGGTATGATCTCCGTATTCTCCGCAAGCCACTTCGATGATGTAAGAAGCAGGGTTGTGATAGGACGGACACTGGAGTCCGAGGGTGCCCAGCCATGGAACCAACTGTTTGGTGGAACCTTGGTAGACGCACTGGCCATCAGCCAAGGTGTATAGTTGGTCGAACATTTCAAACAGTCTGGCTGAAGGTTGGTGAATGGTGCAAATAATTGTTCTACCGCCTGAAATAAAAACATTGGTCAATCAGTGATGCTCATCCAAAAAATGAATCTAGCGGATGATAAAATATTCGATCTAATAAGGCTGTATCATTCATATTAAGTTGAGTTTGAGTAACGTAACGTAAACAGTAAGGATAATGCACATTTAATAATTATATCGGGTGTTTCATAGTATAAAACATGAGCAATGAAAAATATTTAAATTCTAATACAACTGACACGTCATTTATCTCTTGATCTTGGTGCCTCAATACCATAGAGAAACAAAAACATTGCAATATGTGGATTGTAATCCATAGATTTATTGAAAGATTCAACCGGAAGTCTAGTGTGAAGGAAAATTAGTTATTTGTTCACATTTTTTATGGGCAAAAATTATGTTTCGTAGGAATCACTTTTTCCCCGTCATACGTTTTGTTTTACAAAAGAGTTTCGTTCTTTTTGAGCCATACATTGTAGGGAAGCTATGTCTCACTTCAGATAAAACTGTCGTCTAAAATCAATTCCATAGTTTGTGTATGAAGTCAAAAAAGTTACACGTAATATATTATGAGGGGAATCTGGCAATATCGTCTTACGGTTCACAAAGTCTGTCAAACCATGCTAAATTGATTTCTTACTTTGGTTTTGATATCAATACATATACATCATCAGATTTTTTGTAACGGTGGCGAAGGTTTTTCGACGTGGTACGCTGTATCCGACACCTTTTTTTTGTCTTTTCGCTTTGATGAAGGCTGTTGAAGCAGCTAAACGGCAATTTTGTTGAATGTATTCATGTGGTTTTAATAATAACCCTGAGTAATTAGGATGCATTATGGATAAAACCACAGTATATGTTCAGAACAAACATTAACCAATCATTGTTTATATTAGTTTACTAATAGCCAACTCAAAAAGCAAATAGAGATATTCATTTGAAATTTGTCTGACATGCTTTTAAAGATGTTGTTTATACAACTGTCATATTTCTGTAGAAAATTGGGAGACCAAGTAATTGTGACAGTTGTGGGACAAAACTTCCCAAATGAAGGCTTTCAAAAGTTTTCATTTCTAAGCTTGGTTATCAAGAAGAATATTCAACAAGATATGCATACACATGTATGTGAGACGTCTCTTACATAAATTCGATTCATAAAGCCATTTCAGCTAAATCCAGATACACAAACTATTTTTTCGTACCACTGTCTTTGAATACTGTGAAAAAATTCAACGAGCGATACCTTTGGCGAGCGTTTTCAATAGAGATATGCACTGGAAGCAGGATGAAGAATCTAACCCACTAGTAGGTTCATCAAAGAACATGATTGGCGGATTACTAACAAGCTCCAAAGCAATCGAAAGCCTTTTTTTCTGACCACCCGACAGTCCACTCGTCATAGTTCTTCTGTGATCTAGGAGACCTAGCGTATCTAAAATTTCTGTAATCTGAAAAAAAATATAGCAAGATTGTATGCTCCGTTATGTTACATTTTAAAGTTTTGTTTGAGGTAAAAAAAAGGAGTCAGGTTGTGATTGGCTCAGTACTTCTCAAGGATTCATGTTTTTATATCGAGAACAAGTTTATAATACAAAGAATCCAGAAAATATAGAAGCTTTATGAACTCTATGACTTCACAGCATATCTAGTTACAAAACGCGTATTATTCCAAATTCACATTTTTGCGATCACTTCATGGAGATGAAATTTGAAATGAAATTCATAATAAATATATGAATATATCTATTTCTATCTATTTTTTACGGAGAATGTAAATATCGACGAATACGAGTACTTACTATAACATCCCGCTCATGTGCCTTTTTCTTGCCGATTTTCAGTTTTGCGGCCACAGCCATGGCCTCATCTACTGTCAGATTTGCGTGTAGTTGGTTATCCTGCATGATATACGCCGACAGTTTTCTGAACTGACTTAAAACTCTTTCTCTCTCGTTCATGAATATTTGACCACTGGTTCCTTCGGTCCTGAAACAAAAGTAGATACATTGAAACATGATTACGTTTATTTATACTACATATTATATACATTATACGTGTGAATAATATCCAATGAGGATAATTATTTGGTTCATTTCAGATACCTTGATATGTAGCTGTAATACTACCGTACACAGTACGCATAACGTTCAGAGTTACATCCCTCTAATACAAAGGTTCAAGTGCGTTTTAATGTGCAGTCTGCAAGATTTTTTTTGGCTACGTTTGAAGATGTTCGGAAACCTGATAAACATATAATAACTAAGTTCTGATAATTTGAAGTTTTTCATCCACCAGATACTATCAATCCTCAAATTTCATCTAAATCGGGGCAGCAGTTTCTGAGGTTACGCGGTGACAAAACCGCCAAGAGACAGACCGACAGATAAACAGAGACAGACAGACGGAATAGCGTGACATTTTTTTATTTATTTATTTATTGCTATAGGACCGAAAAACCGTATAAGCATTGCCACAAAAACCTTAATCCAAGGACAAACAAATCTAAGGGACATAGATAGATAGTAGAAATAATTTAAATCGACTATAAGAACTGTCGCTATTGAATATAGTGGAAAATACAAAACTAAAACGCATTCCCATGTGAAAAGCAAATAAAATGTTATCATGTGTTTTAAAGAGCATTTTTCAATCACAATCACTCCGTATAGAGAAGTGCACAATTGATATTCCATCTAATAAGCACGAACATCGAATGATAGGGAATGGTATAATAATAGCAGTTATAATAATAATTAGCGAAAAATATATCGCCTTCATACGTACACGTAAATTAATGTAGAGTACATTGAATCAACAACCAATTATGGAGATCGATGGTATAGAAGTCAGCGTGCAAAAAAACAATGTAGCGGAATATTCCTAGAATTTTTTCTCTAAGGTCAAGTCTTTGATATATTCCAGTAGCTGTGCTAGGCAAAACTTAAATACTAATTCTCGACAGCGTAGGACCAAATACTGATTTGTGAACAAAGGATCAATCTGAACAAATGAGAAACATATCAGCCAGTCTTTGAAGTAAAGAAAAAATAAGCGTGGGAACGAGACGAAGAAAAAAAGGCTATTTTTCAAAGTTCCAAATTGACAGAAAAATAAATAGATGACCTTATTGAAAAAATGTTTACACATTGAAACAATCCAGCCCCAAATATTGATTTAAAGAGAGTTAGCGAACAAATGAGATTTTTGGAATTTTTTTCTGCTACCAGTTTTGAATAAACACTTGGTATACGACCCCGTATTTTTGATCGACGAGAATTGTCGGATTTGTTTGAATTTAATGAATTTTATTATTCATTTGAGCAAGTTTTTCGATATGTGCACCTGTTAATTCATGTCTAATTAGCGTTTTCAGGAATATCTGCCTAGTAACCGATAAAACATTATTGCCTCTGTCCGAATGATTAAAAAAGAACTATCTGAAATTCCTTGTTTGTCTTGCAGAAAACAACATGGTTTTATATTAGACAACTGCGTTTATAATTAAATCCTACGTGCTAAAGTGCTTAAAAACATAAAATAAACATCTTTGACGTAATATTATTATTTATCAACGAAGTTGAAACTATGATATTCACGGTGCAAATAGTTAGGATAGAAATATGTGTATATGCCAAACAAGGCACATCTTTTGATAACTGTATTTTGCAAAATCGTATATTGGTAGTTTAATCCCTCCCAACATATTTATTTTGGAAAATATGATGTTACCGTTCACATATTTTGAAGGAGTCAATCGACTTTTAAGATTAACTTGATTCATTGCTTTTTATGGAGGAATATTCAATCCAAGGTAAACTCAGACCTGTTTTCGTGTAGTAAACAGGCTCGTTATGAACAAAAATCGTCCAAGAACACCTTTACACAGAAAACAAAACAAATATTTCACCGGTTTTATAAAAGGAAAGAACACTTCTACGTTAAGCAGACATTGAACCTTGACAAGAAGAACCAATGTACATGTAACATCGAAACCTTCTACATGTGATAGCAACATTAGTTGTAAGTTAGTTACGTGGATTTTCAGTAGTATCACCTAAATGGGCAATATTTATTTATTATTTGGACATGTTAAGGTACTTTGAGTATACGTTCGACGAATATAAATAGTTGTAGTATTCAAGATAACTGAACGTTCTTTTTAAATGCATAGTTTACAAAGTTACTTTGAGCAGTACCTTGGCCTCCCTTTGAATACCATTCTAGTTACAGAAGTGTCAAATTTATATTTGAATATATCTGCACTATTCGTTTACTAAAGGTTAACTTTAATCGGTGTATCGCTGGGAAAATTGAATTTCTATGCGCGAAACATGAAAATGCTGAGGAAGACATATGATAATACGATATGCATGTTCTTATAAAATATACCTACTGTCAAAGAACGATAGGCGTACTGGAATGGTTATCAATAAGCTTTCTGATGTGAACATCATTCAATGAATAGGTATCTATATTAATTTAGTTTTTGTTTTTGAAATTAAGTTTGTTTCTACTTTAAGAAACCTCAGTAGTTTGTTTTATCAAAGTTAATGGCATGAAATATAAGTGGGATCACTCGCTGGTAGAACCAGTTTTATTTACTGAGGCCTATTTAATAACTAGTCCCTAGGATTTTTTCCATAGAATTATCATAATTTGAACATTTCTATGGACCACACCACCGTCCGCTTTATGGGCGGTCAACCCGGAAATTTATCCGGAAATCCGGATTCTGGCTCTAAATGTGACAAAATATCGATGTTACATTCCCAAATAATCGAAGATTTATAATTGTTGTTATTTTTTATGGCAAAAATTAGCATGGAATTTACATTTCATATCCATTCTTTTGCCTAAAAGCTGAACATAATATTTGTCATCCTTAATTCTGAGGAAAACGATAAAAAATCGGCTCGTTTAATTGAACAACAAAAAGGATAGGAGTAAACTTGAGTCACGCACCATATAGTTGTTTGAAACCGGAATGAGAAAGAATTTCATGAATTAACTTGTTTATTACCTCTAATTATAAAAGGGCTATTTCGTCACACAATATCATTATTCTTGTTGAATATATCAATAATTGCTTCAAATGGGTAAAAAGTTTCACCAAGTTAAAATTAATTGAGTACCCTTTGCGTTCTACCACCACACAAAATGGTCTTGATGGGATGGCCATTTTGGTGATTGAGCATAAAATTGTTCATCGAATAAACCTAAAATACTTATTAAAAAAGTTTACAGAAATAAAAGCGAGAAAGATTCAATGTGATCTTAGCTTAGCTGCTATATCTGCTTATAGTTTTTATAGGATGTAAATTCCATTTGCGTGGTAATGCAATAAAACATTTTTGCAATAGCATTAAAATGCATCTGGTGTTCTACTTAAATGTTAACTATGTTTCATGTTCCTTTGTAAATATACGTTTAACTATAATTCAAAACCATTTGATTTCTATTCTGAATTATGGATGTATATGTTTAAGGTGGTCTTTTTGACCGGGAAACAAGAAGCGGACGCAAATTCTTCTGTTCTTTAACTGTAAACAAGCTTTTACCCAATACCACACTCCATACACCACTTTTTGAAACCCTCCCCACCTCCCCTTCTCTCAAATGAAAAGATTGTGTGTCTCAAACAACCCACAGACCATGTTTCAGCGTTTATGTTGTTTTATGGTTTTCTCATCACCATAGCGCCGGAAAAATTTTCACGTTCCGATTAGACTCGACGAGAGAAAAACCGTGTTCAGTGGTAAGTCTTACATTTGGACCTCTTGAAAACCCCGAAGAGAAAAAAGTTAACCTTACTGGTACGTAACAAGTTGAAAACTTTATCATTTCCGGGCCCGCTTTAGATGCACGCCTCCCCTTCAGATCCCGGGCCCGATTCTGGAATGTAAGGGGTCCGATTTCCCGGCCAAAAAACAAATCTATCAAAATAACTAAATTGTTTTCGAATTAAAATATTTTTGATGTGGAGTCAAAATCTAACTCACCAGGTAAAGGAACAGTGAATGACAATTTTTTTCACATCTTAGAATAACATAAACATATTTTTGAATGTATAGTCGTATAGCATTATAAACATGTAGCGATAGTATCTGTGTTCGCTGACATGTCCAGTATGGAAATAATAATTTCAGTGGAAAAAGCTTATGAAATACTACTTGCCCAGAATATTAATAAAATCTACGCAAATAAAAACATTCCGCTGGTAATTAACCTTTGTTAAGGTCACTTAGTATTCTCCAAAGTTCCTTATCGAATAACCGCATGGCCATTTACGAGTGTTGTGCAAAAACTATTTCAGCAATCTTTGGGTCAAAATACGGAAGACAATCATGTGTAATGTAAAAATATTGATGTTCTTCCTGATAGAAACATCTTTTGATTTTTTTGTTTGATCTATTCTTTATTACAGGAAGAAATCTGTTAACATATCGTACCAAGGCGCAGCGAAAACTGAACCTAGCATGAATGATGAATGAATGAATGAATGGAAGAGGCATTCCGATGTGGACCATCGGTGCATAGGCCACCGCCGAGCCTTATTGCGCCTCTATCTGCTCTAGTTCCCAAGGCCAGACCTTTTCGCAAAGTTAAGTATGGCCTTGGGTCCTGCCCATCTTATATCCCCTGGTTCCAAAATCATGGACCCCAGTATAGCCTGCCTGTGGTGCCCGAGGGCTTCATAGCGGCATAGTATGTGTGCCGAGGACTCCTCCTCATCGCCACAGCGTGCACACGTTGGGTCACTAATTAGGTGCAGGTGCCGCCTAAAGGTATTATGACCAGAGACCACCAGCAACCTAAGATGACTCCTATCAAGAGAGAGGCAAAATCGTTCCTCTTTGGCTACAGGCCCTGTAATGAATTCCCGTGCCTGACGGAGATGTCCTGAGATGCTAATCCACCTCAAAGAGTGTTGAATTTGAATCAACTCGTCCGTACCTTTTCTTATTCTACCTGCGGATAACCCTACTGCTGGTTCTGGACCCAAAAGATTTCCTTTTGATCCTGCCTTCGCCAAAGCGTCCACCATAATGTTGCCTCGAACCTCAGAATGTCCAGGGACCCACATTAGAAAGACCCTGTGTCTCTCTGCGATCTCGTCAAGAGCTTTCCTACACTCTAATATCAGCCCTGATACTATCCTGCAGGCACTTACTGCCTTGATTGCTGCCTGAATATTCGAGCAAATAGTGATTCGTCTCCTAGGCCCCTGCTTTTCCTGAATGCGAATTGCACACGCTAAAATTGCAAAGATTTCAGCCTGGAAGATAGTGGTGTATCCCCCAAAGGGGAATGAGAGTCTTGTATTGGGTCCGAAGACCCCGGAGCCAGAGCTCTCCTCGGTCAGTGAGCCGTGTACCAGAATTGCCCACCTCTCTCGAAGAACTGTCAGCCTCCGTTCTTCTCTTGTTGGATACTCCACCATGAATTTGCAATCAAAAAGGTACTTGGGTGTAATTATGTCACTCCTTGTTTGCAATATGGGTGTCTCCTTTTGTAACTCTAAAAGGATCGCACAGTGCCTTCTACCCGGATTGATGAAAGCCCAACTGCCTGGGCTCCATAGCCGGAATGCAGTTACCCTGGCCTCTCCTCTGATCACAAGATCTAATGGACGGAGATTCAGCAGTGCTTCGAGGGCACCCAATGGGGTCGTCCGCACTGCGCTCGTTGTACTAACACAAGCCAGCCGTTGGATTTTATTGAGTCTGACTTTGATTGCCTCTGTCCTTACGCAGGGCCACCATACTAAGGAGCCATACAATAAGGATGGTCTTACTATTGTCGTGTAGAGCCAATGTACCACTTTAGGTCTTAGTCCCCATCTCGCGCCAACGACCCATAGGGAGTTGCGAGCTTTGCTGACCTTGTATTCTACATGCTATCTCCAATTCAGTTTGTAATCCAGGATTACACCTAGGTATTTTACTGATTGGGATAGTACAAGTGGTGTCACACAGAAGGTTGGTTCCTAAACCTAGCATACGCAGAAGCCAGATCCAATCTACGCTTTGGTCGCTTCAGTGATGATATATGAGAGGAAATTTCCAGTTTTAGCCGAATCTTTTGGCCGGAAAGGGATAATTTTACTGAAAGAATCTTTTTGACTGCTGGCTTCATAGTGCTTTTTTCAGTATGTTCTCAACTTACAATTTTACTTCTTTTAAGGGGTTTTTGACTTTTGCTCGGCTTCCTACTTTCAAATTACTCATACCACTTTTAAACAGTCTTCAGAGTTACGGGATCATCGGCATACACTGATTTTAAATTTCATTTTTTGGCACTTCTAGCTCTGGAGGCGGATAGACAAGTCGCAACTTATTGAAATATGGTGATGATTATCTCAATGACGCAGACAATTGAACTTATTATTTCAAACGGATTTAGCTTCAGCACTTCCTGGTATAAAAATGCATTTACAGTATTTCATTTATCACACCTCGTAAGATTTATTTGTCAACTCACAATTTAAAACTTTTTATAATGGTTGCGTAATGCATTCATTGAATGACTGATGATACTGTTCACATGTGTTCAGAATGTTAATTTAGGCACAGACAGAAAGTTTTTTAGACTGATCTGCAACAGAAATTGCCATTGTGAAGATTTACGTTTTCTCTAGCCGATGTATCACATAGAAAAAGATACTGACTGATCAACACAGGATCTGGAATACCAAGTTACATACGGTATAAAATGTATTGTTCACACCTACGCGCCATTCCTTTGAATAAAATAATTTTCGAACATCACTCAACAGTGAAAGAAAATGACTGATCTATAAATGTTCTGCGAACTTCTAGTTTGTAATACAATCGCACATGGAATCGGAAGTGCCAACACTAATGCTACGCACATCATGCGGTCCCACTGAAGGCCACAGGCCACAAGTATATACAATGTATACGATATCCTGCATAGGTGACCGCAATAAAATGTTAAATAGTATATTATCATCATTTATACAAGTTTGGACTGTCTGCCATTCAAAAATGAAGACGTAATAAATTTAATTACACCTATCATTCAACAGCAATAAATTTCATTGTTGCATCGATGCATACAGGGTGTCAAAAAATCCCTTCTGGTATATATAAACTTATAGAATAGAAAGATATCTTCAGTTTGATTTTTTTAAATTCATAATGCAATGATTTTCCAGTTTTTGTCCATCACGTGGAAAACCCTACATACCACACAAACTTTGATAGAACGCCATCTACAAACGAGTCGGAAAGGAGATATTAAAAACCTGGTTTTAGGCGAGCGACAAAGATTGGAGGTGGCAAAGTTGAAATTCGGAAAGAGCATGTCGAAATGTATACAATAACCAATTATCAAAACTCCCAGAAAACTTTCCACCTCTTTTTTTCTACCAAATCATTGTACTATTCTGACCATCGTTAAATATAATACGGTTTTAGTTTCACAATTTTCAAGTCAGTTTACCCAAGATAAATGTGCATTGGACACAAGGACGTTGGTTTTCACGACAATGACAGCTATCTGATATATCTGAATTGGGTCATGTCGATTTCCCCTATTTATAAACCCGCTGCTTAAAGTTTGTCGTTTGTGAAAATTAAATGCATTGTTATATAACATGACCTTTCACATTGGCACCTTGGTTAAGTTTTGAGATGACCGTTGGCCTGTCACTCGACACTGATCAATCGGCCGATTAGGATCAAAGTTATAGTACTGTTTATTTATTATGTTAACAGATGCAAATAAAATTTTTATGTAGAAGCATTTAAAGTTGGGATACAACATCCAAAAAAAAAATTAATTTTAAAAGTATAACAGAACCACATTCTAATGAAAATATTTAAGCTTTTTTCTATCAATAATTACAGTGTAGCGGAGCGTCTGTAGTTTTGTACCTTCAATTGTTCTTGTTTCATTATAAATCTACTCAATTGAAGCAGACTTTGAACATTTTATTTTGATATGATTTGAAAAAGTATCTATTCTTAAGAAATTTTTGATGCGTGGTTTTTCAAAATCGTAGAATATCAAGTTGAATCGATATCGATTTCTAGGTTTGCTTAGCGTGTATCCTTGAAGATTCATACAATACCTACAATCAAAATATAATTATTTCTATTTGATATTCGGATCTCTACGTCTAATCATATGATCTGGGATGTAGTTAAATTTGACACACAATTTAAACATTAGGTATGTACATGTCATTGCGTATTAGTGGTTGTTTATTACAACGTACCACAACTAAGGTAATTGGATTGTTTCAGAAATGACATCATTAATAAAGGAGATCAGTCCTTTTTTCCCTCATTAGTACCAAGAAACAGAACTAGAGAATTAGAAAGCTTTAATTAGATGATTTGTTAAACATTAAGTACAAACACACCTTGAGAAAAAAATATTGAAAATCGGCCGGACAAAAAGACTTTTGGTCCCTCCTAGATTTATATTTTTTGTCATTATGAGATGTACATAATTGACGTTCAGTTGCATATGCGTTGTTTCAAAAACCAAACATTCTGAATATATTTCTTAAAATCAGATTATTCTAAACTGGAATGTTTACAATAACTGGACCATTCCAGACGCTTAGACAAGTAAGATAGAGAATAAGCCAAACTTTCTGCATAATACTTCCTTCGCCTATCAAATAAAATGAATTGAAATATAACAAGTATTTGTGAGAGTACAGATTACAGAATTGTGGTTCTTCAAAAATTTCCAAACTGCTATTTTCATTAGCTATGTACATCGATAAAATCGGATTTACGTATGCAGTAAAAAACACATTTTAATGATTAGAACATTATTAGAACATTAAGTGCATATAAGGTGTCTGTGCCATTGGCGTCGTAAGAAGTGGTGTATGTTCATTAAAATATTAACATACTGTGGATCTCCGTCTGATTTATTTACATTCCTGACACAGTTGATGGAAAATTTTAGCTTTGAATTACATGAACTATATTTTTTGGAACATGTCTTCAAAGACGCATCTATTTAGAATTAAACTATGATACATTTTATAGTTGTACTAGTCGCTAACTACAATCACATGTGATTAAATAAATAGCTTTAATCAAACTACAAGATATGAAGAAAATATATAATGAAATTATAATGGCACTGAGGTTTGGCGCCATAGGAGAACCGTTTTGATTCAAAATAAAATCTTAGTATGTTCTATTCTGGAAGGCTGGTGTAGAGATCATGCATTTCCAAAATCTAAAATGAGGTGCATAATATATGGTTACACCTTCTCTGCCTTATGAGTGATAAAACGAAAGATAGAGAGCAGTGTAATCCCAAGGAAACAACACCCCTTGTTGTCCAACAATAAGCCATGGTAAAACCTGGAGAAAAAACGTATCGTCCATATGTAGGTGTTTGGAGAATATTGATTGGATTTTTCATTGAAGCATACAGTCGACTGTGGAACTGAAAAGATAAAATCAAAATTCAAGTCTATAAAGGTAGATTATTTGACCATTCCTTGAAAATTGTTATCTTTTGTATGTAGTAAGACATACCATTTTACTCTGTCCCATTTCCCAAAATGAGAATAGATCGATCCTTGAAGGTAATGAAACAACGTATTCTATAAAGTTTATCCCTATCGAAAATTTACTTGTTCGAGGAGATTTATGTCATCCTTTCTCAAAAAGAATGAAATTACGTGGACAATACTGAGGCAATCTACTTAACATATCCGAACTCAAGGTTTGAAAACAGTTCAGTTTTCAAGTTGTCTTAAAAAACATGGCTATCAATAGCGATATGTTAATTAATAATTGGAAGTCAAACCAAAATGAATTATAAAAAACAATCCGAGCGTAATCGGATTTACTTGTAAATTACTTAGATTATACGAAAAACTATGAAGCATTCAGTTTATTGACACTATGTGTCTACCATATTGTGATTGGAATTAATTCTCATTCTGTTCCAAGGATTTAGAAAACAAAGTAGCTGAGTACAATGTTAAAGAATTAAATTTTATGGAATCGTTAATAAAATTATTCACTACGCCTGAACCAAATCGCAAACTTGGAAAAAGGGTCAAGTAGGCTGACGCTGAAATTTGTACCTAATCATGATAAAATATAATAATAATAAGCTTGATTACGATTTTGAAACTGTTGATCTGTTTGCTCAAAATGTAAAAAATATTGAAAATATGGGAAAAATCAGCATCATCTCATAATTCCCAATATTTCCAAAACTTACCATAGGGACTAATTAGTAGTTTAGAAATTATTTATTGTTCTAATTCAGGAACAATTTTTATTAGTAGCAGCTAAAATAAAAGCGAAAGAACTTAGCACACATTAGAAAAAATTTCACTACATCTCAAATGCCGAACAACTTATGGTGAATCAATATATATTACCGAGTTGATTTCTTGCGCTGAATGACTGAGAAAGATGCACGTACTAGTAGTCGATGCGTAAGCATCTCCACGGAAAGTAATTGCGAAGCAAATACATAGACGAGGCACCTTAAATATATGCTTTAGTGCAATAATTACATTGTAACAAAACAATGATTTTAATAAAATTTGGATGAGAAATTAAGGGGTTCAAATCCGTTTGAAATACTCAAAATGCACCGAAAAAATACTACGTGCAATAGTCTAATATATAGTGAAGTTACACAGCTATTGAAAATAAATCTCCTGAGAGGGGGGTTGATAAAAATTACAGACACACGGGTACCGCTGAAATGCCGTTGACGTAGATGGCGATGAGAAATATGTGAATGAATTACTTGGAGCGGATCGCAAGATGTTCGTATTCTTGATTGAAGTAAACAGGGATCCGTTGGAAATATGATAATCTTACAAAAAAAATGTGAAATACTTGTTGGAAAAGCATTGAATTCTTAGTTGTAAAGAAAATTATACTATTCTTTAGAATGAGTATTGAATTCGAAAATATGTATTTCTTGGTTCAAATCATTAATAAATTTCTCATCAAGTAAATTGTCTTCTTGACTCGGGGAATTACTTTTTATGTGTGTAGAGGAGGATAATCGGACAGAGATACGGAAGTTCAATTGGTATAAAAAATTGCTATAATCATAATATACTTCCACTGAGAGACTCGTTATTACTAAGTTTTCATTATTCAATCCCATGCTAGCAGACGGGGCATAAAAACATTGTCGCAAAATTATGATGTATCGTTAATGATAGTATTGCAGAATAATAATTCAAGTTGGTAATGAGAATGGTATTATTTTAAACAACGCGTAGTTTTTAATACAATATGAACTTTAGTCTTTACGTATACCGTCATCATAAAATGTCCGTGTTGTATTTGAGTTGCCACTCATTACTGCTTGCCATCAAAATTAGCAATCATAATTGCTAGTTGCAATTACTCTATACGGGGTGAGACAACATGTAATCGTTCAGATGAGCTCGGAATGAGGTGGACGTGGAGGTTTTCTCACACACATCGATTTAATTATTCCTAAAAGTAAAATGGTATCATTTCAGCTGATCATTGCTTATTTGGTAGTTTCATGTTGAAAAATTGATAATTCAGTTGAAAATTGCGATTTCATGAATATATAAGGTTATCCTAAAGTAAGGAGTATATTACATGCTTTTATTTAAATTGCAATATATGTAGATATCTCACACCTACAATATGGGTATCAAATGAAAGGGAATAACTCGAAAAATGAAGTGACGTCACTCTAAATCCAATATGGTGGACCTCTAAAGATGGCGAACAAAGTTTTTTTCATGCTTTCCTACAATATGGGTATCAAATGAAAGGACTTGCTAGAAGTACGAATGAGAGCAATAAACAGATGGTGATCATAAACTCCGTTGCTCCAATCCGCCAGAATTCAGTTGTGTTGGGTTTTTTGCAGACATGTCCAGCGATAATTAAAAAAAAATTAAAAGTAAACAACATTTTTTAAAACATGCTTTTATTTAAATGCGCTGAACAGTATGAGATACATTTTTCCTTTTAAATTTTACTATCAACATATAATGTCATTAGACAATTTATATGACATAAAAACTTGTCGCGTGATTTACCTGTGTAGATAAACTAGTAAATTAAATAACTTGATCTGATTGATTTCAATTTTTAAAATTTTCAAACCAAGTAAATACGAATACTTAAATCTCGCAACAAGCTTTTATATCATATAAATTGTGTAATGACGTTATGAGTTGATAGTAAAAGTTTATTTTATTATTTTTATTGCATTTAAATGAAAGCTTGTTTAAAAAAATATTTCATTTGATTAAATTTTTTTCACAAAGAAGACAACAAAATGTCTTAATAAAGGGATATCGTATGTCCAATGGTTGTTAACGCAAATGCTAATGTATATGACCTCCATTTTGCTGCTGTACAATGAACAACCTCCAAATTATACACAGCATTATCCAGCATTTCTGGTTGAATCGCAACAATATGATTCCATATAGTATTTTAAGTCTCCCAGTATCTTTGGTCGTTAGACACCAATTTTTTTAAATAAGCCTACAGACAGTGGAATATTGGCTGTAGGCATATTTAAAAAAGGCTTGGGTTAAGATCAGGCACTCCTGGATGCCATGAATTAACAAGATGCCTCCTTGTAACACAATCTTGAAAAACAGCAGTTAACAATTCTTTAAGACGTTATTAGATATGCGTGGGTGCTCTATTCTCGCATATTTTCGATTCCGTAGTGCTTTTTTATATCCGTAGAATGGCATTATCACGTATCATCTGCAGGAGAAATAACCCCCACCGTAAGAGTTACAGATACGGCATTTTCATTCTGTATGTGTAATGATAAAATTAGCTTTGAAATTGCACCAAATAGTAGATACAGTAAAATACAATTAATGAAGCAACTAGATTCCGTTTACTTTTAGCTACTACGTTTATCAAATAAAACTCTTAAGATATACCCCTTGCTTCAAAATGACCCCATATTCAATGAATCGTGAGCCTAGTTTGGTAGTTTTCACAAATATCCACGCTGTAGTAATTTCGAATACAATGTACGACTAGCTGCTAGATTTCGCAAGACGCATAACCTTTGCCCACAATTCAATGAAACACACTATTGAAACTGGTTTTTGATAAAATACTAGTGGAAATAGCAAGCAAAAGTGGCGGATTATGGAACAGGTCCAGGTAGGATTAGTTCTTAAGCGTAAAGATACAGGCAGTATCATAATAAAAATTTTGATAGTTACTTCTCAAGCATCAGTGAACATTTTCAATTATCAAATAAAACGTTTTTTTTGACGTTTTATGAGGCCTACATCACGAAAATCTGTCATTCGTCATTCGGAATACCTGGAGTCGATCATTTGAAAGTTACTCACATCCCTTCCTCAACTTGATTGCATTGCCTAGGGGCCCTGACAAGATTGTTGCCTAGGGGCCCAGACAGGGTTAATCCGGCCCAGCATATGGGCACATAGTAAGTGCCTTGAACTTTTGAAAATAGTGCTGGGGCGCCACAGTAAGACGCATAAAACAAAACATAAAAAAAGTATATAATACTCATTCAGAAAGACAATCATAATTTAACTGTATAATTGAGGATTATTTATCTGACCTTCTTCTTGTAACTTTGTATCTTCTTTGCGTATTACAAAGACTTGATCCCATTTCACTCCCAAGCATGTTCTCTGAGTGCTGATTTAATGATTTTCCATTTAGTTATACATAATAACATTTGTGCTCTTTCATTCGAGACTTAAATACGCTCAAACTTTTTGGACGTTTCTGAAGCGCCTGATAACTATTTTGCGTCCAATGCATAGTATGAACTGCATATGTACACTTCCATAAGGATCAATAAAAAAATAAATCTAAATAGCCAAACACTTACTTGTATCCTGTAAGTATGTTGAGTAATGTCGATTTTCCAGCACCAGATGGCCCCATAATGGCGCATAGTTCGCCCGAACGGAGTCTTCCGCTGACATCTTTTAGAATGACTTTTTCCTCTGAAAAAAAAAACACGTTACAGTACTATTTTAGCCAGGTGAATCAGAATAAATTTTTACACGAACAAAAATACCAGGTCTTGCCGCAATGAAAATTTGTTTATCGATCACTACAGTCAGAGATATAGTGTCGCTGAAATGTGCTCCACAAGTAAAATTCTTATATAGGATTCTACAACCATCCGTAGGCGGCTTAGGAAAATGAAGGAAATTATAAGAGGTAGAAGTTACGAAGCTCAAAAGCAAACAAAAATCAGTGATTTTTTCGAATGATTTCACGCAGTATGTACATGACATATATTATTCAAGGTTGTAGTATCACAATTAAAACTTTTATTTTTTGTTATATGTATGTAGAATCGCGTTGTTTCCCTCGTTTGTCAGATGCATTTGAATAAATAAAGTATTGCAAAAATGAATGGAGGTCTTTGGATTATCCGTGTTTTCGATTATCCGGAATCGACTGGCGCGGTTAATCGAGGTTCTAATTTATAATAGATAGGGATATAATAGGAGTATTGAAATATCGAATATGTTGACGAGTACCATAGATATAAAAAATATGTACAGATAACAATCAGGTTCAATTATCTGATTTTTCTGAAAATTCTCAAATTAAACAAAAGTTTCATTGACCCAAAAGACGCAAACCAAAATAGGCAATAATTTCACACAACTGTTATTTTTGAAGATCAACTAATTCATAATTAATATATAATATTATAATATATTAAAAACATATAATCTTATTTTATAACCTCATTTGAAGTATCAATAAAAAAACGATTTCCTATTGATCAGAGAGATACCGCTTCTCAAGCTATTCATCATGACCCTATTTAAAATTTGTCGCTTATACAGTTTGTTTATTTATCGATTTTTTAGTGTATAACTTCATTGATGATTTTCGTCTTAAAATTCGCAGTTTCATGCAAGGTTTTATTAAGAAAAGGAACAAGTTGATCAAGACCTTCATAAACATATATAATCGGTTTACATGGCAATGAACGTGGTAAGTTAAATATTCACGAACAAATTTCCCAAGTCCATCAACACAGTTGATATCAAAATTATGTTTATACTAATAATAATTTATATATAAGCCACGTTGTACCCATACTTCAAATAGACCATTGAAAATTATTTCAATCACGGTTATTTAGTTAATAGTACAGACAAAAACATGTTCCAACAACTACCAGTAAGTGCAGTGTTGCATTGTGATATAGGTATCGACAGGCATGCTGATCTGTTGTAAATTGTACACTTTTGAAAGCTTGTTGGAATTAGTATCGACTATAACATGTCATGTCACGATCATGTTGCTGGACTCGCTAAATCGGCGTCTCTTCCGCTCCAGGAAATTGAATTTTCCGGAACTGTTACTGCTGCTCTACTAGCACCAGATCAGATCATCAGTGGTGTACTGATTCCAAATGTGAGGATGTGCCTCGAAGTTCTCCTTACAGCTTCTGGACACAATCCAGAAACGAGCAATGCGCCCACTGGATGCGCTTAACCCCACAAAGGATCTCCACAGACTAGAACGGGCGCATCCTCGTTTTTAGATACAGAAAAACCACAAGTTTTTTTTTGAAACTTCATTCTGTTTTTTCAACATATTCTCCCCCTACCTCAATACATTTACACATTCGGCAAAACCACTTATCAAATTCTTGTGACCAACGTTCATTTGAAAGGTTGCTAATTTCCTCCTCAGATGTAGCGATTGCCTCTTCATCGGTGAAAAAAATGGTGACCTCGTAACTTTTCTCTGATCTTAGGGAATAAGAAGAAGTCACACGGAGCTAGGTCCGGTGAATAAGGTGGGTGAGGCAACAGTTTGACACTCTGTTCAGCAAAAAAATCGAGTGTTCTAGCGGCGCTGTGGGCGGGTTTGTTTCATGGTGCCATTGAATATCCCGCAGACCATTCTTTGGACGGCTCTTGCATAGTTCTTGGAAGACTACAGGAACACATTTGGTTATATACCATTCAGAAGTAAATGTCCTTTGATTTTCCGAGGCAACACTCTTGGAACGACGAATTTTCATTGGAGGCTGCTCACATTCAAAGCACCAAATGAATGACTGCTGTTTAGTTTCGGGATCATAATGATATAACCATGTTTCGTCTCCGGTTACGATATTAAAAGTGTTTTTACTGTGCCCATTATCAAATTTTTCAAGCATAAACTTAGCTCAATCAACTTTTGTTTCTTTTTGCTCACTGGTCAACAAATGTGGCACCCATCTGGAACACCGCTTCCTTAGGCGAAGGTGATCATGAATAATTGTTCGGACCGCTGCCGATCCAATCCCCAGAGAAGCCTCAATCTCGGTGTAGGTTATATATCGATCTTTTTTTACCATATTTTGCACAGCTTCTACAGTTTCCGGAGTAACAGCAGTGGACGGTCGACCTGTGCGAGGTTCATCATCGAGTGAGACCCGGCCCCTTTCAAACTCAGCAAACCAATTAAAAACTGTAGCCCTAGAAGGGGCAGAGTCCTCAAAGCAACTCACTAAACTTTCGTGACAGTCCGCTTTTTTAGTCCATTTTTATAGTCATATAAAATCATGGCTCGAAAATCGCGACTACCCGGTTCCATTTTCACGTTAAAATTCGGCCAACACTTCCAGATGCATTCGAGACCGTGACAAGGCAACTACTGAACGATTCAAACGCTGCCTTTGCGTGTAACCACTTACAACTTTAGACAAAATAGCTACGTACTCAAACTAGTTTAAACTCGTAAAGATTAGGAATATCTCAAGACTTTCAGCGTAACCCTCGTAACGCCTCAAATGAGCCTCTTCCAAAAATTGTTCTTTTTGAGAACCTCGGCGTAGTGGGGGAGTTTGTTCCCCGATGGTTACAATCTACAACATTTTAAGTTCAATGTCGCCTTTGCGACAGTTGATATCTATAAAAAAACTTCCTCACAGATCCCAAACATTCTATTGAATATGCAATAAAATTACAAGAAATTCTAGAAACATAGCAAAACAGACTGGAGATTCCTGAAAATAAAACAGCACAAACTAAGGGTGCACAGTATGAGTAAAAGTACAGCTAGATACTCCGTTTTTTTACTGTTTTTGCGAGGCTGTGCGCGGGTGATATACATGAAAAAAAGTAAGGACGAATTAATAGACTTTTGTATTACGCATTTATTTGCAACCGAATTGATGAATGAAACATCTTTGCACGGCACTAGGTTTCTATTTAGGATTGAAATGCTTGACAGGACTGAAATTTTGGATCTGATCAGGTCGTTCATCAGGGTTGTTATGAGCTATAGACAAAATCGTGAAATTCGTTATAATGATGTATAATGCTTTAAACTTTATTCGCTATAATATTATAAACACCTAAGGTGATATGTTGCTTGAAAATAATTGAAGATGAAGTATCCTGGTACAATCATAGGAATGTTTTCTAATATATTGTACAAAAATAAGTTCGGTATTAAACAAAATTTGCCTAATTTTTTTATACCCTGTAGTTTCCTCAAAATTGGTGCAGCGGTTACGGAGATTACGTTCAAAAAAGCCTGTAGATCGACAAACAGACCGACGGAAATGAGTGGCAGAATTTTCGCGATCACAAAATATCCTAAAAAAACATATTACCTCAAATTGAAAAACGAAATGTCAGAAACTGAAATCACAATATGTACTTTACCGCTTCATTAGATAGTTGCGAAGAAAAAGTATGATGGAATCACGCGTTCTAATGATAAATGAATCTTGTATAAACAAAAAATTTCATTTGTAATAACTTGATCTACGAATATTGACCATTCACCCGCTTTATTCAAAACAACGAAAACGCCATAATAATTAGCCAATTACGCATAAAAGCAAACGAGTGATCCGTATGATGACAAAGAAACCCCAACACAGATAACGCTACTTGTACTTTGAACCATTATTATGCCGATCAACGCGTTACGGTTAGCTTAAAATATGTGTAGATATTTTCTTTGTTGGTATATTCCACACTCTATGTGCATGTTTGCGTTGATGTGTTTTCTATTACTGTATAGTATCGGTACTGCATGATAAAAAATTCAAGATGCCGTTAAAATATGTATAAATAAGCTTAGATGTAAATATAACAGTCAAATAAACACTAAAGGCATTAACATTAGTAGTTATCACCATTGGAAAATCCAACACATTTTTTATTGTTAAAGAGGCTTAAGTACACGGTCAAATATCAGAGAAGTTTCAGAACATAATGAAAATTTGTCGTTATTCGTTGCAAAGCATGTTGGATAACATCGAAAAAGGCGCAAAGAACTAATTAAAAAATTTCAACCGATATCAAAATGTAGGTATTAATATAAATATAATGAAACAAAAATACCAATCTTAGTACTTTTTTTGAGGTTTTACAATTTCCATATTTTGTTTTTTTGGGTGCTACACACATTAAAGATATTCTCAATTCGATAATTGCGATATTATTGTGAAGATATACACACGACAAGAACAACTGATCTCACTCTAAGATAATTTACTTGTTTAGAAAATTATTATTAATTTAAACTAAGGAAAGTATATTTTCAAATCCAACACTCATTCTAAAGAAATATACTCTAAAGAAACCCAAGGTTTCAATTCTAACAGGTATTCCATATTTTGATCAAAAAAACAAATATCTTGTGATTCGCTCAGAGTAATTCATTTATTTCGCATTTCAGCGATACGAATCTGTTTCGCGCCTTTTATTTTCGCTTGATTTTTATTTGTATCAATCCTCTCTCAAGATGAATGGGCTGTTCAAAAATTGGGGTTGTGACTATTGTGAGGATCTCATACAGGTATACAGGTGTTGATGTGATATGTTAGTTGAGAATTTCAAAATATTTTTAATTCATAATTTGAAGTAAAATGTAAGAAAGTAGTTTCATTAGCAATATGGAATGAATATACGCGGAAAATGCAAAGATGCAATAACTCAATGTTTTCTGTTCTCTTGAATTCAGTCTCTTCCATACGGGAATATATCCCCGAAACCACGTATGAAATATATATTTAAAGTCGGCAAAACATCATCATTAGAGGTATCTAACAGATTATCCGAATATGGAATAAAAAAAATATGTGTATGAAAATACTGTGTGCTTATAGATTCGCACTTCTAAATACAGGATAGACAAATATTTCTGTCTGCCCCTCGTACACGCATTTGCCTGTCTGAAAGTTGCAACATACGATAATGGTAGATAGCAAATGGTCGGCAAAATGTTGGTGATTTTGTAAATATATAAAAAAAACTTTCACTATTCTTTGACGAAACACTATGTCGTGGCATGGGCTGAGAAATTACCATTGACGCCCAAGAGTTTATGGCATTCAGGATAATATTGATATACGTTATGTGCAGTAACACATTCCACATGATGATGATGTTTTTAGATGTCTCGGCCTTCTCTATCTAGATTTCTATTCGTATGCGGAAAAGTACTTTAATTTGAAATACATATAGCTGGCCAGATATGATGTCCTTACAAGTACATGTCTGAGATCTCAATGTTGTAGAGGATAGAATTTAGTCTATCATAAATTTTAGATTACATCGCTTAGTGAACCTATAAAAACGTCGTAAGAAAGCTGTAATTCACATTAAAAATAATCCTTGGAAAATCTTGACAGCTTTGTTCTACTCGATTAAAAAACGGCCCATAACTTTACTGCAAAATACTTCAAATCAGAGAAGAAGTAAGAAATCCGTGATCAAGATATTAAAAAAAAAATTCAAAAAATCTTTTACAGTTGTCATGCAACCCTAATTATTTGTTACGTCTTCGACAAAACTATACCCTTTGAAGACCGAACAGACTAAAATGATAAAAGTGAAACAAGTAAACCAATATTTTTTTCTGTGAATGATTACCTACTGTAATTTCTGTGTATCCTGTGGCTGACTCATATTTTACACTGGCCGATAATTAAAACCGCGTGCGATTGGCTGAATAACCACACCACCGTCTCAGCTGCCTTTATGAAGGTGCAAAATATGAAATATTAAATTATTTATTAACGTTATGGCTACCTCTGAAGCCCTTGTCAAAGTACAATTGGTTTCCTATATTTTGAAAAAGGGGAATGATCTTGAATTTCTTATTGTCAGAAAATCCAAACATAAGATACCTTTTATACAACCCCAAATCACCATTCAAAGAAACTCAAAAAACTTATTAAATTAGCCTACTATGCGAAAATAAATTCCTAATTCAAAACATCAAGTGCAATTGTCTCAACAAATGGCATTACTATCTCTATAGTGTGTAGATTGTGGTAATTCCGAGCTAGTACGTGGGAATATACAGGGTGATCCACAAGTCGTGACCAAAAATGAAACTACACAGGGACGTATTTTAAGGTCTTTCATGTAACATTTTTCGGGATGTTGAAATTCAAAAATGAAAAATAAAATATTTTTTAATATCGTCAAAACCGTCAACTGGAATGAACTAAAATTTGGTATGTGGATTTACCTGATTTACCATATTCAGAAGTCCTTACTTCAAATTAACGTGCACCAGTGGCGGAGATATGAGGGATTAGTGGGATTACTTTTCCAAATAAAATTAGTAAGCCACTGTTTCTTTCGAAACGCGCAATTTTGTGAATTTTACTTGCAATTTGCTACAAATAATTACTCTTGTGTTTTTCCTAGAGTGCACTGTTTTCGTAAAAATAAAAATAAAACAAATTAGATCATTCACTAAGAGCCGAGATACAATTATTAGTTTCAAAATTTTAGACAACGATGGATTGGCAGAAACAGACCCCTACATTGGCCTGCGAGGTTTCCTGATTTGAACCCCTTTGATTTATCTTTAAATAACTAGTGTATGCTGAACAAATTGATACTGTTGTTCAGTTACAAGAAGAATAAATAATGCGTTTCATCAAATTCAAGCCACATCAAATTTTGCGGAAATACGTTTTTCTTTATTAAAAAGATGCCGCATTTGTATCCCTCAGAATCGTCCCTGTGAATGATGTTGAATTTTTGGTCACGACTTGTGAATCACACTGTATATACTTTAATACTATACTATAACAATATATACAATATTCATTTTATCGTATCTAAGGAATTGCATACAAATTATCAAATACTAAGAATTGGTTTTTCGTATAATTAGCTTTTCAGACGAAATGTTCAGGCAATTGATGGGTTTTTAATAGATAATAAAACACATGAATAACTGGTAAGACATCAGAAAGTACAGATCTTTTCGCATTTTCAAACATTTGTTGCTGATTTTCGCAATCCTCCTCCAACTTTATCATGTCCAAAATTTATCCGACTTCGCGAAATCAAGTTGAATGGCTCAGTACCTCTTATCGACTGATATACATCTTTTATCTTAACTAGGTCGAAATATGATCGCAGATCCGATAAACGGATAATGCGAAAAATAAATGTAACAATAATAATTTAAAATAATCACTTTAATGAAAAACATTCAAGAGTTTTATGTGTTTGCATATTTACTATACTTTTTGTTTACTAGGTTCACAAGTGATCGGAACCTTGAGAGATATGAAAAACAAAGTTTGCAGATGATTAACAGTCAGTGGAATGAAGAAGCAATGAAGTTAAAGAACGGATATGCAATGCAACAAGAAAACCTTATATCGAATAACGGCGAATATATATATATGCATTATTTCAAAATCGTCTAGAATCCCAGAACTTGCTTCACAAAAATCATCATTCTCTGTACTTTGCACTTTTTTGAGTGCCTGAATGTTCAGATAACCAGATTGATGATCATTTGTCGCAAGTAGTTAATTGATTAATCATTGTTATCTCGGCGACATTCAGCTCGTTAAATCTATTGTTAACAAAATTTGGAGGCTGACACTTAGGTCACGTGTAATGATGACGATAGTTCGGTAGTTTGAATATAATCTTAGGTATTTTTAGTAGATATGCAGAGATTATGTGCAGTTAAGATAAACCATAATTCAATGCATTTCATCAATATAGGTTGGAAGATTCCGAGAAATCATTCGAACTATTATATTTTGTAACGAAGCAATGTTAGCTTATCTAACTATTATGTACCTTGCAAATCTAGAAATTAAGAAAAACAGATCGTACTTGGAGATAACTGAAAACCCTAGAATGTAACCCTTCGTAGATATTCGAAATCACCGAAAAACCGTTAACATCGGCTTATTTATGTTATTTTAATAATTGCTTTTTAATTATCACTATCATTCCGGAAGCAAGCAAGATATGATTATGCTAGTCCATATGTTGCAGAGATATTTTCATTTTCAATTTTTTATCCCACACACTTTTTGTGAGTTATCTGACAAGAGTGTCATGATTCTTTTAGCATGATTTCAAAGAGTTTCTACTTCTAGGCTAAACAGCTAAATTATAATTTCTTATTCATTCCATCAGGTGCGTTATATATATACATACACTTCAAACCTTCAGCAACCATATATCGTTATCAATATATTAATTTAATTATAATCGAATCCAGTTTTCTGCTGCTCAAGATACAGTCTATTCGAAAAAACTTGTACGATCCACACTATGACCCCCAAGTAAACATTGAACTGTAGAATAGGACAAATATTTATATAAATAATTATTTATATTCATCTCGCCAATTCATTACGTATCGATATTAATTTGTGATTTATTATTCGAACATAATGATAACAAAATGATGATTAAAAATACAATTTTATGTCTCGTGTCTTCGGTATTACAAATAACTCTCTAATTTCAACGACTCATGCTTCAAAAATAATTAAGACGTACTATTCTATACCTATGCTTGAAAGCAGTGATGTTGTATCTACTAGTACAACCATTACCTCAAACATTTTCAACAGAAATAGCGAACAACTGAGTGACAAACTTAATGATGATACTTTACTTCCACGGGTTCGGTCATTACAATTGACAGTCAACTTCTAAGTAACTTTTTAGGAACCACAATCCTTGATTTGTTTAGAGATATAACCTCAAGCATATGCAGAAAGCCTATCGTTCTTCAGAAGCCCTGCGATAGGATCAAAATCCCCGCTAGCTCATTCCACAACACCAAGCCTTTGGAAAAGGCTTGTTCGAGGCGTTGTTGGAAATTAGACTAGATGAGGATGCGCCTGTTGGATCTTTCTAGTATTTGCAAATGACTCTTGATGTTATTATGCCAGACAGCTTTGTTAAACATCTGCTATGATAGTTCCTATAGATTAAGGACAGATTAACCATCCTCCTTCAATGTTCCAGATTGTGGAGGTCAGGCGCATTCATTAGATGCAATGCTCGTTTCTGGATTATGTCCAGCAGCTTCAGGAAGTGCTCCTTAACGCATCTCCACGCATGCGAGCAGTATTCCAGCGATAGTCTGATCTCAGCCTTGTAGAATAGCTGGAGCTGTTCCGGTAAACAAGCATTTCTGAAGCGGAAGAGAACCTCCAGCTACTACATGATAGAAGTCTCTACGATGCAAGAACTTCATTTCCACAATGGAATTTATGACAAGTGTTCCACGCCAATTGAACTGCTGTCCAGCAAGCAAACTTTACTGACGTTGCTGCTTTCCTTGCAGACTTCAGTTCCAAAGTAATGCGATAAATAAAAAAAATAATTTTACTATCTTGCCTCGAGACTGGTATATTTTCTAGAAAACGTGTGAGGACAGGAATAACCTTTTCGGCACGTTTTGTGAAAAAATGTCCTCTAGGCATTCTAAGCTATCAATAGTGATACCAGCCAGTATTTTCCAATTTTATGCTTCCTACATACTAAATTGCGAAATTAATTTTAAAACTTTCCTGTGACGATAAAATTCCTTTCCACCGATATGCTAATAAACCTACTCTAGATTGACCTTCGCAAGAAATGTTATATTTTTTTTCTGATTCACTCAGATTGAGATTGTTGAAAATGTATGTTATCAATAAGCTGATAATATACGTCTTTATTTGAAATCAAAATCAAACATGAAATTGAGGAGAATGTAAGAAATAATACAAACTGATCAATACCTATTTATCAAGGATCAAGGATCAATTAGGAGCGAGAAATTGTTTGGTTAAGACAAAGGCATAGTCTTGAAAAGCTTCCTGGAAGCTACTAAGCTTATTGTATAGCAATTAATACTAGGTTTTAAAGGCCCTGTAGATTAAGGAATCTTTGTTACTTCATACTTTTTATATTTTGCAGTTAATTGAAGGGAAAGCAGAAAATGCTTCAAACTACATAAATGCTTTAAAAGGTACCTAAAGTGAATAGGAAATAAATATTACACAAATTGCGTATATTGTTATGATAAAGACGATACTAAAGTGTAGTAGATGATATACTGACAGAGGCAACTGAAAATGACACTTAATGAAAGGCTCACAGCTGAACAAATCAAATAGCTGAATGTGTATCAAAATGTATATATGAATAATAAAAGTTATAGGTACACAGGAATGTAATAAAAAAGAAAAGTACTGTAAGTATCAACTATAACTACATTATTAAATGTATCAATCTTTTTCATCTAATCAGGGATATCATAGCTTTCCATTAACCAAAAAAATGTCTCAACTAAAGCGAATAATGAGAACAAAGTAAAAATAATGGATATTTGTACTTTTATTGCTCATATACGGGATATTCTCATAATTCTCATTATGATCTGAGTAGTAATCAACGGATTATGACACTGTTGTGTCAGATCCAGACTGATAAATAGATTAATAAAAAAATCATATTCAACCCACTGGTGTTTCAGTTGGAAAATAGTACGTTAGAATGTAGAAAGTCCAGAAACCAGAAAGAAAAATGTGCTCTTGATAATAAGGTACAAAAAAAACAGGCAACAATATAATATAATGTAATTTTTGAAACGTGCGTGAAACTGGGAATTGTATCGCATTACTGGACAAAAATAGTGTCCAAATAACTATTTGAATCACCCATACATCCTGTCAACATTCATGGGTTTGAGGTTTAATGTCGTCAAAGCTACATTCTCCACGATAAAACTGGTTAGGCGAGCGTGTTCAGAGATCTAAAAATCTTCAGGAATTTTCCAGTCTCGCCAATTTGGAATCTTGAAAAACCAAGATAAAATTTTGTAGTCCACACTATCTCTCACATGTTTTCATTTTATGCTCTCTAATCTGCTATAGCGTCTGGCAGTAAGGTGACAATATATACAGCTGATTCCCATATATTTGCATGTTAATTTATAGGTAATGGAGTCGAAAAGTCATACACCACCGAATATTAACTGAACTAAACAAATTTATTCGCATTTTTACTTGATTAGAACTTTCGGATTTTAAGCTTGACTTGCTTCCTTTGTCGGAAGCCAATCTACTATTTGATCTTGCACCGTCTAGCGACTGATTTTGTGACATCCGTCATAAATAGACCCAAAGCTAGAAACAAGAGGCATGATTATGACAATAAGTCTATGCTTCAATAAAGTAAAAACTCTACTAACACACTACAACAACCCTTTGTATTCATTATGTATATCGAAATATATGGCCGTAAAAATTTAAAGTTTTTAATTGCTTGGGTCCATGGCACGGGCGCAAAACATCGTTTTGTTTTTTTTCCATTTATTTGTAAAAATAATGTTAATTTATTTATTACTTAAGATGATGAGGAAGTGAAATCACCAAATATTTTTATGATTTTACCTTGTATGTTTGACTAATTGAGTTAACAACATAATTTGTTCGAAATTCGAATGCTAAATAATTGGATTTCTTATTTCCAACAGTGGTTAACGGAAATGTTCGATATTTCGTCAATTTTGCTAACTGTTCCTTCAAATTGTAAACAGCTTTATTGAAAATTTCTGGTTGAATTATTGCAATTTGCTACCTAATAATAGTCTTTTATCTTTTTCAACGTCATGTTTTATTTAAAAAATGTCTAAATAACTCCACAGTGTGTAATCTATCTTGCCAATATTGGCAAATAGCGCTTAACAATCTCCTTCAACTGGTAGGTAAATATTACAGGCATGCTCCATCCTGCATAGAAATAACGTTTTCCATTCCTTCAAACTATATATTGTAAAAACGCATAACCTCAAATGATCTACATCCATCTTTCACCAGTAACAGTTACAAGTAGAGCTTATCTATTCTGTATCTCTCCAAAAAAGCATGGTTTAAAGATAAAATTACCTGTATACCACACAAAAAGTCTTCAATTCTGAACAATTTTATATTTTACAATAAAAAAGATACAATGTTATGTTTTGTGAGCATATATATTTTTGAATTGAAAAATTGAATGCTCATTTATTTAATTGTTTCAATACCAAAACATTTTGAGTAAAAGATTATTTTATGAAGGCTATAAATATGAATTATGATCCATTAAGTTGCTTAATTTCCTGATTCAACATTTTACTTCAAATAACCAAATGTAAGAATTGGATATTTTGCTAAGGTTATGCATAAATCCAATATTACACATCACACTCTTGACTGGGTTATGTATATACCACCCAATTGCTCTCTACAGTAGACCACCAGGCCATACTGACAAGTCTAAGCTAAAGACGAAACAGGCATGTCTATAGCAGGTCTAATGCATAGTGGAGAGCATACACCTAATGTAATATTATTATAATTGAGGAGAAGTGACATTTACATGATATTCATTGTTTAGCCTCATGCAGATAAAGTAAAATTAAGTATCGAGATGTTCATACAAAGGTTTATCTGTAAGAGTGCATTGACCACAACAAGGAAAATTTTCTTAACAGAATAAATTTTTTTGGAATATAACACTCCGTATCACAACTAATAAAAAATCTTACAATAGTAGCAATTTTTTGGTAATGGTAGTAAGCATCATTGTTTTAATTAAAACAAATCCAAATTAATCAAAGGAAGTTTCTCTGACAATGTGGAATCTCAAATCTTCCTACAGAATCTCAGAAATATATTACCATTATAATTATTGCATATATATATATATATATATATATATATATATATATATATATATATATATATATATATATATATATAAGTTTAAGTTGGCCAAAGCAGGGCACATGCCTAGCTGATTTTAGCTCAACAAGTAATAATTTAAGAGAGTACCAATTAGTTTTTGAGAATATTCTATACCCTACTGACGGCCTGGACAAAAAATGCACCCCCTGAATTGATATTGTTAATATAATATTTAATAATCAATATTTTGTATGCTTGTGGGATTTTTTTGCTCTTGGAGTATTCTGCTTACAGAGAGAGCATACTTGTCAAACATATCATTGTGATCTGTACTTGTGTTCATAACCAGTCCTCTTCCTTGGGTTTTGCTGTATGGACTCCTCCACTCATAGTAATTCATTATTATGATTATTACCACTTGTTATATTGATTTGACAAATAAGTGCACCGAATTCTAGAGTTAATTTCTAATAATGTATGGACGATTTCCAATGGCACAGAAAACCCTGCTGTGTATAAAAACAAAACACAAAGAAGACAAATGACAGCTATAAATTTATCAATCTATCACCGAACGTAGTTTTCGTACGACACTGGTAACAAGAGTGAATACATGATGGACAGAAAAAAACATAAACAATTAGAAATTACTTACTTTTCCCTTGTCGCACGGTGTACCTGAGGTTGGAGAAGGCTAAATCGACTTTTGGTCTTTCTGGGAGATGCGTCAACTTCTTTGGCTGCGCTGGAACGATCTGGAGTTTGATCTCGGCCGACCTGTTTTGCAATAAAAGTGTTTCAGAAGCCATTTTGACTGCGGTTGTTCAGCTCAAAAGTATTTT
The DNA here is from genome assembly GCA_949316355.1 of Bruchidius siliquastri. Classification (NCBI taxonomy): domain Eukaryota; kingdom Metazoa; phylum Arthropoda; class Insecta; order Coleoptera; family Chrysomelidae; genus Bruchidius; species Bruchidius siliquastri. The sequence goes on along the minus strand of OX438532.1, from coordinate 11,951,120 downwards.
ACACGGCGTCAGTACATTTGTTAGTGATGACGCATTAACTTTTTGGACGATGCACTGATTGCCCGCCACGCTGCTTGATCCCGACACTCGGCGCAAAATAACTACAAAATGACAATAATCATCTGGTCGAGGATGGAGAGACGGGGTCTACGGAAAGAAGTTTCGAACCATGAAGCAATGTTGCCAGATTTATCATGTATGGAGATGAAATAAGATTCAATCAAACATTCTAGGACGGTTAACGCAAAACGCAAGCTAATGCAGTGCTCAGTGCTTCATCATTCTCTAATATGAAATTGGTAGTCATTTCAATATATATCTTAGTTTTTTTTCCATCTCCAAGGTTTATCAATTTGATACGTTTTTTAAATAAAACTTTCGTAGCACGGACAAAGAAAATTAGCCGTTTGTTTGTTTTTTTCTGGTCAAAATGGGCCACTTTAAAGATATTTAGAAGAAATAATGATGCAGAAGCACCTTTTACAACACTTGTTCATTAATAAATATTATTGATATATTCAAAAAATGTGTGTTAGACGCAATGGAATAGTTTTACCAAGTAAGTGGATCTACAATCTACATTTTTGCTATATCTTCATTAACTGACAGTGGCCAAGTAGTGTCGAGCACTGCGCACACATTCGGGCACTCTAGAGTATTGACGAAGCCGACATCAGCATGCACAAGCAGAGTCAACTGTAATTAGCCGTCTACGTTCACTGAATTGAGGTTAAAGATCGAACATATATATTAATGAAAAAAATGTTGTTAAATGTTCTTTGGCATATCACTATTTCTACAGAATTTCTCGAAAGTGGACAATTTTGAGTATAAAAAACAACACTATGACTGAGTTTTCGTTGCAACCGTACTACGGAAGTTTTACCGTTTTTTGTACGTTTCACTATGTTTACGACACAAAAATCTGTGACTCTCATTTAAGTAGTCTCTGGAGTTTTTGTCATTTTGTATCAATAACCTCTGTACAAATTTGAATAATCGCGAGCAATATGCGATGCTGTGGAGTTATTAGCAAATATATCTGCTCTAAGCATGTTTTACGTTTCTTAATTTAAGTTAATCAAAGAAGTTAGAATAAAATTTTCTTGAAGCGTAGAAACTCCCTTTTTTCCAGTTAGGTACAAGTTATAATAATCATCACGCTTTTGATCATCGGCGATGGTATCCTGCGGTCTCAATTCATTCAGTAGTCAACTGGCACACTTTATAAGAAATTTAGCAGACGTGGCAACTGTGAGTAAAAGTAAAAGTCCAATAACAATTGGCAGATGCAAAAATGAATGTGCCATCTGCTGGAACGAATATGAACTGAAGAAAGCGAGTATTCCTCTTTTGTTTACATTGATATTCTATGCCGAGCCATTTTACTTTGTTATACAGTTTTTGCGAAGTGGTTTGTTACTTGTTAGTCTTTTTTAATATCCCATAATTTGTTTAAAATTTGGTTGCTAAAATGGCATCTACGCCTGTGCCATCCACATCCAAGTCGTCAAGTAGACCGAAAACGAAACACAACACAAATTGTTGTGTATATGGATGTCACTCTAGAAAAGGAGCTGATAGAACCGTACATTTTCATTATTTTCCCAAGAAAGGTAGCGGTGTTCATGTAAAGGTCATCAATGCACTAGGCAAGGAGGAAGAAATCGATATCAGAAAGGCCTGGGAAAAGGTTTTGCTGATGGGCAAACCAGTGACCCAAAGCATGCGTGTATGCTCAAAGCATTTTACAAATGACGATTATCGTGCAAAAGGTAGGCACTGTGAGGTAGAACAAATTAAATATGATCTCAACCTTTATTCCTTTTAGGTGTGGCATTGAAGCAACCAAAATTAAATAAATTTGCTGTACCATCCCAAAATTTACCTGAAAGAAGGCTTTATCTCAGGAGTAGGAGACAGGATGGTTCAACTGAACGTAGTAAACGATTCAAAAACAGACAAAAAGCGGAAGAAAGCTCAACTAGTAATATTCCTTTATGTCAAGAACAAAGTGAATTCTTACAAATGCAAGATTTAGAAACCAAAGAAGTGCCTGTGTTATATCAACACTTGTCAGAGGATGAGAAAATAGCTGTTGGTACTTTATTAAATTTGTGTGGTGTCAGTGAACCAACCAAAATATTTGAGGATAAAGAAGTGCAAGTTACCAGTGGTGATATTTTGACAACATTTACCTCTACTGTAAAACAAATCAGTCACCTAAATGCTCTGACAGGTATTCGTTCATTTGAATTATTAGACTATTTCTCACTACAAATTGGAAAATTTTATCCAGATATGAAAAAACATAAATTATCCATTAAAGACAGAATATTTTTGATCTTTATGAAACTGAAAATGGCAATGAAATTCAACGTTTTATCTTTTTTGTTTCAAGTTTCTGCCTCATCATGCAAAACAATTTTTGTTGAGTATGTGGGGAATATATCAAAAATCTTGAAACCCTGTATTTATTGGCCTTCATTTGAAGAATGCCAACAAAATATGCCTACTTGTTTCAGTGAATTTAAACATGTCAGAGTTGTTATAGATTGTTTAGAAATACCAATCGAAAAACCCAAATGTTTATGCTGTCGTGTACGAACATACTCACATTATAAAGGGAGGCAAACGTTAAAAATCATGACTTGTATTAGTCCAGCTGGACTCATTACATTTGTGTCCAAAAGTTATGGGGGAAGGAGTTCAGACAAAGCAATTTTTACACAAAGTAATATAATGAATAAATTGCAATCAAGGCAGGATTCTATTATGGTAGATAAGGGTTTTATGATAGATGAAATATGTAGAGAGTATTTTATTAAGTTGATAAGACCCCATTTCTTGAGAAAAAAAAAACAGTTCTCAGAAACAGAATCACAAGAAAATGTTTCAATTTCAAGAGCTAGGGTTCACATTGAACGTGTGAACCAGAGAATGAGAGTGTTCAACATACTAAATACTCCTCTACCAATTGCCTTGGTACCTTTGGTAGATGATATAATTATAATCATTTGTGGAATGGTGAATTTGCAGACGCCAGTTCTGGCAGAAAACAGATTTTAGTAAAATATTATCCATAGATTGTCTATTTTAAATTGTTTCACAATCTGAAGACAATTTAAGATATTGCATCAACTGAAACATAGTGAAATGCAAATTGAATATACACAATGGAAGTTCTTGACTAATACTTTTGAAACATCCACATCCACAGATTTTAATAGACTTATGTCAACTTTAATACCTAACATTAGCTTTTAAAGTAGTAAAAACAAAATAACAAAAATTGTGACTGTTATTGAAGATTTGTTTTCTCGATCATTTTGAATGGTGACCTGTGTGTAGGCTTACATACCTTGATTAATTTTATGTAATTACTAAGTTTATTACTAGATTTAAAGGTTGGAGCCATAATTGTATACATATTTGATTATGATATTTATAGCAATTTCTTTTATGATTGCTAATTATGAATGGTAATATCTGTATGGAATGGTTTATTCAATACAATAAAGCATGTGTATTATTCTAACATTGTAAACTTGATATTTTTGTAGATGGAATTTGCTTTTATAACATATCCATGTGATAGAAGGATCAGAATAAACAATTTGTGAATATGAATTTTTATTAGCTCATCTTCCTCGCCTTTCACATATATAGTGAACCATATATTTAAAAAACTTTCCAGTTATGGTCTGTAACATTTTTGTTGTAAAGTCCTCATCAAATGGCACCACTATATTAATAAATGATCTTGACTTGGAGGAATAAATAACTAAGTCGCACAATTTTAAATTTAGAATTGCCATTCCTAACTGAACTTGGCCATAGTATGCATGAGTCTTCTTCAATGTCACTCCTGTTTCTGCGCTTATCTCTAGGTATGAGCATGTATGGATCAGCTCTATAGCATCATTCTCGATACCTAAAAACAAATCTAGTAAAGAATAAAATACCAATTGAAATGAATTCAAGTAAATAGTTATTTTTACCATCATAGGGGCATTTGATTTCTACTAATCTGGTTGGCACTTTTTCGACCATTACTATGCCGTCAGGAGAAAAGGCTAACCAGGGATATTGCCGGCATATGACTAGCCCAGTTTCACATACGTTATAACTATTCACAGTTTTGTATTTTTCGAGTGCTTCTTTTTCGTATTTTATGCCATGTGTGGTATATTTGTTTGTAAAACTTTTTGGCCAAAAATAACTTGTTGCTTTGGTTTTCCAGTCTTCTTTGGAGAATGTGTAAATGGAGTAACATCTGGAACCTAAAAAAGCATAAATATTCAAATTTTCAGTGAAAAAAATTAGTTTGTAAGAATTCAAAGGAAAATTAATGGTTGATCAGTTTGATCAGCTTTAATATGAAGGCACTATGCCCCCCTAAAGAAACATTTTTGCAATATATAAGAGGCTTAAGAAAAGCAAAGAACTTTGGTGATATAATTCTGAAGTAACATGATATCTTACCAGTTATTCGTAGCTGACGTTCTTGATGCCAAACCTCTGATCTTTGGGCTGATGTTATAGCTTTATTAAATGCCTTCAAATCAATTATCTCCTTTGTTATATTTTTGCAGCATGGCCTTATGAGTAAATCATCAATTTTTAAATTCAGTGAAGACAAATATTCTGAGCTTACTGCATGGGACATTATTATTTTTATCTCTAGAGATGCCACTTCTTCACTTATCTCTGAAAGTGAGGTTGCTGTTGAGCGTCCTCTTCTAGAAGGGTAAATTATGTATTGATAGAAATCTAAGCCCAATATAAAATACTTACAAATGACAAGCCAAACTGGAATCATTACAAACCTGAGCAAATAAATTTAAACATTCTTGTTGTTGCTCAAAAGTGAGATCACTTTTAGCTTTCACTCTATGAGCAAAACAAGCAGTTTCAAGTATTGCTTTTGCTTCATATTCTTCCTCAACAATTTTTTTTCTGTTGGTCCAGTAGCATTTCATATCTGTACTGGATAGTTTCTCCAGTGAGTAAATATTAGATCTAAAACAAAATAAAATATATTTAGGACCTTCGTTTTATCATGAGTAAGTTATTTGGACTATCATCTATCTGAAGAAAAACAAGGTCTCCCTTACAAATCTAAAGGAGTTTAGTGGCATATTTGATATGTATCAGCTAATGAATTTGATATTCATAATTTTAACTGAACAAATCTCATAATAAACTAATATATTACCTGGTACATTTTAGAAGAACTGCTGCTACATGTTTGCATGTCCCTGATAATCCAGCTTTACAAGTGCATGTAAATTTCTCTACTTGAACTTTGCCATCCGCAATGGATAACTTTCCCTTTATTTCGTGTGGATTGCTTTTCATGGCACTCGTTTGTAAACACAATGCAAATATCTCCAAGCATATGTCTGTTTGGTTTGTAGTACCAATTAATATGACGTGTTTGCCATTTAAAATTTCTTCTCCTTCAACTATGCATCTGCTTGAGGCATTTGCTTTTAAATAAGCAAAAGCCGAAGCAAGTTTTAGAAATAGTTCTGGAACCTCTGCGTCCATTTTTATTGAACTAATACGTGACACAGAAACAAAATTATACGCTAACGGCGCTAACGCAACACTAAAGTCAATAAATCACAACAATATCAAATAAAACGTAAGTAGCACAAAAGAATCGAGACGAAGCAAAATCAGTCAATACTCAAGCGAACTAGGAACCAGTTTAGGAGGGTTACTCGCTGTCGGCCATAGTTGTTTACATGCGACAGCGCCCCCAACGATAATTGAATTCGCCAATAGCGCCGAAACTCAGGCGCAGGCCAGGTGAGAACGTTGATACGAGGGTGATAAAAAAATGTCTACAAAAATTTTAAATTCCTCAATCTCATACAGGATATTTGGAAAGTTAGTACAGATCCGCCAGGGGCTGATATATTACCTCAATTGGAATGCATTTTTTTATTATGCACGAGTTTCTATATTTTTAATGAAAAAGAAAAATCATGCAATGAATTATCAATTGATCAATAACAATGAGTACATTCTTTATTCGGTCATTTATCTCGTTTAATCTCATAATTTTAACTTTTTTAACAAAATATCAGAACAAGCAGCACATCCAAATGCTATGGTATGATAGTGAGCTGGACACTAATCACTTTAGAAAATGATTTGCCGTGCCACTTTCAATCACTAGTACTCGCCTCAATAGGTTGATAGAACCATTTTATAAGTGATTCAAATAATGACTCTGCTTAAGGTATATGTTAGGAAATGGGGTCAGAAAAAAAGCTTTGATTTATCTTGAATAAATGTATGAGCCGCATCACTGATTAGCCAGAATTCGAATTGTCATCATTTTCTATCAGGTACCTCCAGTGAATCCAATTATATTTTTAATATTCGCACTATCTATCTACAAAACTTCTATGACCTGTTCGACCTCTAGATTTCAACTCCAGTGGATTTTCATCTCGATCTAAAATGTATCCGTATGAACCAAAGCGGCTGTTTGAATTTAACGCTGCAGATTTCCTTGAGAGGTATGATGTTTCTTCCCGAATATTGGCTCAGATGGAAATTGAACTTGTATGATTATCTGTATGTCTGTAAAACGATACCTACAGGTGGTACGAGGTTATGCGATTCAATGGATACAAAACCGAGCTGAAGATTTTTGACCGCTGCTACTGCTACTGCTGCTGTTTTTCAAGATCGTGCTATACCTTTGCAGACATTTTGAACAGGCATGACCCTCAGGATAACCTGATACTGACAAATTTGACCAGTGGATTACTGACTTTTAGGTTTTTATTAAAATATGGTTTTCGAAAAGCAAGCAACGCTTGCTGAATAATTCTCTGTACTGTTTGTAAGAATGGTTGATGACTGTACAGCACTTATGTGCACAACAGGTCAAAAATTTACGTTAACCACTGTGAGACACAAGACATTCCATCATTTGAGCATTAGTTTTTTGTACATACTAAGTATTGGATCTTGTACGAGTATACTGATGTAGACCAACACCTGTAGACACGTTTTATGATAAAAAAACTCATCTATTTGAATGCAATGTCCGTAAAGACCCATTGCGATGATGAACTTGTCATTTCCAGCCATATTATTCATAGAATTAGTCATAACCAGCTTGTTGGCCAAAGTTCAGCGACACATTTCATATATGTATGCTCAATATGGTAGTTTAAAGATAGCAATATTAGTGCAATATAACAATGATGTTAATAACCTTTGATAGTGTGGATGGATAGCAGCGAATAGCGAAAATAGGAAGTTAAAAGTCATGAAACTTTTATATGTACAATGACATGGTTTAAATAGGAACTGCAATTATTGACCCCTTTTATATCTCAGATTGTATCCAATAGAATTTGATCAATGGTCCTGACTCTGTTTAAGGGAGTTGTTGGTCTAATTTAGTTGAATTAACATGTCAGGCTCATTTTTGCATGTTTTTTAGATCAATAGCATTGAAAAGTTCATGGTAGTCCATGTATTCCAATTCATTCCATGTGAAGCATTTTTTTTAATATTAATGATAGAACATACTGTTCACTATATTGTTGAACGCTGAGCATATTCCAACTAAGGCTTCCACTGCAATGGCCAAGACATGAGAAACATGAGCTAATATATTTTTTTCTGTTTTTAATTACTCATCGTTTCCAAAAGAGTAGCTTTGTTTATTACGGGCTTAGATCGTATTGCTCTTCTCTCGGGGTAACAAATTGTCAATGTAAGGTTGCATTTTAATTGAATTGAAGCATCAGCTGCTGAGATAACTAAAATGGCTGATAGCAACCGACGTCAGGAAGCGTCTTATCTCTAACATATTTGTTTTTCTCTTACAATGAGGCATGTGATGTAAATGTAAAAATCATTTGTTCCATGTTCAATCAACTTTGTACTCCGACAACTGCTATCGAGCCAGCCTAAACGTCAGTAAAGTTTGTTCATTATACATGTGCTTTTATATAATCGTTCAAAAAGTGAGAACAATCATTTTTGGTCTCTAAGTATTGCCTCACATTAGATCAATCTATATACTTATACCTTGAACCTTCATATCATCATCTCATCATTGATTGTGATTGTATATCAGTTTTATCACATCTACATGTTTCATGTTTTATTTCATATAATAATCAACCATGAATTATAAAGTAATTGAATCTAAAATTTCATCTGCCATCATTATTTTATTCATATGGATATGGCTGTATAATATTCTAGTTAACATACAGGGTATGAATTTGTTTATTTTTATTTCAAACCGTCATATCGTAATCAGCGTTCCAATTAAGAATCTTCAAAATAACAGTCTTTATCAATACGATGTTTCGATGTATTCCAATGTCATCTTCAGGTACAAGTGTTTTTAGGAAAATTCGTCTTTTCTTTACGTTAGCCAGTTTTCTTTCTGTATTTTTTGAAAAAGTCAATCCGCCATTGTTCCTGTTGAAGTCTCTTTGCAGTACAAAATAATCTTTCACCGTCAGTATCAGATTAAGTATTAAGAACCTCTTGGAAGATTGGTGCTGATTTTATTAATATTACAATGTTTTGTCATATTTCAATACATGGTATGAACGAGACTTTTCTTATCAGCCAAATTAACATTTTCAATAGAGTCTAGTAGTTTGCATGACACAAATTGATTTCATTCCATTTGACATCCAAACCATGCAGAGGAAATATATCATTCCAATAGCCTTTTGGTCGCTGAAGATAAAGGTTGAATTCCATTTTCTTCCTACACGTCCGGATTTTCCATTTTTTAGGAAATATCAATCATTTCGAAGAGGCCCAGAAATGATAGGCTCTATCAAAAAAAAAATTTTTATTATATTAGTTTCCAGTGGGGTTTGCTTTTTTAGCTTTTCAGGGTCAAAATTTCAGACAGCCCCTGGGACCGGACATGAAGGCCATGAGTGTATGTCTTCTGCCACGCGAAGGTTTGGCAAGGCAATACTGAGTTTCAGATATTTGGGGATACAAACCCAAATGCGGAATGCTACATATAAAGTTTTGTGTTAAGGCTGTAGAAATTCTAACTGAAGGATGAAAAGGTTGAACATAATCCATTATGCAGTACTAACCCCAAAGATTCATATAGTATCATAATCTGGATTATGAACAATAAATTCAGGAAAATGAATCGAAATATTAGGTTCTGATCACTTATTGATACAATGAGCTGTTAAAAAGAAATTCTATAGATTCTTTTAGGAGCCGATTCCTCAAAATCATTTTCAAATTAGTCAAGAAAAATATAAAATAAGTGTGTCAGTGGTGGTTTTAGTGTTTGGTATTTGGGGGTAGGTCGCTTTAACATAAAACCCCACCACCCGCCACCCAAGGTGTCAAGAGGGTTTTTTGGAACAATGGATACGCAGTAAAAAATCACTAAAAAACGCATAGATCAGGAAACTTTATAGATCTATCAATATAAGTGACGTATATTGTCGATATTTACAGTCAGTGAAATATGTGTTGTGTGAATTTTGATATTTATTGCAACTATGATACATCCACGAGAAGTAATGAAAAACGCAAAACAGGAATGGATCATCTACTGCAGCACTACTTATTATTCAGCTGATATGTCTCTCTAATATCTACAGCTGAACCACCCTATAGAGTCCGAATACACAAAATAATATAACAAATATGCCAATAATATTATCGTCACATAAGATGTCTAACTTACTTGTTGTTGTTGAGCAGAACGACGTTGAAATCCATAGTTATTGATAATCAGAAACGAACGTAACATTCACACCATCACCATAAGAAGTCGATTAGCATACTGAAGCAGTCAATTCATTATCGAGAATATGATTACATAGATGACCTATTAATGAACAAACATATATTCTTTCTTGGTATAATACAGCTGATAAGGTTCACAGACTGCGCATCAACAGATTATGCTTTAGTTTTCCAGAAGAAGGTTCGAGACAAGCAGAACAATTAGGAGAATATTAGAAATGATATAGACTCATTAGAAACACATTTTTTCAGCATTACTTGTCCATTACCAAATTAACATCACATTCATCTGGTACAGAACCGTATTTAGGTTATTAGTTAACAATTTATTTGTTTGGGATTTCATATTGTTCGCAATCTTGATCATAATAAGATCATCGACGTTTTGGATCCACTTCTAAGTGCAAATTTGTATATGATCTCAATCTTGTATGTTATGTCATGGATATCTCAACAAAACATGTGGTAGAATTTCGTCAAAAATGAACAATGTTTGTAGTATTATTTGATTGACCAAAGAATATGAAAGAGTATTACAATGTTTGATCTGATATTTGCGTAGCCAAAAGATAGTTTAGGGGCTTCAGAAATATGGTTTGTCAAACTTCATATTCAATTGATTGGGTAAATTGAGACCTGTTTTTAACCCTTTAAGCACACAATTCAAGATAAACTAAGACTATGTGTTGTCATTTTTCTCATTGCGGAATCTCAGTAGCAGCTGTTTACATTTTTATGGCATTTGGTCAGAGATAAGGCGTCCGCTTTTATTGTTACTTCATTGTTTTTGAAAATCAAACCTTAGTTCTGGTTATCAAAATATCAAAATTGAACTGCGTTTTATGTGTTTCGAATTCCCGATCCTTTCAGGGCGCGATCAAAAAACTTTTGTTGAAAAGGTGAATAATTTTAAGAGGTGGCAAAATTGAAATTATCTCCAAAAGTCCATTAACTTCTTTGCGGAGTCAAATGGTAACAACTTGGACACTTCGACTGCCAAATAGTGATGTCCATCAACCAGGATGAAATAATTTACGCGACATCCCTCGTCCTTTGTAAACTTTTACGCTGCACCGTTATCGTTATCACTCACGCCACGAGCTGACGGCTGGTGATAAATTATATTATTATATTTTACTATAATTGTAGCTTTCTATATTTATGCATGTTTAAATTTTTTCCCAAACAACACTGTTACGGGATTCCATTGTACTAAGGATTTGCGATTCCTATGATCACTTTAGCCGCCTTTAGGTCACAACATTTTAAGATACCACATCAGTGAAATACAAATTTTCAGCGCAAAGAAAAGACGAAGTACTATCATTGAAACATCTACATTGCCTGGAAAATTTAAGCCACATTTTTTCAAATATTCAATAATTTTGAAATTCGTTGTTCCCCACTGTCGAATATTTCTTTAGTTTCATTTTACTTTAGACACACTTTGAAAAAAAATTCCTGGAATATAATTATTTGTTGGAATTACCTTTCTACACCTCCACCTTTTCAGTTATTGCAGAAGTGCCCAAGACTTTTCACCTTGTTCATTACACGGGTCCAAACGAATACTCTTGTTTGGGAGTTTGCCCTTAGCTTGAAGAACCACACCAAGTAGCTAAAGTTGGCCAATGACCGGGGTAATTCGAATATTTAAATAAATAATATATTCATGTAGATTGTAGATGCCCTTACTTGGTGAAACTCTTTCGTCATGTAGATAAAAAGTTGTGCAATTATCACACAGTTTCACAAATAACGACAATAGAATGAGTGTACTTGATACTTGTAATAAATTACATGATTTAAACTTCATAGAAACATTAGAGATTCAGAAATATCTGCAAAACCCTGACTTCATTGTAGTAAATGAACAGACTGATCTTTTAAACTCAATTTTTATCGATACACTTCTATAAGTTTCCATCTATTTGTATTCTACGTTAACTTACTACTGAAATATATTAATTTAGCTTAAGGAATAAAATATCTTAAAACGTGAAATATCTTAAGAAATAAAATTGTTTATCACATGAAATATCTTAAGAACATTTTGACGGCGATGGTTAAGGTAGGGGTTTCCCTTAACACTAGTGTAAATGCAGTAGCCAAAAAAATATGTCTCCTAAGACCGACACAACAAATGAAAACATAATTTAATAGAAAAATAACTAGTCAGGATAGATAGTATGCTAGTTTTGAGAGCTCTGGTTTTGTATCCATGATAGGACCAGTTAGTTATTTGGCCAGTAATCTGGGTAGGCTTGTTAGGAGTCAAATCTGACAGTCCGACGATGATTTTAATAAAAATCGAAACGCGTCACTAAAAGAAAGAGTTTTATTTGTGAAACTGTGTGATAATTACACAACTTTTTCTCTAAATAATATATTTTTTCAATAAATTAAAAATTGATGCTGTCACTGTTAATAGTACTTGGTTTCAAATTTATATTCACTGAGCTGATACTGAGTAGTTTTGTGTTCAAACTAAACAGTCGTCTTTTTTCACCTGGCATGGAGTAATGTGATGTATATTGTTAGAAACCTATAGAACTATAAATAGTACACTCGTACTAATATGAAGTAATCCTATTTTAACGATAAAGATAATTGGCATAACCCTTTATCTATATATGCGTCTTCTAGTTAACAATAACGCATCTAGTTAACAATAACGCACGAACAAAGCTAGTTCAACTTTAAAAAGTATACCGCTTGAATATGAAGGTTTATTCGACCATCCTGATAGGTATTCTAGGACTGTCGTTTTTGTGTGATGTAGGTACGCCTTCGAAAACACAGGGCATTCAGTTCATGTCAGGACTGATTCTGAACACTTTGAGGCACAAGTTGGATCAAGCTGTAGACCAGGCTGGAGGACATACCCAATGTGCGAAAGATCTGAAGTCTTTGTTCAAAAACTTCATTTTGTTCAGGAAATGGGCACTAGCAAGTAGGTAATTTGTTTCAAGCGAGATACATACTTTTCACAATCCTCAAATTTTGCCATACATTTTGTCTGCATATGGAATTCCGCACTAACATCATAACGCTAAATTTGCATAGGAAGTTGCTATTTTTTTCTTCAGTATCGAAAAGGTATGAAATTACTTCAAAGTAAAAAGTACAGTAAAATCTCACTTTTAACATCAGTAAACATTGAAATTATTGGATAACTTTTATCCAGAATAACCCTCTTTTTGTCTTGCAATTGAATTTGAAACTTTTGGTCGAATGTATATAAATGCAACATTCTTAGAATATTTTGGAAAGATATCCTTAATAATGAGTCAATAATGGCGGGGCTTTCATGCAAATATCTAAATATTTATTTTATTCATCATAGCGAATCACCGAACCAATATAAATAAATGAAAAAACAGCATTTCGAATGTTTATAAAGATATTTATAAAATTCTGTTACTGTTATGAAATCGAATTGATAGTATTTGAAGCTTTTCGAGGATAGGTACAAAAAGTAACTCCTATTTTAAAATTGTAGTGATCGATGCTTCCGCAAAAATTCCAGCAGGATTGATGAACGGTAACTATTTTGCCACCGGTGATTTTGAGCAATGCCTTGCTATAAAAACAAAAAGTCCACTGAATATCACCGGCCAGTACTGCTCTGTAGTTTTAACTCCAAGTTCCAAATTTTCCAGTGAAGTCGGATTACTGTTTGACGCTGTTACGGTAAGAAATAATGCATTTTTCACTGGAATCGTGTTTACAACTAATTTGACAGCAACTGAATGAGCTTCCAACAGTAGTGACATTTCTATCACGCGATTTATGCTAAAGAGTGTTGAATAAGTAAGATCACCCGTCACGTTTCAAAGTTTTTGCTTCCCAAGACAATGCACAAGCGAAGTATTGTAATCATTGTAAAATGTCCATCCGAAGTATGTTTTTGTTTGTTCAATGATGTTACATAAACTATGCATTGCAAAAATCTAGTTTGTCGTCTTTCTACAAAGGTCATGCTGAAAGTCTTTAGATGTTCCGGATCTATTCAAACTTAAAAAAGTTTGAGCACGCAGCTATTTTGTCTAAAGTTGTAAGTGGTTACACGCAAAGGCAGCGTCTGAATCGTTCAGTAGTTGCCTTGCCACGGTCTCGAATGCATCTAAGTGTTGGCCGAATTTTAACGTGAAAATGGAACCGGGTAGTCGCGATTTTCGAGCTCTGATTTTGTATGACTATAAAAAGGGACTAAAAAAGCGAAATGTCACGAAAGCTGTGCAAAATATGGTAAAAAAAGATCGACATATAACCTACACGGAGATTGAGGCTTCTCAGGGATTGGATCGGCAGAGGTCCGAACAATCATTAATGATCACCTTCGCCTAAGGAAGCGGTGTTCCAGATGGGTGCCACATTTGTTGTCAAGTGAGCAAAAAAACAAGAGTTGATTGGGCTAAGTTCCATGAACTATACAAGAGCCGTCCAAAGACTGCTCTGCGGGGCATTCAATGGCACCATGACAATGCACCCGCCCACAGCGCCGCTAGAACACTTGACTTTTTTGCTGAACAGGGTGTCAAACTGTTGCCTTACCCACCTTATTTTCCGGACCTAGCTCCGTGCGACTTCTCCTTATTCCCTAAGATCAAAAAAAAGTTACGAGGTCGCCATATTTCCACCGATGAAGAGTCAATCGCTGCATTTGAGGAGGAAATTAGCAACCTTTCAAAAAAACGTTGGTCGCAAGAATTTGACAAATGATTTTACTGAATGCGTGAATGAATTGAGGTAGGAGGAGAATATGTTGAAAAAATAGAATAGAGTTTTTTAAATAACCTTGTTGTTTTTCTGTATCTAAGAACTTTCAGCGTGACCCTCGTATTCGGTAATTCGTGCACTCTCACAGAGAAACTGTTACAGTCGATGATGCTATTGTGACAAGGATGAAAAAGCGCGAGTTTTATGGTTTTGAAGTATCATTGTATATCATAAGGCAGTTACTGAAAATTTTATAGAAATCCCTCGCACATAATTACTTATCTTCTTGTAAAACAGCTGCTAGTAAGCAATTGGCAATGTTTTTTTGTTGTTTATCATCGATGTTATGTATTATTCGTCCAGTAGGGTTTTGATATTCAATATATATTTTTTTGAGAATAGTCAGCCCTTCAAATATTAAATGTTCTAGCGAAATAAGGCAGCAAAATCGGTAAAGCGTTCAGTGAGATTACGTGGTGACAACAACGACAACGGACATGCAAACCGATAGACAGGCAAAGTTTTGAAAAAAAATGTTTCAGATTACGCATTAGTCACCCACTGCTTGAGAAACACTAAAAATAATAAATTATTAACTTCCAATCTTTGAGTAGCATAAATAGTATCAGGTTTATAAATGGAATGTTCATATTATTTTCATATATAAATCATTATCAGAACTACTTTTCTGTGTTGAGAGAAAATGTGAAAATACTAAAGAGTTTCAGGATCATAAACTTATGAACAAGGGACAGGATTGTACGATTTTCAAGGACAGTTATTATTTGTCATATGTTTCTTCATTCATTTTGTTCTGTAGAACCATGGTATCTAGAAAGTGGTACTATTACTTTCCATCAAACCACAACGTTACGCCATATTAGGATTTAAGAAGTTTACATTGTATCACCTAAATGAAGTTTATGATTACATCACAAACCTTGAATTTATTTATCTATGAATTCATCTATAATGTTAAACTTATTACTACGTTAAAGTATTAGGTAAATATAATTATAATATATTAATATTTTTCCAAAATATATTACCAATATTTATCTCCATGTCGGGCAAAGTGATGATGTCCGTTGGCATCTTTACGAAGTCAATGATCCTACCAACCTGGACTCTGCCTAATAGCGGTGACATACGACACCTGTCAACAAAGGTGACTGATTTATAGCGACATCTTTTGTTCGTCGTACGCACTTTTTACGATATTGTTATGTTGACATCATTCACGTGAGAAGCTGACGATTGATTAGTAAGCGTATGCTATCCGCTATAACAGGTCACATGTACAATGAAGAAAAACTAAGAAATATACTACGCCTAGGGCGCTTACCATTATTCTATTATCAATTATATTAGGTTATCTCATAGGAAGAGCAGAGTTGTTTTCTTCTTGCAGTTTTCAAGCTTCATAGGCATGAAAAAGAATTATCAAGTACCGGACCTGGTGAAGTTTTTGAGAATGACATATGGTTTATGTATACCCAGCTCTTGCTCCATACCCAACCTCCAAAAGCTATGGGACTATTTGGAAATAACCTTCAGAGTTCCGGTGCACTTGCATTTCAAGGAAGTTCTTTGCAATAAAGCAGACAAGAAAATGGAAATGTATTTTCATGACAAATGCATATAGTAAGTTTAGTTTAAGGGTATTTTCCATTGAAGCTTTCTTAACTAGTGGTTAGTGACCCTTGACTTAGGCTGTCGAAGGGACCACGTACCTTCGGTGTGCGTTGTCGCGTGGTACAACCATACGTAAAAAAGTATAGAAAACTGATTTTAAAAGTACCCGTAATTTTCTAAACATGTTAAATAGATTTTTATGCATTTTACTCGAATGCGCGGTTGGAGTGAGAGTTATTGAGAGAGGTAGACAGCGTGAACAGACGATTATTTCACAAGACACAACAGATGATCTGATGACCGCGGTGCGGCAGCTTAGTGGTTAAGGCGTCTGTCAGAAATGCTGGAGACGGGGGCTCAAGTCCGGACCGCACCAAAAAATACTAGTTTTTTCTCAATCCAATTTATTCCTTGATTCATCCTTTCCTTTAGTAGCGAATGTTCATATAACAGATCAGTGTTTCCCACATGGTAGTACCGCACGACAACGGTAGAGGAGGTACACGGTCTCTTCAATTACAGAGGATTACTGGTATGAATGGCGTATTGTCCAAACCGATGCGCGGTTGGAGTGGGAGCGATTTAGAGAGATGAATATCGTGAACGAAAGAGAACTTTTCAAGAGACCTTAAATCGTCTGGTCATCGGAGTGCGGTGGCCTAGTGGCTTAAGCATCAGCATGCAATAATGGAAGCGTGTGTTCGGGTCCTGTTCGTACCAAACACTCTTCTGGATTTTTATCAATCACCCTTTCCTGTGTTTACACAGTTACGGATGCCTAGTTCTCCAAATAGTCGTCCCGATGTTTGAATAGGATCATTCGAAAGAGCTAAATAATTTAAGATGTCATATACGAGGGTCAAGCTGAAAGTCTTTATCTATTCCTAATCTATAAAAGTTTTTAACAAGTTTGAGCACGCAGCTATTTTGTCTAAAGTTGTAATTGGTTACACGTAAAGGCAGCGTTTGAATTGTTCAGTAGTTGACTTGCCACGGTCTCGAATGCATCGAAGGGTTGGATGAATTTTAACGTGAAAATGGAACCGGGTAGTCGCAATTTTCGAGCCATGATTTTGTATGACTATAAAAAGGGACTAAAACAAGCGGAATGTCACGAAGGTTTAGTGAGTTGCTTTCGGGACTCCGCCCCATCTAGAGCTACAGTTTTTAATTGTTTTGCTGAGTTTAAAAGGGGCCGGCTCTCACTCGATGATGAACCTCGCACAGGTCGCCAGCCCAATACTGTTACTCCGGAAACTGTAAAAACTGTGCAAAATATGATAAAAAAAGATCGACATATAACCTACACCGAGATTGAGGCTTCTCCGGGGATTGGATCGGCAGCGGTCCTAACAATCATTCATGATCACATTCGCCTAAGGAAGCGGTGTTCCAGATGGGTGCCACATTTGATGACCAGTGAGCAAAAAGCAACAAGTTAAGTTTATGCTCGAAAAATTTGATAATAAGTAATAATACTTTTAATATCATAACCGGAGACGAAACATGGTTATATCATTATGAACTCGAAACTAAACAGCAGTCATTAGTTTGGTGCTTTGAAAGTGAGCAGCCTCCAACGAAAATTCGTCGTTCCAAGAGTGTTGGAATGAAAATGGTCGCATCTTTTACATGATACATAACAACGGTAGCCTTGGAAAATCAAAGGACAGTCACTTCTGAATGGTATATAACCAAATGTGTTCCTGTAGTCTTCCAAGAACTGTGCAAGAGGCGTCCAAAGACAACGCACCCGCCCACAGCGCCGCTAGAACACTCTATTTTTTTGCCGAACAGGGTGTCAAACTGTTGCCTCGCCCACCTTATTCTCCGGACCAGGCTCCGTGCGACTCCTTCTTATTCCATAAGATCAAAGGAAAGTTACGGTGTCGCCATTTTTCCACCGATGAAGAGGCAATCGCTGCATTTGAGGAAGGAATGGTGGTTTTACCGAATGCATAAATTAAGGTAGGGGAAGATATGTTTAAAAAACAGAATAAAGTTTTTTAAAAAAACCTTATAGTTTTTCTGTATCTAAAAACTTTCAGCGTGACCCTCGTATATTGCAAATATCGCCTATAATATTTATATTTTTTCAGCTTTATTTTTGCAGTATATGGTGCAATATTGCTAATTGCCACAATTTATGATGTTTTCTATCACAAAAAGTCTGGTAAGTAAAACAACTTAGCTCAGTGTTATACAAAATAAAAAAATAGGAACTCGTTTCCTAATGAGGTTCCAATTTCTCCACGAAACGATTTTGAATTTACGTTGCGATATCTGTCTAGTCGAGATAGTTTGAGTTACCTACAGTACTTTATTGTTGTTTTTGTTATTTGTTATATTCCACTTCATTTTTCAATGAGAGTATGAACACATTTTTGAACGACTTTCCAATGGCTACTTATACACAGAAACCACACACAAAATCCCAACATGACACTCGGCCCGGAAACTAGCCAGCTTTTCAACCTCTGCTTGTCGAAGGGCGGCTTGTATCAAGTACGGTTTCTGGCAAGTTTACGAGTATTTTCCGCTACTAAACTTGCCAAATCTAAACTAGCCTTTACCAAGTGGTGGTAATTTTTGTGATATAAAATAAGGCGCAAGTAGGGAGCTCAGATTATACCATTTCCATTTTTCGGAGGGATATAGGCCTTTCATAGTAAAATCCTTCTGAGGTCAGTCATTAAATTACAAAGCTGGGAAACCACTAAAAATTATCATTCCTAAATATGAGATGTTGGATTTAGTACATCGAGGCTTTGATTTATTAACAACGCTGAGATAATCATTTGATCAGTAACAATGTCTTGGATCTATCGGGTGGAATGATATTTTTCAATTTTTCTTGACATAATATTCCATATCATTCATCTATGCTTGCCTAAACGTGAATCCGACTGATTATTTATGTTTTTAATTTGCAGAAAGTCAAGATAGCATATTAGTATGTTTTTCTTTATATTCAAATTCGAAAAAATTATTTTCGATTGCGGAAAGTTCACATAAGATTGAGCATTATCTACAATGCTTGAGTGGGCTGAAAGTACTAGGCATGCTATGGGTCATCTATGGCCACAGAATCCTACTAAATCTGTTATGTGGAACCACAAATGCGGTTAATGTTCATAAAGTGGTAAGAACAAATAAATATATAGATGCCTCCTCTATATATCTATGTTTTTTTTGTTGAAAAAATGTATGTTTCTTTTGTCAGATGTCCGGAATAATTTCAATTATCACCACACACCAGTTCTTAAAACAATCATTCTATTTATCCTGTCTAGGTGTTGTTCTATTACATTATTTTATGTATTCTGTGACTTAGAGGAAATCTTTTTTGGCGACTTCATCTGCACTAAGGTTAAGAGAAACCTTATAAAACCTCAACCATCGCCGTCAAAATGTCTTTAAGGTATTTCAAGCATAAAGATATTACTATCCTTTAGCTATTTAATTTTGTTAATATATCTTACGACTAGATAGCCAGCGACAACAGAAAAAATGTCATGTGAAAATTGGAGGATCAAAAATAGCTCAAATCCCTTTTAAACGTTTTTTGAACAACATTTTATCGATAAAAGTAAGGGACTATAATTATATGTATAGGTAGGTATAGGTATTTATAGGTATATGTTAACTCACTCTTGAAATATTTTGTGACAAAATATATCGAAAGAATAAAACAGCTATAGAAATAGAATATATTGAGTCATGAAATATCTTAGAAGTATCTCATGGTCGAGGCTTTATAGCTATTTACTCAAACCTAGTGAAATGTTGCTGCCAAATGTATTTCCCTTAAAACGCAAAAAAGTAGTGTAATAATAATACAAATATGAAGACAGGATAAATAGAATACTCTATTAGATACCTCCAGATTTAGATTTTCATGATAGCTTGAAGATAATTTCGAGATTAAATTGAAACGCATTAGAAAAAATGATTTTTGATTGAAAACTTTATAAAGAACCATTATCTAAAGTATTTTATTTTAATTTTAATCAATGATAAAACTATTTAGAATCATTTATTATGCATAATTGTATGTCATTAATAGCATTATTTTCTAGTGGATATATTCATTGATGGGAGTTATTTCTGCAGCTGCTCCTCTATCTGTAGATATATTTTTTCCTCTTAGTGGTCTTTTGCTGTCTTATGGATATCTTAAATATAGAAGCACAATTGGTAAAGGAAGGGGTACAAACCTCACTAACCTCATAGCACTGCAGCTCTACAGACTTCTAAGGTAAATAATTCCGACCAATACACTATACGGTCGCAAATACTATCATGCCAGATGTTCGACCGAATTTTCTCGCATGATATCACCATCAATACATCAAACACAAGCAGGATCAAATGGCCGCATCCTCCCCATGTCGAGCTCCAACGCCGCGAACAAGTCTCTACCAAAAAAACAGATATTATTGTAGATAAAAAGTTTTATCTACATGATGGAAGACTTTCACCAAGTATCTACAATCTACAAGATATTATTGTTGTAGGATATGGCCAGGATTGATAGCAATGATAATGTTCACGATTGGTGTTCTCAAATATTTGGGAGATGGTCCTTTCTGGGCTCTTCTAATGACAAAGGTTGGTGGTAGCTGTTATAAATATGGGTGGTCCAATCTTCTATTTGTTAACAACTATATCGATCCAAATCATCAGGTGAGTAATAGGCATTGGTATGAGATATTTGGTATAGAGTAGAACCAGGGCTACCAGGCTTGTTTTCTCAAATTCCGTGTTTTCGGATTAGAAATGGTTGGGAACAATATTAAGAGTGGTAAATAATATACATTCATATATTTTTGATATGCCTAACCAATTTTATTCTGGTAAACAATAATTCAAACGCCTATTATTACAATTTATGTAATTCATCGTTGAATATGACCGATGGCACGGTTGATAATTTTGCTATTTCCCTTTCTTCCACAAAACTTTATGATTTAACCCTTATTTTTCAAAATTGTACAATTTTGTAGAATTGTAGAATTCATTAAAACAAATTTTGTTATATCAAGAGTCATCGACGCTAAAAACGGAATGTCACAACAACCGAAGACATCATAACCAGGTTCTCCTGTATTTTTCTTTTTTGGTTGATTTTGATATTATGCTCTATATACGAGTACGCATGAGATGTATGTATATTTTGTTTCTTTTTTGGCCTTGAGGAAAAATTGAGGCGTGCTATGGGGACTCAGACACATCCTTGTGAACATTTTAATAAAAACAACTCTATGTGGGGGGTTCGTTGCGATTGGGGTAAAATTCCTCATGTGGTCCTCCGTGGAGGAATGTTTGTAAAGGCAGATCAAATGCAAAACAAGGTCTTTATTTTCCATTTACATGTACATGGTGTATAGACAGGGGCTCGACTGTGGTGAAGTTTAGCTAAATAGCTACTGTTACACTGAGCTACGTATATATTTGATGTTGTATAATACATATTTTTTGAACGCACAAGGAAACTATAAAAAGGTTACCATATCAAGATCACAAATATTAACAAAACTGATAGAACAAAAAATCAGAGAAAAATAAAAAAATAACAAGTACAAAAGCCAATGCAACAGTCTACTATGTACTTCAAAAGAGAAAAATAGCTTTTCAGACAAATATTTAGACCAGTCTTGAGTTTTTTCTTTATGAATACGAGAAAATGAGACCTCACCAGATGAATAAACTTTGACCATTTCTCTAAACTATAATTGAAACGGACACCCTTGTTTTGAGCCACCTGGAGATGTCTTTCCGTAGCTTGATCGACAAGAAACATATGAAATATCACGATCGCTATAATTTGATTTCGATCACCGATGATAACCGAACGTATTATACATCAGAAAACAAGCTTTACATAATGTAGGGTGTAGTAACACCACTATCGACTTAAGACTTATAATATCCAACCTTTTGTATTACTTTCTTCATACTCCTGAAAATAGGATACTTAGGCTACAATTATTATCACAATTCTGTCTTTTATGCTGCTATGCTACTTTGTCTCTAACTTGATTTTTATGAAAATGTGACATTATGGACTTGCTTCCAGTGTTTAGAACAAACCTGGTACTTGGCAGTGGATTCTCAGTTATTCCTGATATCTCCTGTACTCTTGATATGCTTGTGCAAAGCTCCCTTGAAGACTTGCTTAGGCTGTATTGGAGCTTGTCTAATTTCGGGGGTTTACGCATTTACAATCTCATACCAGAATGGCTACACGGCGTTGTACAACGAGTAAGTATATCAACTATCGAAATATCTTCAATCTTGAAGTTTTATTAAATATGTCATATAATGAGAAAACATCTTTTGGTGATTACATTTCGACGAGTATGGGGTGTGTTGGAAATTCCATAGAAGACCTGAAGTTTTAAAAAAAACATTCCATTAATACCGAAAACATTGAAACACACTTCAATCACACCAAGATATTGAATTAGTCAGCGAAATCAGAGTAATAAGTAACGCGAGACTATCGAAAAAGCGTAATGTACGCCAGAAAGCTGTATATGATTTTGTAAAGCTTTGTGAAATAATAATAACATAAACTAATAATAAAAATAATAATAACTATGGAAGAGCTCTACCAATTTAAGTTAACTGCTAAATGGTAAATGGCATGACGTAAGCCAATGTGTGCTTGTATATTTTGTCCAAAGAGTTTCTACTCAAGCCATACCACTAATTCGAACTTTTGAACTTCGGATTTCTAATGTAAAGTTATGATATCTCGGTGTAGGTACAGAATAAGCGCCCTTGTTGTTCCATTTTTCAGAGGTAATAAGGAATATCACCAGTACATCTACCTATCTACATTTGTGAGGATGCCATCATGGTTAATAGGATTTGTTGCTGGAGTGGTCCTGTTCTATTACCGTCATGTGAGACTCCAACAGGTATTTGAAATCAAGAGGAAAAATATTTTATAAAAAGTATTTGAATGATTGAAAGTACAGCGGAACCCTGTTATAACAACAATCATTCGCGATTTTTTTGACCCTATAAAAAGGTGTATGTTATTGGCGGGGCTTCCACAAGTTCTACGTTTCCAGATGAGAAATCGTTAGGAACGACATCACTATTGGTAAATAAGATTAATTCACGTATTGTTTAATATGTTTTCAATGTCAATTCACTGCCACAAAATTTTTCATAATTTTGTCTTTATCTAACCATTGTTTCCTAAACCAAAGCCGCTACACACGTCTATCTGCTTTAATCCATTTTCGACTGCTTTGGAGTCCACACTCACACAAAATGTTTCGTTTCGATAGGAAAATCTCGATTTTCCATTGAGAGAATTCAAAAGCAGCCTTAGCAAATTTCAAAACAAATTTATCTGGCAAGATGTCTTAAAATTTGGAGTGTCCCAACGATCGGTTGCAGGCCGGAAACACTGAAAATAGAGCTATAAGTAGGGGTCTTAAGTAGTAAATATTTGGAAATTAGAAGTTATCTACGCTTAAACCGAGTATTTTCTTTGGATATTTGCATGTTAAAAGATAAATCTGGTTAATAATTGATGTTAAAAAGGATGTTTCGCAACAATCGAAGACGTTATAACCAGGTTCTACTGTATTTAAATCTATATACAAAATGTATATCTCTTCAAAGCGATTAAAATAATTTCAAAGCTATCTCGAACATTTAAAGATGAAAAAACGATAGCTTAACCACTAATTAGTAAATCTGTTTTGTTTGGTTCATTGATCTTAGGTAACAGTCCTTTTTGGCTGGATGTTTTCCATATCAACTTTAGCGTCTCTTGTGATGGTGCACTCATCATTCTTGAAAGATGATTACGACCCTTTCAAGGCGGCTCTGTTCAACTCTGCAGCTAGACCAGCCTGGTCCATAGCTATATGTCTAATAGTTTTTCTTTGCTCTTCAGGACATGGAGGTAAGTTGAAGGTGAGCTCAGAATATGTATTATCGAGGACAGTAGCGCAGTAAGAAAAAATCGGAGAGAGAAAACCGTTTCAATATAATGCGTTGGATGTTTTTTGTTGGAAGTTTCACCTGTTTTAAATAAAACCTGCATTGTGTCTGGTTTTCGACTCTTTTTATGAATGTATGAAACATTGTGCCTAAATCATTCACACTTATAACTTTGGATGCTTATTTTGGAGGAATCAACCAAAGTGAACATTAAAAATGAATAATGAAATATATTATCCCCGACCAACTTTTGAGAAATTAGTCGTTCTCCGAAAGGATGATTTATCCAGAGTGAAGAATCAGTGAAAAATGTAAACAAATGCTCTGGCAGTCGTAAAATAGTGCAAGTGTTTTTATATTAAACGTTATTATATTGTTACAATTTTCAGAAAACGTGCAGATTAATATCATTACTATTGAACAATGTGATTCAAATAGGAAGATAAGCACATGGTGGTGTTTCTCGAAATATACCGGCAGTACTAGTGTTTGTGGAATAACAAATTGAGCGATTACAGCGAATCATATTTATGTTCGAGAAAAGCTACTAAAGCTACTACGCAATGCTCAGTGATTTAAATTAACCTGCATTAACTGTAGCAGATATAAAGGCAAAAATAAAAACGATCCGAATAAACTATGTAGCCGAACTTTCGAAATAAGAAATTCAAGAAGGAGTGTAGCTGATGTTGATGAAGTTAATGAGCCCATAATAGGCGCCTATTGCCCATATTACACTTAGGACAGATTCGTCTCTGCGTTTCTGACAAGATGACAGTATGTCCTTTACTCGGATTCATAAATGCCCAACTGCCCTGACTCCATAATCGGAGTGCAGTCACCCTGTTTCCCCCTCACTCCACCAAGTCCAGCGAAAGGAGATTCAGCAGTGGTTCAAGTTGTCCTCATTGTGCTCGTTAGTAGGTCACGCTGAAAGTTTTTAGATACAGAAAAACTAGGTTTTTTTAAAAAACTTTATTCTGTTTTTCCCCCTACCTCAATACATTTACGCATTCGGTAAAACCAATTATCAAGTTCTTGTGACCAATGTTCTTTTGAAACGTTGCTAATTTCCTCCTCAAATGCAGCGATTGCCTCTTCATCTGTGGAAAAATGCCGACCTCGTAACTTTTCTCTGAAATTAGGGAATAAGAGCCAGGTCCGGAGAATAAGGTGGGTGAGGCAACAGTTTGACACCCTGTTCAGCAAAAAAATCGAGTGTTCTAGCGGCGCTGTGGGCAGGTGTGTTGTCATGGTGCCATTGAATACTCCGCAGACCAGTCTTTGGACGGCTCTTGCATAGTTCTTGGAAGACTACAGGAACACATTTGGTTATATACCATTCAGAAGTAACTGTCCTTTGATTTTCCAAGGCTACCGTTGTGATGTATCCACTTTTAGAAAAAAAATATGCCAACTCTTTTGGAACGACGAATTTTCGTTGGAGGCTGCTCACTTTCACAGCACCAAACTAATGACTGCTGTTTAGTTTCGGGATCGCCTCCGGTTACGATATTAAAAGTATTTTTACTGTGTCCATTATCAAATTTTTCAAGCATAAACTCAGCTCAATCAACTCTTGTTGCTTTTTGTTCACTGGTCAATAAATGTGGCACCCATCTGGAACACCGCTTCCTTAGGCGAAGGTGATCATGAATTATTGTTCAGACCGCTGCCGATCCAATCCCCAGAGAAGCCTCAATTTCGGTGTATGTTATATGTCGATATTTTTTTACCATATTTTGCACAGCTTCTACAGTTTCCGGAGGTACAGCAGTGGGCGGTCGACCTGTGCGAGGTTCATCATCGAGTGAGACCCGGCCCCTTTTAAACTCAGCAAACCAATCAAAAACTGTAGCCCTAGAAGGGGCAGAGTCCCCAAAGCAACTCACTAAACTTTCGTGACATTCAGCTTGTTTTAGTCCCTATTTATAGTCATACAAAATCATGGCTCGAAAATCGCGACTACCCGATTCCATTTTCACGTTAAAATTCGGCCAACATTCATTTCATTCGTACCGTGGCCAGGCAACCACAGAACGATTCAAACGCTGATTTGGGTGTAAGCACTTAGAACTTTAGACAAAACAGCTGTGTGCTCAAAATTGCTTAAAGTTTTATAGATTAGGAATATCTAAAGACTTTCAGCGTGACCATCTATACTAACTCAGGCCAATCGCTGCATTTTATTAAGTTAAGCCGTAAAGTAAGGACGGTTTCACTATTGTTGTGTTGAGCCATTTCGCGGCTAATCTTATATTCCACATGTTGACTACAAGTCACAGCACACGCGTGACCCAACATCTCATCTGGTCACACGGACGGGAGTGGATTTTGTGACGCTACTTTCTAGCATTCCAACTGTCATAAGTCTCAAACGATGGACTAGCATTTTTCGGTACACTCGTTCCCTCATAAAGTGAGTTGGATCTTGATCTTGCTAGACTCGGTACCCGAGTTTACCTTCAGTAGTCTTTGAGTGGTCATATGTGTGCTTTAAGTTAGATTATTTTCCAGGATTGATTAACGAGTTTCTTTCCATGAAACTATTCCAAGTTCTTGTAAGGATGTCCTACAGCATCTTCCTCGTACATATGATGGTTATAATTTACTTTGTTGGAATTAGGAGACATGCAGAACAATTCAGCAACTTAAAAATAGTAAGTGATAAAGCAATATGTCAAAATACACTGACTGACTATTGATCGGGTTTACAACGTGAATTGGTTTTACAGTTCTGAACAGAAACAATCCTTAGACAGACTTGGGTGCTAGAGTTTGAGCTGTATGAACACATGTGAGCAAATAAGTGACGTGATTTCTGTTCAGAACAAGTACACAATTAACCACTTGGTGGATGATACTCTGTTTCAACAGTATTATAATACAGGAATAAAAATTTTATAGATTCCAAATTAATAAATCGAAAATAAATAAATTTAAAAACATTTACATATCTATTGGAAACAACTGTTTCATCAGATATTTGAAAGCCTAAATTTAAAATTTATACAACAATCTTTCGCAACCTATTTTGATGAACAATTCTGGTATAATATGCATTCTGTCGGCTAGCATTCTACAAAAAAACTATAGTTGGCCATTCTAACATTAAAGTATATGTATGCCGAGCAAATGTCATTATTTGGCCTGGCTCGCTTCTAAGAGATCGATGGTCTTTTTCTAAATACTAAGAATAAAAATTAAGCAAATTTTCTACATCAGCATAAGTGAACAAATTTAAAGGTCAACTTATTCGTTTGTATACTCTATTGTGTTTTATCGTTGTTTTTTATATTAGTCATATTTAATGTAATTTATTACCTGACTGATAAAATAGCGATTTGTTAATAAATAAAAAATGTGAAACTAACTGCAGGAACTGTTCAAAGCCTGATGATGCGCTCAAACTCTTCATTCAAGTTTTTCAATCCAATGCCAATTTTCAATTATATCTATTCTGAAAGTTTCTGCAAACATTATATTTTCCATTCTGAGAATATCTAGGATCCCTGGAATGACATAAGCCGGAAATACCAAATTAATATATTTTATACGACCATCAAATAATATTCTGTAATCAAATAAATGTATTTTGGATCTGATTTCGTTAAACAAATTAATTTTCAATGTCTCATGTGTATTTTATAGAATCTTTAGCTTTTCTGTCACTACAAATGTATTCCATTTCAGATTCGAGATCTTCTGTCAGATTTATTGTTCACTTTCATCGCAGCCACAATATGCTGTCTGGCCTTCGAGTCACCTTTTATTCAAGCGGCCAGTGTTATTTTGAAAAAAGGTAAATTATAAGTGAGGAATATAAAACGTGTGGTCCATAAAATTGATAATAAAAGTTATGTTGCCCCATTTAAGATCACATGCAATCCAAATAAGCACCACGTTGTAGATGCCATATATGGTTAA
Source organism: Bruchidius siliquastri (assembly GCA_949316355.1). Lineage (NCBI taxonomy): Eukaryota > Metazoa > Arthropoda > Insecta > Coleoptera > Chrysomelidae > Bruchidius > Bruchidius siliquastri. The sequence goes on along the minus strand of OX438532.1, from coordinate 11,923,082 downwards.
AACTCTTACTTGATATTTATTGTTTTTTTTTCACAAATTTTGACAAATTTAGAAAACTAACTCCTAACCTTTTCATATTTTGGTAGTATTTTACATACATTTAACAGTAACTATATTGTTTACTAGAGCTACTCTGACAATTACTTTTATAAATATAACTAGATCCTAGATTTATTTATTTTTCATCAAATGGTATAGTAGCCTTATGCGTGTTACTTCTAACCATCATTTATTAGAAATACTGTTCGCTTAAGTACCAAAAGATATAGTTCTATTGATGCTTAAATGTTCTGCAGATATATTTTTTCTTATTTTTTATTTTTATACCAGCACACCAGTAGATGTATTGACTTAAATTGAAAACTCAGAATGAATTTAACCTGATATGTGGTGGAAGGTGAACCTGCTTCCGATCTGTTCAACACCAACGTGAACATTCCTCTGAGATCAGCCCTTTCTCCAACGCTCTTCTTGATGTACATTAACGAACTGTTGAAAATAGGCACTCAGGCAACGACCCTAAAATCACGTGCTGGTATGCCAGCCATGCAAATAAACGCTCAATATTTGAGAGAGATTTTCCATCAAGCTTCTGAGAATTAACACCTACAATAACATGTTTTGACATGATCACGTTGCTGGTCTTGCCGTCCCAGAAATCCGAAGCAGTTCCTGAAGCTTCTAGGCATAATCCAAAAACGAGCAATAAGTCTAGTGGACACGCCGAAGCTTACCAAGGACGTCCTCAGTCTGGGACATTAAAGGAGGGTAACTGATTTGCCCAGCACCAAACCCTAGAGGGGCCCAAACTGGCACATCCTCGAAATTCAAAAGGCTCGAACGAAACTCTTCCAGAAGTCATAGTTTTAGAGAACCTTAACGTTATGGAGAGTTTGTTTCTCAATGGTTACAGTTTGCAGCATTTTGAGGTCAATATGAATAGACATTTAGACATTGCGAGAGATAATCAAATCTAAAGGAGCACCACAATTCCAAGTAGATTTTTTTGAACTGTTTTGGACTATGATGACATGCTGCGTCCGTATATTCAAATTTGAAAGGTGCTAATCTCTACACCAGCGCTCGACTTTTATGGTAACTGTCGACCCATGCTTCTCTCTGTCCCCGCAAATATCATCGTTATGTGCTGAATAATTTTTCATCTACATATGGTGATAGAGAAAGTTTTAATCAAGACAACCTGCTTAAATCGATGAATGGTTATTATTACATCAGGATTAATATTTTGATACATAAAGATATCTTATATTTTAGCGACTTTCTTATTACTATTTTTTATTATTATTTCAGGTTGATAGTGAATTTTTGTAATATAGGTATCGATGGATCACACAAACTGAATTTCAATTTTACTCTAATAGTTTGAGGTTCTTGAGCACACATTCTGAAGGCTCTGTAAGATAGATATGAATATACATTCATATTGAGGATTCTCGGTTTATGTCTGATATGCAAAATCTATAATAAATATATTCTGAAAGGCCAATTCTTAAGGTTCTTCAATTTCTATTAGTAGTCGACAAATTGGTATGTCATTTTTGTGACATATATGGTTCGTAAATATTTTATATTTGACAAAGCAAATATCTCAGTAGCGATTCCCCTTCAGGAAAAAAATCTTCTAAGCCTCACGCAATAATATATTCAGGGTCACATTTGGAAATTTACTATCAGGTTGTCAGGGTAGCTGAAGTCAACAACATTGATATTAGGAACCGTTTGGCGTTAAATGTAGCGAAACTTAGGCGACACACCCAAGTATTTCCCTCGCAAAACTTACAATAAGAAAATACATACGATTAACTTAATTTTATCTTAGAATGACCAGTTAATTTTTTTTCAGAATTAGCGAAAACACCGAAAGCTATAGAAATTCATAGGAAGAAGAAATAAGGAGGACTACTCAAGAAGAAGAAATGAATATATCATCATGATACACATAATCTGAATTTATGTATTCCCTCTACTAAATTTTTCCATTATTCCCTTGAACATGTGGAAGATATAATACAAATATTATGAATATTTTTCCTTTGTTTAAATATCGCAATATAACCACCGTACGAATCGTCTGAGAGTATACAATTTGAATGCCATCTTGGAAATTTGGGAAACAGTGACAATATAGCAAGTACAACCCAAAAAATCTTATGTAACATCTTGTGGTTTGAGTTGGTCTCTCTAGTTCACCTTATATTTTTTTACTGGGCCTCCGTTGAAACCACTATTTAATCAAGGCATGGGGTTTCAATTAATTAGTTTTTTGTGAGTTCTTTCACTTTTTGTTTTTTGTGTGGCTGTGAATGTACACATTTAATAGTAAACGGTTTTGTAAAAAAATACGTTTGGTTCTAGATAAACGTAGTTACCTACATCCCCCATGCATCTTCAAAAATAAAGATACTATCTATTGCTTGAATATTTCTTCAAAAATCAATTTGAATCATATCTCAGGATAATGAAATCGTATCGTTTTAACACATTCAGTTGTTTTTCACTGAGACATTTCAAGCGATAATTTAAATCGTAATTATATTTTAATATAATAATGTGCTATTCACAGTACCTAACAGCGATAAGAGAAACAATATAGTCATTACAATGACCGCCATTTACACTTCTGTGATACGTAGATTCAGTTCGAAAATGGAGCTGAAGTCACTCCTGATATTCATACTCCTGGTTCTAAAATCTCAAATTTGTCACTCCAGACAGATTCAAAATGAAGACACACAACAGACAAAAAACAGGAATATTGTCTCGGACTTCATACGATATGCTAAAACGGACAATAAAAATATGGAGAAGATTATTACCGCTTTCTTCGATGAAGGAGAGAATTTGGATCCGAAACCAGTGATCGATCTTGTTATGGGTTATGCGAAGAAGTATAACGATACAATAGCTCTGAACTTAGCTACTTTTGCTCCCAAGGCGATGCATTTGTACCAGGATTTAAAGAACGAGAATAGTAATTTTCCTAGGAATAAGTGTTTCAACGCGCTTAGTATTTGGTTTGAGCGTCTGCAAGTTTGGGATGATTGGGCTCTGAGTAGTAAGTATATATTTAGGATATTGTATGTATCTATATGAATCTGTATTCATATTTCAAGCGCAATAGGTGTTTTGAATGTCCAAATCCTCGATCATAGATCATGTTCCTATGTTCATAGGCCGCTTAGAAGTGATTCCAATCAAAGCATTCCTTGACAACCATAGCGATACATAAGTAAAATACTTCCTTTTAGTCAGGGAAAAGCTTTTACGGTATAGTCATTCATATATTCATTATCCAAATTCAACTATATTCTTAGATGTTGGACGTGTGTTTCGTCACGTATTCAAACTGAAAACTGTAGATATCAATTACTTTTACTACTACTACTTTTCAATACGATTATTATTAATTTCCAGAGTGTTATAGCGGTTATTCAATTTTCATATGTATGAGCTTATTACTTATTTTTAACAAAGGTAATTAAAAACAAAATGTGAAACGAATTGTAATGACTGAATAATAGTATTCTATAATAAAGTGTTTAAATCCTTCCAGTATCAACGGTCGTTCCATAAACACCACATTTTTTTAAATAACCCTACATCTACTAATTCGCTAAAAAATGTCTACTTATAGCATGATCATCCAAAACAAAAGTAAACAGTTCATATGCGCAGATACTCCATCCGGCATAAAAATCATGTTTTCTATTCATTTCTGTTTGTTTTGTATTAGTGGAATAGCATAATCTTGTAACATCTGAAGGTATCGTTTACCAGTAACAGTACAGATTCGGCCTCTTTTTTTGTGGCGCTCCCGAAACCAATGGACCGATGATAAAACTGGCAATGTTTACCTTCCTGAACAATTTCAAGTAGAACTGGTAACTATATTCGGCAGTTGAGTTGTTAGTATTTACTCCACCATATAGAGCGAAATGGACCTCTTTTATAGATTTTTTTAAGTTATCATTACAGACGGTACAACTGGATGTAAAAAAAAGATGGCCTTGTAAGTGAAAAAATTACATGGATTTATTTTTTATAATATGACCTCTGTATTATGTGCAATATTTTTTTAGATATTTGTTCAAACCAACTATACGAGGGTCACGCTAAAAGTTTTCAGATACAGAAAAACTACAAGGTCTTTTTAAAAAACTTTTTTCTGTTTTTTTTTCAACATATTATCCCCTTACCTCAATACATTTACGCATTCGGTAAAACCACTTGTCAAATTTTTGTGAACAACGTTCTTTTGAAAAATTGCTAATTTCCTCCTCAAATGCAGCGATTGCCTCTTCATCGCTGGAAAAATGGCGACCTCGTAACTTTTCTTTGATCTTTGGGAATAAGAAGGAGTCGCACGGAGCTAGGTCTGGTAAATAAGGTGGGTGAGACAACAGTTTGACACCCTGTTCAGCAAAAAAATTGAGTGTTCTAGCGGCTCTGTGGGCGGGTGTGTTGTCATGGTGCCATTGAATACCCCGCAGACTAGTCTTTAGACGGCTCTTGCATAGTTCTTGGAAGACAACATCAACACATTTGGTTATATACCATTCAGAAGTAACTGTCTTTGGATTTTACAAGGCTACCGTTGTGATGTATCCACTATTAGAAAAAAAAGATGCGCCAATTTGCTCTCCAACACTCTTGGAACGACGAATTTTCGTTGAAGGCTGCTCACTTTGAAAGCAACAAACTAATGACTGCTGTTTAGTTTCGGGATCATAATGATATAACCATATTTCGTCTCCGGTTAGGATATTAAAAGTGGTTTCACTGTGCCCATTATCAAATTTTCCCAGCATTAACTTACCCCAATCAACTGTTGTTGCTTTTTGCTCACTGGTCAATAAATGTGGCACCCATCTGGAACACCGCTTCCTTGACGAAGGTGATCATGAATGATGGTTCGCACTGCTGCCTAACCAATCCCCAAAGAAGCCTCAATCTCGGTGTAGGTTATATGTCGATCTTTTTTACCATATATTTTGTACAGCTTCTACAGTTTCGGGAGTAGCAGCAGTGGGTGGTCGACCTGTGCAAGGTTTATCATCGAGTGAGACCCGGTCCCTTTTAAACTCAGCAAACCAGTTGAAAACTGTAGCCCTAGAAGGCACTAAACTTTCGTGACATTCCGCTTGTTTTAGTCCCTTTTTATAGTCATACAAAGTCATGCCTCGAAACTCGCCACTACCCGGTTCCATTTTCACGTCAAAATTACGCCAACAGTTAAATACATTCGAGACCGTGGCAAGGCAACTATTGAACGATTCAAACGCTGCCTTTGCGAGTAAGCACCTACAACTTTAGACAAAATAGCTGAGTGCTCAAACTTGTTTGAACTTGTATAGATTAGGAATATCTAAAGACTTTCAGCGTGACCCTCGTACAATTTGTCATATGATGTTTCAAACATATCCTTGAATGAATAAATACGGCAGTAATCAAATATTCGATTTAGTTTTATTTAATGCATCATTTGCATTCCGATTATTATAAAAATGAGCTACGCCTTGATAAATATGCCCTTGATAAATATACACTGGATTAAAAAACTTTTCAAAAATATCGATTTATCTCTGAAACTTCTCTATCAACCGCTGTGCATCACACCTACTGAATAGTATGTCATTTATACAAACAAAACTTTAAAAAAAATATTGCGGTGTAACCATGGATTCATCTGTTATAGTGTTAGATGCTAGCGCTAAACCTCAAACAGGACTTTTACAAGGAAACATCGTGGAAGTTGGAAATATGGATGAATGTACACAGATGCGAGCAAGAGTAGGAAATGAAACTATTAGAGGAAAATATTGTTCAACTATTGGTAACACGAAAAAAGTATACAAGGTAATATTGAAGTAAGAATTCACGTTCTAATATTCTTGCTTGATGATCCTGGAGGGAAAATTGAGTATAACAAATTGAACACCATTCATTTGGTGGCTTATCAGTTAATGGAAAAGTGACAATATCTTCAGGATTCAGTCCAAAATCCAATCCAATTCAATACTCTGTATTCTTTGGCGTCAGTCTATTGATCAATGTGTACGAATCTTAGAGCTAATAATATATTTCAACTAAATTTTGTGAATAATGGATTTAAATAAAATGATAATTTTTAGATTTCTATTTCCTGTTAAAGTTAATTCTAACTATTAACAAATTCGAACAACATTATTTATTATTTCTAAACTTATACCATTGTGTGTAAAGTACATGTATTGTCCATCAGAAAAATTCCTGACATGTCATATAGCTTCTTCAACGTGTCAACGTCTTTAATGCAAATTATATTTTCAGTTGGTACTGCCGGACAACATGATGGTAAAAGACGTCGATTTTTCCTATGGATTATGTATACCAGATGCATGCGATGAAAACGAAATCAATGAAATAGTGCATTATATCTCAGATTCGTTGACTATTCCATTTTATCTACATTTTATAGAAGATTTTTGTTACACGGCAGACCGAAGGCCATTTTCCACGAATGATATCCTAGCAATGTAAGTATTGATTTTTTTGAACACGTATATTCGATGGAAATAGCTTAACACAAGGGTCACGCTGAAAGTTTTTAGATACAATACTACAACTTTATTCTGTTTTTTCAACATATTCTTCCCCTATCTCAATACACTCACGCATTGGGTGAAACCACTTGTCAAATTCTTGTGACCAACGGTCCTTTGAAAGGTTGCTAACTTCCTCCTCAAATGCAGCGATTGCCTCTTCATCGGTGGAAAAATAGCGACCTTGGAACTTTCCTTTGACCTTTGGGAATAAGAAGAAGTCGCACGGAGCTAATCCGGAGAATAAGGTGGGTGAGGCAACAGTTTGACACCCTGTTCAGCAAAAAAACGAGTGTTCTAGCGGCGCTGTGGGCGAGTTCGTTGTCATGGTGCAATTGAATACCCCTTTGGACGGCTCTTGCGTAGTTCTTGGAAGACTACAGGAACACGTTTGGTTATATACCATTCAGAAGTAACAGTCCTTTGATTTTCCAAGGCTACTATTGTGATGTATCACTTTTAGAAAAAAAAGATGCGACCATTTTCTTTCCAACACTCATGGAACGACGAATTTTCGTTCGAGGCTGCTCACTTTTAAAGCATCAAACTAATGACCGCCGTTTAGTTTCGGGATCATAATGATAGAACCATGTTTCGTCTCCGGTTACGATATTAAAAGTGTTTTTACTGTGCCCATTATCAAATTTTTCAAGTATAAACTCAGCCCAATCAACTCTTGTTTTTTTGCTCACTTGACAACAAATGTGGCACCCATCTGGAACACCGCTTCCTTAGGCGAGGGTGATCATGAATGATTGTTTGAACCGCTGCCGATCCAATCCCCAGAGAAGCCTCAATCTCAGTGTAGGTTATATGTCGATCTTTTTTTACCATATTTTGCACAGCTTCTACAGTTTCATCATCGAGTGAGACCCGGCCCCTTTTAAACTCAGCAAACCAATTGAGAACTGTAGCCCTAGAAGGGGCAGAGTCCCCAGAGCAACTCACTAAACTTTCGTGACATTCCGCTTGTTTTAGTCACTTTTTTATAGTCATACAAAATCATGGCTCGAAAATCGCGACTACCCGGTTCCATTTTCACGTTAAAATTCGGCCAACACTTCATTCGAGACCGCGGCAAGGTAACTACTGATCGATTCAAACGCTGCCTTTGCGTGTATCTAACCACTTACAACTTTAGACAAAATAGATGCGTTCTCAAACTTGTTTAAACTTGTATAGATTAGGAATATCTAGAAACAGCGTGACCCTCGTATGTAGTTAAAGTCATATGCGTGTTTGCTCCTGACGAGGAAGCTATTGCTAATCATAATAATAATAATAATAATATAAAATGTCTCCATTAAATTAGTTAGAAAAACAGAATGAAGTTTTTCACTTTTCTGAAAACGGAAATAAATCAAAATTGTGGGATGGCAGAGAGTTGGAAATAGCTGCCATCTTGAAAGAGAAGGAAGTTTAATGAGTTTTGTAACACTGAACCCCCTTCAAAAGTCCGTGGTGGGAATTGAAAGCAGTTTTTGCTGTTTGCTCGTCAAACATTGTTTTTCTTTGGGATAAAGTCAATCAACAAAATTAGAGTGCTAGTAATTACTTTCAAAATGAGAGCTTGATCATTGATATTATTTTAATATTCTGCGAGCAAAATTTCACCTTGCATGGACTTAAATTACTGATAACGCCACTTTGCTGAAAATATTTCGTTTGCTGTTGCTCATATGAAAATGCAGTTAGTCACGAAAGTTCAAGGCAATAAAAATATCTTTAAAACGAGCTATTGGTAGATGCTCTATGTCATTGATTTTTTTTTAACTTTGACCGGCAATAGTTTCAAGTTCAGAGTCATACTCATTCTGTAGATAATTTCATCCAGAACAACTTTTACATCAAACATGTAGAGTTATCATTGCATCCAAATGACTTATTAGGCATAAAGCAACTTACCTCCCTTTTCAATATGACGGTTATTCCAAACCCCCTGCCATCCTATAAGCTTGTCATTGTCATTGTCAGATGTACCCAAAAAACACCAAATAATTGTTTGCCCATCGACAAACATCAGTGGTATGAATGTTAGTACGCAGCTACCTACGATGACGAAATGCAGCAAGCACTACCATGGTGCAATTCATCGAACGATTTTAATGATTATTTCCAATTTTTGGGGAGCCTCACGCATCAGGCAGGAAAGGTCTATCAAGATAGGGCAATAAACCTGACGTGACTGTCCAGCAATGGTTCCACAAATTAAAGCTATAAAATAGATTATCCGAATCTTGACTTACTTTTTCTACCCCTGTTGCACATATTTTAATTTTCAGCATATTCTTCGTAATAATGGGAGTCATAATGCTACTGAGCACGCTTTACGACGTGTTTGTATTCCAGAAAAGAAGAGACACTGGTAATTCCAAAAGCATTTGACTTAGTATCCATATTTTTTGTATGTATGTTTTAGATAAACAATTCAGCATGCTCGTAGCATTCTCAGTATACACCAACTGGAAAAAAATATGTTCCACTAAGAAAACAGAAAATAACTTGACCTGTTTGAATGGGCTAAGGGTAATCAGCATGATGTGGATTATTTTAGGTCATCTGTACGGAATTGTAGTGATGATGCCAAAAGCAAATTTCCTTGATTTTATTAAGGTAAAGACCTACTCGTTTAACAAAAGCCAAGAAACAGAACAGGTACAGTGTACCTTTTTACCGTTTTATTTCACTTGACGGGAATCGGGGCATTGAGCATCATTAGAATGGATAAACACTTCATTAAAGCTGAATTGTATGTATCTGTATATAACATTGCAAACCAGTTTAAAGATTGAGGATTGCCAACGCAGCTGAAGTAAACAAAGATCCCAAAAGGAGTCACTAGGTGTCTAAGTCTTAGACGATGATGTTCAATGCAGTGAAACAGTGATACAATTAACTTAAATTAACTGCTGGATCAAAAATTCATAGCAAGCGCAGCCAAATTATTTAAGCAAATAAATATATGAACAGAATTACCTACGCCATACACTCTACCGAGGTGAGCGACTATTTATGCAAATATCCACAAATAAAGGATTTGGCGTCTTGATATTCGGACAAAGAAATCGCACTTCAACAAAATCAAAAAAGATATATAACAAACATTATTCTAATGTTAGCAGCACAAGGTCATTAAATTTATGTTTACCATTCGAAAATCAAAATAATGAAGAATAAATGATTTTTTCTGGTTTCGTACCTAATATTAATTAATTTATGAAGTATCACGCTTTTGCTGAAGCTCAAAACATTTTCGATTCTGTTGTTGAAAAAGTGGATTCAGCAGTAAATATTATTATCGGGGAGTTATGAGGGTCACGCTGAAAGTTATTAGATACAAAAAAACTACAAGATGTTTTTAAAAAACTTTATTCTGTTTTTTCAACATATTCTCCCCATTTACGCGATCGGTAAAACCACTTGTCAAATTCTTGTGACCAACGTTCTTTTGAAAGGTTGCTAATTTCCTCCTCAAATGCAGCGATTGCCTCTTCATCGGTGGAAAAATGGCGACCTTGTAATTTTTCTTTGATCTTAGAGAATAAGAAGTCGCACGGAGCTAGGTCCGGATAATAAGGTGGGTGGCACCCATCAGGAACACTGCTTCCTTAGGTGAAATTGATCATGAGTGATTGTTCGGACCGCTGCCTATCCAATCCCCAGAGAAGCCTCAATCGAGGTGTAGGTTATATGTCGATATTTTTTTACCATATTTTGCACAGCTTCTACAGTTTCCGGAGTAACAGCTGTGAGCGGTCGGCCTGTGCGAGGTTCATCATCGAGTGAGACCCGGCCCCTTTTAAACTCAGCAAACCAATTAAAAACTGTAGCCCTAGAAGGGGCAGAGTCCCCAAAGCAACTCACTAAACTTTTGTGATAATCCGCTTGTTTTAGTCCCTTTTTATAGTCATACAAAGTCATGGCTCGAAAATCGCGACTACCCGGTTCCATTTTCACGTTAAAATTCGGCCAACACTTAGATGCATTCGAGACCGTGGCAAGGCAACTACTGAACGATTGAAACTATGCCTTTGCGTGCAAGCACTTACAACTTTAGATAACATAGCTGCGTGCTCAAACTTGTTTAAACTTGTAAAGATTAGGAATATTTAAAGACTTTCAGCGTGACCCTCGTATTCGTGAAACAACAATAATTTTTGAAGCAGTAGTTCATCTTACTGGTAAATTCGTATCAAAGCACAAAGTTTCCTTAAATATTAGCTGTAGCCTACATAGACTATAGGCCGAATCCTAAGCTGGTCACACTAGTCAGTTTTATCTAGTGAAACTTTGGATAGAGATACATACAATCTAGTTAAATGATGGAACAGCTTCACCAAGTAAGAGCATCTATAATATACAGATTAGGAACTAATTTGAAATACATTTTCATATAATATAATCTAAAATGGAATTGAGAACTAAATAAAGGGCATGATCAAAAAGTAGTAGGACTGAATAAATTTAATTTTTTCTATTGAACTAATCGATACAAATCTTTAGTAATCCTCGAACTAACACTCTTGTGTTTCGACACAATGCGTATATCGCGATTCCTTCTGCGCATGTGCCTTCTGGAACTTGCTTCGTGGGATCCCTTTGAGAGATGCCGTCTCAGCCCCTTGTACGTCTTCTATGGAGCTGTATGGGTTTCCCTTGAGGTCCCGCTTGAGAGGAAGTGAGGGAAAGCAAAATCTGGAATGTAGGGGGTGGGGCAACGTGTCCACTTTGGGCTTGGACAGCAACTCTCTCACCAGCAGCACGGTGTGGCGCCGCGCGTTGTCGTGGTGAAGCTTCCAAGAATCGGCAATGACTGGCCTCACGCGGAGGACGCATTTTCGCAGCCTATCAAGCATGTCCACGTGAAATCTGACATTTACAGTTTGTCTAGGGGGTACAAACTTCCTTTGAATCACACCACGATTGTCAAAAAAGGAGATTAGCGGATTTGACGTTTGACTTCTTCTTGACAGAGGATCTGGGAAATCGACGTGCTTATTCTCCGCTTGATCGCAAGTGACTGGAATAAAATATCGGTCTCTTCGGAAGGTTCCCCCTACTACGCCCAGGTGGTCCAACCGCCCTCCACCTGCTCTGCTCCGCTACAGAAATTCAGTCCTACTATTTTTTCATCCTACCCTGTATAAGGTAAACCAGTCATAATAACTAATAGTTTTAACCCCGGGTTTCAGCTTTATTGAAAAAAAATTTAACGATGCTTTATCAATTGCAATATGTTCTCACTTCTAGCTAGCAGATTTCATTGCATACAATGTGAGTCACCTTTTTGCATTTCAATTAATTCTGAGTATTCCAAAAAGCATCCAAATGGTACATTTCCTTAGAAAGATGAAGCAGGTTAATGGTAATATTATTAGATAATTCCTTACACTAAAATACACCTCTCATCCTAGTTTAGGTTCATAAGGGATTTTTACAATGGCCAAATAAGTTTGAATTCAAGAAATAATAGAAAAATGCTTTGAATACATTGACGAAAATAAAATTCTCACACACATCAAAAGAAACCCAGAATTAAATCCAAATGAAGCTTGACATCTGGAAATTACTGAGCCACCTATTTTTTGACAGAAACCTATTTTAACGTATTACAAAAAATGTACTACGTAAAAAAAATATCGAAATATCTGAAAATATGAAAGCGTTGTTATATGTTCTGATAATCGCCGATTTTTTTCCTAATTACTTACTGGCACTAACGATTTTCGTAGATTCTGAGGAACTACAATGTATCCGTATCGAAATCTCATCAAAATCGATAAAGCGCTTGTTTAAATTATGCAGGGTCAGATATGGCATTACCAAACATTTGAAAACTATGCCTGCCCTTCAAGAAACATTCAAAAATATAATTGAAATAATTAAAAAATGTGGCCTTCCAAATTGCTTCTAAATACGCCCTAAAATGATCTTGAAGTATGTATAGAAGCGAAGTTTAATATTTTTTAAATTTACGACAATAACAAAATATTAACAAATGCAAAAATGCACGTGTTTTCCAAACCTTTTGGATGCAATGGATTTTTATGTACGGTTAAGAGGACCTAGGAGGATCCATTATCTATTGTTGAGTATTGAGGAGTTTGCTTCAATAACAAATAACTCATACCGTTTTAATTTCGTGTTGATTTGGCTATTAAATGGATTTGCACAAAACTAGTCTCCATCAAGCTAATTAATCATTTGATCGTGCTTTTTATATTTTAATAATCACCAAGTTTTGATGCATCTAATATTTCACATGATTAACTCAAGAAACATAGAATATATTAAACTGGAGGCTCTTCTGTAACCGTTAATAATTATATACATAATTATTAAAGCTTAAGACTATGCTTGTCTGGAACTTTTATTCATATCAGTATGAAAATATATAAAAATAAGCGTTTTTTCGTTAATGTTTTAATAAATTTCTTGTGGTAAGGTTTTGATATTACATGTAAAATTGGAGACCCACTCACTGGAAAAATAGTGAGATGTCAATATCAGGCATTGTAAAGCGGTCACAGAGATTACAATTGACAAAGACTGCAACTAACATGCAAACCATTAGACAGGCAGAAAAATCTGCGGTCAAAATGTCAAGATGTTTAAAAAGAGGTCGATTCTCATCTATGACAGAAAATCATTGGAAATATGAGGAACATAAGTTTAGGGATGTTATGATAATTTTATTTGTTTTTGTTCATTACTCTGCCTCCAATGAATTGGCATCAAAAAGAAGGCAGCAGACCCACATCGGATCTCTACCCAAACATCAAAACTGGTGCAGCGGTTACTGAGATTATGGGGTTAGATAAATGCCAGAAACAAGCAGATAGGAAGATCGACATAAATCAGTGACGTCCAAAAAATTAATATACTCGTATATGACAATTCGAGCGATCATAATACTTCTCTGCTTATTCAAGTAAAAAGTTGCTCCAGACAAGCATAGACTTACTATATCTATGTGATAAAATCAGTCCCAAAATTTGAATGACTGTCACTCCATATTAAAATTCCAGGTCATCATCATCCTCATCATCAATTGCCATCATTATAGTCTACTCTTGGATGTAGCTTTAGTCAGTCTCTGACTCTAAGAACGAGCATTGGTGTATTTCATTCATTTTTCGCAAACCAGCCTGCAATAGCTATTGCTCCGCCCATCCTGAGAGTGTCTTACAGCTACTTGTGCTGAGTCTAATTTATTAATCGCATAGTAAATCGACATGGAAGTTTAAACTGAAAATATATACCTCACTCATATATGTACAGCTCGAGTATTCAACGCCTGTTGAGCTTCCATTCTTCATTTGGACTGATTTGTCACTAATTATATTCGTAAAACTTAATTCCTATTCAATAAAAAATGATAATACTAAATCAAACAACCACCACAAACATTGTAGCTATCAGATGGCTGAAAAGAATTTTGAACTGAGCTTGGTAACTATGGCACAATACTATTTCATATCACATTGTAAGCCTGAAACGAATCCATTTTATGAGAAAAACCTCTGCATTTCGTCAATACCAAAATCTGAAAAACAGATACAGATTCTTTACAGTATACAGAAACACCTATTGTGAAATATTTTCTGTTTAAAAGGTTCACGAATCACTTGATGGAGCTTTCCCAATGGCTGCAAATTTGGCAGTTGACACATTTTTTGTAATTGGCGGTCTTCTGGTATCCTACGTGTTTTTGACTTTAGAAGGTATGAAAGTGAACATTAACTTCTTTTGGTTCTATCTTCATAGGTTTATGAGGTGAGTACGCTTCTCATTCGAACCCTTATATCAACGACTGTCACCTATTGAAGTTTCAAATCATCGTCCCATTCCCCTTATTAAATGGATCACTATACGTATTCAGCAATAGTTATTTAAACACGTTTCATATTTTTTAAATTTTATAGTTTCTAATTGGAATTCATATGGCAACACTACTTGTCTATGCCTGAATGCAATGCAGATGGATTCCACAAAATCATCGTGTACTGATTAGTCGCTCTAGACATTGAATGCCTTCATAATTTATAAATTGCTTATTTAATGTTTATTGATTTGATAACTACGATAGATAATAATTGCTCAAGAATAAGGGTTATACGAAATGAACAGAATTTGTAAAATGATAACAATACTTACGTAAGCATGGAAGTGGGGGTAAGATCTTTGATGACAAGCGAGAAGGGGGATGTAAAACCGCTAAACTTAATCCTTGAACGTAACAAACACCAAATCAGCATTTTTTCTCGGTTACAATGTTTGTTTTCCTTAACTGGTATCATATTTCCGAAATTTTGATAATTGCAATTTCAATTTTTGTAGGTTGACTCCTTCTCTATTAGCCCTAATAATCTTTTGCGTTACACTCATGGACAGAATTGCATATGGACCATTCTGGACACTGGCGGTTTATAAGATAAAGAACACATGCATAAAAAATTGGTGGTCAACTTTGTTTTACATTCAAAATTACGTGAATCCAACTAATATGGTAAGTACTTTTAGGCACTGTGAGATAGGAATAGATATATTCTATATCAAAACAGATTGATTGATAAAAGTAAAGGTACATTGGACGAAAGGTATAGTAAGTTATCTCTATTCTTTAGATCATTTTCGTTATAACATAAGAACAACGTTCAGGAATTCAGGGATACAGGGGTGTATAATAATAATAGTTGGTAAGACAAGATAAAGTGCTATATTTATTTATTATTTATTTATTTATTTATTTATTGGCAATTTACAAGTATCCATCCTCCATAGGAGATACAAGTAAACCTGAAGAGAGGCAATATGCGCAAACATATTTTCTAGTTCATTTCAGAAATTATTAATCTAAAAAAAATTGTTCTCAATTTCGAAAGGATCATTAACTTGAACACGTACAGAAACAAACGTTTAAGATAATCAAAAAAATGCCTGCTCTCAAAAGTGATCGGTAAATCGAAAAACAACCCCATATTGTTATGAATGCTGAATAAATCTACCTATAATCTACCTATATAATTTTTCAGTGTCTAAGCCACTCCTGGTACATAGCAGTAGACATGCAATACTGCATTATTACACCACCGCTATTAATACTGATGAGAAGGAAACCAAAATTCACTATGTTTCTAGTATCCGCCGTAGCAGTATTAAGTTGTGTAGCATTTTTCCTTTTAACCTGGTTCTTGGATATAGGACCTTCTGCTGTAGGGTATGTATTTGCTTTGCAATCCACCACCTCCAATAGAGAACAGTCTATGGGAAAGTTATTCTACTATAGGCATAGACTAGCTTATAGACAGCAAGCTTGATCAGAGGTCCCTGGACTTATCTGGACGAGTTAGAGCATCAGAGGAGTTTGTTATTGATGTTTTGGTTGTGCTCCTCTTTGTTGTTATCGATAACCCGTATACAGTGTCTAAGCTGCCCGCATTTTTAAGCGGGCATTGTATAACAATCTTATCTGAGAGACTGAGAAATGTTTGTAAAATATTAAATATGAATTGGTGCCACACAGAGTCAACGAATGAATCTATGTTTCCTTGGAGCAACATTTTGTCCTTTCCTTTTTTCAATTATTATAACTAATACTTATCAGATAGCACCAGGCAAGTTGTTGAGCTCTTACAATTACATATATTGTTTAATGATTGTCCGGAGTAAGTGAAATGCATCATGGAGAGAATTGCTGTATCAGTTTAGTTGCATTAATTTTCAGAATCACAGACGTCGTCTTGAAATATGTCTATGTAACTCCACATACTAGAGCAGCTAGCTGGATGATCGGATTCCTTTTTGGCTATGTCCTATATAGTTATAAAAGTAAACCACTGAAACTAAATATGGTAAGCTTCCTGAATAATATCAACAACAAGAAAATATATGGTTCAGACAGTCAAGGCTGCATTAGAAATTACTTTCGTAAAATATTAATATAGCGGAATGCAAAACTACGAAGTATAGCTAGATGGTAAACAACCGACAGAGTTGAGAATTTGTGAATAGTTTAGTTGCCCGGTTTTTCTAATCTACCGTCAGCGTACGGAGAGGAGCAGTAGTGGTACTCGTCCTATTCGTCCGACGATACAATTTTCAGGTAAAATGGTACCAGGCTGTCGGCGCTAATCTAAACATTCAAAAAACAAAGTTGATTGGACTTATAGTTTTTTGTTTTTGCTGTCGGAAATTGGCCGATTACCAAACATTAAGTAACACGCAATTCAAAAAAAAACTGGTAGACATAACTGAACTCCCAGCATATTAAATACACTCTAGTTTTGCGAGCGACAGTACTTTGCAAGCAGCATTCATAGCAGCAGATCAACCTTTGCAGATAAAACTGAGAAATAGACAGGCAGAAACTTCTACTTTGACGAAGGATGTGGAGATCCTGGGGACATAAGACTATGATGAAGTAATCTTTCCTGATTATGTTATTCAGTTCAAAGCTCGAATCAAGAAACTCTTCTTATTTTCTTTATACCAGTTTATGTTACGTCTCCACTTATGCATAGTATTCTTTTGCAGATAAAAAGAGAATTGATAAAATTCTGCCATTGATCATCGCTCAAAGTTTTAACTTGTTTATCACTCCGTACGCGGATAATCTTCATACTAAATAAATAATTATTTCATTTTTAGTTAACCAAATGGTGTGTCTGGACACTACTAATAGGCTCTATGGCTGGCCTTGTTCTATATCATAAAAGATTTTTGAATCAAGGTCCCTGGCCTCTTTTGGAAACTTCTCTATTCAACACATTGACCAGGCCAGCTTGGTCTATCGCCCTTTGTGGCGTCATCTTTTTATGTGTCACTGGATATGGAGGTAAATGCTTGATCGTATATTACATTAGACTAATGTAAAGAAAGATATATTGAAGTTTGTTCAGGAAGACTTGTTAGCTTTCATTACTTAAAGACCAGACTGTGTTCAAAAAGTTGTATTTCGGACTTCCGCTGTCGATATGATTTTGAATGTCACGACAACTGATTTGATATCTTCTATCATCTTCGGGTGAACCGCTCACAAATTGTCCAAAAATTTCGAACAACAGATTATATATCTACAATCAGGCTAAAGCTTCCATAGTTCCTGTTAGGTACAAAGCTAAATACTGATTTCCCCTTAAATGTTAGATTGAAATCGGTTGAATTTTAATCCGTTTGTAGTCGCTTACATACAGCCAAATTCCTATCGATAACAAATATTTTTTCTCTAGTAGTTTTTCAAGTACACCTGTATCACAACTGCGTTATGATGATCGATTCCTATTGCTACTTATATAGTAGATAGTGATGTCCTCAGGCGTCGATATAGCTATACTATATTTACTTTCAGATACTGTGAACTCGTTTCTGTCCAAACCAGTGTTTACGGTTTTGATCCGTTTGAATTATAACGTATATTTAACGCACGTTATAGCACTAGTGTATACATATGCATCCTACAAAACGCCGTATTTTGGAGAAGCAGTTAGAGTGGTAAGAACTCAGATAATATTTTTCCAATCGAACTAATACCAGAGCCAGATCTTGAGACTGACTTATCAGCTGTCCCTACAACAAGTAGAGGATCTATAATTGGAGTGAGGGATATGCCAGTGGATTTCAGAAAAAAATCAAATCGATCACCGAGTGCCGATTTTGATGTTTCACCATTAATTCAATATTTGACAGTTAATAATTTATACCCTATATAACATTTTCCGCATACAGACACACACACGTATATATATATACATTGAATTTTCTATCAATTTTTATTTGACTGGATGTATTGAGTTGTACAAGTTGGATAATCAGAGGTATTTTCTTTTAGCTAGTCGACTTCTGGAGTATATACGCCTTAACGCTCTTTATAGCTTTGATATGGACTCTGGCATTTGAAAGTCCATTTATTGCTATTGAAGGGAATTTGAGAAAAAGTAAGTATCCGTAAGAGCTATTAGTTGTTATCCGACATTATCGTCAAACGATGGCCAATCGTTATTTTTATAACACTGCAGCAAAACCAATAAATGTATCTGTTTCAGAAAAAGGACCTCAGGTTGAAAACAATAAAACAAATAATATCAGTGTAGTGAACAAGGCATGAAATTAAGTTCAGGAAAAAATATGGAAAATTCCTGTTTTGTAACCTATAACTACTCTAGTTCCCAACAAACTTCAAAAAGCTAACCGGATCAACATAAAGAATTTTATCTTGTTGTTTGGTAATAATGTTTGTAATTTTATAAGAGTAAAATATTAATAAACGTACAAACGGAATGAGTTTCATTCATTTATTAAAATAATATGGAATTGGTCATGATAAATTCACTTTCTAGAAATCAAACACAAATGTTTTCATATTTTGGAAAATCCTGATGTTTGCTTTTCTATAACAAGTTCTGATTCAGTTACAATCAAAATATCCTTTAATGATGTTTGGTGTTTTAATAATCTGAGAGTTGATAGAAATGAAACAAGATTATTTGTTTTGAATATTTTAACTTTCTGAGCAAGTATCACAGTAACAATAATTACAATAAAATAAAAATATATAACATCAAAATTGTACAACAGAAGACATTTCCTACAGTGTGTGACAACTATAATTATGCTTTCACTGCTGTTTTTTTGTGAGTTAATCATGTCATAAGAGAGAATACACCAAATACAAGCAATATTCTAGAGAGTGTTTGCCACATTAAGAGAATTGTCTTAATTCTTCTGAATACTCTAATATCTTACTTGAAAGCAGCATATCGTTCATATAACTCCATATCTGTTTCACTAGGATCAAATCCGCCATATTTTCCGACCATTATATACCTTTTATATATATCAATGGATCTTTTTGGCACAGTTGGTGGAGTTACCGAAAACACTGTATCTTTGGTAGGTTCCTCCAGACATCTCATCCCAGATGTCCCAACTATAGATGAAAATGGAGTGCTTGTGAGAGTACCATTAGCTCTTTTACCCATCAATACATATTTTTTGTAAATTAGAATATCAGCTTCACTGGGCGATTTTAGCTCGGTACCATAAACTTCCTTCATTGTTGGAAATAGAGATCTGAAAGTTACAGGATCTGGGGAACTTTCTTTGGAGCTAGATATCTCGTTAGTGTACGAACTTTCTTCATCTTTTGAAGATTCTTCATTGTCAGAACCAGAGCTAGTGCTAGAAGCTGTCGAACAGGTAGAGCTTTGACCAGAAACTGAAGGATTCTTCATAGTAGTACTTTTGCTTGAAGTTTCTTCTCTCCTCCTCACTGGCCTCACTCTTATTGTAAATGGGCTGTAATTTGTAGTAAAGCTTGGCATGAAATCTCTAATGGAATTTGACAGTTTCAGGGCAAATACATCTGCCAAAACGCTCAGCTCATATGGCCTATAATAATCTTTGTACGAATCAATCATCTCTACACGTTTCGAATGGACTTGGATCAATTCTAAGCATGCTTTTGTTAGATCATTGTAAGCATAAGGCAAGCTTTTAAGGATGCCTGAATCCCACCACTGAGTGAGCGATTTCAAGCTAAATATTATAGGTCTGTGATGAAAATAATAATCTGATGTATATTCCCAAATAGGTGGTTGATTTTCCTCAGGCTGAAACACTCCAAGAAACAGATTGATAGCATTTTGTTTCTCGGAATCAGAAAAAGTGTTGCTATAGTATCTACTCAAAGTCTGCATGATGTCATTTCCCTGCGAAGTCCATGGCGCAGTCTTCCTGTACGTTTTTATCCTATGTACTAACTGAGACCCGCCATACTGCAATGCTAGAGTATCTCCATGATCTTCATACAAGGACTCAAGCATCCTGACACAATCCGTATCAAACTCCAAATTAGGAGAATCAAGAACTCCCAGAGCACACAGTTGGTAACCTAGCACACACTTGCCAATCGCAAATTGAGCTGTGTTCGTTCGATCCAAACAATCGACGCAATTTGTCCTTACTATTCCAGTTTGCAAGCTCCCAAAATCGTACTTATATTGCCCTATAACAGTACTGGTTTCTTGTGAATGATACCTTGGTTTATTGTGGAAAATGCCCACTTTCGTTACAGCACTCTTCGCGATATCTGCAAGATGTCTCATCACATTCGCATTTGTACCTTTATTTTTCCTGGCCATATCGAAAGTTTTGTATACAATCTGATGCTCTACAGGCAAAAACTGATTCAAATATTCAACGGCCGAGCTGAGTTCGTCGCTCAAAAGTCTTTCTTGCTTTTTACGCTCACTTTGCTTAACCAGATTTAAGATGACAATCGGTGCCCCATATCTCTTCAGCAGTTCATTGAAATGAGCACCAGCTGTCTCCGCAAATGGATCGTAGAAGTCTATCGTTATAGCTGGTTTGGCCACCATCTTGCCCATTTCTTGTTTCCAGTGACCTGACAAACAAATGAAAAAGAGCATTACTCATCTCACCACGGGAGAGCTTTCTTTAGGAGCATTTCCGCAGTATTTGGATCATACTAGTGTCCTGTATATTTTGATGTATTTCATTTTAACAGTGTTGTAACTCTAATCCATGAAAATTTTACAGCAATAATCAGGATACTTTGGAAATTTTTGAAAACATGTTTCAATTTTCAAGAGCTTAATACAGTAGTAACTCACACTAGAAATTTCTTGACCTATTTCTTTCCATATTAAAGGGGAGGCCAAGAATTAGCAGTCAGACAACTCTGTGATATATAAAAAAACATACACCAGTCGACTTGAAGTTGATTTGAAGTTTATAGTTGATTAACCAGTGACACCTTGAGATAATTTTGACTTCAGAAAATTGTCGGCAATGTTGAAAGTCGGTACCGTCTCAGAACTATTTTGATAATAATTTTGATGAGCAATCTTTCATTAAATGAGATTTTTCGACTATAAAATGTATGAAGTTACAGATTAGGGGTTTATTTTATAAGAGCTAAAACATTTAGCAATTATGAATGACTAAAAAGATTGGATATTGGGCAAGGAAGCGTCGCGTCGTTGGCAAAGACAGGAACTGCGAGTATCTATGAAAATAATTTTGTGTTTATGCAATGGAAATCAAATATGAGGGTTAGAATCTTAAATATTGAATCACTATCAGATCGCATATATTAGTTATATAATCAGGGGTAATTTCTTTTAGCTAATCGAATTTTACACTATATTAGTATTACCCTTTATAACTTTCTTATTTGAAAGTCCATTTATTGATATTGAATGCAATATGAGAAAAACTAAGTATCTGTAAGGCCTATTAGTCTAGATCATAGGTTCTCGACCTTTTTTTGCTCGAGCCCCCCAAGCTCTTTGGAATGTTGCGCCCCGAGTGCTTTGAGCTAGAGACTGTGGCACCCAGGGCAAGTTTCGTGATTTGCTTCACCTTTCTAGACATAACTTGCCCCCTGCATATAAGCTGAAGTGCAATCAAAACCTCTCGACTTAAAACATTTCCCTCTCATTCGGACATTCACCTCTTGAAGAGCAAAAAAAACCTCGGCTTCTCCCAGTTTTCTACCACCGCCCTGAGAGTCTCAAACAAGAGGGGTTCAATGCCCTCGTTCAGAACTTATGGTCTATATCTAGCATTTTCCAGAAATCGCCAAACGATTACAAACTGATTTTTATGCACCGCAGCAAAACCGATAATATTATCTGTTCCATGAGTGGAAATACATTATCACAGTATTTTCGCTCTAATCTGCATCTACAAGTATCCACAAAAATAGTATTCTGGTTATGTGTTGATAAACAAATATGAGGGTTATAATGTTGAATATCAAATCAGTGTAAGATCTTATATATTGCTTATAATATACATCGCCACGTGGCGGGACTGGGGCACCATTAGGACATTTGAATATCGAATTGTCGTTCACTGTCATGATCCTTACCAGGGATAGATCCCCTCATCTGCACAAAAGATGTGAACCTGCTCTGGCTGAAGTAAGATACTCCTGCATCATGAACCATCTGTTCAGTCTCCACTTCATTGGCCACATCTCCTTGGAAGTTTGCCCCTCGCTTCAAGAACCTTGTGCCTGCATATCTGCTTGATCTTCGGGCAATCAAAGTCACATAGATGGACCGGCCAAACACGTTGACGTTTGATTGACCCACAAAACCATGAGTGACATAGAGAATCCAATCAGGATGGAGCTCTGCTTTCAGTGCATCTCTATAAGAATGATAAGACAATATATGAATGATTCAGTTTGTAGATATTCTTGATTGATGCAATGTTTCTTTCACAAAAATATTCGAATGACTTAGATGATATGAAAGTGCACAATTATATAATAATGGCAATCTGTTCTCAATCTTTTCCTACACTAAAGTATTGTAAGCTCATAAGTATGTTGCACTTTTATATGAAACTCACCTGAGTAAATGCATATTCCATACAAACTTCTTGTGAGGCTGTGTCCTCACTCCAAAATGTTGTGTTTCTGGGTTTTCTGAATTGCTTGAGCCAGAGACAATAGATGAAGATAGATAATCAGTATTGTTCACCTCAATATCACCATCTTCATCTTCTAGATTTATATTTGGAATAAACCTTTTAGGATTAGTAAGATTATATTGCAAAGTGTGGGACAAATCGTAGCTGTAACTGAAAAAATATCTGTATTCAATGATGATCATGGAAACAGAAACTAGAACAAGCTCCTTCAGATGAACAATTAAACCAGGCAACCAGGAATGATATTTCAAGCAAATCTCAATTTGCACAGATTTCACACACCACAGAGAAGAAATGCCATTTTGAGTTTTAAGACAATGGTATTCTATCACAAGTTTACAGATGGACATATCAAGCTTGTTCATTGGTTCTAGAGATACTACGTAGAAATATTAATCTTGGTAAGAATAATGAACATACCTACAAACAAAAGAAAAAAAAATCTGACAGCTTTTCATCATACCTGTAATAAAAGTTACTAGCCAAATCGATATTCTGAAACATCCTAACATATCTAGTTTCATCAGGATGCAAAAGCCTAATACTCTCATGTGGAATATAAACCATGGTAGTATCTTCTATTTTGTAGATAGTGTGATGACCTACTACAGCAACTCTTCTTCTTTTGGTAATTAGTATTAGATAGTAACCCTCTAAGAATTTAATGAAACCTGAAAATCAAATTAATTTTTGTAGTTTATTTATTATGATGCCTTATAGAAATCAAACTGGAGTTAGGAAGGACCCCAATTGAGTAAAAATATGAATGACAGACAGACCAACAGATTGATAGACTGAAAAATAATTGAAATATATCACCAAAATCATGACATAAAAAAAAGAAATACGCTGCACAAAACAAATGGAAAAAGCCACATGTGCAGTGAGGTATATTATTGTCAAGGAATAAAATACAATGGATGAATATGTTCTTGCAAGCAAGTAATCCACAAATAATGTTGTCAATCCTTGTCAAATTAGATAACCATATCAAGACATGTTTGAAATTGTGGTGAAGACATGATGAGGAGCTTTTAATTTATTTGTTACATGATTTCCATACTAACCTACAATACCAAAGGCAGATATGACTTTAGAAAAACCACCACCTCCAGATCTTCTATTTCCCGCTTCTATCATGTTGATCAGGTTTTGTATTTCTTCAGCTGTATATTCAACTTTATCATCGTAAATCACCAAGTCTTTCGCCTCAAGACGGTCAATTTTTATCACCCTAAACCTTGTCTGTGTATTGTTTGAGCCCACCAGGTAGTATTTCTACAATAACACTCAAAAAGTCTACTCAAATTAGAAGAGTTAAAGTACTTACAGATCTAGTTTCATATAAAGCCATCTTTTGAATAGAACTAATTATAGGGTGAAAAATTACGCTGTTTTTATCCATTTTGTACGTTTTTTGCTGTTCCTTTATTGTTATATTCTATAATTGAACTTTCACTTTGAACAATAAAATTAAAGACCTTTTCGCAAATGAACTCATTTTATCCCTGAAACTGTGGTATGCTTATTTACATTATTTTTTAAGCTTGTGAGTTTTCGTTCATTTTTCTCAATTATTTCTGGCAGACCATTAATTTTTTCTTAATTTTTCTACTTTTCATAACAAAATTTTACCCACAGTATAATAAGGTTAGTTTTGGTAATTTTACGTTTGATAATTTTGACGTTTCACCATTTGAAGAACAGATAATTTACATAACAAGTTCCAAAAACCAAGAATTTTCCTAAAAGCCATCACTACATTTACGAGATTGATGTCAAAACTGTTAAAATAAATGACAGTAGTCCTCTGTTTTGACAGATTTAGTAAAGTGTTTTGTGGATTTGTTATAACCTCAAAATAATGTTTGTTGATGTGTACGTTTGTCGGTTTGTGGTGCAGTGTATTAAATTGTTTGATCAAGATAGATTTATAAAATGAAAGAAGCACCTCAAACTTGAAATATTTTGCCAGAAATTCAAAATGGTCGTTTGTCCTACGGAGCACGGCCTCCAAGCCGACGTAATATTCGTAATAGAAGGAACAGCCGTTAATGGGGCATATATAAATGATATAAAATCCAATTATATTATTCCATCATTAGAGTAAGTAAATTACAGCTTCCTGCTTACTAGGGACATCAATCAACATTTGTTTTGTAATATTGTATTGAATCTTGAATCTAAATTTAGGTTTTAAGAAATTTATATTGCAGTTTAATAAATGACATAACTAGATTGAACACATACGTCCATGTATTATAACGGAAATAAACCTATTAAAATCTAATTCAAATCAGCAATGGCACTATTTTAAACACGTGCACCATTATTAATGTTTTTTCTCTGGTATTTTACCAGGTAAGCACAATTACTCCATGATGATTTTGAACGGATACTTGAACATGGTTTGAGGTACTGATTCAATCAGTGTAACCTTGCTGTTTTGTGATAAAAACTTCTTTCTGAGAAACTTCCACTTTCTTTACTCAGAATATAGTCAACATAATGTTATTTCAAAGAATCTTTTTTTTTTAGATATTTTAGTCAAGGAAATCTTGAAGATACAAACTACATCTCAGAAAATGCCAATTCGATGTATGGGATTGTAATATATTATGCTGCAGACTGCTTGCCACATCCTAGCACTGATACATTTGGACCATTTTCTAGTCCATCAAAGCTGCTCAGTGCCATTGATAAGTTAGAGTATGTAAAAAATACTAAAGTAATATTTTTAAAATGTTTTTCTTTGCTTCGTTAACATTAATGATATCAAGTGTATGCTCTCCACAATGCATCAATTTCTGAGAATGAATGAGCTGCGGTAACAGTACATAGTAAAAATGTTGCTGTAAATAACTTCACCCTTGTTATCAGATGTCATAAGGAACATCTGCTGCTGCTTCAAGGCAGTCCAGGTGTTAGGACCCTTGACTTTGTAAGTTGTCAATGGGCATCCCTAAGGAGGTTGACGCTTAGGTGAATTAATGATATCATAAACACTTTTATCAACTCCCTTTCATTATTGCAAATAGTGCAAATATGTAGATTTAATGATCTATAGCAATAGCAAAATTACATAAATGTTACTAGAATATTTTAATAAACTCATAAAAAAAAACTGTTGAGCTATTAGTCTTCCACCATTGTTACTATTATTACATATAGAGAAGAATTGAATATTTTCTCTCCATATGGTTCTGGATACTGAGGCTTCTCATCATCAGTTCATATTCATCCATACAAAAATATATCCCCTACCTTTTCACAGATAGTATTATCACTTTTCACAAACATTAAGGTTGCTTATTTGAATCTTCATGCCAAACTGATGACCCTCCATGTACTTTTCTTACTATTTTGACCTGATTCCCATTCACATAGCTTGTGTCATTTTGATCATGATGCATTGCGGGACTTCAACACATTTTTCATACCTTTTTTCAAACTATCTGTTATAACCAAGTAACTGTAGCAATTTTGAAACTAATATAAATGTTGCCAACTGATGACCCTCCATGTACTTTTCTTACAATTTTGACCTGATGCCCATTCACATAGCTTGTGTCATTTTGATCATGATGCATTGCCATAACCAAGTAACTGTAGCAATTTTGAAACTAATATAATTGTTGGGCACACAAGATCTCTTCATATGTAATTGAAACATTCTCCTTTTTTAAGATGCAATTGTGTTCTAGATTGCTGGGTGGCAAGGGAGAATCTCATGCCAATCTGGCAGAAGGTCTTGCTACTGCAATGAATTGTTTTGAAGAACTTCAGCAGAATAGAGAATCAACTTCAGCAGGTCAAAAGCATTGTATTCTCATATGTAACTCTCCACCTTATACTCTCCCTGTTTTGGAGTCCCATGTTTATTCAGGAAAGACTGCAGAACAATTGGCTGCTGTATTACAAGAGGTAAGTGGACTCATAATTCAAACCTTGTGAGCTATGTAGTGACATATAAATCCAAGAATACAGGCTCCCCAAATGGAAAAAAATATGCATGACATTTCCCACACATTCTAAAAACCTATACCTATGGTGACCAGTTAATCATGCTGCATTTCCATATTGTTCAATAGAGCAATATATAAAAATACATAAATATGGTTTTTATCTTGATACATATTAATATTTGTGTTTTTTCAGAATAATATAAATCTCTCTTTAGTTTCGTCAAGAAAAATTCCAGCATTGTACAAGTTGTTTGAAAAAGCTGGTGGAGACTTGTCAAGTTGTCAGAACAAGAACTATGCAAAAGATCCCAGACATCTTGTCCTGTTGAAAGGTTTCAGGTAAATGTACCAAGCATTATGTTTAGCAGTTACTAAAACATAACAACTCCAAATGAGAAAATCACACCATTAGCACATATGATGCTAGCTACTTCTGCATGAAAAACATTGCTGAAAGTAACTTGTTAGTGAGATTAGCAAGTCACTTGAAAATGGACATGGACCCATACACTGTAAATTATATTTGGAAATAAAAACCAAAATATAATTCTCACTCCATAAATATCATATTGAAAAAAAGTAAATCTAATGTATTAATATCATTTAGATAGAAATTGTGTATTTGATAACAAGGATTTTGTGTTTAAATACTCAATTTTTGATGGAAAAGTTTCACCAAGTAAGAAAATAACTTTATTTCGAGGGAAGATATAAGAAGATACTGCATTTTTTAAACCTTATTTAATCCAAAATTATTGTTCTCTTTTATATATTTTAAAGTGCATCATCTTAGCTTCTTTCTGAATAAATAATTTCACAGATTGGTAATATGATAACTTACCAATCAATATCAGCTATACTTCAAAAAATAGTACCTTAAAATCATTTTGTCCTACAGTCTGAAAGAACGGCCTCTAAGTCCACCTCCTGGTAATGTGACTCCAGGACAGTCTCAGATCGCTGGAGGGGCACCTACAGGTTTGACAATGACATCAATGCCAAGCCCTCTGCCTGGAAGTGACAGTCCCATACCCGGGAATAGTCAGAATCCTGCAATGCTGGTTAACAGTGCTGGTGCTGGCGTAGCTCCTAATCAAGGCGCTATATACAGACCACCAGCGGCACAGGGTGAGTTCGATAACTCATCTGAAAGACAGAATCAAATATATATTTGTGAGAATACCTACGATTGTATTTGCTTCATTGCATTTCTTGAACAGTTATATCAATAAAAAATTCAGCATTGGTTCCTAAGTCAAGATATTCTCAACTAACATTGATTTGCTACTGCACTGTTGATACTAAGAAAATTTCATGATAACTAAAACCGCATATGATTGATGAATTACAAAAAATGAAATTGAATTTATAAGGCCATTAACTGTATCCGGGAAAACACTCTACTTACTTTCATCATAGCTCCCGCCAATCATAGTTGACTTTGATTATCATTACAAGTATTAGATTAATTGAAAGACAATGACAGAATAAACTTCAGAAGTTAAATTAATAAGTTCCGTCTCTATGAACAGATATATATTCACTATTCTATAACTTTTTTGACATTTTTTTTAATACACCGAAATATTTTCTAGATTTTAATCAATTATTCTCACATTTGAATTATGATTATATTGTTTGATTCCATATAATTTACTAAATCTAGAAAAGAGGTATCAACTCGTCCATCTGCGAGTTGTGCAGGTATTAGTATCAGCCTTCAAATAAGTATTGATATGAATTTTGTCAGCCAATTATAATGCATCACAAATAACTGAAGCACAAGAAACTATATTATTTCGAACATTGTTCAGTGCGTGAAATTTTTGTTTAACAAATCTTTTCATATTGTATTTTCAGCTATGAATCAGGGAATGGTGCCTCCACAAAAAGGAGTGGTAAATGTTGTTGGGAGAATGATGGGCAATCAACCCATGCCTATTATGCAAGGACAAGCGCCGCCCTATCACGCAACAGGTAGTATTTAGTCATAATATTCGATACCATGCAAATAGCAGAGGCTTTCCACCAAATCAACATGCATATACGCAATTTTGATCGTACACAAGTATACTAATAATCACGTGTGTAATCTATTACCAAAGACGGTAACGATTTTTACTAAATGCTTGTATATATGTATATACATTTCGATTTTGCGGGCACTATTAATGAATTCCGAGGGTAGTATGATAAAAATCGAGTCCAAATCAAAAAGTTGCAAATCGAATCGCCGTTTTGTCCTTTTGAGACTGGTCCTTACAATGTAGCCTTGGGATAAGCCAATATAACCACATTATAGTACCTATTCAGCAAATTGATAATTCATAATTTTTGGTGTAACAAAAAAAAACTCCAAAGAACACATTTATATGCGTTTCTTGTATGCCTATTTATTTCAGAGCGTAGTAAAATGAGTTTATTAAAATTGATAATTGACAAAGCCTTTTGTTAAAATTTCAACTCTCATTTTTTCACTGTTTCCCTAATCTGCATAGTCAAGAACTTTCCAGATTTCATTCCATTCATATGTTATAACAAAGTTCAGATTCCATAGAACATATTAATTATAAATGAACAAACAAGAATAGTACATGGATGTAAAGGTACAGAAATTTTGATTACAAGACAGCTGCCTCAACAGAACTACATTCAAAATATAAACATGAAAATCAAAGTTTAAATTCCTTTGATAATAATGTTACCAAATACTCCTAAAGCCTCAGCCAATTAGTTTTATGATATGTGAGAATAGATCTACTAGAACAGGCACGTTAGGTTAGCGATTTCATGTGGATATTCTGATTGTTTATACTCCTTTTTGCGTTTGTTTTAATGGAACTTTGGGGGTAATTGATTTTTCCTTTAGGCCATGTGAATAGGACATCTCCGCACTGGACAATGCCACCACCAGCCCAGCAACCAAGACCTTACCTGCAACAACCCAATCAACAGGTTAACACGACACAAGGCAGTGCACTAATTGCCCAGCTTACTCAACCACCTTCTTCTATATCTGGCACTGGAGTCAATCAGTTCGGTCAAAGTAAGAGACATTGCAGTAGTTGTTACAGATAAAATGCTTCCATAATATTCATTTGCTGTTGTATTTCAATGATTGGACACTCCATTTCAGATTATAAAAATGTCGCTTGTATCGTACGGTATTATCAACATTTTCAGTACAATGTGTATTTTATTTGCTCCATCCATGATATTGACACAATTATGGTAAAAGTGATATATCATGTGTTTATTTTCTTACTACTTATGTTACTTTACGAATCCTATGAGCGCAGCAGCTTCATTCTAAAGGCTTCGCATTTTGCAGTGACCGGGAATTCACCCATCAATAAAATGAACATGGCACCACAAGGCGGTATGCAGCCGTCATTACCTCCAAATCAGCCCAACATACAACCTGCCATGTCTCAAGTATCTCAAGCAAATCAGGCGACCTCTCAAGCACAGGTATTCTTATGACTTCTTAGTAGTAGGTCAGGAACATTTGTGTGCTAGTTTTGGTTGTAATAATAATAGCTACCCATTTTTTATGATATAGGTCTCTAAATAATCGATATTGCATTGAAACTTAATTTTTTTGAATATACCTCAGGGTCAACCCTCACAAATGGGTCCAGTAAGGGAGAGGCACACCATTTGGCAGGGACTATTGGAATGGATAGAAAAACCAAAAAATACGACAGATCAACAAAAAATTACCAAGCATGTTCCTTGCCAGGTATCTGCGAATTCAAAAGATGGTGAACCTGAATTGTAAGTATATGTGCCTTGAAGATGCGTTTCCAATCAAGTTTTCTCTGTATTGAAATCGCCAATATTTTTTTCTCATTATCACGCATATTCTATTTTCTGTTTTTTTGTTACGCTCAAGTCAAAATCTTAAATGTCAAGTTAGACTACTTGGTCCAAAATCCTGAAGGTTTTTTGACATGATTTTGAATGTTATCCTAATGCTTAAGAAACGGGGCGGTGGCTTCAACATGCAAGGAATAGTTCTTTTATGCATTGTATATGCTACTTGAAGAATAATTTCAGTTTAGTAGTCATATATTTGCTATGCTCTAGCAATTCAATACAATACAAAAATGTTTATAAAAATATTATGTATCGTATAAAGCCAAACTATCCTTTGGTTCAAGGCTACAAGAATGGCTACACAAATGTGTATGAAAAAACCTTTTGTCATCGCCATCTATCAATGGAAAACAAGGGTTTCAGGTTCAGTTATGCCATCTATTTTTTAAATGCGTCTTGTTTCAAAAATATATGTTGGTACTATAAATGTGATGAAATCATATGTACAAGTGGATGTATCTGCATGGTGTCTTTATGTTAATACAGTGTGTCCATGAATACGGCATGTCCAATCGGCACTCGCAAGTACACCCAGTAGCGTAACGATCATGTATGGCGACCAAGTATCCATGGTAATGATATCAGCGGCGTCATGACGGTATCCATACAGCCCCGTCCACTTGAACATCCGTTAGCGATACTATTTTTATAGATAGTATCCATTAAAATGTAGCTAGAGGGTATTTCTAGTAGAAGCACTCAATATGTACGTTCTGAATCATGATAAGACAAGAGAAATGTTGCTCCGGAGGAAATTAGTATTTCACTATTGTGTGAGATTAAACACGAAGAGTCACACACATATAAATTGTGCCTTTGCAGAAAAGCAGATGGCTGGCCCCAAAAACTCATAATGCAGCTCATGCCAAAACAACTGATAGGGAATATCGGTGGAATGTACTTAAAAAACTCCAAGTCGGTATTGTTTCACCCCCAGCCATGTGATGCCTTGGAATCCCTCACTAGGGTCATGAGCTCAGGATTCGTAAGTTGTTTTATAAATCTTTCTTTAACATGTTTGATGATGCATTCACTGTTATTTCACATGATAGGCGTGGAGAAAAGATAGTCTGCACGAAACGATGAGAAATTTTTTAATCATTTATACGTATGCGACAATATATAATGCTATAATGGATCTATCCAGACGGCTAGAGTAAGTTTTTTTACCATGATCCGCGGCGTGTGAAAGGAAACGGTTCTATAATATGTATGTGGCAGTGTTTATTCGGTAAGATTAACACTCTAAATAACATGTAGCGTACGCCGTCTCCAGTAACTGGATTTTGCAACCTAGCCATTTTGCTGAAAGCAGTCATTTATAAGAATTTTCTATTAATACTGATCATATATTAGGATTTCAATAACTATTTTTGTCTAGGCTGGGTGTGTCCATTTCACCAGTGTTCCAAACCCCTCGTCCTGTGATATCAAGGTGCTTATACTTTTGTATACAGCCGACAAAAGAGCTTACTTAGGCTTCATACCCAACGACCAAGCAGCTTTTGTCGATCGACTGAGGAAGGTTATACAACAACAAAAGGCAACTCAAACAAAACAGGTAAATACCTTTCATGAATATAAATCTCATTTATCCACATATATTGGTATTCGAATGCATTTGGCGGGGATTGCTTGGTTGGCACCCAGAACCGATATTAGTATACAGCTGAATATTGCAGAAATTTTGATTCACTTGTGCAACCACTCCACAAAGTTAAAGACAAAGTAAAAAAGGGCTAATACATTCAGATTGGTCTTGTATTCTTCTAGTGATTCTAATATTAATTCACAATATCATGATTATAGGGTGTTCCACCGGGTGGTCCCATGAACCCAGGGCAAGTGGGGCAAGTTGGCGCCCCCCAACAAATGGGCGGAGCTAACCCCGCCACTTCGCAGAACGCCCAACAACAGAATATGGTGATTTCGCAGACGAACGCAATGTCGATGGGCGGAGGGCAGATCACGCAAAACGTTAATTCCGCTGGTCAGTTAGGGCAACCTATGGGCGGCATCATTGGTCAGAATGTGTCGCCAGGTGAGTAAATGAATTGGCGTATTTTGATAGAGAAAAATTTCGAATTCGAGATATTGTCCTCGCTTAATGTTTCAATCTCAATAGACTGTAGCCCAGTTTGGTTGAGTATGATAGCTTCTAGTGAATGTTCTCCAAAGCGATACGTTTTTATCCAGGTTTTCTTATGTTTTTCGATCCCGAAAATGGGGGTCGCACTGATGTTTGTTTCATATTATTTCATATGATATATGGTTCCTGTGTGGTCGTGCATTATTCTTTTTTTTTGATTCATGCACCGTACAAATGCATCGTCTGTATTCTAGCCTTTCATAATAATTGATACTAGGGCTTCATTATCAATATATTCTGTATGGTTACATCTATAATCAGTTTTAGTATTACTCTGCCGCCGCTGAACTGATTTACCAAAAGTGTTAAAGCTAGAAAAAAACTTCTAAATCGTAATTTTTTCCATGCCGTTTTCACAAAAAAAGCATTTACTTTTTTTAATTTTTACTGCATACTGATATACTCTGATTCTGATGAACGATCACTGCATATAGTAATCCAATTATTGTTGTTTTGTTTTATGTTCAAACCGTTTGAGTTAAGGTAGTGGTTGTTATTCCAAGTCATAGGTGAAAATCAAGGGTGGAAGACAATCTAGTCATCATCAGTACTTACAAAATTCATATTTTGCTGATCACTAATAGGTCGATTTTACAAAACTTGTTCGTTCTTGCTATAGTACTGAGTACTAATGTAGTGTCAAAATTCAGCTACTCTGAACTATTTTAAAGCATAAGCGTATTTTGTTATTTAACATTTGCCTTTAACTTCGACATCACTTATCCCAAGATTCAGGTGTAGTGCTGCATTGCACGACATATCTAAACGCTATCTTGCCTTATGCCATAGATAAAATAGATTCGATTGATTGATACTTTTGTTGGTTTCCAGACGTACACCCAGGTGGCGCTGGCGCTGGTGGTATGCGCCCCAACATTCGCATGCCGAACACCGGCGGTCCGAACAGCGCTCCGGGAGCAGGACCTCAAGGCCAACCGAACCCAGGGGGCGGTCAACCCGGAGCTGCGGCCGCGGCAGCAGCTGCAGCCGCCGCCGCAGCCGCGGCTGCAGGCATGATGCCGCCACAGGGACAGCCAGGACCTCCTGGGGGACCAGGGGGTCGGCCGTTCGAGAACCTGCTAGAGGCTGAGCGCAGACAGAACCTCGAAAAGATCAACCAGCTAAAGCAGACATTGGAGGCGGCGCAGCAGCAAGAACAACAGTACAAGAGTCAGCTGGAACGAATCAGTCACATGAAAACGTCGCAGCTCCAGGAAGCATTGCAAATCGCACAGCAAACGGAGATGCAGTACAAATTATTAGAAAACGTAAGTGGCTGTAAGGTTGATAGATTAGACCAGTGGTCGCCAATCCGTCGATCGCGAGCTACCAGTTCGCAGAGGCAATTCTAGTAGCTCACGGCACATTTATATAAACTTAAATATCAACATATTAATTAATATCGTAAATTTTCATAATAAACTCAAACAGCGACAACACATGCTCAACTAGAACCGCCCATCGAGCTGTATCCAGTCTACTCTAGAGTCTAGTGTTCCAGGATCCAGAACGATGGGCGGATACTTCGATGTTTGATTGAGCGGATATATGTAAACGCATCTCTGGCGATGTTGAGCTTAGATTTCAGTTTAATTGTGATTTGAAGTTTCAATTTTGAAACTGAACCTAACTTTCAACGGTAGTGTATCAAATATTCGAATATTATGGCAAGCAGCAGTAAGAAGATATAGACGTACCATTTTCATTCAGAATGGGAGGAATAATACTATCAAAAGTTTGATTTCGGACTTCCATTGTCTATAAAATTTTTGTGTATCACGACGTTTCGATTGATATGCTATCTTCAATCGTCAACAAACAATGACCGACAAACAGCCACGTCAGCAGACCGGAATACCGCGCATCGGGAACCAATCAGAACAGACCGCGCACAACGACACGTCACCGGACGGGGTATAAATAGGCATGAAAGGAACGTGTTCGCCAGTTCACCTGAAGACGATTGAAGATAGCATATCAATCGAAACGTCGTGATACTCAAAAATTTTATAGACAATGGAAGTCCGAAATCAAACTTTTGATAAATCCACCTTGTCTACAAGTTTCGAACAACAGGAATAATACTACTTAACAGTTTGTTAGTATTAGTAAAATAAATATATGTATGTCAAATATACACGAGTATTTCACATGTATGGCTTAGATCGCCTACGACTAGGTAGCTCGCTGTTCATTACGAAATTGGCAAAGTAGCTCGATAGATTGGAAAGGTTGGCGACCACTGGATTAGACAGTGGTATTCAACTGAAACTAGTTTTTGAAACCGAGGCCGATTTTCAAATTCGCTCTCAGTTTCGGCCGTAACCGAAGCTTCTTATCGGAAGTGCTTCCATAATGCATTTCTCCCGTATTTTCGTTTTGGTTAACTATTTTCTTACTATGATCAGTCCATTATAGTGCACTAGTGAACGTATGCTATATGCACTGTCTAACAGTGAGAACAATCCCTGTCATGTTTTATTCAGTTTTATTAGTATGGAGGGTATAGATTAAGGAGAACCGTCTCTGTGTATCCAAAACTGTCCTTTGGAAGTAGTTAAAATATGGTGGCGCTAGTGTAGCACCTGGGTAACTTTTGAAAGAAGCGCCGACAAATATTAAAGTAGTACAGAGCACTAAACAAGAAAAGATGAACTTCCGCTTTGATATAGCGCACGTTCGATTGATTAATTTTATTATTAAAAACTCACTCTCGTAGCTGGTTTCTTCAGGCTATATTTACGAAATTATTTTGGACTATGTAGCTATATGAGGTTCTGTATACTGTATTTCTAAAGGGTTCTCCAATAAGGACGGGTCGATGTTGGCAGCCTGTGGCGGCCATGCTGTTTTGGCGGCAACTGTCTAATTTGTTGTTTATTATTTAGTCACTGATGCCAAATCACCATGACAAGTTACACGATTGAGCAGCACGTACAAATGATAAAACTTTATTATCAAAAGGAGTGTTCACTAGTGGAAAGGCTGCGCGCGTTGCGCCCATTTTACGGAAGACGCAATGACCCTTCAAAGTCGACTCTGCAACGTTTGGTGACCAAATTCGAGACGACCGGTCCAGTAAACAATCAGCCAACACCCGTACGTCAAAGGAACTCCAGATCAGCCGAAAACATCGCCGCTGTCCGTGAAAGTGTCCAGGAGAACCCGATACAGTCAATTCCTCGCCGTGCCCAAGAACTCGGCCTTTCGCAGACTTCAACCTGGCGAATTTTGCGTCGGGACTTGATCCATACAAGGTCCAACTTACCCAAAAGCTTAAAGATGATGACCACAGACAACGACGTTTGTTTGCTGACTGGGCTTCGGAGGGTTTGTAAGAGGACCCCAATTTCGGCCGAAAAATGATCTTCAGTGACGAGGCGCATTTTTGGATGAATGGATATGTTAACAAACAGAATTGCCGTATATGGGACAACGCCAACCCACACGAGATTCACCAGGTAACAATGCATCCACAGAAAGTTACTGTTTGGTGCGGATTCTGGGCAGGTGGCGTTATTGGTCCATACTTTTTCGAAAACGACGTTGGTGAAGCCATCACCGTCACCGGCGAGCGCTACAGAACGATGAAAGGATTTCTTTTAGCCCAAGTTGAACGACATGGAGGTGGACGACATGTAGTTTCAGCAGGATGGCGCTACCTGCCACACAGCGGATACCACGTTGGACATTCTGCATGAACGATTTGAGGGTATGGTTAATATCTCGCAGAGGTGACGTGAATTGGCCACCAAGATCGTGCGATTTGACCCCAACTGGACTTTTTCTTGTGAGGGTTTTTGAAGTCACAGGTCTATACCAATAAGCCGGAATCTACCGATGCCCTTAGAGCCAACATAATCCAGATCATCGTTCAAATTCAGCCGGATTTATGCGGCAGAGTCATTGAAAATTGGACCACTCGGATCCGTGAAACAGTGAGAGGCCGCGGCGGACATTTGAACGATGTAATATTCCACAGCTAATCGCATACATGGGCCTTTCAAATAAAAACAAAAATTCTTTGATACCTGACACACAGCTTGTTTTATTCCATTTCAACATCGACCCGTCCTTATTGAAAAACCCTTTATTAACTTCTCTATTGCAACGAGATCAACGGCTAGCAGCCAAGAAAAGATCACCCTGTATGCAAATCATCCAGAACATGTGTGCAGCTGTGTGCAGACATCTCGAATGTGTCAGATTGTTCTAGATTTGGTTATGGAACATTCGAGATGGGCGTTTTCTGTATATATCAACGGTATATATACAAGCATACTAGGTGTATGTATCGTGATATACAAGCATCGAGCAGTGACAGTTAGTCAGTCGGTGATCAGACGTCAGATTGTAAAGAACTCGTTGATATAAATTATTGTATAAGTTGTTGTTGTTACCAGTGGAAATAAATTAGTGTTTAAGAACGTTATACTATTGAAAAAACTATTAAATTTTTCAACTCAGTGCACTTGACGCCTTTGTTACATTTGCGCTATTCTGGATAGATTCAGGACTATTATTTACTGCTCACAGCTGTACATTTTTTGAACAGATCACCCATATGAGACCTTACCTTTACTCTTCATAGGTCTTAGCTTGCCACCCTGCGAAAGTAGTTACCTACATATCCTGAAAGTGTACAAGTTCCGTGCTATTGCTGAACAGTAAAATTATTCAAAACATTTTTTATTTTTATTAATATCATATCACTTTAGTATCATTATAGTAGTACCTACATCAGGAAAGAGCAAATAAAGTTGGTAAAGTTTTTTGAATCACTAAATAAATTAATATCCGTGCTTATAATAGAAGTATTTCACGTATATTGTACACCTGAAATTACTTCGTGAGCACACAGTTATTATGTGGTGGCAACATTTTTTGTTACTCCATGTTGTCTACCCATTTACCTACTTTTCCTTTTTTATGGGTCACAAATTTCCTGTTCTAACTAATCAATTCAATTTGATACATTGTTATCAGTACTAAACTAAAGGTATGACAAATGAAATATACAATAAATATAGACAGATACTTTCCATTGCCTCTATATGGCTGCAAAGGTAACTATGCACCTACCTACCTGTTTCCATACATTGTCTACTCTTTGTTTTATTGTAACTGGTACACTCAACTTGAATAATGTTTTTATAGCAACAGAGACAACAACAAATTGCCAATCAGGGCAATCCTCAAGGTAATCCAGGTCAGAATCAACCAAGGCTAATGAGACCCATGCCAAACAACCCTGGACTCAGACATCTCTTACAACAGGTATTAAATTACATTTTCAAAAAAAATTGTATGTTCTTATGTACCATTTTTGCATACTTTCAATATTTGGCCAATTCTAGAAAATATTGCATGTGAAAGCAGTAATCTATCTTGTCTGTAATATTGTACTATACATGGTAGTCCTATATTGAAAGAGGCCATATTATGGCATATTCTGAAATTACATAAGAACCTTGTCTATCAGAATAAGCCATACTATAGTTTTCTTCAATATGGGACCAGTCTATCTACTGCATTACTCTGAGGTAGACGCATGCGTAAACTCAATTTCATAGAGCACGCTAACAAATATGTATATAATATTGACTATTTTTGTTTAGCAACCTCAATTCCGCCAAATAATCAATGTCCAACAAATGGGTGGGAATGGTCCGAGACCTCAGATGGGGCAACAGATGCCGAATCCTTCGAACAATCAGCCCAATAGCTTCGAAGACGTGGCCAACTTTGACTTCAATACCATGATTTAACAGTTTTTCATCACCAAGGCAGGAACTGTTGGAAAAGCTTTTGCACCCGATCTATAATATTCTGAAGAGATATAAGCCAAAAAAAAATTGTCATCGATGTGAGTCAATAACCTATTATGTAATGCTTAGAAAGGAGGAATTTCCTTCTAGTGGTCAGTGGCGACAGAGTTATCCTTAAAAAAAGGGGGGGGGGGACGTCTCAAATGCCTTCGAACAAGACGTCATATCATCTATGATTTTTAACCCCGCTAATGCTCTTTATTTTTTAGACAGATTTTTTCAATAGCTGTGAACTTCGTAGACTTTCAATGCATTTCAGATCTTTGAAACCGATTTAAACCATTTCAATTACATATTACTATATTGTAACTGGTATTTTGTAGCATGAGCCATTAAAAGAATATAGTGTCCATGTATTTCCATTTTGATGCTTCATTTTCTGTTTGAATCATGTAATATTTTCATTTGAACTGTGGTTTATATTCATTTTGAATATATAGGTGAGTAGTTTTGAGGTTAATGTTTTTTCAAAACTATGACTATATATATATATATATATATATATATATATATATATATATATATATATATGTGTGTGTGTGTGTGTGTGTGTGTGTGTGTGTGTGTGTGTGTGTGTGTGTGTGTGTGTGTGTGTGTGTGTGTGTGTGTGTGTGTGTGTGCGTGTGTGTGTGTGTGTGTGTGTGGGTGTGTGTGTATATATATGGATAGATTTCATCAATGTTCTAAAAAACTGCGCAGATAGATTATTTTACAACTGAGCTGTTGAAAACCAGGATGGTGTAAGTCACATTTTATGTAAACTGAGATATTTGACTGCAAAGATAAGCACGATTTTTAAAATCCGTCTATATGATACAACTCAGATATGTACGATTTAAAGAAGCATTAACTCTCAAAATTATTCGCTGCAAAGGATAATTTGAAATAATATGAAATTTACTAAGT
Organism: Bruchidius siliquastri; assembly: GCA_949316355.1. Lineage (NCBI taxonomy): Eukaryota > Metazoa > Arthropoda > Insecta > Coleoptera > Chrysomelidae > Bruchidius > Bruchidius siliquastri. Next base: position 11,883,289 of record OX438532.1, on the reverse strand, counting down.
TTTTGCACTTTGAAGGACTTGCACCATTTTGTCATGAAAAGTAAAGTTACTTTACTTGACGTACATTAAATGATAGAACATAGTTTTCAACTCAGTTTTTATTTGGGTAATGAACAATGTAAAAAACAACTTAGATTATTGTTTCATCGCCTACTCTAATATCATCAAGAAATCCAATGTCCTCCATGTGTTTTTCAGCCTTCATATTTGTGAAAAATGAGTGGTCAACAGGGGGAATGAACTACAGCAAAGATAACATATCCCTTTTCTTTAAATCTGATACTGGTAAAACATCTTTGTTCAAGGGTTTCAACTTAATAGCTTGCATATTTGGGGGTCTTCCCTTGTTGGCTGGTGTGGTTGGAAGAAAATGGGAACTCTTCACTGAGGGTTTCTTTGTAAAAGATTGTATATGGAATATCCCTCCTGAAGCGCGGCCACTGTATTTTGAGCCAATTTACGGGTTTCCCGTCTGTGTTCTTTTTTCTATTGGTGATTACTTTTTCTAAATTGGAGGTCAAAAAAAGTCATCACGTTGCATCTGGTACACATGGAATGCGTGTTTTGACCTGGATTTTTTGATCATCGGTTACATACATAATTTTGTTTTTGGCCTGAAGCTCAATGTTACCAAAGTCTCGATCATTCGGGGGAAATGAGTGGCCGGACACCAAAAATTTATGGTCAATAACTTCTATATTTTCATTTTCTCCCATTGAAAGAATCCACATCAGGCTTGTCTTAATATTGCGATTTTGGCCCGTACATGCGTCACTGTAAGCAATAATATGTTTTTTTCTGGCAGCTTGCTGACTCACGTGTTTCCATATACACGACGATATCTCTTGAGATCCACGAGAAGCTCTGGTTTCGTCCCAACAGTACATGTAACCTCTGTCTGTGGCCAATTTATGACAGCCCAAATTGTACACATAGCAGTTGTGTTTGTAGTAAGCTAGAGAACAGGTTAATATTGGAAAAGGAAGGGCCTTTTCCAAATCAAAACTGAATGTGTACACTGAAGGGTCAACTATAGCTTGAGTTTTATCTGCGAGCATACTTGTCCTTGCCTTTTTCAGCTTTTTTTAGATGAACAGCATGTTCTATTCGGTACTGATCTTTCACTTTCGGATTTTCTTCGCATTCGAGTTTCATTTTCAAAGTATCACATTTGGTACAAGTGCCTTTTCTGGGAGAATGAAAGTGAAGGTTAAAATCCTTGTGAAAAATGTTTCGGTACATTGCTTCCGAAACTGGTGTTTGGTTTTTTCTGTACATATTTCCAAATACAGCTTGAACATTAAGCGAATAGTGAGCTCAGGGTTTAGATATTTCCTGTTTGGGTTGTGTTTCCGGGTATAATGTGATTCATAGGCAGAAAAATATTTTATATGGTCCTGAACAAATCTGCGTCGCTCCTCTGGTGTTTTGCTCGCAGGTGGATGTTAACCTCGTAAGTCTTCACCTGGTGATGTAGCTCTAACCTTTTTTACAGCTCTAGTCATACGTCCGTCTGAGATGGCATAGGTTTGTAAAAAATATTGCTTGCAGACTTTGTAGGTCTCAGTCGAGCACTGAATGTGGAAATTGTTCATGAAACTTCGTGGCACTTTTGATTGGTTACGAGGATGCGCCGTTTGGCACTTTCTTGTTTGATCAGACCGCACATTCTGAGAGGAAAAATTTCCAATTTGCCATAATTTGTTAAATGCTGACCTTTCTTCTTCGCTAATTCTTTGGAAGCACTTTTTTCGACAGTTACAATCTAGATTTGTAAACGTTTTCGCTGACACTTGTTTATTTTTGGTGGAAGTATATTCTACACCTGCATTTCGCCTCTCTTTTCGAATTGCTGCTTTTTTCATTTCAGGTTCCTTGAAGCGTTTTCGCCCCAGCCTTTTTGCTATTGAGCTCGAGGGCTCTGCACCTGGCTCAGAATCTAAACAAAAGTTTTCATTTGGAATTAAAGCTTACTTAAGAACTGCATAGCCTACACGATGAATTTGATGGTTCATATTCAATGTCACTTGTCGAAAATAGTTCATTTTCCATATTTCTTTTATTTTCTTTGCTCATTGCGTCTAAATCGTGCAGTAGCCGGTAAATTCTAACCTCAAATAACAATATTTAAAGAATGTTACTAGCCAAAATGGACTTACACCATTCTGCCTATTAACATCTGAGCAATTTCATTACCCTACATATTTTTATCGCACCATCTCTCAGTTTGTAGTTAAAATAAATAAACCCAAAGAAGACGCTATAACAGAGAACTTTTTCATCAGTTTGATGTGTACTCTAGCGTGATTATTCAAAATATGGACTTACACCATTCTGGTTTTCAACGGCTCAACTGATGCTGGAGTTTTGTTTGCTACAAATAAGCATAATTGGACTTCTTAATTTAAGGTATATAAAACGAACCAAGGCCTTATTGTTAGTGCATTTATTGCTTATTCGGCAATAAAGCAATGGAAATTTCACCTTTTGATCTCAGCTAGAAGTAATTTTCGAAAAAAAATCTATATGTAATAAAAATCCAGTATTTCTTAGGTGGTAAAAATTTTCTTGCTTGCTTGTGTCCCATCATTGTATTAACTTATATTTTACAATACTTTCAATGGAACTTTAATTACTTTGTTGAACATCTGATGAGTTTTCGTATTATACTGTATGGTCTAGATTTGTGCTTACTGTTCCTCAGTGATCTAGTTTCACTCATTTTTTAGGAATATATTTCATGCCCTTTAACTGACTGCTTATTTCTGTATTATTTCTTAAAACCTGATGTTTAAAAAACCTTTATTGAATCGTCTGATTCTTCTCTGATTTTTTTACCCTGATAAATGATCTAGAAAATACTGAAACGCTGGTAAGCTTTCCTTAGACTGTAGTTTTTTGTAATGCTATTTAACAATTTAAAAAAGTTTAATAGTTCTATCCAGAGCGCGCCCAACAAATTTTGTTGAAATGTTTCATCACACTCATGTCTGTTGCATACTTGATCACATTCCATATGCCTGGCATCCATTGTTAAGCTAATACTGTGATATTCTCGGCTACCTTTGAGGGCAATGTTGCTGCTTTTCTCTACCCCTGATACATTGTTACTTCACACATCATGATAGATGAATTATTTGCAGTACTTTATGCTATTCTTGTAAGCTAGGCTTCGCGGTCGAGAAAGGATTTGGTGATGTCACAGTCGAATTCGGTGAGACCAGAAAGTTATTTTATGATCATTGAAAAACCTATCTTACAAATTACTCTGGACGTCTCTATGGATATAATAAGCGGAATCATGGAGACAACCGCATGATATGTTTCAAAGGTTGGATTAGTTTAAAAAAGCATCAAGGTTGAAACTACGCTGTAGTTAGGTTAGCTGTAACTAACACTTTGTTATTTCTGGCAATGATATCCACTATACATATATTAAAACATAGGTAACAAGGCTAATGTGTTTTTTCTTCCAAACCTGACACCATGACTGGATAATTGTACAACACTATAAGCAAATGTCCCAGGAACCTTTTATTGTATGAAGACTATAAACCTTATATGAATCATCATTTCAATCGCATCTTAAATATCATATTAAATATTTGTATTTAGACATATGTATCTCATCATAATTTTTGTTAACTTGGAAGTTCATTGTAAAATATAAAAGAAATATTTCTATTATAAAGTAACAATCTAATTAAAAGAATAGATGTTGAATGCATATTCATATAGATGCTCTTACTTGCTGAGCTTTTCCATCATTCAGATAAAAATTGTGTATTTGAGCAATAAGTTCCACAAATTAAACTATCTTTTGAAGTGATGGATTTCGATTTAACGATAATCTGATATTGTTAATATATATAGTACCAAGCCCACTAGTACTCAGAATTCGGATTTGCGTTTCTCAAAAAATAGATACAAATAACTAATTTTTTTAAAGTTCAAGAACTTTTACTGTCAGTGCAGGCCGACTGTCGCTGAAGAACCTAAAATGCGTACAAGGAGTGTTGATAATGTAGTTTTGGTATTCTTCTATGTACTCCTTACTACTGAAGGATGTTATATCAGAAGAGAAAATAGATGATGTGATAAAAAAAGCTCAACATCAGCTCGCAAAGTCTCACACAAAAAGTCAAAACGTTTTTTGTCACGCGCTCATGCAGGATATCAATACTCGTTCGGATCCTACCCTACAAGAGCAGCTAGTTTGCAGGTTCAAGCTTCTTTTCCTCATGTGAAACTTGGAACAGGAACTCAATTGGCTACAGAAGAGTGATTATTGTTGGAACAAGTTATTTGCATTTTGAGTTATTTTGAAGAAACTACAAAATCGATAAAGTGTAGAGTCGGCTTGCTTGTCCGACGCTGTACCTCTAATCAACAGTTTGCATAAAGTTTTTAAACAGATCAAGAATCAACAAATGGCGGACAACAATTATAGTTCAGAATATTCTGCTTCTCAAGGTTTTCACAGGTATTTGGAATGCTTGTGATAGTTTGATTGAAGGAGTAGAAAAAGACGAAACTTTATCAAACATGTCTTCTTCTTGAACAAGAAGAGAGGCAATCTTATATAAAATATCTAAATATTCCGATTAAATAATCCAGTAACGTTTATTGATATCAACATATTTTTCTGCAAAAAAAAGAACAAGCCAATCAGTATATTGACCTTAAAAATGTATAATAAATGATAAAGTTATACAACAACCTATTGATGATCTACAGGAAAGTAATTTATAGGAAGTAATACAGAACAAAGAAAAATAAAAAGTAGGTGAATCCACATCAAATAGAACACAAACAATCAAAAAAACAGTTATTGTTGAATGTTACAGAACGCTTAGTTGCGGGTAAGTTATCTCAGCTCTGCTCATTTACCATGTTTCTAAAATGAGTTCATATACAATATTTTGTTCACTTTCGAATATCCCGCACTTTCGAATAACAAGATGGTTGCCGTGCGCGCTTTTTTCCAAATGTCCGTTGTGACGAGAGCGTCATCTTGCTTGTCAATAGATGCACTGTTGCCAGGTTGAATTAAATATCTTTACAAATAACTACCGTTGTGATTTCATTTGATTAATTATGATTTACCAACAAAATTAAAATAGATGCATTGTCTTTCAACGGTGTGTTTAATTGTTGACTAAAAATTATTAATTAAACTTGATCTCAACATTATACCAGGTGAGGTTGAGTGGCAGAGAACATGAAGGGGGGCCTATTTATTGCTTTCTGCGCTTGTGGGGGATTGGGGCTATAGGGTATTTTAGGCTTGGTAATTCCTTCATTCTTTAATGCCACATTAGTAGTAATAGTAGTGTGTTCTCATGTTAAGGGTTAAGCTGTTACTCTGGGGTCTGTTTCTGTTGACTGAGGAACGCGTACCGTCTAAAAAGGAAGGAGCAAAAGCACCTGCGGTTCATTTCAAGTAAGTACTGATTATATTCCAATACAGTGTGTATGGTAGACTTAGAAATAATTTTCTTCCAAAAAAAAGTTTTTGGCATGATGTTGGAAATGTTATGGAAACATCTGGCACCTTCGCGCGCAAATGTCACTTGTCAAGCTTTTGTCTTGTAACCATAGGCACTCGACGTATTGCGGTTTTCCAATTTAAATCCATGAAAACGCACTCAACAAATACCAAATTCACTCTAAATTATACTTTGGAGTTCAATTCAGCATAATAGTTGGCAAAGTAACAGCAGCATATAGGTGAGATTCTCTGATAGCGTCACGAAAAACTGGGAAGAGGAAGCTATTATGTAGCGTGGATTTCACATTGGCATCGATGAAGTGAACGAGAAGCAGGTAGGCATAGTTATGGAATCTGCGAAAAAGACTCGCAGCAGGACGAGAAGCGGACACGATGACGCCTCAGAAACGATAAACGAGGTAGAGGTAACTATTAATGGTGAGACACTCCAAAAAGAAGAAACTGTAATAGAGCCCGAGGATCGCGACGCCGATAAAGAGGCAGAGCCAAAGAATAATGAACCCAATGAGGAAGGTAAGGAATCAGAGAAGGAAACATTTACTGATGCTAGAGTAACTGAGCAAGCTACAGATAAATCAAAAGATGAGGATTCCACAGTGAAAGGTGGTAAGTATGATTAGGATGCAAATGATACACACACACACCACATTGTTTGTGTATGGTGATGCTATGGTTCAGCATATTGTAAACTAGAATAATGTTGAAATGAGATTTTTGTGTGATATCACACATGGCCATCAAAACATTCATTTTGTAAATGTTCAGAACTATGAATAGGTAATAAATAGGAGGAACCTCATTAGAATTCGTAAATACCTGATATGTATTTAAACAATTTGTAGGTGGGAGTGTAGCAAATGTGGCCATTTCAGATATGACATATCTTATACTCGCAGAACGAATATCATATTTGTTATTAATTTATTCGAAATTATAGAATACTCTGAATATTTAAAGAATGTTTGTGAAATATTGCACATTGTTGCAATACTGCCTGCTTGTTTACCAATGCAATGCAATGGCATTTAATATGTAAAAAAAATCAATATCATGTGATCATAGCTTTCATTTTGAAATGTTACATCTAGTAACAGATTCTCTCATGAGAAGGAACGTTTAATATTTTGTTACTTTTTTAACCTTACAATAAGGAAAGCTTGAGGAGGACAGAAACAAGTTATACAGTTTGCCTTGAATGAAGATGTATTATCATTATTATTTGATTTTTATTGTTATCTTATATCAGTACATATATTGCAGATATCTGTAGACCTTAACAGGCTCAATTGTGTGATCAATCTCATAACAAATATATTTTTTTACCATTTATCACAATTAAAAGCTGTTTTTAGCATAAAATTCTTTATTTTCAGTGTGTACCTGTTTTTTATTTTTTGTATTCAGGACGATACTAATAGAACTGGATTACTTTCCTTAAAATAAATAACTTGATAATGATTATAGTGTTTTGCTATTTATCTATTATTTCATTGTGTTTTGTGTCCACAAAAATGGTGGACCACTGGTTTAGATGATATATGTATAAAATATCTCTCAAAAGGAATTATAATAGGAAGCATATTTTGAAGACGTTGATAAAATGAAATAAGTTATAGAATTTCAGAAGACTTATTTTCTGGTAATATTTGCAGAGAAAATGCAATTTTTTGCAAATACCTTTAAATTTCAAGTATCACATTATATATTTTTTAAGTTGTGATATCACAAAGTGATAACACAAAAAATTAAAAGTAAAAGTCAAGTCCAATACACAGTATGAATGGAAAAGCAATAAACTTGTAATTGCATCATTGATAATGTGTGAAATATGATTAATAATCTATATAGATGTATGGACCTTACTGAATCTGTGCCTAGCGTGCTATTTACAGCTGTTTATCACTCTGCTTTTAACTATGATCACATGTAGATTATTGTGGATTAGTGACATATTACTATATGATCATTATGCAGCACCAGGACACACTGTTTCCCATGTAATTGGTATTATCTTATGAACTAGAAAGACCATTGATACAGTATCACTCACTTTTTTTCAGTAACTTTCATTGTATTGAATCACACATTTTGAAGTTTTCCAGCTTGGTCTATCAAACTTTTTATAATAGACTAGTTTAATTCAAGGCAGTACAGGTGTCAGGACCTTTGCCTTTGTGAGTTGCCAATGTGCAGAACTATCTGCAGTGTGTGGTACTTGGAGATGTTAAAGAAACTAGCCTATAATCAATAACAATTCTTACCTTTCAGATGAAATTGAGGGTGAATCCTCTGGGAATGAAAAGTTTGAAGATTATCATACAGATAATGTGGTGGTTGTTGTGGAGGATAATTTTTTCAAAGGATTTGACAAGCAGTCTCAGAAAAGTAAGATATTATGTTTCAATATTATATGGAGTTGTATCAGGAATATGCTTATAGGATAATAAATCAGTTGTAGATATTCAATGTTATGGCTATTTCAATATAACATAGTATGGTGCTTTTAAGCAGAACAGATTTTTGCTATAATTTTTACCAAAAATTTGACAATGTTTCACCTGATACATTATTCAACTTGAAATTACAAATCATAGTTAACTCAAAACATCAATTGATGATTTGTGGTAATTTATTATATTCATTAAGTCCTCTGTATATAAGTTCATAGTACTATGCATTTTAGTTCTATTTAAGTAAAAATTGGAACTATTTCTTGTGGAATGAACTTCATTATTTTCTCGTAGATGATTAGTAAAATAACTTGGCAATATACCTTATGTAATTTTGAATATAAATACCATAGCTGTTAAAAAAGATGGTGATGAACAGGAAGCCACTGTAGCGTATTCAACATGATTTCAATCTTTGTGTACCTAGAACAGTATTATTCACATTCCTCTGTTTTGCAGCTTTTGTGAAGTGCTGAATTTATTTTGATTGAAAAAGTACAATAGAGATGTGCAGTACTGAAAATGGGGTTTAATTATTCTATTATATACAGTAACCCTTGCAAACATTGAGAGATGTTTTGAAATCCTTGAGAAGGAATACAGCTTCTTTGAAATTTTTTCAATCATATCATCATGATGACTATTAAAATTCAAATTTTCATCCAGCATAAACCCTAGATATTTCATTTCATCTAAATAGATATAAGTTCCAGTTTATCAATAAAATCAGCATGACTTGTATTTGGTGAGTGATACACCTCCAATTGTCCACTTTTGTCCATATACAATCACTTCGATGAACAAAAACCACTAATTTGGTTCTTCACTGACGATTTTGCTCTTAATCCTGAATTCCATTCCATCTTTTATATATATGACTATTCCACCAATATGTCTGCTGCTGCTGTCACAACGGATTAGTTGATTATTCTTTACCATTAGCTCAGAGTCATCCATTTCTGCAATAGTCCGTGCCTCACTAGTTATAAGAATGGCTGGCTTGTAACAAGTGAGTTCTGCTTGAATTATCTCCATTATTGGCAATAAACTTTCGATGTTTAAGTGAATGATATCTTGGTTATATAATTGAAGTGTTGGCGTATTTGATAGCTTTATATGCAATTTTTCTATGTACGAAAATCCTTTGGCCTGTGTTCACTATGCTGAATATTTTTGTCCAGAAAGCGCTGTCATTTTCTGAAATTGAAAGAGGCCAGAAGTTAGATTCATATACCTTATCCTTGAGTGATTGTTCAACTCCAATTAGGAAACATTTATTATTGGCGGTATTGTGGTATAAATCAACTTCCTTGACTTGTATTTTTGTATCAGCAGAATTTGTTTTAGATGCAATGAAATTTTTGTTGTGCTCACTGGTAGTGGAATCACTAACATGTTTTATGAAAACCCAAATTTTCTTTTCTTTCTTTTAATGAATCCAAATCTTCCCCCTTCTGGATCGTTTCCTATTTAGGAACAGGTTTATTATGTCTTCGACGTTTGACTACTTGAAAACCATCATTTCCTTTGAAATTATTGGCCTCCTTCATTTCTGCAATCCTACTTTTCCTACTGGTACCAGGTGTAAGTTCTTGTTTTCTTGAAGCGTGGTCTGAGTTGATATGTATAAGATTTTCCATTGTTTTTCTCTGCTGTTCTTCGAGTTTTTCCTTATTTGAAATAATCTTTAGACTATTTGCACTCGTTGATCTTTTTGATAAAGGTTTGTCAGTAGATAGATTCTTAGACCCACTGCTAAGAGTAACAGAGGTAGATTTGCTGACGGGCTCTAAATTGTTATAAACGCCATTATTCCGAGTGCTTGTTAGTTTTTCAAGTTGTTTTCCGATAGTTGTCTCCAACTGATTGTACTTCTGTTCAACAAATTTCTGCATATTCATTAGACATGTTGCATTCTTTTTTCCAAAGATGTTATTTTAGTCTCGATTTCATCCAGGGTACCCTCCAAATAACTTCTAATCCCATTCAAACTTGAACCTACTACTTCTCTGCAGAAGATTCTTTTTATCTATCATAACTTTGCATTCAGGGCAAGCATAGATAAGTTTCGTTGACCAGCAAGTTCCATTACCCTTATTTCTGTGGGACATAGACCAGTACATCTTTTGCATATATATCGCAGGTAAAAATTCCTTTACTCTCTGGGGCACATGATGTTGAACACTTGGTGCACTTTGTTTCCATTGTCCAGGTCTTGTAAACATCAACGCACGCCACTGGAACTGTACACAGTCTGAATCGGGTTAGACATATAGAAAAGTTAAGGAACCGTTTTCTTCATATGGCAGTAATGTCTTGATGCTTTCAAATTTGTAAAAAATAATCAAAATAAGTGGTTACCCAATAGGTTGAATTTTGTCTCAGGCTTCCAAAACATAATTGTTGTAATGCAGTGCAAATTTAGTGAAAATGTGTTGTATTTTACTTTTGTGTTTCAAATAGCTAAAAACACATTATATATATAGTTGGGTGGTTTTGCTATAGCAAGCCTTCATAATACATCTATTCATAGGTGAGATCAAGCTTACTCCAGGAAGATTGAGAGAAAAATTGTTTGAAAATGAACCTATAGACAAAGTCAGTCAAAGTAAAAAAAGGAAAGCTGGTGTTTTGAGGCCTGGAGATGAGACTGAAAATGAACATGAAGAAGATGGTCAGACAGAAAGTATTAAACAAAAAGATGGTAGTGGTAAACAGAGAAGAAGCAGACAAAAAAATGATAATGCTGATTTAGGATCCAAAGGAGATAAAGGTAATGATTTAGAATTGTAGTAGTAATATATTCTTAATAAGTATTGTACAACTTTTTCCAAATTAAATTGTATGATGTGATCCAAAAATTAATATCCTTGAAAACCTAAGTGCTCCATATGTAGATGGTCAAGTAGAAGGGTCAAGGGGTGTATATGGCCCATCCTTCAGCTTGGGATTAATTAAATTTTCTTCATCCTGCTCCATGTTTGAATCTATATCCTGTTTCCTTTCCCCAGGGTTTCTTGTTTGGTGCATTATTGATTTAACATTTCAAGGAAATAATAAGTGTGATGTTCACATACCCATAGACAGGGTGTCCCAAATCTTCATTGGCAGAAAAATTCTGTGAATTATGGCTCATGAAATAAATTCATTTTGCTAATTTCCCAGCTCGGTTCCTATATGCTTATAAATTATACATAAAATAAATTTGGAATTGGGAGTAATTATATTGGGTAACACCTAATGCTTTTTCTATTCTAAAGCAAAACCTATTGAAGACCCTATGTCTTCATCCTTTTTGGACACATCAGATTTAAATTTGCCCTCCAAGGAAATATTGGGCAAAGGCAAAAGGGCGAGGATCCCTAATAAAAGGTATAGTGACATTATGTTGTCACCTGGAAGATCCAAGCTTACAGAAAATGGATCTCTCGACCGAATAGAACCTGAAGATATCATGATGGTGGTAAAAGAAGAACCAGTCAGTCAAGCAGTGGTAGCTGGTGGTAGTGAAGGCAGTCCACATCCTGCAAAAAAACTAAAGGTGATAATGAAATAAGCATTTATATAAACTGCTTTCCTGTGTGACATATATGCTGAAAATACTAATATAATTTAATGCTAAACTAGTCCAGATAAATCAGTAATATTAACTTACATACAAAAATTGAGACCATAAATAATTTGTTTATGTTTTGTTGAGTCGTTGTGTTTTTATTAAATAAAAAAGAAATTACAATCTCCAATTATAAATGTTAACAAAATGAATCTCCAAATTTTTTCTTTAACATGTTATATAAGTGCTCATTTCTGTTTGTTCCAGCTATATGATTTATCAGATCCAAAATTTTTGAAACCTTTTGATTATGGATGGAAGAGAGAACTTGTGTATAGAAGCGTTGGCAGTACAAATGCAAAACGGATGGGAGATATTTACTATTACACGCCACAAGGGAAGAAGGTAAATGTCATTACTTTTACTATATGGTTTACTCTAGACTAATAGCAGCATTAGGTATTCTTGAATGCATTTGTTTAAAGATTATTTAGATAACATTGCCAAAATATATAGGTCACAATTAATATTGAGGAAATGTATTCATTTTTATATTATACTTGGGATTTTTATTTAGGTGAGATCTATGCGAGAAGTTTCTGAAAATTTGCACAACAAGCACCTGAGCTTAGAAAATTTTACATTCTTCAAGGAACCTTTAGGATTAAATGATACTGAAAAAGAAGTCATAAGGTGAGTGGGGCCAGCAATTTCTAGAATAAAACATTAAAATTTTGGTATATACTGATATTTTACAATGCATTAATTTCATCACATAATATTTTTAAAATTAATAATGCTTCTGGTACAAAATAATAGAATACATTAAAAGATCAAATCACGATAGTTTGACCAATCAAAAATGAAAAGACTAATTCGTTATATGCAATGGGCTGAAAATTAAAATTTCACTAAAATATTGAATACTGTTTTCATTTTTCACCAATTTGAGACAAATCCAACAAATTTCTGTATTTGGTATGGATGGGACTCGAACCCGTCTCTCCAGGAGTTAGGCATCAGTACCGATTACTACAGACACAGGTTCGAGTACAGTCCACCTTCAATTGTTTGGGATTACTCCACTTTTTGTCAATCACCAACTTTTTCCTGATACTTTCAATGCTTTGGTGTACTGTAGGGATGCAAAGGTTGGGAAAAGTGGCAGTGGTAGCTTTATTTCGGCCTCTTCACCTAGTAGGACATTAAGTCCGATACCAAAGGCTCCAGGGCTAGTAAAGAAGGCTATAGTGAGGTCTGCGAGTTCGAATCGGACCACCCCGCGCAGTCCTAAGGTGGCAGCGGCAAGTCCCAAAGCAGCCGCGAGTCCTAAGGGAGCCGCCAGTCCCAGAGGGACAGCATCGAGTCCCAAGGCAAGTCCTAAACGGGTGCAAAGTCCTAAGATGCACAGTCTTAAGATGCAAGGTCCCAAGGCAGGGTCGAGCACCGCTACCAACGAGACGGCCGATAGCCCTGCTTCCTCCGAAAGGTCACTCAGGGGGAAACCACAAAATCAAGCCAAAACAACAGGAAATTTCAAGGTTTGTAACAAGTAGTAAGGTCTACATTTAACCTCTGTGTACTTGATTGAGTAAAGATTTTGAAATCAATGACAGTTATTTTTTATGGATAGGCTAGGTATCAAGAAATTTTAACGTTTTCATATACAAATTTTAGGCGAATCACATCATATGATCAATATCCATTCGACTAGTTTAAACACCAAACATTCTGTATAAGTAATGTATTGTTCCATGATTATGCATTCTAAGAAGTACTATGATCAAAATGATAAATGTGTGGATATGCTCACAAAAATTGGTGGAATAAATTTAAACCCATAAAATAAGCAAAAAAAAATCCAATATAGGTCTAACTAGGTTGTTGCTTCGACTTCCATAGTTGTTTTCTTGTGAAAATTATTAATTGTGGAACGAATTATTGTTAATTATGAACACTTGCACTCAATAAAACATTCTGTATGTGGCATGTCATCATTAGACAGTGATTATTGTCATTTGTCTCAGCAACAGAAAGTCTGCTAAATCAATTTAAAAATAAAATATTTGCAGCTAAAGCTACCAGTGAAAAAAGATAAGAAGGTAAACAATAAGACTGATGAAGATATGAAAACCGAAACACCAGTGAAATCACCAATTAAACGAGGCAGATGGTCAAAGTAAGTAATTAACATTGACATTATTATTTTTTGTATTTCTGAAAATTATTATATCGCCGAGGTTTTTTTTGGATAATTCGCTTATGAAAACAGTTTAAAATTAGTGTTGATGATAAGAAAATATTGTTCAGGTGTTTTTAAATGTTCTGGAAAAACTATTACACAGGGTGATGTAGGAGCATCAAACTCTATGATTGATTCGTAGATGTAAAAATGTTTACCGAAAAAAATCAGATTTTCATGAACAAAATTTGTTACAGGCGTCAATTTGATTATAGGATTATTTTAATTATGGAAAATGCCATCATTATCCACTGAACATTTCTTCAGTTTTACATTTGGACTTTCCCCCCTTTGAAATACCTGAAGATCAGGAACCACTTTGCTGATGGCATTTACCTGTCCTTTCAAACCACAACTTTGCGCCTTAGGCAGCATGCCCACTGGCACGGGGTACTCTTCTCTTTATCTACGACACTGAACTTTAGCGGTTAAAAATGATAAAAATATGAGATTTCTTTAATCGATTTATAATTTAATAGTTTTATTTCTTGTAAAAATATGCTTTACAGTCCAATTTTTACAGCTATTCATATAGAATGTGTGGTTTTAGGCACTATAGTCCGAACGTAGAACATTTGTTAATATGTATATTATTACTTCAAAATAAATGTTTCAATTTTGTCAATTGAAGCAAATAGAAGCGGAATACCGTCAAGCTGCTAGGCAGTTACAAAAAAATATGTTGAACAAGCTAGCTGTCCATATAGATAGTTAGTATGTAAAATGCCTGAGTATATATAACTATATACACCTACCAACTATCCAATATATAAGTTTAGAATTGCAACACTAGTGTAACATATTTTTGATCACCCCGCACATCAAGCAGCTGCTTGGTTTCGTAGCTGGCAGAAAACATCAGAAGAATAGTTATAGATAAATTTTTCCAAACACTCTTATTCCTTTCTGTCCATCCTTTGCGATTCCCATCACTCACCGTCTTCGGACCATCTGCGTTTCTGCGATTCCAGCTCTGAAGAAGAGGACGAAAGCAGCAATCACAGCGTCTATAGCACCCATAGCAACTATAGCACTCCTAGCAGCAATGCAGAATCAGCACCGCCTACCGTACTATTATCACCTCCGCTTCATTCGAAATTGACACCCCCTCCGATGGAAACTCCGATGGAGGAGGATATGCTGAAACCCCAACCGCCTTGCTCGATACGGTGTGAGAGCGTACATGGCTTCCTGGTGCCGGCGTTGCAGTGCCGTTCGTGTCTCTGCCTATACCATCACCAATGCGTGGGCGTCACGCAACAACAGGCTGTCGCTCAGGCGTTTGTCTGCAAGGTATCTAAAAGGAAGGTTCAAATTGGGAGAGAGAGAATGTGTCAACAAGGTGTATTTTGAGCGGATTACATCGAAGCTTATGAGAGTTAGCAAATTCAGGAGGCGACTGTAATGTAATGGTCCTTTCTCCTTTCTGCTTCTGTCTCTGAGTGTTATTACCGTTATGGGTAATCTAGGAAAGAACATATTGCGAAATATGGCTTATTGAGCTTGTTCCCTTCTGACAAATTGATGACGACGTGGTATGGTTATGAAACTGTTTCTAAACCAAACAGATTCTCAAATTAAGTACATTATCTCAATTAATTGAAAAACACATTGCGTCGGATTTTTATTGGTTATAAATTTTGTTTCACAACATTTTACTCAATGTGTTATCTTCAATCCTCTTCAGATGAACTGAATTTGTGTTTCGCAAACTTTGTGCAAGCATAAATCCTATGGACAATAGGAGTTAGAAGCAGTGTTTTGAAACGCCTTTATTGTCTACAGATTTCAAACATCATTTGCTTCCCTTACGTCTTCCATCATATTATTACAAGGCTCAGGATTTATAACCAAAATAAACGATCAAAATATGTAGTTATATAAAATATGAGTTACATCTCTTGATTTATTCAGTATTTCTGTAAATCTGTCTATTGAACGAGTTGCCGAACGTGAAAAATTCCTCAATTGATACTGCGCATTAAAATGTTCATCATTACATATATATCATTTTTTGACAAGCCCCATTTCTCCAGTGCTGATTTACTTACATTTGTCTGTAGTTCAGATATGTTTTATTTAATTTTTTCGTCTGTATTGAATATTTTTCGAATCTCTTATAGTCTTAGAATATTCTGTTATAGATCACCTTGTTGATGCGTTCTGCATGTATTATCAGACTCAGGAGCCAGAGCTGCCATAAACTACATTCGCACGTTAGTCAAAATGCTACAATCTTGATCAACACATTTTTTCATGAATAAACAAAAAACAATTGAATTGATTGATTTATAATTCGGAAACAAAAAAGATGTCAAACAACACAAAACTATTTTGTTTAGTAACTAGTGCAGGCACTGGCTGCTCTTAATATCAAAAATGTCCTTTTTTCACTGTTCTCAAGATCTGCTACATGCAATGTTCTAAAAGATATTTATTGCGATTCATGTTGAATTTGGGCATTTTTGGATGTATGATTGTATCTGAATGTTTCGTTCCAACAGGTAGAAACTATTGCTTCAAAATAACTCTTAATATATTTTCATGTATATTTATAACATTTTATTTTTCTGTTAAAGATTATTCTTTTTAAAGTGAGAGACGGGTTTAAAACATGTATTGATTAAACGGTATTTTAGCTATTAACACGCTTTTTCATTAAGGAGTTTTTTTTGTAATACTTTATAAGTGTGCAATGTCATCTATATTTATGTTGTATGGGTTAAATATTGATGTAAATCGTCACCTCACTAAAAAAAGAATATCAAAATACTGTTGGTACGAGGCAGAACCTTGCTTACAAGCACTATGAAATTACGCGTTAAATCCTCACCATTTTCCTGATTTTATTCCCGTTTATTCCTAATTCTGAGGGGTGTTAAGACCTGATTAATTGGCTGTTCCTTGCACGGTAGTTATTTATTTTCTGGTCATATTTATACATCAGAAGCTCTTGTCAGAGCTACAAAACAGCATGGGATGTAACCAAGGTACTGCACTATTACCCCTAACAGTTCAACGTGTATCTTTTGTAGTTAATCGCAGAAAAGTGCAGGCACCTTTGACATTTTCGTTAGTTTGGGAACAGTACAAAATGCAGAAATACAATTACATATCTTTTGATAAAAACATCTGATAATAGAAACCTTTCATATTAAAAACTATGAAATCAACGCTTTGATGCACTAAGATACGTATGTATCTAACAATTGGTATATAAGATGTTGTGCAAGCATAATGTTATTAGTAAATTTGAACATAGGATTTTGTAAATTGAAACGCAAAACAACGCGAAGGAATCTGTCCCCAAACATTGCGTGAAATGTTTTTGTCTGCGTTCAAACACCATTTTCGCCTAATTCATATTTTTTCGTCAGAACTGTCTGCTAGAAACGTCTGGCGACCAGTCGACTGCGACAATGCAGATACAGCCGATTGATCAATCTCCACCCCCTCTACTCCCAGTTAATGTTGCCTCTCCGTTGACGTCGCCGCCCGATACTCGCTCAGACACTTCCCCTGGGCCGCCTCCATTGACACCTATCACAGCCCTCAAACCGATTCCCACTTCCACCACCGAGGAAGCCCCACCCCTACCTAAGCTCCAGAGAATACCTAGACCCGGCGACGCACCCCCTCCCCTTCCTCCTCCCCCTGAGCAACCCGAATCGGAGCCCGAACTGCCCAATCTACCGCCGCTCATGCCACGCCCGCCGACAGTTCAGCCTATTGCAGCTCCGCCTACAACGCGGATAGAGACTCCGCCCCCTTTACAGACGAAACCCTTATTGGGAGCGGTGACGACTTGGTTGCCGCATCATTCAAAGATTGTGGAGGCGGAGCAACAAAGTGGGGATATCCCTCGGCCACAGTATGTCGAGTTTTTGGCCGGCAGGAAATTTCTAGTCATTCCGAAGCATAATTTCATGTCTGTATCACCAAGCGTAGCAGTTACCGCGTCAAATGTGGCAGCCACGTCGGTAGATTCGGCTAGTTTGGGTCCCGATGTGGGTAAGACTGAATCGGAGGCATCTTCTCCTTCCAAACCCGAAAACACGCAGACTGCTGAGAAGATGCAAGTGGACGAAGTTGAGAAAGAAAGTAAGATCGGTGCAGAATGTGCGAACAAAGGCGAAGGATTGTCATTGTGAGTGAAATCATTTTTCCTTTGATACCTATCATTCATCCTTTCTCCATACTTAGTGCAGATATATTAGTTATACAGGGTGTATCACAAATTACGACTTAAAACGACCATTTTGAGTTACCAACGGCGCGGCGCGGCGACAGTGGCGTAGCATAAGTGCTCACCTATCTTGAGTTCGCTGTTCCCTGCCGATTTACTGCCACCGCGCCTGCAGGTGGACTTACTCGTATTCGTTGAAAATAAAAATCTGGTTTAATTTCAAGCATTGTATGAACAGTACAGGTCTTTGAAATTCAAAATAGATTGCAATTTTTTGTTCGTGGTTTGTGATACAGACATATAGGATGTCTAGAGGGTATATATTCCGTGATATGTCATTTTATTTTATAAAAAAAGTGAGGCGCTCAATGTAACCTGTTTGTTGTAAGTTGTGATTATATTTTATTTCAGCGTATGATACTTGTACACCAAAAACAGTGGAAGTTAGAAATCTTACTTTTATACGAAAATCCTAAAATTGTAGCTATAATTTCTGTATCATTTAATTTTATCAACTGAATACTAAATCAGATAAATTTGTTGTGGTGGATATAACTCCGAAAGCAAATTGAATTGAAAAAGATGTTTTGCATGAATCCTGCTAACATTAATAACTTGTGATATGGTATTAAAAGTTACTGGTTGATAAACCTTCAATTTGAAATAACAATGTTGTGTTACGCCTAGCCTAAATGAAACACCCTATGTAAGCGAAAATAATTTTGCGTGAGAACATACGATTTTGAACAATTTCTTAAATAAATCTTAACTATGCTTAAGTGGTCCACCCTGTATATGTTAGCGAGAATGATATACACATTTATTATTGTATTGTGTTTGAAGCTCTTGGCTTAATCACTGTTGAATAATCAAATTAAAAATTACCTTCAACTTTGCCGGATCATCCAGAATGCTCCTACTGAAGGAAACAACATGCATTGTGTTAAGTAATATTTATAATCTACTGCTTATACATTAGATTGTTAACTCTTTTTCATTTTATGAATCAGCCTAAAAGTATTTGAATTCCGGATGACAGTAAGGGTTATTTCCAATAATAAGTTTGCGAAAGCACCGAACAGTTTGTTACTGTGCACCTGTTCAACTTAAAACATATGTCAGCGTCATTTGATCCATTTGTTTGGGTCTGCACTTTTTAATTTCCGTGTTGGAAAATGTATACTCGATTTGACGGACTAGCTATTAAATCCTTATGGCCTGTGCCTACCTTTACGTTGGAACTATGTTGATGACTTCCGAAATGAAATGATGTCCATCGTATATATAACACTTTTTGAATTTTTAATAACTCAATAGGCCAGCAGCGACACCACTAGCTCCAGCACCCACGCCACCCAAAGCAAAGAAACGGACCTTGAAGATATCGAAGAGTAGCGATGAAAAGGAAGAGAAGAAATTTATGGAGAACTATTTACAGAACATGTCCTATGGCTATAATACGCTACTATACGTATTTCAGTATCTGAAGGTCCAAGATCTACTTAGAGCAGGATGTGTCTGCACTATGTGGAGAGATTTAGCCAGTCACCCCATGCTCTGGCGGACTGTTAGAATGAAAAATTCTCAGGTGTGTAGAGAAAATAGTTTTCCAAGCAGTCAGAATAAACTTGAAAAAAGCTGTTTGCATTTTTTCTCCCTAAATTTATATTTTTATGCTTCGTAAGCTATTTTTTTGAAAAATAGGTAGGGAGAATTTGAGGGAAAGTTCGCCATCAAAGATGTCTGTTAGGTAAATTTTTGAAACATGTAAATTGTAGATTTTCTTACTCAGTGAAACTATTTCATTATCATGACCGATTTGTTATCATAAAGCTTCCCAATTAATATGCATTGTAATAAAGTGAAACTCATCGCAAATTGTAATGCATTTTAATTGTTATACTTTATTAACATTCACACAACGGCAATCAGAATTCCTTAGAATTACATTTAGTTTTTTGAAGTTTCATTAATTGTATATTATTTTGATACAGGTGCATAGTTTTGAGGGGCTAGCCAATACTTTGAAGAAACATGGTACTCAACATTTAGATCTGCGCAAAATGTTATTGCCTACTGGAGGAGATGAAATCTGGCCAGAATTTTCAGACGCAATAGGCAAAGTCGATACTTTGAGGAAAATAGAGCTTTGTAGGTGCCCTGCATCTGTTGTGGAGAAATTGGCTGTATCAAATACACAGTTAGAGGTAGGAAAAGTGATTTGAAGAGTATCACAGAAAATGTTACTTTGATTACATGTGGGAAGCAAATGTGCATTTTCATTTGATTTGACCCTAACTGTAACCTCCAAAAAGCTCAAGAATTGAGTGAATGTTGTGCAATTAAAATGTAATGCTGAAATGGTTCAAATATAACTTTCCGGCAGTTTAATCAGTTTTTACGAAGAATTAACGTCAAATTGGACATGCTTAAATTTTGGTACGGGAATTCAAAAATTTATTCTAATTAAAAACTTGTTCGGAAACCAGTCGTACGGCTTTAATGCAATTTCAGTATGGTTATATGTAGTTGATATACCTTTAAAATTTGTGAATTTTGTTGGGAACCCCTAGATTTGATCTTTGCATTCTACTTTCACCCCTATTCCCACTCCCTATCCCTCCCGACATTCCGTTTTAGAAAACAAATTCAAAATCAACACAGTATCTTGACTGAGTGCTGAAGGAAATGCGCAACAATTTTGGAAACCACTGATTTAAGGCATACACTATTATGTCGGAAGTTTCACTATATTATTTTATTTTAGGTAATCAATGCTGTTACAATAAAATGCGAAAGCATGGATCTGGGCCCGTTCAAGAACCTGACGAACATCCAAGAACTACGAATAAAATCGACGAGCGGCCTCGCGCTATCGTCAAATCTAGACTCGTTAAAGGAACTCAAACAAATGCGACATTTGTCGCTGACTTCGATCCGAGATCTGGACTCTATGAATTTGGACGTCATTGCAGAGCTCATCAATTTGGAGTCGCTGGACTTAGGGGAGTGTACTGACTTTCCGGAGAAGTTCGGCAGCAACATTTTGTGTAAGTTAGAGAAACTAGAGAAGTTGAGGCTGGAGAAGGGACAGGGAAACTGCCACACGTTCGAGATACTCGAAGCTGTGAAGGATATGCCAAATTTGGAGCAGCTTGAGCTAGTCAATTTCGATATCAAAGGTAATCATCGTTGTTTTTTAGGTTATTTTGCATTGTTATTCTTTAGATTTGACGATGGTGGTAGGGCATAACTACCATATATGTTTGATAGCTAATTAGTTGTTTATAGGAACATCGCAAATGCAGTTTGTTTCAAGTACCCCAAAAAAAAATAACCATCTCATAGTAACTGTGCTTAGTACAGTTACAGAACTTCATAATATGGCCATTTCACGTGACAATTTTTTAAAATTATCTGTTATTAGCTGGCTTCGATAAGGCACTGGGAGCGTGTCGCAACATCAAGAAGCTGCTGATCATTCCCACATATATCTCTCAAAGTGCCACCACGAACCACATGGTGCTTGGGGGAGTACTAAGGCTCCAAAAAACACTGTCCCATTTTGTATGGGGCGTCACTTTGGAATTACTGAGGGTGACTGAGCTATTCGTGGACCAGTGCGAGGAGCCAAAGAAGGAGAAAAAAACAGTTGGTAATGGTGACTGTATACCTGTCCTTAAGCCGGTGCCCTTGCTGAAGGACAAGGACGGCGAAATCCCACCGGCGCACGATCCACCTCAGGTGAGGAAACACATTTGATTATTCCATAGTCTAACCTTTTCACAGGAGTTGATATATTGTTTTCCAATGCGGCTGAAGAAAAATATGTTATAATCGATAGATTGGAAGATAACGCAATTCTTCACAAGAAAGTTATAACATTGATTGATTAGTACAACTTTTTTAGCTTTTTGCTATATTCACACTATTAAACTAAAAGGACGAACTAAGCGATTGTTTCTAGGAAGCACATCGCTGTAATGGCTATGTTGATGGTGTAAGTTTCAATGAACCATAGCATATTAACAACTGAACTAACAAATCGCAACTGTAAGCGGTCCATCAAAAAAAGCTTTTCGCTCGTATGAGCAGCAATTTTTGTTAATTCATTTCGTTTCTCAAAAAGTAACGCTTTCACGTATCAGAAAACCTAAAATAACGTTTTTCATCAAAAAAAAATAATGCTAAATAGTACCTTCTAAATGAAAAGCTATTATTCTAATGATTTTTCTCAGCTTACTACTGTTTTGACAAATCTTATGTTTTATCGGTTCAAATTGTCATTGATATATGATCGTAGTTCAAAGAGGTGTGAGTGTGCTTTATTTGCATATTCACAACCTAAACTATTATTCAGGTGAGCTGCTATCTTTGACCAGCAATAACATACCATTTGCCTTAATATCACTTCTGAAACTGATTCAGCGGTATTCTCTTAGGACGACTAAGATGAATCACAACTTGTCTTCTCGTCTGGTGATTAATATCTTTATCTGCAGGTTGAGATACTAGCCCTTCCCAGTCTACAGAAATTATTGATGCAGAACCTGCCAACAACGCGAGTGAAGATACTCAAAATACCTTTCCACGCCACTTGGAGACAAAGCATCACGGATTCTGTTAACTAAAAGAGCGATGCTACTTCTCGTTTCACCTCACTACGTCTCTGTGTATGTGTTTATTATTATTTTCTAGATTAAAGATGCCTTACCAGGCAGGTAGAAGATAGGTGTAGAGTCTAGATATAGGTATTTTAAAAAATAATCTTGACTTTTTTTAGAAATACATGTAAATAATGGATGTTTCCGTTTTTTTAATCATTAGCCGCATTTTTGATGGTGATGTATATGTATACATGTAATTACCATAAAGTATCTGATTCACAAGCTACTTAAATTCGTAATAAATATTTTTTAAAGTTGTGAACACTGTTTAAATTAAAACATTCTTAGGCACTTATGGATGGACTAAAACCACCAAGATACTTGACTCAATGAAAATGGCGGAATGGTACGAAAGTTCTTGAAAAAGAGCAAATATGCCAACATTGAGGAATAAGCGCCGCTACCAGATATATGACTTAAATGTTATATTTCATTGCAGAAAAAAACGTTTACTTCCATTGGTTGCCCCGATAATCATACATATATGTCAATTACACAAAAACCACTTAGAATTGGAGATAATATATTTTATTACTGGAGTCAGTTGTTCGCGTATTAAATTGCCTGATTGCTGCCCTTCTCAGAAACATTGGCACAAATTAAACGATTCTTTATTTGGAAGAGATGTGGTTGGAGAGGTTAATCAATAGATGTGTTTATGAAAAATTCTAATTTAATGTTACAGACAATATCATTCACACGTGAGTATTACGAATGTTTCTTCTGATATCTCCATTTTTGGAATGTATATACAATGTTTTTAATAAATAATCGGTATAGTATAATGTGGAAGCCACAACACAATTTATATTAATCTATATAATTATACAATTCGGTATTTACAAACGATATTTAAATACTGAATCGCGATTTTAAACAATACAATCATGGCGACATTTTGTAATTTTCAATCAAATTGCATATATATATTTACAGTACGAAATATGAGTAGAATAATTATCAAAGTGTATGAATTATGTAAGCAAAAGTATACATACATTTTTACAATGGAATGTAACAAGTTTTTGCCTAACTGGTATAAATTACGATAATTATATATTGTGCTAAAAAAGCAAATACAAACATTTCCAAATATAGCATATGCCACCAAAATTACAAGTCAATAAACCAATATGTTCTACTAGAATAAAATTTAGTAAGAAAATATGATGTAGATTGTAGATGCTCTTACTTGGTGGAACTCTCATCAGATTATTGTGTATTGTGAACAAAATGATCGATGATTTAAATATTAAATCGGACACGTCACACAAAAAGATTATTTGTGGAAATTTGTGTTCAATTTACACAATTTCAATCAGAATACTTGTAACTATTTATTTCTTCGATGAAGTAGTTAAAAATATTAGTAACCTACTAAAATTACAATTGCACATCACCAAAGGCCAGCAAATATTTAATTCAAATATATCGGAAGTTTATACCAAGGATTATCCTTCATACTTAGTAATATATTAATTTGTTGTTATTTACTGAAATACTCTCAGGAGATAATGAAAAAATATGTAAAATAATGAAAGGCTCCCAATTCAACAATGCTGTATTTTGCATACAATCTTTCAAGTTACTTTCTCAATTTTTCAGTTTCTTATTTCAAAATTGCTTAATCTGTTTTATGGGTTTTACAGTATATTACAGATCTGTGATTTTGCGAGCGCGAATTATAATTAAATTGCTTCACTGTCCACTAAATAATCCTCATTTACAATTAAACTGGTAGCTAAAGGGTAGGTTATGCCCCAAAAAAAATATTTTACTTTATTTTATACTCTTTATATAACTTGGAGTAATGTCTTATGTGATAAAATTTATTAATTCAATTAGTCATCTGAAAGATGAAATACATACAGCTATTATTGCATTGTAATTTTGGGGCACATGTCATAGTGTTTCATATTCATATATTAATATAATTATGGAATGTTGATAATAGAGTCGGAAAAACATACCTCAGTGCAGTACATTAGAATGATACAATAAGAAAATTTATCAGTTGATATTGAATAACTGATATTATACAAAGAGATTAAAGTGTATTATTCAAAAGACATTCCATGTTGGCATACAATGCATCACATACGATTTATTTGTTGTATGCAAATCATTGCATATACTCAAATATATGCAGATCTTGAAGATTGTTTTGTTTGTTTATAAGATGAAATTTTTCCAGATAATTCATTTGATCTTTTCAGATCCAAGAGTTTTCATATCTCGAAAACTTAAATTAGCATATCATCTCTCACAACCAGATGATAATCTAATTTAAAACTGTTTTCATGTCTGTTACATGAATAACAAAAAGGTATTGAATGATTAAGATTCAACAAAACGAGCATGTGAGTAGATACCATTGATAAAACCATGAATATTTTTCAAAAGTTATAATGCTTGTTTCATATCTCTGGTTGAGATAAATAAATTATCCTAGATAATTGAGCCAATGTATCCAATTCATTACATACCATTTATAATATATCATCTGTGATTCATTGCCACCATCTTATTGCATAGTTGTTTATTTCACATCACAGATATTGTAGGTTTGAATCTCATCAGTGATATACAGGTGACTTAGAATTGATTGCAATCATAATTAATGAAATCGACGCCAAATGGGATGGATATGCAATTGCACAAAAGTGTGGATGTTCCAAATTTGATTAGTAAATTACTATATAAAAATTCTAATACAAAATTAATCAAGCTATAGAACCCAAGTAATTGTGATCAAGTTGCACTAGTCTGTGCTCGAATACCAAAGCAAGAAGTGCCAGCAGAGAAAAAAGAACTGCATAACTGCTTTCCTCGCAAACAGAATGTGCAATTATTAATCAAAATGTATAACTCATCTTTTCTTTTGATTCAGCAAAAAACAAATTTTGATGGCTTTTGTTTTTGAATTTGCCTATGCACTGTACAGTACAATATCTTTTAATACGCTGCATATTAATACAAGTTTCCTGACAGATAGTCTATCGAAAATTAGACACTAAAATGTAAGACTAACTCTAAGGAACTACGAAAGAATTGGAAAATAGCAGAAACTTATTTTTGTTTACACTAAATCTGGAACATCCTACATGTATCCTACTTAGTTCGACAATATCACTTTTATATAAAGCTGCACTCTGTGTGACACAGGCACTATATAGATTGTATATATTTTATATAATTTGTATTAAAAAAGACCATATTTTAAAATTGAGCATCTATCGATCATACTAGTAGGTTTAACGTGTTTGTATTTGAACAAAAGTTGCTACTGTACCAGTTGACATATGATTTAAAATCTATGAAGTTAACAAGTTGGCGTTTAGACAAAATTTATCTCAATAAACACATGGGAAGGGGGAAGGATATAGGCTCAAGCAAATTGACTTGGTGTTTCCAGAATTGTCGAGAAAATCCCGGTCTAGAAAAGCAATATGTGACCTCCCTTAACTGCAAAAAAAATGTCTGATGGAATAGGTGGAGGAAAAAAATAGTTGTCTGAGATATGCAGCCCCCTTTCAAAAATTCAGGTTCCATAAAACCCAAAGCCTCGTGAGGATTCCTCCCCATCCTATAACTCTCTGTCTAGTCTCATATGCATTAGTGTACTCATTTTGAAAATACGTAAAAAAACTTCCCAATATTATGAAAATAACTGAATTTGAATTTACTTCTGAACCTAGTCATTACATTATTCTGCAAAATTTGGAAATGACTACAATTGAACTTCCACTCGCCTATGTTGTGGGTGGGGTGAAAAGTGGAGTGAATAAGGATATTTTGGCAGATTGGTTAATAATACGTATAAAATCATCTACCCTACTTCCTGTGAGTGGAATACCCATCAAATAATTCTAAAATAGCAGCTTTGGTTCAAAATTACAACCTGAAAATATAGATCAGCTAAACACACTGAAACTAATATACGTGTGATATTGTTTTCTAGCTGTCTGATAACTTTGTTTCATAGACATACATGTATATATGTAAAATATGAACTATACACTTTTTACATGTTATTCAGTATATTTACACCTTATATAATTATTGAAGTCTCTTATATTTGAACACATGGTAAAGACCACATCAAAATACAAATTTCAGTACGTCATATACTAAAAATTACATATAATCTCAAATCTGAATTGAAAAGACTAGTACACTTGAGTGTTTCGATTGAAATTATTAATTATTGAATAAATAATATCTAATAGCTCAGTGTTCAAAGTTTTGACTGTAAAATTATTTCTTGTCTGATTTATTGCAGTCGTTCAGCAGCTCTGCAAAACAATGGGAAACGTTCTTCACGAATTAATCAGGAAAATATAAGCAAAACGTGTCTGAAAGCAAAGAAGGTAGCTTTCTTGTTTCTCTTGGAATTTCTAAATTGTGCGCTTGGAACAATTTGATTTATGGAACTCCGTTAATTTTTGTAATTTATATAATGAAAATACTCAGCGAAGGGCTGTTATGTGCTTAAAATTTCAAGTCTTTGACCCGTGAAAATGAAAGTATGCAATATTTTAATTGTAGAAATTAACATCTAGAAATACACCCTTTTGGCAACTAAAAAAATTTTGTTTGTTTGAGGTATTACTTACTGCCCCTCCCTATTAGTGCAAGATCCCGCTGGAAATTCTACTCGCAAAAGTGAAAATACCTTGTTACAGGGAAACCTCTGACGAAAATGCGTTAAGTTATTTGAAATTTTCACAATTTCATCGTATTCTACAGTTCAACGCTATAAGCTAAAAAAATTACTCAAAAAAACATGTTTCAGATCTGTGAATTATGAGCAACAACCATTTGCTTTACTTACATAAGTGTGCATTACTTCCATGTTGTCTATAAAATGCTGGAATACTGATGTGACGTAATTTCACCACTCACTCATTCTGAGGAGATTAAACTATAATATTGATAAAAGATTGACTTACTGATGTTGCCTATCTGAGATGCTTATTTTAAATTTATTGCATCAAATGTTACATTTGTACTTGATTCATTTTCAGTCGTGTCTTCGATAGAGCAAACATATTCAATTGATCACAGAGCTGCAGCCGAAACGATCGTAAAATTCGTGTAGTATTCACCTGCGTGAAAATACAATGCTGGCTCAAAAATTGCTGCCTCGATCTGTCTCTAATAAGGAATGGGAATTTAGTGTAGCAGGAGGAAAGAGCCTAAAAAAGAATATTGGTTGGATCTCATTGTTTTGGAAATTTTTACTTTCACGATGTTTCGAGTGACGCGGTATCTTCAAATCGTCTTCAGATGGAAGTTGATTGAATTTAGCAAAGTCAATCGAGACGTTGTTTCTTCTTCAGTGAAAGTCCTATGCGGTGTTTATGATCTATAATTACTATCTACATAAACAACAGTTGATCATCGTATTGATTGAAAACTACGTCATATCAATATCTGTAGCCTTGGATTTTACATGAATTATGTATATGTATGTATATGTACTGCAAGACAAAATATAATAGGAATACCCTCTCCAAGGTCGTGAGAATAACTAATGTAAATGTTATAACAGAAGTTCACTAATGCCCTTTCTATAACATAATTACCTTAGGGATTGCTGACTCAATGATCCCGAAGAACGCCACTTATACTACTCCAGTGATTTGTGATTGGTTACCATTATTTCATGACGAGCTGCTGTTTGCAAACAAACAACAGTAACGAATCACTAGCAATCATTTGGTACTAGGTCCCACACAACATTGATGTGAATACTTCTTAAAATAGGTGAAGTTTTGAAATCGTTATATTGAAAAAATGGAGTTAGGTTATACTTCTAATTACCAGAAACATCTAAAAAACCTAAAATGAATCAATACAATATATTTTTACTAATGACATTTAAAATAAATAGAAATAGAACAAATGTTAGAAAAAACACTCAAATTTCCAACCCAAATATGATTGACTACGCCATAAAATGAACAAGAACTCTAGAGTAAAACCGAGTGAAGTTCGATAATTGGTGTTTGAAATCATGAAAGGTCGAACATTCTTCACATACCATTGGTAGTAGTAAAAGTATCCTATAGGCTTAACGTATGAGTCAAAACTGCTGATAGCGAAGTTAAAGCATAAGATCTGAAAATTTAGTACAATGCAATTAAAACTGTTCAGAATTTTGAAGGAGGGG
This sequence comes from Bruchidius siliquastri, assembly GCA_949316355.1. Classification (NCBI taxonomy): domain Eukaryota; kingdom Metazoa; phylum Arthropoda; class Insecta; order Coleoptera; family Chrysomelidae; genus Bruchidius; species Bruchidius siliquastri. The sequence goes on along the minus strand of OX438532.1, from coordinate 11,854,504 downwards.
TTATGATAAAAATTCCCGGTCCATATCGGCCAACGGAGGCCTTTGTCTAGGTCTTCTTGCCTGCAGTGGTATCGTGGCGTCGTGATGCTGTCCAGGTACTGGTAAATCTATGAGTGTCGTGGGAGAAAATCGTACTCTGCTAACACTACTACTGCTGTCCTTCGCTGACACATACGAACTGTCGTCACTCGTCAGGCTATCCGGAGGAGTTGGGTTCGTCGGCGTGTTGCCGCCTGAATGACCTTGGGTCACCTAAATAAAAAACAAGCGATCGTGTATAAGACCGTAATAACGTCAAGTTAGCCTCTGGGACTTACACGTTTCATAATATTGGTGACAACCCAGCAAATCATGTACCCAAAATAATTTCACTAAAATATTGAAGTTAGAGGTCAGTATGAAATCTAAAACATGAAATGTGTTTACCACATGTGGTATTATCTATTCATTTAGCTTATATGTTGCTTGTAATGGAATTTTCAGAAAATTTTTTTATATAACGTTAGTACACACCAAAAAAATTATTTTCCGTAAATACATTTCAAAAAAGCCATTCGGGAAAATTATAATCTATAAAAAACATGTCAACTATTTTTTTCTGAGTGATCTTAGTGGCCTGCTGTAGATGCATGTTTAGGTCTCAGCCTAGGAGGTAGTCAGCGTAACTGGGTGGTCCACATTAGACAGCAAATTAGCAACATAAAACAAGATTCGTTTTTCTCTAAGTTGCAGACGCCTATTATTCATATCTGCAATAAACTCCCGAACTTTATGGGGATATGATTAGGTAATCCAAGCGATGTGTGATTTCATATTTCATATGATGTTTCATTTTTTAACCGCCTATGAATTCAACAATCTTATTATATTTGGTTATCTGGCATCTGTAGGGAATTTTCGGTTTGAAAATTTTGAATATTCAGGCCTTGAAAAATATGAACGTACGCACGTTTTTGTCATTATTTTCATAAAACATTTAATTACTATAGAGTATATATATCTTACAGAAAATGAAGTATAACTAAATTCCTCTAATTTGCTGATAATTGAAAGATGAATTACCTGATAATTGTTCCTTTTCAAACTACTCCTCAACTTAGTATATCCCTGGGTCTCCAAAGTAGTAGGTCTCTCAAAAGCCATACTTTGTCCCTGGTGTTCGTACTCATATTGTGGCCTTCTGTAATGAGACAGGTGGATTGACTTTGTAATTATCAGGCAATGACGTCAGCTCAATTTAAAAATACGTACACAATTGTTTTTGAGATCAGAATATACGTTCTCTGATTATACTTAGCAATGAAATGGCAATAACCCAAATTTGATATAATCTAATTGGCAGTGATTACCTGGGTAAGTAATGTGAAGGAGCATACTCCTCTTCAAGCCGAAAGCTTGGGTTAATGTTCGACCCACTAGTAGTAGTGGAGCTGGCATTTGAGGGGGTTCGTCGGTGTGTATTGTGACACTGTTGAGTAGGCAAACGTTGAGGGGCATTTCTGGAGCAAGCACTATGACTACTTACGCTACTCGGGTTATCGTAAGCATAGTCGGTACCTACAATATAATAAAAATATAAAATGTGTTTACAAAAAAATCCAGTACTGCAAGATTCTTCATGCATGTCCGTAAATCGTGTTCGAAGATCTTTACACCCGCACTCCTCTTACTGGAACTTCAGATGAGGCGCTGTGACATCGTTCAGTACGACAGCATGCTTTTTGAATTGTTAGTTTTGTCCAGCTATCGATCTGACTGCTACAAAACTTCCTGTATCATGCATCCTGTCAGGTACCAAGTCACCAAGTGATTAAAGAATTGGTTCACAAACAGTATCCTAGAGAACCCCAGCCCTTATGTATCTTGTCGATAACACATTGTTATTTTTGGTTCATCTTATATTTTTGCTGACGGCTAGTTAAAGCCACATGCAACTGACTTAATAGCCTTACTAACGTTCGGGCTGCTCAGGTAGTTCCAACTGACGACCAGTTAAATGTAAGATGAACCACTGAGAGATCCTTAGGATATGTTTAAGAAGTTAATTTTTTTTAAGGAAAAATATCACCCTATACTTACCGTAACCATACAGAGTGGTGGCTCCACTATACTCCGAACTGTATCCTCCATAACTGACATCAGGGCATTGACCATACACGTAACTATCAGGACGAACACAACTCACGCAATGACTCGAGTCTGCTTGATGATAATCACCAGGAATGTATATCGTTGCAGTTCTTTCGTAAGGTGCGTAAAGTTCTGACCTATTAAACGAAAATGAATGTATTAAAACTAAATGGAAATAGCTTCAAGGATACTCAAATCGGAAAACTGCAAGATTACAATACTTCCCTCGCATTTTGCACGCGACGTAAAAAGAATGGCGAAAGATGGAACTTACCCGTCATTACTGGTAGAGCTGGATTTTCTCCTAGGTGATGGATTGGGTGCAGGATGATGTTGGGGGGAATCAGTGAACCTCAAAGGTTTCATCTCGTCTGCTTGCATGAGGTTCATGAACTGGGACCCCGCCAACATTGGTCTGTGATGTTTTGTAGGGCCATGGTAAGTATTGTGATTATATCCTGAAGATGTCGAGTAGTCGTAGTTTTGGTTCTCTACCGGACGCCAAGCAGGTAATTCGTTCACCTCACCTCTGAAAATTATGATTGACAAGTTATTTTCTACACAGCTGACTTACTTCTCACGAAATATATGACGATCAATGAAATCAAAATCTAATGGTTGAAGAGCCTAGCAGACATACAGGGTATCAACCAGGTAATATTGCATAATTGAGATCAGACGAAGAAACCCAAACCCGATTTTTATTTTGTTAGCTAATTCCTACTGTGTTATAGCTATCTATGTATTTTTCACAAGTATCGTTCGCGAATAATGGCAGTGTATTATAAGGCTCACTTATTTTTTATTATACGCCAGATATAAATTATTATAAAAATATATTCGTAAGACATCCAATTAATGAGATTTATGATATTAATAAACATATCACTAAAATATGTTTGACGACACTCTAGAAAGGTAGAGTCCATTATAGATTTGTGTTATGTTGTATCGCTAGACAAAAACAGCGGATATTTCAACGCTGAACCGCACACTTCTCGGAAGCATTTCTATTCTAATAAAAGTACACATTACAAACAATCGCGAATATTGCACATATTATTTTAGATTATTCCATATCACATTCTTTCATCATATCAAGGTAAATATAAAGTAATGTACAGTCTTCCCAGAAATTATTTCAGTACAAATCATTTTATTTTATTAACCTTATATAACCTTGCACCTAAAAACTGTCAAAACAATGATGGCGCACAAGAAATTTTGGATTTGATTATCACTGCTATGATACATCCGTTTCAATCATATTTGTTAAATATGGTACATTCAATGAGACAATAAATCAAATATTACCTGTTCGGTTGTAACCTTGGATGCAGCGGAGAAACATTTGACAATCGGACATCGTAACCGGAAGCAACTCCAGCCAACATGGCTGCTATATTATACAATACTAACTCCACTATGCTGAACTTTGGCTTTAATTGCTGACCTGAAAATTAATGTGCATGCTTTTAATCCTCAATGCTTCACGGATGCTGAGAAGGATTAAGAAGGTTTAAAGACGTATTTTATCTGGAATTTACACGTTAAACATGAAAAATTAAGATGGGGTAAATTTGTTTGAAAAATTCGAAATGCATCAGAAATCTGCTATGTTCACAAGTCGGATGTATTGTAATATTCTGAATGCACAGCTATTGAAGAAATTCTTTCATTAATCTGTTTTGAAACCATTTGTTCAAGAAAGTCGGAGGAATACCGGGGTAAAAATATATAGTTGATATAATGTCCTTTATCAACGCCAAAAAAAAAAGATTTTCCCCCAGAAAATTTTGAAAATGATCGGGGGTCTCTGAAACGTCCAAAAACAAAGTGAGAACACAGTGTTTCATTTTTTAATTTTTGGCGATAATTCCACCGTCACTAAACTGTTTTCAAAAACGTATGCGTTACAAGAAACACTTATGTTTTGAATTATAAGACGTGTTTTTTGGAATGATAATTTTTCATATTTGACCACCAAAGGTCACGATGTACGTGATCAATGTCGCATATAAAAATGAACTTCGGGGAAAGATAACGGATAGAGAAATTTTTAGGTAGTTTGAAGGATCGATGATAGAAAACAATGAAATACCTTGAATGTGATTTCTAATCTGTGTCTAATCATCATACTTACCATCAGCAGTATACAAGGTAGGTATTGGTACATTCGGTCGTATTGTGCCTGGTATCAGATATTCAGGTCCCCAGTCTTCAGGTGCAACATAATCTGTCAAAGATATACACAGATTGTTTAGTGTTCTCAGAAAAATAATACTTAAGTGTAGTAGTGTGTAGTTTGAAAAAAATTACTGATACGGCTAGCTACTATGATTGTATTTTCATATACATTTTTCACTCAAAACTTAGTTTTTGGGTATTTAAATATTTCAATTCAAAGTGAACTATATTTGTCATGAAGACTAAAAATTCCATGGGGCGCATTGCTATTCTATCAATACTTACAGTTTTCTCGTACTCACAAGAAGTATATAAACTGTTAAATAGCATGATATACAACAGCGTTCAAAATGTTTCAGATATCGCTATTATGTATCATTGTTAATGTGCACATTTGCAAGAAAATTTCATTAAACAAAATTTAAAAGATATATATTTTTATAAATAACAAGTTGGATTAATAAACAAAATCCTCCGCGTATCGCAAACACTCTCAAGAACGTCTTACACAAACTATGTTCTCATTCTTGCAACATTTTTTCAACTGTAATGTCGAGGAAAATTCGGAGTTTCGCCTGTCGTCAGAGCTCTACAGTCCTAGTATGAAAACTGTATACACTTGTCTGAAATCTAAACTTAATTCTCATTAACTCAATATTAAACTAATGAATCTTTATTTAATGTTAAAATATTATTAGTGTTGGGGGTATTTAGTAAAAAAAAACGTTAGTTTACGTAAAAACTGTACATGAAAAAGCTGAAGAAGCAGGAAGAAAGCTTGAAGTTAAATTTAAGCTCACATATATCTTGCTTGTATTACGAGAAATACTGAATTATTTGAATCGAAACTACCAACATGTAGAGTTGGTGACGCAATAATTTCATATTTTTGGGCAATTTGTTGGTTACAGTGCAAACTGCCTTTAAACGGCTATTCTACTAAAAATACCATATTTGCTTGCGAAAAACTTTGGAACTTTCCTAAACTATACTGCCAAAATGTTTAAGATCATACAATATCCACGTTCAAACATTATATCCAAAAAACGGATATACATTGAAATCAGAAAAATCCGGAAATAGTCTCAGCTTTATCAGAAATCGAATTTCTTACTCCATGGAAACACTCTGAGCACTGAGATTATCGACAATCTATGCCTCGAAAGTAGATTTAATCACTTTCTCAAAATATATGGAATGCAAGTAAACTAGGTCTTAAAGTAGTAGAAATCTGAAGGAGAAGAGAATGTGCCTTGTTTCTCCAAAAGTGAGTGCTTCTCAAAACCTACATAAATTTTCGTCTTGAAGGTAGAATGACTGATTATTAATTCTTAGTAGTTAGAGTAAAAAGCAAGTAAAGAAGGTCCAGGTGCAAGAAAACCCAAATAAGGACATGCGTAGTAAATAAATTAGAAAAAAAATCATAGCAAATTTTATTGAAAACAACGTTATTACATTAAAAAGGTAGTACCATCACCAAATGCGTTCTTTCCTCCGAATACGTTTCAGGCACTACTACTACTACGATTTGCACAAACAAAAAAATCTAAAAAAAGTAAACAATAAATATCGTGAAACGTATTCAAAGCACCATCTACAAAAATTAAATAAAAAATGGCAATACAAGTCTAGTGTACTACAAACAAAAAGTCATAACATACATAGTCCAACTACTAGCGATAGTGCAAATCGCGACTAAGTGGAAAATCTACGTGATTTGCGATGTACGTTGCAATATTTTTGATGACTGAGAATTTGTAAATAGGTCTTTCAGACGACATAGTAAAGGGGTGTCCTGCAGCATAAAGACGATCTTTTATATACGCTTATAACATATACATGTTTCTACAGGCTTCTTCTTCGAAAATATACTCATTTAGGGCACTACTGTAAGAAGGTTTTCAATCACTTTTGGTGGATCTGTTTTTATTTTAAATAGGATTAGAATTGGGATCTCTGAAAATAATGTTGGAACATATCAAAATTGTTGCAACTAAACTCAGTCGCCATTTGCACCATAAGGGAGTTTCGATAAATTCACCTCTAACATTATGAATAAATGTCATTATCACAAGATATCGATCCATTTGCTATCTAAAATAATTATCAGGTGACCAACGCTTTAGCGTCATAGGCATGTCTGTATTATTGAAATCTGAACCAATATGCGTGCATACCATGATTTGCAAGAATCAGAGCAACAATCAATTAAAATCTAACTCTCTTCTATATAAATCTTCATCTGTTCGACGTATTATATCTCGTCCTCTGTCTTCATGTTTCATCACAATGACACTGTAAAAATTGACAGTATGGAAGATTCATCGAAACGCATGAAAAAAACTACGTTTATTTGTAAAACCTTATTTGTAAATTGTTTGTTTTCCAAGCATTTCGATGTTTTTTTGAGAGTAATGTTGAATTTTCTGTGTATTGTTCGAATTATATTTATTATACTCATTATATAAATCTAATTATGTCAAGTGTATTTTAAATATTTTACACCTTTCTGGCATCAAGTTAATCGTAACATTGAAAAAACTCTCATGTATTATTTGAATTCATAATAAGTTTGCAGAGATGCTGTTTCGTATCCAATATCTACATTGTATGGCTGTATGGCTTTTTTTAAACTGTTCAAAAACTTTCTTAAAAATATGAAATCGGAACTTATGACAAAATCATAGATAGCAATGAATCTCAAAATGAACTTACCGAAACGTTCTTGTTGTTTACAACCTCCGAACATCAACAGAAATAAAGCTATATAAAAACAATTTCCGGAAAAATCGTCTAGACATGCTACTTGTGCTTAAAAACTAACAAACACAATAATAAAAATGGGAAATGATACTCAGATCAGCAGTACGATACTCAATATTACGCCAAAATGAGGCACTCACAGATTAGTCGACACAAGAGGAGAAATTTTAAAGTAAGATAATCAAAACATATAATTATTATAGTTTGAAAGATATAATTGGCATAGCTTGAAATGCAAAAAAAATCACGCAGAATATGTCTTGTAATATCACACTTATTCAGTGTTGTTTTTTTTGTTCTTTTTTATCAAGTATGAGATGTCCAATTTTCGGTTCATTCAAACTGTATATAAGTACTTTCTACTGGTGTATCGACAAGTGAGTGGAAGGATAAAATATATTTTCTTGTTTATTCAGATTTACCATCCGCCAAACCATTTTTTAAAATCCTACATAATTTAGAATCTTCAGGGGAAGATTGAAACTACAATATAACAGCTATTTGTTGTCTCATATACCTGTCGTGTGCTGCCAACCTTAACATTTTAACGTGTGTTATCCGTCAGAAAGATAGGTCAGGTAGACACGTCATTTTTAAGACGCCAGCAGGATGCTATTTGCATTAGCTTCTTAACGATGGCACTTCTACCTGACGTGTCTTTCTGACATGTAACAAACGTTAATATTATACGGTTGGCAACACACGAAAGGTATATAAGATAACAACTTAAGTTTTAATCTTCCTCAAAAGATGCCAACATAGCGAAACATGTGTCGGCTTTTAAAACACTGGTTTGGCGTATGGTAAAACTGAGTGGTGTTTGTGGGTTCTCCTTCTACTCTTACTTTTTTGTACAGAACCGAAAAGCGCTGATCATGTATATGATTGTATGAAACGAGCCTAATAAAGAAACTGAAATAGATGTTGGTTCATAACTTTTTGGACTAAGCTGTAGCACTGCTGATACCTTGGATTGGGGTGCCTTTGTATGTGGATAGTATCGAAATCAACTTACATATTAGGCTGGGTAGACACTCCTCAGAAATGCCTTTCACGTGACAATAAAAAAATACATTAATACCGAGAAGAATATAATAGGGAAATTTAAGATGTGGAGGCATTTTTATACTGCACATGCGGCACTTGCGAGACAAACAAGCCTTAAGGGCATTCAGTTGCAAGTAATTTGTCAATTTTGGATTGTTACCAAGTTACATGTCAAGTTTTGCTTACAATATGCTCGTTTATGCTCTTGATCGCAAGACACGCTTGTTCAACTTAAAAATACCCTCAACTGTATGTGGAATCTGAAATACCGTTTCTATACTCGCAACCTAATTAAAATAATGGGAATTTAATTTTTTTGTGGAATGTAAATAATGTACAAGATGAGTTGATTTTGTTTTGAGTTGGAGGGCCTGTAGCGAGATTATAGAAAAATTATGATAAGACAAAATTGGAGAAACCATTTACTACTTACAATATTACTGCTGTTTTGGGACATAATCAGTTAAAAACTAGTAGTAATTGGTTTGGACTCGAAATTTTACACGAAAATCGACCTAACGTGAAACTTAGTCAGAAACGAGGGGTAGCAAAAAACTTGTAGCCAAAAATACAAGTAAAATATAAGAACTTGAGCATCACATATAAACTACAGAAATATTGTGTTAAAACGTTTAAAGAATATTTGATAATTTCGGATATAGGTACCTTTTCTATGAAATTTCGCCACGGTACCTCAAGTTTGATAGGTTATCACAAAAAACTTACTAATGAATGATGATATTGATGTTACAGCTAATACTAAAACTAAAAGTTTCACAGCATAAGATTGCCTATAACTAAACTTTTGAATCGATTCACGAAAGTCGTACTGTTTACTATTTTACCTGTATCAAACCAACTTTTATCGACGTTTGATCCATTATAACTGCTATTTACAGAAATTATTTCTACACAAGCACAAGAAATCGATTCACTGCATCTGAATGATATTACAAAAAACTAGAGGCCATTAGCCATGTAGACATTCCCAATCGGAAAACTTAACCTTATATTAGTTTTTCATCAGCGAATTATTTGACAATTTGTTTGATTGAATTTTAATTGGACGAAAACGATAAACACAAAGAACATATATGTGTATTAGCAAAATGCAGAAGAAGAAAATAGATGAGTTTTCCGGTTCCACAGAATTGAATAGCGATTGAAACGTTATCTAGGCGGTGAGAATAATTTTTGCTATAATCCGATTTCTCGTGCTTGTAGAATCACTTTATTAGACTTGATATATGTACAAGGAGATGTCAAAAGTATTTTGCATCAAATGGTCGTGTCATTGTGACAATTTTTCAACAAAATCTCTTCGTCATCATCCAAGTCTTTCCCCCCATCTAACTCCATTGATCCTCCTACTACCCCTCTCGCGATTATGAAGTTCTGCGTACTGAACACTGTATCGTAATGACTTTCGCTAATGTTCCCTATAGATTTGCTCAGCCTATCACTACGGCCCAGCCCACCTTTGGCCCTTTTACCCCCTGTTAAAGAAGCAGCGTTATTGGTAGTGGAGGGAAAGCTGTTATTCCTCCAGGTGGAACCGAACCGCCGGAGTTCGGACAAGGGGGTTAGCGCGGACATTTTACTGATGAATAGTTGCAAGCCCGAGGAGGTTTTGCCGACGCTGTCAGCGGGACTGTTACCTATTTCGTGGTGGGGGCGGTTAGGCGGCACCTGCGCCAGTTGGGGGCGGGTCTTGTCCAGGTTAGGCGCGCTCTTGCTGAACAGACCGCTACGATTGGTCGCTGCGGGCCGCAGGGCGGTGATTTGGCCACGCTCGCGTTGGTGGCAAGTGCTAGGGCCCCACGTCTTGCCCTTTACACCGTCTGCAGGCACTAGAAACGGATTCAATCTTTTTGGCCACCCGGTACAACACAGTGCTGCCTATAATCTTATATTGATTTTCAAGAGGTTAACGTTAGAATAAACAAAATATCCATTTATACAAATGCCCACGTTTCAACTCTATATTACCCACCGTTTCGAAAGCTGCAGTAATTTCCATTTCGTAACTATAGGAAAGGACGAATATCCGTATCCATAATCAGAAAACTGAGTTTTTGAGGAAGATGAATAGGAGAAAAGATACACAGTTCTCAACATGTATGACAGCGCTGAATTAATTCAGTTGGAATCGAGTATTAATAACTTAATTAATTATCAGAAAACCATTGAGTAAATTATGTTTATAAGTGACATCACATCGATATTTCCTAGCTGCTCTTTCGTATAACGCTTCGAAAAGCAGCGTATCTCAAAGGAGCCGGAGAAGTCTCATTTTGGTAAACCGAATTCATTATGAAGCCTGAAACCCATGTAGCATAGAATGCCAAGTGTGACTCGAGTTTTGGCGATCAGCGCGTTAGGATTCTTCCTTTACGCATCACCACATTCCCGTGAATTGTATCGTATCTTTGCAGCTGTAGAACGGAGTATCTTAACTCTTGGCCTAACATAATTGTGCGGGTTCCTTCGAGTATATGATAGAGATTCTGAAAACAATCGTTGTTTTAGATGCAGATATTATTTTGTCTATCGAAATCGCTAAGATATCATTATATCTGTAATAATTTATTCTAATATATATTTTTCTTGTCGCTTTTCATGTTGTTGAAACTAAAATACATTTACCATTAGAAATTTGTGCAGTAAACGGTAATTATTGCAGCTTTAAAAAATACCGAATATAATATCGAAACCATGGCATTTGCGTAGAAAGATATTTTCTATATTGGAAGTGTTTTCCCTAAATATATCATCAAATTATTACAATACTATGAATCTCAATTTAAGCGTGTTCGAAAGGTGGCTTTGGAAAAGATAGACCTATGCTAATTTAATTTGGAAATTAAACATTCAAAATAAAATGTTCTACAATTATTTTATAGAAGTCAATCATCAAATATTTATTAATACCATCTTGGCCATCTTTGTAAGGCATATCATTTATTCAAAGACAGATTCTCTATATAAAATATTTGCAGTAAAGAAGTAAACATTTTTGCGGATAAATACAGCTGTTTTAATACCTCTTATTTAATACTTCACTTGTCAAACTTTACTCCTTTTGACATGACAAGCTGCAAATTATTGGTAGTTAAATGACAGATAGTAATTTTTATTGGGAACATTTCCAAAATTTAAGAGTATTTGAATCTACATGAATAAATCTGAATAATCTGCAACACGGAAATAAACTAGGCCCCTCAATATTGATTCACCAGACTCGGACGTTTGAATACTGGCTCAAATTTCGAATTTACTAGGTTTCCATCTGGTTGTGTTATCCGAACATACCTGATCTATTTTCTGATAACCATCATATCTGTCATATCTGATAACCATATTAAGGATCCTCTTGACTTTATTGGCATTACTAACTCATATATACATATATCCAGATTGGCAGCACTGGTTTCAAAAGTTATATCGATACAATTCTCGACCTTACCATACAATGGATCCAAAAGGGGATTTCTCGAACGTGTGTCTTCTGAGAATGTCTAGTTTGTAAAAATACGACTATATTCTACTCGTTGAACGGCCTACATTTCCCTAAATGCTCAACATAAGAGGTGAAAATTTACACGCACAATTTTTTTATTATACTAACTGGTTTCTGATCTATCCAAAACAAAACAAAAATGTGTCGAAAGCTCAGCATAATAACATAACATAGAAGGAGTACACAAATGTAAAAAGCAGGCCAAAATTCTCATGTCAAGTACTGAATTGATAGCTGTTAACATTTTGATATAACACTTATATTACTTCCATTTTTTGTCAAAGTTGAAGGTGCTTCAATAGTAATTATATCAACAACCAATATTAACATTGTGCTGAACATTATCTCCCCTACCCCCGACCCCCATTTTGAATGCAAATATCAGAAGTTGATATAGAGGCTAACGGTATCGATGTTTGTGTTTTTTTGAGTGTTTTATGCTCCTTAAACACATAATTTGTTGGTATTGGTGTAAATAATCAATACTGCAGGTTATAACTTCAATGTAGTCAATGTTTCGAGATGGAATCCAAAAAGGCACCATTTGTAAAAAAACAAGAAATGCAGATATCTGCAAGTTAAACTGTGTCTATACCAGGTCAATTTGTCCTAACAGCTTATTAAAAGTCACGAGCGACTAAAGCAGGCCACTTCAAGACGTATACATCACATTGTTTATGTTTGCCTATGGTATATTTTTGATTCCATTTTTGATTTATTTCGGATTTCCAAAATATTTTCTATTGAAAATAATGTGTTTGGTAGCAGCTCATCCTTAATGCACAAAGCTAACATTAAAGCTCATACCAATTTTGACAATCAAATGTATTCATCGGCAGTTTTATAGTTAGGTTTGGTGAGATGAAATTTTATGAATTTGCGTCTCGCTATAACTTTTCCGTTTGTTTCATCGACAATAATTAAAAACGATGATTTTTCTTGTAAATCGGCGTAACGCACCAGTTTACTGAAGTTGTTTGCTTACTCGTTCTATGTTAAGCTGTTACTCTGCAATATCCAGACAATTACCACACACGACAAAGTAACTATTTCTGCCTAAGTATTCTAAAAAAACACACAAGCTCGACAAATCCATGCTTTTGGTAAAATTACATGCTATGTATTGGTAAATTCAACGATTTCTGCGAGTCTGGATAACATTTTCCAAGGATTTTGAAGGACGTACAATGTAGCTTTAGACCAATGAAAATATATCCAATGAATGCTAAAATATATCCTAGTTGAAAGTTCAAGTAGATGCTATGAAAACTATTGGTAAAAACGGCGTTCTATTCCTAATATAGATGTTTTGTTTTCTATGCTTCATCTATCAGAATAGTATCGCTTTTTCTATCGAATTATAACTATAAGTAATAATTTTTTTGTTACCTTTTTAGAAGAACACATTTAAGATATTCACTGAAAATTACTTATGATAAAGTGACCAACGTTTATTGAATAAATCTGATGCAAGTGTGTCGCCTACAAGTATAATTTGCACGTATGTATATGTGAACAAAAACAGTCTATACATACTAACATTATAATTAATCATATTGAGATATATATTCAGAGAGGCAGAAATCCGATGCTAGTGAAAAAGTTATCAACAAAAGTAATCTACTCACGTGCGATGGCTCTAAGTCTAGGTATCGCTGGAGATCCGGGAGGACTATTGGGTGATATGACACCACTCATCACCTTTTGTTCGAACTGTTGAACAGTTATTTTGTGCACGAATCCCGAGGGAGAACTAATATTGGAGCCAGGCTCTTTCTTCAGTTGTTTCAGTAACCGAGACATCTTAAATTTACCTGAAAAGGAACAAACGATCGACTGAAAAAGCATATTTATTGATTGTACTATATAACCTTGAGTCATGAGTCAATGAGAAACAACGAAGTTATGACTTACTCCTTTGGACATATTGATATATAAAAGGCACAGCACAGCACAGCTATAGGATCCATAGAAAAATGTCAATAATAACTCAATAAAAAAATAATCATCACATTCAATAGTCCCTCACCTTTCCGTCGTATAGGCGTAGGTGTCTGTTGTTTAATCATGAAATCTAACTCCCTCTCTAATATTTCTATCTCCCTGGCCTGCAACTCCTGTTCTTTCTTTTTAAGCTGCAGCTGTGCCCTGTTCAAATCCTCCTCTCTACACCGTAATTCCTGTAAAATATAATCAAGTTATCTTCCTACACGCATTGAACCAGAAATGTTAAGATGTTTTCCAAATCCTTCGAACGATCCATTAAGATAGAAAGTATTATTTAGCTCTACCATTTAGTGAATTACCTTCCGCCATAATGAAATAACATCGTCAGTGTAACAGTTATTGTTGACAATTTTGTTTACTTCGCCTATCTTAGCTACTCTATTTATAAACCAGTTTATTGCTATAGAATACGTACAAGGGTTTTGAATGTTGATATGCTTGATCTTACAAAGGACCTCCAAAGTTTGGAACATCGAGGGAGGGTGGCTGATCTGTCCATATTCTATAGATTCTATTATGAAAAATTTTCGACCGATCTGTCCCGCATAATAACACCATTACAACAAACACTAGAGGAGGCCAAAGGGCGCATATGAAAAAAGATAATGCTCAAGTAAAATATTCTGTTTTGTATAGTATGCGTTTGAATACTGCACTGGCTCTCGAATTTCGACTTCAATTCGCTCATTTTTATCCCGTAGCATAATTAGAATCGAAACAATGGATCTGGCTGCCACAATTTCTTGGGTATTACTTTGTTATCTTGTTAGTGCTGAATGTGAATCATTGGATTCTTACATCAATTATGAATGAAAGAAACAAAACATGTCAGTCATCAATTAAAAATTGAGAAATCAGCATCACAAAATGCATAAATGTTGACAGTGAACGAGCAAAATAAAGTAGGTGCCATTAAAATATTCGTATTAACCAAACAAAAGCTACACACACACACACACACACACAAAAACGTATCCTGTTAACTGGTTAAAAAATGAATATCTCCTCAATTAAGGGTATTTACCTCTTCATACGATTTACAAGCCTGGCGATACAGAGGTAGCGTAAAAAGAAAAATAAACAGTATAAATAACCTTGAACTGCAAAAATACATTCTAACTGAATTTAACCAGTCCATTATCTTCGTATTTTAAGTCAGATTTTTTTAATACAAAAACTAATTCTATGGAATTTTACGCGCCGCCAGAGTACATTAATTCAATGAAATAGAGTAATTCATTAACAGTTATCGATTGAGCATACTAAAAGTGAAAAATATCGTATATTTGCTGAGAAATACCTATATGAATGCATTATAGCGATGCTGAAATGAACATCTGTGTTAGACTAATACATTAAATGATTAAAAATGTATTTTTTTACTTATATTCGATGTATAAACGATGATTTCAGTGGAAATAACTATACATTCGAGGAAAATAATGGATTGGAATCAATTTTCAGTACAATTGAAATAATAAAAAATGACCGTTTCTGTTATTTAAAATACAGAATGACCTACTAAGTTACACGCCAGCCAAAAAGTCCGGAAACTAAATATTTATATTTCATTCACATTAAATGCAAGATGCGACTAGATTAAATTTATTAAAACTTGGTCTCTATGAGTTCATAAATGCAAATAAAAAGATCTTCAGAATGCCTCCAAGACTGCGACTGAAAATATGGATAAAATATAATCAGTTAGAGCCTTCAGCGTTTCATGTAGGAAATTATATTCATTATAATAGATGAACCTTCATTCTTTCATGATGTCTATATCACAATTCATAACCTCTACATGAACCTCGTTTCAGTAGTATATGAATATGATGAAGAATGTGTTTTTGTAAAACAAAATTGTAATGTGAATATAAAATCAGCAAATCATTTTTTTCAGAAAAGTAATTTACACTCGTGGAACTCTTTATAACGTTCTCAAAATACCTATCATTTCGACAACTAGATGAACTTTGTGTTTTTTATATCGTGTGCAAAATATGTGTGAAGAATCAACGATAAATGATAAAAGCCTAAAAAAATGGATGTTAAATGATATAGAGGCAGCAAAATGAAACATATACCTATTTGAAAACTCAACAAGAAAACATATACAGTATTCTGGAAGGTAATTTTAAAATTTCGAACCTATGTCCCCAGATGATGATTATCCTTGAAATATCCATATGGCGTATTTTTTGTAATGATTGGAGAAAGCCTGATGACAAATCTTTGAATTTAGCGGCTAAAAATTGCTCAAGAACAAAACAGTTGTTGTCACCAGATTGAATATTGAGTTGAGTTATCCTTTCTACGGTAAAAATTATATTAGCTATTTTGACATTAGGTAAAAAATAGATGCTTCCTAACTGGTCACGCTTTGTTGGAAAATGGAAAATAATTGAATGACTGCAATAATAAAGGTTGTTATTTTCATCATTTCAAATGTACTGCAAAAAATAGCGGGCGAAACGTTTACCTTATCTTTGATCTTCAGCTCCAAGAGGACCTCTTCTATTTCTCTCCTCCAGCCATCCTGTTGTTTGTGAAAACTCTCATGCGGTGTCTGGGTGAAAGATGAATGCACAATCTTGTCAAGGTCCACAAGAATCTGCTCGAAACTCGGTCTGCGGTGAGGGTCAGACTCCCAACATTCTGTAAGAATCGTATGAAATAATTTCACTGACTACCAGCTACGTCCTGTCGCGAAATTGTTAGTACAACGCACCTTAGTGATGGGAAATATATGTAGCCATAGTAAGAACGATGCTCTACTATTTGTGGGCACAATACAGAAAATCGTTAATTTCTTCTAGTGCATGGAAGCATGGATGATCAACAATAATGATTTCTGCACAAAATAGATACATTTTCCTTTTGATTGACATACGATTTTAACAGAACAAGTTCGCTGTGTATTTCCGTTTTATACACCAATCGCGTTCCTTATTACGTCGTAGTAAATAACCAGAATATTACAAACTCAAATAGTAATGAAGCATCATCACAATTTCCAATATAATTTCAATTACATATACATCCAAGTTTGAATGAGCTCTTAAGATAGCATAACGATTAAAATATGTCGAGAGCATTTTCATGGTGAATATTGGAGTTTTGTTAGGACACATAATTCAAAGGATACTTCCAAAAAAATTATATACAATACTATTTGTTAATGTATTTTCATAGTCCACCCGGTATAGGTGTCAGTTGGAATGGATTTATCGTCGATATGTCCGATTTGCGTCGATCGGAGAGTTCCATAAGGAAATTGACAAACGGAAACTTGCTGTCACCTGCAGATGAAAAAATGATAAATGCCGATGGAAAATTTGTCTTTGCAAACAGGCTGTTTTTATCACCATTTAGTTTACGTAAAAAATGACGTCAAGTATGTTGGCACTGTACTTTCCACGCAATGGTATCAGTTTAGAAATAAGGATTTGGTTAGGATTTTAAAACTGTTCGATATTTGGAATTGAATTTGAAAATATTTATATTGTTCCACAACAGAAGACATAACAAAAACAGAAGAAATTAATACCCAGGAGATAAAAGATAATTATGCCCCTTCAGCTTAGCTCGCCACTATTACTAGCAGCCAAATAAAAAATTGAACTGAGGCAAAAGCCTTGTTTTTCCCCCATCATTGTAACCCAAGCAACACATAAAGGATGAGATATCATCATTAAAGTATGAAAAACATCATCTTCCGAAAAGATCTGACATTGCTGTACGTTAAAGCTCTCGCCTGCCTGTCAAAAAAACTGGCTAGTCTCAGTTGGCGTGGGAGGTTAACACGTGACTTCCCCCCTCCTCCCAAATTTGACCATACGTGTTTTGAATAATGCTACAGTTTGAGCATTAAAAATGATATTTTTTGGATCATCACTGATAAATTACACCAGTTCTTCAGTAATAACCTAATATACAATTCACTGAGGCCAGACCATCAGCATCCAAGGTAAGAAGGAGTCGAGGATGAAGTGAGATACAAGATGAATCACATTATGATTGCTAAACAGCAAATGGATCCATTTTCACGAACTATAAAGGTTTTTAGTCCTTGTCCCTTGCCGTGAAAATTTCATTAATATCGGATCAAGGGCACATGCTCAAAGATTGAGCAACAAAGAGCTGCAGAGGATGTTATGACCGTCAACGACTACTGGTTATTCAGAGCACAGAAAATTGAGGTAAATGTATTGAGGTTATTATGCAGAAAGTGTGTAAAGAGACGGTACTATATAGCATACTATCGTTGACTGTCCGCCCAGGAGGATCTGCTATCCGCACTTTCAATGATGTACCAATCAGGAGTAAAGACACTAAAGCGTAATCTAAAAACTCTCAAAGTTCACTAGGGATTGGAATAATCTGAGCGGAGTTAAAGAAGGGTCAAGGATTACCGGACAAACAGAAATAAGTTTTTGTAATGTATACTCCAATAAACAAAATAAAAAACGAAATTTCATCTTCGAAAATTTTTCGCCTATCGGCGCGACAAGTAAAAAGGGGTGTAGCCTATCCGTGTCGTTGTAGTGAGGTTGTTAATAGTCTTGTCGCCTCTTTGCGCGACGTAAGCACCGCATACGCTTCACATATGTTACATACAAATGCCAGAAGCCACACCACGCTGAGCTCAGCCATGTTACATTAATTTTTTATTTCATAGCATGGTCAAACCGTACAAAGCGATTTTATAAAATCTAACTAGTTTTTAATGTAAACAATACACTACTGAATGTAACCTCCGGAGCTTATCCTGTGGTTGTCTCTGATCCATCTTATACTGGTTGCTCATTAAAACCACATATGTAGGGATGAATCCTTACTGGCGTTTCGGCTGCCTCCAAAGCTTTAACAATACGAAAGAGAATGTGGCAGTTTGATATTGAAAATATAGCGACATTCATATTTATATTTATGACTGTTTTCAGGGTAACAGTTCTATTCTCAAAAAGTCCTTAGTATGAACTATCATGAGAAATATACTGAATCAGAGATACCACCACAAGACAAGTTTTAGAAGTTTTAATAGTTATTTCAGTAATATGTTTTAATCAGCGATCATTACAAGGGTAGGTTGTATATAATACTGGTTCAGTTAAAATGAATTATCTATAAAATATTCAAATATATTCAGAGTGCATGTTACTTGCCATCCTTTCTGTATTTTTATATAGATAACTTATCAAGATAGTAAATTATAGATGCTCTTACTTGGTGAAACTCTTTCATCATGCCGATAGAAAGATTGTGTAATTAACACAAAGTTTCACAAATAAAACTTTTTCCGTCAGTCACGCGTTTCGATTTATATTTAAATCATCGTCGGACTGCATCATCAATAGAGGTTCTCCAAAATAATGACGTTTGGAAGAGGCTCGTTTCAAGTGTTGGGCCCCTCTAGTGTTTGCTGTACTGATGACTGAGATAGGTAGACACGAATGTAAGAGACAACGATTTGCACTTTTAAGGCACCACGTTGTATCTCAATTTTATAGAAATGTCTGCAAAAAAATCTGTCCAACACAAACATGTTTAGGCGTTCTAAAAAAAATATATACAGTATATTTCCGTAAGTAAGAGCTATCGTGCTTCACTCAATGAATAATTCATCATAATTTAGCTTAAAACATATATACGTATTCGTTTCACTACAATTTGGAAGACCTTTCGAAAATTCCCTCAATCTCTTTCTCTAATTTTACTCAACTATCGACTGAAGATTAATGCTGTAGGTATATTTTCTGTGTTGTTTCGAAATGCCAGCACTTGTGTCTGTCTAGGAGAAGTCCTTCGATTTTGTTTATTAACAAGCAGGTGGGATGGTATTAGAAATAAAACGTATAACAGCTCCGTAAAAATTACTTATACATTTTACTGTACAAGCTGAAAAAGGTGTTACTTGTTTTGGATGCTTACCTTACACGAGTTTCAAGCATCGGTTTCAAATCAATTATAAATTGTGCTCTAATCCATGTTTCATTTTTAAACGAATAGTGGCAACGACATTATTATCTATGTAGATTGTATAAGCTCTTACTTGGTTGTAAAATGACGCGTTTCGATTTAATCTGACGATGAGGTGAAGATTGAATCAACTAGCGTCACAAAAATAGTTTAATGTGTGAAACCATGTATTTAAAGGACATATTTTTTTATGTTGAAAAGTATGAGAATCGATTGGGTAATGAGATCTTAGTTTGAAAAATGGGAGGATCTATTGATCTATGTTCAAAGTTTTGTTCCGCTTACTATTATCTGGTCTGACAGTATGGCGATCCCTGCTTACGATTCCAAGGAATGTAACATTTTTGCATTTAATTCAATGTAACTAAAAAATATACTAGCTGTGCAGCATTTTGGATTTCTTGCAATCGATCAGAAATCAATGACTATCTAAAAAAAATGTTTTCCTCGCGTTTTTTGTTCATTCAATTCATTTAGGTTGAGGATTTAGCCTAGATTTATTCAATTATTGATGTTTGAAGTATATAAAATAGTTAACATTCATTTTTCAACGTCCATTAATCACTTTTTTACACCTTCCTTCCCCCTGATGATACGTAGTGAGGTTTTAAATTACCCCTTCCATCCTATCTAACATCTGGTGTATTAAAAAAATCATAGCTAATAAATTAAACTCCGAATTTTTCACGTTGTTATCCAATTTGACAGAAGCAACGTAATGACATATGACAGCTCACAGCAAGGCATTCTCTCCTCAAACAACTACAACTACAGTCATCGCTCTCACAGTTAAATTTATGTATTCATTCGTAAAATACCGTATTGTTTTTTCAAAGTAATAGCGTACAACCTATCCCATCAAACTAATTTCACATTATGGGTACGTAAACCTTTGCGGTTGACTGTTTCCTTTGGAGCTGTTTTCTTATTTGGTGTGGCTGTCGCTTATACACATGCCTGCTGAATATTAATTAGTTTTGTTTTCGAACCGATAAAATAATGGGCTTGTAAGTAGTTCCTCTTCTCGTATTATTCTGGATTCATATTATTTGTCAATTATAACAGATACAGGGTATTTATAAAGCCAAATACATGTAGATAACTATCGTACTCTCTGTTGAATATTAATATTCATGTGATGATTTGTTTAGCAATACTACAGTTCAACACTATCGATATTCAAAATTTTGATCCAATAAATGAAGAGTACCCATCAGACTACAGTATCAGTTTTACCGGTCTTGAATTGTCCTTTGGTACGAATAGTGACACTACTTGGCTGAAATCTATTGTTTCAATCTAGGCTAACCATAATTCCATAATCTTGTTGCTTTGTGCAACCTCAGAGATATGAGAGGTAAATTCTGTATCAGTATTTACACGTAAGTTTCGCGTCGTACAGCCTTAGCTCAATAAACTCACCTTGAAGTTTATTATACAGATCTACTCAGTTCCTATAGACATTCTCAAACTAGTTCAGACGTCATTCATGTCCTTTCAGTGACACGAGACATGTTGAACTGCCTGTCAATATCAGGATAATCATGTTTTCAGATACATACGAGGGTCACGCTGAAAGTTTTTAGATATAGAAGAACTACAAGACTTTTTTAAAAAACTTTATTCTGTTTTTTCAACATATTCTCCCCCTACCTCAATACATTTACGCAATTGGTAAAACCACTTGTGAAATTCTTGTGACCTACGTTCTTTTGAAAGGTTACCATTCAGAAGTAACTGTCCTTTGATTTTCCAAGGCTACTGTTGTGATGTATCCACTTTTAGATAAAAAAAGATGCGACCATTTTCTTCCCAACACTCTTGGAACGACGAATTTTTGTTGTAGGCTGCTCACTTTCAAAGCACCAAACTAACGACTGCTGTTTAGTTTCAGGATCATAATGATATAACCATGTTTCGTCTCTGGTTACGATATTAAAAAAGTTTTTACTGTGCCCATTGTCAAATTTTTCAAGCATAAACTTAGCCCAATCAACTTTTGTTGCTTTTTGCTCACTGGTCAACAAATGTGGCACCCATCTGGAACACCGCTTCCTTAAGCAAAGGTGATCATGAATGATTGTTGGGATCGCTGCCGATCCAATTCCCAGAGGAGCCTCAATCACGATGTAGGTTATATGTCGATCTTTTTCTACCATATTTTGCACAGCTTCTACAGTTTCCGGAGTAACAGCAGTGGGCAGTCGACCTGTGCGAGGTTCATCATCGAGTGAGACCCGGCCCCTTTTAAACTCAGCAAACCAAGTAAGAACTGTAGCCCTAGAAGGGGCAGAGTCCCCAAAGCAACTCACTAAACTTTCTTGACATTCCGTTTGTTTTAGTCCCTTTTTATAGTCATACAAAATCATGGCTCGAAAATCGCGACTACCCGGTTACATTTTCACGTTAAAATTCCGCCAACACTTAGATGCATTCGAGACCGTGGCAAGGCAACTACAAAACGATTCAAACGCTGCCTTTGCGTGTAAGCACTTTAGACAAAATAGCTGCGTGCACAACTTGTTTAAACTTGTATAGATTGGGAATATCTACAGACTTTCAGCGTGACCTTCGTAAATGTCCAGTACTTGCACCAAAAGCCAGTGCGGAGGTTAGGTAAGTTGAAATGTAATTAAAACATCTTCGAAATGAATGATTATCTCAAATGTCCTTCTTCAGCTCGGTAAATTCATCTATCGACCTTAAAAAATTGATATCTTCCTTAGAACTTCATAAAAAATATGTTATCGTCTCCCCTAATAATGCTTGGTCTCAACCAGAGCAAGTTCATAGGAATAGAAAATGCTGTATAAAATATTACTATGAAATACGTGGCAAATCATTTCCATTTTGTGGCCTGCATTGGAATATTCATCATTTTTCTAATTTGAAAGAAGATCAAGTAAATTATCCTGTCACTAACATGCGCATGACGTGCAAGTTTCCATCACTAGTGAAACTTTTAAATTCATCCACCTCCCCTACTGAGTGATAACTTTAATAAATTTAAAAAATACTACTAGCCTCCCCTTCATAGTGGAGGTATATCAAGTCTCGCAGAGCACATATATTCTCAATATATGTTATTACAATAATATACCTCCTAGAAAAAAGCGGTAGCAGATATTACTGCTATAAATCATCGAATAGCGAACACGTAGCTGCGAATTTTATAGAGAAATGTTGCCAAGTAATACTTTGTGGAACGGATTCGGAAGTTCAATTTGGCAAAGCTTACCCAACCTTTTAGCTCTAACCGCTTTTTCGTCAAGATAAGAAATTAGAGTAGAATGACTACGCATTTACTCCCATTTTTTTTCACATAAAACCATAAATGTCTACCATTAGCTTCAGTCTGTATGTGAAAGTGAAGGGTTTAATTATTGCAAGAATGTCAAAATGACCTTCAAAAGAAAAAACAAGATGGTTGCGTTTTCTTGGTGCGATTTCATGAACGTTTGAATCTTACTCCGTACAACTACCATTAAGATACATTAAACTATTTACTTCCTCCACGTTAGCGAAAGAAGAATTCTGGCGGCAAAAATTTTCGAAATATTTTTTTTTAAACTGTGGCATTGCTAAATGTCATCTTAGTATCCGCTGCAATGATTATGATTAATTTTGCATACAGATATACAGTATGCCCATGAAGTAGATGGAAATCCGCGGTATGCCAAGCAAACAATAAAAAAAATAAAAACTTTCTAAAACATCGGTATTGTACATTATTAGAGTTTCTGATATGATATGTTTTGGGCACAGTCAAGATAACATGTTGTAGGGCAGTAAAATTTCAAATAAATGCAAAACACGTTGTTAGAATTATAATATTATTCAAAATAGATGCAATTTAGCAAAAATTAACTTATGTAAAATATATGATTCAACTAAACAGATTAGTATGAAGTACACAAATGCTTGACTTACTTTCCATGAGTTCCCTCCATGGTTGTGGGCAGGTACTAGGTATCGGCAGAGTGTACTTTTGGATAGCAACTCCATAAGCAACAGCCATCATGTCCATCCCTTTGTATGGTGTCTCTCCGGTCAACAACTCCCACAACAAGACGCCGTAACTCCATACGTCGCTTGCCTGAAAATAAAACAAATAGATTGCAAGCTCGCATTTTCAAAATTTTCCCCCACTTTGAATTACGTACCGCAAAAATCCGTATTTTCACCAGGACCTGGCATAAAGTGACGGAGTTCGAGTTTGCTATAACTACGCTTACAATGAAAAAGATTGTATTCGGTTATCTCCAAGTAAAGTGCTATTTTAAGCCTACCATAAAAAGGGTTATAAGAACATTCAAATTTCGTATTTATACAATATATCTATAAATATAAAAATAACGATATCAGGTTATACATTTATTCTTAGTATTTATGTGATACTGAAACAACACTTCAAACTTCAATGATCATATTCCTTGAATCAGGTGCGGTATCTCAAACGAAATGCAATGGCTAAAGTTTTAAGATACTGTATCTTGGCCGAGTCAGACTACTTCTATATATTTGTGCAATTTCAAGTCAACCGTATTCTGCGGGACTTCGTCTAACTTTTGACGTTACTTTCACCGGTATACGAACTCTCGGTCTGTGATATCCCATTCTTCTTTGAATGTATGCAGGCGAAAAATTGAGAGACGAATTGTATGGAGAGCGGTATCAACCATTGGAAGCGAAAAGTTTGTCGGAGCCAGGTCGGGACTGTGTGGTGGATGGAGCAGCATTAAAGGTGTACATCGTACATCTGTCAGCACTTGACGGGGTCGTTTGTCATGGCGGAGACACTATTTGAAGGTTGAATATTTATGCAGCCATTCTTGGATGGGTGAATGGTCCGAGTCAGTTCAACAAATCATGCAGGAATTAAATTTTAATGCCTATAGTTGATGGCAGTTCATCTTGTCGGTCATTCCTCTTTAAACCTTCCTCAACTACTTTCAAATGTGCCGGAAGGCTTGCTGGATCAATTGATTGATATCAATGCATCTTTAATACCTTGGGTAAAAATGATTAACTCGGTTTTGCAAATAAAGGGGTAAATAGATGCTACGAAATCCGAAACAACTTTATTAAAGTGAACAAATTCATCACACAATTGCTGCACAAAAAATCACTAGCATTGCTTTATGAATTACACCATGTATGCATTTACTTACCTTGGAAAAAGTCGAATACCGAATAACTTCTGGGGCCATCCAGGCGTAGGTACCAGCCTGCGACATCCTGGTTGTCTTGTAGACTTCTCTGGCTAACCCAAAGTCTGTGATCTTCAAGGTTTTGAATTGTAAGTCTTCATGTTCGATTTCTTCGCTCAATAATACTGAAACAAAATAAAAATATAATCAGCAACTACTGCTGAATCATTATTACAAGAGGTTCCATAGGAGCAGAACTGAAAAAGGGAATATATTTCTCTTTACTGATTACTTCTTGAGTCATTCAGATATGTAGCGTCAAGGTATCAATCTGGAAAAATCTTTACCGTTGTCTCTTTGATTGACTTAAATCATGCATTAATATATTTTTATATATATTTAGATTGACTCGGCAATAGACCGATGGAAATAAGTGACGAATTTTCGTGTTGTAGACATCGTAAAAAGTCCAACCTTTTATCACCAATTCGAAATGTTTTGCAAAAAAATTACCTTCTATGAATGGTAAATGAAAAATAGTTTGCCTTTAATCCGTACTTGCTCCGCCATCTCGTTTTTCAAATTGGAATATTTTTCACGGAATGTACATTAATCATTATATAGGCTATATACATTGAAAAGAGAAATCTCCCAAATAAATACGTGATACCTTTAAAAGTAATGTGTCACTTAAAAGATACATTTTTAATACCAATACAATACAATACAATACAATAAAATGAAATATCTTCCGCTTAGTATTGTGCAAAACAATGATGGGTGATAATGCATATGCTGTCGACATGGTGAGCCGTCCACAAAAAAACTACAGTTGGCCAGTTAAATGATAGAGTATCTTTACGCCCAGCGTGTAGCATTATTTTACCAGGCTCGCCTCCACGGGAACGATAAGTACAGGTAATAAAAACCACTGGTGAGAATATGGTTTTTAAGATCTTCAATTGACAGTGGAAGATCTATAAAAAGAAACTTTATAGACATATTGCATGGAATAATTAAACTAATATTATCAGACTTTTCTGGCCTAGCTTCCTTTGAACTTTGTCATATGGTTAAATCTTTGAATAAGGATGTCGAGATCAGCCATTGAATGAACATATTAGATAGTAGAGAGAGAAGAATCGAATAGTGAAAAGTGGTTTCCCTAGAGAGACAAAAATCCGATTTCCAATGATAAGCAACGCATTACACGAACGCGTCCAAATTTTGCGTAGATTCCTCATTTTTTACGCGGGAAGAGAAAGGAATGCATGTCTGGATGCATAGCGTGGAAAGAGACATACTCGTACATCTATTTTTGGGAGTGGAACGCAAAGTGTCTGTGTAGGTATATATCCGAAGAACTCTCTCGGTCGAGCAAGTTTAAAAATACAGCAAAACTGCTTTACGTTAATGACAAGGCAAATGTGCTGCTAATACTCTCTAGTCTTCCAAATGTACAATGAGCTACAGAAGAAACGTCCTCGTTGGATGATTTCGGTTGAATAATGTGAAACAAAGAAAAGCTAAACAATTTTCAATAATATTAAGCCCCCAGAATTTGTATTTAATTATGAGGAATATACACAAAATATATAATATAGTAAAGCTTGTACCCGTAAAGGTCTAAAAACATTATTGGAGCGAAGACTTACTACCATACGTTTATACCACCCAATCGCTCGCTACGGTTAGACAGCCAGGCTATCCTGACAAGTTTAGGCTGAAGATGAAACACGCAGGTCCAATGCATAGTAGAGAGCATACACTCACTGCCATTTTTTTCCAAAAAAAATTAGCTGTCAAGTTTTTATTTTGTCTCGCATTTTATACCTCCTTTGCATTCACTAGTAACAAAGGACCTGACATCAAAAAAAAAATGAATGAAGCATGGGAACATTCGACTACCCTATAATAAATCTTAGAATTCTGGCGAGTGCATCCCACCACATCCAGTTTTGGTCAGAAGCAAAAATGGTGTGTGCACTTTTCGAATGAATAATCTCTTTTAGATACCACCGATGAAAGGGGTATCAGTTCATCGAAAGTTCAAAAACCCCATCTTTACCAAAAACGGATGATGGGATACAACGAAAATAATGATGCTGCCCCCCCTCTGGCATATTTTAATTGAGCTCTTTTTTATACTAATCTGACACAAAGATTGAAATGCTATTGACCCTACAATTTTAGATTATTTCGTGTACAATACAAATGCTTGTTTCATTTCTCACATACAACAACCGTAAGGAAGACGGAACTCGCAATAATAATTGTTTTTTCAAAGATACTATTTTTAAACTCTTCAACTGCTTATTTGCATAAATCTACCAAATATTCATTCCATAAAATCCTATATATCGCTATTACTAGCTAGTTATTAAAAACACACATCCTGGTTGACAAATTTTACGTTTCGGCTGCCTCTGCAAGGAAATAAAATATCTTGAGCTTTATACTAATATCAAGGAACAGCTAATTCTGGATGATCCCCCGCCCCATCCCGATTGCATTATGTATATTTTCATTAAACCGCACCAAATGACAGATACAATAAAATTCGATTATTAAAGCAACTATTTTTTCTACTTGCTTAATTTCTTAAAATAATATAAGACCGTAAAAGCATACTTCTTACTCCAACCCAATATTTCCATAATCCTACAAAATAGATACTCAATAAAAGGAAATGTGCGCATAGTCACTACAGACCACATCAATATAGATACAAAGAAGCTATTTTAAGTTGACCCAGCTCTATATACTGGAATGCGGGAATTTATTCTAAAAATGGACGAAATAAATCATGTATATCGCAATGCCGCAAACATATCAAGACATTTGTGGGTTTTCCTTTTTGTCCGAAAGGCGGTTCCTGAAATAACTCGGTACTAGAGCTGCGCCACTTTCCACAAGACTTCAGAGGGAGTACGTTTATAATCCTGCAAGATAAACATTCGTTGAAGGCTGAATGTTTATATGTGCCTCTTGGTATCAAGGTATAATGAATATCTGAAAGTTCTAATTCGATGTAACCGTCAATGTCGCCCAGATAATTAGGGGGAAGGGGGTCAAAGGCAAAGACAAAGATATTTACTATTTTCGTAATTCTTTATGATCCTTATTTGGGTAAAATGCAGATTTTTTAGTAATAGTTGTTAATAGAAAGCGGCACAAATTGGCCCCCTTTTAGATAAAATCGCCCTACAATGTCATACAACTTGTACCAGCTTTTACTAAATGTCAAAAAAAGTATCCCCACCCCCTGCACACACACATACAATATATGACCTCCCAAAAAAATATATGGAAAAATATGAGTAACCTAAGAAATTAAGTTTGAAGTGATTTTTATTTTCTTTGTCTTTTGAAGCAAAATATCAAAATGCGAATAACATTTCTCGAGTTATTGAGGTACTAGGGATTATCGGACAGATATACAGACCGACAGAGATATACATAGACCGACCGGAAGATAGATAGATAGGCCGAGAATATTTCTGACGCTTATCGGTGTTTGAAGTAAGATCAAATAATCGAAATCTAGTTTTTCCTCAAAATAAAAACTTTACTCCTATGTTTGGTTGTGATTTGCCCTTATATACACTTAATACTGGAACATATGCAATTAAATAGGTATGACTGTAAAAATAAAAATTTGCATCCAAAATTTCATTGGTGGTCTCGATAAAGATGATCCTTCAGACGCGCCGAATTCGGACGTCACAACAAAATACCCAAGAGAGACATCCAGCGATAGAGATACGAATGAATAAGGAAAATATAGTTGTAAGTGTGCGAAAAGAATCGAATGATAGTCCTAGAACTAATGGGTGGTCTGAAAAGGTTGATCCCTTTGAGATGATGCGGCAATGCTAATTTGTTGCCATCGCAATCACCTTGTGGGGTACCGAACGGTAGATGTTCAGGAGATAAACAGCATAAATGCCACCTTTCATCTAACACCGCTATTATATCGATGTGTGAGGTAAATCTTTCATTGTATGGAGCGGTCATAAAATAAAAGATATATTTTATATCAGTCTTATACCATCAGAAGAAATCCAAGCTAGAAGCAAAAAATAAATTCAATCTATTTACTTCGATCATTGGATTTTGAGGTATATCCGTGCGGTTTCACAGCCAATATGTTAATGGAATTTTGAGGAGATACTGAATGGAGAAACTCAATCTATAACTGTTACTGGTGAACGATTTCACAAATACAAATCAAACCCGATCAAATATATATATATAGCCCTCAAGATCACCTAATCTTCACCCAGCAACAATTGGTTGCTATTAAAACTACTGTTTGTTTAGAACACGACAAAGACTTTGAAAGAATGAAAATACTCTATACAAATTGCTAGAATTCAACTAGCAATTCTGAATAATGCTATATAAAATTTCGAAAGACGGTTGGTGTACATTGTACAGGATCAAAATCTCATTCATTAAGGGATGGAATTTACTTCACATTCAGTTTGTCAACCAAACTACGTAATATAGCTGAAAAGCCTTAATTCATGATAACCTTCTTCTATGTCGTATATTACTATATTGTTGATATGATTAATAAATATCCATAACGCAAATTCCAAAATCCATGTGAACTCCCAGGACAATTGTGTGAACTTGGATGAACAAAGTAATAAAGTAATTAGATGTTTGGAATGATAATATGGGAATTACCTTGTCAAAAGTGCACTGTTTTGCTATTCTCTGCCAAGGTTATAATATCAGGTTTGGTAATAAGGATCTTATATTATTACATTAAGCAATCATTCCTTCTCCAAATTTTTATAATATTGTCATACAAACCCGCTTTCACTTTCCGCACTAATATGAGAGAAGGTATTGGAATCATCTGGTTCCATGCAGGATATAAGATTGGCGTCATTTGTGAAACTGTCGATTTGATTAGATGTTATTTCCAACAATTCGTTGGTGTAGAGCAAGAAGAGCGTTAGAGAAAGCTTTGATCCTTCAGGAACTGCGGTGATGATGTTAAATGCATCGGAAGCAAATTCATCCACCACCATGATTAAGGATCGCTCTGTGAGAAAACTATCTAACCATTGGCATAAAGCCGGCGATAGCCAATAGGCAACCAGATTTATAGAGTGTAAGAGACTCATTCAGTATTTTAGGGCCCTGAAGATTCGCCGTAGACAAAAGTTCGGAATTTAAGAATTTTCTCGAACCCCTAATCCTCAATGTATAAACCTCTTCAACTCAGCCGCTGTCTGACCTTAATCGTACGTGAGCTTCCATAAAATTACTGGAGTGGAGTCGAAGTCACTCTGCCCTGGTATTCTGACTGGTAGGCTGGCAAGCGGAGGGATTTTAAATGCCTCCCTTTGCCTGCAACGACGAAATGTCATCAACTTTTCATACGGTGTCTCCACAGAAAACGCGGTCACTGATCAATACATTGGAGTTGGGATGTATTACAAAGAAAACTGCACTCACATTTACCTTACATTTACCCAGCATTCGCATTCAAAAACTTAATTAATGATATTTCAGCAGGTCTTGAATTTCATCAAAGACCTCTAGAGAAAATTGTCGAGATTATTGATTCAGTTCACTGATTGATATTCAAGACACATATTTATTTTTATATGCTACGGATTTTTTACGATAATTTAACCATTAAGTTTGTTTACAAGTCGTACAGCGTTTTAGATGGTATCTCACTTTTTTCTAAAGGGTGCTAAGTTGCCGTCGAGTGGGTTGACTCTGTATTTCATGTTTATTGGTAATATTTTATTAAATATTTTGATCCAGATTCATAACAGGTGATAATTCAAGGTTTTTCGCATTATTTCCAACATTTTATAAATTTGATTGCAAAATAAGAAACCAAATCATTATTTCTAACTACGTAATATTACGTTGAATGAAGTCATTTGGATCGAGATGACATTTCTGAACGACACACAGAGATTGTCATAATGCAGATATTGAAATTATTAATTTTAATATATTTGATTAAAGAAATTTACAGAATCTCAAGAAATTCACAAAATAAACACATTAAAAATATACCTGCTATACGAAGAGCACCAGCAAACTCTCCAAAACTTCAAAATGACATTACTTTAGTTTGTAGCCAGTTTGAAAACTCATTGACACAGAAAAATTGTCAAAATTGTTAAATAATGTGACCAGTAATCTATACCATTGCGTGGCATCCACATACTTGATGCAACTTCTTTTTAATCTTGTTAGGAAAATGCGTCTCGATCATTAAACTCATCTCAATATTTTGCTGTTTATAACACAACTTGGTTCGGCGATTCATGGATTCACCTCTAGGTAAGTGGTTACACAGTCTGTGGTTTCCGCATCTGCTGTGAGGAGGGGTTCACTGGCAATACTCGATTAATACATAATCGATGAGGATTTATACGGCCATGAGCAGGTCCACTTAGTTGAAGTTGAAGCGTATGAACTGCGCCGTATGTCAGTTCAACGCTGATGCGATCGTTGGCCGGAAAACTCCACGCTAATATGGGGTACACGGACATTTCGGTTTATGTTTCCATTGGACGAATTCACTACAAAATATTACAGGTCAACCCGAATTTGTATACCTGACTCATATTATACTCTTACTAGCCGTTAATTAAATCAACATTTAACTAATAGGCTGGCATTTATAACGTTTCGGATGCCTCGATAGTCTTTATCAAAGAACAAAAATGATTAAATGGATTTTTGAAATCACAATGACATTGACATCATGCCCATAATTTTAGATTTATTAGCAATGCACGCCCTATTATAGCTTTTCATAATCCCAATAATCAACTATGTATTTATAATATAGATGAAATATTTATCTGCAGTTATTCTTAGTACTCCCAAAATCTCTCTTATGATATATTGTCTTTGATAAGTTCAAAAACAATATCTTGGATAGAAACATTATCTTGTTCTTGCGTATGGTCTCATATTTTCAGAGATGTGCAGGGAAAGCGTCGTTACCATATACTTTGAAAATTGTTTGGATACATAACAAGTACCGATTTGAAAGCATTGACACATTGTCACAAGTGCAACTTCTAATGAGACGACGGTTTCATTCTCCACCAAAAAGAAAATCAATGCATCAAATTTATAAGCAACCTTGAATCAAAATGATCGATTGATTGATGGCAATTTCTTATTTCGTGATAAAAAACATTGCTTCACAAAGACACATATAAGTACATGACAATATATATAAACTTCAACGTAACGTTTTGAAAAATGTTATCTCCCCTTCGTTCAGTACACTTAATACTCTCTTCATCACTTTCTCGTCCCCACAGAAAAAACTTCGGTAAGCCCACAAACTTTTCCTATATCCACCCCCTCGAGAAATGTTTATTTCAGAAGTTCTTTAGTTGGAGTATCCCAAACACATAAAAGTCACATAAATGGAAAATCGTCTTAAGGTGTATGGAATATTATTTCCAATTCGGATTGCGATATATCTTTCTATCGATATAAAACAATAAAGCACCAATGCATCTTCGATTTCTTGTTCATTTGGACTTTAAGTGTCCTAAAAGAAAACAATTTAAATGCGTGGCAGAAATTTTTGTTTTTTTTAAAAAGTTTACTACAACTCCTTTTTTCGATTAAGAAGTTTTCAGGTGATCCCTGATGATATCATCTAAGACAGTTTATAAAAAAGCTACTTTTTGAATGTTTGTAAATCACAGGACAATCAGACCAAGATGTAAGAAGTCCCAAAAATGCTATTAAAAAATTCATTAAACGATTCAAATCAGTGTA
The DNA here is from genome assembly GCA_949316355.1 of Bruchidius siliquastri. Classification (NCBI taxonomy): domain Eukaryota; kingdom Metazoa; phylum Arthropoda; class Insecta; order Coleoptera; family Chrysomelidae; genus Bruchidius; species Bruchidius siliquastri. The sequence goes on along the minus strand of OX438532.1, from coordinate 11,821,930 downwards.
CAAAACATGATTTATTCGGAAACTGAACAAAATGAACCGACGAAGTCGATTTAATAATTCTGACAATGGATATGTGTTAAAATTACTCACTGTCGTTTTGTTTTACTCATTAATATTTTAGGATCTTTTTTGAAATAACTAGAATCTTTAGAAAATATTCTTATCGCCATAAAATGCTTCAAATCATATATAAAAGTATTTTTATATCAACATTATTTGGAACGGATCCAAAAAAATATCATTGGAATAAAAAAAATTCATATAATATTTAAAAAAGAAATAATGATATGAAAAATCACAGTACCACTTAAGATCATAATCTAACAGCTTATGGAGTGTTGAGGGTTTATAGAGTTATCCCCATTTAGTCTTTGAAACAACATATGTTCAAACTCACCGTTTGAGCTCTTCAGGTCCCTATGTATGAGCGAGATGGGTGCCCGACAGTGCAGGTAGTCCATGCCTCTGGCTATCTGAATGGCCCAATCCACCAGTACGTTGGGGCTTATCTTCCTCGCCCCAGCTAGGAGCCTGTTCAGGGGTCCGCCCCTACAGTACTCTAAAACTAGGCACAGGTTGGGTTGCGTCAAACAGACACCTACCAGAGACACGATGTTCTCGTGGTCTAATAGGCAAAACAGCTTTGCTTCCTGGAATAAAATGAGTTTTCAGAAATTTTGATAGTTTCAATTTAATTTGAAAAATTAGTTTGTCCATGATTTCCAATATTTCAAAACATCCGACCAAAATCTTCAATAAACCGATACAACTGCAAGTGAAATTCATATGACCTTCCTCACGCAGATAAAATAACTGTACTTAACACACAGTTTCACAAATAAAACTTTTCCTTTCAGTGAAGCATTTCGTCGGACTGTAAATATACATCGAAACGCGTCACTGGAAGAAAAAGAGTCGTATTTGTGAAACTGTGTATTGAGAACATAATTATTTAATCTGCATGATGTAAGGGTTTCACTCAGAGCTTCTACAATCTACATGAGCACCGGCCTTATTATTTATGAATCCTACTCAGTTAAAATGCAGTGAACTGTAGTAAAAGTCGCTAAAACATAAACGGAACCAATTAGCTTCCCTTTAGAAAACGCTACTACGACCAGAAATACCTTACAACATGAAAACAATTCATATGGTTCAAATTTGTTTGCAAAATTTGAAAAACATCCAAATTCTGCAATTGAAAAAGTCCTATCTTTTTTTTTTGAAGACAAATGGATGAATGACCATCTATATCTAGCAAGTATGGAGGATTGCTAATGTCAAAAAATTAGATAGATAATAGAACATCTAACTTCTTTTACGATCCCCAAAAACAATCTTCCCCCGCCGTGAATTTATCAACACTACGAAATTTTTGAAAAACTATCATGGAACTCAGAAATGCCTGAAAACGAAGTTTGACCGTTGTTTATTTTTGTGTTTTGACGATAAATGCGCCGCCACTGCACAGGTTTTCAAAAGTTACAAAGCTTTTTGTCTTCGTCATGCTATTAACCTTCGCATTAACATAAAATCAAAATTTCATCCAAATCCGAACAGAGCTTTCAGAGTTAAGGAGAAGCAAATAATTCCGGACAGATAGACAGACAGACAGATACACCAATGGAAATGAGTGACATAGATTTTCGTTATATATAATCATGTAACATCAAGAAAATATAAAATTTCGAAATTTTTTGCGACCAAAATACTTCTATTGTATAATGCCTGGAAGTGGATAAATTCACATGGAGCGTTTCCTCAATGATGATTCTTCCAGATATTATAAAAGTAGTAAGTAAAAATAGTCATGATCAACTTTGTGAAGAATAATACTACATACTTAATATCTTGAAAATAGATTTTTTAAATTAGCTCACCTTAATTACGTTTTCCAACGTAACTTCGGGATCAGCATCTGGATCCTGCCTCGCCGCCTTCACAGCTACCTCCCTTCCGTCCCATAAACCCCTATACACTTTTCCGAAACCTCCAACACCTATCACTTCTTCAAGCTCTAAAGAAGAAAAGTCTATCTTCACTGGGTTGATATCAGCTATGATGCTGTTCACTTCTGAGGTCAATAGGAGATCGTTGTGGTGTTTATAATGGTGACCTGCCTCGACCAGGAGGTCCCCAATAGGACCTCCCTGAGAAACGAAATTTGACGGAAAGATTCCCACCTGGAACAAAAAGGTTGAATATTATATAAACTGAAACATAATGTTTTTTTGTTAAAAATCACACTTAGACCTCTTATCGTATCGTAGAGCTGACTTTCGTTTAAGATCTATCGAGAACGAACCCATACAGAAACGCAAGAAGAGCTTAAAAGGACAAGAAATCATTGATGTTTCACAATATGGCTAAACACAGTAGAGTCTTCATAAGATCCCAAAAAACACACAAGAAAATTGACTATAGCTTTTGCTAACAAAGAAGTATCAAATAAGACGACAGTTATTGGAAAACAATTTGTTTGAAAAACATTGTGTCAAGAATTCTGCTGAATATCTCTTGATATTCATGGTTTAGTTTGAATTCACCTCGTAAAAATCTGCAAAACATGGTAAACTTATCGTATGTATGTATAAACATACAGGTTAAATTCAAACGTTATATAATTATTTATGTATATTACTTTCTGGAAATATAATTCAATTTCTTCGTAATACCGTCTCGACCGAGGGTTTCAAATAAATAAAGGTTATTATACCTTCCTTTTATTTTATATTTACTTTCCATTTGCCGTTTAACATTTTGGTGTAATAAAACTGTGCCGTATATTATAACTAAAATTATTTTATGACTATGTCTTACACGTTGTTTTTGCGAATGTTTATTGAAACTTACAACCTGTTAGGATGGTTGAGTTGACGCTAAAAGTGATGTCCTGCAGGTTGAATAAAGGCAAATAAAAAATGAGACTTCTCGCAGCAAGAGCTCCAATTAATACAAGGAAGTACTGAAATATTATGAATGTTGTACTGGGCATATTTATAAAAATTCGAAACTTTTTTGTTCAATCATTTTGAAGCGACAGCCAGGTACAATATACTTCAGATGTAATGCACAACGAGGATGTTGTCATGTGAGACTTGGCACATTAATGCGACCCTGAGAAGAGTTGTGTGCAGTGTGTTTATAGGCATTTGAACTCTCATTAATATGCAGTAATGCCTCGGCGATGATTGTTGTTTATAAATATAAACAACAATCATTCGCGTTTTTGGTTCAATTTAGAAAGATTGAAATCACAATTATTTTTTTCTGAACTGGGACGTTTATTAGCAAATCTGATAGGTGGTGAAACATGTTCAAACGAAGTTCTACTATTTTGAAAACCTCAAAATTGACAATTTTAAAAGAATAAAACGGAGGGGGTGGGGGATGTAAATAAAACTATTTGGTGGTCGAATGATTCAAAAATCCTTGTTGCTTTTTAACAATTTAGGGAAGCCAACTTTGCTGAGCTGAAAAATATTGTAGATAAAAAATTGTGTAATTTACACACAGTTTCACAAATAAAACCCTTTTTGTTTCAGTGACGCATTCGATTTATATTTAAATCATCGTCGGACTGTCAGATTTGACTAGAAAAAGAGTTTTATTTGTGAAACTGTGTGAAAATGACACAACTTTCTATCTACATGATGGAAGAGTTTCACCAAGTACGAGCATCTACAATCTACATGAAAAATGTTGCTTTGACAATACTTCCCTCGCTCATCTGCGGGAAATAAAATCCCTGAATTGAACTGCAATTGATATCTTACCTTGTCTCCGATCTTCCCCGTCCACCACCCTTCGTCTCCGCTGATCTTGGCATCTTCGGACAACACCTCAACGATCTGTCCCTTCCTGAGAGAGAGTTCGTCCTCCCCTTGAGCGTCATAGTCGTAGAGGGCGGTACGTAGGTAAGGCGTGACCACCCTACGAGGCTCGTAGGGACCGCCCATCAAAGTGCTGCGCAGCGCAGCATACGCCTGCTCCTAGAACAATAACAAAATTTCCTCATGTGAATTGAATCAGTCATTTTCACACATAAAGACACTGCGCAAATACACACACACACACATTTTTATTTCGTTTATAGCGTTTCAGCTGGAAAATATTTGGAACCCAATGGGTTCATAAAGCTAAATTTCCTGATATTTCGGCTGCTATGCGAGCGATTTTTAAAATATAAAGAAACTGAAATTTGGAATGCAAAGATGTATTCGCAAATGCACTGTATTAGGGCATTTCAGAATATTCTATATAGATTCAATTTTGAAACAAAGCACTGTTATTCTAAACAGTAAGTGAATTATTTTCCAAGTCAGTAGGGTTCTCAAAATTCCATTTCTCTCTATTTCATACTTTGCGAAGGCCGTTAAGGTAGCCAGAAACTCAGCTAATGAAATTCTAAACCCACACTATTGGAAATACATCTATAATAGTGTGTTTTGTAGGCAAATATGTGAAGAATCCTCTATGTCTAGCATGCACAGAGGATTCATAAACGGTATAAAAAGTTCACGTATAGATGATACGCCTTTTAGCAATGCTAAATAATGAATTTATCCTTCCAGTAGGCTGGGTAGGTAATATTATTCTGCATCTTGATACCAGGTTACAACACTATGGCAAGGAAAAAGCAAACAGAAAATCGTCGCAGTGGCGGAAAAGTTACTGCTAAAAAACTAAAACGCTCAAACTATATTTGCTAGGTTGAAGTAAATTCATGATCTATAAACTTTTGACCCCAGTAATTCTCTGTACTTGTTAGACATAGATGATTGTTCAAACATTTCACATCAAAAACAAATGATTTTTCGCGAAATCTGTCTAAGACAAGTTGGCATAGAACAAGTTTACCATTCAATCTGCGCTATAATCATGATCAATATGATAATTGACACAGGAACTGTCACCAGTTCGTAACTCAACTAGGTCGGGCAGACAGGTTCCATGCGGAAGGCCGGAAAGACCTATCGGCACCAGGGTACGGGGCGCCGTGTGTCTGAAGGGGGCCCGGAAATAATTAACATTTTCAACTTTTGACACTACGTAGCAGATCTCTCGAAATCTCTTGTAGGGTTCATTTTTTGAACTTCAGCTTTTACAACGAAGGGGGGAGAGAACTTCAGATTTTCCTCGGGCCCGGATATTATCTCGACGGACCTGCGGGCGGCTAGGAATTTATTTCACGAATCATGTGACTTTCACATTTGAGTGACGTCGCACCCTTTTTTGGCAGCCCCATTTCTCGAGAAATTTTGTGTCAAGTTACCAGTACTGCACTGTGTTACACTGTGAGCTCGCGGAAAAATCCTTACAGAAAGTGATAGGATTTATTTCTCAGTAGTTGTGAACTTAAATGGTGTGTTTTACAATACATTCGACGTAAGAACATAATGAATTTTCGATGCACTTTCAAACAAATTCAAAGCTCTGGAATTCTTTAAAGACTACAGCACCAGCTAGCTCTAAACATGTTTCATCCTCACTACTTCTTTACCATATTTCTCGTCACCACTTGTTCCGGCGCATGATGTGCTCACCCAGGCGCGTTTTTAGGGTTAACCTATGGGAGGGGTAAAGCTCTCTTTGAAATGGGAGAGAGGAGAGGATCACCGCGAGTGAAAATTCAAAAGTTGTAAAATGTCAAGATCAAGATTACCGTCGCCGTCGGCGAGAGTTGCAAGTATGCAAAAATTCATAACACAAACTCATTCATTAAGATAAAGATATACTTTCATAAGAGAAACAAAATAAAGCTGTTTTCAATACCGAGCAACAATTTACATATTTATGTGCGAATTTGAACAATTATTTACCGATGGCTCTGACATTACTGTAATGAACCAAATGTTTACTGATTTATATTCTACCAGTTCCTTTGGTAATGTTTTTCGTTCATGGGGGGGGGGGGTAATTACCCCCATTACCCTCCCCCTCAGATACGCGCCTGTGCTCGCCTCAAATCAGGTGCACTAACAACAGGATCATGTCAAGTAGGTTGGCTCTGTATTTGACGATTTTTATCGGATTCTAGAACTATCTACTGATCTAATTTACTTGGAGTGAGTTTTGGAAGTACTGGAATTTGTGGCAAATTCGAAAACGCCTAAAGTTCTTCATCATATTTCTAACATTATTCTACAAGGTCAAAAGTTCCTAATCCTAATCCGAGTTTTCAATGCTCAAACTGATAACATTGCATGGAAAGTACAACGTTAATCTACTTAAAGAGAGGTTTATAGGTGCGTCAAATAGTATAATCGATATCGCGTAAAAACTATTTACTTCACCGACTTGCGGTTTTCACTGATACCCTTTGCAAAGTTCAGGATGCAAAGTCTGTTACACATTATAGTGTAAAAAAATTCAAAACCGTACCTGATAGTATCCGCCGCCTCCGCCAGAATCGCTGTCAGTACCCGGTTCGCTGGTATTGGCACTTGTGATGGTGATGGTCGTGGCGCCGGTGGTGGTCAGCCCAGTGCCCGCGCCCGATTGCCGTCGCTGCCGCCCATCGTGCTCCATGAGCCCCACTAGTCGGTGGTGCTGCTCCACCAACGGCGGCATCCGTTTGGCGAGCCTCACCACCGGCTGCTGCAACAAACATAACACATCATTTATTTATTAGTTCAAAAAGTTCTCTTCAAAGCCGTAATCAAAGCGAAAAAATGTCGTCAGGTAGATTGACGTTTTATTTTCCACGCTAACCAAAGATTTGGATCGAATTTTGGAAACTTGATTTGTTGGAATTTAATTTAAAGAGTTTTGAATTGAAGAGCTCAAATCTTTAATCAAAATTTTAGTTTTCGATAAATTCTATAGTACTCGTATTTTGAAAACTTACTTAATAGTGTATCAGCAGGTCTAAATCCAAACAAAATGTTCAATAAACTGATACCGCTGCACGCGGCTTGTCCTCATTTAGTAAGAGGCTAAATAGCACATTCATAACTATTTATGCTCCATAGTCTGTAAACTACTATGGAAAAAATGGCGGTACGTTGACGCAGTACTTTCAGTCACTATTTTTTATTAAACATTTACGAGGGCATGTTTTTATATATGATGGAATATCTTTAATAAACACAAATATGGGAGTTCCTTCAACCCCTCACTACCTCCCTAAAATCCTCCGAATTGCTCTACCTTTACTAAATCGATTTTTACAAACTTTGAAACTTTCTCATATTCACCCCAAAGTAACAAACTTTACGTTTACCCAATTCCATCAAGACCGGATCTGTACTCTTTCTACGTTTTACTGAGTTACTGGATATGCAGACCGACGTAAATGAGTGAGCCTATTCGCGTGAGAAATAAAAATGGTACCAAACAGATTACTTATGTAATTATATAAGAGAAAATAGGTTTTTTTCAAAAGTTTGATTTCGGACTTTCAAGCAACAGTTAGAAAATAGTTACCAGAGGTACAAAGACTTACAGACCTACCTAACCTATGTTTCACAGAATATTGTTAAGAAGCAATTTTAATTATTGCCAGCCACTTTCAAGTGGGTCATACTGCATGCCAGACGTTTCACAACCTGTCGTGTTCGGCATTTTTCTGGGTAGATAAAACTCATTTGCAATGATAGCAATAAAACCATTATTATTACATTAAGAACAGCTAAGCTAAAGGAGATCTCTAATATTACCTGTGGATAATCTACCGTAAAAAAATGTTTCAGCCAAATGAGACACAACATGAGTTTTGACCATCTAGATAAACAAAGTGCCCATTTACGATGGACGACGAAGAGTTCAATTGATTTTATTAGTATCTACCACTGTTATTTTGATGCAAATCTGGATGCAAGTGAACGATGATTTCACGGGCAATAAAATAATAGCGGAATTCATTTTTACGTTTTGACGCTTCATTTTCCACATTTCAAACTGAATTCTGAATTACCAAGTTTTAATAAATAATATCTGTTTACGAAATTCGAACTTTGCAATAAATTTGATGCTACATGAATAAAGGCAGGTTTGTATGAGAGATCTTATATATTGGCTTGGGAGGGGGCTTGGACTGATCAAAAGCATAATCAAGAACCAAGTGAATAAACTCAAGACGCACAAGACATATTCGTAAGTGATATTCAACTACGACTTCATGAGACTCAAATATCTAGATTCAGGTGCTAGAAATCCTACATTTGAAACATCATCCTTGTTATAAGAAATAAATGAAAACTATAAAACTTCAAGCATATTTCTTGCCATTTTATAATCATTTCGTCTGGTTTTCCCAAATCCATTTTTATATAGCATTCTTATCGCAAAATTATACAAATACTAATTGATAATAGTGATAATTATATTTATGGAGTTTATGTCATCTAACAACACATATAGTGTAAACGTATGTATAAGCATTATATCTGAACAAGGAATATATAATGAGAAAAATCGGAAATATTTTCTGCCAGGACGGAATCCGAACCTGACCTCTTCACCGCAACCACCGAGCTTATCTCATGAAAGCGCTATTTTGGGCCAATACCCGTTAACCTCACTTCCGTCCCTTCAGTTAACACATTCATGAGATACAAGCAAATAAGCTTGGAGCAGCAATCAAAATCAAACTTCGGATGAAGCTGAAAACAAACTACCCATTCACAATCTATGGAAGTATTGTGGTCTCGAACATTTTCGAATTTGAGATTACACATTTTTTTGTCGTTTTATGATCGCTCCATGACCAAAATCCTTCTTACGTCGGTATGTTTGTCTTGGGCGTTATTTTCCCCGCGTAATCTCATAACCTGTGCACAGTTTTTAATGAAATTAGGGAAGCGATATGATGTAAAGTCATAGTATAGGTGAAATTGATCCTTTTTTGAATGTTTGTTGACTTTTCCATTTTTGAGTAAATTTTTTTTAGGAGACATCAATTTTGTATTGAATTACAATCATTTTTAATCATTGTTTTGGTACAAAAGTTACTCTAGGAAGTCAAGTCGTATGAATTGGCTTCCGTAACTGTATAAATACAGGAGAGGAAGGTTAATGGCACAATTCCATGCTAGTGTGGGATTCTAGCGGTCTGAGGCGTCAGCACGGAATGCTAGCGATACGGGTTCGAGTCCCGTCTGCATATACATTTTTCCTATCCTGTCCTGTTGTCGAATCCGTAATAAATATATTTTCAGGCCATTTCTACCTAAAATCCATATTTTCCCAATACTCTTTTCCATCCTGTCTCTCTAGCAGTCTAGCCGATTGGCCAGCGATGTCTGCTTGATTCCATTTCTTTTACTTATTTGATATTTCAAAGTCATCCCATTTCTTTTGGGGAGATCCAAAATTGCTGGATATTGGCATATTAGCATATCAACGTGCAACTGTTCAAGTTTACACCATACCATGAATACATTCGGATATTTCCAATGAGAGGAGGAATGTTGAAGAATGTATGTAGGTTATAGGCTTATGCTTATTCGCCAGCCGCATGACTACACTGTGTTTTGCAATTACGTTTATATATTGTATCTATATTTTATGTATCCCTTCTCTCTTTACATCGTTGCTTTCATAATAACTGTTGTTGTTTTGCAGCTGGTACCATCACCTGAGATATAGGTATAGTGGTGGCTAACATATTTTTCTATGAAATATATGTTTAATTGATATTTCTTTTGTGGACATTTTGAAAACTTATGACTTATTAGAATTATTAAAATCCATGGAAAGTAAATGTTTAAAACTGTGCTATAATACAAATATCAACAAAAATGAATAAGATACACAAAAATAACTAATTTCCAGTGTCTTTATTGATGTGTAAAATAATAGTTGTGTTATTTCTGCGGTTATATAGTAGGACAGAAAAATTTTAAGCCTGATAAATATTATTCCTATTCGTCGAAACCTAATTTGAACCATATCCATTCATTTCCTTCGATACATAATGTTGATACCTAAAACATGAGAACTTTGATACTTCGTGACACTACAAAAGTTTTACTCAGATCCTCAATTGGAAAATCTATTATTTCTGTATGCTATAAAGGTACTGGGAATTGTCAGACTCAAAAGTTTACAGATAATAGATCCTATTTTATTAACACTAAACCAAACTTCAGATATCACCCTGTCCCCTCATCCCACCTCTAAGCATTCAAATATTCAATCAGGGGCCATAAATAGCCATAAACTATGAATTGGATCCTCTGCATCAATTTACTTACCAATCGGCAGATAATAGGCAAAAAAAATAGAATACGGGATATTGTGATGATTCAAAAAAAATAGATACTTATATTTCTTATTATTTAGAAATTTACTCAATATGCATTGAATAAAATGTCAGTGATTGCTTCATACAAATAAGTTTACTCATAGCATTCATTGAACTCTCCCAGTATCAAGTAACTGCTGAACATTTAAGACCTTCAAAGTCTATATAAATGGTTCAGCTCTGGTACACGAAAATGAAGCTCAAGTGTTAAATGATCAACGTCTCAACGTAAGACTAAGATCCTTAGTCCATGTGACAAATTTGTCTTGGTTGAGTTACCTGAGAATGCAAACCCTATATGCTAGCTGTTATCTGATGAATTACAAGTTAAGGAAAAAACTCTGTGTCTTAGGTAATGTCTATATCTAGCTACTCTAACATTTTATACTTTTCATGTCAAATGGGTAAAATTGTCAAAACTAGTAAACTATAACTTCTTGATTTTTGGTCATAAACTGCTGATAGCATCAAGAGCTGAAAATTTAAGAGAAAAGATAATTTTTAATAGTGATATCCTTGACAGGAAATTTTTTTGTTTTAGGGGGGCACAATGCCTTCATATTAAAACTGATCGACCATTAATTCTCCTTTGAATTCTTACAAACTAATACTTATCACTAAAGTAAATCCATTGATGTCCATTAGATTACGTTAACACTACAACTACGAATTCGTACACATGCTCTGCTCTATGCACCAAAGCACTACACTAATTCGTATGGCTTGGTTCTCTTCAATCGTCGGACAGCGTTGTGGTTGTCCAGCAGCTGAAGAGCTTCTGAGTTTGGGTGGTGATGGAGCCCTTCTTCATGCCTGGCCGCCATTCTCGTCGACTACCAGAGGTATATTCAAATCGCGATGAATATCCTTATTACGAATGTACCAAGGGGCATTAACAATAGCTCTTAAAATCTTTGTATAATCTTAATATTAGAATCTTTCGAACAACCCAACAGTTGACAACCGTAGAGCCAAACGGGTTTAAGAATCTTATTATAGATCATGATTTTGTTATAGAGGGACAGTTTTGAGGATCTTCCCAATAACCACTAGTATTGTTTGTAACGAAGGTTGAGTTCTTCCCACTTTTGTTGATGTGATGTTTCCATTTCAGTCTTGTGTCAAGGGTCATACCTAGGTAATTAGCGTTAGCTTCTCGTGGTACGGTGGTCCCATTACCGCTTATTGGAGGAGGATTTATCTGTCTTTGGTTAGACTTTGTCAAAAGCCTGGGCGACGTCTAGAAATAATGCAGTGCAATATTCTTTTTCCTTCAAAGCTGATTCTATGATGTTTGTGATGTGATGAACTTGATCAATGGCGGAGTTCTTACCTCTGAATCCGAATTGATAATCAGGGATCAAACCATAATTTTCAATAAGTGGCTTAAGTCTTTTGAGTAGCAGCTTCTCAAACAATTTTGAAATAATAGGCAACAGTGATATGGGTTTCCCAGCTTGGGGATCATCAAAACTTCTGTGACTTTCCATATTTCAGGCATGTATTTCAATCTAATGACTGTGTTGAATAGGTATGTCAATATTACTATACCTTTTTTCGGTAACTGTTTCAGCACTTCTCCAGTGATGAGGTCAAATCCTGGGGCCTTTTTGGGATTGAGGTTGGTCATGATCTTGGTGGTCACTTCTTTGGGGGTAACAAAGGGAATGTCTTCACCTTCAGGACTCGTTTCAGAAATCACCTCATTTGGTTGAAATGTTGATGCTAGATATTCTGCGAATAATTTTGCTTATTGTTTGTTGTCTCTAGCTCATGCTCCAGTATCACTTCTTTTCATAGGAGGATTTGATGTGATTGGTTGGGACAGGAAAATGAGAAACCAATCCATAACCAGAATTCCAAGAGACATTTATTGAAATGTAGTTTTTCATATAATGCTGCTATCCTATACAATGAGACTGAAAGTGTAGATCATGGGTTTGCATTCATATAAACAACCTTCTGGATGATTTGTAGCATTTGACTTGATTATTATTTCATCATTTTTGGTATTTATTTTGCTTATGTTAATAGTTTTAATAATTTAGATCGTGGATACTCTTATTTGGTGATACTTTTCTATCATGCAGATAAAAACATTGTGTACATAACAGACAGTTTAACAAATAGAACTGTTTTTGTCTTCTCTCTGTTTTTATACATATTTAAATCAAAACATGTCACTGAAACAAAAAAGTCTTATTTGTGAAAGTTGGTGCACACAATTTTTTTATTTGAAGTTTTATTTTTTTTTTGGTTCCATTAATTAAGTGATTCTAATAATTTTAATTTATTTGTAACAACTTATGCAAAAGTCTCTGGTAGATAGATGTAAGGGTAGCTCAAGTTAAAATTTGCCATATTGAGTCTAACTTTGTTGAAGAGAAATTATAATAAAGAAGTTTATTATTATTATTATCAGTTTTTTCCCTACTTTTGTTTTCATGTAGTTGAGATTTTTTTCTGATTTTCAATAGTAATACTTGTACCAGAAGTCTTAGTAAACTCGTCTTTGAAATATTTCCAAGCTTTTTCTATAGCCTGAAAAATTGCTGGGATGAGATGTATTAAAAAAAAAACTATAACACTTGAATAACCTGGCAAAATATGAGTCTCCAACAGCCATACTTGATAGCTCTAAAGTTAGATTGGCAGTAGATTCACTACACACTGAACAATAAGACATTTACAAACTTTAGACTTGTCTTGCATTTCTGGTCATTATTGAGGAACCACAATTTTAAAAGTAAATATAAGTGAGATTAACTGAATATTCACAAGCAATTACTTAAGTTTCAGAATGTTTTTCCAGCATGCACTTTCAAGAAAGATGTTACTTTCAATAAATCAATTTCCTTTACCTTATCGCTATATAAGGCTTGATTAAAAAGAACATCAACTCATAACTACAAACACTACTCCTAGACATGGTTCACTTCTAAAAAAATTATGTTATAACTGTTGTTTTCATGGAATAAGTTAAGATCAATCAAAATACTATTCAGTTTTTTTTCTGGATGAAACTCTTAAATGATAGAAGATACTATGTAGGTGGCATACAGATCTCGGTGTATTGTGTATATATGTATTAGTATGTAATTGTCCAACCTTCTTTCATGCAAATTATCTGAATGATGTGAAGGATACATGAAAACATTACAATATATGGTATCAAGAATACCTGTGTTAAATAACACACATTCTGTTTGTTTTCATGTACGTTTCTCAGATTTTAAGGTGATTTGTTGTAATATTACCTTAAATCGGCATGAATTTAAGATAACAGCTATCAGTGACTCGATTAATTATCCAAAAATGAAAGGTTGTAAAAAGTAACTCTACTGAGGAAGTCTTGCCATATAGTTTTGGTTTATCTAGTAAAAAATAAGGAGCTAGGATATTTACCGATGAAATTCAATATGCGAGTGTCTTGGTTGAAAACATATCAATTCCATAACAATTTTTCCTGGTAGCGGAGAGGCTCGTGCGCCCGTGGTGGTTGACAGAACCGAGAACCAGGTGGTCATAGAGAAACACAACGGGGCCGCTTCAGATCGACCGATGCATTTTTTTTCACGCCACTTCACTCGCGTTCCCCGAATGTTCCAAAAGCACCAAAATACAGACACCGATTTACACAAAAACAAAGTGTGCCAGACCGATTTTCATTATTTTGTTGAACTGTCAGCTACGCGACGACCGACTGCCATGTTTTTCTGCACAACAATACGACGTTGCCTAATCTCCGAGACGGTATTTCTCTGACATCCTTATCATGGTACATACACCATAATACACTGTAGAACGTAAATTTGATACTTTGTGTAAAAGTTATAGAAGAAACGCTCAGTTTTAATCGTAAATTTACCTTTCATATGGAACTGAAGCAAGCGTATCTAGGATGATTGACGGAGTATCATGTGGGGAAGGGCGATGGATGGAAGGGAGGTTGTGTCCACAAGGGTGTAAATTACGAAACTTGTCCTGAGCGTTACAGTTTCAAGCTACAATACTGAGAACAGTTATTATTTTATTCAATTCCATTTCAAAATGATCTGATTGAATTGTATTGAATGATTCAGATCATTCATTAAATCTAAATATATCTAAGTATAGACATGACTCAATTGTACATTTGGCATATCTATAATCCTGAGAAAAATTATCATCGAATTAAATCATTACTTTTCCGACAAAAAAGTTTCTGATTAATCAATTTTTCATTTTGGATCTGTATAACCTCACAACATATATGATGGCTCATATTTTTTGGTGGGATGGATAGGTATTGCAAAATCATCAGTAATTAATAGATGTGTCACACTTGTAACACTGAATTAAATTCCACCTCATATGAATAATGAACATATTCTTTCCTAATTTTTTTGATTTCTGCAGCAGAGGGAAATAGAAAAACATCCAAAGCTTCGAAGTGAAGCAGTGTATATATTTTATCTCTTGTTTTCTATTTAGAAATGTTTTGTTTTTAAAGTTTCCTTAAACAGTTTCTTTACCAATTCTCAAAAAGCTTTCCTAATGATGTCGGCGAGGCTCAAATAGCTAGATGGAATGGGAAGACACAAAAAATAATCTTGATTCATTTAAAAAACAAATCCTTAATTGAGCAGATAATCGATCTAGCATGCAAAATATAATTTTTTAAATGAAGGTTTTTTTAATGTAACATTTCAATACTACGCTAATCAAATAATGAAACATTAATAAAAAACCGTTGTAATCGAAATTTACAATTTCTTAAAAATATCCGAAACTTATAAATCCTAAAGGTGCATATCGGATAACAAACCAATCAAATTTGTCTTGGATACACTTCAAAATTTTATATTCGGCAATGCGGCAACCACCTCCTGATCAGCACTAACATAGTTGTCAAATCAAATTTTCTGATAGACTTGAAATAGGGTTTTATACAAATAACACTTATTTTGTATGAGTGAGTTGTCTTAAAATATCTAAAATTGTTCTGAATATCTCAAGACACTTGTTTTCAATACAATAGATTTTTTGCATCACGAAAATGTTTGTGATTACTGAATTAGAAAGTCAAATATAGATTTTTTTATTAGATGTATCAAATACCTTGGAACTTCTGATACGTGTTCAGTTCAGATAGAATTGGAAGAAATAAAGTTTGATAACTATTTAGCTTGCTAGTAGTAATGTAACCACTAATTGACATCTTTCGGTATTATTTATAAGGCACATTCAAATTTTTATGGAGTAATGAGAATATTTTAAAGGTTTGGCAATAGTGTCTCTAACAGAATGTGATCACTCATGAAGAGAAAACCAGGCATACAACCAATCGTTTTGCTGATTACATACCTTCTATTTTGAGTGAGTGGAAACACATATACCTCAATACAAAATGGAAGAACAGATCATCAGAAGTTTAATAATGTTTTGTTTTATTCATTAAAACTTTGTTAGTTAAGTTACTGGAAAATGATTTTGTGATATTAAAATTAATGATTTTAGGCAACCGACAATACAAGATAATGTCAATGTGGTTGTAGGCAGACAATTTATAATAATAATTTTACCTCCTAGATGGCAGCACAACATCATAACATAAAAAGGCAGTTTCACACTACATCTTGTGAGTTCTATGACGTACTTTCCGTACTGATTTACTAATGGCTACTGGTCTAGAAGTCATTGCTTAACGTCATGGTCATAAAATAAAAACTTTGTGGTTGATTTTGTTTGTCATTGTGTTGGGCTTGAAATATGAAATATTCAAAATCTGACATCAAGGGAACTTTAATCATAGAATGAGACCGGCTTTAAAAGACTACAGAACAGAAAATTCAGGCGATAATTATGTAGTATGACTTTCGGTAAATAGATGTCTCTAGAGGTACAATAAAATAATTTAGTTTTCTCATTGAATTTAAATTATTATATATTTCGGACATAGGAATACCTATTATTATGACTAAACAAAATATATTGTTTGATTAAAACAATTGATCTCTTTGGAACTGACTATTATAATTTTTGAACAATATTTCCTTCTTCCAGTGCCCTTTTTATTGTGCTACTTATTGTTCCATGTCAAAATCAAACTAAAATTTACCCGGAAAAATTTCAATACCAACAAACCCATGTGAAATTAAGGGGTTTCATTATTATCTTTACCGTGTGGGTGTTCAAATGTGATGTGAAAATAGTGAATCGTTTTAGGTGGGTTCAAAATAAATGTTAGTGATGGTACCGGCAGCCTAACCACAACAAATTATTTGTAAGCATGTCCTTGTACACTAGAAGCGGCAAAAATGAAACCAAAAAAGCCGTTACACGACGAACACCACGTAATATCACTGTTGTGAAGCATTTCGATCACAACCTATTGCACAGTAATTATTGTGAACTGCCTGAGGTTGACAATGTTGAGGAAATTGAAAATAGGAGTGTGGTACGAAGGAAATTCGTTAAAAAGCAGAAGTTAAAAAATAAAAACGTTGCAGTGAATCAAATAAAAGTAAATGTGGCTCCAAAACCAAAAGAGGTGCCAATAAAGCGACGTATTAGTAAGGACACTTTTTCAAAATCATCTTTAACTAGTTCCTCTTCGAATAAAGAAGCATCCGTAACAAAAAAAACAAAACAACCTATGCAAAGATCAAAATCTTTTTCTGTGGCTAGGAAAAATATTGAAAAAACTCTACCGGCTCAGAAAATTGGTAACGTGTTCTCGGCATCCGGCTCGTTATTCTCTGAGAACAATGTGGAAGCTTTGAAGCAGGAAATTTTAACGAACAGATCAGATAATTCAGCAATACCTGATGCAAAAAAACTAAAGGAGCGTCAGGAAAGGGTAGATTCGCTCAGAAAAGAAATAGGAAAATTCATAGAGGTAAATCTGTCTGAGAAAACAAAAAATATTGCAGCACTAAAATCGGAGATCGGTAGCTTTCGGGCGAACAGGAACTATGAAGTGTACCACGTGCGTGAAGTTTGTGAATGTTCGGACGATGGGGCTGAAGAAGAATCAGAGGAGAAAATTGGAGACAATATGGGTGAAGGTGTCAAGGCAAAGGAGGAGGAAACTCTAGAGAAACCATCAGGTGGGTGCATGTTCTAATATGTACAAAAATGGTTTCCAAATTCCTGGAATATGTAATAATCCTTATAGCGCAAATTTTTCATTTGCACCACATATTAGCGAGCTAATATCCAACAATTTTTCAATATCATGGGCAGATCTAGAAAAGAATTTTAGGAGGCGAACTGTAGGAATAAGTGTTATATTTTTTGGAAACGAGTATCCACTTAAAAAAGCCCTTCGAGGATTGACACTTGTGGGTATTTAACACTCCCATACTTCCGTGCAACAGAAAAACAAGACTATGAGAATTTGGAATTTTGTTACTAGTAGTGACAGTGTATGATATAAAACAACCCATTTTCAGATTGATCTTTATCAAATTAATCTCATCTTAATTAGCAAACATATGTAACAGTTACAGCTACTCAACCTTTTACATTGATGTACTTCCGAAAGAATCGGGAGCTTTAATACTATGCACTCCTGAGATGAAAAAAATTGATCTATGAGAGACCCTTCATAATTATTAAACAGCAGGAAACTGGCATCCAAACAAATAATAGATAATCTAATTACTGATTGTGGTTTTTCATTTAGGTAGTACAACTGCTCCAGGTGAAACTTCTGAGACAGATGAGAGGTAAGTCTTTGTGATAATATTCCATCTATCCATACATACTAGGATCTCATTTTAAATAATCCTACACATTTATTCCGTGACTTGAATTTATAAAATACTTTTTAACCAACGATAATTTAAATCAAAGTGACGCAAGATCATTTTTTATGTTTGATTATTTTGTATTTAAAAAATAATCGCCAATATACAGTTGTTTTATAGTGATACTCGAAAAGTTGCGATCTATAAATTAGGTAAGTATTCGTATTTCACAAAATCTCATACACGTTTTCGCCTGGAAGCACTTTTTACCCTTTAGCCTACGTCTTGAAAAAAATTCTGATGACCTAAACTTTGTACAATCTCAACGCTCGACTATGTATAGGAAGTTTTGGCGATTAGGTCTTCAGAAAAGTATGAACAGTGTGCTAATGGTACGATTGGTGTGATGTCAAGATTGTTTTGAATAAGCATTGGAATATTGCACCACCGGAGTCACCAAAAACAATAAAAGTTATTTACTCACTTCTTCATGTTTATGTAGTGGTATTCTTCATACCAACAGCTGATTACTTATAATGGATTCTACTTGGGATAGTGGCTTGTGTTGTGGGAGCTGAAGACATGACTTGATTTTGTTGATAGGCATAATTTCAAATCAAACTGACAGAGACAGTTGACAATTTTTTCGGTGCATGCTAAAGCACCGTACAAACTTGGAAGAAGTAGCCCGCACGTTTCGATCTATATCGGAATAGTGATTTTTTTCTGAACACTTTCCATTCTGCCAATGTTCTCCCTAATTAAGTCTCTAGAGTTATAGATTGCGATTTTACTCTTACTTGGTGATACCTTTCCATCAGTGCAACAAAGTTAATGTAATTTTTACATCAGATTTCGCGAATTAACGTTTAAAGCGAAATACCTCACAATGCTAGGACTTGCTTAAAAATTAGGGATAGATAAAATAGGACGAATTTATGATATATTTAAGGCGGTTAAAGATCACGTTATCAATGCGTTGAAAGGTAATGTTCCGTACTTGACATTTCTATGTCAGGTGACCTCTCGATTCACCAAATGTCCAACTTCAAACTTCGAAGCAGCCTCAGCGTACACAAGTATGTCAGCTGAGAGTATAGTTTGAACTAAGACAACCAGAACCAATAAAATCAGACTAGTTAGTAAAAAGCAAACGGTTTGTTACCTAGTAGGTAGCCATTTTTCTTTTAAAAAACATTTTTGATGTGGCTTTGACTAAGTGTAAATAAACGAACCCCCATTAGTAGTTAGTCACTAATTCGGTGGGCTTAAAAGCAATGATTTGAGGTGTTTTAAGACAGATCCATCACCAGAAGTTTGACGCTAGATCGCCTGTCCTGGTTACAGTCGCGTAGCGTAACTTCAAGAATGTATCACTTATTCAAATTTTCCTTGATTCGAGTTGCTTTCAAATTAGTAAAAATATTGAAAACTCGACATTATTGAAGAACTAAAAAAAGTGTTCAAAGTGATTTCTTTCTTTTTTTCCTGCGTCATATAGAATTTTCCCTAATTCAAGATTGAAAGGTACCTATTGTATAGATAAACATAGAATACAAAAAATATATACTTTTATTTAAGCCACAAGACATACGTCTACCAATGTTAATGAAGCATATTCACAACTTACCTATCAAATCTTGGTACTGAATTACGAATACTACAACCCCAACTTTTCAACAGCTTATTTATCCTGAGGAAGGTTAAAAAATAAAAACAAATGGAAAATAAAAGATGCAGAATAAATGAATTACTTTTTTTTTAATTAATATAGGTGTGCTTGGAAAGCAGTATATATTTTTGAACCAAGAATATCAGATTGTTAATGAAGGGTCGGCATTGTCCAACATGTTTAAATTCTTGACTGAAGTATCAGCGCTCCGTTAGAAAATATGATAAACCTCCTAAAAAATATAGAATTCTTGTTAGAAAAGTATTGGAAAGTTAGCAGTAGTAGTTATTTTTCTTTGGAGTTCTCTAGACTAATATTTTTGTTATGAATATTGTAATCGAAAATATACTTTTCTTGGTTCAAATAAACCATAATTTTGTCATAGAGTGAGAATAGATGTACTTGTCGTGAGTATATCTTTTCATGAATATCGCAATTGTTCAATAAATTGAGCATTTCTACTTATGTGTGTATCTTCCCTTGGCGCCAAGAAATCTTGCTCCCCAGGCTCACCCGGTAGCTACCCCACTGATTAGTTACGATATGAGTCGCTAGATTTTAGTCGTCAATCATTGTGTGAAACTCTGGTGCTATCACAGTTCAATTTTTGCTCTGCTGTTTATATACCGTGTTTAGATAGTGAAAGCTTAAATAGGATTCAGCGTGTACAGAATTCCTGTATAATATTTATATATGAAATCCGGAAGTTTGATCGGGTGTCACACAAATTAAAAGAATTAAATTGGTTGAATATGGAAGACAGGTTTGACGTCCACGCTTTATGCCTATTCCATAAAATAATTGTACATAAACACCCTCCTTATTTGTATAGTAAAATATTATTTAGAACAGATATACACAGTGTCGATACTAGAAATAAATCGTCTATCACTGCTCCACCACATAAAACTACACTATTTGAGAGAAGTTTTACATTCAATGTCTATAGGCTATATAACTCCATACCTTCTCATTGTAAATGTTATAGTGCTCATAGATTCAAAACATATGTTCGTGATCAATATTTTTCTAAAAACTAAACAGCAGTATAATAGCTGTTGATTGGACTCAAAAGGTGACCTCCATGCATGTTTTGTTGTGCTTCTTATTTTAGAATAGTTTTAGTTTACTTTTTTACGGTACAAATAATAACACATACAAGGGTTGAGTGGAAGAACACTTTGCGTGAACTCCCCCTTGAGGTTTTATCTTTGCTAGTATTTATTTTGACTGAATGTGAGGATTCTATTATTTTTCTTTTCCACCAGCAGTGTACTGACAAAGGGAAAATAAAGAAAGTATTATTATTATTATTATTATTATCATTATTATTATTATTATTATTATTATTATTATTATTATTATTATTATTATTATTATTATTATTATTATTATTATTATTATTATTATCATTATTATTATTATTATTATTATTATTATTATTATTATTATTATTATTATTATTATTATTATTATTATTTTTATTATTATTATTTTTATTATTATTATTATTATTATTATTATTATTATTATTATTATTAATAGTTAGAACGCAGTCTCGCGTTTAGATACGCCACTGGAAACCGGATAAGATAAACGTTATGGTAAACCGCAACGCGCACATTTGAATTTGAACGAAACGTTCACAGTGGGCACTAAATATGGACGACTGTATCCACTCAGTTCGGTTTTCTGTACCGTATAGGCGTACACCGTATACCGGAGTGCCGTGAGAAGGTTGTCTGCGAGCAGCTGCATTCGCTCGTATCCGTTTGAACGTATTTGGGCGATGGAGAGAATCGATGTGGACTTACTAATAACACTGGTTGAAGAGAGACCCGTGATATGGGATAAGTCATTAGACATATATAAAAACAAATCCTTACGTGAGATGGCGTGGCGAGAAATATGTGTTATCCTGAAAGACGGTTTCGAGAAAATGGATAAAAGTCAAAGACAGGAGTATGGTGAGTTTCATAATGTAGAATACATAATAACTATTGCAATCGATCCGGTAAGTTGAGAATTTTGAGAATGGATACGACAAAGATCATTACTCCGACATGCAAGTAGAGAAGCATCAACCATTTGTAAAAGTGTCTTTTTTATTATCCATTATGACACTTCGTATTTATAGCCACCACTTTTTCAAAGGCGTCGCGACTTTTTAATATTCGTATTGTCAGCCAGCTTTATAGGCATATAGGTAAATGTATCAATCTTTGTCATTTTTTCCTTAAAAAAGGAAGTCGAAACTATAGTAAAGTTCTATCAGTAATTATAACTAAAATCGATTACTGTAGGAACATCAAGAAGGTTGTAGTATTACAAATTCCAAGGAAAGAAACTAATTTTATTATTAACGTAAAATAATTTTACAGGAAAAGCGGTCCTAAAAAGGTGGACACAGATTCGCGACAGCTGGTGTAAAGATATCAAAAAGAGGAGAGATTTAAAGAGATCAGGTACCCCTGCTCTTTATTACAAACGTTATAAATATTCTGATCAGCTGTCATTCCTGAAGAAAGTTATTGACACAACGGTTCAAGAGAACGATGAGAGTTATGAAGAATGTGAAGAAATATCAAGTCACAGTGAAAATAGGATTGAAAACGAAACAGAAAACATTAGAAAGGATAAATTTATAAACGAAAGAAGTACAGAGATATCGAGCAGAAGTAAATATATGGACACTTTGAAGAGAAAGAAAAACGAGGTGTACGATAAGATGCTCCAATATCTTGATAGAAAAGATAAAAAAGAAGATCGACAATTACATTTTTTTAAAAGTATTTCATCCATTATCTCAGCTTTCAATGCAGATGAAACCCTCGAATTTCAAGCTGGTGTAATAAGCCTTATCCAAAGGATCAAGAGACAGAGAAACGTTAATTGTTGCCAAAAGTCTGGATCTACAACACATTATGAAAAGTCAGTTTGCTGCAGAAGTTCGTTGGATATCTCTGCGTATCAATCTCAGGTACCATCGTCAAATGTACATTCGCCAGGTTCCAGCTTGGAGCACGCGGAAGAAATGCTGGATTTTACTCATATTTAATATAATTTTTATATCAGTGTTAGTAGTAAATAAATCTATATATACTTCAGTTCAGAAAGTCATCATGAACCTTATCTAGTATACCCTGAGGCTCGGTTCATAGGTATGTAGAATACTACAATCAAAACCGGTAACATTCTAATTTTGAAATGATTAATTTTTCCAGTGTTATGTGGTGTATACGTCACGAAGATACAATTGTTCAATCATTTTGTTGGTCTATTTATCTATCTGTCTCTCTGTTGGTCTGTCTTTCGCCTGTCGCCTTTTTGAAACCGCGTAATCTCAGTAACATTTGCACTGAATCTGGTGATATTTGGAGAGTGATATGGGTACAGTAGGTCACGCTGATTCCTTTTTTTAATTGCTATATTGTCGATGGAATAATTAAAAAATATAAGAATTCCAAATCTGGCTTTAGGTGTCTTGAGATTTCTATAATTTTCGGGAGTGGTTTTTTCATTTGGGGGTTTCTTAGAAGGAAGGGGTTTGACAAGTATCCAAAATTAATTATCATATATTTCTGCAGTTTGGCAAATCAATTTTTGTACACCCTATATTTATCCTTGATAGGCAAATATGCAATAATATACAAATTCCGCGATTTTGTTTACGTAACATGATGAAGGTCATAATAGTTGACCAGCTTCCAAGACATCCGTACTAGCCATCAGTTCTAAGTACTTTAAAACAATAGAAAAAAGCACCCCTTCATAATGTTTCGCACACGTGGATTCACCTTTTGCTATAATAGCGTGTACGTAGGCCATCGGAAGCACAGCTGCCCTTAGGTTTAATGGGGACGGAAGGGTCTTATGTTGTAAGACGTCGACAGCTGTACACCATCGGGGATCACCTTGTCGTGCGTGTGTGCACCCTTTTCTTTTTACACACGCGTCTCAACAATTTCTTTGTCCCTTTGGTACATGAGCGTAGTTTTCTCAGCTTTTACCTTATAATGTAACATGCAATATGAGGCTTCCGTTATAAAACTGGTCAATGTAGTTTGAAGTTTGAAGAAGTGAAGTGAAAATTAACTGTATGATAAAAACAAGTCCAGCCATTGATTCTTTAGTGTATATGCATTTATGTGGTCATTTACGAATTTTTTTATTTTATTACATCGAGATAAAACATTTAAGGAGCAATTGAACTTTCACTAAAGTGGTCATATTGCTCGACCATACACGTAGCCTATTATAGACATGCATGTTCTTAGTCTAAGTCCAAATTGTCAAGACGATTTGACTTCGTAAAGATGTCAATGGGCATCGCCACTTTGCGCGACACTTGGAGATACATGTGGCTATATTTCCACTAAGACGAAATAATAAGACTTCGAAACTCTTCTGACACAGGTTAACCTTCTAAATTCGTAATTAAAATGGTAGAATCCCGACTAATATTGTTATAAATTGTAGACTCTGTTCCTCAAAATCGAATCACACTGGCATGTACTGTCTCAGTAGGTATATATTTTCAATTTCCCTTTCTTTCTATTTAGTCTGGAATATATCGTAAGTAGATTACCCTGTATTGTACACATACTTATATTTAAGCTATCTTGATATTCATAATATTTTCTACTGACTGCTAAATCAAAATCAAACTAAATACGATTAACTTGAATATCTTCATCAACGTTTCGGCTGCCTCGGCTACACTATCACATTTTCAAAATCATATTTCATTCGAAACGTCAGTAAAGGTATTCATTCATACGTATGTGGTTCCAATAATCAAACAGCGGAAGATATAATGTATGAAAATGAGAAAAATTAATTTTTGGAATTATAAAGTTGTCTTGGCAAATATAAAATAGTACCTACATTGCCTATATATAACTTGTTCATTTAGTCTATGCCTATTTGAAGGTGATTAGTGCCAAATAAGATGCGAGCAATAATCCTAGCAATCATATCATTATATAAGTATCATGGTTAATGAATAATTTCAGGCATATTTTGTAGTGAAGGTTTCCAGCCTATCGCGCTTCATAAGCACTGCGCGAGGATAAATATCTATTCACATTGACCTTAAAACGCTGTAGATTGTAACCCCGGTACCTTCCTTTGAAAGGTTGCTAATTTCCTCCTCAAATGACGCGATTGCCTCTTTCGGTGGAAAAATGGCGACCTCGTACCTTTTCTTTGATCTTAGGATATAATAATAATAATATAATAATAATAATGCTTTATTTGCCCAACAGTAACAAATAACCATTTACAGGACAAAGTATATGAATGAGTCAACCCATAACAGGACTATCTAACAAAGCAATTTAACCCACTCCACCAATAATAAGCAAAATATGTATACAGTGTCATGTAGCATCATGTATAAAAACTTAGTTCCTAGATAAAGTAATAAACAAGCTTATCAAGCTGAATTAAGCAATCATAACATGGAATAGATACAGGAGTAGGTATTTAATTTAATATTATTTTAAATTAATATTAACATTTTTTAACAACTTAGGTCCTGCTATAATATAGTTCAGCTACTTTATCCAAAATAAATGGCATATGGTTAACGTCACACAAGTCAGATATCATATTAGGATTTCTCATCATGTAGGATAAAGGGGAGTTCAGGCCTAAGTTAGTATTTATACGAGGCTGTTTAAAGAACAACTTAGATCGTAAATTAGCGGTAGGAACATTAAAGTTAAGTTCAGCCAGTAGCGAAGTACAATCAATTCTATCATGTAAGAGCTTGTACAGATATGTCAACGATAGCAGAATGCGTCTTAGCTCTAAATTGGTTATATTGAATCTTCTGTTACACAAAAGGTCTTCGCAAATGCCTTGTTCTGGATAAACTCCATCTGTTTTCAGGCACAAGTATTTCAAAAATCTTCTCTGAAGCTGAACCTTTTCAATCGCATGTATCTAAGGTCAACAAATGTGGCGCCCATCTGGAACACCGCTTCCTTAGGCGAAGGTGATCATGAATGATTGTTTGGACCGCTGACGATCCAATCCCCAGAGAAGCCTCAATGCCGGTGTAGGTTATATGTCGATCATTTTTTACCATATTTTGCACAGCTTCTACAGTTTCCGGAGTAACAGCAATGGGCGGTCGACCTGTGCGAGGTTCATCATCGAGTGAGACCCGGTCTCTTTTAAACTCAGCAAACCAATTAAAAACTGTAGCCCTAGAAGGTGCAGAGTCCCCAAAGCAACTCACTAAACTTTCGTGACATTCTGCTTGTTTTAGTCCCTTTTTATAGTCATAAAAAATCATGGCTCGAAAATCGCGACTACCGGGTTCCATTTTCACGTTAAAATTCAGCAAAAACATAGATGCATTCAAGACCGTGGCAAGGCAACTACTGAACGATTCAAATGCTGCCTTTGTGTGTAAGCACTCACAACTTTAGACAAAATAGCTGCGTGCTCAAACTTGTTTAAACTTGTATAGATTATGAATATCTAAAGACTTTCGGCGTGACCTTCGTATAATAACAGCAGCTGTTCCGGAGAACGAACTTGTCAATTCTTCCAATAAACTAGGACCTGTAAAATAAATGTATTTTCTCCTTTAACTACGACCATGCATCCACTCTATATTTTTCTTACTTGGCCTCTATTGTTATAAGCACACCTTTGGCCGAACTTTTGCCTTATTGCGCATTGAATTTGAATGGATTTTTTTTCAAGGAGGGTTTCGTGTTAAGAAGGGTGCTCTCCCTTTCTTTGATCGGAGTATCAATGGGATATGATTTTCATTGTACTGTATCTGGATTTGCTTACGTCATATAGGTTTTTTTTTGCTATATAGGTAGAAGATTAATGAAATTTCTAGACCCATATGATCATGAATAGTCTCTGTATAATCCCTGCGGGATGGGCTCACAATAATGATTTCCCGTTTTCCGAGCAAAAAGCTGATGTTCAAGGATTTAAGGTACTAAAATGGATGTATAGAAAACTTCACGCGGACTAATTTTTTTAATTTTGAGCTATTCAATCGGCATTTACTACTTGGGACGACATGTTATTCAGCTTCAATTCATACACTTAAAAAGCTGAATTCGTTTCAAAAATTCTAAATAGAAGGTAATACTTGCCCAGAAAAAACTGATTAGTTTGACAGATCAGCTGTGGAATCAGTTGTAGTATAGTAACGGTTTTTAAATCTTTAAATGTATACCTTTTATTGATTTAGAGTGCAGTTGAACTAAATTATTATATTTAAGGGTAAAAGCGCCAATCTTTATTCAGAACTAATGAGACAGCATAGCCCTAACTAATATTCATTATAAAAATAAATAAATAATTGTACCTACATGCACGTTTTTGTTTTAGTGAAATGAATCAAACTTCCTTTAAAGATCGTGATGGAGAAATATCTGTACCAAGTGTCGGTTCTATCCTACTTTAGATATAGATGAAACTTTATATCTAGTCGTTTTCCAGAAGCATATAATTATTTTGTATTTGGTTCTTGTACATTTTAGCCACAAAATGGTGCCCTCTCGTTTTAAAGATGCCCCAAATTTCAAAATATCAAATATGTAGATTGTAGATGCTCTTATTTGGTCGAACTGTTCCATCAATCCGATTAAAAATTGTGCGTTTCACGCAAAAGTTTAATTATTAATTAAACTCTCTTTCAGTGACGTGTCGATTCATATTTGATCCATTCTCTGAAAGTTCGACGATAAATATAAATCGAAACCAAACCAAATGAATAACTGGTTATAGGAAATGGAGAGGTTTCCGCTGTTCATTTTGTAACCCCCCTGTTTGGAGCTTCCTCTACATAAGTTTATATCGATCCAAACTAAAAATAAAAAGGAAACTTTTAAAACTATATATTTATTTTGTTGCAAAAATTGACTATTAAGTGGAAAAATAGTAGGTATAAATGTGATTGTAAAATTGATGTAGATCGGAGTGTAGAATGTAGATCAATATAAAGAAAACGTTATCAAAAAAGTTCGTATTATTCAGTAAATCGAAGGTCAATACAGGCTTGATCAAATTATAGATATTTTCTGGAATTTAAAATGTATTCTTATTGTTAAAAAATGTAGGGATTTCAAAAAATCACCAATTAATTCCCAGTCATAACAGAAATACTCCATTGCGCTTATATGATTCTCTCTGAAAATTGGTAGTAGGCCGCCTCTTTAGCTCAGTGGTAGAGCACTGGTCTCGTAAACCAGGGGTCGTGAGTTCAAACCTCACAGGAGGCACATAACGTTTTGTAGTTTTTTTTCATTGAATAAAAAAGTAGGATGGCATTGTTTTTGGATTTTTATTCATTTAATTTATAAATTCTTTTAATATGTGATAAACAACATTTTTGAAAAATGTTATACATAATTATGTATATTGTAGATGCTCTTACTTGGTGAAACTCTTCCATAATGTATTTAATACACAGTTTCATACATAAAAATCATCCGTCGAACTGTCAGATTTGATTTTTGGCGATGATTTAAATATAAAACGAATCGCGTCACTGAAAAAAAAAACTTTTATTTGTGAAACTGTATGTTAAATACACAATGCTTTAATCTGTTATACTTAATTTTTGTTTGACAAACTTGTTCATTTTGTTGCTAATTGTGACCGTTGTAGCGTAACAAAAAAATGCGTCGCCTACATTATTGTATATAAGTAGTTGGAAAATCAGCCACGTATGTTTTTCACAGCATACATGGGGTGGACTTATTCAGAAAACTTGTAAGCGATTTTGCTGCGAAGCTTAGTGCGCGGGCTATTCTATGAATTTTCATGGAGCGTCCTCAAACGTGGAAAAAGGGGAGCGAGTGTTGCATTTATACGACCTGCTTAATTCTGGAAAGGACACAAGGACGTGATGTTCAGTCCGATATATACGTACTCAGGATTATTGGAGTGAAGATAAAACTAATCAAAAAAATAAATAAACCGACTTCATGCTTGCGCTTCAATAATCAGGAGGACTATTCGGATTGTTTTGGTGACATTTCGACACTAGATTATTACTGTGATAAGAACGAAAAAGCTTTGGAATTTTTTAAAATCGGTTAATTGCAGGTGAGGTTATTAATAAAAAGCAAGCGGACCGGTCTTTCGTGACAAAAAAATTACCTAAGTCTGATTCGATCAAGTCGTAAGACCTCTTGTATTCAAAGCCCGCTCTAAAAGTTTGTGATAAAAGAACTACGAAAATTGTATCTCCCACGCATAACCAAATATAACAAAAATTCTTGTTACTCATTTTCGTCGAAGATTTGTCATTCTGTCTATCTACGATAATGTTACCGCATAATATCAGTAGCTCCTACACCAATTTCATAACATTTGGGGACAGATATGATATGGATAATGGGTAGGTCTTTTCCACTCTTCATATTTTACGTTTCTGGATTTCAGTCATATTCAAGTATATTGAAAGCATTTTTTGGAAAGTTAAAAACGTTTGAAATGTGCCCAGACTTCATCCAGCAGTAAAAATAAAATAGGATTAGGTTATCAATATATCGAAAGTACGGATATAAATTAGGAGTTTCATTTAGCTGGTTTTAATTCCACTCTAATCCTACCAGTGTATTTGGATTTAATTTCTTAGATGATAGCACCTTTATTTCACGCATGGAATCAGGCAAACCACTGCCATCGCGAGAAACCCTCAATTCGTCGGGGACAGCGTGCTGTCCAAATCAATGACGACATTGAAATGCTTGTCGAATCTACAAATGGAGTTGAGTTTAACGCACAGAAGACCCAAACAGCAACCCTGGAGATGGAGGGACTTGGGTCAACTTCCATCAAGCTTCTGGGATTAACAGTAACACTCCTAGTATTTGTATGTTTCCGGCCTTGCCAGCTTCGCATCCCAGAAGCTGGAGGTTTTCTCAGTCAGAAGGCGGTATCTGCTACTCTACACGTCTCTCATCCCACTAGCACTGGAGTACTGCCTACATGTGTGGGGATGCGATCCGAAGCACCCACTGAAGCTTCTAAACAAAATCCAGAAACACAAGGAAGTCTAAACGGGCGCATCTTCACCAGGTCCAACTTCCAGCACCTCGAACCAGCTTCTACCAAAAGTCGTTCTTTTGGAGAACATCGACGTTATGGAATGAGCAACCGGGGATTTTTTTCCCAATGGTTACAATTTACAGCGCTTTATTTATTGCTATTGATGAGCAACTATTTATCATAGTCATTAATACTACGTTGATGAAATAAGCAATTTAATGAACATTTAATTTTTATCATATATATATATATATATATATATATATATATATATATATATATATATCAAATCATTTGCATGATAATTAGTTAATAAACATTTGTTTTATACTACAATGAGTTGCTATTCAGATCATCCCCTTCCCCTTGTCATCGAAAATAACAACACAACAAGGATCAACCAGCGTCAAGTCATCAACGCTACCAAATATTGATAAAAATGTATCTGGCTTAAATACAACACCTCAAAAAGAAAGTGCAAAAAATAAGAAAGAATAGATTGAAGATCTACGAGCAGTTCATGTAAATTTTGGTTTCATCGTACCGCGGAACGACCTTTCCAAGCGAACTACAGCGTGGGAGATACTGAGTCAATCTACTCGATTTCATACGAGCAAGAATAGATCGCCTGTGGCGAATGAAACGCTCGCGCGATCACACGATCACAGCTCGCTCGCCTCAGTTTGAGTTTGGTCGCCGGATCGCGCGTTTGCGCCGTAGTCGAAATGCCTGCGTTAGCACTGTCCGATCAACAGACTGAACAATTAATAACCGAAATTCAACAACGACCCATTTTATGGAACAAGTGTCGTGCCTTGTATAATAGCAGGTCGGCCGTTGACAAGGAATGGGGAGATATTGCGACAGTATTAGGACAAAACAGTAAGTAACAAATAATTTCAATAATGCGGCAAATCAAATGACCTCAATACGAGGGTCACGCTGAAAGTCTTTAGATACAAAAAACTACCAGGTTTTTAAAAAAAATCTGTATTCTGTTTTTTTTTGTAAGGTTGCTAATTAGGTGGGTGAGGCAGCAGTTTGACACCCAGTTCAGCAAAACAAATCGAGTGTTCTAGCGGCGCTGTGGGCGGGTGCGTTGTCATGATGCCATTGAATACCCTGCAGACCAGTCTTTGGACGGCTCTTGCATAGTTCTTGGAAGACTACAGGAACACATTTGCTTATATACCATTCAGAAGTAACTGTCCTTTGATTTTCCAAGCCTACCGTTATGATGTATCCACTTTCAGAAAAAAAAAGAGACCATTTTCTGTCCAACACTCTTGGAACGACGAATTTTCGTTGGAGGCTGCTTACTTTCAAAGCACCAAACTAATGACTGCTGTTTAGTTTCGGGATCATAAAGATATAATCATGTTTCGTCTCCAGTTAGGATATTAAAAGTGCTTTTACTGTACCCATCATCAATTTTTTCAAGCATTAACTTAGCCCAATCAACTCTTGTTGCTTTTTGCTCACTGGTCAACAAATGTGGCGCCCATCTGGAACACCGCTTCCTTAGGCGAAGGTGATCATGAATGACTATTGGGACCGCTGACGATCCAATCCCCAGAGAAGCCTCAATCTCGGTGTAGGTGATATGTCGATCATTTTTTACCATATTTTGCACAGCTTCTACAGTTTCCGGAGTAACAGCAGTGGGCGGTCGACCTGTGCGAGGTTCATCATCGAGTGAGACCCGGCCCCTTTTAAAGTCAGCAAACCAATTAAAAACTGTAGCCCTAGAAGGGGCAGAGTCCCCGAAGCAACTTACTAAACTTTCGTGAAACTTCGCTTGTCTTAGTCCATTTTTATAGTATACAAAATCATGGCTCAAAAATCGCGACTACTCTGTTCCATTTTCAGGTTAAAATTCGGACAACACTTAGATCCATTCGAGACCGTGGCAAGGCAACTATCGAACGATTCAAACGCTGCCTTTGCGTGTAAGCAGTTACAACTTTATACAAGATAGCTGCGTGCTCAAACTTGTTTAAACTTGTATAGATTAGGGATATCTAAAGACTTTCAGCGTGACCCTCGTAGATTGGAAAGTATACACTTAGAATTCGAGATGACTGAAAATTAATATTTCTGATTGTTAGCTGAATTACACATTCTCTAATTATTTAAAAAGTGCCTTTTGTTGTTTTTATATACATATAGCAACTAATTTTTTGATTAACTACCGTTTATCAAGCCATTTCCATCATAAATTATTTGTATCTATAAATTATTTTCAGAAGATAGATTGAAAGTGAAATGGAAAAATTTACGTGATCTATTCCAAAAGGAGTTAAGAAAAATGAAGAGTCCTCCATTTGAGGAATCAGGAATCCCTCCAATTGAAAATTATACTGGAAAATGGTCATATTTTCCAAAATTGTATTTCCTGATGGAGACACTTCATCGTCGTCGAACTGAGGAAAACATCTCTGTCGATCATCAAAACACTTCTGAAGTACAGGAAATAGGATACGGAAATCATTCACTATTAAAAGAGGAACTGAGTGACTCACCGACACCTAAAAAGAACACACTGAAGATAGAAACCAAAGATTTTATATCGCCAGATATCAAACAAGAGCTCCATCATGAGGTCAACCTAGAAACGGATACATGTGAAGTAAAAACTGAGGGATTCCAGAAACTGTCACAAGTATGTAGATTGTAGCTGCTATTACTTAGTTAAACTCTTTCATCATTTAGAATGGAATGTGGTGTATTAGAACACTCAAATAAAACGCTCTTTCTTTAAGTGACGCGTCTCGGTGTATATGTGAATCATCGTCAGGCTGTTTACTTGTATTCATGACAGGACCTATTTAGCTAGTTGACAATTAACCTGGTTAGCATTTTCTACATTACAGTCCGACGATGATTGAAATATAAATCAAAACGCTTCACTAAAAGTTTTATTTGTGAAACGTTGTGTTCTAATAGACAATGTTTTATCTGAAGTCACAAGTATGTCTACCTGATACTATCTATAATCTGAACCACTGGCGTAGATGGGGGGCTGAATCCCCCCATGAGTCTATGAAAAATCCCGAAGAATTCATTGTCTTCTTTGATGATACAATCATTCTTCCGATAATGCATATATGAATGTTAAGAATGTGACCAATTTCGTACATGGTTTTACACTACATGCCATACATTTCTTGTATTGCATTTTCTGGAAAATCATATTTTGGACCCTAACTAAAAATTTTGAGTGCCCCTGTATAAGTAATTGGCAACTTCACTGCGCGGCAGCGCGGCACGAATTCACAATCGGCTGCGAGACGTCATTTATTCTCATTGAGTTTTCGCATGTCGTCGTCGTCAGTTGCTACGTGGCTGCTGAATGTTTCGGATTTTTGTGACTAGTCATGAGTATGGATAGAGAAAAACGGGTTATATTTAGGTACTGCATTGTGCCTAAATGT
Organism: Bruchidius siliquastri; assembly: GCA_949316355.1. Taxonomy (NCBI): domain Eukaryota; kingdom Metazoa; phylum Arthropoda; class Insecta; order Coleoptera; family Chrysomelidae; genus Bruchidius; species Bruchidius siliquastri. Next base: position 11,788,804 of record OX438532.1, on the reverse strand, counting down.
ACAAGTACTTCAGTGAGAACGCCTGATAAACTGTTTATTACATTACCAATGGATTCCGCTAGGAGAGAGATATGGCAAAAAGCAATGAAACGTGACATTTTTCTTGGGAAAAAGACAACTAAATATGTCTGTGAAGATCATTTTAAAGTAAGTACAGTAGGAATTTTATTTTTGATAAACAGAATAGTTTTAATACCTATATGAATTTTAAACTGGCACTTAACAACAAATAATTTAATTTTGAATGTACATTTAAATTACAATTGAATCGGTAGATAACTAATAACTCACTAACAGTGTTTTCTGCATATTTGTGCGTTCCTATATGAAATTTGAAGATCAATACAGATTATATAATTTGAGGATAATCAGAAAGACCCGTTAGACATAAAATAACTTTTTTGTTTCTGAAATAAATGTTTAGTGAAAAATATACAACGTTTAACATGATCCAATGAATCTCTATATTTAAAAAAAAATAGATACATGGTGTGACAAAAGTGTGTTTTTTCATACAGGTTAGTGATGGTGTTTTGTTATATGTAATAATAACTTAATATGTAAATTAACATATATATCTATAATAATATGACTTTTTTCAGCTCGAAGAAGATATGGAAAATTACCTTTATTATAAAGTTATGGGGAAGGGAAACGCCAACATCAAAATAAAACCTGGAGTGGTACCTCATATTTTTCGCTGTCAAATAAATGTGAGTGCTGACTTCTCTTCAGCTTCTCGTGGAGCATATATAAAACCTAGGCACAATGAATATTTCAATGAAGCTATCTTGAACAGTCAAATAAATCTTTCCGCACTCGGCTCAACTTCATGGACTGATGCTGGTTATCACCGAATAGTATCGGCCTCTGGCACTAGATGTCTGATCAAAGATCAAGCTGTATAGGTTAGCAAATTAGGTAGAATAATTGCGGGCGGGGATGTACCTTCCATAGCGTATCGGACTGACCAGTTCGACATAGTCTAACGGTAAAGGTGCCTGCCTAGAATGCAGGAGGTTGTGGGCTCGATACAGCATTTTTCTATCTATTTTCTCTAAATATTATTAGATGAAATATATATCCAAAAACTGTCTGATCCTATTTTACAACCCTCAACTTGGTCAACTCACAAAAAGTCGAATACTATGAAATATTTAATTGCTTGTACTCCCCAAATTCATTATCGTATGTATCCAATGGTTTTGGAGAATCGGACAGTCGATTGATAAAATAAAGGTGGATTAATCCAATTTTTTACCATTTTCAGAAAATGGAGCACAGGGCCTATAATGGCAATGACATCAAACACCTTGATGAAGTGTTATCAAAACAAAATGATACTGTAATGCATCTTCGATGAGTATTGGCTAAACAAAAACCTTCTCGAGAGAAGACGTAAAGTACTCTAAGAGAGCCAGTCTGAGAATGAAAATGAGGAGAAACCTGAATATTATTATTTTGTTTTTACGGTCCGCATAAAATAGATCGGCGGTCTGCCATTTGGCGACCAAGCGTGCGCACCTGGCCGCGTACGGCCAGCGGCCAGATCGAGACGCGGCGGGCAACTAGATCATCACGAAGCGCCCGCCTGAAAAGACCATGTGCGCGTAGTAGTTTCAGCGGCCAGATGATATATACAGTGTGATATAATACCACGTAATGACGTTTGACACTGAGAGATTTATATGTGAGATTGAGATGAGAAGAGCGTTGTGGGACATGTCGTGTGAGGACTATTCGGACCGCGACTTAAAAAGAAGAATGTGGGAGGAAATCACGGAATTATTTGCAAGCGGGGATTTAGCTGAAAAAGAAAAAAAGGAACTTTGTAAGTGAATATACGTTAATTTTATTGTGTGCTCAGAGCGAGTCGATTTTGTCAGGGAACCGCTCACCTACGAGGTAATCAGCAAATTGATATCTGTTTTGTGTAGTTGTTGTTTTATGCTCGAAATTGGCAGGGAGGTATTTCTTCCATTGTCCGAGGTACATGTAACGTATCTTCAAATGTATACCTATAACTTTCTCGTACATAGTTGTGGAGGATGCAACATGCTTTTATTACTGAAACTGCAAATTCCTTGTACACGTCAATATAAGACGGTGGAAAATTTGCCACTTGTTGGCTTGTATTTCGAAAGTAGATTCCATGTAGGCGGCGCACAGTTGAAAGGCAGTGGGTAGTTGAATATTCTTTTCTTTGCTGTCAAATTTCTTCCGACCGGCGTATGGTCTCATCACGTGTTCTGACAAAGCAAATGCTTCATCGCCAACTACGGCCAATTGCATAAGAAAACTTGTTTTATGCTCTCTAAAGGCGGCCATTCACGTTCAGTTTTAACTGACAGTTTGAACTATTCAGTTCAACTTTACAGTTTAGCCTTTACGTGTGTGGCTACTTCAGGCACAGTCCAACTCAACTGTACAGTTAAACTGAAAGGATTGAATTTTTATTTTTTTAACTGACAGGTGCAACTGATCGTTGCGTGTGGGGGGGGGGGGGGGTAACTGTGCAGTTCTCAGTTGAATTGGTGTCACAGGGCCTAGTGCTTGTCGTATTGAGTTTTTGAAAAATGTCGCGGAATAAGCCGAACCAGGTAATGGTAGATTTTATAGAAATATACAAATCGGAGCATTGTCTGTGGCAAGTGTAGAGCCATAACTATCATGATCGTATGAAGATGGATGCTGCATACGCCAAATTGGCAAACAAGTTGGATGAAGTTGAACCTGGTGCCGACAAGAAGTCTGTGATCAATAAAATTAACAGTTTGAGATCTTCTTTTCGGAAGCAGAAAAAAATTTCAGACACTCATACGACCGCCCTGTTGCCAGAAACCTCAAAGTAGCAGTCAATCTTTCGTGTGGAGATATAGCTTTTTTTATTACTGTATCTTTTCTCTTAATCAAAGGGGAAACCAGAAAAAACAACTTTTGGTACGCTGGTTCTGTCATCGCAAATAATTCTTGAAATCCAAGGGTCCTCCACTCAATTCTTTTGATAAGCTGATGTCCGAATATTTATTCCGTCTACCTAACCACTTTTTGCACCACTGTATACGCATTTTCGATTTTTTACTGTTTTGTAAAATTACACAAAGTAAAGCCAGTAGAGTGGCCGCCAAATTATCCTCCTTACTAGAATCCATTATGAAAACTGAAGGATTGTACTGTATGTCTATGTGCACAACCAGTGTACAGTTTCAACTGTAAAAGTGAACTGAACAGTTCAAACTGTCAGTTGAAACTGAACGTGAATGGCCGCCTTTATCTGTGATATGTAAAACTTTTTTTATTAGCTTCTCAGAAAAATTTCGAATTCTTGAATACCTAAGAGTCACTGTATTTTGCGTAAGTACCAACTCCACTAGATCTTAAATTGGTAATCACATATAGTCTAAAGTACTAAGTACGTAATATAATGAATCAGTATGGGTGAGCCGAAAAATACTTATGTGCAATCAAGTCTTTATTAAGTTTTGGAAATTCTATATATTTGATATTCTGCTATAGGGCGATAAAAATCGATATAAATTCTCTCGATATTTTGTTATATAATCTTTATTATATTTTCAGGTGCTTCACTGCAGAAAAAATGGAAAAATATCAGAGACTCCTTCCTTAGGGAGCTGCGACGTATTAAGGGTGCAAAGAGTGGCTCAGCAGCGACCCGTAAATCTCCATATACGTATTTTCAGCAACTGTTGTTTCTTAAGTCTACAGTGGAAGTCAACACGATAGAATCAAATTTAAACGATACGGAAGATCAAGTGAATGATCACATTCCGGAGTCTGTGCCCCAAAGAACATCGTGTCAAAAAAAGAGAAAGGTAGGAGACGATTTAGAAAGAAAAGATCTCATTTCACTTCTTAAAGCATCAATTGCAGAAATGAACAAGAATTACGGTACGAAGTAGATAGTGACAGAAATTTTCTGCCTGCTTTAACAGATTGCAATGAAAATACCGAAATCTGCAAAGGTGACAGATAAAATTGCTATAATTAATATAATCCAACGAGCTCAAGATGCATGGAACGATTAAAGTGATTTTGAACCTATGAGCAGCCTAACGCAATCTAATTACCCTCAAACCAGCAATAATAATACTACCTACCACCAGAAATATAGACATACACAGATGGTGGACGAAAAAGTACAATAAGTTGCCATGTTTTGTAATGCCACTTCCCATTGAATTCCCTTCGTTTGATTCAGGAACGAAACAGTCTATACAATCACCTGAATCAAATACTGTTTCTTTCTATATTCAGAAATTTCAAATAATTCAAAAGAAAATTATTATTTTCATTCATCGCTTATCAATCAAATTTCAATGTTACTAGTAAAGAGTGTTTCGTCCCATTTGTTTATGAAAGCTTCCAAATTGTGGGTGATTTTGGCAACACAAAACATCATATATAACCTAAAACATACATAAAACAGTGCTGCCAATGTGAATATGTGGAATTAAACGATAAGCTGCTCAAATTACACACTTTTACAGATAAACTTACCATGCACATTCTAACTTCTCCGTGGAGATGAAGAGCAAAGAAGAAACTCTTTAAATGACTCGATTTTTCACGTACGCCTATGGAAAACCCAAAATATTCCGACTTTTTCTTGGTGAAAAAAACCTGAATAGCAAAAAAAAAACAATTCTTTTATTTAAAATGTAAAAACTGTTTGAAACTAAGCACCTATTCCAATAGTTGAAATTCCCAAAATTACACACAAGACACTCAAATTACACACTGCCAGGGTTGCAGCAAACCTACTTTAAAATTGTACTACAATTAAAAGGAAAGTGTACTTAAAACGGTCTGATTGTACTAAATGCTGAAGTTGGGTGAAAACGTCGATAAATATTAACAAAAAAAATAGTTTATTTCGCCGTCAATAATCGATACTGTAAACTAAAGACGCAAGTGAACAGTGATCTCTGAAACACAGTACTGAAGTGTGGAGACTAGTGGTAGGTCACAGGAGAACACTAACGCTAACCAGTGACAACAACAAAAAACCAGACAACACAGAAAAGATCTCATCTATGAACTTCCTCTTTCTGTCCCATTTGTTTTGTAGTTGCGTGCATATCGAATAGTTAGAGAAATTAAAAAAGGTTGCCATAAACATTGTATTGTTCCAAACTGTATGAGCACAACGATTAAAACACCAAATAAAATATTTTTTCACGTACCTTTGCATAAAAACAGCAGAAAGAAATGGTGCAGTGATGAAGCGTAATTTAATCGAACCAAAAAGTATAAAATATGTTTGTGAAGATCATTTTGATGTGAGTATATTATTTATCTTCTATTTCTATACGAGTAGGGTTACTAGTTACGGAAAGTTACTTTACCTACGATTAAATGAAATTTGTGTAGTCATGTTTGAAACCTTTTTGAGATAGGTATATAAAAATCTTTTCGTCAAAAACTTGTCCGAGATCATTTCAAAGTAGTGGTATATTGAGTAGGGTCATTGATATTGATACGGTTTTTAACATATGATCAAGAATAATTCTGCTTCCCTAATGCATTTTTAGGTTAAATTTATACCATAGGGTCTAAACCTTAGTTTGCCCTTTGCCTCTAAATGATGAGGAGTAAAAAATCCTATCTACACGCTTAATTTGTTTTTTGATTATCTTTCTTAAATTCTCCCTTTATAATGTTTCGCCCCCTAAAACTTTACGCCCAATTCCCGAGCTTCTTAGGCTTCTCCGCCATCTCACTTTATCGGAGTCTACCGCTCCCTGAAAGTTAAGAACCTACGATTTATATTAAAATATACCAACTAACTTCTATTAAGATTTTGTAACAATTTTTCATGATTACAGCTTTTATGATACCGAGGATCTAATTAAATATAAATTAGTCGGTGGAACATTGAAGCTGAAAACCGAAGTATACCCTCATAAGTTTGATTGTCAAAAGCAGGTTGTGCAACCTGTAATTGGAGCATATGCAAAAAGACGGGCAGAATGTTTAAAAAACTTATCGAAGAACGATGCTGCTATACAGAAAAACGAAAAGGTGCAAACAATCTTGAGAAGGAAAAAAACGAATGACACATAAAATGTGGGTGTAATCACCAACGATTCATTATCTACGAATTATTCAACAAAATCATCATCTTCTCCCTGTAGCTATTGATCCGTTAGTACAAATACAACAATTATCCTTCAATACTGCGGAGATACAATAAAGAAAATATCTGCAAATGCTCGCTTTCATTTGGGTGTACTGGAAAACGTTTATTCCCTCACGAAACTATTATTCGAATGCGTTGTTAGACCGATAAGTGATATTTCAATATCACTGAAAAAAGAAATCGTTTAAATGATTTCTATATACCAAGGGCAGGTTCCACTATAATATTTGAAAATTCTAACTTGAAATTTTTCGTCGAAATGTTCAGTTATGGTTGAAAGAGGATTTAAAAATGTATCTGAATTGCTTAAAGCTGAGAGATGCCACCTGATAAGAACTGTCTCAGAATTGGAAGTAAAGGGAAAAACGAATAAACCCTGCGTATAAATGTTCAGCGATCATTAGTTAGACTAAGGGATCTTGGATGGTAGCACCTCAAGCTTGCATCTACACCAAGGTGATTTATATCTTAGATCCAATTGTTGTGATTGAATGTTCAACGTAAATTAATAAACGTGTAGTTAACAAATATCATGTATTATTTACCCACTATTTGCAATATTCTGCATACTTAAAAGTTTCATAAAACGTCGACTTGTTTAGACGTTCAAAATCTTCGTGGGCCATGCAGAAAAAACCTTTTTTCTTATTCGCCAAATTCCTTTGAAGGTGAATTTAAGGTTCGTATTTTGGTATTAGGGTAGGAGTAGATATGTTTTTATTGTTCCTTGACTATTCGATTTCGATAATATGTTCACATGTTACACTATCTGGAGAGGCTCCTAATATAGTATGTTTGTAGCTGGAAGGAATCCGCACTTCTTTATCGCAAAATTTTGAATTTATTCTGCATGTATTCTAACTTCGTGTTTCCGGTATTTGCCTAAAGCAGAAATTGAATCAACATGACACATATTCATGTATATTGCCACAGCAACCACAAACACTACACAGTTCAACCAAAAAGCAAATAGATTTAATCTGTCCCTGAAGATCGTAACGTTAGTTATCGAAATACTTGTCGGGTTCTTGAAAAAAGTGGCTTGGTGAGTGGTAAAACTTTGTAGTGTTTGTTGTACAACGACTTATCCAAATGAATCACCAATAGATGTATAGCTATCGGTTATTTAAACTGATATGATCTTGAGGTTGTTTTCCATAAGTATCTGAGGTGTTACATCTAGATGCTTCATGAGCCGTAATTCTGTCGTATCGTAACTCATACCCTTAACGGACAGTCAGATTGATATTTTGCTGCTTTTTCAATCAAAACACATTGCTGCTCAGTAATATTGTGCCTGCAAAATTCTATGAAATCATTCACAATTAACTGATTTTTGGTACTCTTATGATTGCAAATCAGATAATGAAGTGACCCTTTCATTTATATCTATGAAGTAGATCATTTTTTGTATTTTGTAGACCTTTCGTCGTTTACATTCGTTGATAAACTTATCGAAAAAGCTTCTGCAATGTTTGAATTTGCAGAACTTTCATTTGAAAAATGTTTGGCTTTAATAAATGTAATTCTGCTGCCAACGCCGGTTTCGTCCAATACACTCTAGTGGAATATTTGCAGGTCCCTCGCTTTTTTCAAGCTATTTCAAAAAGGCTTCTGTGTGTTTACATCCACGTTGCTTAGCTGCCCAATTATGACAAAACACTCTCAATATTTTATTTATTCTCGTCACAGACCAACGTGCAGTGGTTAAGCATACTTTTTACTTTGTTTTCAGGTGTAACTCTCCATTCTACAATGCATTTAGTGTCTTCGCCTTTCTCCTGATTATACCCAATAGCTTCTTCGCTATAAGATTATCTGCCTGCTCATGTATGTAATATTTTTTTGCAAAACTCTAGGCACGAACACACACTGACTTGATTTTCGTACTTTTCTTTGATTATTGTGTCATGAAACATTGTTCTTCCAAATTTAAATTAAATGAGGTATTAATTAATAGTAGGTATAATATAATGAAGGATAGGATCCGATACTTGTTCCGAAAGTTTCACTCCTTCTATTTCAGCACTTTTATAAGACGAATTGTATGGAAAATACCATCGCTGTGTATATAGCAATGTCACGCAAATCATCATTTTATCCTTTTACAAATCCTTGTTCCATTATTGATCATAAACCACACAATACTTATAGTACGAGATCCGTATATAGGTCGACCTTCAGCCATCTGATAACCACATGAGTATGCTTTTTTATCAATTATTATTTGTATCAAAAGGTATTGCAAGTAGGTTGCCTAAAGAAATTCGGTCAAAGATATTTTTAATGAAAAATTTAGTTATTAACTTTTTTTTTAAATTTACACTTACTTGTTAACTCATAAAATACGATGCTAATGGAAAGTACACATATTGAAGAACATGCAAATGTAAGGTTGCGTACTATCATATGGTCAGAAATGTTAGGTTGCCAGGTATCAACAGGTAACTCAACTTAGTAGTTTACTACCATCTGATAACTAATATCAACTAACATAATTTTGTTATATATATATATATATATATATAACAAAATTATGTTATCACTGGGAAGCGGCAATAATTGCAAGGTGTACTCTTCAAACTTTTTTAATCCAAGCTTTCGGATGACTATGCATCCATCTTCAGGGCTACAATAAGTAATTGCATACAATATATATATATATATATATATATATATATATATATATATATATATATATATAACAAGGTTAAAGGTTAAAGACAAAGTTCCGATGCTAAGCCTAACTGACGTAATATGCAGCATTCCTTGTTATAATTGTAATCTCATTCATATTGGACAAACATTAGGTTCCTAAAAGGTCGTATCGCGTCACATAGAAGTGACACCAGACTTCACCCTGAAAGGTGTGCTTTGGCTTCACACGCAGCTAACACAGGCGACAAAATCAATTTTGAGTCAATAAGAATTTTGGATAAAGAACCGAATTTAAAAAAACGTTTGTTCCTAGAAATGGCACATATTTCCCAACTTGAACACACGATGAATAAAAGAACAGACCTCAACAATCTTAGTATTATCTACTCTTTCCTCCTCAATTGTGATAAATTAAAAATCACCAACTACACGGACACTAACGTTTCCTGGCCAGCCAATTGAGTTAGTAAAAAATGATAAACACTTTCCAAAATAACACTTCACCCACAATAGATAACCACAATTCATTTGAAAAAACCATGACCACGACTCCTGGGCTATAACGTCCTCTCTCTGTAACCTTTCTTTCAATTTCGTTTTCCATCCGTTTTTCGCTGCTAATTACACAATTGACGTATGTGACAAATACGTTCTTCCGGCAAACGAGCAAGAAGAATTCCAACATGCTTTAGTCATTAAAAATTTTCAAAAAAATTAATTTTAATATGTTTGTATTTTTAATTGACTTGTAGTTTATTATTAATCACATTTCGAGTGACATATGTTCTTTGGTATCCATCAAGTAACAACTTCAGCAACAATCTCATTATCTTATGTAAGTTCACTTGTTGTTTGTTCTCACACCTGTTACATATGCATTTACTTATTGTAGCCTTGAAGATGGATGCATAGTCATCCGAAAGCTTGGATTAAAAAAGTTTAAAGAGTACACCTTGCAATTATTGCCGCTTCCCAGTGATAACATAATTTTTTTACCTAACTAGTCGGCAAACGACTAAAAGCCTGCTTCAAATATATATATTTTATTGTGAACACAATGGTATAAGGTTGCCTACAAAACACGGTTGCCGGGTTTTAAATGTAAAATCGTAGGTACCGAGGCGTGCGACAAAGACGTTAGGTGCGTACTGTTCTGTGTGGTAGAGTGAAACAGAACTATACGAGCTATTTGCGTCGCATCATTTAGTGAAAGAGAGAGCATATGCTGTTGGTCTGTGCGATATGTAAGGATAGTGCTATTCATTGTAACGGATCTTATGCCGAGCCATCTTCGAAGCACGCATATATACCAGTATAATATTTATTCTCAGAGTGGACAAACGTGCCTTGTCTTTTTGTTATTTTGTGATATATTTTTGAATGAAAATTATTATTAACAATGGAGAAGAAATGTTTTCTATGTTCTTCAAGTGATTCTGTGCTTAATTTTAATGATGAGACTTTAAAAAATTGCCAATTAAAATTAGCTTTTCGAAAAAGAAAAAACTTTAAATACAATAACATTGAACTTGCGTCTGGTGATGTGTCTGGATATCATTCACAGTGTTATAAAAAAGTTACAGTTTTGAAACACATTTATAATGAAGAATTCAACAATTTTCTAATATGGCGTGGAGTAAGTACCTACTAAAATATTTATCATGCTAATAATAATTATAAAATATGTAATAAAATGTTTTTTCTATGATAAAACGCTACTATTTTATGTTATTTTAAAGAATTTTTTTGTTTCGCAAACGTTAGTAAATCGTTGCTGCAAAATTTGTAATGTATTTCTAAGTTTATATTGACGAGTGATTAATCAATTCAATCAATTGAATATTATACCATTATTTAAAATTAAATAAAGGTAAAATATAAAAAAATATGAAATAAAAATGTATAAATAAGAAAGCATAATAAATAAAATAAAAGAAGGAAAAAACAATAGGTTTGAAAGTGAGAAAATAATGACCAAATTATTTATTATATTCACCATTAATTTTTGAAATAATAATCTCTATTAAATATTTATTTATTTTCTTTAATTATTATAATTGATATTTACAAATTATGACATTTCTGTTCACTGTCCATGTTAATGAACGGATGATAGTTCCAATAACAAGATTTATATATATATATATATATATATATATATATATATATTTAATTAGTTATCAGATGGTAGTAAACTACTAAGTTGAGTTACCTGTTCATACCTGGTAACCTAACATTTCTGACCATATGAGATTCAGCAACCTTACGTTTGCATGTTCTTCAATCTGTGTACTTTCCATTGGCTACGTATTTTATGAGTTAACGAGTAAGTCTAAATTTAAAAAAATAGTTAATAACTAAATTTTTAATTAAAAATATCCTTGACAGAACTATTTTAGGCAACCTACTTGCAATACCTTTTGATACAAATAATAATTGATAAAAAAGCATACTCATGTGGTTATCAGATAGGTGAAGGTCGACCTATTACGGATCTTAGACTATTATTTGAAAATGAAAAACAAATAACGGGTGATATTTCGTACTAAGCTGTACCTGTACCAGTGGTATAAAAGCAAGAACGCTCGGCTATACGGTGACGTCACGTCACAGGCGAGTGGAGTGCAGAAACTTTTCCGCGCTGAAACACCGATTGATTAGTTTTCATCTCTATTTTATTGGAATGTAACTACCCATTTCATTATGAGCATCATGAAACTTCCTCATTGTCGTCGCGTTGTCCCAGATCTATTTACGAAACAGAACTTCATACACAGCTATGGATGTATTCAAAATCTTTCATGTTGTTTTCCCGTTTCTTACTATTGAGATACAAAATAACAGATATTTCCTCGACTTCCATTTCAAAGCGCTCTATATTTTGTATTGACCACCAGCGCTGGCTGAAGGTAGTGTGCTGATAAATCAGCCTTCATGTTCTCTTAGATGAGGTATTGAAAAAATACTGTAATATTACTTTTGAAAAATAAATTACAAGCTGCATGGAATTTTTTTGGATATGTCTCATGATATAACTTATTTTTAGGAACAAACCGATTTGGCATCAGTAAATCCATCTGATCCACCAGAGGATTCGCCAAGGAAGAAAAGGAAAAAATATCAGGTTCAACTGACACCTTTCGAACGAGCTGTGCTGAATATAGAAGAAATGAAAAGAGCAAGTTCAAATAGTGATTGTGATGATGCAGATATGTTGTATTTGAAATCCCTCCATCCATTTTTCAAAGAATTGAGTTTATTGCAAAAATTAGAAGTACGCACGAAATTTCATAATATATTACAGGAGGTATTGTATTCCACCAAAAATAAGACATAGCATATAATTTTCCTAGTCTTTATCTTGTTTCTTACGTATAATGATTTTGTTTTTCAATACATTTTGCTTGGGTGAGTTGTGTGTTTCATTGCTTACCTTTCTAAATGACATAATATGAACATGGCATTATAAATTAATTCCATTCCCAAAATTCCGAAAGCTCCTTTAAAATAGGGTAAAAGTTTGGTTGTCAATTATGTCACCACCAACGATACTGTATTCGCCTTATATAACAAAAAACGTATAATCTATTTAAATTTTTCATTCGAGGGTTTGGACACTTTTGAAAGTGTTTGAGTACCCACAAACCCGAAACTAGTTGGGCACTTGAGAAACATCAAAAAACGGAGTTTGGAGAAGTTCAGAGGTATTGTTTGTTTTTTGCTAGTCCACCGCCGAAACGGCTATAAAAAATAAATCAGCTCACATCATATCCCGTCCCAAATTTATCGAATTCACTGCAGCGGTACTGAGATTGCGCGGCTACGTAAACGTCAATGAACAAGCCGACCGACCGAACGATAAAACATCCAAAAAGCGTACTAAGTATCTGCAATACGAGAAATTTCCCAATCACAATAGTTACCTCACGTATGCGTGAGATGTAGAAGAAAATCTTACGGAATAATAGCTTAAATCCTTTATGTTCTAACGATATGCGCTTTGAACACGGCGTTCTAAAGGAACGGCGTACTTCTTTCGAGGAGCGAAACAGGTAGGATTGTGTTTTGACTGGAGCGGACGAGAGAAGATACATAGGAAAAAATAGTGCAACTAGGCATGGACAAACTGGACTTCTCGAGGATCCAGATCAATGGCTGTTGAAAACTGGCACCTCTTTGAGATGGCAAAACATGTCGCGACTTGTCAAGAAAACAGCCACAAAATCAATTTTGAGTCAATAAGAATTTTGGATAAAGAACCGAAATTAAAAAAACGTTTGTTCCTAGAAATGGCACATATTTCCCAACTTGAACACACGATGAATAAAAGAACAGACCTCAACAATCTTAGTATTATCTACTCTTTCCTCCTTAATTGTGATAAATTAAAAATCACCAACTACACAGACTCTAACGTTTCCTGGCCAGCCAATTGAGTTAGTAAAAAATAATAAACACTTTCCAAAATAACACTTCACCCACAATAGATAACCACAATTCATTTGAAAAAACCATGACCACGACTCCTGGGCTATAACGTCCTCTCTCTGTAACCTTTCTTTCAATTTCGTTTTCCATCCGTTTTTCGCTGCTAATTATACAATTGACGTATATGACAAATACGTTCTTCCGGCAAACGGGCAAGAAGAATTCCAACATGCTTTAGTCATTAAAAATTTTCAAAAAAATTAATTTTAATATGTTTGTATTTTTAATTGACCTGTAGTTTATTATTAATCACATTTCGAGTGACATATGTTCTTTGGTATCCATCAAGTAACAACTTCAGCAACAATCTCATTATCTTATGTAAGTTCACTTGTTGTTTATTCTCACACCTGTTACATATGCATTTACTTATTGTAGCCCTGAAGATGGATGCATAGTCATCCGAAAGCTTGGATTAAAAAAGTTTAAAGAGTACACCTTGCAATTATTGCCGCTTCCCAGTGATAACATAATTTTTTTACCAAACTAGTCGGCAAACGACTAAAAGCCTGCTTCAAATATATATATTTTATTGTGAACACAGTGGTATAAGGTTGCCTACAAAACACGGATGCCGGGTTTCAAATGTAAAATCGTAGGTACCGAGGCGTGCGACAAAGACGTTAGATGCGTACTGTTCTGTGTGGTAGAGTGAAACAGAACTATACGAGCTATTTGCGTCGCATCATTTAGTGAAAGAGAGAGCATATGCTGTTGGTCTGTGCGATATGTAAGGATAGTGCTATTCGTTGTAACGGATGTTATGCCGAGCCATCTTCGAAGCACGCATATATACCAGTATAATATTTATTCTCAAAGTGGACAAACGTGCCTTGTCTTTTTGTTATTTTGTGATATATTTTTGAATGAAAATTATTATTAACAATGGGGAAGAAATGTTTTTTATGTTCTTCAAGTGATTCTGTGCGTAATTTTAATGATGAGACTTTAAAAAATTGCCAATTAAAATTAGCTTTTCGAAAAATAAAAAACTTTAAATACAATAACATTGAACTTGCGTCTGGTGATGTGTCTGGATATCATTCACAGTGTTATAGAAAAGTTACAGTTTTGAAACACATGTATAATGAAGAATTCAACAATTTTCTAATATGGTGTGGAGTAAGTACCTACTAAAATATTTATCATGCTAATAATAATTATAAAATATGTAATAAAATGTTTTTTCTATGATAAAACGCTACCATTTTATTTTATTTTAAAGAATTTTTTTTGTTTCGCAAACGTTAGTAAATCGTTGCTGCAAAATTTGTAATGTATTTCTAAGTTTATATTGACGAGTGATTAATCAATTCAATCAATTGAATATTCTACCATTATTTAAAATTAAATAAAGGTAAAATATAAAAAAATATGAAATAAAAATGTATAAATAAGAAAGCATAATAAATAAAATAAAAGAAGGAAAAAACAATAGGTTTGAAAGTGAGAAAAAAATTACCAAATTATTCATCATATTCTCCATTAATTTTTGAAATGATAATCTCTATTAAATATTTATTTATTTTCTTCAATTATTATAATTGATATTTATAAATTATGACATTTCTGTTCACTGTCCATGTTAATGAACGGATGATAGTTCCAATAACAAGATTTATATATATATATATATATATATATATATATATATATATATATATATATATATTTAATTAGTAATCAGATGGTAGTAAACTACTAAGTTGAGTTACCTGTTCATACCTAGTAACCTAACATTTCTGACCATATGAGATTCAGCAACCTTACGTTTGCATGTTTTTCAATCTGTGTGTACTTTCCATTGGCATCGTATTTTATGAGTTAACAAGTAAGTCTAAATTTTAAAAAATAGTTAATAAAATCTTTTATTAACAATATCCTTGACCGAATTATTTTAGGCAACCTACTTGCAATAAATACCTTTTGATACAAATAATAATTGATAAAAAAGCATAATCATGTGGTTATCAGATAGGTGAAGGTCGACCTATTACGGATCTTAGACTATTATTTGAAAATGAAAAACAAATAACGGGTGATATTTCGTACTAAGCTGTACCTGTACCAGTGGTATAAAAGCAAGAACGCTCGGCTATACGGTGACGTCACGTCACAGGCGAGTGGAGTGCAGAAACTTTTGTGCGCTGAAACACCGATTGATTAGTTTTCATCTCTGTTTTATTGGAATGTAACTACCCATTTCATTATGAGCATCATGAAACTTCCTCATTGTCGTCGCGTTGTCCCAGATCTATTTACGAAACAGAACTTCATACACAGCTATGGATGTATTCAAAATCTTTCATGTTGTTTTCCCGTTGCTTACTATTAAGATACAAAATAACAGATATTTCCTCGACTTCCATTTCAAAGCGCTCTATATTTTGTATTGACCACCAGTGCTGGATGAAGGTAGTGTGCTGATAAATCAGCCTTCATGTTCTCTTAGATGAGGTATTGAAAAAATACTGTAATATTACTTTTAAAAAATAAATTACAAGCTGCATGGAATTTTTTTGGATATGTCTCATGATTTAACTTATTTTTAGGAACAAACCGATTTGGCATCAGTAAATCCGTCTGATCCACCAGAGGATCCGCCAAGGAAGAAAAGGATGGAAAGAGCAAGTTCAGATAGTGATTATGATGATGCAGATATGTTGTATTTGAAATCCCTCCATCCATTTTTCAATGAATTGAGTTTATTGCAAAAATTAGAAGTACGCACGAAATTTCATAATATATTACAGGAGGTATTGTATTCCACCAAAAATAAGACATAGCATATAATTTTCCTAGTCTTTATCTTGTTTCTTACGTATAATGATTTTGTTTTTCAATAAATTTTGCTTGGGTGAGTTGTGTGTTTCATTGCTTACCTTTCTAAATGACATAATATGAACATGGCATTATAAATTAATTCCATTCCCAAAATTCCGAAAGCTCCTTTAAAATAGGGTAAAAGTTTGGTTGTCAATTATTTCACCACCAACGATACTGTATTCGCCTTATATAACAAAAAACGTATAATCTATTTAAATTTTTCATTCGAGGGTTTGGACACTTTTGAATGTGTTTGAGTACCCACAAATCCGAAACTAGTTGGGCACTTGAGAAACATCAAAAAACGGAGTTTGGAGAAGTTCAGAGGTATTGTTTGTTTTTAGCTAGTCCACAGCCGAAACGGCTATAAAAAATAAATCAGCTCTCATCATATCCCGTCCCAAATTTATCGAATTCACTGCAGCGGTACTTAGATTGCGCGGCTACGTAAACGTCAATGAACAAGCCGACCGACCGAACGATAAAACATCCAAAACGCGTACTAAGTATCTGCAATACGAGAAATTTCCCAATCACAATAGTTACCTCACGTATGCGTGAGATGTAGAAGGAAATCTTACGGAATAATAGCTTAAATCCTTTATGTTCTAACGATATGCGCTTTGAACACGGCGTTCTAAAGGAACGGCGTACTTCTTTCGAGGAGCGAAACAGGTAGGATTGTGTTTTGACTGGAGCGGACGAGAGAAGATACATAGGAAAAAATAGTGCAACTAGGCATGGACAAACTGGACTTTTCGAGGATCCAGATCAATGGCTGGTGAAAACTGGCACCTCTTTGAGATGGCAAAACATGTCGCGACTTGTCAAAAAATCAGCCTTCATTGCCAGAAACAAAAATGTTTACAACAGGCTCAGTGAGGAAATCATACCGATACCCGATACACTGCATATAAATGATGATGATGATTGATTGGCAGTATTGCAGGTCAGTCAGAATCAGACAAGGTGGGGTGAAGCGCGACGAAGCGACGGAGAGAAAATATAAAAGCAGCATCGGAACAAACGTCGATCCTTTCACCTGAAGACGATTGAAGATACCAAACCAATCGAAACGTTGTGAAACGCAAAAAATTCAAGTCGATGGAAGTCCGAAGCAGTATCACTGTCTGCAAATTTCAAGCAAGATTCATATTACAAGTCTTTGTATAATCATCAAGTCTGAGCAAAGAGTTCTTCAAAGCAGCCAAAAAAAGGAATCGATCGCTTGCGACCGAGATCGGTCAGTCGGGATTCGTAAGACCTGGCTCCCACCGGTCAAGTTAAGGATCTGGATCCTGAGCCAGATCGGTCGGGACCGTCAGATTTCTAATTGCGACTAAACAGTACCCCAACTTTGTCAAAAGTAATATAGTATGTGTATGATCAACCAATTCCAAATGATTTGCGTCAGGTGGATGGCCAGCTTTAGAGTAACAGATCACCGACCGACGCGACCTGACGGCGTCGTTCACGGCGTGCCGCATCACCATTCACGGCCGCCTGTGTCGCGCTCGGCTAGCTTTTCGCGTACATGTCGGCCATTTTGAAGCGCTCGCCGAACGCGGCATTGCTGCGCCTCCTGCGTCTCATGTTTTACAGTCGCGCGCTGCACATCGTACACGTTGGCTGCAATGCCGCCCAAGGAGAAATATTCCAAAAAGACAGATGCACTGATCACAGAAGTCCAGCGACGGCCGGCGATTTGGAACATAACGTTGGAGGAACATGGTGACAGAGTAGTCACGAAACAATTATGGCGCGAAATTGTGGAGCAATTAGGAGGAAAAGGATTGGGAACGGATGAGTTAGGTAAATGAGTTTGATATTGAACATATTTATTTTTGGTCCAGATCATTAAAAAAATATGGAAGCGGCTCAATATCTCATGAAGTATCTATCGGATTAACATGAAATTTGGAATGTGAAGTTACCTGTAAGTGACGGTTGCTGATGATAATATGATGATATCATACTTTTCAAAATGTAGCACCAACTTGATTTTTTCAATGTCACTACTAATTAAAATTGATGTCATTCGATAGCTTATATTCTTCTACAATCGACGGTGTAATAAAAATAATTATAATCAAAACTTTGCCTAAAAAACAGTTAATTAGGTTAAAATGAAAGTGTCTACTAGTCTATTAGTTAGTCCAGAAATTTAATGCGAAACGTGAAGTTATTGCTAACGTAAGTAGCTTATGGTCGACCATATCTTATTGACATTTGTGATAATACTAATAACTTTTGACGTGTTGTAATGCACTTCTAAAGTGACTAAATAGACTAGTAGACACATTCATTTTAAGCTGATTATTAGAAAATGTTTTGATGATAATAATGATTTTGTTCACACTGTTGAATGCATAAATAGAAAAGTTTTTGGCACTGCATCTGATAGCTAAACATTTGGAATTTGAGTATCACCAATCATTACTTGCAGTTAGCCTCACATCCCAAATTTCATGTTGATCCGACAGACACTTATGAACACGGTGTATATAATGTAACATTAGGATTTTGAACACCATCTCAAAAATAACGAGATTCAAGCTCTTCCACATCACCATACAAAATGGTTTACTACTGATATCCCTGGTCTGCCCACTGATCTGTTTGCATCGTGCGGGATGAACAAAAGGCGCGAATTCAGCGCAGCGGCAATCTAGGTCTATACAGGGTGTCTCAGAATATGTGAGCAATCCCTCAAATTCATTCATTCATGCATTCCCTACGATAAACACGTCCCTAACGCGTGCAGAAGATGTCTTACGACTTATTTAACATAACATTGATCAGTTGTCAGTCACAGGCTGATATTGACGGTTAAATCAATTCGAAAAACCAAGTGTTGTGCAAAATCATAGTGCTCCTTGCTACATAACCGTAAATATGGGCCAAAAACGCGAACTTTGTTCTTAAGATCGAGATGATTCAAACATCTAGACTAATTGTAAAGCCAGATATTGTTGCAAAAATTCTGAATCAAAGTATTATTGTTCTCACAACACTCTATTAAATAATCTTATTTCAGGTTCTCGACTGAAAAAGAAATGGAAAAACCTGAGGGACAGCTACTTCCGTGAAATACGGCGGTTGAATAACATACGCAAAGGATATGCTGCTCCCAAAAGAAACAGTTACCTATATTTTGAAAGACTTAGCTTTTTGAAAATAGTCACTGAAACTACTAACCCTTCTTCATGCATCGAACATGAAAATGTAGATTTTTCATCGCAACGAGAGCGAGATCCTCTAGAGGTTCAGACTTACCGTCCACAACACAAGACCAAGAACAAAGAACGAAAAGATGAAGAGCCCATTATCATGGAGATGGTGAATGTTCTAGAAACTGGCAGAAGCGTCAGAGAGCCACAGTTACACGAGGATAATGACTCGGACAAACTATTTCTGTTATCTTTGCTTGATGGTTTTAGGAAAATACCAAGTTCTTGCAAGTCTGCTGCAAAAATTGATATGATCCAACTGGTTGAGAAATATCAAGACCCCAATGTGTTTTACTCTCATCCTCGCTCTCATCAAACCAATCGTTTCACCAGTATTGGGAGCAGATCAGATCTAGATTATTCTACTCGTCCTCCATCTGTATTTTCAGATAATTCGAACGATAGTATTCACTCTAAAGACTTCAAATTATAATGTGTTGTTTAAAAGTATTGTTTTGTTATATATTTTTTGAAAAAATTAAGTTATATCATTTTACCTAGAGTTCATCACTCGTTCGCACGCCATAGGCGATAGAAGATTGCAAACATTTTCTATCGGGCTGTTATTTCGTAATCTTAATAAGCGTTTCACCAATTTTGATGAGATTTGGAAACGACTATGCAAGAGGCACGCATTTGGAGGTGTTGCTTTATTTGAGGTAGAACGACTTTTCTCTTTATTTTTCTGAGAGTGGTGAAGTACATAGCAAAAAAAAACAATTAACGCCTAGAACATCTTGAAGCTCTGTTTTTGTATCTTTCTCCAGTTTTTATTTATTTTCAGACGACCCCGAAGATATTTTTGAAGCATAAAGGTTCTGATTTTTTTTACTGATACATTGAGGGCATAATCAAAATTGTTTTTTGGAGGTTCCATTTTTTAGTTCCTTAATAAAACTAGTGATCCACAATGAGACTTGTTACGACCAAACTTCTCTTACGTGAGTGAAGTTGAAAGCCAAATATACAAGTCTATGGTTTGTCTGTTTGTCTTTTTGATCCGTTATTTAAAATCACATATGACTACTGAAACACCTTTAGTAAAATCAATATGATTTTAGAAAATATATATTTTTTTTATTGTACCTTTTATAAAGTTGTGAAACAACGGCCGTCAAGCTTGCGCTTCGGTTATTGGACACCGAAGCCTAACAGAGCTGGTCCAAAATCGGCCAAGTGGCCAAGTAGCTTTTCAGATTTTTTTATGGAAAGCCTATCGCAAAAGCAGAAAAGCCTGTACTATCACGATGCGCTGGCAGAGAATGCATTAATATTGGAATTGATCTTGAACCGCAGAAAATTATGACCATCGGGTGACATAATCCTTGGCAGCTCATTTCACAACGCTGAGATCCTCCAAAAAAATAACGTTTAGAAAAGTCTCGTTCGAGGTGTTGAAAGTTTGATTTGGTGAGAATCTGCCTGTTGGGTCTTCGCAGTGCTCGGTGTACTGATGACTCTAGGTGTTATTATGCGAGACAGCTCGATAGAACATTCACCGTGGTATAATCTATATAACAGTCACATTTCTTTGCTATTCCAGGCTGTACAGTTCCTTTTTAAGGTCAAGTGCATTTACCAGACGTATTGCTTTTTTGGAATGTGTCCAAGCTTGCGAGTCCAATATTACTCCAGAAATGGTCTGATCTGAACCTTGGTAGTGTAGAAAGATATTGAACACAATTTCATGGAGCGGAAGAAATCTAGCTTTTGGAACGACCACCTAGCAAGGCAAGCAACATGATGGTGCCAGGAGCTGTTACTCTTCATGATAATGATATTAGACATTTTAAAAATATTCCCGAAAAAATACTTATTGCGTTAAAAATCCTAAAAATGAGTAGTAGTAGTAGTAGTAGTAGTAGTAGTGGGGAGGCAAACCCTGGCAAGTAGGCCACCTTTGGCCCTTTTTGCCGACCCCAAACCCCAAAGTCCATCACTAAAAAAAACACACACACACAACACTATGACAGACCTGGTAACTCTCTAGTGTCGAACCTTCCAGACCTTTAAGTAAAGGTCACGATGTCCGATCATTCCGCTAAATAGCACTCTTCCCTGTTAAACTTTGCTGTGCCGAACACCTCAGTCCTAAGGCTGCTTTATACGGCAGATTCGCCCAGGAAGTGGAACGAGGTCTCGTCCTTCTCCCAGCACTTCTGACAGATTGGGTCTTTGACCACTCCTATGAGTGTCATGTGCCTGTTTAGTCTGCAGTGACCTGTGAGGATCTCCACTAACAAGTGGAGTGAATCCCTCTTCCAGTTCAGTAGCCATAGTTCCCTACGTTTGTTGGGGCCTGCTATGAACCTCTTTGACTGCCTGCAGTCGTCTCTCTCCAGCCATGCTTTCGCAAGTTCGTTATATGCCCAGGTATCTAGGGCATTACTAACCTGGCCTCTGCTAATGCCCAGCAAGGGTTCGGGGCCAATGCATGTGCCACTTGCTCCTATCCGCGCCAGGCAATCTGCTTTCTCGTTACCTGGCACCCCGCTATGACCAGGGACCCACATGAGGGTCACGTTGTTGGATGGGGCTAAGTATTGGAGGGCGGCACTGCATTCCTGGACCAGTGGTGTTCTGATCCTAGGAGATGCTACCGCTCTCAAAGCTGCCTGACTATCGGAGCATATATAGATGTCCTGCTCCGTGCACTGTTGTAGTTTCGCTGAATATGCCACCATCAGGATGGCAAATATCTCCGCCTGAAAAACTGACGTGTGGGTTCCTCCACGCCTCTGCCTTCCAGGCACATTCCCGCGCCACTGGATCCCATCTCTTTCGAGCGAAACCCGTCGGTGTAGCATACCAAGCTGTTCGGAAATCTTATCTTCCCTCCCGTCCACTCTTCCCTGGAGGGAAGAACGAGCGAGAATCTCATATCGAACCTAACCTTATCGTCGGCCCTTGCCATGAGTGAGGAAATGGGAAGATTGATCTCTGCCACATCCTCAATCTTGGCGTGGCCTACTAATGGGGCTGGCGCGGTCGACGAACCCCCGTCCCGCATTCTCAGACAGACCGCCATGAGATGAGTAAGTAATTGTCTATTTATTTTTACAAATTCTCTCACACATCAAAGCTTCCGGTTTTCAGATGCGGTCATCCTGTATAATGACGGTCCATGTCATCTATAATTTGTACGGAAATTCCATTATGTGCGACATGCAACCTTCGACTGAGCATCACGAAATTCCAAATTAACTCGCCCTACATTTCGTTTTGCTCCCCTTTTGCCCTCTCACGTCTGTTGCTTCGTCATCACCACGTAGCCTGACATATCCCCTCAGCGGGATCCTATCGATCGTTCACTTCTTTTTGCTTTCTCTCCAGCTTGTCATCTATACTGTAGACACTCCCCCCATCTCTGTTTTAGGAGGAGGAACTGCGCGCCCATACAAAAACAGTATAAGCGGTCGCATGGTCTCATTGAAAAGCCAGGGGCTTGAGGATGAAATATGAGGGGTGGCAGGGAAACATCAGGGGCGATACGACCGGAGTGAAGAATCTGACATCATACGTGGTTGGAAGGATAGAGAATAGCATCCCACTTTGTCTGGCTTAATTGAAATCACATCCTTTTGTAAGGAAAACTTTACTTGGCGTTTCAATTAATTGCATGTGCAGCATTCTTTTTTAATATTTTTTTACAGTTAATTTCTGGCATTGGCAGACAGCTTATCACGTTTTAAGAGCACTGCTAGAGGACAAATAACAATTCATGTTGAGGTTTGCTCTGGTGGGGATACGCTTTTGGGTCTCTCTAATATTTCATGTACGGACGACTCTTGGTGTTATTAAGCTGACAGCTCGATGGAACATCAACCACGATAGTATCTATAGAATTGGGACAGATCAGCCACCCTTCTTCGATGTTCGGGACTGTGAGGTCAGACGGATCCACTAAACATATCGCTCGTTTCTGGATTGTATCCAGAATCTTCAGGGAGTGCTTCGGAGCTCTTACCCACACCTGCAAGCAGTACTCCAGCGATGGTCTGATCTATAGAGTAGCAACAGCTGTTCAGGTAAATACAATTTTCTGGAGCGGGAACCTCCAGTGTCTCGGATGCTGACTCAAGCATTAGGCATCTCTCCGTCTCCACAGCAGGCAGACCAACATGTGCTTTTTTATCACAGTTATTGAAATTGTAACAGGCATATACTCACAGTTTAAAAGAAATGTATGTTAGAAGCTTTGAAAAACTACGAACAGATGCTGTATTTGTGTTTTTTCATATCTATATTACTTTACCCAGAATATCGTATATCACTTTATTATCTTATATGGTTTTGAAGATCTTCATCATATATTCATTTAACATTTAAAAACACGGATATTGATCCACCATCAACATTTTACATGTGTGAGTTGTCACAATTTTATTGGCATATTGAGAAATAATCTGTAACTCCGGATACTCTGTGTGATAATTTTGTATTTAGCACTGCCGAAACAGATGCCCTGGTAGTCCTAGGTCCGAGATCCTAGTCTGACTTGAACCATGTGAATGATATAGACATGAGTCTGCCAGGGGATCAAGTACCCTACGCAACATCACATCTAATGATATATTTGGACATTTTTTGAAGTGTAGGTCCGAAAATCTCCATAACTGTGTAAGTTTACGTTCAGCTCAACATTATGTGTATTCCAAAACTATAACACGTTTCATCGTACCCTGTATCTTCGACCTAGTGGTAGGACAGGGCAGGTAGGGTCTACGACTCGAGAGGCAGCCTGAGCGCAGGTCCCAATCCGGATCAATATAGCTAGACGAGTCATCGGAAAGGGGGGGGGGGTAGATAAAGCATTTCTACAATTTATGCTTACGTGGATGTATGACCGATTTACCTAGATTGGTATGCAATATCAATCCATTCTATGTAATCAATCAGTTATGTTAAAGGTGCAGACTTGATACAAGAATGGAGATATGAAGTGCGGAAAATGCTTTATATAAAGACTCATCTAGACAGAAGCAACAAGGAGTAACACATTCAGAAACTACATCACTGAAATATGTCGCAAGGATAGGGTGCTCAGTGTCCCCACAGAAGTAAACTTTTTTAGGGAGCTTCTAGTTTAGGGAAACATGTCGACAGAAGAGGTATAAATGACTGACAAGTTGAGTTTGAATAAAATATCTCAAAAATTGATACTTAGGAACTACAGACGTACATTCTTCACAAAGATACTGTTCGTTATGCCATGGTTTTTGGCTACAAGTGAATTATACCACTGGTTTTTGCAAACATTCAATCTTTTTGTAAAACCTAATTCACTGTATAGTTTTATCGTTCCTTCATCAGACTATATCAATTTTGAATGTCTCTGTTGGATTCTTTGAATGCAGGTTCATGAAACCAGGTTAACGACCTTCAACATAACCATTGACTTGTGACTGATGAAAGACCGTCCATAATATAGAACACTGGTCGCAAGTTACAGTTAGTCGGCGCTTATCTTTTAATTGTCTTTGAAGTTTTCCGCCTTCTTCAACGCTCTTCTTGCTGTACATTATGACAGCACTCTTATTTCCAGAAAGGAACCAGGAAAATCACTACCATCCCGAAATACCGTATTTCGGCGAGGGCTGTTCAGATCAATGAGGACATTGAGAGAATTGTGGAATGAGCATGTACGAACGGGGTTCAGTATAACACGCAGAACGCTCACTCAGACAACAACACTGACAAAGAAGTCGCATGCTGGTCTACCATGGACATCCAATGAATCATCTTCAATCAAGCTTCTGGGAATTTATATCAACAATAACATGTCGTAGCACGATAATGTTGCATACGGCTGCTACTATACAAGGCCCAGGTCAGACCATCGCTCATATGTGTGGGAATGCGCAAGAAATACGTCTAGTGGATGTGCCTGACCTCACAAACGAGCTCCACAGTCTGGAACATCGAAGAAGGGTGGCTGATCTGTCCTTATTCTACAGATATCATGGCAGATGTACGACCAGGTGTCGCGCATAATAACTCCAAGTACGTCAGTTCAGCAAATACTAGATGGGCTCATCTGGCGCATCCTCACCAGGTGGAGCTTGCCTCGAACAAGCCTGTTCCAAAAGTCGTTCTTTTGGAGAACCTCGGCGTTATGCAATGAGCTAACAAGGTTCAATCTACAGCATTTCAAGGTCAATGTGAATTGGAATTTATTTACACGCAGTGCTTATGAAGCGCGATAGGCCTTTGCGTGAGGTTATCTATAAAAAATATGGATAAAACAAGATGAAACAACCGAGGAGGTGAACCATAAACTTTTATCAAATCCAACTATATTTATGGATACAAGTCAGTAATGACAATAATTATCGATCCTCATTGCTTCTGTGTGGACATTTAACACTGGTGAATTAAGAAGAGGGAGGAGAGGGCACCCTAGGCCATCGACTTTCTAGTGCTCACTACAATAACTGAATGCTCTTTTTGCTCTTCAAATCTCATGGTAATCCATCACTACCATGAGATTTGAAGAGCAAAAAGAAAATTCCGTTATTGTAGTGAGCACAAAGTCGATGGCCTAGGGTGCCCTTTCCTCCCTCTTCTTACACTGGACCTGAGCGTGCCCCTGTTGTTGATGAGACCCAGTTCCAAAAAAAATGTTTGGGAACCTTTCGATGTCGGTCCATGTACTCGTACAATGGTAGATCAAACTGTTCTAATAATCATTTTAGAACAATTGGATAATTTGTTATTTGAAAGTGGTACGATATTTAGGGTTGAAAGTTTAAAACTTTTTGGTTTAGACGTGGCAAACTGGTACGCGAGAAGTGGCAACGCCGCTGTCTGTGTAACGCCTGTTGGCGTTGGTCTTTATTTCGTCGGTTTTCTGGTGTTTTCGCCGCCAGCTGCGTTTTTTGCCGTCAGTAACGGGCCGGGAAGACTGCCGACGACGACGGCGGGGAATGTTTCCATCTTCCTCTGACTGCATATTCCTTTCTTTTTCCAGCTAGCCACGACATCGGTTGCCGCCAGATATTTATCACGAGAATTGAGAGAAAGACGACTGAGTACCTACATGTTGAGAAAATACCGAATGGAGTTCAAGGCCTCTGTGTCGTAGTGACGTTATATTTTAGCGCCCATTATATTTTGCGAGGAATGCTAAGGTGTCGTGGTACACGATTAATTGCACTTTATACTGCAAGGTTATAAGATATCTAAGAATGAAAAATATGAGATCGTTAGCTAATTTACCCATTTTCCAAAAACAATCTGGTTTTAAAAATGTATTGTGTAGTTTTCATAATAAATATTGATATGGAGCACGTGTTTATTTATTAACAGGGCTCGAAGTTAGGTAAAATCGGCACTGGACCCATACATCTAGTGATTGCGCCTAACATGAAAAAGGACCTACACAAAAAAAAATTGACTGATCTGCCCCTATTCTATAAAAAAATGACACTACCATGGCTAATATGTCTACTACTCTCTCGGATAATAGCATCGAAAGCCTTCAGTACAACGAACACTAGAAAGGTTCATCGAGGTGACCCTTAACAGGTCGAACTTGCAGCACCTCAAACACGCCTCATTCAAAAGTAATTGATTTGGAGAATCTCAGCATTGTAGATGAGCTGCCGGCTGCAATGTGAATCCTCTCATAGAGCCTCTGGAGCGTGATATGATGTCAGTCTTTGAGAGAGGTTATCTATGAAGAAGAGGCCCGGAGCCGAGCATAATGGAAATTGTTGAAATCTATGTACTTCTCATTTGGTGTAATTCTTCAAACTTCATTAGAATATGAAATGACTTTTGTTTGCTTAATTGATAAATTTTGTATTTAAAACGATTTTCTATAAATGTTTATCATGTGTCTATTTATTTGGCATCTAACAACTCGTATTATTTCGAAGCAATTATGGCATCCAAGACTTAGGGGATGTGTGGCTGTATATAATATGAACATTTCTTTGAATACCTCTGCCCTACCTGCTTGATAAACCAAAATTACGGGATTGGGATGGCCTCAGTTGTCTGGACAGCGTTGCCACTATTACCTAATTTATTACATCCTGGGTATTTTTTAAGGAAATTAGAGAGAGCTTGTTATTCGGAGTTTTAAACTGGTAAGTTTCAAAAATATCGAGAAGGGCTTTTCTTCAGTATTTTGATACCTTGTCCAAATTCTTGGCACCTTAAGAATAAATGAGTGATCATACTGATCAGTTCTTGAAGTAAAGATTATATCAGTTCGAATGATATGCGTTTGTCTGACCAATTTGTCATCAGACAGCGACAGAACAGTTAGAAAAAAAATGGATACCTTTGAAGAGTAATAAATGTCAGTTGCATTTGTGGGTGATGATTTCTACATGTATAATTCATCCTTTAAGTGATGCTCCACTAAACTTTTTAGAATATAATAATCAGTTTAGTCAGTCTTCTTTCTATGATGTCTCACGATTTTTTTCATTGAAATGAGTGATTCCCCATCAAAAATCCGAGTAAACGCAACATGCGGTCGATGGGTGCACTGCTATTATACCACTTCAGACCAGACATGGAATTTCCTTTGAGTCTGTAGTTTTTAAGGGTACTGTTATGAGAGCCTTCATTTGATCGTTGCCAAAGTCTATGCCACTATATTATGTGCCATAATGCAATACGTGAGTAACCTGAAAACCGGGACTTCCTGAAGATCCAAGAGAAAACAAAACGTCACTGAAGACTTTATAAAAATCAATGTGAGTAACGCTATAAAAACGTCTTGAGCAATTTGATAAAATTTTTCGGATCCCTTCAAACTCACACCTCCCGCTAAAGCCTGGGTATGGAGGAAATGCATTGCTTTCCCTTCATGCTTGTAGTATAACTACTGCTTCTTACACATTGGTGGTGGATATAGATTGCTAGAAGCTCTGACGAATTTTTTTGGCTAACAATTTCTTAGCCTTTATCTGGCTCAAAGGACCACAATGTTGGGTCTCGTGCTGTTTTCACCTGTTCGTTTCAATCGACTATATTTAGAGGATTATTGATAAAATATTCATAAGACACTTTTTACATAAGAGGTTAACTAATTATGTCTAAAAAATATCTTTATGGTGTCATGAAGGTCGGCGTGACGGGATCTCCGCGTTGCCAGACTGTCACTTTTGTGTCAACGTTCACACGGACACGTATAATAGCAATCTTCCAAGATCATAGGCCTGTGGAACACTAACGTCAATCTCGCTTGTCCTAAATCTGTTAAACGCCATCTTGAGCTCTTCCAACACGTATAGATCAGTGTGTAAGTTCTCTCATACAATAATGCTTTGGGTTGAGTCGATCGAGCCAAAACACAATCGCAAAGGTTGATCGTTGGCAACGGTGTCGCGTCGTCGGTACGATGGCATCACGCACGGCGTGGCAGCGTGTCGTGGCGCGACAGCGGCAGTGCGGCATCGTGGTAGTCGGGCAAGTCTGCCGAATGGTTTGGTTTGTCCGAAATGCCTTCGCCGCCGCGTTATACCGCCCTGCCGCTGTGCGGAGCCAGTTGTCCGAGACCTGTTGCAGCGTCAACGCGTCAAGAAGACACGTCCGACATCCCTGCGCCGTCGCCATCGTGGAGATCGCAGCTGCACGACGCGACGCGACGACGCCGTAGCCGCACCGCGCGCACGCCGAGCGATCCACCACCGAGGTACCGGTATCACCACCACTGCTGCTGGACGAGCGACGCGTTATCGAAAGCAACATTTCAGGTAGTACCGCTTTACATTCAAAACTATCCTAGTATCTAGTACTGATTATATTTGGACGTCTGATAGTTGTACTTACAAAATCTATTACCCATCTTGGCTTTAGCTGTAACACATGAAGGGTGGTTTTTGGTTCATACTTGAAATTCAAAAAACTCAGTATGAACCATCTATCGAGCAAAATACGATCAAAAGTAGGTACCTGATTTGTGATTTCCACCGCCTGATGCATGAGAGTGAACAGTGTTGCCATATTTATATAGTTTACAATGATGTTCATACAGCCAAATCTTTCTATTTTAAAAACTTAATACAATAGAAATTTTGCGGTGACTTTGGCACAATCATGACGATCAATTTTATGTCATGTATCATAATCGTAACTTTGGTACTAATAACGATCAAGGGTCGCCATATCACTAAATAATGGACCACTTGTATTGGTTCGATACGCACTTTTTAGATATACACAAAATTGGGAGCTTCTTTATCCACGTCCTGCCTGACCCCATTAAAGTGGAATAATTCTCAATGAAAGGCACTAACTTTCAATGTTGGCCACAGCTCCGAAATCTCTAGTGCCGGTTGTGGTTCCAACAGATAATTCTAATTCTATCACCGTTCTCGAACTAGTTATGAATTATTTTAAACGCATGTGTCGTGAATGCACCAGTTCAGGATTAATGCTAAGTTTTCTGATGTCAGGAACGTAAATATAACCTAGAAAATTTGGGAGGCTTTGCATGTATAGATAACTTAAGAAATGTGGGAGTTTTTTTAAATTTATTATAAGGTTTTTTTGTCAAAACTAAGGTCCGAGATGAAGTATTGCCAAAGCAATTTTATTATATTATAACCAGAAACTGATAGTTTCCACCTGAAGAATCTTCATTTCTGATTCTTGGTGTGCCTTAAACTTCTATATCCATTACTAGACTCGGGTGCTAAATAGTTTTGTCGTTCTTCAACTTAAATTCACTCATTCTAACTCAATTAAAATATATAAGTGGAAGCGGTTTGACTGCAAAACAAACTTACCTGAAACACACAACTGAAACATCTTTATTTTGATATCATGTTGCGACTCCGCATGGCACGAACGATCGTCGCTTTTCGTTTAGTTCTCTTTCAGAACCAAGACCTGAATTCAACATCCTATAATCGGTTTCTGTGGAAACGGTCTTTGAATTGCTTCGGAAGTAATTCTAGTTTTGTTGGAAAGGCGGTTTCGATTGGCGGATACTTCGAACTGGTGGTTCCAAACTGATTCCAGCTCTGTGAAACCAATTAACTTCCATTTTATTCATTTGCATTTACCCTTTGTGGTATGTTCGTTCAAGATTTAAATGATAGTAATATATGCCTATCTTTCGTTATTTATTGGAAGTAAGCCATTGTTTTCATATTGTATGCATGTTTGTGTCCATTATACTTTCCTATACATCTGCGTGCAGTATTCGCGTTCCGAACATCTGAGATCTTCTCACCGAGTTGTCATAAAACATGACAACTTGTTGCATCTTAAAGAGATTTTACGAAATTTAACCGTCAGGGTCAAGGGGTGTAGTTAGGTGATTTTTGAGGATTAAACCAAAACCTTTTTTATAATACACAGAAATAATACTTCCACTGTATATTTATTTTGTTAACATAATTAAGCAAAAGCTTTTTTGATAAATAATTTCCGATTGAGTCGATTCATTCAAAGAGAGTCAAACTGAAGATTGTTGGCTTTATAACAGTATACAATTACTTATGTTTCATCACCTGTGATGATGTTGTTCACCATATTAGAAAATCCAAGGTCAAAGCCATCTAATGTAGATCTCCACCACCTCTCACATGGTCTTTTCCTGGGCTGAAGACAAGTTGTAGGGAAACCTCCGTGAACAAAGCTTTCAAATCTTTGTGTAAAATATTGTTAATTGCTTTCGCACCTTTTTTTCAAGTTGCTTAAATGTTTCTGACATGTGCCTCTTCATCATTTTCTGAATCCGATTTGCTCCAAAACTGTCAAGTTCAGTTTCATTATTCTACCGCTTTACAGTAACGAAGAAACACGTCTGGTCAACATACACTCAAATGACTTCCTCAAAACATTCTTTACGGTTTAATTAATCCTCGCTTGTAATTGTAACAAATCACAGCTCGATAATGCTAGTTGTTCATTCCCATCACTTATTGGCAAAAATGATCACTTTAAAGTTGTGTAACTTACAATCAGATATATTACTATTACTAGATAGGCTTAGCGGAAAAAAACAGCCCCCGTATATACAGGGTGTTACTTAATAATAGGCCGTAATTACAAGGCGCATTCCTGAATCGGATTTAAGTAGGGACTGGTAGAAACTGGAACTCATAATTATCTTCTACATAGTGCTAACTTGAGGTCTTACTTTAATAAGCAACACTGTCAAATTTCTTTAAAATATTAATGAAAAATATTTTCTTAATACTTTGACACCCTGTATCTTGAATTTGATTCGGAAATGCGTCCTTGGAGCCTCCAATCATTAAGTTCCACAATTTATATACGAATAGCAAGAAGATCATTGGGTGAAAAATTGAAACTTTGTTCAAAGTTTTTGGCTACGTTTAAACGCATCATCAGGGCTATAATGGACATGAAGCAACAATCTTTTTACAAAAATGTAGACAGTACGCAAAAGTTCGCGAGATTGATGCCTCTACGATGTTACTTGAGATACAAACGGAACAAGATAGCTTTTATGAAAACTAGGAACATGGAGAAAACATACATTGTCATCAGAGATAGTTAAGCATATTAAAATAACATTATCGAATTATTTTCATGCTCCTGTACATATTTTACGCAATTCTATTATTAACTTTACCTTGATCTAACTAATGACACTTTTGTATCATTATGATTACCTTAATCTTCAAAAATCGTCTTCCATTTTACAGCCTACGCTAATAGGAGAAAAAATATCTAATTCGATACCAGGTTACAACTATGGAAAAGGTGAAAAAGCTTTGTAATTTTCAAATATCTGTTCACTGCGGATGGGTTTTCGCTAGGGGGAGAACTAATTTCTTCTCTCGCTTAATCGTGAGAACGAAAAATAGGAAAATTCGTGCGGCAGTTCTGAAAAAAAGATGCAAAAGTAGGTAGGAACTAGGAACAATAGGTGTATCCTTTCGGAAAGACTGAAACTGACTGCAAGAAGTCCATCAGATCGATGGATCTGATTCGGTGCGCAGTTTGTAGTGCGGTGTTACTACAGCTGGTCCACCATGCTGAATCATTTCGATTTTATACAATTATATCGAAGAATCGTATTTCAAAACCGAAAACAATAAATTGGGAGTATGATCTTTTCAAAAAATTAACTTTGCCCAAAAATTATCAGGAGCACACAAAAACGAAGTTGGAAATGTTATTGGTTTGCTTTTTGATAATATCACTCACATTATATCGTACCCTAAATATCATCAAAACCGATGTAGTGGTCACTTAGATTACGTGGTGCTAAAAACGTAAACAGATCAACAAACGGACCAAATGCAATCAGTGACATGGACTTTCTTAATGTAGACATCTTAAAGCATCAAAATCGAAATCTTTTTCAATTACTTCACCTTGATAGACCAAAAATAGACTGACTCGGAACTTTTTATGCTGTAAAAATCAACCATAAAAGATAGGTTCTCAAAGCGTGTGAGATGACGCCTCTCTGTGGGCGTTTGAGACTTTCAGGGGGGCAACAGAAGGGAGCTAAGAAAATTAGGGGACGAGAAGCCTAAGAATCCCGGCCTTCGGACGTAAAGTTTTAGGAGCTGCAATATTCTGAAGATGGATGAAAAAAGAAAGACATATTAAGGGAGTGGGGTAGTTGGGTTTTTTGTTCTTCAGATTATTTGGAGAAAGTGTACGAAGGAGTCAGAAATGTTTGCAGTCGATAGTAGAAGATAATGCAAATCACGGAACATGCCCTGAGTGTTACAGTCCCTACCTAAAACATTGAGGGGCGTCACATCTTGAAAAGCTTGATGGAAATCAAAAAATGGGAGGCTCTAGAAAGAAAAATATCCTCAAAGTGGGCAGTGGGTTAAATAAGGTTGAGAAACTATGGCATAAAACCTCTGAAAAATGTATTCTCTTGAAATCAAAAATGTTCCTGATCAGTAAATTATGTCCCGAGCATACGGCGTGGGAAGTAAAACCAAAACTTAAAAACCCAATGGTAAATAAGGCTTGAATGCAGGTTGCGATTCAATTTACTTGACACGATTATTTGTCGTAGGTGTGTGACAAATAGATCCCCTAAGAGCGGCGTCTTGTGTCCCGCCGGTGTGTAGCCGAAGCCGTCGCGATCGACGCGTGTGCCGCCTGGCTATTGGCGGCGGCAGGGGCTGCCTCCTCGCAGCAGCCGACGCCCGTGGCGGTGGCGTCGTTCGCTGCCGCTGCCGCCGCCTCGGTAGCATTGCCGCTGGTGCCGCCGTCCGAGCAGCAGCGTCATCGCAGCCACGCCAACGCCGCCGCCGCCGCCACGGACCCCAACGCTGCCGCCGCCGCCGGCTCGGCCTCGCAGGCCGCGCTCGCCGCCGCCATGGACTACGACATGCGCCTCATTGGCGAGGTGCGCAGGTACCCGGAGCTCTACGACGGCCGCCACAAAGACTTCAAGAACAAGGAGGTCAAGCACGCCGTTTGGTGCAACATCGCCTACAAGCTCAGGAAGGAATACGACGAGGCAGCTGGTAAGTGTCATCGATTATATTCATAGATGTTACAAGTGAGGTTATGTTGTGCGTCGCCGGTTTGTTGTATCCCGCGCGGTGCGTTTGTGCGTTATTTTGAAAATAATCATTACAGCATTTGTATATTTGCAATGGTAGTCGATGTGAAATGGTGGGGGAGGAGTGGGAGTGATGGAGGGGCGAAGCGCCATTGTTTTGACGTCGTCGTCCTTCCACGACGACGCTGAGCGGTGCGACGCACGAAGCTGACAGTGGCGTATCAGTTTTAAATTGTATGAGAATCTTCGAAAGAACTTTCTGAAAAGCAGTAAGATAATTATATATTAAATCATCCATAGTCCATCGTCAGAAGGAAATGTCTAATATTTTCAGTTAGCCTGTTAGGCAAAATATTTATATAGGTACTTCGCTAATTTTACCGAGGCGTCAGATTATTACTTTTCAAATTGTATCTATATATTTTAAACTTATCATCGAACACAATCCATTTAAAACTGCTTGGATATGATGCATTATTCACTGAATACAGTATTGGAAGTGGATGGCAGATGGCTGTATCAATTGTGTAATCCTATATAAGACTACAAAATTTGAACTTCCAAAGATTATCTTGATGTCATTATCGGTACCATTTAGTCTTACAAACTAGAAGTACTATTAAAGTGTCTATCTTAGTGCTGCCAACTGATTAAAATATGTCTGTTGTTATTACAGATGTCACCTTATTTATATTTCGTGGGTTCCCAAATATTTGACATAGCTCAACTCAACTTTATTGTCTTTAATTTTAATGTGCACTACACACATGCTCTGTAAAGAAAATTAATGAAAAAATGAGCTAAAAAGGCATGGAATTAATCATACAATAATAGATGTTCAAACTATGATTCTCACGGATTAGTTATTTTAACTTCCTAAAAGTTTGCTCTTTTGTTGGTTAACTCTCTCAGAAGTCTTCTTTATCACAAAAGCTTGTTTTGGAAATGAGTGTATGCAGAACATACGACTGCATTAGTTGAGTGTTAGAATGGAGTAAATGTAATTGGAAAATAGATGCAGCCAATTGCCTTTTTAATGCGTTAAGTTACGTTATCCTTCCTATAATTGGAGTATTTTGATCTAAATTCAAAATTTGTTAAAAATTTTAAGCTCAAGATTTAAGTATGAACTGATTGAGATTGCATATGCCATTTTTGGATTTTGTATTTTTATTTTGGCATATGTGTGTCATCATGACGTCAAATCCAGTAGTTATTCTTCTTTTCAGCGTGAATTTATAGATTTATTAGAAAACAAAAATTTCAAATATAATTCACTGAATGTCGAAAGCAACACTCAGTTAGGGCAACACACTTTTGTGTCAAATTCATCATTCAATTATTACCAGTAGTATATTCATCGATGTTCTTATATAAATGTTTTTATTAGACGTTTCACTCTTAATTTATGTGTAAATTTATGTCGTCTCCCACCATTTCTAAATCTTAATACACACGAATAACATCAAAACCAAAACGCTTCATCATTAACAGTCTATGCAAATAAGCTAATATGATATATCTATTGATTGAAATTTCCGACGCACAGTGTTATCTTTGTGACTCCCAATTCATCGAACCCTTCGCAGTTGCCATAACCTACGATACATTGATCTTTATCATGCCCAGTATATACACACTTCCCCTTTCGAAGGGATGCTTCGTGCTTGCTCCTTGTTTATGTTCCCCTCGCTTCCACCTCCATCTCTAACATTCTGCGTTCGATCTGTTTCAGTGAAGGTGGTGCGCAGCCGCTGGAAAAGCCTGCGCGACTCCTACGTGAAGGAGACCAAGCACAGGATGGCCCTGAGCGCGGGCCAGAACGTGAAGCCGCGCAAGAATTGGCGCTACAGTAGCGCCATGTCCTTCCTGGCCCCCCACCTGGCCATCGGCTTCCCTCTCCCCTCCAAGAGCGGCGTCGACAAGCAGGAGGAGAAGGAGGACGAGATGGACACACTGCTCGAGGAGCAGCAGCAGCAGCAACAGCACCAAGAAACCTCGGCCGCAGTCGCTTCCGTGGCTGCAGCTTCCATGCCCGTCATGCCCAATCAGAACGGGAACGTTCACTTTCTGGGGGCCTTCTTGCAGGAGTATCCACCTAGGAATCCTCCAGGTATGCCACCGACAGTGGAAACAGAAAACTATGACATAGATTCGTTCTTCAGAGGAGTGGCAGACACGGTGAAAAGATTGAGCCCCGTGAACCAGGTCAAGATACAGAGGGATATTGTCAACCTGGTGCTGGACATCAAGCTTAAGGAGTATATGAGCAGAGCTGGGCAGCCAAATCAGATGCCGCAATAGACTGGAGCAGCACAACGGTTCATCGATAAGGGGAAGAATGAGTAGATGGTTGTACGAATGAATGCTTTTCGATTGTTTTGTAAATTAGTATGCTTAACTAGACTGCCTACAGTAATGCAAATTTAATGTTAAGTTCTTGTTTTATGTATTAACGCTAATAAAAGGACGACTTGAAAAATATGATCAATGCTTCTACTTTATAAGAGGAGTTGAAGCATTAACAAAAATCTAAAAACACGAAATAGTATGAGAATATAAATGTTGCATCATAAGCAATTCACAGGTTATTGCTAATAAGGTGCATTCCACTGATTGGCATCTTTTCTTAGGATTCGTATAGTGCCATATTTATGTACAACTACGTTCTAAAACCCATACTTCTTGATTCGGTATTCGGAGGTGTCATCTAAGAAATAGGTACAGTTCATGAATTGAACGTGTTTTTCAGAGGTAAATATGCGTTTGTAAGTTCTAGATCATACTTAAAATGATCTGCTGGTATTGAGCAATCATGATCTGGCTTCTGGAAATAACCCTTATTGAACAATATTATTGTGTCCTCAATATAACTAAAATTCCTGGGGTATATCAACAGAATGAATTCTGAATAGTTTTTGATTTGATATTGTTTTGCAGTTGTCTTGTTTTTCCCATTATTGATTTTTGTTTAGGATTTTTCATTTCCTGTATTAACTCAAATGACTATATTTATTTAGTTAACCAGACAATTTTTTAATGAATGTTGATACAATTATTACATCATCAATTCAGTGGACCCTATGTTCTTCAACTTATTTTTTTAAAATAAGAAAATCCTATGAATGAATAACAAAATCGCTCGAACAAATCATAGATGGAATTTTTATCAAAATTGGTGATATTTTTTGAACGAACAGAACAGAAAAGTTGAGCAAAATTGTTCCTTCTACAGATAGAAAGCAGTTGTATGCCATCTATTTTTGAAAGTTCACTTAACTACATAGAAAAAAATTATCACAGAAATGAATGGAGAAACATCCATTGAAGTTCAAAGCTTGTTATATTTATCTTATAGAATGTTCTTTTCTATGGTTATCATCAAGTTCTATATGTATAGTTATTATTGTTAGAGGCTTTTGCTTTTATAAATGATCTATAATTTACGCTTTTTTCAGTACCACTGTTTGCTTTTCCACATTGATTATAAAATGCGAGTGGTTTCCACAGAAATTGGTTTTATTGATAAAAAACAGGGCATACTGACGGGAAATATATTATAGAATATAATATAATATAGATTTTTCGATAAGTGAGCAAAATGTGATGTTCATCTTTCCTCAATAAATGAGGAAGAAAAGCTCATTTTCAATGGTTTCAAACTGTAGCAGTTCATTTACCTGTGTGTGAATGCAAATATTGGATTTGAAATGCTTATCGATGAACACGTTAATTTTTGCCAGAATTGCTGTATATTTGTTTATACTCCATTGTTAACCTTTTTTCTTTTTCTTTCATAAAAAGAGTATCTCAAGATTGATCTGATAAATAGTTATATGTATATTTAATAATGATCGTAAGCTTAGCTTTATACTTGCTAGTGACATTTGTAGCTTTAAGAACATGATAGAACATTTAAGTTTGTCTAAACTGCGATATAGATTGTATATTTTCATTTTTATAAAATAAAGCTGAACAATCTAAGTATGACATGTATTTTATATTATGAAATTAATAATGAACTCCAAATTCTGGAGGTAACCAATTCCAGATATCAAATACGTCAATAATTCCTAACCTGTCGCAGAAAATTTCACTCAGAAAGTGATTGTCTAGATTTTGAATGATTTTCAGACTATCAAGGTAAGGGTATAACTGCCAGACTACGACTTCTATTTTCACTAGAAATTAGAAAGTGAAATTGTGTTACGATCAATAATTATAATAGTAATGCAAAAGCGGTACAGTATGTGTTTCGTTTGTTACAGGGAATACATTTTTTCCGATTGCAACATGCAAGTCAAGGTAATGAAAAACCGAGTGCTGATGCCTAAAGCGGAAAGAACATTACAAAAAACAATCTGGAAATATCCAGTTTCAAGCATATGTTCAGTGGTGTATGAAAGTTTGCTTGGGGAAGCCATTCACACTTCGATCTTCTAGTTCATCCGGGATATAATTAGACTTCTAAAAAAGTTCTGACTATATGTTTCTTTACTCATAATAAATACTTCAAGTGAATCCCTGTTGTGGGCGTGCATGCATGTTGCCAAAGTATTCGATGATGTGCTTGGTATTGCGAAAAAAATTGAATCAAGTAGATTGACTTCGTACTTTCGTGCGTGTCATGATATCGTTTTCCGTTCGGAAATATCATGCTTCGGTATAATGAAGTCGAAATTGTACGAGCACCCTTCGTAAATTCTTAAAAAGACATTGATCTAGATGTTTTTCATATTCCTACTTTGAACTAAGATAGACGGGGATGGTATCAAATGCCGACAAATGTATTGAAATTTTCCTAAATAATTAAATTTTACAGGTATATAAGCTGTAACGATTTAAATGTAACCTTTTTAAGCAGAAGTGTTTTTTTTTCTAATGGAACCATTTTGTTTCATTCATAATATTGAACAGGGTATGGAGTTACCCGCTCAATGATGTATTACAGCGCATGTTTTAATGAACATTTCATGAAACAATTGAGTGAAGTTAAAAGTGTTTTTTTTTTGGGAAAAAGTGACAAATATTTACCGTAGTTATAATAATTGTAAAATACAGAATAAAAGTATGTGATAATATTTGGGGTGTCCCAAATAAAAATAAAAAACAAATCACAATCCTCTGATAATCGAAAAACTTGTAAGCATGTCAACCTTTTTGTGTCATTCGGCATACCGACATGCATTCTACCCTTGAAGACCAATTCGAGTTTCTTAATTTTACTGTTGATTTTCATAATTTGACAGATTTTTTGTGTTGGTGATGTAAGTTTGCTCCAAAAATCGAAGCTTGTATATGATATGTTCAGTCCAAATTTGCAAATCACAATGCATTGATAAATGAAAATTTTGTAAGCGTTATTGACCATTTTGGGTCATTCGGTATGTCATAATTGGCTACCCCTCAATTTCGAATTTAGTATTTTTACTGTTGATTTTCATAATTTCACAGCTTACTTTTGTGCTGTTTGTTATTTTTGTATTCATTGCGATGATTTTGCTTTTTACAGCAGCAAACTCAAAAAACATGCTGCCAGCAACAAAATAAATAGTAAAAACCGCCGGTAATGAAATCGTGAGGGCGGAAGGGCCCAAGGGGGCTATTTTACTGTTTCGCCCCCTAAAAATGGGGCCCAAAACTAGTTAGGCAATTTTAATGGCAATTTTCCGGAATGGAAACGGAAGCCGAATACCTTATCAGCGCCCGAAAATTCGAAGAAAACAAGCTTTCGTTTTGTTTGAAAAATGCCCGCGTTTTTGTTCTGTGTACGGTTGTCTCTTTTTTATGTGTATTCGTCCGCTTCTTTCTTGGCCGATTTCCTGTCAGTTTTTACACGTTATACGCAAGATTAATCAAGTTATATGATAATTCGATGTGTAAGTTCTAAAAGTAAGGTATTTATCGTAATAAAATGTAAAGTTAGATGAAATATAACTAAATTTCACCCAGATTATTCTTTCTGAGAGTCTGGTCTGATCTACTGATTATTCTCTCTAACCAATGAAAATTTTTCGGTTAATGTTACGGTCTTATTTGGGTTACGACTTCCTGTTCTCTGGATAATAATTATTTTTCAAAAGGATGAAATTCAGCGGTCCCATTTTTTTTTTGGAACAGGACAAAAACTTGATAGCTAGGTAATTAATCGATGCTGGTCAAGAATTCGGCCTCCGTTTCCGGACCGTACTTAAGGGGGTACAAATACATAAATGTATTGAATGATATCGCAATATTCAACGATTTTGACTTCCCTATCTTTGCAGGCCGATCTATGAAGTAGGTTTTTATTTAAAAATAAACAACAAATGTAAATGGTTTATAAGAACAAATCTATTATGGAGTAAAATGGCAGACATTTTTTTCTGATCTGGAAGACTTAATTTCTACCGACCGACCATTCGATCGCGATTGAAAGTTATGAGCACCCCTACCGTCTTCAATATCTTTCTCTTCAATTGGATGTTCGGTAGAAAAACCCTTGGTTAAGTTGTACATTGACATCAAACAGATAGAGTCAAGTATATAGATACTACCTACGCTGAGCTGTAATGATAGTTTTCCATTTGCGAACATGATAATGAAGCTCCAAACAGCAATGCACAAAGCAATATAGCTTATATGTGTTATGAATTATCAGAAAAACTTTATGATTTATGTTTAGCGTATATCTATATTAAACCTGATGACTGTACTCCATACAAAAAATTAATGAGTGAGATGGCAGCAAACTTCGAATTCCGTGTACTGCCATAATTTTACTATCGCAATCACGCTGACAACAAGCGCGGTTTGTTTATAGAACGTATATCGTGGAAATATTCCTGCGGACTTCGCCTTTTTTACAAATTCCTCTTGAGATAACGGCATATCGAGATAAAGCGGTTATTTTTAGACCAGAGCCTGCTACGTCGTTACCGGCGTTATCTATGTGAGTATACATACAGAGCAGTTCACTTTACTCCATTCCTACTCTACTTTCCTTTACGTTGGCTGCTACGTATTGAAACATTAGAATATAGGCTAGATGACTGTCAAAAATGACTAGAGAATACCCAATCTTTTTTCGTGCTGCAAATCGGCATTGAAATAGATAGCTAGGTTTTTCTTTTGTCCTTAATGTGAAGACGCATTGCATAACATATTAGTTCTAGTTACCGATTTCTGTGATCAATAGGAGATTACTTTTGGATTGGGATAATATCGACAGCTATTTGTATTTGTCAACAACTGTGCTATCTAGCGGATCATTCATATCGTTGGATACAACTCGCAATTTCTAACTTTCCCATACTTTTTTTAGTTCCCAAAAGAAAATATTTTGAAAATTTAATAAAAATGGATGAGCAGTTTTAAGATTTGATCCAAATGTTCAATGAAACGATAACACTGCACGTGAATACAGAGGCAACCTCCGTGACCGTATTTTTTGAGAGGCTAAATGGCACTTTCAAACTATTCAGTAATATATTATAGTAGTAGTTGCTAAAAGAGAAGTGGAATTACGTAGCATCCTTCAGAGAAAAGATAGTTACGCCCTAAAATGCTGTACAACTTGTGATAAAAATTGAAATTCGATTATCTGTTTGAACGTTTGATGCATTCCGAACGTACGAAAATTTAATATAATAATAAAAGTCAGATTTATTCTAAAATTCCGAGCCAAAGCTGTTGAAAATAAAGTATCACTTCTATATTTGGATGATAAATGTATGAACAATTATGTATGTCTTGTGAAAAGTTTATACAAGATGGAACGCCAAAGTACATTTTATATTTTTTCCTCCCCCGTTCCAAGATTTTTTTTTGGATATTATTAGACCTCCAAAAGCGAGGTTTGAGCTTTTTTGTTTTTGAAGATGTTCAACGGGTTATAAAAGTTCAAAGGTTTTTCGTTCCTTACTATAGAAGTAGTAACTGAATTAATTAATTGTACTTTCCAAGTTGAAATGAATGACATGTCATGTGTATGTCATAGAACATCAAGTAAATATCATGAGTTCCAAATTATTGCCACAATACTTCCGCCGCACCGCTTGGCGTTTAAGAAAAAAAACAATCTCCAAATAGGTTTTTGGGACACCCTGTATGTGTGTTGATGGATTACCTTTAGAAAAATGCAGATAGCAATGTTATGCGTTCGATTTATATTTTTCTGCCATTCAGTCATCGAATGACAGGACAAATAATAGATAAGAATCGTCGCGTAGTTCGGTTTATTTACGAGGGATCATCACAATAACAAAATTCATATACAAGATAAGGGATAAAAAGCGCAAATAAAGCCGTTTAGATAAGCACTGGTATATTGTGTTGTCGCTCTATGTGTGTACGTATGTGCGAATATATCGAGTGTGGGAGTAGAATATTCTAGAA
The DNA here is from genome assembly GCA_949316355.1 of Bruchidius siliquastri. Taxonomy (NCBI): domain Eukaryota; kingdom Metazoa; phylum Arthropoda; class Insecta; order Coleoptera; family Chrysomelidae; genus Bruchidius; species Bruchidius siliquastri. Next base: position 11,746,590 of record OX438532.1, on the reverse strand, counting down.
GAATTTTTATCATTGTTGACCTATGTATTGAGTGATAAAAATATTAATGGAAATACTAAAAACACATTATTAATTAATTAATTAAAACCTCATACGATTGACAGTAATACCTACGTTTTGGCTGTCTTGCCAGCCTTTTTTGAAAAAAATTTTGGAATTGTAATGGCATGGTAATTTATTGAATGCTTAAAGGAGTATAGCTTTGTTATCAAACAAGACCGTAGTTTATAAAAAAAGCCGGAATATAGATGATGCATTTGCATAGCTGATAAATTCAAAACAAGGGAGACAATGGATGCACTGCCGTACCAGAAGCACAACGCTGCTTGTATTATGCCTATTATGGGATAAAATGAAACATACTCCAATATGATCCCAAGACAACTATGCCAAATCCTCCCATTTGGGAAGTAAAAGTTAAATAAGCCATAATGTAATCTGGAGGAAACCTTGTGGTCCACGGAGAGCTTTGATTAGATCTTTTCCTGAAGCATACCCAACCAAAATGGGTTTTAGTCTACTGAGGAATTAGAAATACTATCATCAGTCAGATTTAGGGAGTGAGATTCTTTTACATTCGAAAGCATATGGCTTCCTGAATCCCAGTGGTGGTTATTGTATTTGTTGTCTTGGGATTAGACTGCTGTATAAGCTTTCTTCTATCTCATAACACTAGCAGCGTTGTGCTTCCTGTGTGACAGTTCATTATGTCACTTGTTTTGGATTTATCAGCAATAAAAAGCTTCCTCTGTATTCTTACTTTTGATAACAGTTTAGACCAAGGTCTTGTTTGAACAGAAATCTGTTCTCCTGAAAACAGTAAAAAAATGTCAATGTTATTATAATTGAAAAAGATTAATTTTTCATAATTTGCACTTTGAAAAAGATAGAAAAGTCTCACAAGTTGCTACATTAAGGTATTACTTTTCGCAATCAGTTGTGAAAAGAGAAATATTAGAACTAGTATGAAAAGTTCAATTTACAAGAACGAAAAAATGAAGCAAAGAAGTTTTCTTTTTGTTTATTACTACGACCAAAATGTATCGATATTCCAGAATACGAAACAAATTTCATAAAAATCGGAGCAGCAGTGGATGAACTCAAGAGACTCAAAGATATATGCTTTGATGACATAAAACATACATGTAAAACACTTGTACTGCCAAAAAAAATTACATAATACTAGTTAGAATATTTCAAATAACTGATAGGTAAAAAAATGAATATTTTTTCAAGGAGTCCTAACTAGTATCCGACAATCGTTGAATTATTTTCAAAAGAAATTCACGAAAGAAAGGGATGCTTGTCAAAATTTTTCATATAAACATAGTTTTTTCTATATATGTTCTATAATTATGCTTCCAGGAGAGTCTGGGATGTTCTGATTATATAGAAAAAGTACATCGTTCTATGAAAGTGATCACTTTCAGGCTATTTTGTTCTATAACTCAAAAATTATCTGGACATGTTTGAGGAGTAGTAAGCAGTCGATTTGGTTGTCATAGAATGTAGTTTATTTTGTTATTGAACAACAGGAAAAATTCGCCATGCGACATTTAATACGGATTTCCCTGTGAATAGTGACAAATTAGTTTTGACAAAGTGCCAAGCTTCTAATTCATTGTAGTTGATCCAGGAATAGTCTTACGCTTACGAAATTCGTATCGAATAAATAAACTACGGAAAAATAGTTGCTTTGCAACATGTTGATGAGCACATTGATGGAATTCTGGACTACATGATTTTTATATTTGTGTGATCCTTAGGAAATCATTTTAGTGGTATCTCGGAGTTATATTATCAATTGGTCAACATTTAGAGTGAATAGTTGTAAATATGACATATTGTATACAAGGTTCCTTTTCAATTGTTCCTTTCGATCTATTTGTTATGATAGCCTCATTATGGGAGTTCTACAGGGATCTGTCCTGGAGCCAGTATTGTGGAATGTGTTCTATAATGGACTATTATGGATGGACTACAACTGAAAAACAAGTACCATAATGAGATTACTAAAATAAACAACCATGGATGGAAAAAAATGGCCTGACAATAGCTGTCGGAGAAAACCGAGCCAGTGGTGCTTCAGGAAATCCTTGAATAAACGCAGACTGCAGAAAATTCAGAGCAGAGTGGCACAGCGTGCCAAGCAACTTGCTGGTAGAAGAGAGATGTGAACTATACAGAAAAGGTGAAGGAGTCAGGATAGATAACAGAGAAAAGTTGTTCATTAAATGATAAACGAGATGTGAAGCAACCACTCGTGGAACGGAGAATCTGATCCTAGATGTTAAGGAATAATAATGGAGCTGTCACGATACATTACTACACCGCATATTTTCTGACATGACATGGTTGCTTTAAGAGCTATCTAAGGAGAATAGGGAAAAGAAGTAGACAAATTGCGTATATTGTTATGATATGGAGGATATTTTTACTCATCTACTCGAAGGTAGATAAACAGAGGCAACAGAGTTGACCCTTCAACTTCGCCTTGTAAATAAGTGAAGGTGAGTAGTTTGAAATTCCGTCTATTTTCAGGTATATAATGCATACTAAGGTGCATGACGGGAAAATAAGCCTGAAAGGTGTACGTGTACCAAGATTTTATGGGTACAAAAAGCTAACCTAAAGGTAAGTAGGGAGGTAAAACAAAAAAACAAATATCTTTGGTATTGCATATAATACGATGCTGCCCACTACGACGAAATCCATCAAGTACTACTGTGATAGGACACTTAGCGGACGACAGAGAGCTTTGTTGAGTATGCCGGATTTTCAGTCCCACACTTCGGGTAGGAAGGGCTGGGAGGACAAATCCAGGCAACGAATGTAAGTGCAGTTTCATCGATACAAGAAGCCACTGTAAAGGGATTAGCGATAACAGCAAATAGGAACATAACCAGAAAATTAAGCAAACTCCTCATGTCCTAACTCGTCTAGATTATTTCGGTCTGTAGCCAAGATTGTTAGCCAGAACTCATGTTATCCATCCACACCACCAGTAACGAGATAGGATCGGTCCATCACCTCCACTCCAGAAAATCAAATACCGGGTTTTCGCTGCTACACTTCAGTCAACTTCTCCTCCTAAGGAGGTACTTCATCCACTACCATCAGCATGGACGCAAAAATGCCGGAAATTAGATTTCAACACCGCGATATAGAATGTATTCTAGAAAAATTGAAAGGAAAGCTAGTGATCCAGAATAAAAGCAATGATCGTGAAACGTTGCGCCACATAGCTTACACTTTTGCAAACTACTTAAATTCTTTCACCGGCAAGGTGTGTTATCTATTGGTGAGTGACCCAGACCAAATAACCTGCAATTGTCCTAAAACATTGCTCAGCAAAGCTTACACCAGTTCTTTGCAAACTATACCAAAGAAGCGCAGCGAAACATTAACCAGCAGTTATAGACCTGTGACTACTCTGTGTCATGACTATCATTAATACGTAGGTCACGCTGAAAGTTTTTAGATACAGAAAAACCACAAGGTTTTTTCAAAAAACTTTATTCTTTTTTCAAGATATTCTCCCCCTCCCTCAATACATTTACGCATTCATTAAAACCACTTGTCAAATTCTTGTGACCAACGTTCTTTTGAAAGGTTGCTAATTTCCTCCTCAAATGCAGCGATTGCCTTTTCATCGGTGGAAAAATGGCGACCTCGTAACTTTTCTTTGATCTTATTGAATAAGAAGAAGTCGCACGGAGCTAGGTCCGGAGAATAAGGTGGGTGAGACAACAGTTTGATACCCTGTTCAGCAAAAAAATCGAGAGTTCTAGCGGCGCTGTGGGCGGGTGCGTTGTCATGGTGCCATTGAATAGTCCGCAGACTAGTCTTTGGACGGCTCATGCATAGTTCTTGGAAGACTACAGGAACACATTTGGTTATATACCATTCAGCAGTAACTGTCCTTTGATTTTCCAAGGCTACCGTTGTAATGTATCCACTTTTAGGAAAAAAGATGCGACCATTTTCTTTACAACACTCTTGGAAAGAGCCCAACTAATTACTGCTGCTAGTTTCGGGATCATAATGATATAACCATCTTTCGTCTCCGGTTCCGATATTAAAAGTGTTTTTACTGTGACCATTATAAAATTTTTCAAGCACAAACTTAACCCAATCAACTCTTGTTGCTTTTTGCTCACTGGTCAACAAAGGTGGCACCCATCTGGAACACCGCTTCCTTAGGCGAAGGTGATCATGAATTATTGTTCGGACCGCTGCCGATACACTCTCCAGAGAAGCCTCAATCTCGGTGTAGGTTATATGTCGAACTTTTTTTACCACATATTTTGCACAGCTTCTACAATTTCCGGAGTAACAGCAGTGGGCGGTCGTCCTGTGCGAGGTTCATCATCGAGTGAGACCAGGCCCCTTTTAAACTCAGCAAACCAATTAAAAACTGTAGCCCTATAAGGGGCAGAGTCCCCAAAGCAGCTCACTTCACTTTCGTGAAATTGCGCTTGTTTTAGTACCTTTTTAAGTCATATAAAATCATGGCTCGAAAATCGCGACTACCCGGTTCCATTTTCACGTTAAAATTCGGCCAACACTTAGATGCATTCGAGACCGTGGTGAGGCAACTACTGAACGTTTCAAACGCTGCCTTTGCGTGTAAGCACTTACAACTTTAGACAAAATAGCTGCGTGCCCAAACTTGTTTAAACTTGTATAGATTAGGAATATCTAAAGACTTTCAGCGTGACCCTCGTACGTCTAGTGGATGCGCCTCATCTCAAAAACGACCTCCACAGTCTATAACATCGAAGAAGGGTAGCTGATCTGTCCCAATCCTATAGATACTATCATAGGTAATGTTCGACAGAGCGAATTATATCACCAAGAGTTGCCAGTACATCAAACACTTGAGGAGCCCAAAAAGCATATCATCACCAGGACGAGCTTTCAGTGCCTTGAATTAGCCTCTCATTTGTCCTATAGAAGCGCTTGATTGAATAAACAAAAAAATCTGTTGTAGAAAGTGATGTCGAAACAGTCCTGTTCAAAGATAATATTATAAAGAAGTGAGGATGCATAAACTTCTCATTCAACGAACTTATCATAAGATACATAAACACACAACTCATACCATATCATTTGTAGAAGGTGAAATGTTTGTGCCGTTATGAATCTGTTTACCCTACACTCAGACTCTAATCAGAATATATCACAGAAATAAAACTGTGTACGCTATTACTGTACCCGTGTTCAAGGCATGATGGAAAATCCAGCGATGCAATCATATGCATGAGCGTGCAAATAAAACTTTCAAGGAGGAAATTAATATAATCTAAGCTGATCAGCTGTTTTGTGATCGTAAACTACGTTACTTATCTGATTTTGATTCATATCATATACCGCACAACAAGAAAAGAAAAATATATTGTCTATAACATTCAGTGTTATCATGTCTATATCACAATCATTGTAACTTGTTTATCGCGTTTGCCTGTTTGTCGGTCCGATTGTCACTTTTTTGAGTCTCTTTATTACTGAATTTGCATCTGATGAGGGCCGTGATGTCGCATGTGAAAGATACAAAAAGAAATTCTTGACTCAAAAATGGCGATATACCCACGACAAGAATATTGGATCTCACTCTAAGACAATTCTCTTGATGGAAAATTAATATTAATTTGAACCAACAAAATAATGTTTTCGAATTCAATACTCATTTTAAAGTAATATACTCTAATTCTTTACGGCTAGTAGTAAAGCATAATATTCCATAGTAACAGGTACCAAATCAATAACAGTATCTAGTGGGTTATAATATTTTTGCAACAAATTTTGTCGGACTTTTAATTCTAGTTATTTACAAGTTTACTTAGGGACAGTTTTTAAATGTACCTGATTGTTTGTAAGATACATAAGTAATCCTTTCGTCAATAAGTGATGGAAACGAACAAAGAGCTTTATCGGGATGAGATTTTTTAGATTTTGTATTTGAGGAAATCAATCGAGTGCATGGTGACAAGTGTGTTCCTTCGCTACTGTAAAGCGGTGGTACGATGACGGTTTTCGAGCTTCTAGTCTAAAAGCTACAAAGAATATCGATATTATTTGGAACATGATTAAAGGAGACCGGCACATTATACCGTCAGAAACATTCAAGCACCTTCAAATATTGGTGTGTATTGTATTTGGAAGCCTATAAGCTTCATTCTTTGTGGATTTCCCACAACTTGACTTCAGCTCAAAAAGAAGATAATGTGAGAAGGCGTAGATCTCCACTAGATCTACCGGGAAAAAAGAAGTATAAGCAGAGGAAGCATCTCATCGTTGCAAAACCTGAGAGAGTGGTTTTGAATTACTGCTAACTAACCTTTAAAAGCAGCTTTCAAAGTGAAAATAATCAGTTGATGGTCAACCTTCCATTCGGAGATGGCATTGGAAGAAAGATCATGAAATATAATGAACCAGGGTCGTCACAGGATAAGGAGATACTTTGTCTTGTCAATTGGTTATCTGCAAATACCCTACGCCAGCTACATTCTTAACCATTACCAACCAACAGATACAAAGATTGGTACAGTATTCGTATCTAGGTACTAAGATAAATGAACAGTGAGACCATTAACAAGAGATTAGATGTCATATCGAAAAAAAAAATGCCATTAATGTTTAAAAGCGCAGCAATTACATCACCTACAAAAATCAAGTTTCTCAGATGTTACGTTTTCTCCGTGCTTTTGTATGATGTAGAGACATGAACGTTGTCTGAAACCACTACCAAAAAACTTGAGGCGTTTGAGTGCTGGTTATATCACAGAATCATGAAGATTTTCTATACCGAACATACTACTGTACGAAATAAAATAAGAACAGTGGAATTACACTTTATGAGAAGATGTTCATAAGTCACCAGAAAGGACGAAATAAGAACTGAGGAAATATGGCATCGAATGGTAGTAGAAGGGATTCATTCAATGAAACAAGAAAATTAGAATATCTGGGACCCATGATGAGAAACTCAAACAGACATGGATTATTATAGCAAATATTCCAAGGCTTTGGGAAACGTAGACGTATCTCATGGCTGAAAAATCTGCAGACTTGGCTCAACAACTACAACTGGTATTTTCATAGCTGCAGTGAATAAAAAAACTAAAACCAGGATGATTGCCAACATTTCGATCAGATAGGGACTAAGAAAAAGAAGTCGAACTGCTTAAGATCCTGATGTACCCTCTTGTTGAGATGTCTATGTTCCGCAATCACGCCCAGTACAGAGTACTCTGGTGTTTCAGTCGCAACATATACTCGTATCGAGGCTATTTTAAACCCTACCGATCACATTTGTTATATCAAAGTAATTTTATTTTTAATTCAAAGGTTGATGGTACATACACACGTCATCCACGGGTTAGTGTTTATATTTATATTCTAGTACGATATTTATTAATATATTCTGATGGCCATGTTATTTTACCGTCCGCCCAAACCTACAATATGTCTGGCAGAGATGGCGCCTATAGTCATGACTATGTGTTGAGATAGGTGCCAGACAATGTGTTTTCTGCTGTTCTGATCCGGTGCGGAAAATATGTTTTCCAGCAATTTAGATATCATAACAAAAAACGATACTTAAAAGACGAATATTAAAACAAAACTTTTTAAAATGATGCGAAAGTTTATGTATACATTATGTGCATTGAGCGAAGACTGAGATCACTCTCAAGAAATAGGTGCTGAACTGTAAAAGCATACTCGGGCTCGTCATCGTCGAGAGAAAAACCGGCCTACAGGAAAAATCTGGATTTATGGCCCACTGAAAACCTGCAGAGCAACAAAAACTCACTGAAGCGCAAAATAGCGAGAATGCACGTGAACATTTTTATAAAGGTTTTTGATTTCTGGTCCCCTTTTAACATACGGCCTTGGGAGTTTCCTACTATTATGTCGGTCTGGGGACACTCACATAGAATTATTTTTCTAGCAAGAATATAACGATACAGCTCAAAAAAAGTCTATGTGTCTGTCTATTTGTCGGTCTGCCTGTCTGTCGGTCGGTCGGTCGGTCTGTCTATTGGTTCGTCTGTTGGCGTTTTTGTCATCTTGTAATATCAGTAATCAGACTTTTATAGCCCTTTTTTATTTCACAAATTTTCGATGATATTCAATGGTAATAAAAAAAGTTCGATACAAAAAAAATGAAAAAAATTTACGTCTCATTTTTAAATATTTCTGTTTACAACCAATTTAGATCGTTTAGATCGTAGTTAAAAACATTTTTCAACGGGTCCATTCTCAAATTTCTAGCATAGTGATAGGTAGATATAAAGATTGTGTAGTTAATAAACAGTTTCTCAAATAAAAGTGTTTTTTTTTCAGTGACTCGTTTCGATTTATATATAAATCATCGTCAGACTGTCAGATTTGAATAGATCCTATCATGGATACAAAACCAGAGCTCCCAAATTTAGCATACTATTTATTCTATTTAGTTATTTTTCTATTAAATCATTTTTCCTTTCTTTTGACTGTCTTAGGGGAAATATTTTTCTGGCGACTGTATTTACCTAGTGTTAAGGGAAATTTTTTTGAGTGATACTCAATAAAATGTTATAGACAATGGAAGTCCAAAATCAAACTTTTGAAAAATTCACCTTGTCTACAAGTTTCAATCAACAGTTATTCATACTAATTAACTTATATTTACCTAGTTAACCACTGTAATATCAATATGTAAGCATGATGTTTTGTCAAACCTTAAACGTATATTTATATACCTCAAAAAGAGCATGTAGCATCTTAGTGAGAAAAAAATTTAGCAAATCTGCTTCATAATATACAGACTTGAAGAATTATCGAATACTTTGGCCATTTTGATTTAAATACGTCATTTATAATCACATGAATCGGTTTATTGACTGCTCATGACGCTGCTGTTTGGTTTTTGCATTCTCAATAACGTGCTGGTTACTTGGTCTGTAGCAGCGAAAGTACAAAGTACAAAAGTAACTGTAACGATGTCAAACTAAATTTTATGAGTGCACGAAGCAAGAGAACAGCAACACCAGCAGAGCAGCTGCAAGTTGTTTCGTAACGCGGCTCCACGATCGTGCGGTTTATTCGCAGAACAACGATTATTTACCGTTCATGATTCAATATTTCGACGAACTGGGATGCATACAGTCCAGGGAAAATAAGCACATTTTGGTCTGCAAAAATATGTTGTCCCATGAAATTTTGCACTTGCATACGTTAGTTAAAATGAATAAAAAAATATATTCAACTCAATATATCTGCCACTCCATTAATTTCTGTAGATATCTCCTGATATCCCAGCCATTGGAGAAAAAAACATTGATTTTGACTGTAAATGAACTGCATTATGAATTCAAGGGTCAAAAGCTTGTGTGAGTTTTGAAAAAAAGGTAATATTTTTGGCCAACAGCAACGATAACACATGGATGCAGCACCAATCACCAAAAGAGTCGCGCACGGTGGTGCTGCTCATTGGCATCTTACGAGGTCAAGGTCCGAACGCACAGTATAGTGAGTTTAAAGAAGACACTTAATATTAATAAATTATAGAGTGGACGTATTAAGTGACTACTTGGAGAACATTCCAAAATTAGGTCTGGTTCATTTAAAAATTATCTATTTGTTACACCCTAAAATAGTTAAAATATGTAAATACAAGTTCTGGGCATTTCAAATTGAGTTCTCCCAACTATTCTAGATACTTAATAAACGTATAAAAGAATTATTGTGGTTTTGATTTTACTTTCGCGAATACTTTTGAATTACGTAAATTGTGTGTTCTTGATATTAAAAGAGACATGTAGCGCGAAAAAATATGTTACTGATTTTTATCCAGCTGTCCCTCTGTCTGTCTGTACATCGTCCGGTAATCCTGGTCCCACCTATAACTCGGAAAGTACTGTTTGTTTGGTTTTTGATTAAAATTTCACACTCGGTTATTAGTGTAGTGCTTTGTAGTTATTGAAAATCGTTCTGTGGCGGCTGACTTATCGTCAAAATACTAAATATTCTTAGTCTTTTAGTAGTTCAATTTTTTTTTGACACAACAGCTTCAAAATCCGATTCGAAACTTTATTTCCAAACTGATACCATTACGTGGGACCTACTTGAAGGCAATTATTTTGTTTAATGCTTATTGATCCATCACCAATGCGCCTATTAAACATATACATGGGTTATAGGTAACTTGTCAAACTGATTCAGAGTTATGTATCCTGGCCAAATACTGTAACTGTAAAAAGTGTTTGGGATCATGCATGCTGGTCTGCCAGCAGTTGAGATGGATGGACACCTAATACTTGATTCATCTTCCATCATGTCATAGCACGATATTGTTGTTGGTCTCGATAGGTCGGCATTCCAGAAGCTGAAGGTTCTCTTCCGCTCCAGGAAATTATTTCTCCGGAACAGCTGCTGCTACTATACAAGACCCAGATCAGACCATCGCTAGAGAACTTCACGGATGTGTGGGGATGCGCCCCAAGCACTCCCCGAAGCTTCTGGTTACAATCCAGAAGCGAGCAATACGTCTAGTGAATGCGCCTTACCTCACAAATGACCTCCACAGTCTGGAACATCGAAGAAGGGTGGCTGATATTATCATGGCAGAGCTGTCTCACATAATAACTCTAAAGGTTGCCAGTACAGCAAATACTAGAGGAGGTCATTGGACGCATCTTAACCAGATCGAACTGACAACGTCTCTAACAAACCTGTTCCAAAAGTCATTCTTTTGGAGAACCTCGGCGTTCTGGAATGAGCTACCGTGGTCTTGGTTCTCTAATGGTTACAATCTACAGCATTTTAAGGTCAATGTGAATAGACGTTTATCCTCGCGCAGTGCTTATGAAGCGCGATAGGCTATCTGCCTTTGCGTGAGGTTATCTATAAAAAAAGTTTTTGAATATGAGCAGATAAAACGGCGGGATAGATGTGGACTGCGTGGCGCATACATCATAAAATATAGATATAAAAAATGCAATTCTTTATGTAAATTATATCAAAACGAAAGCGTCCAATGCAATAGTAATCCCTCAGAGATTTTTCCACGAAACTTCAACGTACAGATATAAATAGAAGAGCAGTAATCTTGTAATAACGACCGCCTTCCATTAAAACGCGAAGTAATGAATAGAAAAGGAGTATAAACCAACTGAGTTTACAGAAAGTTGGCTCTATTTTTAGTATCGACTCGGTTGTGTTTGCGTTTTGCACGAACTATGAAGCACACGCTAGCACTCAGGTTTTCTTTTCGGCTTGTCGATATATTTTTCTTTATGCAGTGCACATGAGGCTCTGCAAAAGGTTACCTCGTGTATATTTGGAACAGCTGATATATAGTGACTGCTTGTCAACACGCAAAGGTTACAGAACACTCAAATTAACAACTCTAGTACAAAATCTCATGCTGCTTATATTGGGATACTCATACATCTGTATAATTCAACATTACAAGTGAGCGAAGCTTAGGCTAAGTAGTCATTTTTCCACATAGGTTTGCTCTGGACTCGGTGTTATATGGCACAAGTCATTTTGCCCAGATAGGCGAACAAATATTTTGAAGAGCGAAACATGCCTTTTCAAAGCCGGCCATACGCTTTTGGAGCCACGTATGTATTTGCGATATAAGCAAACTGAAAAGTGTTCTCAAGTCGATACTAGTAATTTGCACTCATCTGTTTTTCGATTGAAGATAGTACATCAATCGAAACGTCGTGACACTCAAAATTTTATAGACAATGGAAGTCCGAAATCAAACTATTGATAAAGCGATCATCTTCCTCACTCATTGGTCCCTAAAATCCGAGTAGAGGCCCCCAACACACAGTAGGGGAGCAAGTCAATGAATGGGTGGGACAGTAGGAATACTGGAAATTGATGACTTGATGGGAAACAATTGATTAAAGCACCAGGCTCTAAAGCGGTTAGAGGACTAATTTCCGTATAATTACTGGACTCCTCACATGACACTATGAAACTTTAACTGAAGACAACGCAGGGTAGGAACAAAATGAGCCTTTCACGTTCTCTGAGAGTAGCAGACAGCTCTTTGGGAAGCCTTGGTTAGAAGCAATAGAGTTCAGTACCAGCTGAAGTACAGTACCAGCTGAAGTACAGTACCAGCAGGGAAAACGTTCAAACCAGTACAGACTTCGAGACTGCTAGGATGGATGCTGTAAGCAATAGAAGTATAAAGTGCAATAAGCCTAAAGGCTGCAGTACTAATGGAAACATTAGGGCGGACGGCTTATAGGAAAGCAAATAAAGTTATGCAAATTATCTCTTAACAATCCTAGTTTATGCGCCTGTGGAAAAGCTCACCAAGTAGGTCAATCTACAGTCTACTATTTTTGAGCATAAATAATCATAAAGAAGCATATGAGCCGTGCATATATACCGGGTGATACTAGAAGATGGGTCAAGTTAATTTTTTGTGCAGAATCAAAAGGGCAGATTTCCGGTTTCATCGGAAATACGCTCAGGTTTGAATCTTTAAATGAGTCAGATATTTTTTCATTCTAAAAGTCAAAATTAGTATGACAATGTTGCCTAAAGTTAGTTAAATTTCAAGATATAAAAATATTTCCTCTTTGCTTTGCTTTCGTAAAATAACATGCTTGTTTACCCTCGTTTCATACTACATTTATTTGAAAAAACATTAAATTCATGTAGTATCGGCAATTTTGAGTTTCAGACTATTCGATTTTTTGAGTCTTGTTTTTGGAGTATGCGTTATAGTTGCCCAGTATAGCTTACTGATTAGAGGTCAAATAAAACCTTTGATAAATTATTGCTGCTTAATCATAGTTCGTAACAGAATTCAGATTGCTATAAAGTATGGAGAATTCTGTCTTGCAAATAAAATTTTGAGCCGTTTATGAATTTAAAACGGTTTGCTGTTATAACGGTTCAAGGGGTGTTGTAAACATGAAGGAGATAACAGTAAACCCCGACCATTTCGCTCGACGATTACTACAGGTAATTCTGTCATAAATCAATAAGCAGACCACATTTGAACCCGTTATGTCCTTCGGGTAACTCCAGGTAAAAAAATCAGGAACAATTTAACATTTAGTGTGATGGGTTCTGCTTATATACAGTTAACCTCGAGTAGAAATTATGAAGGTTAGTTCTAGATCATATATACTGACACTGTCATCAAAAATCTCTTAAATAGTGGCAAATTAATTGAATATTTTTCTCCTAAAAATGTTTTTATTTTCATAAGTCGTAGCTCACTTTGCAGGGCGATAAAAATAGATTATAGACACATAAACTAACAAAAATCAGGGACGATTTCTTTTCGTGTGCCTTTCCACAGCTGCCTGTAGTAGTTGTGGTCCCCTAGTGAATATGAATAAATAGGGTATTGCAACTGGCTGTGAATGAAAAGTCTGGCATCTTCTGTATTCTGTATTAGAAGGATGGAAGATTACAACACTTAGGTCCCATTGGGTACATCCTGCATAGAGTTTTCTTAGGACGATGTTTTGGCACTCCAAACTAGTGAATGAGGTGTTGATAGAACCCAGGAAAGCACATAAAGGGTCAGCGCTCCAACATTTTGGATTATCGCATTTATATTGATGATAGCTACGGCTTCACTGTCTCATGCTTTTGAATATGGGGTCCTTACTCAACCTCATACGAGTATTATAGAAATGCTTTCAAAGCTGACGGAAATGCCAATAGCACTGCGAACGTTATGTCTGGAAATGGATAGCAGATATTTGGGGTCTGTTTGAGTGTGAGACGTCGATTACTGTATAACAAGACTGTAAAAATTAGTGGTGGCTGCTGCTGCTGTCCTAACAAACATTCCGGCGGACCGCTTCCAGCATAAAGAAATCGCGGTTTTGGCGAATACCTGATATTTTTGGATAACAATTTCCCGAGATTACATAACGGACGATGTGTTAACCTCTGTTATTCTGCGGTTTGCTTATGGATTGCGACACGCCCATGCACAACTTGGATCGTCGATAATTTACTTCTCTCCTTTACGTAACCTGCTGGTTGGGTTTCTCAAAAGAACCACCGGCAACGCATCGATAAACTGACAACTCATCTCACGTGAAAGTTTAACTGTAGTCCCTTCGTAATCGATTTTTTGTTTTCGGTAATTAGTTTTTTTGTATCTTCGTGGCTCGTCTGGCTGTGGTTGTTCAACCTGAGAGCTGGTTACGGTCACTGAGGTATTGCGTCAAGGCCAAAACTTTCTAGGACGGTGCTGTGGCCCTCAGCCGTCTGACTGTAGACAAAGTGTCACATAATATATCTTCTGAAAAATATAATGTTGTTGCCTCTTTTATTGATCGCTTCTTAACTGGCTATAAATCAAGATTCAAAATTCTACAATTTTGTATTTTGACATTAAACTACTGAGGGGGAAAATATTTCAGTAAAGTTGATCTCCACTATGCATAGACATGCCTGTTTCGTCTTCAGCCTAGACTTGTCGGTAAAGTTTGGCGTTCTAACTGTGGAAAGCAATTGGGTGGTATATATGCAACCCAGTCAAGCGTGCGATAGCAACATCAACACTCATCTCCTAGGGTTAGGTTAGGATCTTGACTTTGTAAGTTGTCAATGGGCAGCGCCACCATTCGCGACGCTTGGCGATGTTTGTTCGGTGTAGTTTGTTTATCAGCATCTATTTTTTCACTATGACCAGCTGATAAAACGATTATTCAAAATGCAACTTGTTGCAATGTTGAGGTTGTACAGTATAGCATGTCAAACTATCTAATTAACAATGCGTGCATTGTCACATGGAAAACGGGCAGAAGAATCTGACAACTACCCTAACAAGAAAAGCGCATGCTGATCTACCAGCGGTGGAGATGGAGGGAGGGAAAAACATCAATAATAATGTCCTGACAGGATCATGTTGCCGCTCTTGCTAGGTCCGCATTTCAGGAGCTGGTGTCTTCCTCTTCCACTCCTGAATATTGGAATAGCTAGAACAGCTGCTACTCTACAGGACGCACATTACACCACTTCTGGAATACCACTCCTGAAGCTTCTGGTGTCTCTAGAATAGAACAATACGTCTAGTTGATGTGCCTAACCTAACTTGCCCACGGGTTTGAGTGCTACTTCATCATCATCATTATCATTGCTAATCATCATTCAGTTTGCAATTGAAGATATGAATCGATATTTGGAGATTAGTCACGACGCCAGCTTTTTCGGTGACCAAGGACGGGCTAGATATTTTTTTGAGTGGCCCGACGGAACTAAGTCTAATTATTTCTTATCTTTTATCGTCACTCCTCCTCCAAAACAATCCTTGTGCCGACTGGTAGCGTGATAGCCGACTCGGCCTATAATTCAATTCGGAAAGTGCCTATTTCTGGCTGGAAATCATTTAGTACCGCTCCCACCCTGCTAGTGTCGCATCTGTTGAATCTGTTGCTGGTATTTAAATTATTCATTATACTTATAAAAAGTTTCGAAAATACTAAAAGACATATCTCATATGATTTCAAATATTACTAACATTATTGGAGTACCTTTATTTTTTAAGTAAATTAACCTTTCTGGAAAGATTCTTTATCCTTGCTTTTCTTAAAAATTTCAATTATATCAGATGAATAATTTCCGAAACATATACAGCCTTTTCGTCATTCTTACAGTTGGTAGTAAACTAGTGTCAAAATTAAATCAAATTTTGATAGGTAGGGGGTTACAGCGGGTCAAGGTTTACTGGAGACACGACAGACAGACAGAGGAAAATGAGTAACATGACATTCTGAGATGTATATCCGTCATGAGATATAAAGAAAACCTAGTGTCTCGGATTCGTTATTCGCCTACTATCGTGGAAAGCAAAAAAGCTTATACCTGGAAACAGAACGGAAATAAAGAACAACTATAAGACCAAACTGCGAATCGAACAAATAGCTTGATGGCGAGGCATAGGTCAATGATTACCGGGGAGACGACAGACAGACAGATGAAAATGATTGACCTTTCATTATGTATACGCCATGAAATATGAAGAAAATATAGTGTCTGGGATTCGTGGTTCGCCTACTATCGTGGGAAGTAAAAAAGCTTATACCTGAAAACAGAACGGAAATAAAGAACAACTATAAGACCAAACTGCGAATTGAACAAATAGCTTGATGGCGAGGCATAGGTCAATGATTACCGGGGAGACGACAGACAGACAGATGAAAATGATTGACCTTTCATTATGTATACGCCATGAAATATGAAGAAAATATAGTGTCTGGGATTCGTGGTTCGCCTACCATCGTGGGAAGTAAAAAAACTTATACCTGGAAACAGAACGGAAATAAAGAACAACTATAAGACCAAACTGCGAATTGAACAAATAGCTTGATGGCGAGGCATAGGTCAATGATTACCGGGGAGACGACAGACAGACAGATGAAAACGATTGACCTTTCATTATGTATACGCCATGAAATATGAAGAAAATATAGTGTCTGGGATTCGTGGTTCGCCTACTATCGTGGAAAGTAAAACGGCTAACACCTGGAAATAGAACGAAAATACAGAACAAGTATTACACCAAATTGCGAATGGTATAAACAACGTGGTGGCGTGGCATAGGTCAAGATTACTGGAGAACGACAGACAGACAGACGAAAATGAGTGACGTGACATTTCATGATGTATCCGCCATGAAATATAAAGGAAACATAGTGTAAAACGCCTATCACCTGGAAATAGAACGGAAATACAGAACAAGTATAACACCAAACTGCGAATGGAACAAACAGCGTGATGGCGTGGCATAGCAGAGCAAAACGCTGCCAAGGATGTTGTATTTTAATAGCAGCACAAGCAGAGTAAATCGATTCGATGGTAATGTCTGGTCCGGAGCCGAGCCATTCCTATTCGAGTAAATGAACTTCTCAAGGGGAAACCACAGCCGTGACCGTGCATTCACTCACACGTTCTCACTTTTAATAGGCGACCGATATACAAGATAGGTATGTATCGAAATGCCTCCTTTCATTACATAGTAGGATTGTGAGCTTAAGAATTTGAAATTGTAGAACTCTCCATGGTGGCTATACTGGTTATCAAAATCAGCAAATTAAATATCTTTGTGCCAAAAAAACTGTTTTGTGCCACCACCAGGCATTTTGCAAGATTCCAAAACCTGTGCACCAACCAATCTATTCTTGAAGCTATAATTTATTGCCGAAACTTTTGAGAGACGCATAACAAGACACGATAATTATTTGAATATAGACACGTCGCATCATTCATGGATACAAAGAAAAGGATTATTTACAAGCTGTTCGTTTCATGTGTGATACCAAAATTAATTTCGCTAATAAATACATAACTAATGAATAAATTAATAATTCTCATTTCACTCAACAGATAATACTAAATAAAACTGGTTCAGAAATAAATTCATTGGGTTTAAGATGAGCAAATGCTATATTTTGAATTGTCTGCCACTCTTGAATCTTTTTGGTAACTTAAAGAGGTATAAGTTTAACAAAGACATTTGATTTTAAATTTGAATAAACCTATTGAAATACGCTTAGCTTGCTGTATGTACTGATTTTTTATTCTGAGTCGCCCTAGCGATCTCAATACATTGCACATTGGTCCTAATGCTAGGTTTCTTTGATGCAAGTATAATTTTTATAATATTGTAACTATCTCGGTACACTACTATTCTTTTGCTTCCATATATGATGAGATGTTTCAATAAATATTATTGATATGCCGTATTATATAAACAGTGAATTACTTAAAAAATAGCAATACATACAATATTGACTCCTTTATAAAAAAGGTTGCTCAAAGTTGAAGAGGATTTGATTTTTTCAAGGTTTTTTAATACCCTGTCCAGATAAACAGTACATTCCAAAAATCAACTGAACAGATATGAAACTAATGATTTTCCAAATTTTCAAATGATCAGACTTAAGTATTTTTGTGACAAAATACCAAAAAATAAAAAACTTCTCAACAAATACTTATGGTAGGTATATTATATCCATTTAATTCTTCTGAAATGATATATGTAGAATGCAAAAAATATAGGGAATTCTATTTGAAAAATACAACTGTGGTATGGAGCTCAATAATGGTATATTCTGTCTTATGATATTTTGGTTCTGTAGGGCAGTTTTATATATTAACCTTGGTGTAACGTATTCAGTTTTGATGTGATTAGCCAATCGATGAATCCCAATACGAGCATACACTACCAGAAAGCTTATTGTTGCAATTATTCATTCATAAAGTGAGCGTTTGGGTTCCAAAAATAAAACTGAATGGAGATTAGACAACAGACTGAGCGAGAGGACGTATGAAATTAACGTAAATGCATCTAAATTAGTTCCAATTCCGTTGGGAGAGTTTTGCTGTACACTGTACGTCACAACACGTAAATGTTAGAGTGAATAAATATACCTACATACATACAGGGTGTCCCAAAAGTCGCCATCCATACAAAAATCTAAATAATAGTAACTGTTGTTATCCAGTTTTTATAGTTGGAAAGTTATTAAATCTTTATGTTTTCCTGTTTTATCCAAAAATATTTACTTCAAGCAATGCAAAATTATGAACAGAGAATAAAACTATAGGATGTATATCACACACTTTTATGATTATTGTTGTTTCAAACTAGACAATAATTTCTTTTGCCACCGAATTAGTCTTCCATTTGAGCTAAGTAGCATGAATTGAACCAGGCTCAAAAATGAATTAACAAAAAGTACTTTCTCACTAGTATTAAAATAATTTTCTGTAAAGTAATCTGCATCAATTGCGATGTTCTTTGATGCTTGATTACTTTAAACTGATGCTTCCCATGTATTTCCATCAACGTCGGCGTTTTATCCACATGTAATCCAATCTGCAGTTTTGCAGATGACAGTACTCATATCTCGCATGAAATGAATAAATTGTTCAATAGGCATATACAAATGTACACAGCGCTTCTGGAGCGCCATAGGCGTTCTGCCTTTGAGAGTTATAATGAAAAATGATGTTTTACTAAATGCAATTAGCGATTTTTATGACAAATAAAGAACCTTGATAATATTCTTTTAAACTAACAAGAATTGTATGACATTCACATTTTGGGGAAACCCTGTATAATATACAGTCTTCCTGTCGATTCTCTGGCTGCTAATTTTAACTGCGACCGAGCCGAGATGAGATGGAAACCATACGTGTCATCTGCCTTCGCGTCGCTGTACCAGGACCGCTCTATTTTTAGGTTTATGACTGGGTGGATAATAATAAGATTGAGCCTGCATCCGCTGCTTTCGAAATAGAAGCAAGTGCAATGTTATATCGGGCATCGTGAAAACGCACCTTTTCAAGACTTACAATACCTTTCAAGGAAGTGGCGTTTAGCTTATCGGTGTTAGAAGTATTGGTTTGCTAAAGATCTTGCATCGAACGTAGAAATAAGGTTACAATGCCGAGTTGCGATTCGACGCATTCAATATACCATTTTCTTTAATACTCTCGCCTGATTTGACGAGTAACAGCTGACTAGTATGTTTTGAATTCATTTTCTACCTAAAATACTATCGACAACGGCAACAAATCCGGTTAAAAGGTTGTTCGTTGAGTAAACTTTCAAATTCTGTTAAACGGTGAATACAAAAATGTAAGCTTATATAAAATAAACTTACAAGTGTCACTTACTGATCAATTATCCCACGTCAGATTTGATATGAGTATCGCGAAAATAATATACACAGTGGTACTTAATGATAGGCCGTTATTACAAGGGCGTATTCCTGGGCTAAATTCAAGTAAAAAAGTTTATATAAACATGAATCCGGAGAAGTTTCCAAGATACAGGTTGTCAATATTAAAAGAAAGTTTTTATCCATGTCTTAATGGTTCTTGTGCTGATTTTGAAGAAATTTGGCAGTGTTGTTAATTGCAATAAGTAGAACATAATTATGATTCCCTGTAGCATCGAGGGGACAGTCTTACGAATAATATAGACAACGAATACAACTTTTGTGCCTATTCGTATCTTATATTTTTTTTAGGAAAAGAATAAAAAACACTTCATAACATGTTGACTTAGTTTCAACAATATCGCGTAATCCGGTAATTCTTGGTCCCAATTTGAAGTATACCAATAAAATTTTCATTTTTTTATTCTAATTAATGTATTTATAATTACAATACCTTTGTGTTGGTAAATGACGTCATGACATTAAAAACAACATGATGGTGATCCTCCGTACATGATCTTTTATACGTGTCATCAAAATAGATTTACTTTCAAATTAGAAATAAAAATTATGTTCACGATATTTGTGCCTTATGGAAAAAATCTTCGATGCATTCCGAATGTTTCCAACAAATTTAACCATTTAAATTCATCTTACAAGCTATACGTCATTTCAGGGGGTAGTTTTTTTTCTAAATACGGTGTGTTCCGCTTTTCTTTTAGAAACCAGTACTAGACCTACTTAGTATATTTGAATCAATGCATATCATGAATAACTACAAAAGTGCTATTTAGCATTCAAAACCATCGCGTTTGATAGGTTGGCTCAGTATTTTATGTACAGTGGTATTAGTTTATTGATTGGATTTTGAAACTGTTGATTTAGTCGTTGTTTCGTTTGTATGTAATTTGTCTCCTCTTTTTATTATTATTTGATGTATATCAATATCAAGCGGCGATGACGTTACTAGTGCAAACATTGTTACAAAAACGCAGAATTTACATATATGATGTATTGATATCTACGAGCATTTTGGTTTTGTTTATTGTTGGAAAATTTGGTTGAGTACATTGCGAGTTTCAGGTCTATACTGTATATTATACCCATATATAAACTGTTAGAAAGCTGGCTTGTAGTGATTCCACAAAATGTATCAATTTAATCTTCAACATGAGCATTACATTAAAAGCGATGATTCAGTTTGATTTAATAAAGTAACAAAGAACCTATGCCAACAAAAATTCAACTTTGATTCCTGCGAAAAACCTGCATTCGAGGGTCAAACATAAACGACTTGTACAGTCACTCGGAAATTATTTGCGAATTCGCGAGTGATATATAAATAAACAAGTTTAATGCCTGGCATCACTTCAAGAAGGTCAAATGTATGTCTGTCTGACACCTTACGCAATTTTCATTTCGTTTGAGCACATTTTTAGCTGCAATCTCAATGGCATGTTGAATCCGATATCTTTAATTTAAAATGTTTTTCATAATATGTGATAGCTAATTCCACGTAGTATTCATCAACGTCAGCAAATCCGTTACCAAAAATAAATTTTAGTAGATTTTTGACTTTCTTAATGGTTGAATAGCTGAGACAACAAAGCAAAAATACCAATTTTGTTATTAAATGTAATGGAAAACTACTTCCACTTTGGCTTCAAGCGTAGTCTTTGGACAAATCAATACCCAAAATATTACCAAAAAAGAGGTTTTGTTTTATTATAAACATTAAAAATAGTGGAAAAAATTGATTTTCTTAAACTTTATACCTGTACTTTGAAATATATCGAATTAATTTAGTTTATCTGGGAAATACCTAGAAAATGTTTTTTTTACAAAATGCGATCGCACAATTTTGTACTGTTATAAATCAGAATATGCTCAGAAATGCCTAAGTGGCTTCCCGATTTGGATTCACAAAAAGAATTTTGATAGTAGAGATTATAAACTGCAATCAGCATCTCGGATTTTTGTGAGCATTTCATTGATGACAGAAGCCATGGATAACGGCAAAGAGGAGCACAACCAGAAAATTGAGAACAAACTACTCTCATGTCCTAACTCCTCAAGATCATTCTGGTCTGTAGCTACGGCTTTTTCTTCAGAACTTCTGTTATTCGTCCTACCACCATTGACTAGAGAGGATTGGTCTATCACCTCCACCATCAAAGAAAAAGCCGATACCTTGGGCAGGCTTTCATTGCTACTTCCAAGGAGGTGTTCGATAAACTTTTATCAGAGTGGACTCAAAAATGTCAGAAATGAGATTTCAATGCCAAGATATGAAGCGTATTCTTCAAAAACTGAACTCCAGGAAGGCAGAGTGGTTCAGACCAAATACCCTGCGATTGCCCTGAAACGTTGCTCCGCAAAGCTTACACCAGTTCTTTGCAATCAATTTACTGTCGTTCCAGGGAGGCTTGTTCCCTGCTGGAATTCGCATTCAGGAAAAGCAGGGGCCTAGGAGACGAATCACTATTTGCTCCGATAGTCAGGCAGCAATCAAGGCAGTAAGTGCCTGCCTTGACGAGATCGCAGAGAGACACAGGGTCTCACTAATGTGGATCCCTGGACATTCTGAGGTTCGAGGCAACATTATGGCGGACGCTTTGGCGAAGGCAGGATCAAAAGGAAATCTTTTGGGTCCGGAAACGGCTGTAGGGTTAGCCACAGGTAGAATTAGAAAAGCTACGGACGAGTGGATTCAAATTCAACACTCCTTGAGGTGGAATAGCATCTCAGGATATCTCCGTCAGGCACGGGAATTTCTTACAGGGCCTGTAGCCAAAGAGAGGCGATTTTGCCTCTCTCTTGATAGGAGTCATCTTAGGTTGCTGGTGGGACTGCTCTCTGGTCATAATACCTTTGGGCGGCACCTGCACCTAATGGGGATAGTTAGTGACCCAACGTATGCACGCTGTGGCGATGAGGAGGAGTCCTCGGAACACATACTATGCCGCTGTGAAGCCCTCGGGCACCACAGGCAGGCCATACTGGGATCCATGATTCTGGAACCAGGGGATATAGGATGGGCAGGACCCAAGGCCATTCCAACTTTGCGAAAAGGACTGGCCTTGGGAACTAGAGCTGATAGAGGCGCAAAAGGACCCGGTGGTGGCCTATGCACCGATGGTCCACATCGGATTGCCTCTATCTCTATTCATCAATTCATTTATTCCCTACTGGATGAAAGAGTGCAATAGATACCTAAGAAGGGCGGAACAATATACCCAGCCACTACATGGTAGACTTGTGACTCTGCTCTAAATTATGTCCAAGGTTATGAAGACTGTCATCAACGTGCAGCTTCCGAAGTACCTGGACAAAAAAATATCTCCAATGATTGCCAATACGGCTTCCGCAAGCTTATTTCCACGGGAGATCTTCTAACTTACGTCAGCCATAAGTGGAGTACAGCAATTGAGAATTGAGCTCATAGTGAGGTTCTAGTTCGCGTTTGATATATTGAATTCTTTTGATAGGTTGTGGCATCAGGGACTAATGAAGCTTGCTGCTTATAGGGCGCCTCCGGGTCCATGCCAATGGTTGGATGGGGACAGTGAAATAATTATCGAATGGGGATCCACAAATGGATTTAAGTTTAACCCTGACAAAAAAATCACATGCTGGTGTGCCAGCCGTGGATATGGAGGAACGCCCAACACTTGAGTCATCTTCCATGAAGCTTCTGAGGCTTGTATCCGCCGGAACACGTACTGCTACTCTATACAAAGCTCAGATCAGACCAGCATTGGTGGGTGGTTAATGTGTCCCTATTCTATAGAAACTATCACGCCTCGAATCAGCCTTTTCCGTTGAAGAACCTCGACGTTATAGAATGCCAGGGAGTTTGTATCCGGATGGATACAATTTACAGTATTCAATGGTCAATGTAAATAGCCACTTGTCCTCTCGCAGCGCTTCTGGGTCGCGATTATGTTACCGACCACGTTGTAGATGCTCACAAATAAAACTCTTTTTCTTTCAGCAACGCTTTTCAATTTATATTTAAATTATCGTCGGACTGTGTGTCGCTGTGTCTGTGTGCATATTTTATATTTTTGTGGTATTGATTTGTTTGTTTCTATGAGTAGAAGAGGAGAAGAAACACCAATTATAAGAAAAGGGCAAGACCGAGGCGGACACTTGAAAGGAAAACATCAGAAGTGGGATTTTGACTCGCTCGCTTCCATGATTTTTGATAATATTCGATTCCGAATTCACCTGATGTGTCGGTGAAGTACTCAAAAGAAAATGAATCGGGATTTTCTGAGTGCTCTAATTACTGGTGTATCCGTCAACAAGATTACTAACGGGCTTGTGCCGGTTTCTAGTTAGTATGTCAGTTAAGGTATACGTCTGGAACATAAGAGGACGTGGTTATTAAAAGCACCTTTATCCTAGCAATAGTTTTTCAATTATTGTCAAATTAATTACTAACTTCATTCATGTTCTACTTAACGTACCATCTTGGGTATACCCATTCAGATTTACAACCTATAACAAAACATTACAACAAACGAATCAATGAAGAATATAGTCTTCCAATTATTAGCAAATCAATTTCTTACTACATTCATGTTCTACTTCGGTGAAAGCTGCCGAAGCAGCCGAAACGTTGGTATAGTAATTCTAGTAGTCGTATGAGGTTTCGATTAGCGGCCTGGACAAGTAAAGATAAAACTAGATATTCTTTATTGACCTAATTAATAGTTTAAGTACCATCTTAGCTATACCCATTCAGATTTGCAACGTATAACAAACCAGTACAACAAACGAATCAATGAAGAATATAGATCGGCGTGTAGTGACGATTCCATTTCATTGGGTCCGAAAATACGCAATCGGCCGTCGTGAGAAGTGGGAAGCTTGCCAACATATGGTTTCCCGATCTATACTGGCTCGTGCCAGCTCGGTCGGCTACCGGTTAATCAATATAGCTGAAGCAACACCATGCCACCTCCGATAAGCGAACAGCTAGAAAGAACAATACTGGGAAATGTGGAGCATCAATCCAGATATGACATTTGACTATTGTTTTATAGAGACTAGTCCAATGAAGTTATCAAAATTGTGTTAGGCGAGTTAGTTGATATTTCACCGACAGATATATTTGTACATTCACTGGGCTCACATTGATAAGTAAATGTGGTCCAGTTTTCGGGATTTTCGGTTTAACCCTTTCAGTGCCATTTTGAAAAAATTCATAATATTTTATCAAAGCGAATAGTATTTCATTGAATAGCTACACACATGAAAAGAAATTCTCAATTCAAGGATTTCGATATTCTTGTAAAGATATACACTCGACAAGAACACCTGATCTTACTCTAAAACAATTTACGTGATAAGAGAAATATTATTAATTTGAACCAAGAAAAGTATATTTTCGAATTCAATAGTAATTCTAAAGGAATATACTCTAAATAAAAATATAATTTTATTCAAAACTAAGATTTCAATGCTTTTCTAACAACTATTCCATATTTTTTTGTGAGGTTATATTTTCTAACGGAGCTCCGTTTACTTCAATCAAGAATACGAACATCTTACAATTCCCTCCAAGTAATTCATTTACTTGTTTGGCATCGCCGTAATCATCATCGGAAATTCAGCGATACGCGTGAGTGTTTCCGCAATTTTTACCAACAACCTAACCTCTCAGGATATTATGTGCTGTTGGAATGTTGGGGTTGTGATTGGGGTGAAGATCTTATACAATAATCATGCATTGTTGATGTGATATAAGTGATATGTGAGTTGTGAATAAGTACTACAAGTAACAAGTTTTGGGGG
The DNA here is from genome assembly GCA_949316355.1 of Bruchidius siliquastri. Classification (NCBI taxonomy): domain Eukaryota; kingdom Metazoa; phylum Arthropoda; class Insecta; order Coleoptera; family Chrysomelidae; genus Bruchidius; species Bruchidius siliquastri. The sequence continues at coordinate 11,721,073 of OX438532.1, read as the reverse complement.
TGAGAAGTGCCAATATAGGCTGTATACGACACTGATTTCCGGCTATCGGAGGGTTCAGGAAAAACGGAAGCACGAAAAAGAGAAATATTGATTTGAATGTTGTACAAGACACAAAGTTAGAGATATTATTTAAAACGATGAATCAAATAACATGTGCGTCATCTGTCTATATCATTATATCTAAGTGGTTCAGAGATCGTTTGCCGCTGTAACGTGACAAATCGTGATACGATTGGCAAAGATGCCCTGAAAAGATAACCATAGAGTTAATACAAGATATTGGCAAAAGGAACATTTGCCTGTAGGATATAAAGTATTATTTTCGATACCGAAACAATAAACTTTTGCATGAAGTTTGTATGAATTGGCAGCCCTGGCAACAGTGTATCGGAGCGTAGGCGGGTATCGCCATCATCCAAACTGGGGAAGCAGCAGCAACAGCAAGCATCAAATCTCGATTCGCGTGAGCGCAAACAATCCAACACTGAACTTTTGTCCGGGAATATACCGTGACCGGACGCGATTCGTCTGCTCAGGCTGCTCCCTACTTTCGCGCAGAGTGTACTAGCGACCGCGTGACGTCACTAGCGGATCGATAGACCGACACGCCAAAAGCACTTGAGGCGTAGCCGACCACAGAACTGATGATTAAAAATGTTCAAAAAATTAAATCAGAAAAAGAAATAGAGAATCCAGGAGGTATCTATGGCCATGAGAAGGGATGGAACGGTTACGGTAGCAACTTTTAACGGAAAACGTTTTTTTTTGTCGAAGTTAGCAATTTGTCTTGAACAATTATTAATGCTCTCCACAGTGCATCAGACCTGCTATAGACATGCATGTTTCGTCTTTAGCCTAGACTCGTCAGTATAGCCTGGCGTTCTAAGTGTAGAGAGCAATCGTGTGGTATATACGCAACCCAGTCAAGGGTGTGATAGCAATATCAACTCATCTAAGTGTCGCCCTCTATGGGGACGCCCATTGACATTTTACGAAGCCAATTATGTCAACATGAAATAAACCCCTTTACCTTTAATTCCTTTCACCGATAATTAGCTAGATTGTATCCAACGACTCAATGCATACAAATAATAGGCTAATAGTGACGTTTCATGGTATCTGAATAAGCATGAAGAAAATGTGACTTATTAAAGATAGCTTATAGACCTACACTAACGTCATATCGAACGAATGCAAAAGAAAACATGCTAGATATGTGTAAGGAAGGTAGTCACAAGATTTGTAAATTTATATGAAATGCCTAGAGTAGAAGTCACCAAAAGGCGCCGCCGACTTATTTTGTGTGGACCTTATTTGAGTAAACAGCACAATGTATAGCATAAACTCAATCTTCTTAAATTAATAGAATAATATCCAGGTTTCTCTTCAATTAATGTTTTTTTTATATTTCATATTCAAGCGTTTCTTTTTTAATAAAATAAATACACAGGAGGGGGAGGGGTGCTTAAATAAAACATGGAAATGTATGTTAACCGTTGAGATAAATAAATTAAAAGTATTATTATTTAAAATCCAGCTCTTATTTGAATGCGCTCAACAGAATAAAATAAACTTTTTCTTTAAAACTTTTACCATCAACTTATAACGTCATTACACAATTTATATGATATAAAAGCTCCTTATGCTTTAATTAGTTTGAAAATTTTAAAAATTAGAGTCGATCAAACCAAGTTATTTAATTTACTTGTGGATCTAGACAGGTAAATTTCGAGAAATGCTTTTATATCATATAAATTGTGTAATGAAGTTATAAGTAGATATTAAAAGTTGTAAAGGAAAAGTTTATTTTATTCTTTTTAGTGCATTTAAATGAAAGCTAGTTTTTGAAAAAGTTTTTATTTTTTTCTTTCTAGAAATCGCTGGACAGGTCTGGAAAAATCCCAGTTCAGCAAAACTCCAGACGAATTGGATCAACGAAGTTTATGATCACCATATTTTTTTTACTACCATTCGTATTCTCAGCAAGTCATTTTATTTGATACCCATAGTGTAGGCAGTATAAAAAACATTGTCCATCATCTTCTGAACTCCGTCATATTGGATTTAGAATGACAACACTTTATTTTTCGAGTTATTCTCAGCAATGTAACATGGTTAGTTATATAGATACATACCTACATACATTGCAAATTGAATAAAAGCTTACATAGCAATACATAGATTAACATACACGTATAGATACTATATCTAGGAAAACAGAAGCACCTTTTTTGAACTGGTATAAAACAGAGATGGAACTAAAGTGATAGATAACGAACCTAATTGTTTTGAGTATTTGAAAGTTATAGACCGTACTAGATCTTGTACGCAGGGCCAGATCAAGCCATGTGGAAGCCTCTAACCAATATAAATCTTGGGATTCCTCCAAAATATATAATCTAGGTTCTAGACAGAGAAATCCAATGAATTTTCTCCAATAATCAAAGGTGGTCTAAAATAAGGTTTTATGGTTTTGGTGAGGAAAATCCTACGTCCTGGCGCTTATTCTAGCTAGAAGGTCTGTGGTTACATTGAAGACACGCCACGGACACGCTCCGGTAAATCCGGTGTACAGCAGCTCACTCAAACAATTATTACGGATGGAAGAATTCGCTGAAATGCAGGCTGGAAAAGTGGAGAGGCGGCAAAGAGGAAGGGGGCAGACAGACATGGCTTCTGCATCTCGTCAATGCCACTGGTTCACTCAGTCAATTTAGTCACTATGCATGACCGGAATTTACCCTATTTATTCTATCCGCTTCGTTTTGTTGGGATGCCAATCGAAAATAAAATTAGTTTGTAATTTGTTGAGAATATTTACTGATTTTATTCGTCAACTCTACTGTTTGACTGAATGACTTGTCATTACTCCTATGCGAATGTTTCTCTATTTAACCGTTTTATTTTAATGTCAATCAAAAATGTCACAGACATAGATCAAAAAAATAACCTTGATCAAGTTATATGTTATAGTTACAGTAAATATGTTTACTCGACTAGAATATTGTGACCTTTGTTTGATTCGTAGTTGTATCTAGACTGCCGATGGGTGCAATGTTAACGCTTTCTTTTTTGTATGGAAGAGATGAGGTGAGGTTCTCTGACACGTAAATGGTACAGGTCGCTACCCAAATGACTGTATTTTTTATAAAACATTGTCTAATTACAAGAAAGAACAAATTTTTGCCAACAAATAGCGTTAAGTAGGGTGATGCTGTCCTTCTCACGTTATGGTATTAGTTTATAAATAAACATTTGGTTGGCACTTTGGAAATGTATATATTTTGGTATTAAATTAAAAAAATATTGAAAAATGAAAATTTCATAATTTCAAAAATCCCAATATTTATTAAGTTTTACAAAATTTACATTATTTCCAATATTTCAAAAACTCACCTCAAGTGGATGAATCTCCCTAAAATCCTGTAAGGATCTTCAATAAATTGATAGCAGTGCAGGTGCACTTCTTGAAGTTATTTTTAAAGAGGCGTAATTATTTATAATCTTCATTCAGTCAAAATGGAGTAGGAATTACTAAAACATAATCTGAAAAAACTATCTCATAACAGAATGCCACAGAAAATGTAACCAAATTCAAATAGTTTAGCTTTGTTTGAAACATTATAAATCTTCTAAAAATATACTACCCCTAAATGTCGATAGGCCTACAGCTATTAGGAATAAATCCATGATTGTATTTTGGAGCCAAATGAGTGAGCAATCAACTAAGTCTAACAAGAACGAAGAACTACAGGTCAAAAGTTTTTATAGATGATGTGGTCTTTTAGCAACCAAAATTAAGATTTCTTCCTGCCCTCTCAAATCAACTACCCACATAAACACAATCTGAATGGTACTTTCCGAATTATAGAAAGACGTAGGATCAACTGACAAAAAGACACTCCGCCGCAAATGAGCGACCAGGTTTTTCATAATGTATGTGCACAGTAGAGTGTGCATGTCATGACGCATCAAAATAATATATTATCACGATTTATATTACGGACAATACTCTTCAGGAATTAAAAAAAGATACAAAAAATCTGACAGAAAATGGCTCATTTACAAAGAATTCTTGATCTGACGTGGTGAAAGAGTACCATTTACCACCAGCTGTGAAATCTTAAAACTATTTCTAAGGAAAGTATATAAAACTATATGGGTAATAATATAACCTAACAGATAAATCGGTGGCTTAGTCACCTTGAAAAAATATATGTTCCTACACTGTTTTTCGAGGAAACATTGTATCCCTAATAAGAATGCCACTGCATGGCACAATAATTTAAATAAGTGGGAATGGCAGAGAAACACGTCAAACAGAATAGCTGTCGAATTTCTAAATGCTACTGACCTTGAGCATGACCCCGAAGGTAATTTCGAGGGCAACTAAAATTTTCAAGCGGGAAACTTTGTTGATCTCCAGAAATAGGATCACCCTACGTTCGTATATAACCTTGGGCATGTCAACATTTGATTTCTGAAGGTCGACTAAGTGTCTAACGAATCAATACTTTCTCAAGTACAAAAATGTAGGACTTTCTTTTAGTTTGTTTGTCACTCACAGTTTTTGCTATAGCTCATATCACTTTAAAACATCAAATTTCATTGTGTGATCTTCCTATTTCGGAGGATAGAAACATAGGTATGCGGGTACGAATACCGCTCATAATGTTCAGTTGACCTTGAAATTACAAGGGAGCTCATAGTTGAGGTTGAACGAGTCACTCAGATATCTAAAATAAAACCTGACAATTCTGCTGTATAGCATGATTCTTTGCGATTCGTATTTCTGAAAATATTGTACCTGCCGTGACATTTTTTGTATAGAAATAAACTTTGGTTATAAAATACTGATTTATTTTCCAAGACTATTTGAAACTTTTTTATAATTATCATCTTTTTTGAATCGTCGCCTGTAGTATAGATACAATGATATTATCCTTGAGGTACTAAAAAATTAGGAATTTCGTCGTTTGTGAAAGGTGGTATTTTAACATACATAATTCAAAATCAGCGATCCAAAATATACAGAGTGATATGTATTGTTAAAATTTCTAGCCTTTGTATTTTTTGTGAGGACGTATTTTCAGTACGGAACCGCAAAAAAGACTAATGAGAGTTGACGTTGCGCTGTAATCCTGCAGCCTTGTCCTGCTGCGAGGGAGAGAAATGAGGGCGTACGGCGCGACGCGGCGGTATTGATTTTCCGGAGCGTCGGTAGCAGGAATACGTTCCGGAGCGTTCAGTGCACCCTATGTTCCGGGCCTGGGCTTGGCCTGGGAGTTTTCCATTCCTCATTTTCCAGTTCTCTCTTCATCCCAGATTTCCCCTTCGTTCGCCAGCGACGCTGCCGGCGGCTCGGCGCTCTGTCTGCTCGCCCACGCAAACAGGAAATCGATGTTCCATGCTGACTCACCCTCGGCGGGATAGGTCTATGTTTCCAGACAGAGGGATATAAGACGCTGTGTTGGCACTTCCTGGAGCTTATAACTTGTTAAATCACGGCACTGTTACATCCTGCATGAATCAAGGCTAACATCCCACATCGCCGGAGCATCATGCTATTCAGGTCAACGAAATTAATTCCAAATTTTTGACACTCTAGAATGGATATGCTTCCGATGTATTTACTATCAATGCGGGTATTCCTCAGGGATGTTCTTTCTCCAACGCTCTCCTTGCTGGACATCAACGAACTGTTGGAAATAAGATCTAATCCTATCGACATTTTCGCAGATGACTGCACGCTGATTTACTGCATGGAACCGAGAAAATCGAATAAATCTGGCTGATCTGTCTCTATTCTATAGATATCATCATAACAGGTGTTCGACCGAGATGTGTCGCATGGCAATACCAAGAGGCTCCACTACAGCAAACACTAGAGGAGTCCAACGGACGCATATTCACCAGGTGGAGCTTCCAAAGTCTCGAACGATCTTTTCCAAAAAGTTGTTCTTTTGGAGAATCTCGGCATTTTGTAATCAGCTACCGAGGAGTTTATCCCCCAATGGTTACAATATATAGCGTTTTAAGGTTGATGTGGATAACCAGCTGAAATACAGGCCCACTAAAATCCTGAAGAGCGAAAAAGCCTACTGAAGACTTAAAAATAGCAAAACAAATGACAAGTAACACACTACGTTCACATGCGTTCCGACACATCTACATGCTCAGTCTTCAGATGTTAATGAACACGTGTGTCATGATACCGTCCTTGACCTATAATTTCATCTCTTTTTTTCCAAAATTAGTTCTACTACTACTCCTACTGGCAGGAAAAGTCGTAATGGGTAATTGGAAAACAAACACCAACAAAAGGCGACAGAAACGGGTGACAGAATTTCACAGTCTGTGCAGATTATACTGTCATTAACACGCAGCCGCTGATTCGGTTTTGATACGGTTGCCCGTTTACATTGATTTCAGTCAGATGCAATCCACATCCGTAATAAAGCAAAGACGACCTTGAAAGTAAATCCATATTCATTTAAATTTAATATTTAGTACCAAAATCCGATACGATTCGTACTGCATCCTACATGTAAACGTAGTAATTGTGGAAAGTTAAAAAATCGATATTGACTTCCCTATTCAGTTCAGGCCCTTGCGCGCTCTCAACAGATATCCCATATTTTTTCGGCAGCTACTGCGTTTTCAGTTTTTGTGTATCATAAGGCTACAGGATAAGGATTACAAAAGTAATATTACTTCACAGCATTCATACTATGATCGAAGAGAAGTTTTCTTCAGGTCTTCTTATGATTTATCCCTGAACTTCAAGTAGGCGATATTTTAGTCGTTGTTCTGGAAAGAAAGCATGCCGCAGTGTATTTCTGAAGCGGCACTACATTTATTTTTTGAGCCCCATCAATGTCCATACTGGGCGTTAGTAGTAGTCATGGGGAGGCAAAGCCTGTCAAGTAGGCCACTTTTGGCCCTTTTTGCCGACCCTGAAGACCATCACTCGAACTATGGCAGACGTGGTAACTCCCTAGTGTCGAACCTTCCAGACCCTTCAATAAAGGTCATGATTACCGACCATTCCGCTGAGTAGCACTATTTCCTGTCAAATTCTGCTGTGCCGAACACCCCAGCCCCAAGGCCGCTGTATACGGCACACTCACCGAAAAAGTGGAACAAGGTCTCGTCCTCCTCCCAGCACTTCTGACAGATTGGGTCTTTGACTTTCCGATGAGTGTCAGGTGCCTGTTCAATCTGCAGTGACCTGTGAGGATCCCTACTAACTAGTGGAGTGAATCCCTTTTCCGATTCAATAGCCATAGCTCCCTGCGTTTGTTGGGGCCTGCTATGAACCTCTTGGACTGCCTGCAGTCGTTTCTCTCCAAACATGCTTTCGCAGGTTCGTTATACGCCCAAGCATCTAGGGCATTACGGATATGGCCTCTGCCAATTCCCAGCAAGGGTTCGGTGCCAATGCATGTGCCCCTTGCTCCATCCTCGCCAGGCAGTCTGCTTTCTAGTTACCTGGCACCCCGCTGTGACCCCACATGAGAGTCACGTTCTTGGATTGGGCTAAGCGTTGGAGGACGGTGCTGCATTCCTGGACCACTGGTGATCTGATCCTAGGAGATGCTACCGCTCTCAAAGCTGCCTGACTATCGGAGCATATAATGATGTCCTGCTGGGCGTTACTGAACCCTGTCTTGATTTTCCGTTACAGGTAGAACCAGATCCGGTTGGATGGCATAGCTGTTTAGTTTAGTTACGGATGATACATCGGATTGGCTGCTGCTGGCTGCAAAGACAAAATATACAGACACACAGAGAACCGAGAACCGTTAGTGCAACCGATTTCACCAGCCAGGTTACACCGGTTACGCAACATTTTACAGATACGAGATTACAGATATCCGACACGATGACGGATGTATGATAAACACAAATACGGAAAAAGCCACACGAGTCGACACGGCGTGTGTCAGCTGGTGGATTCAGCCTTCCAGGAAGTACAAAATACACACAGATACTCGAGATGTTGCGTAGCCAAGCTTATTCTAGATGATAATTGGTTGATGGGGCAAACATTAAGGCGGAGCCCTGCCGAGTCTAGATCAGGGCTGCTCAAAATGTTGATCGCAGGAGATTAACGAACCTTCCGTCAGTGTCGTGGCTGGGGGCTGTGGAGCCCAGGGCAAGCTTTGCGCCCTTGTGGACATAACCCTCTCTCCCCCGCCAAAAACCAAATGGATATTCACCCTCTACAAGAAACCTAAATTGCCGAAGCTATTTCTTGCCACTTAAGAGAGAAAATAACATCTCTACTGACAACGTTGGCCCTCTTTGCTCTACCTAACTACGCCCCTTCCTCATCCGTATGTCAAGCAAATTTTAAAAATGATACAACCGAAACTATTGCAACGAGATCAGCGGCCAGCAGCCAAGAAAAGATCGCCCTGTATGTAAATCGTCCAGAACATGTGTGCAGCTGTCAACAGACATCTCGAATTTGTCAGATTGTTCTAGATTTGGTTATGGAACATTCGAGATGGGTGTTTTCTTTATATATACAAGTATCGAGCAGTGACAGCAGTGAGTCAGTGATCATACGTCTAATTGTGAAGAACTTGAAATCGTTGATATAAATTAGTGAATAAGTTGTTGTTGTTACAGTGGAAATAAATTCAAGAACGTTACACTATAATGTGCCACTTGAATGAAGAGTCGGTGGAATAATAATAATAATAATAATAATAATAATAATAATAATAATAATAATAATAATAATAATAATAATAATAATAATAATAATAATAATAATAATAATAATAATAATAATAATAATAATAATAATAATAATAATAATAATAATAATAATAATAATAATAATAATAATAATAAAAAATAACTTTTATTTTCTATACTTATCATACATGTGAAAATTGCTAGTGTTTACTATGATGAACACTGTTACCAGGTGTGTCGATTTTTGTCAAAAAGGCGATTTCACAATCGGCTGGCGACTTTGGTGGCTCAAAATGCACCACTCAAATTCATTGTTCCTAAAAAATGGAAGCGTATCGTTGATCAATGTTAGTCAAGGTATCGTTTGACCATTGACCGAACGAAACTTGGTATGCTTATGTATTTGAGGACACTATCCGAATATGATGATTAAAAATAGCATATCGAGTAACTAGGTGCCCATTTGGTTGGTGGAAAGCATCCAAATGGAACCCCCAGAGCTCTAATCCCTCAGGTTACTCCGAAAACGGACTCCGGATTCGTGATCAGCGTCCCCTAATGGTCTAGATGAGAAAGGTTTTTTCCGTAACGCAAATTTGACTACATCATTGGCTTGAACGGAAAATTCTCCATCGAACATAAAGAACGGGGAACAGGTTTTTCGCCTAGAAATGGGGTCCGTTTCCGGCCCAGATCTAACGTTCCCCTCTGAGCAGATACGCTTTTATAATGATAATATTTCCTCAGATTCAGCGTCCCTCAACCGTATCCCGAAGTATCCAGGAAGGGCTGACAAATTTCTGTTCCCAAACAGTCACGAGACTCGTGACATTTGGCTAACCGATATGTGTCGGAAATTAAGAACTGCTTTATGAAAGGAACAAGTGCTCTGCAGAGTGGCGCTGCCCATTGGCAAGACAAGGTCCTAACAACTCAGTTAGACTGCCGGACTATACTGACGAGTCTAGGCCGAAGGAGACAAGCATGGATATAGCAGGTCATATGCAAGGTAGTTATTATACACCTAAATGCCTTGTGCTCAGAAATCCCTCGTTGTTATGTCTTAGCGTTTTATGAAAAATGGTTATTGCAGTAAAATACAAAACAAAAAAAATAAGGAAATAAATCTGAAATGTAATTTAATGACCAAAACACAATTTCATTCAAGCTTCCAATTTAGTGGATTACTATTGATTGAGTAACTGATAAAAATTGTATTCATCTGGATTTATGGCCTTAGGACATAATCGCGCTGTTTCGTAACATGTATCACTCAATTACTCAATCGTTGGCCGCAACATCTCCACTTTTACAATGACGCACGCTGCTAAGCAAAATGCGTAGATAGAAGGCAATTTGCTCGGCATTTCCCGTTTCCACAGAATTTGTCATTTCCAGTGGCTGAAGAAGATCCAGACAAGCTCATAACGAGACGTATCCTTGGAAATGGTTATGTAAGAAAGGAGTGCCAATTGCGGATGGCGAATTGACGCAAATTCCCCCGTAACTTTTACGCGTGTTGTCTAGGGGAATTATCTGCAAAAGTGGATGTCTTTCATTTTCAGGTTCAGAAAAGGTTATGAGAAAATGCTTATGAAGGCAGTCCCCTGAAGACTCTGATGTCCTAAGCAAATGTTAATTACTCCGCCAAGAATTATTACATTCCGTTGTGTTAATAAATCTTTCAACGCGGAAACCCTCATTTCTTTATTTATTTAATTAACAATATTTAATTATTTATACCCACTATGAAAGACTCATGTACAAAAGAGAAAAAAGCTTCAAAGTTTCTGTAAGTATATTATAGTTAATAGCAAACAGACCTAGAAAGTAAAAAATGAATTTTAATTATTTTGCATTATTTGCTCAACAGAGATAAAAAGTTAACTATCTGACTATAAATAAATATTTTTTAGTAAATTTAAAATCCGAATTAAAAGTTTAACAAAAAAATATAAAAAAGGGTGGGCTGCTTGTTATCAACTAGTATAAATATTTCATTGATAGCTCTTGGTAAAAGCAGTTAATGTAAAATTACATTAAAATAATTTCTTTTGTTATACCTACATAAAAGTTACTTCATTATATTGAGTTAGTGGACGTTCTATCACTATTAAAAATAAAAATCTAAAAATCTTAGCTATAAAAAATATTTTTTATTTCGGTTAGCTATTGATCTATTTTTTTGTTTTTTGTCATTTATTTTTTTAAATTTGATGTTTGAACTAATTTGTCTATCTGATGATCCCCTTCCAAAGGAAATTTTCTGGCTACTCCCCTGTCTTGATCGCTGTGGAAATCGGAAACTATAAGACTTTTGCCAGAGCATTTTGAAAATCATCATTCATACAATAATAATGACAAAACTGACATGATTGCAAATGTTCGTTAGACGATACGGCGCGATAAAAGAATATCAAATTATAATCACTGGAGATTTGACTTTAACAAATGTAAATAAAATATTCCATGTGAAATTTGAAACGGAAATGAATCGAGATGACATAATTTTAGGCCGATAAACAAAATAATATCCTTATCAAACCAGAATTGTGACCCAGCATAGGTTACATCAACTGGACACTCGTTAAGTAACTGCAGGGTGACCTTATAATATGGAAATATTATTATTCACATAATTTAGATTTATCATCACATGCAGTTTAGGGGATATTTGTTTCGTGATTGAAAGTTCACGTTGATCACATAGCAACAACAATAGATGAACTTTGCCCGGAATCAATCAAGTGTCTGAAACGTCTTACTAGAAGTAGTCAGGATTACCTCAAAGGTAGGTAATTTTTTCATGTGTTTTAGAAAGTACAGTTATTGATATACGATACATCAATCAATTTGGTGTTTTTTGAAATTTGTAGACAATGTGGATGTAGATAAAAAGTTGTGTAGTTATCATACAGTTTCACAAATAAAACTTTCTTTTAGTGACGCGTTTCGATTTTTACTAAAATCATCGTCACTAAAAGAAAGAGTTATTTGTGAAACTGTGTGATAGTTACACAACTTTTTATCTACATGATGGAAGAGTTTCACCAAGTAAGAGCATCTACAATCTACATGACAATGTCGATGTTTCAGTAATACTGTCTCGGATTTCCGATTGATCTGGTAACCACAATAGCCTTCATTTGAAGTCCGAAACATTATTACTCAGTTTGGTGTTTCATGTAACTCTGGTGATTGTTTTAGGCTATTTATTTTGTTTGTTGGTAAAATGCTATTATATTAAGAAAAACTGCAACGACATAATCACAAGAAACAGCTGATCTTTGAAACACCGTTATACGTATACTATAAACAACATGTTATTTACCACACATAATGCTTTGTTATCATAGAATTGGGTAGGGTAAATCAATTATACATGCGGATAGCAATTTTATTATGGATTCAAATACAAAATATACCTGAACACAATGCTAACTTGAAAAATTTGCATAAATGACGCCAATGAGTAATGTTGCCTTTTTTTTTTCGTACCGTGTATTGTCTGATTGTCTATACGAACCATGTAGACAGTCAGGAAGTAAATACAATAATGTTATGAATGAATAATATTTGTGCAGTGAAATAAGACACAGACTTTCGTCAAAATTTGCTTCCATTATTAGAATTTTGTTAGATGAGATTTTTCTGCGAGAGGACACACGTCTATTCACATTGACCCTAAGACGTTGTAAATTGTAACAATTGGAGAACAAACTCCCCGGTAGCCTGTTACAAAACGATGAAGTTACTAGTAGCAGAGGCTCCTTCGACCTGTTTAGGGTGTATGTGGACGTGTTCCAGTATTTGACAGACGTATTACTCATTGAATAATATTTTGTTTTTTGGGTGGAAAATGCCATATTTTGACAGTAAAAAGTTAGTCGTCTCTGTTAAAGTGGTCCGTGTGGCATAATATCTGTTCGTACGTTTGTCAGGTATAGCAACCCAGAAGCGAGACAACGTCAAGAAAATAAGGTAAGGGAAAGAAGGAAAAAAGGAGGAGAGCAAAAAGGAGAACGGGATCTTTTAACACAGGCGGAGCTGAGACATTTTTAAAGTTCTTCAATTAATGTTATTGTGGCCTATAGGAATTAATGTTTAAGTTCATGGCCTTGTGTACGTACGAACTGGCTTGATAACATACGCAGTTTGCGTACTTTGCCTAATTTGTATACGTTTAGGTAGCTTTTAAAACCGGCATATCATGTAAGAGTGCAATATACAGCTTCGAATGGGAATGATGACAAAGGCACTAAAATGACGCTATCAACAACCGATTTCCAGACTGATTTATTTGAAATGCCTCTTGTGCTAAGAGTCTATCTCAATTCAAATTTCATCAAGGATTAGATATATCATACGGAGCTATTATACAGATTAAGTTATGTGTATCTGAACTGTGCTAACACTGAATTTATTGATAATCCCTCCAATCTAAATCTCTTAAGAAACCTTGAAAAAACAGTTCAGGAGTTCAGGAGAAAATAAATGAAGTTATTTCTCAATCGGATTTCAATTAAACTTCTGGAATATCTTAGCTGAATGTTTACAGACTCCATTTAATCATACCCAATCCATCTCATTTGTTTGCCCATATATCATTAATTGAACTGCATATTTTGTTCTTCTTTTAATCTTAAGTTGCCGTCTTCCTGTTGCAGGGTGGCCACAATTTCGGCAAATCGTTCTCACTTCTTTGTTATTTCCAGTAGTAACTAAGTAGTACGCTATGGTAATAAATTGTCTTTTCAAATCCATAGCGATATAGGTACAGTAAAAGTTGAGGAACGACAGTTAAGGCTAAAATACAAAAATGTTCGGATAAAGCCATGAGGTTTGTTACATTACGCGTCTTTATTTCACATTGACTTTCATCTGACAACACAGCGTTGCGCTGTATGCCATCAAGCCGATCCATTACCTGAACCTGAAATTCATGTTTCATGCATCTATAAATACTTGTTTGTGTGTGTACGGTAGGTCGTCTAACAGACTGCAGAATACTACACAATATATACATGTATTTTGAAACTAACAGCGCTCACGTAACTCAGCATATCAATAGTATACGTATTCTTATCTTGTATAATCGCGAAACGCTTATATCCCTTATATACTTTATAACACCACCTAATAATGTTTGCATCAGAAATAAATCATGATCAGCATTGAAATGTTAGATTAAGGATTTGACAAGCTCAACAGGTCTCTCGATTTTACAGTATCTTGCTTCTAAATTTGAGCAATCATATATTTTTTTTATAGATAACCTCACGCAAAGACAGATAGCCTATGGCGCTTCATAAGCATTGCGCGAGGATAAATGTCTGTTCACATTGAACTTAAAACGCTGTAGATTGTAACCATCGGGGAACAAAGTCCCCGGTAGCTCAGTCCACAACGCCGAGGTGCTCTAAAAGAATGCATTTTGGAACAGGCTTCTTCGAGGCGTTGTAAGCTCGACTTAGTGAGAATGCGCCCGATGATGCTCCTCTAGTATTTGCTGCACTAGCGATTCTTGGAGTTATTATGCGAGCCAGCGCTCGGTCGAACATCGGCAATGAGAATATCTATAGAATATGGACAGATCAGCCAACCTTCTTCGATGTTTGAGACTGTGTAGGTCCTTTGAGAGGCCAGGTGTATCCACAAGACGTATTGCTCGCTTCTGGATTGTGTCCAGCAGCTTCAGGGAATGCTTTGGGACGCATTCCCATACATGCGAGCACTACTCCAGTGATAGTCTGATCTGAACCTTGTGTAGTAGCGGGACGCCGACCTAGCAAGGCCAGCAACATGATCATGCCATGACGTGTTATTATTGATGTTAATTCCCAGGAGCTTTATGAAAGATGATTCAAGTATTGGGTATCCCTCCATCTCGATTGCAATTCTCTCAATTTACTCATTGATCTCAACAGCATGTTGCCCCCGCCAAAAGACGGGATCTCTTGATGGTAGTGATTTGCCCGATACAAGCACGAAATAAGGGTGCTGCCATCAGCGAAGCTGTAGATAGGATTAGATTGTATTCCCAAAAAATCGTTGATGTACAGCAAAAAGAGCCTTGGACTGATCCTTGAGGAACACCCGCATTGATGGTAAGAACATCGGAAGGACGTTCTCTGATAAAACTATCCAACCAGTGGCACAGACGCGGTGGAAGCCCATAGGCAGCCAGCTTGATGAAAAGTCTTTAATGCCATACCCTATCGAAAGCCTTCGACATATCGAGCGCGACGATTCGAGACTGTCCATAACGCACTATTGCTTAAAACTTCTGTTATTTTTTTGCCACAAGCTGACGGACGTGAAACAGACATGATTCCATGGAAGCCAGAGACAGCTGGCTGGCAAAGTCTTCATGGCGATCGGGAACTCTTGTTGGTTCGCTGATTATCTGTTCCAAGCCACAACGAAGGCTTCAGCTTCGCGTCCCTCCTCGTCTGTTCTGTTGGAATGTTTTAGCCAGTACGTATTGTGAACGTTGAAATCACCCAACAAGATTATTTCTGAGTTAGGGTGACATGTTTGTGCGGTATCTACAGTGGCTGAAAGATTCACTTTGTAATTTTTGCTTACCGGTGATCTGTAAATTTAGCAAATGAATTTGGAAAAATTATTGAAAGATGCTTTGAGCCAGATAATGTCGAATCCTTCAGGTTCGAGACCTTCCTCTCGCTGACAAGTGAATCCTGAATTGACGTATACGCATACCCCAAATCTTAGTCTTAATCGGGTGTATAAGTCGTATCCGAGATCTCCGGTTTGCAGATGGTTCAGTAACTGATGAGCGTTTTGGTGCCGGGGTCTTTGACCCAGAACAAGACCCTGTTTCCCTCTTGGAAGATACAGCACGGTTTTCCAGGCAGAGATCTGTGTGGTTCTGACTTGGATATCTAGGAAAAGCAGGTACCTAGGAGGCCATTTGCGCCGACAGTCAAGTAGCAAGCAGAGCACTAAGCTTCTGAACGAGATTGCAGCGATGCACCAGGTCTCATTAATAGGGACAACTGGTCACTCTGGAAGGATATGTGGAAATGGAAATAGCCGATGCTCTAGCGAGAGCGGGGTAGAAAGATACTGCTCGTATGTGTGAATATGCGATCTAAATCATTCCCTGGAGCTTCTGGATTCAATCCAGAAAAGAAATACTTCTGGCAGACACAACCTGGAATATCGAAAAAAGTGTGTATCTTTTCACACCAGCATAACAAACACTATATGGGAGTCCAACAGGCGCATCTTCACCAGGTCGAACTTGCCTCTTCCAAAAGTCATTATTTTGGAGAAAGTCGGCGTTATGGAATGGGCTGTCAGGGAGTTTGTTCGCCGATGGTTACAGTCTACAGCGTTTTAATATCAATGAGAATGAACATTTATTCTCTCACAGCGCTTCTGGAGTGCGATAAAATATAAAAAAATAATGTGTTATGTGTACTGGTAGGTTCGACACTAAGAAATCACCATGCTAGTTTTAGTGTTCTACTTTTAGTCTTCTAGAGTGACATACCTCCTTTGTTAGAGGTTTTCTATGAAAAATCATCTTCAAGAAGGGAATTGTCCACCGATCTGCGTCTGATCATCGCACAAGTGGCTTGATGGAGAAATAATCAGAAAAAATATGAAGAGCTTATTAGTTTGAATCACGTAGTAGCATGTCAAGTGCGGCAACAGTGTAAGAGTCTATCTGGCTGCGTGTCTGTAGATCGAAGTTGGTGGCGCGCGCAAATTGTGACGTAGCCAGGTCGGCCATTGGATCTCTGGTGACGTCACCGATGTATAACGATTACAGCTCGGCGGTAGCGGCAGCAGCTTTAGGCCAGGACAAGTGGACGGAGAGTGGGTAGAAGTGGAGAGGAGGCGGACTAGGATAGGTTCGTTCCAGCAAGCGATTCAGATTCTTTTCGACAGTCATTTATATTTCAAAATGATTGGTGTACAATGTCGACACAGCGTAAGGTTCCATACAATATAAACTTGGTAAAGCAGGCTATATGGCGTATATCAGTGTATCAAATTGAGGGCGAGAATCAGCAGCGATTGTGGGTCCTCCGCTCTCGCTTTGGTGACACAAAGTGCTAGCTGCGCAGCGACTCAGGCAGCCGCTATGGCACCAAATGACGAAAAACTGGTAGCATTTTCCACTGGTGTGTGCACTATTTTAGAACTTTTTCTTATGAGAATGCACCGGAAAATGTACAATGTTAATAATAGTTTTCAGAAAGAGAGTAGTAACTTAAAATTATTGAATGCCGTCCAGATACGGCAAGTTCCACTTTCTCTCTCATCAGCATTTTCCATCTAAGATATACACAAATATAAGTGAATTATGCTCGATACAGGTTTTTTAAGACATATTGGAACCAACCTACATTTGTATACAACGGTCGCCGTTGGTTGAGTTCGGGTTGTTGTGGATGTCGACAGTGTTGCCGAATGGATTTTTCCCATTTGTCAATGTTGATGATGTTCCAAACTATACCGTAAATGCATTTTTAGTTTCATGAATGCAAAAATAAGCACTTCAATTTGATTCACATGATCTTCTTCTAGTGCCTATCCGGTCCGGATGTTGGCAATCATTCTGGCTATCATAATTTTATTGGTTGCAGCTCGGAAAAGACCTGTGGTTAATGTAGAGAACCATGTTCTCAGGTTCACAGGATAGGAATGAATATTTGTTTTTTCTAGAGAAGTTGTTCACTTACGCTTATACCAAATAGAATATTTCCGGCCAGCAAGGTGACGTTATTTTTACAAGCTTCAATTTAATTTGCAAGGTATGGTTGTAACTATGTAACTATGTTTGTTCGATTGAATCTTTTTTTGCAGTAGATATTTTCAATTGATTGAGCTGAAATTTTGAATACAGGTTTTGTTTGTATGACAGTGCATGGTTAACTATGTGATGTTATTCTGAATCCAACATGGCGGAAGACCCAAGATGGCGGACTATTTATTTTTAATGCACTCCTACAATATCAATGAAAGGGCTTGCTGAGGATAACTCGAAAAATAGTGACGTCACTCTAAGTCCAATATGGTAAGATGACGGACTAAGTTGCTTATGATTTCCTACAATATGGCTATCAAATTGAAGGTCTTGCTGAGAATACGAATGAGAGCAAAAAAAAGATGGCGATCATGAACTCCGTCTGAAATTTTGATGTACTGGGTACCTGATCAGCGATAACTAAAAAACAAAAATAAATTAGAAGTGAAAAAATCTAAAAAAAGGTTTTAATTAAATGCGCTAAAAAGCATGAAATAAACGTTTCCTCTAAAACTTTTAGTATGAACTTATAACGTCTTTACACAATTTATATGATCTAATAGCTTGTCGCGAGAGTGATTTATTGTAATATTACCGAACAGTATAGGTATAAGCGCTCAGCCTGAACATCTAGTTATATATTTCTGGGTAGATACATGGATTCTAATATAGCACTTTGTTTTGTAATTCGTTTTACCAAATATTTGAGATCTCTAACATGTTAGGCCTAAAAAGTGCCACACACATAGTACCATAAACGCTTATACCTTTGCCGAATAATAATTACAGGTTAAGAAACAAAAAATACGATTTTAAACAAGTTTTTGATCGCTTGAAAACATTCAAAAATGGAATTTAGCACTTGTCAATCTGGTCAGCTCCTTAGACTTCATTTGATCACGCCATTACATGAACAGGAACTTGATAAACAAATGGAAATGGGTTTTTAAAATTCTATGATTCCTCTAAGAAGTTCTATTTATTATACCCACAAGAGATTGAAAACTCAAAAAACGTGAGATATTTGGGGGTATTTGCAGATATTCTGAAACTTCCTTCAAACCTTCAATGATTCTCTTTTTTTCTTTTCTACAATGATTGGATCAGTAAAACCCAAAGGTAAGGTTTCGCAGTTATTCCATTTTTTTACCTTTTGTCGTGATTTATTTGTCGCCACTGAACATACTTTTCAAAAACCAACCGAATATTGGCGTGAAAGTGAAACTGGATACACTTGATGCTTAAAAGAAATTTTCACTTTCTGCTAGCTCTAATTGAAAATTAATTTATTTTAACATACTGAAAAATAGATGAATTCTTCAGATATGCTACAAATCACGAAAATCTGGCAACATCGTCAAAGTTGCCACAACACTCCGCGCATAACTCTAGAACGGCAAGGCAGAAACGCTGAGGGTTCCGTTCAGTCATATCTGGCGCCCCGTGATCGAATGGTTCTCCGCGGGATTTGAACCTCAATTAATCCGTGGGCTCACTGTTTATCTATACTGCACGGGCACTCGATATAAAATATGGCGAACCACAGGCAGAACTGAGTTCCGTGTGAAAAATGGGACGAGGTAAAACTGTTTGACGGACAGAAGTGCTTTGGAATTCGCGTGTTTAGTTTGTCTCCAAAAGTGAGGACGTATCAGAAAAATCATAAACTTATCGCCGAGATTTCGTAGAAATGTTTTTTCCTGCCTAAAAAATTCTAATAACAGTAACTCAACTGAAACACCATTTAGATATTTTTTATAGCTAACTTGTTTTCCAATTCTTATTTTTGTAAGACACGTGTTCTTTGTGGTACGGAAATAGAATCCGAGAATTATAGCACCGTTGTGAAACAGTTATTTTTCGCGTGTACAATCAGTGTTTACAAGTGATGCGGTTTTTGAGAAGTAATCACATTCGCTGAGTTTCTGCGCGCACACGAGTTTAACTTGATTTTCCTCGCATAATATATATCGTTGATGGTGAAGATGTCTGTGATGCAAATTCAGCAAGCCAAACGGCAGCAATGCTACTTGTGCGATTTGCCGCGTATGCCTTGGGCAATGGTACACGACTTTTCCGAAGCTGTATGCCGCGGATGTGTCAATTACGAAGGAGCAGATCGTATCGAGATAGTCCTGGAGACTGCAAGACAGATGAAACGGGCACATGGCTTCCAAGAGCAACGTGCCGCCGCGAAGAGCCACAGGAGCACTTCAAGCCACGAGCATCAGAACGGAGGTGAGGTCGTAGCGTCCTCCAGCAGACAACAGCATGCTACAGCCGCCTACGGCCTGCACCATAGTTCCAGGTCCAACATGTTGGCGGAGTACCAGGCAGGAGGACCTCCACCTCCCAGATCCAGGCCTCAGTTAGAACCTGCCGGCGAACACGATACTTTGGTGGCCAGAGCGACCGTGAGACTGCCTCCACATATGGCTGCTCACCACCCGATGCAGTCTGCTCACCACCATTCTAGCAATGGCAGACCTACAGCTTTGCCCCAACAGGGTATCAAGCGCGGACTATCGGCCTCAGAAGACGACGATCACCATGGTCATCATTTGACCAACGGAGGCGAAGTCACCACAGCGAAGAGGATGATGTCCGTGGAAGAACATCCGTCTTCGGTCCGACCTCCCTTGACCAGAGGAGATTCGTTACCTGCCGTTTCCTTGGCTCAGCCTTTCGTTATTTCTTCCGAAAGAAGTTTCAAGCAAGAGAAGCATCCAATCAGGACGGCCAGCTTTGATGCCGGGACTGCATTCAAGGCTAACGGTAGGATTTAAGAAATATCATGATATTGCTAACATTCTTATCAGTTTGACTAATCGCCATGCTCTCTCCACTAAGAGGAAGCTAGAAAATCATAGACTTTCCTAAGTTTAAAATACGATTGAAAGGGTATAGAATATTTATTTTGAATACGGTGACATATTTTCTATGAAACATTTCTGAGTATGATTGGGACTAGGGTTACTAGTTGGACCGAGTGAGAAAAGCGGAGAAATTGCATTCACTGGTGCGTAGCTCGGAGCAAATCTTAAATTTATATTGTTAAAGCTAAAATGAAAAAACCGCTCCGCTACTGCAGATCGCGGTACATAACTGTGAAAATGAAAAAAATAACCAAATTTATTTCCAAATCCTTCAAACCCACTGAAAAAGCGGACAATTACGCATTAGTAAAATAGACAAGTAAACACTAATTAAAAAAATTGGACATGTCTTCATGAAACGGTCGTGTGGAAACCTAATTGGACTACAATTGATGCAGTTTTGGAAAACAGCTACGACTGGATGTCTGTAAGGCACCTGCCTCCATTATTGGTAACCCCGTTTTTCATAGGTTCAAATTTGATTTCAACCTAGATATACTGCAAGAATAATTAACTGAAATAAATAATTTAGGCTCTCAAAGTTCACAAAATTGTAAATGAAACACCCACCATTACTATTGAAGAATGCTTATACATCAGAGAGTCAAATAATAAATGATTTGATTTGCACGATTGTAAGCTTACATGAACAAAAACTAGGTAGAAATCAGGATCTGCAAGTTCAATTCTGTTCACAACAAAAGCAGTACCTAACAAAGATAATGGTGTGAGTTATAACTAACGTATTATAGCTTGCCGCCCTAGTTGTAGTGGTTCAACAGCAATAACTTTTTTCGATCGGGTTGAGTGGATTTTTTTTACAGATCGAAATCTGAAAGATTCTTGTTTGTATATATTTATAATAAATGGTAATAAAGCAATCTTTGCTTGAAACTCGTGACATCTACTCTTCTTCCTTTGAGATCAATATCATTGTATTAGAGATAGCTGAAGTTGAATCAATTTCAGAGCACCACCATAACTTGAACTTCTGCAAGAACTATTGTAACTAGATATTGCAATTTTTACCAGAGTTGTTATTTTGATCATGTAAAATTTGAAATTCGAATATAAAAAAGTTACTCTCGAACTCAAAACCCAGTAGGAACTATTGCGACCAAAGGGTTTATTTGCTTTGATGTTCAAATCTGATTCAGTAAGGAATTTGTAAATAAAATGACACGCTTAGAGACACAAAAGTTTAGCGCGTAACCATAAAGAAAACTGGGCTGCAATATTTAATTGTTACATGGGCATCGTTCGATTTTATCAGTGTTTTAAATATTAAAGCTTCTTCTTTATTATACTTTTTACATTTGTTAGAACTTCTAGAGTTCTGCTATTTGATATCTTTGAGTAGACAACAATATAACTGTACTGTTATCTCATTGTTTGCGAAACAGGATTGAGATTAAACTGCATTACATTCACCTTGAAGATATTAGATTATCCTGATTAAAACTTTTAACATATATGTACGCGATGAAGCTGAAAGTATGATTTTTTCAAATCACCGATGTACGTCAATGGTCATTTCTGGACTTGACTAGAAAAAATAATACTTCATAATAATGTTTTAGATCGAATGTTGCCTATGGATTGCCATTCAAGGACTGTTCCTTATTTGCGGTAGGGGTTCAATATGCCGATGTAGTTATCATAAACACGGGTGGCGCTTCTTGCTGTATCAACGAACTGTTGGAGATAAGATCTAATCCTATCTACAACTACGCAGATGATAGTACCTTCATTTTATGTATGGAACAAGGAAAACCACTGCTGTCGCTAGGTACCTTACTTTGGCAGAGGCAGCATGCTGTCCAGATTAATGATAACATTCAAAGAATTGTTGTCTACAAATGGAATTCAGTTTAACGCACAGAAGACTTTAAGGTCAATGCGAATGGTCATTTTTTGCTTAGTCTACAATTTACTTACTTGAAAGCAAGTTGTTATTTGAAGATCTAAGACTGTTGAGGAGTTTCAAGATTTGAGTCTCAATGTATCAACGAGCGACAATACCGTTGGGCATTTGAAGTGTATTTACACATTGGTAAATCATACTGGCGATGCTCAAGTTCTAGATATTCTTGGAAGAACTTATTCCTATCATTTATGAGGTATTAGATTCTCCAGTTCTGTGTAGAGTCCATCTGCTGAGATCTTAGTATTTTTCACACAGTTCACATTAATTTGACCCACCCGCATTGTAGTATCTTGAAAAAGGAAACCTTTTCGGTTTAGTGCGTGCTGTCGTGAGCCGTCTGGCTTACAGCTGGCGGTGAAGTTGTGACGAAATAGTTCATTCACCTTTCCTTCACTAGACGAGATTCAAGCGTGCACAAGCGGGGCACTTTTACATCTCGACTGTAGCCGTAGCAATTGCATACCAACCTATCCTATGTATTTATATAAAAAGAAAGGCGGCTGTATTCTCTGGCTAGCGGTTAGATAACGGAATACGTCACAATTCTTTCCTTCGTTGAGCTGGATTTGCAACGGTACTTAATGTTTTATTGCCATTTTTTATTCTAAATGATCGAGAGTCGGCGGATCGAAAGTAAGGCGGTTCTTAGGTAACTGTCTGCATTGGTTTAAATAATTCAGAGTCAGCATATCCATTCGACAACACCAAGTTTATTTGGTTCAGTTTCTTACTTAGTATCATATGTTTTATTTATTATTTCTCCCTTTCGCTTCTTCTTGAAGTTGCATTTCCATTGCTGCAGGTGCTGAAACTCTATTGTCTCACATTTTCAAGTCACTTCACATGTAACGTCGTCACATAGTTCAATTCTATATCAACCTTAAATCACTCATAGATCAATACGTAAAGCTGATTATCGGCTCGTTTATTTTTTGTAGTTTACATTAAGCCGATTATTATTAATGAGATAGGTAATTCGCACATACGTCACTGTGTCGTCACCTTATTATCTGATAATCACATTCAAAAACTGTAAACATTGGTATTCGGGTGATCATCAGTATTCATGTGACGTATATTTCTTTTGTCCGAAAAATCGACCAACTGCAACAGCAGGTAGATTCTCCATTTAAATATCTCATTGTCATTCATCGTAGATACTGTACCAAATCTGGGTTCCACGTATGATCACACTGAATACTGTATACCGCAAGGTGATGTGATGGTACCACCACTACCACAAGTAGGCACCATTGAGGTCTGGAAAAAAATATTGACTGTATTAAATGCTGAGATTACATTTACATCAATTGAAATCTCTTTTGGTATATAATATCAGAACTAGATCGGAAACAGCGTTTAACTACAATAAATGGATTTATATTGCATAGTCGGGTTAAATACGGACAAACAAACCAACTAATTTTACCAATTATATACGTATTTAGTGTTTCCTTGCTGGAGTGAGCAAAATGGAATAGTGGCAAAAGTGGATTATTTTCCCGATGCGAATCAAACGCACGAATCTTCTGCCGCTACAGCTAGACAGGAAAATATGATGCATTCACCGTCAAGATAGGATTTATCTGAAAATATATCCTCGTACTGTGAGTCTTCCAGTCGTTATCATAAAGTGACGTTTTTCTATAGAAACACAACATACGACAAAAGTTTCCACTTGATGCTTTATAGAGATCCATTAGATCCAAGGTCGACAGTCATCGCATCGTTTCGTAAAAGTCGACGACTGCTCAGACATTCAGGATCCATTCGTGTTTGAAGCAATTATCTACAAAAGTGACACTGCTCACTGTACACATACAAAGCAATCCTATTGTTGGCATTTTCGCAATTAATACGGAATCGATAAAGCATGATACAATTGATATTTTGTTGTTAACAATGTGACCTTGCACTTATCTTTGTATTATTACGAAAGGTCGAAGTATCAGATACAGGAATCAAAACAAAAATTTATATATATATTATAACACCTCAGGGCAAGTACTTTGATTTGCGCGTCCTTTCTAGATAACCCTCCCTTCCGAAAAAACTGAAGGGCAAATAAAACCTCCCAAGTGAATACGTTTCCAATAACTCTTCTGACAAAAAAGACACGTTCTATATTCAGAATGTTGCACCCCTTAAAACTTCCACAAGAGGGCATTATCGCCCACGTTGAGAACCTATGGTCTAAAGCCTCAATGGCGCCAGAAAAATGAGCGGAGTTGGTTATTTTTTCTGAAACATTATATGGTTGAGATCCAGAATCGCTTTTATACAGCACTATTCAAGTTATTTGGCTGTGCTTTTAGTCTATAATTGAGGAGACGCTCATGGTCTACGGCCGCTTTGATACTTGAAAACTAGCGGCCGCTGTGCTGTGAACTGCGATCGTGTATGTTATAAGACTTGCATCTTACACGCGGAAAGTCGATGGCGAACAAGACTGGCTGCAGTTTACAGGTAGAACCGGTCTGGGTGCCGGCTCCGAATGCGTGACTATTTTTATTTTATTGTTTTGCTTTTGCTCGTGCAAGTATGTATAATTCCGAAACCGGTTTTGGCCGGTTCCACCGTATGATGGCATGGTTGGTCTAGCGTTCCGACGGAGCGCGACTCGTACGTGTTTGACGTCACACGGCGGCGACGCGGTCGGCCTACTACGATCCACGGTGCTCTGCGGCGTTGCCAAGGCTGCGTGGTTGCGTGGGATGGTCCTGGGTAACCGTTACCACGCTCTGTTGATTTATTGTGCAGCCGGGTGTCCCCAGAGTAGAGTTCTTTTATTGGAGCAGGTATAACGAATTATAGACGATTCGGTATTGACTCATTCTATTATGCATAATATTTTTATATCTACCTACATAGCGCCTCAAAAATATGTATATTCTGGATTGTATTGTACGGCAGCCAATATATTGATTCAGCTCAGTGCAACAATATGTGACAAATCATAGAAAATCGTGTCAGTGTCATAAACACAAGATCCGGGCCTCAGTGCCCCTATAATCCTGGTATCATTTTTGGTTTTTCAAGTGAAAATAATATATGTTATAGTATAGCGTGTAGGGCCGTTTTCGAATACACTCGAGTGATTCTGAAGTGCAAAAAAGGAATGTTCCAGGGTCTAAGCATTCCAGCCTTGCCAGAACACCATAATAATTGCTTTTGATAAAATCATTACCCGCCATCGGATCTCATTAACCGCATGGGCTCATGATGTTTCAACCCCTATCTTGTCGGGCAGGGGTGCACACAGGAAGACATGGACCCCGTATAAAATAGTCAAGTTTTCTATGTAATGATGCAGGATTTTCCGGGGTGAAATATTAATTTTGAAGACTTGATGCTTCTCGATTGTGGTAGTTAACTGGTATCGTCTCGAGCAGTGTATATGGTAGCGGAAACCCTTTTTGTTTAGATGGTTTATCTGCCTTTCAAAATCTTCAAAGCGGGATATAAAGATTTTTCAATATATCTCTTCCATATAGAAACGCACACTCTTCGAAATTCATGATGTCTTTCAAGTTCATAGTCTGGTGAAGTGTTGGGAGGAGGAAGAAGCCTCGTTCCACTTCCTAGGCAAGTGTGCGGTACATCATGGCCGAGATATTCAATGTAATCAAGTTTGACATTAAGTTAATACCATATTAGTTTTAGTGTTGTTTTTGAAAACATTATGGTCCACTATGTAAAATATGTTTCTACATCCGATAAGCTCCGGACCAACAGTGTAGAAGGCCGGACGTGGCGAACGGTGGTGCCAAATTTCGGGCGCTATATATAAATCATTCGGTTGCCACGAGTAAGATGTTGCCGATGCTGGCCTTGTGACGTCATTTCGGAAAGATGGCCAATCGATAGTGCTTGTTGTAGCGATGGGTCATTCGGATCATCAGAAAATCGGCAATCAAAACGATTTATTGCGGATTGGTTAGATTTGCAAATTTCATTTATTACATTTATTATGATTATTATTAATAATTGCATTTTTTTAACAAACCAAGTGCTGATACTTGACATAAGGAAATGTTCTACGTAATGTTAAAACAATCTGCTAATTTTAAATTTAGTTTCGAATTAACTGCAATGAAGGTTTTATGATGAGCCACGATAATTCCATCGCTCTTACCTTTATATTCCTCAATCGATCTTGCAATCCTGCTGTTTGTATGACTCATTTTCATTAGTTCTCCTTTTGATTCAGAATTGCTCACAACAAGCTTTCTCCTTTAGTATTAAATTCGGATATTTTATACTAACATTTTGACACCGATATTTTGATAGAATTATTTAGTTAATCGAATCGCCCATCACACATAGATTTACAGGCAAAACACTGAACAGGTCAGCATGATATCCCATTCGCGCCGTCAAGAGTGTTACGTCATTAGGAGACATCAATGGCTTACTACGATCTCCCCTAACCGTCTGTATCTGGGGAAATATCAAAGGTTAAATGGAGTTCCATATTTACACAAAGCATACTAGTGAATGAGTGACGTATTTAGGAAAGCGGTTATAGCAATTGCAGGCAGCAGTTATAACCGGAAATCTGTTGGTATTATTACACGAAATATAGTGTTATAATCATATCCTCTGATTCAGTAGTATATATATGCATGTTAGACATTATCAGAAAACGCATATGGTAGCTGTCTAGCTTGCCCCGTCGGTGTCGTCCAGCAATGCTCAATACTAATGCCCTAAAACTCCCTAAGTGTTGTACTTAATCTTCAAAACCTAAATTAATTTCTCTAGAAAACAAACAAAAGAACACGTATAAGCATCCTCTTTATAACCATTACCCTACCTAGAAGCATCTGCCTGATAGCCCCTATCCAAACTAGGTTAGTGGTGGCGAATACCAGACCTATCTAGCATTTTTTCCCATGGGTCGAGGTATAAAAGGAACTTTTTCATCGTGTGTATACGACGGGACAGCTGTTTCGACTTCCTCAGCGCACATCTGTCTCTTCTCTTTATAACAAAACGTTTCTTTGAAGGCTGTAAGCTTGACTGGGCCATTCTCAAAGACATTGTTATGTCTAGACATCATTATTCGCCTTAATTTCTACTATATATTTTATCTACATATATTGGATTTACCTTTCTCATAACTTCTCCAGTCCTCAGAATACATTATGAAGATAGTTAATTTTTACTGCAGTATTAATTTAATTTGTGAAATTCTGTCATTCTTAATTGTAATATGTTTGTGGTTAAAACAACGAACTCTTTGGGAGTTGTGGTGATTTAGCTGTCAATATAATATAGCTTAAAGTGTTGTAGTTAACTTACCCCTAGAATACAACCGTTTTCATTGCCTTGTCTCTTGGTTTCCTTGCCCTACGTTGGGCACTAAAGGTGCTGATTCATCGGCAAAAGTGCGCTAGATCTATACTTTTTCCAGCTACCATATCCCTTACCTTGCCCACGTTGTGCGCCTAAGGGATTCATTCGTTGCCGACATCCTATTCTATTATCCATTGTCCATTCAAACCATTACAATTCTTGTCATTCTGAAACTGGTTCCAGCGAAAAAACCTCACATTTTCTCTATGGTATGTAAGCTGGCTAGCGGAAAATATAACGAATCAGACAGAGAACGACGACAGGATAAGTTTTATGTTACATCATGCTAAACGTTTAATTGATTTTAGATGTAATTATTTTTCATCACATCTAGTGGTCTATAACTTCATTGGTCGATCGACATATGGGCTAACAGGAATACAGACTACAGACCTGGGCAGGCACCTGTACCCATTATTTTTTTCCCGCCTTGCCGCTATCAGCTGTGTGTTGATCAGATGCTCACCGGTTTGCCTGTCAGTCTCGTGTACGTCCAGAATGCGATTTGTCTTTGGTCTTCACTCTACAGCAGGCAAATTGCTCGCCACCACCTGCTGTTTGTAATAGCAACAGCGTTGGAATATTTTATTCCCTATCATTTGTTTTTATACATAGGCATTATGTGGGTAGTCGTGAGATTCTTCTCATGGTAGTCCTGCCCACATCATTTCAGGTTTTTTATGCGGTCGGTTATTGTATTAGTTGTACGTAAGGTTAAGGTTAAACCATGCATTATAATGACGCTCTCGACTCTTCCTAGAATATAAGCGATGAGTTATTCGATCGTGCATGCAGATAATCCGGAAACATTCCAATATCGAAATGTTGTTTTCTTATTGTTTATTTGTTTAGCCACATATACGAAAAACTATAGAACACATTTCAGTCGGTCTGTCTGTCTATCGTTCGTAATCCGTCGTCTATCCGGTAATCTTGTTCTTATACCCTATAAATAACCATTTATATTTTGGAAAAATTTTACCATTTCGTTACTACTTTTGAAATGACAAATGACTGCATTGGAATATGAAATCCTTCATTGAATAAATTCTGAAATTTATCCTGAGGATTTCTCGCACATCCAGTTTTTGACCCCTCCCCCATAAATCTTCGGAAAATGATCAGGGTTCTTGTAAATGTACAAAAACGAGGTGTGAACGTTTTTTTGTAAATTTTTTGACGACGCCGCCATTGAACAGATTTGCGACAACTAAAAATGTTTTTCGTTCATGTCATGGTAGTAAATTGATGTCAGAAGTTTCATCCAAATCGGAAAAGTACTTTCCGAGTTTGGAGAGGCCAAAGATTACGGTACAGAATATGCACACACATACAGACAGACAGACAGACAAATAGAAAGACCGACGGAAATGAGAGACATGCTTTTTCGTTCTATTCTTGTGCATGGGCTCTGATATACTTTTTGTTATTACATTGCACATTACGGTAACGGCTGTATTTCTCAAGCTCTATTCTCTATTAGATCCTCAAACAAAAAGAAACAGCACAGACAACGATGTAAAGCGCATACCAGTAACCAGTTCACGACCAACTCGTTTGAGGATTTTTTTCATTCTTTTCGCTTTTGTTTTCGTGCTCGTGTACCTGAGGCCATTGTTTTATTTGATCGGATAGTATACTCGTAGTAAGGGAAAAAGAAAAACTCGCTTGCTCCGGAACGTTCTCACCGACGAACAAAGCATGCAGTGCACTGTAGGACGGAAACAAGATAAAAACGACAAAACAAAAGAAGAATACGCCAAGCCACAGCACGAGGGCTAGTGTAGAGATGAGCGAACTCCATACCTGGTATTCGGTTATCTGTGGGATATTCTGGTGCCCAGTATACAACAGGTATACATGACATGAAAAACATGGGTCTTGTTCCACAGAAATTTTAAAAATATTACAAAAAATAATGTTGCAAACCTTGCTACAAATGCGTGATATATTAAACATTATATTCATAAAATATCAGCTTTTGAAATAATCATGTTATGTAAGATTTGCTTTTAAATTTGAGAATTATCCTTAACTAAATTTAACATTACTTACAAAGACCAAAAAATACATCTAATGAAAAATAATAATGGAATATTCTTTGAAAAATCAAATATTTAGTATTGATTCTGAGATATTTAAATGCTTATATAGTGTATTTCATACATTCATTGTTATTTCACATCGCCGTCAGAGTAAATAAACTTTTCAACTAAACAATATCAAAAACAAATTTGCAAAACATCTATGATAAAATACTTTGTTATTTTGACTAATAATGCGAAATGCACTTTTGTCGAAAGGTCAAAATCTCATTTCGTCGAATGTCCATGTATTACGTGGATGGGACTCATCAAACTACGAGAACTGAGCATTTCGCAAATCTTGGAATGAGCATAATATTCGAATATATTTTTACTCGCGGTATTTAGATACACTCAACGCTAATGTCGTGCAAACCAGTCTTATTGGACTGCCAATGACGCCTAGCTGGCCTTGGTAGATTTTCTCACGCTACCAACCCCGATGAGAGTCAGTTCAAGTGTGTGTGACCACAACCAGCTTGGTGCTGCAACCTGCAGTTCATAGATTATTCTTTGCCTAGAAGGCATTCAGAAGAAAACAAACTATGTGGTTCATCGCACTTGTCTTGGAGGATGATCATTACCACGTGTGCAGATTGAAAACACTTTACTATCGTTTATACAAATACAAATATTAGCAGTGAGGAATTGTTAATTTTAATGGTATATCAAAAAGTTGATTTTACCTATTGTATATCTACCAAAACGTGTGATGGTCACCTCATTTGTAAATTATTTATTTTTATCAAATCAAGTCATATCTACAAATTTTTCATTATTCCTACCTATAAATAATCACTTAATAATATCAAACGACGCATAACGTTTGTTTAGCTTTAAATAATGTTTCACTTAATACAATACACTGAAAGCACCTTGAATAGACCTATTTGAAATTCACTTAACCCAGGTATTTATCACAGTGGGAGAAATTGACTATATTTTTTTAATGACCCCATAAATTTTTGTAGTATAACTGTTCCTTACGTTTTATATAGCTTTTCGAGGAATTTAGTATTTCGTAATATATTTTTATGATCATATAAGCTATACATACAAGTTAGCAGGCATACCTGCAGTCGAAGCAACGTTGTCAAGTACGAAAATTAAAACAAAAACATGAATTATTAATATATTTATAGTCAAGTATGGGCATGAGAGGGCGACACTAGATGAGCTGATGTTTTTTTCTTGTTGATGTTTTAATAGCTCAATATCAAAATGCTAAACATAATATCAGCAGTTGAGTTGCAGTGGCGATAGTCTGGGTGTCTTAAACTAAAAACTAAATCATGCATTTCCGTAGCAGATCACTTGAGAAACGCGTGTTTGCACTATAAAAATGATCTAGCCTATATTTTATTTTCAAATAGAACAGCATGTACATACTAAGGACTTGAGGCATGGCATTTACTCAAATTCGATCGAAATGCTTGAGCCAACATTACAAAATGGATTTTAGTACTTCGATGTCTGCGAACTCCCTGAACTTATGTAGTTATTAACTTTATTAATTGTCATTATAATTTTCGTGTCCTCAATCAGCTGTGATCATTCAAAATTTAGGTACGGATTTTTTCGTGTTTCATTAAACGTACTTCCAACCAAATAACATTTCATTGGATTTGGCAACATACAATGGAGCACATCAATGTGCTCGACCTTGTTGACATTGAGCAGTGCTGCCACCTCAACAGTATGGCGACCACCGATGTGAGGAACCTATAAAAACGATAAGTACGGATAACGTCAGTCATGCCCGTTGCAGAATGCAAATCATTAGTTGTTGAATTATTGTAGAATATGAGTCACACTATTAATTTTTTTCTGTTTCCACTATTTATGTTATTTTAACTGCACTGGGATACTTTCTTTTCCAACGTTTAACGTGAGCATTAAGTACAGGTATTTTGTTTTAGTCGCCGTAACCATCCATATATTTTAAATGAGGGATGGAAATACTTCCTTATTTTTGTTTTTATTATTTTTGTTGCTAAAGCGTTCAACTTCTAAAGTTATCCACGTTCTTGAAGATTTATGTCCACGATGAAAGTTGACCTTAGATACTATATACTGTGATACGTATATCATTTTCAAATTATTTTCAAATGAAATCTTTTAAGTCACACTTCTTGAAACTTTTGTTCTTACTGACATTACTAACTACTCCTTGAAATAGTCCATAACGGGTCACGTAATCAACAAATTGGAACATAATCATTTATGAATAGTTTACTAAAACTTGTATTCAAATTAATAAGCAAGCCAAAGCGGTATTACAGCATGTTCGATTCAATATAATCTGTGTTTATACCGTCTAGTGAAAGTTGAACGATTCTTCAAATTGCCTACTTTGAGACTGGCAAGGAAATTTTGGAGATTCTAATTAGCCTGGATTTCGATAAATATCTAAGCATCAATTATTAGATTCAGGAGTGGATCCAGGATCGCTTTAAGGAACGGGGGAGAGCGATGCTAAAATTTACATATAGCACTTTTTGTTCTTGTCAATCAATAGATTGATGTGTATTCTGACTATTTCAAAGAAATGACGTCAACCATGGTTTTTTCTTTTTTTATCTAGAAATCACTGAACAGAAAAAAGGTTTGTCCAACACATCTCAGGTATGGCACATTGTTTCGGGGAAGTGCTCCCCCTTAAATCCGCGCCTGGTTTGGGATTTGT
Organism: Bruchidius siliquastri; assembly: GCA_949316355.1. Taxonomy (NCBI): domain Eukaryota; kingdom Metazoa; phylum Arthropoda; class Insecta; order Coleoptera; family Chrysomelidae; genus Bruchidius; species Bruchidius siliquastri. Next base: position 11,688,651 of record OX438532.1, on the reverse strand, counting down.
ATGAGACGGTAATATATTTGATTGGTTGGACTGATACGGTCTAACCTGTTACACTTTAAAAAACGAACGTCCCTCCAAATTCAAAAAACTTGGACTTGCCCAGAAACTACAAAAATATGAAGGAAGACCCAAAAGTGTTTTTGTGTAGCACAATATTTAGTGTCTTGGATGTGATCACCAAAAGTGGGGAAAGTCATAATTTTAAGGAACATTCCGATTTTCATTTCTGACCTACTCTCAACTAAACTTATTAACACATGCTGACAACCTCGCAACTAGCGGATGTTGTTGTACACTTGGCAACGTTCGCTTCGTGACGACACGCGTGTTGTTTCCGTCCGGCATGGCTGGTCGTGGGGCCCCACTGCGCTTCGTTGGTTGGCATTGCGTTAAAAATACGTGACTGGATGGAGAGGCAGCGTCGTCGGCGTCTAAAAAAAACAATGTTGGCGTTGGCGGCGAGCGACGGGATTCCGAGACCGCGGAACGAGCCGAGCGTGGCCGAGCGGCACGGTCGCTATCAAATGCCGCGCGGTGACGTCACGTGCGGACCAGGAAAACGGGTCACGTGACATACGCACGCTATGTGAACCAGACTAGCGACGCGACGTGGAGAACGGTTTTGGAGATGCTGCGCGACCGGAAAAGCTGCGCCGTGCCATTGCTGCACCGATTCGTACCTCGAAAATTTAAAGGGGCAAAGGAGGAGGGAAAGTTCACGGAATTGAATTTAGAAGGATATAGAATCTACTTAGCATAAGGATATCAGGGAGGGTCACAGTTGGCCACGAGGTGTCAAGAAATGCGGGACATTTCCGATTTCATACCTCCGTTAACCTTTGGAGCTCAACCTTATTAATAAGATATCTGGAATGTTACTACATGGACCAAAAATGCATAATGCAGTACACCAGATGAAAACTGCATTACTATGCTAGGTGGTGCTTTTTTTGTATGTAGTACATTTATGCCTTCAGGATAAAAGAAACAGTGTTTTTTAAAATATTGGAAACAATATTTGTTAAAGAATAAAATTACACAAATTGTATGAATTTCACTTTATGTGTTTGAACTTTGTAATTTTTGCTGATCGAATCGGTCATCGTTTAGGTGAACTTCAATATTGTTGGATGTGCCAACGTGGGAATAAGCGCTTGGGGTTATTTTATGCGAATTAGCTGACTAATACCAGATTGTTTTCAATGGGATTTCTGAAAATATATATCTTACGAGAAATGTAAACCAGCTATATGTAATTCAAGACGTTTTCTCAGCGTTCCCCTGTATTCGTAATCCCTCAATATAGGTTTGAAAATGGTGGATGAGCTAACGTATAAATTTCCGTATACAGTTTTTATACAATTTATAGTGAATGTGCTCCAAATTTTTACGGTCACGTCTCTTTTCGTTGATTAGTCACCTGGTGGGTCTAAATGCACAGAAAGTGTCTTCGTAAAAAATTGTTTATGCACAGTTAGAACACTATAGTATAACCTGCGAACCTTGAACATTTTGTGAGCCAAAAAATATGGATAAAGGCAGCAAACCATAGAAGGAATTCAGGCGCCCTGTTGACGAAGTTGTCATCAGTATTTGTTGTTGCGTTGTATTTAATATGATGATTTCTCTTATCATCTGGAGTAAACACGTTGCGTATGTTCAAACATATCCAGTTGAAATCCTGTTTTGTAACCAATGACATTCGCACTGATCAGCATTCTCTGTTCACGTGTGAATTTCATCTTATCAGTATCATTATCACACACACAGTGTTTGATAATAGTCGCTTGATATGTGTATGTATAAATAATTGGGTCGGTATAAACAGAGCTAAAGTCCACATTGCAGAATTTATATTAGGTATTTTTAAACTGAGGTTTCTCAACTATATATAACATTAAGCATATGCAGTATATATAATCTCAGATGTGGAATATAATGCGTCGAGCTATTTAAGATGGATATCTAAAGGCTTAGGCCAGTACATTAAACTTCAACATACATGACATTCTTGGAGTGAGTTGGATTGAATTTGTAAAAATCTGTATTGATTTTGTCGTTTTGTTAAATTAATGCTATTTATTACTATCTTGTACACCAATTGCAGACAAAATATTTATGATTATATTAGAACGCTCCAACATTTGCGAAAATGCTAAACTTAACTTTTGTATGTTTCTCAAGTAACATCATTTGAGAGTATAGTCGAATAACAATTTCTGATCTGAGACATTTGGTTATTATAGAACTAAACTTTTGTATGTAAAAATCGGAGTCATCAGAGAGGAGAGAATTGTAATCACGAAAATTTTCGAATTATTCGAAAGAACGAAGTATTCAGAATAAGTAAGAATTACTATTTTAGGGACCAAAAAAACCCAAAATTAAAATATTTATCATATTTTTATATACATATGTAAATTATTGACAATATTATTTTGTTAATGTGGATGAATCTTAAAAGACACGCATGCTTTCTCAAAATTTTCCGGGATTTATTTGATCAGAATCCATCCAATATTTTCACATAGACCTGCAGTGCATTCAAGAAAAGTTCCTAGTAAACCTCACTATCGCTTGTCCAGTGATTCTTCATAAGACAACCTACACAAGCATCTCAAAATCCTCTAACGTAGTTTTCAGTGCATTCCAACGGACAGACAGACGCGCCCTAAGAAGGACCTCGTTGTGTAGTTTTATATTTATATTTTTATATAAGATCGTAGCCTAAAGAAGACAATTGTTACAGCTCCCTCATCAGTGTCAGGTAGCGTGGCGGCCACTGGATCGCCATTGAGTGGGGCGGGCAGAACGAGCAGCCCGCCAGACGTGGTTTCGGCCGGGGGTGGCGCTGGAGCGGGACAGCCTGCAGGAGCGGGCGGAGGCGGTCAGAGTCCCATGGCCGCCCTAATGTCAGTTGCCGACCAGCTGCCCCCCGGCAGCCCACGGTCGGCGCAGGGCAGCCCTCCGGCGGGGGCGGGTCCCGGCGCCAATGTGGTGGGGCAAGGGGCGGCGCAGCAGCAGGCGCAGGGCCAGCAGCGGTCCGCCAGCAGGGGCAGTCAGCATTCGCCGAACTCCACAGGTAAATATTTATTTTGTTTATAGCAGCCACGTCCATCTCGTGCAGCGTGACAGCACAAAGGATTATGTGACCCTGTAGTACGTATCAATTCACAACATTTTGGATCTTCAACCGACTTCAAGTGACAAGTAAGTTTCATGGATATCTTGAACCAAAACGTTGACACCCAAATTCTTTAGGCGATGAGAGTCTAAGCAATAGTCTGCAATGATGGTTGCATAGCTATGTAACTAGATGGTTATTGACTGATTAACAATTAATTATCTGAAACTCAGTTTTGAATGAATTGATAAATCCTTTCTTTTGCTTGAAGTTAGTTTTCATTGTGATGTTCTCTAGACTTTGCTCTCCCACCCCGTAAATTTCAACTCCATTTTTGTACTTTTGACAGACCTTTCTGTCTGATACTATGGTTGAATAGTTTTTGAGAAGTGAAACAAACATACAGAATCAAGGACACGCAAAACAAACAAATTAGTTTTCAGTTGAATTACGTTTTGAACAAGCCATTGAAAAGAAAAAACTGAAATAAAGTTATTCATAGTTCTTTGAGACTAAATCATTTAATCGGCCTTGAAAAATATTTATATACCTATTTTAAATCACTGTAGTTCAATATTTTTTTAATTTTTAATATCTAATATAATGATTTATTTACTAAGAAGCGAATAATATGGATATGTAAATTAAAGCAAGCGCATGCATTTTTATGAGACATATTATCAAAATAGTTTTGTAAACTATGCATTTGTTGTATATCTATTCTATTTTATATTTTATCATCATTTACATGGCTCAGTCTTTCGCGATAATAAATTCGTTTATTTCTACATTAAAACGTGGTTTTGCTTTGGCTAGGTCTTTAAAATCTATTCATCCCCGTTTTCATTTTTCAGGCTCATCGAGTGGTCGCCGATCGTCAGGCTCTCGCCACGTCTCTTCGACTACCGTCACCACATCTTCAGAAGCTGGTTTGCCTTCAGGAGGCGGAGACGCGCTCCCAGGGGGCGGGGCGAACGCAGGGCCAGACACGCCCCAGTCTGCGGCACAAGCGGCGGCCGCAGCGGCAGCTGCCACTTTGAAATGCACATTGTGCCAGGAGAGGTTGGAGGACACGCACTTCGTACAATGCCCCTCCGTGCCCCACCATAAGTTCTGCTTCCCGTGCAGCAGGGAGAGCATCAAGAGGCAGGGGGCGGGATCAGAGGTAAGAAAAAATTTCAGAGAAAACTTGCATAAGCGGTATGAATGTGTTTTACTCAAGATTCATAACACTGTTTTTTACAGCCGCTTAATTGAAAGTATAATGTTAATTATTTTTAGGCGAAGGAGATGACGCTTTGTTACGTATGTTTTCAAAACATCGCATGACGTATCTTATCAAAAAACATAAACTTTTTACACTAACGTGAGACCGCTCTATATATTAAGGATTTTTCTCTTTTATTTCAGGTGTACTGTCCAAGCGGAGAGAAATGTCCTCTAGCCAACTCAAACGTCCCTTGGGCTTTCATGCAGGGTGAGATAGCCACCATTCTGGGTGAAGATTACAAAGTGAAGAAGGAGCGAGAGTCCTAGAACCACCACTGGAGAAGCACCGGTGGTACTGATTAAAATTTGTGCATCGACTGCACCTCGGAACGAATGTTAACCACACGTCCTAGATGAGGGTTGTTGAAAAACAACGGTTGCCATGGAGTTGTGGAGATGAAGAAAAGAGAAGGCTGTGTCGAAATATAAAATAAATATATAAAGTAGTAGGTACAGGTGTCGAAGAAACGTGTATATAACAGTATAACATCATAGCGCTGAGAGCGAAGAATCTGTAGAGTTTTGTTTCGGAGCTAAGAGGGCTCGACATTTTTTTTTGATTTTGGACTTTGTTTTATTTTGTACATGCTGTATATAAAAACTATGTACAAAGTTATCGATGTTTTGTTTTAATTTTCTTGCGACTAGACGCGGTATTTTAAAAAAGTACTCCCCAGGTCTGGTACTACTATTTATTGGGTAAAGAATGAGTATGTTGTTTAGATTCATACTCAAAGTGAGAGATAGCTGTAAATATTGTATATTCATCAGCTGCTGTTTTGGCGAGGCACGTCAAGTCCTTTTTTGATACTAGGCGTGATTTGCTCTTTGTTTCCTTCCATTCGAACATTTCTTTAATTTTTTTTGTTTTGATTGTTTTATTTATATGAAAAATAATACACTAGTCATTTATTATGGAGTGTAAACTCCATAAAATAGGAACTACAAAACTCGCTGGTAATTTTTAAGAAGAAATATTTACAAGAAATCTTTCCTTCGTAAACGTTCTTTGTCAGTGAATAAATGTGGTGTGCAGCTAGGGCTGGGTAAGCGTCTCCGGATAAACTATATTCGCAAAGGTAAACATATCTGTTTGGTTTTCACCTAGGTACGATTGGTCTGCAGTTGAAATGACCACACTATTGGTGAAGACATGTTTCAAAGTAGCGAGAAAATAACTGTCATTCATGTTTATTATCATTTTTCACAGCATTTAACCATGATAGTTCCGATACTAAGTCAGTAAAAATCATAAAACAAGACTTTTTATACTAAATATTTGTCTATAGGGCTCAAACATTTTGCTGAATTCCTTTTTGTATGTTCTCTGGTCATTTCTGGAAGTAGTTATTTAGGACAGTATAGTCCTACATGCGAAGTGTATTTGTTAATTCTGCACTTCAAATCATTATTTATTGGAATCTTTGAGCCCTTTTCTAATCTTATTTTTCGAGTGGATTTAGCAGTAATTGATGGATCAGCAGCATCATAAATATAGTTTTAGAATCCCCTGCTCAGCCCTAGTTACATCTCAGATTTTTTGTCAAGTAGTAATTACATTGAATGAAGAAACTTGTACATTTATACCCTTGATATATAATATTAAAGTGTATAATTTTTGTTTGTACATGGGTTTGGATTTGTACTTTCCACAGATGTTTCACATAATAAATATTAGCTCTTTGAATAGCAGCTCGCAAATTGAATTTTTAGATTTTTTTTGTGGATTGGAATTTTATGTTTTCATGCCAATATTTTTTTTTCTTACCGTATAGCAGATTAACAATTCAAAAAACCATTAAATATATTTGCTGTTCACTAAAAGTGAAAATCGCTCAGCATTTCTCACTATAAATTGCATATCAACTCGTATATATACACAAAAATTGCATATGCTTAATGTATTCTACTTTTAGGTTATTATGAATTCATGCAATTCATAAGCAATATGATGGAAAGATTTGATACATTTTGAGTTCTAACAGTAATCCAAAAATATTTATCTGATTCGAAACTGTGGAAAGCGCAGAACCAAAATTTGGTCGCAAACATCATTAGCAGATTACTTCAATAATATTTTTGTGGAATCCTGCTAATCGTTTTTGCAATGTTGTAAACCACTGAATATTGTTGTTACAGCATAAATTTAACGATATGAACTAATGTATATAATAGACCTTGTTACATGCAGAACCAACCAGAATTATTAAGGTAAACAATTTTCATAGCAAACTCCAGTTTTTGTTACGGATTTTCATAGTGTAATACACCGTCTTTTTGTGGAGAAATAAGAGAGGTTTTATAATTATGTTTCATGTTAAATAAATTGAGTGTTACACTGGGAAATGAAGCATTTTATATCCATCCGTGAATATGTCAGCCTTTATATTGATGATTTGTGCTATTCGTCTAAACCTATATTTAAATATTATTTTAGTAACTTGGTGGTAAGTAGTGGAGTTTGCTATTTTGTATCATATTTTTATGTCTAGAACAACATAGACTTTTAGGATTTTCATATCACTACAGTTAAACTATCATCTTTTGGAAGTTTTCATATGATATATTTGCTATTAATGTTATTGAAGTTTTATTTACTTCATCCCGGTCCTCACTCGCCTTAAGATAGGAACCATATGACTATTCCCAATATAAAGATCCAGGAAAAATTACGTCATACTTGCAAGTAGCGGTATCCAGGAGACTTCTCGTTGTCCTGTCGAATGTCACCATAGATGCAAAGAATATAATCTTCTTCCCAAATTTGGTACCCATTTTAATACATTTTTAAGTTTGATTAAAAATATTCCTGAGTAGCAAGCAAAAATTTAGGCAAATACTGCATTACTTCCTAGTAAATATATTTGTAGTAGTTCCTCATTTTGCATGTTGAAGGGAGACTTCTATGATGATGATAAGAACGATATTGATAACACTGTAGTTCAGCAATGAATCAGTTTACTTTTCTCATACTACTTGGGAAACAGAACATGACATACTACATGTTGTGCCATAGTTTCTTCAGTTTCTTGACAAAGCATTATGGCTTAAACTTTTTTGCTTTCTATAATGACTATAGAAAATATTCAAGAGATTTTCCAGAACTCGATTTTGTCATAACATAATAGCACGAATAAATATATGAGAATCTGAATTTGAAAAGTTACCTTAACGAATATCATGATGGCTGTAGAAGTTGTTGTTCTAGTAGAAGTAACCGGTAATGTTTTTTGTGGCCATCTTGATCGTATGGCTCAGAAGAAACTTTGTATTGACAATGTCAGATTTGTATTATGATATGTGTAGGTTGTTAATTTGTATAACAACACTTGGAAAATCTATTTGTTTAACGCTTGTACAATCTATGCAGTTAGTTGATGTCGGATATACATAAGTAATAAAGATTTATAGAGTATCTTGTGATTTTTCCTATAGTTCCTTCCTCAGTGGTTTTATTTGATGGACTAATATGTTTATTTTGCAAATATATTTATGAAACTATTACTTTGCCGATCCACAACAAAAGCGTAGGTTTTATAGTTTTTGTCACGTGTGTGGAAAGTGAATTGTATGATGCGGGATGCAATTCTGTTGATGAAACAAAATATTTGTAATAGTGTGCAGTTTGAATACAATTAATAAAAACATTTCATACGAGTTTTGATAAATGTTCGAAAATATCAACTACAGGCCCAAAGTTCTGTTGCTAATCAGAAAAGTGATGGAATAGTGCCTCAAGCGGGAAATACTGCAATATATGGACAAGCAATATAGATATTGTCTCTCAGAAATGCTTTGCAAATGTATAGCGGTTATTTCTGAACGAAAATATCTGTTAGTGAATAATCATTCCTCTAATCATCAACGCGGGTGTTCCACAGGAATCGCCCTTAGTTTCAATATAAATGTAATCCGCAGTTTAACGATCACTGGCGGACTAAGGCAGGGCGGAGTGGGCCTCATTTAATCATCGCCGCCCCAGACCTCTTAGTCCGCCACTTTGAACTGCAGCCCATTTCGCGCATTTCCATTGGGCAGACATAGAGGGGTGGGATAAAGTTCCTACCTCAGTGTTGTATCTTTAAAAATTGATCACATTCTAAGGAGATCTAGTGTGTTTTCTTAGGCGTGGAACGATACCGTATCTGTTCCACATGGTGGTATAAACACGAAATAGCGTTACACTACTTTTGCTAGTGATAGCAGAGGAATGTACTCTACCAGATCATCATTAGATCTGATGTGCCCGACAACAAAAGGGTTGGCAAGAAAACCATGTGACCTTTCAGTGACCTTCTGGAGTCGTAAAAAGGATAAAATGTGTTTTCAAAGTAATACAAACGTTAAAAATACAAGGTATCTCAAAATACAACGCTATCGTAAAACTATATTCCAGCTTGTATATTTTTAACAAGTTTAGTTAACAACAACATGAGAATGAAACTCGATTGCTTCAATAATGAGGTTTTTATGTGGAATGGTGGTTGATGTGAATTTCTGATAAGTCTTTCATTTGGCTGCTGTACGAATCGTTCCTCCAATTTGCTCCTTAATATAGTCATTTAATACACTGGGTTAAGATCAGGTGATCCCTGAGGTCATCGATTCATAAAATGTCTGCTTCTAACATGATCGCCAAAAATAACAGTTAAGACTTATTTGATTGATCGATGTGCTTCATCCTGCATGAAATCCTAAATTAAATTCCTTTGTGTTCGTTTTGTATTAATAGAAAAACATTATCTCGTAGAATTTCGTTCATTAGTAACAGTTACATATACGGCTCTTCATTATTGATTTCCTCAAAACAATGGAACAATGATGACCGCGCAAAATGGTAAATACAGTAAAACAATAAATTGAAAATTGATTAAAATTGAAGCAACTAGATTCCATTTACTTCCCACTTCTTACCCTTACTTGATGATTGCTCCATATTTTCTTCATAAATTATGACAAAAGAAAAAAGCAGCTATATAAACATCCCTAATTATTATTGAGATGTAGATATCTAGCAATCGGATTCCAAAATGTATGTGTCAAAAGTCAAACTTGCTCATGGTTTGTGTCACTTCGTTATGGATACTCAGTTCAACAAAAATACACAGAAACGTTACGAATTAATAAACTTAGGTATTCATGATAAGGAATGACCGCTTACCTTTCAAATTTTATAATTTTTAATTTTCAACAGTTTGACGTCAGGTGCGACCGGTGCATAAAAGTACATTATTATATTGCATAGGTATATTATTTATCATCATCAATAATTTATAGATACTTTATAATTTGTATCTAAGTAATAATTATACGGTGCAATCACTGTATATGTTATGATAATAAAGATAATTACTATTAAACAAAAAATTATATTAGTTAATGACATCCAGACATTCAAGAATAGACGCCTGGGTGTCTGCCATTTAAATGCGGCAAATAGTCATTACGTGGAAACAGAGCATTTTTCTTTTTACGAAAATATTTTCTACTAATCCATTATTTTCACCCACCTTTCTTAGTATTGTAGAAGTATTTACAAATAGATTTTATGTTGATAGGTCAGAGGTGAGATCAACAGAATTTGGGATATGCGTATTATGCTTTATCTACACTATAATTCATCACAAATATGTTTTGTTCTGTTTGTCGGTTTGTCTATCGCTATGTTGTCAGCCAGTAACCTCTACTACTACGTTTAGTTTCTGAGGTTCAAACAGGTTTTTCGAAAGAACATCCTGGCTTGGCGGAAGCTACAGGCTACTGAAAACACGAAGAGAAATCAAAATAGTAATGGATGTCAAGGAAAACAGTTGGAACGTAATTGAATAATTTGATTTCGCGTACTTTCGAACAAATACGAACACTACTGCACAAGTCCTGGCCTGGAGGGTTACCTTCTCCTGGCCTGGAGGGTTGCCTTCGTCTCCCCACCTTTGCGACAGGACTAGCTTAAAAAGATGTAAATTATTGCTACATCATTCAAAGGTTGTGTTTCGATTGAGTGGCACTCAACATTATATACGCAATGGAGGCCCGACACACAACCTTTGAGCATCTACGTTGGCATGACTATATTCGAGGACTTAGAGAGAGATATAGGTCTCATTCCTATATTTATTTATATAGGGCCATACTTTGTGTGTTTTTTATTGAAACCTCCTACTTCATTCATATAAAAGTTAATGTTCTGCCTGCTTCTGCAGCTCTTCGTCAATGCGAGGATTTAAAAAAGAACTGCATGTGATGCTGGAAAGCTTTGACACTATGTTCAGTGTATTGAAAGAGGGAAATTTGCACTTGCACCCTCCAATGGGCGAGTTCATATTTACTACGTGTTTAAATATCTTAGGGAACGATCAAAAATGTCTCCTTCATTCCAACAATTGTTCAAGGCTTCTTCTCTTCTATTACAGATTGACTCCGAAGCTGGAATCCAAACGCACCAATATTCCAATCACAAGGGCAGAAACCGAGAGCATCAAAGTGAAGATCCGGAAAGCCAACATGTTGATAGATCGCGTGAAAGAGGCCTTGGATGGGATAAGGTTCAAAGAGAAAGGCTCCAGCACCAGCTGCACTTGTGCAGAACAGGAGCAGAGTACCAAGCCGAACACGGCAACAACTGATTCTGACAAGGAAAACGACTGCTGTTTCATTATACAGCAGTCCAAGGAACAGCTTGAGGCTCAGCTTAGAGCATTGGAATTAGGTATGTTCAAGTCATTTTAATCGTAGGTTACTGTAAACATATTTGACCATGTCGAGCATATGCCAAATGCTTCCAACAAGAGTTATTTCTTATTAACAATAATATGGAAAAATACCATATTTTGTCAAAGACATTTTGCTATCTGTGAATTTTGTCGGATGAGTTAAACATGTTTTAGCTCTCAAATCTATGGCTCTCCACTATTGATCAGACCTGCTATACAAATGCACGATTCGTCTTTAGCCTAGATTCGTCAGTAGAGCCTGTTGCCCGATCTAAGTGTAGAGAGCAATTGTATATACGCAACCTAGTCAAGGATGTAAATGAGCCAAGATAACTATACATCGTAAATAGTGATCACGAAGAACAAGATGTAAATCAGTTCACACTTGTTGACAGTGTTAGGACCTTACTCCGTAGTTGCCTATGGTCAGCGACACCGTGCCCGACGCTTGGTGATAAGTGTTGATGTTTTAGCTCTTATTTTTTTGTTTGTTCAACGCTGCATACGTATATATAAAACAAACTGATACAACGTTAGATGTATGAATATATGTAACACCCTCATTCTTTGAATATCCAGTATAGATATCCAGAGTGGCTATATTCCATACAGTTCAGTGGATGGTTTCTAGGACGTGATTTCCGGTCAGGTCCTCTGCCAACCGAGCTAAGTAGGCATTAGAACGCTGATAATGTGCACATAGGACCACAAAGCACGAAACAACCGTAACGACAACTAATTACTTAGGTACAAATCGGCAAGAAGTCCATATACAGATTCGAATTTAGGAACTAACCAAAAAAAACTATAGGCAGCAGGCAAAGTTTTATAAACAACTTGCGCAATTTGAAATTCTGAGGAAGAAATGTATTTGGGGGAGTACCCCTAACATCATTGCGTTCTAGATCTAAGAGGCGTAGTTCCTACTTAGTTTAGTTGGCAGCGGATCTGATCGGCAATCAGAGGGTGTGTCGTTGGAATTCCGCCAGCCAAGTTATTTTTTTATTCAAAAATTATATGAAAATTCAAATTGATGGTGGAACATGCCAGATATTTTAAAAGTGATAGTGAATGATACTGGTGAGATTAAACAAATTGTGGAATTATAATTTCTTGCATGGATTCTAAGCAATTCTGAATGAAGTTCCGAACTCCAGGCAACTCAATAATTTTGCGTTTGGATCAGAATTATTGGGATATCTACATTATCTACAAATGTCACATGACAGACCAGGAAACTTGCTGTTTCAAATTATTACTTTCATCGTTGGAAGCAAAAAATATAAAATTCGTTAAAAACGTTCGTTTCAAACAGCAGCTCTTTCTTTACATCTGATCAAAATTCATTCCATCCCAGCTACAGCTTGTAGTACGGTTTGCAAACCTACCCCAACGAAAACAACAGCTGACTTGGACCCTAGTCGTCCTAAAACGAGAAGATGTGACCTTTCCGACGGCGAGCTCGATGTCGAGGACCGATACAGGACTACTCCCGGTACGAGAGCACCGGCTGTAAGCCGAATTTATACGGATTTCACAACTAGCGATGATACGGAGGACACGCTGCAAGTGCTCAAGGCAAAGTTGAATGCCATCAGCGAACAGGCCACCGAGACCACTGAGAGTGAAAGCGAAAAATTACGTAAGTATATGAGCATTAGATGTCGTCAGTGACACTAAACATTAACAAGGATTCTATTGGATCAAGAGCGATTACTTTGTTTCTGTACTACTATAGAGAATAATCAGAGAGATCCGTGATCCTATTTAAAAGCTTATGAATTAATAGTAATAAAACTTTTTTATTTGAATGCGCTAAAAAGAATAAAATAAACTTTTCCTTTAACTCTTTTAATATAAACTTATAACATCACACAATTTATATGATATAAAAGCTTTTCGCCAGATTTCAATAGGTACTCATATTTACTTAGTTTTTACTTAATTATCTACATATGTCAATGTTGCGACAAGTCTTTATATCATATAAATTGTTTTTGAATTTTACCAATTTAAAAAAAAATTCTGTTTGGTCACAATGCAAGTCGTGATCTGGAATATTAGCGAACTTTTTAACTCTCTTTCACGTACAGAAAGAAAGGAAGTTATGCTACAACATGTAGCTCTTTATAAATATATTTTTGCCAGAAGAATACGGATCGCTACTCGCTATAAACATATATGATAGTCTTAATGCGATTTACTTTGAACTCATTTTTTCCAACAGATGCAACTTGCATAGCAGCCTGCAACACTTTGACGATACAAACCACAACCTCAGCAACTAATACCGATCCACCAAGCACGATGTGTACTAGAGAATCGCAATGGAGCCCTTGTGGAATGCAAAAAGGTACACAATCATTTACACCAGCATCAGAAAAATCCCTACAGACAGATCAACAGAAGAAGGCACTTTTAACAAGACACACTGTGGAGAACGCTGACATACCACCTATATGCCACCAGGTAGGTGCAGCCTTCCACTTTCAAACTGAAACTTGAATAACGCCGGTATTCAAACACATGATTGTATTAACAACTCAAAGGATTAAGATTATCTGGACAATTAAATGAATAATTGAAGTTGTTCTGGCTTATAGGTGTTGATAGAACACATTCAATAGCTTATATAATTTTTATCCACGGCATTACTTTGTACATATATATACTGATATATACTGATGTAGAAATGTGGACTCGGAATAGCTGATAAACGCGATTTGGCAGCGTTGCCAGGTTGCATGCTTTTGCGGGAGATCTTGTTTCCGAAAGGAATCTCATGCTCTCACTTATGATGAAATCTCATTTTTCTTAAGAAAACTAATTTGTCTTGTTTTTGCTTTATTGTCATACTTCGTTTTTGGACGTTTCCGATGCCTCTGATCGTATCATAAAGAAATTCCACGGTGGTCAAAAATTGGGGTTGGTGTTGGTATGGAGGAGAACACAAAAAATTCGTACCATTTGAGACCGTACAAGCGATACTGACCACCGTTCAGATCATAATCATATGAATATCTTAAAAATAATATAGATAGATGCTCCTATCGTTTGTCAGGTTGCCACATTTTCTGTTTCAAGAAATGTTGATATACGCATTACTGCAATCTAGTTAAATAAGAATGATAAATAATTACAGATTTCCGAATTCTGTGTTCATTTTTGAGCATATTGAAGAAATGAGGTTCAAAAAAGTTTGAAATTGGTCAAAATTTTATTTTGGAATTTTTTCATGTAGTGAGTCTTAAAACGTTCTAAAAAATTGCGAGCTAAGCACTTTTCAAAACTTTTTGGCAGTTTACCGATTATTTGTCATCTTTGTTAGCGATTTTGATAAAATCTGGTTATAGCTATAGGCCAATAATAACAGATAAAGATGATCTTTTTTGTTTCTTGAATCTACAATTATATTGCAGTTAGTCAGTTATATATTCTGATTTTATCATACTATAAAATGTTATTTCCAACCGACTTACAACTTAGGAAGTATCGAGTCAATCTACTTGACTCTATTTCTTAAATCCATACGAGGCTGAACTAACAAGTGTCTAGGATAAAATCAAATCAGACATGTCTGCAGAAGTTTTTTCTGTGGCGCCAAAAGAGCCAAACTTGGCTTTTGTATCTCAAGTTGTAGTTTATTCTTGTAACGTTCTGCACATGAAGCAAAACACGCTATATAGTTGAAAGTTAAAACAACTAATAATACATAATTATAAAAATTAGAAAGATAAATGTGCAGCCAGTGGGCATCCTCCTGCATTCTAGGCAGTCCATCATAACTGTAATTGAAAATGCGCTGTGACTGATTCACGGAGATGCGGATTGTATTCCTGATTACTCATATTTCTTTTTTGGAAATTGTTAAATTTAAATTCAATTGGTGGCTGTCACTCTTGTGGATGAGAATTCATTCGAAAGCAAAATCTCTATCTTGACTGCTGTATTTTTGTATTTTTCAATTAGGTCAAGACATTGGTGATTCAGTCTTTGCCTCCTATAGACGTCAAATTTCATCATCGCCGTATGCAAAGTCTGTTGCATTATTCCATAGAAAACAACGAAACACGTCTTTTGTTCAAGAACCAAACATGCAATGTAGCATTTCAGCTTGCAAAGTCGGCGGATTTTACTGATGACCAAAAGTGAGTACATATGACAAGTTATTGTGAGATCTTATTTCTGGATTCTAGGAACGGTCAGTCAATTGATAAGCTTTAGTTTTTAAGTCACTATTGGACTCAATTAATTAATATGTAACTTTGGAAGTCAATGTAAACAATTTGAGAGCACGAAGATGCTACTGAATTTAGCGAAACGCATCACAAAAATTCAAGTAACCCATTGCATATTTGTAAAACACGATGCCATGGACTGGAAAACTTGAGCAGTTTCCATTCAAAATTGCTAATGAATAATTGAACAAAACGAAACCTTGCGCTGTAAGAGCCCTGTACCAACTTCATGTATTTTTCCTCAGACCTGTAGAAGTTGAACGTGGACGAAGTTTGTTGAGGATTGTAGAAAAAGGAAAGAAAATGCACTCGTCAGAAAATATGATTCAAATGGGAACACCAAGTGTAGCAAAGAGGATTTTGGAATTGCAATTTCCAGACGAAGACCTTGGTGAACCGGAGGAAGACGAGCAAGAGGCTTTCGAAGAAGAAACTGAGCAAGATACCAGCCCATTACCAGTAAGCACAAGTGAGTGTTGACATTACTCTATTGGTCCAGTCGAGATAGCCGCGGAATGATTATTTTGCAAAAAAACTATAAAAAGTAGAAAATTTCATAGTTTGTGCTTTGATGCATCCTGCCGATGCAGCGGAAAAAGATCTGAAATACTTGAAATTAAATAATTAAAGCATAAAAAGGGGCTAGGTATTACTGCGTGCGAATCTAATTTATTCATTTTTTCATCGTAGTATCCATTCTATGAAAAAAGAGTGGAAGAGTATAGATGAGTGACTGTAATATGTTCCTTGGCTTTTACTGAAAAACTGCAGGTGATGAATTATATGAGACTTCAAGTCAAAGGAAATTCGATTTTCGTACTTTCAACTACACTGGTACATTTCAGGCGGTCTATTTCAATATTCCCAACATTCATATTGATATCCATTACAGTTTTAAAGAAGACATTTCAGTTGGATGAGACAAAAAAAAGTGTTTCCGAGGTCATAGAAGACAAGGATGAAAGCGAGGAAATTTTTTTCAGAAACAAAATGCCAGGTAAGAAAATTATCGGAAGCTATTTTCGTTTTTTATTTGATGATATAATAATGTTTTCAGCGTAAAAGTTGGTAAGGGCGAATTGAGAGAAAGCAAGCCACCCGAGGCTCCACAAAGGGTCCGCTTAGGTCTGAGCCGAGGAGGGAAATTTAATCATGATGAGATTTTGTTTTGAAAATAAATGTACAGATTACGATTGGATTTTAGAAGAGTTGATCTATTTGAAGTAAATTTGAAAAATATTGGAAATGATTAGTATTTTGAAGAATTTAGGAATTTCTAAAAAGATACAAATGAAATCCCAAATATCAACAGTCCGAAAGTCCGATCTAAATCATTCATCTCTTAACTGATGCCATTATGCACAGAACTAATTTGTTTAGAAGTATTGTTGATAAATTTTTGTAGCAAGGTATAAAATTACACTTTCTTTAGACGATCAATTGCAGTAGCCCAAACCAATCAGAAATACTCGTATTTATTTATGATCTTCTAGTTTCAATTTCTTCAGAAAATAAATCTGGTGGTATCATCTGCATATATCTGCCGAACTTTGAGGAACATTATATATTAATGCATGAGGAGTACCAAGGAAATCTACCTGTAATTTTTTTCCAGAGAAAGAAAGTATCCCAGAAGCAGATCCTGAAATACTTCAACCACCTGAACGGGAGAGGGTACTCAGATCCTACCACATATATGACAACATCAATCCTCATGATCCCGGGGTTTTGAACCAGAGTTCGCTAGAACTTGTCAGCAAAGTGGACGAGAACGTATATAGAACTTACATAAACCCCAGCGGCTTCCAGAAGCCACCTCCATACGAAAGGTCTAATCCGACGGTCAATAGAACGAACAGCGCTAAGAAGTGTGGACTGTCGAAAATGTCATCCCTCAGAATTGTGAAAACGCCGCCATCAGGAAAGCATAAATTTTCAAGTGACGGAAACACATGGGGAATAGTAGGCCAAGATGCAGGTAAATGCGCTTTTGATAACGTCGTCGGGTGAATGTTATAAGAACCGGATCCATAATAGGCAGCAATACATTATTTTGTATTTATACAGCTGGATTTCTCGCCTATTTTTTCAGTTCTTACAGTGCAGTGGACTGAAAAATTACTGCAGAGGAATGTGGCCAGTAAAAAAAATCACAAAAATCTAAATAGTAAGTGAAGACTAGTAGATAAGATATTGCCATCGATATAGAATAACATGACTTTATATTCAAAACTAAGTGCCATCTTACCGAACTACCAAAAAACAAGGTTATGGTAAATCTTTACAGCTCGTTCTTACTATTTTGAGCATATCAATTTTGGGTGCATACAGCGAAAGTAAGATGCATTTGATTTTAAATGGAGCCTTGTGGAAGGTGGAAGGCTCAGTTTTTTCCCAGACTGTGAAAATGGTCGACATTCAAACAAAACAATATAAAAGGATTTAGATTGTAGATGCTCTTACTTGGTGAAACTCTTCCATAATGTGGATAAAAAGTTGTGTATTTAACAAACAGTTTCACAAATAAAACTCTTTCTTTCAGTGACGCGTTTCGATTTTTATTAAAATCATTGTTGGACTGTCAAGTTTGACTGCTAACAAGGCTACCCAGTTTACTTGCCTACTAACTAACTAGTTAGTTTAGTTATTTAGAATTGAGTTTAAAAGATCAGCCTGTTCATTTACTACAATGAAGTCAGGGTTTCGCAGATATTTCTAAATCTCCAATGTTTCCATGAAGTTTACATCATGTATTTTATTACAAGTATTATAAATTCAGAAATATCTGACTTCATTGTAGTAAATGAACAGACTGATCTTTCAAACTCAATTTTTATCGATACACTACTATAAGTTTTCATCTATTTGTATTCTAGGTTCGAAATATCTTAAGTTATCGAATGTATTAGGAAGGATGAAATAGCTTAAGGAATAAAATAGTTTATCACAAGAAATATCTTAAGCACATTTTGACGGCGATGGTTAAGGTTTTGTAGGGGTTTTCCTTCACACTAGTGTAAATGCAGTCGCCTAAAAAATATTTTCCCTAAGACAGACACAACAAATGAAAAAATTAATTTGATATAAAAATAGACAGGATAGATAGTATGCTAGATTTGAGAGCTATAGTTTTGTATCCATAATAGGACTAGTTAGTTAGTTGGCAAGTAAACTGGGTAGCCTTGTTAGCAGTCAATTCTGACAGTCCGACGATGATTTTAATAAAAAATTGAAACGCGTAACTGAAAGAAACAGTTTTATCTGTGAATCTGTGTGATAATTACACAACTTTTTATCTACAATATAAAAGTAGATATTTATTTGTTTCAGTAGAAGGATCTAAAGGCAATGTGACTCAGGGAGGCGTACCAAAAATATGGAGTTTAGGTTTTTATGCGAATAAGTCCACCCAAGTAGGAACTTCTTTAGTCGACCCATGTATTTCCAACCCACAATCGGAAGGATCGCAACCTGTCCAAAACAAAGAAAATCCCACTGATGGTGAAGAGAGGGCTTTAAAGGTGAACTTCTGTAAATTAATATTTGAGTTTTACCTTTACTATAAAATGGCGGGCGTAAAGTAGGTTGACACGGTACTTCCTACGCGTTGGTGTCAGTGTATAAATAATGATTTGAATCGAATTTTGGAATCAACTGTTGATAGTTCAATTCAAAACCTAAAAAAAACTAATTATAACTTCGAGAAAACTAAAAAATAGCTTATGCTGACACATTCGTTATGGCCGCGCATCTACGTCACGATCGACGGAGTAGGGAACTCAAGCGCGCTAATCGAAATAGTGGTCACATTTCGGAGTTGTTGTTCTTAATTTTATTGTGCGCTTGTGATTTTATCCTCTGTGACGTCACCCGGAACGAGATCGACAGCTTCGGATGCGCATCGGCATACCGGTGTATGTGTATTTTGGCTTAAACGGGAGATGATGTTGATCAATATATTGCGCGTCGTTATATGGATACGGATTGCTCTACTGCCACTGAATCGGCATCTCAAATACGTGTCTTATAAGAATAGAACCATTACCGTGGTGAAAATTATATAGATGATAGAACGTATCATAGCATCGTTCAAATTTTTTTTCAATTCTACAAAGCCTTATCACTATGGTAACTTAGTGTCAAAAAATCAATTTAGGCCTGTTCGAGTATTGCAAATACAAGCTGCATATGGCACGAATAAATGTTGATTGATACTTTATCGTTTGTTTCCAGGTAATCAATTTTACCCACAGCACTTCCCGTTTTCAACTCACAAACACAGATGAGGACTACCCAGCCCAATTGCAGGCGGAGAGGGACGAAGACCCTGCTTATCAGCCCATAGGCTGCGATGGTCGCTGCAGCCAATGGGCTGCTGACCTCAGGACGGTCATCACTTCCATTCGTGACCCTGAAGATAAGCAGGAGGTCGAGGAGGGAAAGATTGAAAATCCGCCTAATAGAGGTAGGTACACATTAGGAAAAAGCAAAGTTCGCCTCTAGAATGCTTGAAGTATGCTGAAGGGAAGGCATCGCGCTGTCTGGAAGGCAGAATCACTGGTAGAATCTTCTTTTCATCAGGGGGATGTGCCCTTTCACATATTACGTGCATTCTGGAGGCGAACTTTTTTTTCACAATTTGTACAATATGTTTCGATGTAATTTAATCTGACGTGCTCTGAAAAATGAAAACCACGCGTTTCACTAAAAGTGACTATTTGTGAAATCTTGATATAGATTACCTCAGGAACATATATGCAAAATTATAATAGTATATCAAAACATGTATTGCTATACTACTTGTTCCATTCTGAAAAAAGCTTTGCTTTAACTTTATCTGATTGTTTTATGCAGATATCGATGAAGAAACAAAAAGCGCTGCATGTTGCAGTCTGGCAGCAAGTAAAGTGGGTGTACAAGTCAGTCACAATACAAAAAGCGAGATGAGTCAAAGGCAAGAATCCATTATGCGTGGAAGACAATCTCCAAAATTGCAGAGCTGGAGTGATCAACATACTTCACGAGAACAGGCAAGTAAAAAGTTCAGCGGGACAACTACACAAACGAAGGGCGCTGAAGAAAATGAAGATGACAAAGAAGATCCAAATAGCAACAGACAACATAAGCAAAGGTATGAAGGACTTTATTATCAAGATTTGAAAAAAAATAGTCTAGTGAAAAAAATGCGTAAGAGAAAGTTGCTATTTAACTCGCTATAACGATCTATGCCTAATTTAAATATCATTCATATTACGCCAAGACAAACAAGGACTCTCAATCGCGGAGTTGTCGCTCTTAATAACAAAGTGGAAAACTACAGAAATATTTTAAACCGATTAACTCAGTAAACACAACTTGAACGATTGATAGGAATAATAATAGCATAATGGCCCTTTCAAAAATTTTGCTAAATCAACATCATGTCTCTGCCATTGTTAGAATTTATTTTCTTTGCTCTGTCGATTTGCGTTTGTGGAACCGCTCAATTTTATTAATCGCTGCAAACATTTTGGTGGAATACGATCAAATATATGGTGGTAAAGATTTTATTTAAATGCGCTAAAAAGAATAAAATAAAATTTTCATTTGAAACTTTTATTATCAACTTATAACGTCATTACACAATTTATATGATATAAAAGGTTGTCGCGAGATTTAAGTACTCGTATTTACTTAGTTTGAAAATTTCAAAAATTAAAATCAATCAGATCAAATTATTTAATTTACAAAACTTGTATTTATGTATTTATTTATTTATTGGCATATTGGGATGTAACAGAACAAAAATTCCGAAAAAACATCCGCTGTTTACTATTAAGAAAGAATATGGTCTGAGTGATCATATTACCGCACCGTAAACATTATGTGTATTACTAAAACATAAAAAAAGAAAAGATAAAACTAACAAACTACATCACTTAAAGCTGATATCATTGATAAATTAACTAACTAAATCAGAAATAGATACGATATGTCAGTTGTTTTTATATTTTGTCACCTGCATAAGTTGTACTCTAAGAGTCTTCCTGAACTTATTGAATTCAATTGAAAATATGTCTAAGCTTGTGGCAGCATCATTAAAAGCCTTTTGTGCCCTAACTATCGGAGAGTTAGTCCCCAGGTTAGTCCTGCAAAATGGAATTCTGAAAAAATTAGAGTGGCGGTAGTCTCTATCAGGTACGTTAATATACATTTTGGATAGTAAGTAGGGACAGTCAAAAGTATTGAATATTTTGAATATGAAACATAGGTCTGACATAATTCTTCTCTCCTTTAGTGCCATAATATTGAACCGTCGCCTAATTGGTTCATAGTTAGCGTCACGCACAGGGTCACCAATTTTGAAACTGAGTCTTTTCAGGAATTTATTTTGTACACTTTCGATTCGCTTTATATATGTGGAATACTGAGGGTTCCATATTACAGAGGCGAAAGTTAATTTGCTATAAACATATGCATAGTAAAGAGATATCTTGGCCCTTGCACTTCGGAAGTCTCGACAGGTCCTACAGATAAATCCCAACATTTTACTTGATTCCCGAATTAAATTTTCAATATGAGGCTGAAAGGTCATTTTCGAATCTAAGATGACACCTAGGTCCTTGACTGTATCTGATTGTTTCAGTGGAGTATTTTTAAAATGGTAGCTGTATTCAATGAATGATTTATTGCGAGAGAATCTGATGAAACTGCACTTGTCTGAATTTAGAAATAAATCGCTGTCCTCACAAAATCTTACAAAGCTTTGTAAGTCACTTTGAATTAGATGACAATAACTATCTGTGTCACTGTATGAAACAAGTATAGATAATATAGATAGTGTAGATAACTACACAGATCAATCTCGCGACCAGCTTTTATATCATATAAATTGTATAATGACGTAATAAGTTGATAGTAAACATTTTAAATAAAAGCTTGTTTTTAAAAAAGTTTCTTACTTTTAATTTATTTCTCATTTTTTGGTCATCGTTGGAGAGGTCTGTAAAAACCCCAGTACACCAAAACTTCAGACGGATCGGAGAAACGGAGTTTATGATCACCATCTTTTTTTTCAACTGTCATTCGTATTCTCAGCAAGCCCTTTAATTTGACATCTATATTGTATGGTTGCATTCAAAATAGACCGCCATCTTGGGTGTTCCGCCATGTTGGATTTAGAATGACGTCACACAGCTAACCATGCATTATCATCCAAACTAAACTTGTATACAAAATTTCAGCTCAATCGTTTGAAGTTATCTGCTTCAAAGTTCAGTTGCAAGATTCAACCCGATCAAATATAGTTACATATATACATCAATTATTACAAGTTAAATAAAAGCATGTAAAATGGAGTGAAGTAGAATGACTTTGTACTTCTCGAGCTATAATGATGACGTTTTTCTGTTTTAAATTATCATTATTCACCGGTACAATGAAATGAGAATATTACGAGGCCTCTACTAGCTGCTTAAATTGGGTGTTACTTGTATTTTTTCACTTTTTGAAGAGTTTTTGTTTGAGTAAAATTCTTATGGATATTTATTCATTAAATATCAATAACATTATATAGCATATCTCGTATCTGGTGAGTTATTATAATGTTTATCCAAAAAAAAAATTCTAATTAGCGTAATGCTGCATACTTGGTTTATATTTGGTCTGAAATAACAGAAAGCGAAATGAAATCCTTCAAAAGATTTTCAAGCACCAGAACTCGTGAAGCATCATAAGTAGTATAGGCACTAGGAAGGTTGGTTTAATACTTAAAGTTCGGAAATCTTTGGACGTAGTAAGGCCCTAATTTTTAATATCTGTTCGGAAATGATTGTTACAAAGATTAAACTAGATAAAAAAAATTGAATGGCCAAACATTTTTCTTTATTACGCCTTAAATTGGTAAGAAGCTCGTGAAATATGTGGACATTAAATGTCACTTCCAAAGTTTTAGAAAGGACATAACAGATCAGGCGCGTATTCAAGGTTAACCTATCATAATAACTTCCTCGTTTATGCCAAGGAAATAATATGGTAGTTATGATCTTCATCTCACGAAGTCATTGCATTGAAATCGATTACTTGAAAAATTTTTTTTACAGTGAAACAGTGGAAGACGGTTCGAAACCCACACTGGTCGAATATCGTACGATGAACGGCAGCCAATTTGAGACTATCTCGCTGACGGTTAGCTACTCCACGGGCGACTCTGTGGAGGTCAACAACTCTCCCGGCGTCAGCGTGCAGAACAACACCAAGATATGTCCCAGCATGTCGCAAGGGCCAAGCAAATGCGGCATTACTATTATTCCGAGCCAGAAGAGTGAATTCAAATCAAAATCTCAACTCAATAAGTCCGTCAACCAGATCACTGATAAGGGAAAGGTGATTAAATAGATGATTAAGAAAATAACTGTAACCAAAAATGTATTTGTCCCGCGCATATGTAAATGTATTAAAGATAAAATGCTTTCCTGACACTACCGCCACAGTGCAGAGGACATCTAAATGCTCGTTGATGTACAACAAGAAGAGCGTTGGAGAAAGACGACATTCCTGGGGAACTTCGGCGTTCATCGTATAAATATATCTGTTGCTTGAAACTTGTAGACAAGGTAGATTTTTCAAAAGTTTGATTTCGGACTTCCATCGTCTATAAAATATTTGAGTATCACAACGTTTAGATTGATATGCTATCTTCAATCGTCTTCAGGTGAACTGGCTAACATGTTCCTTTCATGCCTATTTATACTCCGTCCAGTGACGTGTCGTTGTGTTTGGTCTGTTCTGATTGGTTCCAGATGAGTGGTGTTCCGGTCTACTGACGTGGCTGTTCGTCGGTCATGTTTGTTGTCTGGACCAGTCGTAGTCTACTGATCTTATTTCTGAGTGGCTGCCATATTGGTTTAATGTCTACGCTGGGCTTGCTGTACACGTTGCTGTTGTTGGTGATGAATGCCGCCTCATTGAATTTTCTTCGATACTTTCCAGTATCGTGCGAATTTCGACATCACAGTAATCAACAGTATAAACACTATTTAGCACTTATTTATGAGCTGTGTAAACACTTTGAGAATAGTTTCAGAAGGCCTCTAATATAGTTGTTGGGGTCGAAAATGAATTATCGCCATCTTTTATTATTCCTGGTATTCGAGAGCGCCCTTTTTTCATCTCTATAAATGACCAAAATTGTGATGTATCAGAATGTATGTTCGTTACGATTGTATGTACAAAATTCTGGTATTCGATTTTAATTTTGTTTTTTAGCAAAGCCCTGACATTTTTAAAATTTTGATAATAATAGTCAGTATTACACTTTTTGTAAGAATTATAGGCTGCTTCTTTGTTTTTAATGAGTAGTATTATGTCTTTGGTATACCATTGGGGATACCTTCTTGTTCTATTAATCTTTAAGGGAACAGTGGCATCAAATATCGCATTTAGAATACGATAAAAAATGTCGCAGGCTTGCTCGGCGGTACCAGCACTGTAAATCTCCGAAAAATCTGTATTAAGAATTGAGTCATACAGCAAATGAAAGTTAGCTTTTCTGAAGTTAAAGGTTTTTGATGTGTTTTTGGATACTTTAAATTGATCATAATGAGAAGTATTACAGTCGACTGCCAACATAAGAGGAGGATGATATTCATCTACTTTAGACAGTGGGACATCATCTTTCAATACTGAACATGTTATGTTCGACAGAACTAAATCTAACAACCTGTCTATAGAATTTCTTACTTGATTATATTGTATCAGTTTGTTTATATTAAAAAAATTCGAGATTATATTAGATTTGCGGTCGGTAACAGCCTGAACACTTCCATATAGTGGGGCATTGAAGTCACCCAATAGTCTGCCATAATACTTAGTTCAATGCTCCTATTACTTTTTTATCTTTAGTTATTCTGTCTTTAATTGTTTCATCATTCTGTCCTGTTAGTTTTACGCCTAGATATATATTCCTTATGGTATTTAACTGTTTCTCCTTCTAGATCTAAGTCTTCAGGTGACCCTTCTCTTCCGATACATATCTATTGCGTCTTTTCGGTGTTAACTTATAAGCCCCTTTTTTGTATTCATCTACAAGTTTTCTGCCCATGTACTTCTTTGCCCTGTGCAATCACTACGCGATCGTCTGCATAGTGAAGTGTATACAGAGTTGTATCCCCAATGGTTATCCCCATAACTTTACATTTTCCCTTCCATATCCGTAAGGCTCCATCGATATATATGTTGAACAAGATTGGGGATAAGCAGAAACCTTGTCCCAAACCTATGGTTGTCCTAAGGCCGTCTGTTACTTTACTTCCTATTTTAATTTTAGCTACCATGTTTCTGTATAGTTCTTTTCTTGAATCTATCATCGTTATGAGACAGGCATATATAAAATGTTAAGTCCATTATATCTAAGAATGTCATCAAGTGGTGACTTCGCGCCACCTCTTGATGTCATTATAGTAGCCCTCAAATAGATGTCAAACTTATTTCATTCATCTTCCGGAATATTGGGTCGATCTAATTGAGTATTTTTTTTTGTATTTGCAGGTAGTTTTACGAGCATTAAAAGATAAACTAGAAGTCGAACACGCAGAGCAGACTAAACAAAATGATTTCGACGTACAAATCGATGAGAATGCCATGAAGAAAGTAGACGTCTCTGAAGAGATGACTGCTTTCATCTCCGAGCTGACAAAGACTGCATCTGGAGAGCTTAAAAAGGTCATACCTATTATACGCAGGTAGGTACTAAGTAACTTCTGAAACTTATTCCGTTGTTACATGAAATAGAAATGTTTTTTCTCACTCAAATTTGCCTATTCAATCGTCTTTCCTACGGGCGGGAATCACCTCAATCATTATATGCCGCGCCGTAGCCGCTGGGCCACACTACCGCGGTGGCCAGAATATCTAAGGTCTAAAGCCATTTCGGCCGCGCAAAACGTTTGCAAACCTTAAAAAATGCAATGGGCGTGTGGTGCAAGCATTTTGAGGCATGTCAGCCTTTCAAGTGAAGTCTGTAACAACATTGGACTTGTAGTTATTTGTGGGTTGTCGTTATTTTGATATAGGCGGAGTCACGGGAGGTGGATGGTAAATACAGGGGCTTAAGCTGTAACTTTTTTTGTCTTGTCAGAGTCTAGTAATATCCTTTGTCGTTTTGTAATAAAACTTCGAACAACGCTCCATGGTATCTGGATTTCGTCTCCGCATATCAACGCACATTTTGAGATTGGTTAAAAATAAAAATTTACTATAGTAATTTAACTGTTCTAAATTTGACTACTTCACGCGGCTCGAATGGCAGCATCATCATAGACAAGACAATGTGCCATAATCATAACTAATTTTTTTGTTCTCAGTCGTAAATCTTTGAGTAAGACACAAGATAAAAGCAAGCATAAGCCAATGTACGACGTGAATTACGTATTCGGAGATTTCCGTCAACCTAAGGTCGCAGAATTGTTAGCTAAAAAGACGTCCAAGCAAAATGGAGATCCCTTGAAAGTGGCAGGCAATGGCAGGTATAAGGTAATTATCATTTCTAAAATCATTTTTTGGAGTGTAAAGATTGTTTCATGTGTAGACATTTTACCTTGAAGATCTAGCTATAATGGCTATAATTTGTTGGTGAAGATGATGAAGCCACAAAGACTCTACTTGTCATGGCTTTGTCAACTTCATCTTTCTAAGTTCTTTTTGGTCTTCCTCGTTTCCTTCTCTGCTGTGGCGTCCATTCCCATATTTTCTTTGTCCATCTGTCACTGGTCATGCGCCGTATGTGTCCAAGTCTTTTTACTATAATCGTATTTATTCTGCGCAAGTCAATTTCCATATTTTCTAGATTTTTTTCGTTTCTCACTTTGTCGAGCCTGAGTAATCTACAATGCCAATTATTCGTTTCTATGATAATGTGAATCATCTTTGAACCGTTTCATGTTCTTCTGATTTTCTGCACTGGTGACAATGTCTGGAGCATTACGAAAATTACTAACAAATGTGAAAATTTTGAGAGCATCGGAATTAAGTAAAATCTAATCAGTTGCTTCATACAGAAATCATGTCAAAATTTGAATTAAACTGGAGTTGATGTACACAAGTATGATATAACGAGTATTCTGTAATTTTTTGCAAAGTTACAGCTTTTCTCATCGGGATAAATTACAGCACGATTGCGGGGTTAGTGGAGGTGTCTGGACAAAAATGATTGTCAACTTGTCAATTTCTACATAAATCGAATTTTGAAATCCGAAAAAAACTGCGAATTGTGTCTCAGCTTCCACCTTGCGGAAAAGCAAGTACAAGATTGTAACGTTTGTCATTTAAACTTGTCTTTTTGTCAGGCGATCGAGAAAAAATTAGGGGAAAATTTGAATTTCTGGATATTAGAAATAACCTACCTACAAAGGGGTAGATTAGCCTATAGTACGAGTATTTCCATAACCGTAAAACGTAGTATTACTACCAATAATTCGTGTTTAAAGGGTAGCAAAGTTAAATCCTGGCTAGTAATGTTCAAATCGTTCAGTTAGTGTTAGATTAAAATAAATATCTACATCAGTCTCACATCCATGCTAGGCATCAGCTAGTTTATATGCAATCCTGGACGCAAAAAAGTTTTAAGTTTGAAGATGCTATTGAATAAATGAAAACCAAGGGCCATTTGCATGATTTTAATCGTTACGGTGGAAGAGTTTCCACAAATGAGTGCATATACAACCTACATATTGTAATCGTCTTTGCAAAGGATGAAGCTCAACTGTTCGCCAAACGGACCACGGAATTGGGTAGCAGCTCAAAGCCAAAAACTCCTCCGACAAAGCAAGCCGCTGCATCATCTTCTCATGCGAAGCCGGAGCCGCAGGTTGTCCGGAGGATAGCTAAACATCCAGAGCATCACAAGCACAAGCGCAAAAACAATTTCAAGCTGGAAACGACGTCCAACAGCGAGACCATCACTACGGAGAGGTGAGCAAGAAACAGCCAACTTATTCCGTTATTTATGAAATTTCAATATTTGATAATAAAGGAGTAAAGGTTATTTATGTATAGATAGCTGTATAATGAAGTCATACGTCATATCGTGTTTAAAATGTAACAGTTGACAGAACATTCGATATATAAAGGTAGCATCACTAGTGTTAATCAGTTCGATTGCGTTTTGAATATTGGAAATTTCAGTAGGTAATATTTGAAATATTTTAATGTTTTACTTTAACGGAAAATGCGTGATGCTTATGGTGGCTATTGCTTAAGTGAACACCAGGGTCAGAAAATATCTATGTTGAAGATAAACCTCGCCCTGTCTGACTAAGATTCTTGAAAAAAATCGAGGTATATCGACATATTTCATCTCGCGGCACAGCTGCATAACACTGGATATCTAAAGAAGGTCGATACATTTCCAATGAATTAACATTTAATCAGCTGAGTTTTGATTCGTGAATCGCTGTTGAAACAAAACGAAATCGAGCCAATAATGTGCGTAAAATATTGTGGTCGAAGCCTGAAAAAGGTTCACAAACGGTTGCAAAGCCCATATTGAGGTCAAGTAATGTGATGCTGAGTATTTGGTGGGATTTAAAAGGATTTGTTCATCATGAGCTTTTCCAACGCGGTCAGTTTTGATGCATCCACCGTATAGCCCCGAACTTGCCCCGTTTGACTACCATTTGTTCTGGTCTCTGCAAAATTATAATAATGGTGTAAAGCCGTCTTTAAGAGAGGCTTGCGACAATCACTTGGTTCAGTTTTTCGCCTATTCAAATATCAGTTTTTCAGTTTGGAATTATGGTTCTACCAGAAAAGTGGTAAATCGACTTGACGGGCATATATATCATTGACAGGTGATTTAAATGTAAATGAATAATTTCACTTTCAAAAACATGAGCAATACCGAAATTGCATTGCATTTAATTTCCCCAATATTTTAATACAGAATTAAGTAATAGTAGTACCAATAGAAGCAGTAGGATTTGATCTATAAATGTGAAAATTGTATTAACAAAAACAAGTACATTGAATAAATATATTACCAGAACTGTTGCCGAAGCGATTCAACCAGTTCGAGTTAAATCGGGCCTATTGAAAAAGCCAGGCACATTTAATGTAGTTTCAAATAGTTACAACTTTTTTCTCTCTCGGAGAACCTGGTCTTTTTTTACAAATATCCACGACTGCCAAATGTTCGGATAAAAAAGGAAACATGTTCAATGTGGCGTCTGCTCATGTTTTAATTGGGAATTGAGAAGCAATATAGATGTTATGATGAACGATGGACAACTCTATCAAAAACGACAGATTATGCTCTAAAAGGCGCAATGACACCACAGTAAAGAAGCTTGTCTTGAAGCGAATAGTTTTTGGATACTAAAGAAAAGTAATTTTATAGAACAACAGCTAGACAGGATGCATAGTATGCTAGATTTGAGAACTGTAGTTTTGTATTCATGATTGGACCTAGGTAATTAGCCAACAATCTGGATAGCCTTTGTGAATAGTCAAATCTGATAATCCGATGATTATTTTAGAATCTTTTTATTAAACACCCAATTTTTTATCTGATGGAATAGTTTTTCAAGTAAATGCATCTGAATCTACATAATCCATCCCTAACCAAGTTAATGAGACACACGTATTTAACTGTCAATATTTTGTGAGGACCTAATAAATATCCAGTATATTAAAAATTAAAATATAATAATGTTGAAAAACTAATTCTCAGTGGCCGCGTTTAGACCTTGTTTCTCGCTAGAAGAGTTAGTATAACATTTCTTCATAAGAAACGGTTTCCTGTATGTATGTCAATCTTTTCAAGAGCTCTTGACCTTATTATTATGTAATTCCATCTTTCTGCAGGTCAAAATCCGAAGGCGAGTTAACCTCCTGCCAGTGCGTAGTGAGCAACGGGGAGCTCCACAGCTGCCGATACGACCAGTTCCATCGGAGGAATCCGCCGATCTTCAACGATGCCGATGAGTTGGTAACCACAATCAGAAAGAAAAGGAGTTATTTCAACAATTGCGTCACGTATTATTTGAAGCGTACCCCGATTCCTGGGCCTCCGTACTCTTCAAACAGGAACAATCAGCAAAATATCAATGACAGCAGTATCTCCTCTAACACGTTTACTTAACCATAACGCTCAACCTGAGTGTAAGCTGAGCAACTATTCAACGATCTGAAGACACTTCAAACGATATTATTATTGAAATTGTAAATATAATATATTTAAATATAAAGTTTACTTTATGCATGGAAATGTGTTGTAATTATTTCATTTGTTGTTTGTTTTTATAATTCTACCTCACACGGCAACCGTTCACTTCTTGTTGCGACGTTAATGTTCGTAGGGAGACAGTAGTCGCAGTTATCATTACACCTTTTGGGTGTGTCAGCTGTATCCAGATTTTTATAGTTAACTTCTCATAAAGGCAGAAATTCTGTCGCGCAGATTAATTTTGAAACGCTGAAAATTGTTACTATCGAAGAACAATAAACTGGAAGCCTGTGGAATGGGCTGGGTTTCTCTTGGACTTTGGAAAAGGCTGGATCGAGGTTTTGGAAGTTGAATCTGGTGAGGCTGAGCCAATTGGGCTTTTATAGTATTCATTATACTGCTTTAATTATCCTAGACACCTTGGTGGAACATTTACCATGGTACAATTCATTGAATACGGACAGATGAGTAACTTTTCTTTGATGTTTGTGGAAGCCCTCCACCGATACCTCAACCCTCATTTGTAAATTTCAAATTTCAACAATTGAAATCCGGAAAAAATGACTTAGTGCGGGATTCGAATCACGCACCTTCCGATTGCCGGTCGGGCGCTGTAACCAACTGAACTAACAAGGCAGTCAACTAGTTCAGTTAGTTGGAGCGTCCGATCAGTAATCGGTAGATGCGTGGTTCGGATTCCGCATTGGGTCATTTTTTACGTATTTCAAAATGCGAATTATGTATCAGTTTCCACCTTGCGGAGAAAGCGAGGAATTAATTGTCATCATCAAATAATGTCACTGAAAAGTTTGATTTCGGACTTCCATTGTCTATAAAATTTTGAGTATCACGACGTTTCGATTGATGTGCTATCTTCAATCGTCTTCAGGTGAACTGAGGATTCAAGATAGTACATCAATCGAAACGTCGTGATACTCAAAATTTTATAGACAATGGAAGTCCGAAATCAAACTTTTTATAAATCCACCTTGTCTACAAGTTTCAAACCACAGTTAATGTCACTGACTTATTCCTAATTCATCAGTTAATCAATATAAACTAATTGTAGTTTTTTAAATGAGAGAATAATTGAAAATAGTTATCTTCTACTATTCTCCTTTAACATCTCGATATAATCTTTACTAAAACTACCAAGAGTGCAGGATTTGGCTATTCAACTACAAATTCATCTATTTATCTTACGCTGAATCCAGAAATTCACCATAAAAATTAATTTAAATTTGGAAATGATACGAAGTTAATTTTTTTATTTGATCATTATAATTTTGGAAAAAGTATTGCAAGATTTGTTTAATAAAAGCTATGTAAAGTATATGAATAACTTCTATGAACTCCTTGGAAATTACACTGCCAGCCAAAAGTTCCGAATCACTCGAATGACTTCTAAATGGTTTTGCAAGATAAGATTGAAACTCATAATTAAATGTAGACAGATTTCCAAGATATTTTGAAATTATTTTGTTATTTGCTATTAACTCCGTCGTCTATGAATATATTTCCAAAAGTATCTATGGCTGCATTACCTATTTCTATTACCATATATCATATAGATTGCCGAATTTAATCAAAGTCGCTGCAGTGGTTACTGAGATCAAGCGAAGACATACATTCCAATAAAGACAGACAGGCCGATTCATAGTGATAGACAAATCGACAAACAGACAGGCCATCAAACACAGACAGATAGTGAGACAGATAGAGAGATTGAGAGGCACACCGCAGATATACCAACAGATAGACTAACGGAAATCAATGACGCATTTTCATAATGTAGCAATATTCAAACATCTGAAAATCGTATTATATATCAGAAATTCGTGGTAACTAATAAATGGTTAACATTATTTCATGACAGCATGGACACCTATATACTGACACTACAATCAGTGAACAAGATACCAAAAAACTTGTGTAATTAAACACAAGGTTTCATAAATGGAACTCTGCTTTTTTGATGCGTTTCAATTCTATATTTGAATCATCGTCGGACTGTACATCAGTTACATATCAAATTGAAACAATATTTTTTTTTGCGAAACGTTATACAATTTTATCTCAATGATGGGGGATCTTCACCAAGTGGGAGCATCTACAATCTACAAGAAAAAAACCTGCAATGCGTTATGATCCACTCTGCGATGAGGACTTGTACGCCACTGTCTTACGACGCCGACGCATGAAGGGATGCTGTAAAAATCCCGGCGTGTCTGATCCTTGCATCCGCAGTTTGCATTCATGCCTTCTCTGGACCTGACATGTTGATCCTTGCCTACAAAATTATATCTTTCCATTCGAATCTATAAAAAAGAGTTCGACAAGTTCGTGGCTTCAACGTTTCCGACATATCACTTTGTTCGTATTTGATATGCGGGCATGAATAGTAAACTGTATTGGCTGGTGTTTTTGTTTATTTTAAATGGGGGTAAGTTTATTTATAAACGATTAAATCGGATTATCTTCTTAATTAGCACGTTGACACTATAGCACAGATCGAGTACGGAAACGAATTTTGAAATGACATGTTGAATATTTTGACCTACAGTGAGGCTAGCGATAGCTGGAGTCCGGGGAAAACTTGAAATGACGATCAAATGGACTAAGAGCTGATAGGAAAAGATGCGGTGCCAAATTTTTTCGTCCCCAATTTTTTTTTGCTTAGCGACACTAACAAATTTTGATTGTAAAAAAGGAAATAACAATTTCGGTTGGTATACCAATAGAAACAAATTGTTTATCTGAAGTTTGTTATCGAAATAAAGAATTTTTGGTGAGACCAGCGCAGTTTATCTCGCGCCAATATGGATTATTTCTATGAACAATTTAATTTTTTGGGCAGGCAAAGTATTGTTTTATGGGGATACTATGAATCAGTAGCCATAGTGAAATTATAATTATTATAAATAATTTTTTTATGGCAATGATTTTATGTTATTATTTTCTGTTCGATTTCATATTTAGGCTTACAAAATTCAAGAATTTATCAGGGACAAAATGCGAAAGTCATGAAAAATCAAACATAAGTTATTACAGGTGTTTTCAAGTATAAACTTCTGGCATACAATACATAGAAAAATGTTGAAACAATTGTTACACTCCAAGGTGTTACTAATTTTGAGTTCACACAACCAAACTCCCTAAACTCGGTGACCGGATGGTGATTCGCAGAAAATTCACAGAAATCTACATAGAATGTTCTGAGAACTAGTAGATATTGTAATTTATTGCCAATGCAGTGAAAACAAATTATGGACATATGAGAATGTATAGTTAGCCGTCTATGAGGTTTGAAGTTGCCGCTGTGTGAGAGCATAGAACGCTAACCACTGAACAACTAGAGCTTCGAAATTGGTTCTACATGCTCATGATAACTCATAATATCAAGATATTGCATTTGATATTTGATAAATTTTGTTTATATTAACTTTTGTACATTTAGAAGTTTGGTAGACATGTAGAGTTCCGACTTCCCGGTTCCGCATTCGGCGTTCCGAGTTTCGATTTCCGAATTCAGAGAGTCCGAGTTCCGAGTTCCGAGTACCGAGTTGTGGTTTCAAGGTTCCGGGTCCCGCGTTCAGGGTTCCAGGTTCCGGGTTCCGGGTTCCGGGTCCCTTATTCCGTGTTCTGGGTATCCGGAATACGAGTTCCAGTTTCAGCGTTCCGAAATCCGAGTTACAACTTCCAAGTTCCGAGTTTCGAGGTCTTTTTATTAGGTGTGAACAATCATTTTATTTCGATGAAAATGTCTAACTTGTTTCAGCACTCATTATATAGATTTGTGTGTTTTTTGCTAACTACTACACCTTACAACAAATGAATGAAAGTACGAAGTTAAGAAAAACGGTGTACATGTGCAGTATGATCTGATGAATGTAAATGGTTGTGTGTATCATGCTCATTCGAGAGTACACTGACCATTATGTATTTTTCTGAACCACTGAAACAATGCATCGACTGCAAAAACTGTAATATTTTTTACCTTAATTTTATCTACCCTTAAAAAAAAATTGTGTAGCCAATACAAAAGAGCCAGCAATGCAATTATTATTACGGTTGATGTATTTCCCATTTGAACTCTATCTATCTCTTTCGAAAATTGTGTATCTAATAGATAGGAGCCAGTTAACATTTCAAATATCTTGTAGTGAACATGCTGAGGTTGACAAGAGACACAGTAGTCAGTAGCACAACTGCTACTCCAGACGACGACGACGATGACTGGGACGAAGATGATTCCGGAGAAGAAATTGACGATGATGGAAAAATATACAAAAATCCAAGAAATTCTCCATCCACTTTATGTCCGAGAGATGAGGAACAGGCCACTCTTCTGGTATTTTTATGTGATAAATATCTATTACTGAGACAAAACTAGGTGAATCGTTTTCTCGACCTTCCACTGCGACGCACCTATATATTGTGGCCCATGTTTAAGAAAGTAAGGTTGGAAATTTAGCTTCAAATTAAAATGTACATAAATGAGACATGTACAATATTAATTTCCTGATCTCTGAGACCGATAGTAGAACAAATACATTTATATGACGCGACATATAGGGTGCATCTATTGCTATTAGGCAATCCAAGTTGTTAGAACCATTTGACTTTGTAAGACGTTAATAGGCAACGCTTCTTTCAATATGTTGCTATCACATCCTTACATGGGATAGGTATTTATTCTCTACTTTCTGCCGTCGAGCTATACTGACAAGTCTAGGCAATGAACTAAACATTTTTGTCTATAACAACTCACATGTATAGTGTTAGTATCAGTTTTTAATTGTTCCAAACAAGTACAGTTGCTATTAAGTCTAAATGCTTTTCCTCATTTTATAGGGTCAAAAATGCTTGAGAAAGTGCTCATCGGATGAGGATTGTAAAAGTAAGAAGAAGAAATGCCTGTGTGATGGAGCTTGTGGATTATCGTGTATTAAGCCTGGTAAGACAAACCATTATACTTGTTCTATAAAAATATACCAATTTCTCAAATTCAATTCAAAAGTTTATGGTAATTTTTGATCGGGATACGCAAATAGCTATTTGCTGTATTACAGCATTCCCTTCCTTACATTTTGTATGTCCAGTTTAACACTTACATGTGCGTATAAAATCTTTTATTCAAGACAGGGAGTGTCCGGACCCAGAACAGATATCTTTTGGAGGGGTTACAGCTAGTGGAAAATTATTCGGAGCCCGTGCAACTTACACTTGTCAGCATGGCTACCATGTGGTAGGCTTACAGAGCCGAACTTGTCAAGGTGACGGTCATTGGGCTGGAAGCCCACCTGCTTGTAAACAAAACAGTAAGTCAAGAAATCCTCATACCAGATAACAGATCAATTTTAATGAGATTTGACAGCAAATGCAATACAAAGTAATGCATGTAGTAGTCGTATCATAATTTAAATGTTCCTTAAACAGACGTAGCAAATAGAGCACATAATCATATCTAGAGGGTAAGGTGACCAGCTGATCATACAGTTCCGGAGCTGTAGAAAAAAAAAGTTATTTCCAGGGGGCTGCAATACTGTCACTCGCCCCACCCTAGCCCATAAATTAATTCTGTACGGCCTGTGTAGTGACTTGTCTGCAAGTTTTTGTCGCACTGTAATCTCACCAACTCTTATAATAATTAAAAACGAGATCTATCTACTACAGAAAGTTAAGGCGAAGGTACAGCAGTAGATTCTAGGATCAATACAAAAAATTGACATTTTTTTTTTAAATTTCTCAAGTGTGTTCTAGGTCATCTTACAGTGTCGTTATAATTCCTATATAATAGAAGTACCGAAGTCATAGAACGGGGAGAAAACAGAATTTCATCATTCAAGTGAACTTACACAATCCATAATATCGTATGCTTTTTTCATCTACTACAAAAAAAAGGCCTAGGAACAACAGTAGCTTCTAGGATGGATAAAAAAATTGATTTTTTCAAATTTCTCAGGTCTAGGTCATCTTAAGGTGTCGTAATAATTTCTATATTATAGGAGTACCAAAGTCATAGAACGGCAAGAAATCAGAATTTCACCACTCAAGCGAACTTACACAATCCATAATATCGTTCGCTTTTTTCAGTATATTGTCTATCGCCACCAACAATAGACCACGCGAGACACAATGCGCTTCCAGAGCAAACTACATTCGACTTGGACTCTACTTTGCAGTACTATTGCCATACGGGTTACGTTACCAACGGTTTTCCCAGGGCTAAATGTCTAGCCATAGACGGGCAGGCGTCTTGGTATGGTCCGGATATTTCTTGTGAACGTGAGTACATACATGAAGTACTAATATTAGAAGATATTATAATCGGAATTAAATTATTTTTCAAAGTTGAGCGTGTAGTATTCTATATCAGGATACTTGATTGTTTGGTACAATCACAAACACTACACAGATTTACCTTTCGCCAAACGCCTTAAAAAACGCCACTACGTCAGCGAGTTTTACGCCTCCTCTGAAGACGCTAACGTAGTTAGCAAGACACGTGCCATTTTTCAAGCGATTTTGCGAGTGGTAACTGTGCAGTGCTTATAGCGTTAAGAATGGTGAACAGTTTGTCCTGATTTACCAGTCTTAACTTCAATTTGATTCTTTTCTCTTCAGCAACCGTAACCAGCGTAATTTGTCTGCTGGTGGCGCTTCTCTCAGATGCATTTATTACCAATAATGTGTCCGTAAACAAAGATGTCAAGTAGATCGACTTCATACTTCCCAAAAATTGTTTGGAAACAAAACTGTCCGCGGAAACAGTCACAAATACCAATGTCATTATAACTTCAAAATCAATTTTTCTCATTTCGTACTTCGAAAATGGCTGCCAATACAGCTGACATGTTAGGATATCTCAGTTAATTTTAGAGTAAGTACCCAGTAAGACTTGTCGATACAGTAGTAGTAGTTGCAAGTAGCCTTTGACGTTGAAGCTGATTTGACACTGGTGGATAACAAACTAACTTGGAGTTCCGTTCTAGCTCGATCATGTGGAGCTCCGTCTGACATATCCCATGGATGGCACGCGGGTGAATGCTACACATATGGATGTCGGATTACCTATCATTGCGCCGAAGGCTACGAACTTGTTGGGAAGAACGAGCGGTTCTGTCAAGCTGATGGCACCTGGACGCCTAAAGAGCTGCCTACCTGTGTGCGTGAGTATGCTTTTGTATGTCATTTTTAGAACCATTCGCAATGCTATACGAGGGTCACGCTGAAAGTTTTTAGATACAGAATAATTACAAGGTTTTTTAAAAAACTTTATTCTGTTTTTTCAACATATTTCCCCCCTACCTCAATACATTTACGCATTCGGTAAAACCACTTGTTAAATTCTCGTGAACAACGTTCTTTTGAATAGTTGCTAATTTCATCCTCAAATGCAGCGATTGCCTCCTCATCGGTGGATAAGTGGCGACCTCTTAACTTTTCTTCGATCTGAGGGAGTGAGAAGTCGCACGGAGCTAGGTCCGGAGAATAAGTGGGTGAGGAAACAGTTTGACAACCAGTTCAGCAAAAAAATCGAATGTTCTAGCGGCGCTGTGGGCGGGTGCGTTGTCATGGTGCCATTTAATACCCCGCAGACCAGTCTGTGGACGGCTCTTGCATAGTTCTTTCAAGACTACATGAACACATTTGGTTATATACCATTCAGAAGTAACTGTCCTTTGATTTTCTAAGGCTACCGTTGTGATGTATCCACTTTTAGAAAAAAAGATGCGACCATTTTCTTTCCAACAGTCTTGGAACGACGAATTTTTGTTGGAGGCTGCTTACTTTTAAAGTACCAACTAATGACTGCTGTTTACTTTCGGGATTATAATGATATAACCATGTGTTTTTACTGTGCCCATCATCAAAAGCATGAACTTCCCAAAATTACTGTTCAACAAATGTGGCACCCATCTGGAACACCGCTTCCATAGGCAAAGGTGATCATGAATGATTGTTCGGACCGCTGCCGATCCAATCCCCAGAGAAGTCTCAATCTCGGTGTAGGTTATATGTCGATCTTTTTTTACCATATTTGTCACAGCTTCCGGAGTAACAGCAGTGGGCGGTCGACCTGTGCGAGGTTCATCATCGAGTGTGACCCGGCCCCTCTTAAACTCAGCAAACCAATTAGGAACTGTAGCTCTAGAAGGGTCAGAGTTCCTAAAGCACATCACTGAACTTTCGTGACATTCCGCTTGTTTTAGTCCTTTTTTATAGTCATACAAAATCATGGCTCGAAAATCGCAACTACCCGGTTCCATTTTCACCTTAAAATTCGGCCAACACTTAGATACATTCGAGACCGTGGCCTTACTACTGAACGATTCAAACGCTGCCTTTGCGTGTAAGCACTTACAACTTTAGACAAAATAGCTGCGTGCTCAAACTTGTATAGATTAGGAATATCTAAAGACTACCAGCATGACCCTCGTAGAGAAAAAATAGAACAAATTGCAGATTAACTAATTTTATAAAACGCCTCACACATCTTCAACATACCATAACCACGTGCGTTTTTTGAATATATGCTAGTTACAGGCATAAATTCTACAACGCATTGGTATTAATTCCAAATTCAAAATGAGATAATATACAAATAATTTTTAACTGGGAAATCAAAACTCCATACACAGACATACTGATACTTTCTGCTAAACTCATACGATATTATTTGCAAGAACAATACATTCTGTGAAATAGACAGCCAAATAATAAATAATTTTTACGTGGTAAACGTTAATTATAGTAAGTGAATCAACTGGACACATCAAGCATCGATTTGAAAAAGAAAGTGCATGTCTTTCGAAACTAGTCAAACTTTTTAAGATCATTTTTGGATGTTTTTCATTACTTCCATCACTTTCGAGCATACACGCAGCAGACTAACAATTATTAGCGTTTTGAAAGTTTCAAACGGTGCAAAACTTTGTTATTGACCGCTTATCAAGATCAATATCATTTTAGGATGTAGTGAAAATTGATTTGTACAAAATAAAAGTGGGAATTTATTTTTCTATAATCCCGATTATTGTTGGGGCTTGTTCAAATTTTTTTAAGCGAGCTCACTTTCCATTGAAACTTATACAGGGGAAAAGGCCCTGTACCGGGAACTGTCAAAACATATTATTCTATAATTTAGAATTGGGATGTTTTATAATTTCATTTACATGTATAAATATTGTAGTTGTGACTTCCGTCCAGTGTCCCACACCAGAGAACCCCAGACACGGCAGGGCTATTTACACCTCTTGCAGTTATAATTCGGTGGTGAGGTATGAGTGTAAATATGGATATACTTTGGTAGGAGAAAGTACCAGGAGGTGCGGAGCCGACAGGAAGTGGTCAGGATCAATGCCTCTTTGTAAAGGTAATACGGACATAATTGAAAAACACCTTACCTTGGCGTTATGAAATGAGCTGCCAAGAGTTTGTTCTTCGACAATGATATTATCCACCATTTTAAGGTCAACCTAAATGGACATTTATCATCTCGCAGCGCGATTGGTTTTCTGCATTTGTGAGAGGTTATCTATAAAAAAAAACAGGACTTCACAATCCATCACAAACGATGCACCTTTCTCAAACGAAAGTCTTCACAGATACATCGAAATTCTTATCTAAGGGAAACAACTAGCATATAGACGAGCAAAATTACATTACAACCCTATTTTGCAAGCATTCCAGGACCTGATTCCGACTATGATCACTATTGAAACCCAAATTGAGAACACCGAAAATTACATTTTGGTAACAAACATTGATTTTGGAACAACATAGTCAATCGAAAAATCAAATTTAAATAATGCAGCTGGTTCATTAAGTTACGATATTGTATATATTGAAAACTATTTACTAATTTTTGTAGAAATTAACTGTGGACATCCAGGAAGGCTGTGGAATGGATGGTTGGAAGGTATCGAAGGAGGAACAGGTCTTGGAGCCTCTATAATTTTCAGATGTCATGAAGGAATGCTACTTATTGGGAACAGCTCTTCCGTATGTCAAATTGATGGAAAGTGGAGATACCCTCTACCAAAATGCTTAGGTAACTGAATCCATTATATATTTGCTTTCATCGAGTGTTTTGTGGTTTCATAAATTTACGGAGAACGAAAATGGCTACGAAATTCTGAACTTATATGCACTGTCATTGAAAATATATGTCAATTGTTTTTGACATACCAGAAAGAGAGAATCTTCTCTAATATGCAGGCGAATGATCATGCAGATAAAAAGATTTTGTAATAAATTTCACAAATAAATTTTTTTTTATTCCAGTGACGCGTTTCGATTTATATTTAAGTATATATATGTGTTAATTACACAATCTTTTTAACTACATAATGGAAGAGTTTCACCAAGTAAAAGCATCTACATGAAGTGAATAATCGACAAACATAATGTGAAGTTAAGATTCTTCATTTTGACAGCTGTTATTGATGTTGCGTTGTGATTCTACAACCTACACTAAACATCTTTGTTACTTATTTTTGTAATGAGAAAAGGTACACAGTATCAAGTCTTCAATTTAAATCATATTTGAGTATTTTCCAGAATGATGGCCAATTTGTATTTTCAGCTCCATGTGTTGTTCCTCACGTTTCCCAGGGACGAGTGGTTCTATTTTCAAAAAACGAAACAGCAACCACTTCAACCGTGGTTCAGCATGGAGAGCAGTTGCTAGTGGAATGCGATTCTCAGTATGAATTCCTTGCTAGCACGGATTTTGTTACGTGTGATAATGGCACTTGGACCACCATACCAAAATGTGAACCAGCCAGGTGAGTATTTACGTTTATCTCACCTTAGCTGATCAATGCAATGATTAAAATTTCGTAGTGTTTCTAAGACAAACCTTACTGGCATTTGGGCTACTTAGAGGGAAATATAACATTTTTAAAGCAAACAGACAGTTACATGATCTGATTAAATGTTTCTAATATTACAGTGTTTCGTTTTGGGATTGAAACTTAAATAGATTATTATAGAATGCTTCAACAGTGTAGTCCCAATGTGAGGAGATAAATAATCTAAGAGAAACTTTTGATACAAATGTAGGTTTTGATAGCAGTGGTACAGAATTTTCCTTCAACATTGTCGAGTTATGTGGTATATAAGATCAAATCTAACCAAAGTTCTTCAAGCCTACAGATGGACCATAGGTTCTTCCAGGTTTTCTGATGATTTTTTCTTGGATTCTGAATGATCAATCAAAGAGACATTTGTAGGATAAGTTCCAGATATCTTTCAAAATGCAAACGATATATTGAGTGTTTTGACAGCAAACGTTTTCAGATGTAAATCTTTGCCTAAAGTACCGCGTAACGGGATGGTGCTTGCGCCAAAAATGGAACATGGAATGAAGGCAAGATTCAAATGCAAAGATGGTTTCAAACTCAAAGGAGAACACTTAATGGAATGCTCTTTTGGGAACTGGACTGGAGAGATACCAAAATGTGAAGAAGGTAAATATATAGTGATATTCTGACATGAAAATCTATAATTTGCTGATGTTGATTGGCTTCTATCAATATTGCGTTTGTGTTGAGACAGCTTAGCTTCTGAATTCACTGACTAGTGATGATACCTGAATATTTTTCCTTAATCGATTGCAGCATTTCGCTAGATGTATCTAGAAATTAGCCAGTGTCGATGATCAAAGTCCATTGACATATAGGCATCAAATGGATACAATATCAGTATAACCATCGCGTATCTTGGGCTACGCAAGAAAATTTGAGGAAAGCCGATATGAAAATAAGTGTTTTTTCCCATGACGTGTCCATGGATTCAACATTTTACAATACCTAATACGAAGCATGCGCAGCAGCGTAATCAGCCAGCATGGCGGCCAGGTATCCATCATAACGGGAGCAGCATCATGCCTCTTTAATATAGCTTCGCACGCTTGAACATTTTGTACCGGCATATTATTTTGCAAGACGCCTATCCTAGCCATAGCTCAAGCATTTCCCAAATTGATGAATGATATTGACGTATTTTTTACTATTGGCAATGCTTCCATGATCCTCAACATACTTCAACTCTTCAGTACGATGAGGTGCATGGTGGATTGTATAATTGGGACATGCATCAGCAGATTGATTAGTTTATGTCTACACTATAACCATATTTGATCGCCAAATATCGTTAGAATTATTATCATAAATCAGTTTCCAATGAATTTAACTACAATAAGTTTCACCTTTGATGATTGAGTTTTTTATCTTTTTCAGTGTATTGCCCATATCCAGGTTTAGTGGAAAATGGAAAAATCCTATTAGTAGGCAATATGGGTCTATACGACTATAGGCCCTATGTAAAAAAGGTGGCCAATAATAAACAAATAATGTACGACTGTGATAAGGGACATGTTCTAGCGGAAGGACCACCAGGAGCGACATGTATTGGTGGTTCATGGAGTCCCAAAGAACTACCAAAGTATGATATTCATCATTTTGACATAATTTTAACTCAACTTTGTCATATTTTGGGTGCAATTCCAAATGGATTACATATGAGCTTCCAATTTCTAGAACGGTGTATCCATCACAGTAATTCACGTCACCTAATTACTTTGCTTGTCCGATTACTGATATTATTGTCACTGCTTCATCTCGTTAACCACTGAACTAATTTCATTCAAATAAGCATAGGTAGTTAACAATACATTTCACTAGAACTTCCCTTAACTTCGTTTTCATCTTTTTCTTCCACAAATGCTTCATTTATGATAGTAACAAAAAATGGCTAAGGAGGACTAGGATCATAACTAGTATGCCTACGTTTGTTAAAGTATTCAGTCGAGTATCTGATGACAATAACAAAAAAATGCGAACAAAATATTTTTTCATAT
Source organism: Bruchidius siliquastri (assembly GCA_949316355.1). Classification (NCBI taxonomy): domain Eukaryota; kingdom Metazoa; phylum Arthropoda; class Insecta; order Coleoptera; family Chrysomelidae; genus Bruchidius; species Bruchidius siliquastri. Next base: position 11,645,240 of record OX438532.1, on the reverse strand, counting down.
AAATTTCTCAAGGAGGTGATATTTTTTCTATATGTGATATATATTTAAGGTGTGTCCTTGGTCAGCATCCAAGAATAAGATGGAACAGAAGAAAGCGATCTTTGGTAATGGAGAAATACAAGAGAGCATTTATGAGACATTACAAGTTGATTTATGAAAATCGAGAAAAAAGGCGTATTCCGGACTATTTATCTATATTGGAAGAGAAACCAACTTCAAATAGAAAAAGCTTGGCAGACATCGTGAGAAAAATGCACTATCATCGAACAAAACGAGCACTGAAAGGTAGTAGCACATTAATTACCCTTTAATTAGCCCTTCATTATGTTACGTTATAATTTTGTTTGTTAGTGCTTGCACTGCTGTTTCTCAAGTTACTAGAAAAAACCTTTTTTCCAAATTAATTCTTAGTAAATCAGCTTATGTTCTGATAAGTTTAGAGACGTGTAGTAGTAACGAGTAAATATATTAGTGATCGTTTTATAGGCGGTAGTGGCAGCAGAGCCCTGGGGGCCAGTCATCGTGGCTCAGGCTCCTCGTTGAACCTACGTAGAGGTAACAAATTCAAAAATGCGGTCGATGACGAAGTCGAAATGCCATCTCTCAACTTGGACGATACGAACAAGTCTAAGGGGAAGCGAGAACCCTGCGAGGAACTTTCCAAGGAAAATTACATCCACGTGAAAATCATCAAGCAAGGGAGGGACCCGAATCTCCCTTACAGCTCAGGGGTGACGGTGAATGTTACATGTGACAAGGGGTATGGACTGAACCTTCCTGAAAATAAGACGGCCAAGTGTATGAGAGGAAAATGGAAACCGATGAAGCCAGAATGTCTCAAAGGTATATCTATATCTTTTGGTTTGTTCGATCGATCACATATTTTTCTGAAATAATTTAGAAGAAATTGTACCTCGTACCTTAATTCAGATTTTTTTCAAAATAATCCCGTTTCAGGAAATTCACGATCCGTATTTTTTAAAGGAATCAATTTCTATTATATATTGTTTTTTATAGATTCGCTCTCGCAAAGGCAGAAAGCCTAACGCTGTTAATTGTATTTATCCGGGAACAAAGCCCCCGGCAGCTCATTCCACAACGCCGAGATTCTCAAAAAGAACGACATTTGAAAGAGGCTCATTCGAGACGTTTGAGGCTAGATATGGTGAGGATGCGCCTGTTTGAGCCCCTTGTATTTGCTGTGCTGACGACTCGTGAGAGACAGCTTGGTCGAACATTTGCCATGATAGTATCTACGAGGGTCACGCTAAAAGTTTTTAGATACAGAAAAACTAAAAGGTTTTTTTAAAAAACATTATTTTGTTTTTCCAACATATTCTTCCCCTAGCTCAATACATTTTCGCATTCGGTAAAACCACTTGTCAAATTCTTGTGACCAACGTTCTTTTGAAAGGTTGCTCATTTCCTCCTCAAATGGAGCGATTGCCTTTTCATCGGTGAAAAAATGGCGACCTCGTAACTTTTCTTCGATCTGAGGGAGTGAGAAGTCGCACGGAGCTAGGTCCGGAGAATAATTGGGTGAGGCAACAGTTTGACAACCAGTTCAGCAAAAAAATCGAGTGTTCTAGCGACCCTGTGGGCGGGTGCGTTGTCATGGTGCCATTGAATACCCCGCAGACCAGTCTTTGGACGGCTCTTGCATAGCTCTTGGAAGACTACAGGAACACATTTGGTTATATACCATTCAGAAGTAACTGTCCATTGATTTTACAAGGCTACCGTTGTGATGTATCCACTTTTAGAAAAAAAAATGCGGCCATTTTCTTTCCAACGAATTTTTGTTAGAGGCTGCTCACTTTCAAAGGACCAAACTAATGACTGCTGTTTAGTTTTGGGATCATAAAGATATAACCATGTTTCGTCTCCGGTAACGATATTAAAAGTGTTTTTACTGTGCCCATTATCAAATTTTCCAAGCATAAACAGCCCAATCAACTCTTGTTGCTTTTTGCTCACTGGTCAGCAAATGTGGCACCCATCTGGAACACCGCTTCCTTAGGCGAAGGTGATCATTGTTCGGATCGCTGCCGATCCAATCCCTAGAGAAGCCTCAATCTCGGTGTAGGTTATATGTCGATCTTTTTTTACCATATATTTTGCACAGCTTCTACAGTTTTCGGAATAACAGCAGTGGGCGGTCGACCTGTGCGAGGTTCATCATCGAGTGAGACCCGGTCCCTTTTAAACTCAGCAAACCAATTAAAAACTGTATCCCTAGAAGTGACAAAATTCCCTTACTAAACTTTCGTGACATTCCGCTTGTTTTAGTCCCTTTTTATGGTCATACAAAATTATGGCTGAAAAATCGCGAGTACCCGGTTCCATTTTCACGTTAAAATTCGGCCCTTAGATGCATTCAAGACCGTGGCAAGGCAACTACTGAACGATTCAAACGCTGCCTTTGCGTGTAAGCACTCACAACTTTAGACAAAATAGCTGCGTGCTCAAACTTGTTTAAACTTGTATAGATTAGGAATATCTAAAGACTTTCAGCGTGACCCTCGTATAGAATAGGGACAGATCGGCAACCCTTCTTCGATGTTTTAGACTGTAGAGGTCCTTTGTAAGGTCAGGCGCATCCACTGGACATATCTTTCATTTCTGGGTTGTGTCCAGAAGCTTCAGGGAGTACTTTGAAGTGCATCCTCACACATGCAAGCAGTACTTCAGCGATTGTCTGATATGAGCTCTTAGAGTAGCAGTAGGAGTTACAGTGAATACAACTTTCCAGAGCGGAAGAAAACCCACAGCTTCTGGGATGCCGGCCTAGCAATATGATCCAGGACATATTGTTGATGCTAATTTCCAGAGACTTGATGGATGGTGACTCAAGTATTGACGTCCCTTCATCTTCACGGTTCGCAGACTAGTATGTGAATTTCTTGTGAGGGTTGTTGTGTGTCATAGTTAATCTAATAAACGTGTTTTTCACGTCGATGTAAGGACTCTCTGATTCCACGCAGTAAATGAGCGTGCTGTCTTCTGCGAAGCAATAGACCGGATTGAATGTTACTATAGCTGCAAATCATATATTTATAATTATATAAATATTTTTGCAAGTATTTTTTTAAATATTATTTCATACTTTTTTTATTTTTTTTCAAATTTACACCGCTTATCGCTGCTTCATTTGCATCCATCATTTAACCACTAATTCTGGCGGAGCAATTTTAGTTCAAGTGATTTCACCCTTTCTATAGTTGGCGTCAGATACACTGTATTGTCAGTACAGGATATATAATGCCTTATTATATTTAATGATGATGGTCAAGATTTTCTACTGATAGGCATTCTGCTATGATTTGAAACATACCCTAACATATTACCCTTAGGTTATTTTATACAGAATCAGGGTAGGTGGTAGAACCAGTATGTGACAAACTGATAATGCTACTATTCCATAAATATTCAAGCACGCCAAACGTTTTTATCCGTAAAGCTTAACAAAAATACGATAAAAGAAGCCGTTTTTTCACGCGCGGTATTGTTTTGCAGCTCCCTGCCAGCTCCCAAAAGTGTCGAACATACAGTACTCCTCTGGATACCGCCCAGGTATTATAATAGCGAATGGTACCGTAGTATCTTTCTACTGTGCCAGCAACAATACCGAAAATGTCACTCTGAGTAGTGCCGCAAGGAAGACGGAATGTTCGGAAGGCCAACTGGAACCACCTGTTGCTGGCTGTGACGACGGAGGTGACGGCCCTCCACAGGGCGGGGCCCACAACAGAACCGAAAGCAAGGCGGGGTTTTTGGGAGGCAGCGACATCATGAAAGGCGGTGACTTCAAAGACATCGATTACGGCGGATCAATCACCAAGTATTGTGGACCACCTGCTAAGTGAGTATGGGGAAAATATGACTAGATACATGTTCTGGACAAAGTGTGTAGAACACGCAAAAACGTGGATGATTATATGGAAATATAATATAATATATTTGGATAATGAATCAATGAAAATATTAGTATTTTATTGAGACATATTCTGGGCAATGGTTAGGCAAGAAAACTTGATATCAGTAGGTTGGTTTTCTGATATAAGCACTTTGATTTCATCTACGCAAAGAAGCAGAAATAAGTACTGTACCTCGGCAAATGAGAGAGTGTGTCCGGACTTGAAATGGGATCATAATTCTACTTTTAGACGTTTTATGCCAAGTTATACAAATCTACGTTCCTATTTTTTATGAGATGCCTTAGGCTGACTTGAGTTAAAAAAGTATCAATTTTGGTGTGTGGGTGCAACTAGTTTATTTTTTGCCTCCACTTTTCTTACTATATTCCGAGTTGTTTCCAGAAAAAGAATAGAAGTTGGAGTCAAAATTGACATTTTTCGTTTTCTCTGCCTCTTATGAACTCAAGTAATATTTGTCAATTTCTGATGGAAACGTGAATGATTTTCGTCGATGGAAAATGCAGTTTTTCAGTTGGCGCAATTTTTCAGGGTTAGAGGATCTCTGGTTTATAGAAATGGAAAGCAAATAATTGAAAACGATAATACATTCCCGGAAGGAACTGAGGTTACATTCAACTGTATAGAAAGTATAATGGGAGAGAAGACCACTTGGAAGATTGTGTGTGAAGATGGCAGCTGGATTGGTAGATCTTTGAATTGTGGTGGGTGTACATAGTTTAGTTTAGATTAATTTGTTTCACTCCGATATGTTCTGTGATTTGATATTTGGAACATTTATCTAATATAGATAGATAAGAAAAGAGGCGTTTTTGTGAATCATTTAGGTTTCATTGATACTCCAAGATGATCCCTCCAAAACAATACTAAATGCATTTTGATTTTTGAGCGAGAGAGAATGAGGAAGTAAGGTAAATAGAGATATAAAAATGACAGTTTAAAAAAAAACTGAGACCTGATTGTATAGCCGTGCAACATTGTAAGAGAACAAAAAATCAATCTCATCCTGTGGCTGTTTCTCACGTTCATCTTCACCTGGCCGCTAACTAAAACCGCATACATAAAAGATAAAAGAGTTTTACGAACGCTGTATCAGCAGCTTTTATTAAAGTAAATATTGAAATAATTTAGATATTGAAATTACACTTACTGCAATGAATGTTTATAATTCATTGTCAATCAATGTTAATCTGAATATTTTCAAAAATTAATTTGTTCCACTGTATTATAATAAAGGCTGCCGCAACGGTAGAAATGATATTCTTCCAGTCATATCATATGTGGTTTTAATTAGCGACCAGTACAAGTGAGATGAACAGCTTTCCTTGGATAGAATTCAATCCAAGTTCTCCACTTAAAGTTTCTGGGTTGGAGCTTTCCGATAAACTTAATAATAGAAAATATACATGAACTGCAACTATTTAGCGGAAACTAGTCAGTTTAGTCATATTCACTATCTCTAACTTTTCGGCTACAACAGCTCAACACTCACCTTCAAGAGTCGCTCACGGTGGCGCTGCCCATTGACTTGGACTGCCTTGACTTTGTGAGTTGCCAATGGGCAGCGCCATAGTGCGCGACGCTTGGTGATGAGTGTTGATGTTGCTATCTCACACTTGACTGGGTTAAGTATATACTACCCAATTGATCCCTACAGTTAGATCGCCAGACTATACTGATGAGTCTAGGCTAAAGACGAAACATCGATGTCTATAGCATGTCTGATGCATATTGGAGAGCCATACACTTGACAACAGCTTAATTGACTGAATTATGTTTAATTCGATAGTTTCCCCCCTTCGTGTTTGTGTGTTCTCTTGACATTCCAGATTTAGATGAAACCGTATCGACTCAGGCGCTCAGCAACAACAGTACCTGTATCTTCAGAAATCAAGAATTGAACGTTATTTCTTTTTACAACGATCAGCAGATTCGAGAGGATGTTGTGGAGTTTCCAGCTGGTGCTGTCATTACCAGCAGGTGTGCTGACATCGGCAAATATGCCATGGTAGGTCAGTATCGTAGGATGATTATTTGTTTGTTATAATTTTTTTTCGGGTTACAATTTTGGTGGGTAAAAATTCTCTTTATGACATTTTTTGTGAAATTCCATTTATGTATTTTGTGCGCTTCTCCAGTTCCTGACAAATTAAAGGTCTTTTGACCAGTTTATGAATTACTCAAACATAAATAAATATTGTTTCATGAATCCATCATCAATTTTGAGGATTGTGAAACCTGATTTTTGTATTTGACAATAAATTCACATTGAAGCGTGCGAAGAGTTGATCTGACTTTATTTTTTCTTATAGGTCCCAATAAAAGACGGTGTATGGGAGGCGATTGGGATGGTATAAAACCTGCTTGTTATGGACTGAATCAAGAGAACGACTACTCAATGGAAAAAGCACCTACTATCCTTTTCCGATATCAAGACGGGCCCATAGCTCAATCCAATGATGGCAAGCTGATCGTCTACCCTGGAGCCATACTCCACATGGAGTGCTTGTGGATGAGACGCTTTGGCAACCCTAAGTGGAATATCAGTCATGATTATAGGTAATGATTTTCATGCGATTATTTAGCAAGAGAAGACTTGCATATCGCAAAGGTCATATTTTTTAGAAATTGTAGACTAATTTGCATCTGAGCGTAGCCGTATGTTTTTTGGTGGATTTCTATCTGTTTGCACAACTAAGATAAAAAAGAATACATCTCAAAAAAATGACTTCTTGACGGTTGACGTGCTTCCCACCTGATGCCATCATTTCGGAAATGAAAATTTGAATCGGATTTTGGAGCTGTTGTAATGTCAGAGATATACATTTTATTTTTAAAATTAATAATTTTTTTGTATTTTTAATTTTTTATGAGATTATATTTTATAATTATATCTTTTCGTAGTGTCAATGTTTCATAAAAACCCAAAAAGTACATACCGAGTTATAGAGGGGCGAAGGCTGACAGGCAGACAGACCAACAGACTGGCACACAGACAAACAGATAGACGACGGAAATAAGTAAAAACAATACCTTGAATTCGAAATGTTTTACTATTACAATATTGTTCCCGTCCATTCGTGTGTTCAAATTTTATTACTTCGGCCATAAATGAGTGTAACTATGTAGATTGTAGATTCTCTTACTTGGTGAAACTCTCCTATCATGCTGGTAGAAGGATTGTGTATTTAACACACAGTTTCACAAATAAAACTGTTTTTATTTCAGTGAAGCGTTACGATTTATAAATAAAATAGTCAAATCTGACAGACCGACGGTGATTTAAATATAAATCGAAACGCGTCACTGAAAGAAAAAGGGTTTTATCTGTGTCACTGTATGTTAAATACACAATAGTTCTATCTGCCTGAGTATAATAATTTTAAAATTTTAAGAGATCTACCTACACAATAGCAATATGATTTCAACAATATGTTGAATGGAAACTAGACCTTTGAACCTTGAACGATCTACCAAATGTTAGAAAAAGTTTGAATCATCTCTTGGTTAGTGGCGTCATCTATATTTTGTGACTTTATTAGTCTAAGTTCATGGCCATTGAGTGAGAATTTATTTTCAGATTTTTGCAGTAACATTTTGCATAGAAAATAAAAAAGCTGCAGTGGTTTCTATCTATTTTTATTACTATTATTCAACGTAAAACTGTTTAAAAATATCCTATAATCAGGACCAAAGTGATCAAGGTATTTCGCTTCTTATATCTTAACTAGAACTATGACAAGACGATCCCATAACTCTTACGTTACGTCAGGACTCTCTGAGAACACTTCAACTCTCACCACGGTCAAAGGCAACAAACTCATGAGTGAAAATTTCCTAGGAAATATCCAGAAGGCTGGTCAACAGATCCAGGCAGAGACTCTCAGTTGGAGTACAGACTTTCGATAATACATGCATCCAAAGATGATTCTGGCCTATTTACCTGCGTTACTCCTGCTAGATATACCCATTCTGTGGAAATTGAAGTGAAAGGTCAGTCCCAGATATCATTCCAGTAAAATCTAGTGATTTTTGATGGAATCATAGTTTAGCCGATTAATTCAAGATAGCTTTTGACTACAATACCGAAAGCGACTTGTTAAACAGTTTTTTTTTGAGTCAGTATGTAGTTCCTTGAAAAGGAGGTGTCGTATGGGGATGTTTTGCCTAGAAAACATTCTTATTTGTTTAATGTAAGTTGGAATTAATACACAATAGCTTTTTTCATTTATGTCGAAGCCTTTACACACATGTCACTATTTTATTTGTCCCATTCTTGGTGTCAGTCCCAAAGAAATCGGAACTTTTTTTCGAGAATCGAGGTATGAATTAAAAAAATTGTAATTGGGATATAAGGCAATGGCAGGCCTCAAGTGAAGATGCGTATGAACAAGCTTGCAACTTTGAAGAGTCATTCAATATTTTACTTATCTCCAAAATTTGATCTTATTTCAGCTGTGCATTGCCCAGTGGTACCACAAAGAAGAGGACTAACAGTCAATACCCAAAGCACGAAGATGAATACAGTACTGAATTTTTCTTGTGTGAATGGGAACTCATTGATTGGTGCATCAGAGGTGGTTTGTCTCCCTTCAGGAAACTGGAGTTCTCCATTCCCTGTTTGTGAAAGTAAGGTTACATATTGAAAAAAAGGAATTGTTACACTTAGATTAAAAATGTTTTTTTGATCTGACGTCTCAAGAAACAAGTGCAGCAAATATTTCCTGAAATCCGAGATGAAAAAATAGTAGCTCTACTAAATTTTATGTTCATTGAACTGTTCATGAAATACATCATGCTTAAATGATATTGCTTCTTTAGATTATATTATGAGTACGCTTAACAGTTTTTAAATCTGTATTTTTCAGGTATTGAATGTGGTGAAATGAGTGAGCTTCTAGGAGAACATCTAAAGGTTATGGTGCTATCAAGAGAAGTTGGTGGTAAAGCAGTTTTTAGCTGTGATTCAGGGTTTGGTTTGAAAGGACCAATCGAAACTGTCTGTCAGACAAACGGAGAATGGGCTACCCCATTCCCTACGTGCAAAGGTCAGTTGAAATAATGGACGGGGCATTCTGAAGGTGACACTCTTAATCAGAATTTCGTTCACTTTGGTTTTCATTTTTAAGATAGATATCGTATATAAACAACAACAATCAACAACATAGAAGACATGTCGGACGATTCAGAATCCGTAACTGTTTAAACGCAGATTTAAAACACAATTTCGTAAACATATTTGGTGTGAAATTGGACTTGACTTCAAATTAAAAAGGTATACTAATATTTAATATCGATAAAATAAGGATTACCTTGAAAACAGATAGCTCTATAATAATTCCGTCAGCGGGTCTAAGCTGGCAGTAGAATTAACTCAAACTTGTCTATCAAACAGTTTTCCAATCTCTTATAGTTTCGGAAATATACATACATCACCAATAGTTCTTCTGATACTATTCGATAATTTGTTTCTTTGTTGTACCCATTCAACATTATAAACTATTATCTGTTTTGTTATAGAGGTACACTGTGACAGTCCTACGCCTCCGCAAAATGGTTATATTCAAGGCAGCGGTCCATACAAAGCTGGCGACGTAGTACAGTTCAATTGCAATCCAAACTATATGATGGAAGGACAACCTATAATGGCTTGTCAAGAGAACTCAAGATGGTCTGGAAAGTTACCGAAATGTAAGACTACTACTACTAAAACTGAAAACTAAAAGTATTCCTTGATAAAAATGTGGTAATATTAAGGTAGTAAACTACATATATCTAACCTTACTGAAATTGATTACATAAACGTAAGTGTTTTTCAAATGTAGTATTTAGAAAAATGCATTGCTCATCAAAACGTGGAAACTTGTACATTTTAATGTAATTCTTTCATGGTAAAAATATTACTTACATGTTTTTCGGTATAAATTTCCATGAAATTTGGCATTATTTTGGCAGCCCTCAAATGGATTAAAAATTGAGTGTCCCGATTAGACGTTTCAAAATTTTCTATTCATTAGGGGTCTATAAAATAGGTACACATTCAAAATAACAATTACTTATACAACAACCTTTTTAGCTCTATAAGACAACGTAATGCAATTTGCGTACGTTCATCAATCTGAAACCTCTTACAAAAGTCTTGTAAAGAAGTAAAATTCAGTGTTTAACTTTTTATTTCCCAAAAACAGGTCAATAGTTTTCCTACAACTAAGAAAATAAAATTTAGTACACCTTAGTGCTTGGATGGGTGACCGCTTGGGAACACCTCGTGTCGTTAGCTTTTTTATTTTGTTGGCAATTCAGTTGTTCCGCAGTTGGTTATTTTTTGAGATTTAATGATTTTTCATAACATATTCAACAATACCTATACCTCAACCGTATGATAATGACACAATTTGACATAACATGAATTATCTCCTTAATTTTTAAAATATATTTTAATATTCATAAGTAATTTTTGTCAAAGTTCTAATTTGACTGGTCTAAAAATATAAACATGTCCCCAGTCTAGGAATAATTACATTTTTTAACGTTAACTCATATACCTTGATACAGACTACATTTTAGCGGTAACGACCATACCACGCTGGAAGCGCCGGTTCCCGTCTGATCACCGAAGCTAAGCAGCGTCGGGCGCGGTTAGTACTTGGATGGGTGACCGCTTGGGAACACCGCGTGTCGTTAGCTTTTTTTATACTGTCGGCAATTTAGTTGTTTGGCTGTTGATAATTTTTTGTGATTGAATGATTTGTTTTTCCTAATTTTACATGTCATAAAGGTACGTAATACAAAAACATATTCAACAATACTTATACTTCAACGGTATGATAATGACACAGTTTGACGTAACATAACATGTTAATAAAACATAAACATATCTCAGTCTAGGAATAATAACATTTTTTAACGTTAACTCATAAACCTTGATACAGACTATAATTTAGCGGTAACGACCATACCACGCTGGAAGCGCCGGTTCCCGTCCGATCACCGAAGCTAAGCAGCGTCGGGCGCGGTTAGTACTTGGATGGGTGACCGCTTGGGAACACCGCGTGTCGTTGGCTTTTTTATTGTGTAGACAATTTAGTTGTTTCGCTGTTGATCATTTTTTGTGATGTAATGATTTGTTTGTCCTATTTTTACATATGTCATATAGGTACGTAATACAAAAACATATTCCTCAATACCTATACCTCAACGGTATGATAATGACACAGTTTGACGTGACATGAATTATCTCCTCTGTTTTCAAAATATATTTCAATATCTAGAAACAAATTTTATCAAAGTTCTAATTTGACTGATCTAAAAATATAAACATGTCCAAATCCAGGAATAATTACATTTTTTAACGTTAACTGTTATACCTTGATACAGACTGCATTTTTGGGGTAACGACGATACCACGCAGAAAGGCCGGTTCCCGTCCTATCACCGGAAGCTAAGCAGCGTCGGGCGCGGTTAATAAAATGTTGAAACGGTGTAGCAACTTAACTATATTAACAGCATATTTTGACCTACGGAAGTTTAAATAATTTCTGCTAATTTTCACATTTAGATAAAAAGTTGTGTAGTTTTCACACAGCTTCACAACTTTTTATCTACATGATGGAAGAGTTTCACCAAGTAAGAACGACTACAATCTACATAATTTTCACATTACTATTCGTATTTGATTCAAAAATTAAAATAAGCTCCTGATCATATTATTTTAATATTACAGGTGTCCAAGCCTGTTCATATCCAGGAACCACAATCAGTGGTCGAATGTCTGCAGTGAAATTTTTCTACAAGATTGGAGAGAACATAACTTTTACTTGTGAAGAAGGACTTGTACTCAAAGGCGCTTCTATTTTGAAGTGTCTCAAAACCGGCAAATGGTCTAATACAATACCGGCATGCGTTGAAGAAAACTCTGTCAAAATAGCTGAGAGGTCTAGCTTATAAGTACCTAGTATATTCAGTTTAGATTAGCAATTTTATCCTATGAAGGTCCATACATTTAGTTAAGAACATTATGATCCGATTGCAGCAATTCACTAACAAGAGTGTATTGTTCCGATCAATGATAAGCAGCTGTTGATAGAGTTTTCAGAACTAATACGATAAAAAAATATGGATCATTAAACTGTCATTATGCCTCGAATTTTATATAGGGTGAGTGATTTTTGAAAATGATCAGTCTTGAGTAACAATGCCAATTTCATTCGTTCATGAAAAACTAATCGTGGACAGCGTTTTACCTTGAGGCTCGTCAGCACGATGTAGGCTTCCGAGGTACAAATTAAATCACATGGTAGTACCGATGCGGCAAACTCATAGTACCATAAGCAACATCGATCGTGGACAGATACTAGTAAGTATGCGCGTAGTCTGTCGAACGAAAACTCTCAAAATGCACCCATCTTTCCTTACAATGGAAGTCATTTTTAATTTTAACATACAAGTTGAGTAACTTCAATGGCAGATATTGTTTCTGTTTATTTACATCCTGGTGAACATAATTGCAATAGCAAGAAATTAGAATTATCAGAAGTGTAAAGTGTAATTGTTATGAAATACCAAGAAAATATGTGGATTTCATTTATTTTTTTCGATTGGAAATCTACTCTCTGCTTTTCTTGCGAGGGTGAGGATTAAAAATGTTTACTTTGAAAAGCCATTCACATGATTTCATTGAACTATTACGTGTCATTTAGTTAATTAATTTCACAGCTCATATAGTTGTATATTTGTTCCACTTTTATATTTATATACTCTAAGTTAATCTAGATTTGGGATCTTGTTTCACGGTTCCTCTCAATAGGTATAGTACAAAATAAAAACAATCTCATACTCCATAGTTGTAGCATTTTAAATATAAGAAAATGGGGCTTTCCTTCGCCCAAGTAGCCTAAACCTTGCCTATAAAATAATCTTCGAATAAATTAGTTGTAATCATACTTTTTTCAACTTTAAGGTAACAAAATATATAGTAGCATGCCTTTGACTACTTTTCCACAGGTTGATACTGTTGATAGAATATCAGTCATCATTGTCCTATGAAATTTGATATGGTGGTGCCTCCCAGATTAAATGCTTTGAGTAAGGCAGTTTTTCTAGCTCACTTCAAACATATCTACTCCTTACATATCTTTTCTATTCCTGAAATTAGTATCTAACAGCGTCAAATCAAAATGAAATTGATTATAGGTATACAGTTATCAAAGTTAGCTGCCATACCATGCTATGAATCTAAAATGAAGATACAGATATATAGATAATTTAAGTAGTGAAACTTATGAAATCTGCTAGGCTAACTACAATGTATAATATCCAATGTTATCTAAAACTCCTTTTTCTTCTTACTTAGACATATGACTATCATATTACTACAACGATTTACAAAATTGTATTTTAAAAGCTTAATAAATATCAAATACTATGATATATCGTTGTTTCAATGTATTGTTTGTTCAAATGCCTTTAAGTTTTTATAATATTCAATCAGATTGCCCCTTACTAAGATACATTAATTAATACATAAAAAATAGGAAATAAATCTGTTTTAGAGCCTGTGAAATGCGAATATTGTCTGAACGTACTTTTGAGGATTTTTGTCGTATTGGATTTTTTGACTTCACCGCCACAAGATCGATTACTTTTCAATATTCACCTCTACACTAATGCGGTATAAAATTTTCTCTGATAAATTTTGTAAACTTTGGTAGAATGAAGTACAATAAATTCTGACAGCCATGTCGACCGCCCTTTGTTTTGTTAATTTTGATTGCCTTCAAGGAGATATGTCATAAGACACTGAAGTCAAAAGCAGCGGAAGTTGTAGTATTTAACCGAGCTCATATAAGGCTTATAACTACCTATGTTGAAAAACAAATATGAGGGTTATAATCTTAGATATCAGAGCACATCTTATATACGAGATAAGATATAATAATAATAATAATAATAATAATAATAATAATAATAATAATAATAATAATAATAATAATAATAATAATAATAATAATAATAATAATAATAACGATAATAATAATAATAATAATAATAATAATAATAATAATAATAATAATAATAATAATAATAATAATAATAAGTTTATTTCTTTGTTAAATAATGTAAGTATACACCATAACAAACAGAAAAGTCAAAGAAACATATGAGATCATCATAGCAATGATGATCCAAAATTTCCATATCAATAATTATTGTGAATTGAAATAAAAAAAAATCTTCACGGTGTTACGCAAAGAATTCATCCAAGCTGTAGAAGGTGTTTTCCGCTAAGAAGCGCTTTAACTGTTTTTAAAAAATGCCAATTGTGGGTGCTTTCTGCATGTTTTCTTCTAGTTCATTGAACACTTTACAGCCCATGTAGCTATAAGATTTCTGATATGATGCAGTGCGATGCTTCGGTGGTATTAAAAGATCCTTGGATCTAGTTGGATAAGTATGGTGATGTTTATTTATATCAAATTCAGTTTTATGAGTATAAACAAAGACAGCTAGTTCATATAAATAGACGCTAGCGACTGTCAAAATATTTAAATTTTTGAAAAAGTCTCGACATGATTGACGCCAATGAAGATTATTAATTATTCTTATAGCATATTTCTGTAACATGAAAACTCTCCCAATATGTGAACTGCAGCCCCAGTTTTAAATACCATATCGGATATGGCAGTGAAAACTGGCATAATACAAGGTAGTCAGTATATGTTTACTACAATGACTAGATAAGAATTTCAACCCATAGCAACTTTTTCGTAATTTATTACATAAAATTTCAATATGCGACTCCCATGTTAGACTGTATTCAAATGATATGCCTAACATTTTGTGTGATTTTGATGTTTGAAGAGTGATATTAGTGTTAGTAGAAATGCTAAAAGGCGACTGCTCATCTTTTAATGCAAATTTGACTATTACCGTTTTCTCAGTATTTAATAAGAGTAGGTTGTTTTCTGACCATCTAAAAACCATACTGTATGCTTGTTCGGTCATAGCAGGAAGTCCAGAGATACTGGGATCATTTATTAAAATGTTTGTATTATCTGCATAACATATGACTTTATACTCTGGGGAAGCATTGCATATGAAGTGAGACAAATCATTTGCAAATAATAAAAACAATAAGGGGCCTAAGATTGATCCCTGAGGGACACCTATACGACACGACTTGAGATCACAGTACTACCACTAGACTAATTCAATATCTAATAGGTATGAACGACGTCCTGAAGGAATTTATTCTTAGTTCAAAAACCTTCCCCGAACGAGGCTTCTTAGATCCAATCCGCCTGAAACAACACCCATGCGTAGCGTGCACGAAAGTGATCTGCCCTTTTGGGCTTCCCGCAACCACACCGCTGATCCACGCCGCAGGCGGCTTTTGCAACAGTTCAGCAGGAGCAGATAGCACCCAGTTGCGTTTGCGTCACAGCTCTACGCTTGTACGCTAACTGCAAGGCAACCTTGCCGCTTGCCGGTAGTGGCCAGAGTCTGTCATTCATGCGCCCTGCCACCCCTGCTACCCTCCCACCAACCCTTGCTGTCGCAGTCACCCCACCACGCACAGCGCTTGCATCGCTATGTCGTTGACTCCATCTCGCTTTTGCTTGTAGACCAGTCACCATAGCATTTATCTTTTATCTATGAGCATAAGTGCGAGGTATAATATTATGGGATCTGTTAAAGACGTGCAATGCTAGAAACAAATTTCCTTTCACGGAGAAATATGTTCAAATACCTACTCGAGTGTTCAACGTCTTACAGGAAATTGACTGAGGAAGGCATATCCAATAGAGGTGTAACATCATCTTTCAGATTGAAACTGTTATTTTATCACAAATTGTCTTTTAGTTATGGCTACGCATTTTATTTGAAATATTAGCCTACCATTTTTGAAATTAATTTCATCCTTCCGTCGACAAGCTCGTATTTGTTTCTTTCTCATGTCTGCAATTTCCAAAAATTCAAAATAGCTCACATTTCCTTCCGTCTGTTTATTATAATTTCTGGGAGCAGTGAGTGCACAAAGAATTTAAAAAAATCAAAATGGATCAGAAAATACTGTGAAAATTTCATCAAGATCAGATGAGTACTTTCCCTGTAATGAGAAAGGGTCAATGATTAACAGACTTACAGACAGACAGACCGACGGAAGTGCGTGACATGTTTTTACGTGATGTAGACATCTTAACACGTCCAAAAGTTTTTTTATTGATAACCTCACGATTTGTAAGCGATGCGAGTGGATAAATGTCTATCCCCATTGCCCTTGAAACGTTTGTAACCATCGGGGAACAAACTCCCTGGCAGCTTAATCGACAATGCCGAGGTTCTCTAAAAAAACGACTTTTAAAAGAGGCTCGTTCGAGGCGTTGTAAGCTGGACCTGCAGAGAATGCGTTAGTTCAGCTCCTCAAGTCTTTGCTGTACTGGCGATTCTTGGTGCTATCATGCGAGAAAGCTCGTTCGAATATATTTCATGATAATATCTATAGGATCAGCCAAGCTTCTTCGATGTTCTAGACTGTGGAGGTCCTTTGTGACTAGACGTATTGCTCGTTTTTCGTTTCCAGAAGCTTCACCCCCATGCGAGCAGTATTCTAGCTACGCTCTAGCCACGCTCTAATCTAGGCCTTGTAGAGTAGCATCAGCTGTTCCCAAGAATATAATTGCCTGGAGCTAAAAAAAACTTCCAGCTTCGGGGCGCCGACCAGACAAATTGATTGTGCCATGAAGTTATTGCTGATTTCCATCAGCTTGATGAAAAATCATCCAAGTATTACATCATACGAATTGTTTATCAGGCTTTTGTCTAGTCTTCTGCGCATTAAGCTGAACTGCATTTGTAGATCCCTACCCACAATTCTCTCAATTGCCTCGTGAATCTGAACGCTGAACGAAGGTCTATCGGGTTGATAGTGGTTTTTCCCTTTTCCATGCAGGAAATACCTTCTGAGATTCTAATACTCGTACTTTCGCGTAAGTAAAAAGCAATTCGTTAGTTCCCACAGATATGGCGAGTTTAAAATTTGGTATGTCTGTTCGCCCGCTTTGCCCTACGTACCTTGGCTGAGCGGTTTCAGAAGGTACCAACACGTGCAGAATCGTAGGAAGCTTCTCACTGAAAATGTTGATTAAACACACAAATTGGAGGGAGAGGGATCCCGACAATTTCTAGCACTAGTGGCTACGATGTCAGCACAGAATGTTAACGCGGTGCACAAAAAAATCTGAAGTTTCCTTCCATCAACTTGTGTCAATCATAATCACCCTTTTTATCCATCCCAAGCATCTTCGTTGATCTTATAATTCCGGAGAACCATTTTTATGTAAATATAGCGTGACTCTAATGTTCCTGAACTACAAGATCCTGCTGTTCCTGCTCTGCGGCCATATCGCAGAAGAGGCCGAAAAGCTCGGTTAGGGCTCCAGCAGCGCTTCAGTCACACGTGCGACGTTATGCGGCACAACATGTGATTTGCCGTCGTGCGACACTTCCGAGGTTCGAACTCACTCTCGCGTGCAACTCGTGGTGCTATCCCGGTGTTATGATGTAGTTCCTGCGAGACTGGATACTTCTGCTGCCAGCGGTTAACAGCTGCACGAATCGAAGTAAGATTTTGGATGGTTAGGAATATGCTCGCCCTGTCATGTGCGCCGGATCCGTGAATTTTGGGGGAGAGGACCCTTCCCGTTTAATGACACTTTCGACGATTTATGTGACGTCTATAAAAAATATATGATAGATGTAGGTTGTAGATTCCGGTGCATGGTTATAACACCATACCGTGTTGTTTATCAATTTTTGTGTTAAAATACACAGTACATTTGAAACGTGCAAGAGCAATTTTTTTTATATTATAGATGCCTATCGCTTGTCATGAGCGCTACGAGAGAATAAATGTCTAATCACATTTATCTTAAAACGCTGTAGATTTTAACCAACGTGGAACAAAGTTCCCGGTAGCTCATTCAACAACGCTGAGGTACTCCAAAACAACGACCTTTGGAAGAGGCCTGTTCAAAGCACTGTAATCTCGACCTGGTGAGGATGCGCCTATTGGGTTCCTCAAGTCTCTGCTGTACAGGTGACTCTTGGTGTTATTATGATAGATAGAACATCTGCATCATTCACAAACTTATAAAACACCTGATGGTCCATCTGTTAGTATTGAGAATATTGATCAGGTTTCCTTACAGGGATCCTCCCTGGGGCACACAATAACAATTCAAACAAACATCTAATAAATATTATCCCAGTTTACAGTTGAACAGTATTTGCGTTATCCTCCAGGTCGTATATTGTCTGTTTTTGTCTTGATATGACACCCAGTATTGTATTTCTGGAATGACGATGCATTATATTCCTTATTTGGGATTTATCAATATTGTAAATGCGCCACTCTGTATTCCAGCATACCATAATAGTCCATACCAAGTTGTAATTTGAAAAACATTGACCAGAAAAATACAGATTATCTGCTATTGTATGAGTTGAGGAAAAGTCGCAAAACTCACGTTTATATAATTTTATGAGCACAAGCATAGACAATTCATGATAATGCAATAATAATATATTTAAAAAAATCTTCATTGCTTATTGAACCTAATTTAAAGTCAAATTAATATATTTTCATTTTAAGAATATCGGATATACTGCATATGCATTTGATTCTATTAAGTTTGAAGAGAACAACTTTTATCAGGAAATTAAAAAAATTACTCAAAATTCAAAAGTATCGCGCTTGGTCAAACATTTTTATGCAAATTCACTATATGGAGTAGATATATGTTTATAACGCACCTTCGAAAATGCTAGACTTTGATTGAGATTTCAACTTCTTCCCCTGTATATGCTCCCTTCCCCTACCTTTCTAAATGGAAAAAGTTTTGAAATCAAGTCTTTTACACATAACACAAAAAAGTTGTATATATATACAAAGTACTCAAAGTCTCGTCTAACAATCCAAGACACAATAACAGCCATTGTTCACGAATGGGAAGTAAAAATCAATGGAGGGATACATATCCCCCAACTACCAATTCGTTTATACCCCAGTGGATTTCCATAAGAAACCGATATGTTTCTTTTAACACCACTAATAAAAGTGTGTGCCAGCTGAATCATATTAATAGAACGTCACCCCCATTTTCAATTCCATTATACAGTGTGGTGCAGTGTGCTAATGAGCGGTTGAAGTTGGTGATAATATCTTATTACAATTTGTTATATCACTAAAATACATTCTCATTCTTAGAAGAGTTCGGAATCGATATTTTCTTAATATTTTCAAAATAAAAATCCTCTGTACCCCTAGAACTAGGAAATCACGAACAAAAGTTAGATAGTCAAGAGAAACAATGAGTAAACTAAATAATATCCATTAAATTAAACCTCTATACATATATATGATCTAAGTCTGGATGTAGACACTTTTACATCAATAAATTCGTATTTGTATTTAGATTGTAGATTTATTTATTGGTGAAATTCTTTAATAATTTCAATTAAATTTGAGGTGTCATAACATACAACTACATAAATAATACAGAAATTACGTGGTTGCTACTAAATATGGTTAAACGCATCATATATTATAGCTAATAATGGGTAATTTCACTTCAATTTTTTTAAATGCTCTCAAAGTTTTTAGACGCTTTCAGGTGGTTCATTCTGTAGAATAGTCATTTTTTAAGCCATACTTATTTGCATAGTAACAAATCCTTATACATCCTTCAAAAGTTCGTCGTGCAAAATCTACGTTTTCAAGAAGCATAAATCTGAGGGGAAGAATTAAATGGGATTTATATATGTCAATTTGTGCCGTCACTGAACATCTTTATGCTCAAAAATTAATGCTTTTCATTCGAATGTGAAGGGTATACCTTGACGTCAGGTCACACCCCATATCAACTTCCTTCTCACGATTTGGAATTTCAGTGTAACCCTGAGATCTTCAATAAAAAAATGGCGTCAACTAGGTTGATGGCACATTTACCATGCAATCGCATCACTTTGAAATGGATTTTGGAGCCGTTGATGTTTTAAGTTTGATAAAAAAAATATTCAAATGCTTAAATACTATAAATATTTTATAATTTGATTAAAAAAATTAATGCTGAAAATGTTATGTTTCCAAAACTGCGTCGGAATCATCGAGTCCATAGATTGTCTGCGAGTCTTGGTCAACCGTTTTTTTTTCTCATTTTTCGACGATAATTCCGTCGCCACTGAACCGATTTTGAAAACCTCAACGCTTTTCCGTAAATGCTAGAAACCTAGTGTCACAGTTTCTTCAAAATCCAAAAAGCAGTTCCCGAGTAATTCAAATGAAATGTGTGACATGTGATCTTTATGTCATGAAACATCAAGAAAACACAATATCTCTAACTCGAAATTTCCGTGATTACAATACTGCCAAGCCAATTGGTGTGGGAAGTCAAAGAGGTAATAGTTTCTTCTTGAAAACTACAAAAAATTGATCACATGGGTGGGTGTCACTTGAGTACTCTATTACTGTACTTCCACTTGATACATTTTTTTGGTAGTGGCGTGGAGTTTGCTTTTATGCTCGTTGCCTTTGATAGATAAGTGCTTACATGTGAAATGGATCAGCTCTAAATGAACAACGGTTTCAAGCAAGATATTTATAGCCCTACATTTTCTCTCAATCCAAAGAGGTATCAACAATGTATTAATATGTATTGAAATTAGCATTGTGGAGATCAGTGAATACATATTTTTCAGTTTAGTTAAACTTATATTTATTTTCAATGGATTCTGGGCAAAAGCAACTGCACATAATTTTTAGATTTTTACACTTACAATTAGAGAAAATTTGATTAAGAACATTTTCCTTAGCATTGAGTTATTGCTTAATCAATTATCTACAGTTAAAATATTTTCCCAATAATAGTGATCAAAGACTTTGAACTATGAAGATTTTATATGCGTTTTAAGAATATTATAATGCAAAAAGAAGCATAATCTTTTTCATGATCCTTGCATTGATGTCAGTCGTTTGAATTTTGATCTTCCACATCTAGATACAAGTACCGAATTACTCTGTATAACCCAAAATTCTGAAAATTCAGATGAGCTAAATGTAGGAAGTTTAGATGGCCATAATTCACAGGAGTCTTTCTCCAACGCTCTTCTTGCTGAACATCAACGAACTGTTGGATATGACAAATGCTTATTTTTTGGATCACTTTAGTCTGGTTTCCGGGTAAACGAGGGATATTGATTTCATCATATTAGAGGCACCCTATACAACAGTGAAGGGTTACATAAATTGATGTTACGCATGGTTACCATGTCGCCCGTATGAGGGCTTGGATTGGATTTATTCTCAGAGTTATGAGTAGTAGTATTCATACTTCTTGAGACTGTACAATTTAAAATGTGTGGCTTTGTCATCGATACACTAAACATGTTATGGTTGCGTGATTGAATATACAATTTCAATGAATCAAATATCATTCATGTTTAATAATATATAACGGTTAATTCAATCCAAAGGTTTAATTAGTGTAACTTCACTATGTGGTTTAATTTTGTCAGCCAATCATAAGAAATATAATCCATGGTTAGAAACCATATTTTTCATGTGTTGTTTCATGTTTTATGTTCATGCCCGTAGCCACTTTTCTAGAGTGAAATATATTTTTGATGAACATTTGGTTAATTTTTACCTTTAATCACTGTTTTACTTGATATTTTTTTTAGCAAACTTTATATATAAATGAATCATTTTCATATACGCAGCCTTCGGAAAATTTTTGTGTTTTTACGACCTATGCCAGTAGGCAAGGGAAGTATTGTAATCACGAAGAATTTCGAATTCAAGATATGTTTCTTTGAGTTTAATTACAAGTACATCACGAAAAATAATGTAATTGCTAATTTTTGTATAGATCTTTCTATCCAGTTATTATTGATCCTTCTATAATTCGGAAAGTACCATTCAGATTTTGATGGAATATTGAGACTAGATTAGTACCTGCTTAACGGTCATTAGAAAAAGTATAATGATGAATAATTATTATCTCAACATTATCAGTGCTTATACTCGGCAATATTCACTTTGCACAGTTGAGTGGAACCAATGACAATTCTTAAATCGCCTTGAAGAAAGTTCGTAGTCAATCTACTTGACGACATTTTATTTGATGATTTCTAGTCAAGATGGGCGAAGACAGCTCACCGGACCTGAGTCTGAAGCTGCGCAGGGGCAGCAGTGATTCTAGAGACAGCTTCTACATGGACTTGGACAAAGGGATTGATTCAGACATCGATGAAATGGCCACCACGTCAGGAGCTGAACACGATACCACCGCCACACCTACTGTTACCATGGCCAGTCAGTACGGTAGAGTTGAAGGAGCAAGGTATGTATTGATATTTGAAAATGTACAAGGTGTTCACAAATCAACCTTGATTAATATTACTAGTACTGCCAGGTTATCGATACAACAAAGGGTATCCGAAATGTTAGTGAAGCTCTTTAATTGGTCATATGTGGTCTTAACTGGTGGCCATTGTAAGCAAGATGAATCAAAGAGATAAGCATAGGATAGGTTTCAAAAGTTGAATCAAATGTTTTTATAATAATATTTAATTAATATTCAAATAAAAAACCTCTACAAGAAAGTATAATAGATTGCCCAATAAAGTTTGTAGCGAGATATGTTTTTTTGATATTTCAGTACAGGTTAGAAGTTAAAAAAATGTACCTTAAAAAATATCTTAACCTTCGCCCTAACATTATTTGGAACATGCGAAACATGGAATGATGGATGATAACAGATATTATTGAAAAAATAGTAGGTTTCAAAAAATGTGTTTTACAACCCCCGAAAATGATTTGAAACTCTAGAAAGCACTGTATTAGAAACAGTTTGCCCACTTTATATTCCTCTTCAAATTTCATCAATATCGGTGAGGCGGTATTGGAAACTTTAACTTTTATTATTTAGAAATTACCCAAATTTTACTAGTTCATATCGAACTATCTTAATCAAACGAACGTAAATCCTATGCTTGAATCTCTTTAACTGCTTAATATAAACCACATCTCGTTGAAATTTGTATGCAAATAAAGATATATGGATGAATTGCGAATATTGAGATAACGCAACATCAACCTGTTATAAACTGTTATTTTACTGCACAATAAGTATTACGAAATTCTTATCAAAAAATATGCTGATGATTAAATAAATCATTTAAAATTACAGTTGAAACGTATTCAGAAGCACAGTTTTTTTTCAAGTATATGTTGCCATTCTAACGCACCAGCCAAAAAAATTATGAGGAGATAAGAATTAGTTTTCATTAGATACACGTGTGCCCCGGATTGTGAATGTGATTATGTTCCTCCTGGATAATTACGAAAAACAGTTTTTTAGTCAGAATTACTTAAGCGTAAACTTAAACATAAGTTCAGTAATTTCACTTCGCCATTTCAATTATAAATATTTTGTCTTGCACTGAATGGGTAACGAAATACAACTGGCATACTATCAATGATTCATTCAGTTCACGCATATATTTATTCATAATCATATATGCACATCACTAGATGCTCAATTTTTCTCTGTTTATGACATTTAATAGGTCATAAAATATATCTTTAGGATGGGTATTAATAGTTCCGATGCCATGAAGACTTTTCTATAAGGATGAAAAACAGGAAAAAAATTAAAAAAAGATTTTGTTATGTTAGGCTGATTAATAACGTAATTGTATATATTAGCTACCATGAGGACAAAAGGTAGTTTGGTGACTTTTACAAAATATTGTTTGACCAGGAATTTCAGAAACCTACAGCACCAACAACTTTGTTCACTCCAAAAAGGTTCCTGGTTAACTTCTAAGTGTAACTCGAGGGGAACTCGAAAATAAATGATTAGATATAGTTACCAATGCTTCAATTTTTTTGTGCGAAATAAAATAAACCACTACAAATTTTTAGTGTCGCTGATTGGAGAAATAGAAAAAAAAATTATGCCAGTCCTTGTTGCACAGTCGGTTGAGAATTGAAATGAAAACGTTTCCCTCACTTCATTTATTCCACTACAAACGCAACAAATTATATTTTCCCTTTTTCCAATTCAACTTCGCCAACATTTGCATCAAGGGTAATGGAGTATTGTCTGTCAAGGCATTCAAATAAATCTGAATTGCTCGATTAGATTTAATGGAATAATTGAGATATCAGCTGCAGCCCCCCTTGTTTCTGCTCAATCAGTTGTCGCGGTGTAGCCCGGTTGGGATTTGGTGCGAATATCGAAAGTGAACTGCCAGTTTGCGATTGGAGGTGGAGTCGATTTGTATTGATAATCGGTATGTATAAACCTGGAAAGCTAGTGTTTATGTTATGGATCAACCGGGATAGCTTCAGAATGATCTTTTTTCGAGTGAAAAGCCGATATTCATGTATTTAATATCAAAGTGAATGAAACAAAATGCCACGCCGGCGCCGACCACACGCGGACACAAAACTTAACGTTACTTAAACGGCATCCAATGCTTGAATCGATATATTTTTCAAGATTATGCTCATAGATATGTTAACTACAAGAAGAATGCGTTTTTGTTCCAATCATCAAACTAGACCACCATCCATTAAAAAAAGTTTAATTCGATGGAGATTAATTCGCAAAAAATTCCGTATTCAGATTAATTCAGGTAATTTTTTAATAACTTTAGTATAATCTGGTTAATTATCAACTTATCAAATCAGCCTTATAAGATTTATTATATCTAGCATATGTGTGCAAAAGCTGTATGTCGCCAATCAATTTTTTTTGCAGCAAAAACATTCAATAAATTAACAGCGCGTTTTCTGACAACTGATGCAAATCGTTTCTAAGATTAAACAATTTTTTTTCACATAAACTCATTGACACAACACACAAGAATAGATACGAAGTTGAATTTTGAAAAATAATTAGTTATATAGATAACAATCATTCGCCCAGAACTATTTATAAATATTTTTCCTTGATATGCTATCAAACATCCAAACATGTATGTATATTTAATGTGATGAAAAGGGACATAATGATTGTTCTTATATTTTTCTCAAAAAAATCAAAATTACGAGCATAAAATCAAGTATATAATGCCATTTAAATAGTGTGAAATTAATTTAAATTTTAATAGCCAGTATTGTTTCACATTCATATTACTAGCAAATACCAGATATCAACTTTTCCAACAAAAAATGCATTTTTACCTACACTGACTGACAAATTAAGTCATCTAGCTTTCCTAGCATATTCATTCAATTATTGTAAATTATATTAAATAAAAAGCAAAAATAAACACTTCAGTAATAAAAAGCAAACAAAAATTAATCAAGATATTATTCAATAGCGAAAGACAATCCAATAAATCGATATTTTCAACTAGTTTAAACGGTGAATCAAATGATGAATAAGGAAATTATTTTATTTTTGTGGGATGCTTTTTACAATATTTCTATAATCTACTTTTACAAGTAGGTACCAATAAAATATTATACCGGTTGATATCAAGCGTAATAAAATAAATTGTCTCTCAATTAATTTATTCTTATTTGAAGCTCATTAAGGATCAGTTAATTATAATATATTATGTTAATGTACCTTCTACATCACTGGTTTTAGAAGTTGAATTACAAAATGGTTTCATATTTTTTTCTACCAAAACCAGTAGCATCTAATTTCTTACCAAAATGAGGCGACTCGCTATGCTTGATTTCCTTGGTGACTCTGAGAAAAGTTTAGACTTTTCCTCATGTAAATATTTAATCTGGTATAGACCAGCTTGCACCCAACCGGTTAGATCAAGACCAATGTCCGATGACACCGGATTTAGCTTTTTATAAAGTATCATTATCATATTAAAACAAAACCAGAGTGCAAATAGTTGATGACAGTAATATAATGAGATTGTTATTGTCAGACCTTTCAGGATCCAACACCTAAAGTGTAGGTGCAATGTGCATTGAGGAAGCGAATTATACACTATATATACTCATCTGCTCATAATTGAATATATATTTTCAGCTTTTGCATAAGTAAGAGCAGTTGACACGTGCAGAAACCTTGAAAAAATGGCGCATAAACATACACGTTTCTGCCATACATCCCTATTCCCAATAATACCTATGGTTCTCTGAATCACTTTACAGGCAATTTATAATTCAGACTTTCGTAATGATTAATAAATTAATCGAGCAATATTATTCTACAGAAGAAGCGTAGTAATATAAACAGTCCTGAAAACGAAATCACAACAAACTAAAAACAGAGAAAACTGCAGTTTTCTGGAGCAACGGATAAATACTAACAATAAAGAAAAAAGCATGTTTCAGTGATAACTAACATAGTTTCTTGCAGCGTTGGCAGCTCCCAAACAAAAATAGCAAATAGGTATTTATTTACTTACATCGTCCTTTTTGGTGAATCATAACGAGATCCTTGTTATTAAGTTTCTTCCGGCAGTATCCTTTTAGTAACATTTTGCCTGAACTACAGCCTCACTAATGTCTAATATCCAAATTAATAGTTACGGTAGAAACAAAACAAATTCAAACAGTGCCCAAAAAATTGTGTGTGTACCTTGCGTTCACTGACAAAAACAAAAAATAATAACGTAGTGCACTTGAGCAAGCATCGAATACAACTTTTGAAATCAACATCCGGGAATAGCAATATAAAAATCCAATATAATCACAAAAACTAGGCGTACCCGAACCGTCTAACCCTAACCTTAAATAGGTAGCATAACAAATAAGTGAGCACGAGTGATATTTCAAAGCCCTCTACCTCGGAAAGAGGCTTGCATGACTACGTTTATATAACAATATTTATCCTTTCAAGTTAAACATCTATAATAATCGATATGGAAGTTTCGGCCTGGTTCTGGAAAATTGTTGTACATGTGGTACTTTTCCAGCTGATTATGGAAATTACATCTGTTCACAGATGTAATCATATTCAACATAACAAAGTGATTTTGGAGAATAAGCTAATATTTTTACAAATAATATTTTGATTGAATTTTTGATGTCACTAGAAGTTTTATTCATTTTTGTGTAGTGTAGTGGGATACACCTACAAGAGAATTTCTCACTTGTAAATATATAATGGGTATACATATGTATGAAATAATTGAGGAAATACATGTTAGAAGTAATTGGCATAGAAAAACAGTCCGTAATACTAGATCAGCATTTTTTCAAACTATACTACTATTACTAAACCAGAAATTTTTTTCATTTCATTCATAAAGTTTAGAGGTAATGATCATAACCTTGTATGTGGGATCATGTTTATGCGAAAATATATAGAAATAATACAGGGTGGATCCGTCGATAACTTGGACCTGCTTTAGACATGCATGTTTCGTCTTTAGCCTAGACTCGACAGTATAGCCTGGCGGTCTAACTGTAGAGAGCAATTGGGTGGTATTAACGTAACCCAGTCAAGAGTGTGATAGCAACATTAACACTCAACACCAAACCTCGCGCACTATGGCGCTGCCCATTGGCAACTTAAACAGGAAATCTGCGATGTCGTAAGGACCATTTGTCGCTTCAAGGTAGTCCAAGTGTTACGACCTTTGATTTGTTGTCAATGGGCAGCGCCATAGGCGTAACGCTTGGAGATGAGTGTGTATCATTACATACAAGTTATCTATCTTTGGACATTCTCAGAATTTTTTTTGTTCCTGATAATTTTTAAGGTGTTCTTTGGGAGTAACAAATGTTCACTTATATTGTTAGGCTCCTGAGGCTGCCGGATACTTTCTGTAACAGATACAATGAACGCGATCAAAATATTTTTTTACGATCCCAGTACTTCTCTCCCCTATGATGCGAGATGTAAAGATACATGGTCCCTTCCATAATAAAATTTTTCAAAATCACAGATTTAATTTGCATTTGACGTATTTCTTAGCGACATGTCCATCGAACTGAACATTTCTGTAAATTTCTCTTTTAGCTGGCCGACAATTCCCCCTCAGAACATGAGCGGTGGCAGTCGAAGCAGCGCCATGGGGGGTGGAGACCCGCTTCTGCCCTCCCCGGCATCCCCTACGCCTGTGATCGTTTCTCCAGAAACACTCAGCCATTCCTCCCAGACAAGGACTGTTAAGCAAACAACGCATGTACATATTTCCTCACCGCACAAGTAAGTCTATGCTGAAAATGAAAAAAATACTTAATTTACAGAATCTTCCCTACTTAAATATGGAGAGGGTGAGTAATTAAATGACGATCCATCTTGTAAAGAATTTAAATCAGCAGCTTTGTTTCAACAGATGATGTCATCACTGTTCTTGAAACAGTTATAAATTATTTCCTTTGTCACTGGTTTAGGTTTTATTCGGATTTCTGTAATGAAACAAAATATATAACCTAGAAAAGTTTGTACAAGTTGAAATAATTTTGGAAATATGGCGGTTTGTTTGGTCTCTTTTTTATTTAATTTACGGTTTCAGCCAAAGATGGATCTCTTGGAAGGTAGGAATCGAAGATTCGAGATGGCTCAAGAAATTTGATTTTCTTTCAACTACAAACGGATAGTACTCACTGAAATAATCTTCATTCATGATTCTTGGTGTGCCTAGAAGTTAAATAGTCATCGTCATCTTCCAACTCAAAACACTCCGTTCACAAATTTGAACTCTACAGGAATCTAAACAAAATACGACGATTAGAATATTTTGGTGGAACTGGTTTGACTGGTAAACAACGCAACCTGAAATACACACCTGAAATATTTTTGTTTTGGTTTTCTCACTTAGCATGGCCGAAAAGTCGTCCCTTTTATAGTTTCCGACGTAATCCTATTTCTGTAGGAACGGTCTCAGAATTGATTCAAAATTAATCTTACTTTTGTCGGAATGGTGTAAACAAATGTATGATGAAAGCGGCAAGAGAAAGTGAAAATTATTTCAATGTTGCTGAGATGACTGCATACCTCTTTATTAAAAATGAGATTGTTCATTTGAATAACATCCATGATCAAATTATTATATAGGTATATATTTTTCCGTTCCATTTTCTCATACCTCGATACATTCAGGAAGGATGGAAAAGCAGATTTGTATTTCGGAAAAATTAGATCTTTTGTGCTGCATAGATTTATTTTCTTTCCAAAATAATATTCAACCCTTTTTCTCGTCCTATATGAATCGGATTAGAAAATTAATTGAAAACTTAATTTTAAGTTTTCAAATCTTCTACTCACTACAGAAAATGTATTTCACATGTCGGCCTCGACAAACGATAATTCCAGTTTTGAGGTTAAATTAGTTATTTGAAAATTATTTTAAAAAAATTTTCATGGCCTCATTCAGAATTTTTATCCGATAGTTCTACCGCGAATGGTTCACAAAGTGCCTGTGTTCTTTATTAATAACTGGCACCTTACAAACAAAGGTAATGAGGAAACAATCGCGTGAATACCGGAGTACAATTTTTATGAACTTTATGTTTTGGTTACTGGTGTATGGTTCACAATAGGTCTACGTAATTCAAAATGTACTGAGGACAGTGGCGGGACACAACATTTCACTCTGAAGGAAATTTCCGGAGACAGTTCTTCTATTTATCTGTCTGATTTTAATTTATGAATAGGATGCTTAAAACACACGAGAAGTTAAATATGAGTATAAATTTGTAAGGTTTGTTTGTGTATCTGCAAAAATCCACAATCCTGCAATTATTGAAAGTGGGTGTTGTCCGGTCAAGATTTGACGACCATCGCCATATTTAATATGTTGTCTAACCTAGTTAATGGATAATGGTAGACAGCTGTTTCTCTGTATCTCAGATCCATCCAAAGACAGATTATTTTATTGAATATTTATTGCAGAGAGTTATCTCCAGGACCACTAGCGATAGCCGGTTTCTATCATCATCAATATCATCAACAGCAACTGCCAATGGTACGAAGACTATCCAGAGTGGAGAAACAAGAAGAATGGAGACAGCTAGGATGGTATGTTATTAAATGGCATTGATGAAACCACCACACTTTCTTTTTCCTATATTTTTGACACTATAATAAAAACCGTAAAAAGGGGATTACTTCTTTCGCTCTTCTTAATTTCTGGAGCGAATTCTTCTTTTTTGGATTTGCCCTTGCACAGTTATCAATCAACAATATATTGGATCATCTTACTACACAACATACCTCAAAATAAGTAGTCGCATTCAAATCGAATCAAGATTTGACATGTATTTTATTATTTTAAGAGAATATACGGATTTATTGGACTATGGTCTTTGATAAATGTCGTAGGTCGCGCTCAATATCAGACTCTACATTTCTTCTGTATGCTCACAATGATGAATAATGGATTATTGCTTATTGTGCGTCCAACACAACATCTAAAGGCAACCTGTAGAGTCAGATGTTGAACGTAGCTTGTTTAGGTATTTGTAAGCATTGATTGTGATTAGGAGGTGTAACAGTAACTTTTCCGTAAACTGGTAGAAGATAGGTAAGCAGGTGCTCCAGCCAGAGAGTCAGTCGTTTGCATATGACGTAAACCTTTGTGATGAATGTCTCAGAAACATCAGTCATTTACGAGGATCACGCTGAAAGTTCTCAGATACAGAAAAACTACAAGGTTTTTTTTTAAAACATTATTCTGTTTTTTCAACATATTCTCCCCCTACCTCAATACATTTACGCATTTGGTAACACCACTTGTCAAATTGTTGCGACCAACGTCAATAAAAAGAAGTCGCACGGAGCTAGGTCTGGAGAATAAGGTGGGTGAGGGAACAGTTTGATACCCTGTTCAGCAAAAAAATGAGTGTTCTAGCGGCTGTGTGGACAGGTGCCTTATCATGGTGCCATTGAATACCCCGCAGACCAGTCTTTGGACGGCTCTTGCATAGTTCTTGGAAGACTACAGAATACACATTTCGTTATATACCATTCAGAAGTAATTGTCCGGTTCCATTTTCACGTAAAAATCTGGATGCATTCGAGACCGTGGTAAGGCAACTACTGACCGATTCAAACGCTGCTTTTGCGTGTAAGCACTTACAACTTTAGACAAAATAGCTGCGTGCTGAAACTTGTTAGATTAGGAATATCTAAAGACTTTCAGCGTGACCCTCGTAGATTGATTTGATACTCTTATTTGGTGAAACTCGTCCATCATTCGGATAAAAAATTATGGGTTTGTTAAATGTTGTGCTAAAGACACAATTTTTTATCTGGACATTAATCATTGTTGCAAATTATGTCCAAAAATGTTTAGCGCGACTGCATTGTTGAAATAAGTAATAATGAAGCCAGAGATAATAACGTAGAATAATTTGTTTGACTTTGGAAAACGCTCACCTTATGGTTTAAAAGAATTTTTATATACAATCAAGCTGCCACGACGGTAAAGCCTAAATACTGGAATATCTTGTCTGCTACGAAGAAGTTAAATGGGACAGTTCATTAGGACGAATTTTTAAGTGAATAATGTTTATAAATTTGAGAAAGGTGTTTAAAGGAACAGACTAATTTGGAATGGAAAAGGTAGGTTCATAGAGGGGTGGCACCACGAAGAAGAGGTCTGAAAGATTCCGCTAGTAATTAGATGGAAAAATTCTAGGTCACGGACCACCCCTCAAGGACTTGAGGGGGCGTTTAAGGAAGTGTCACCGATAACTTGTATTGCACTCCTCTGAATTACATCAAGTATGGAAATTATAGTCGAAGTAGCAGCTCCCTAGGCAGTATTCCAGGCCAGGTGTTATCTGGACTTTATACAGTCTAACGAGTTTGAATCATGAGAACTACTTCCTAGCTCTGAACAAATGTTATAGCTTTTCTCACGACCGGCTGCAATTACTAAGTACAGTACGCAGTATTAAAAGCATTGAGCTGTACCAGATTTTAACGTCTCCAGGCAAATCCTTCACCAGGAAGGGTAGATGTTTCACTTTGACGTGGTTTATATAATACATCACTGAGAGCGCTGGAAACGAAAAAGTGAGCAGGAGAAACAAAATAGAGAAGGACAATAGAGGGCATTCCGTCTCCATGCTTAAGTCGAGCATCCTTCAAATACTTGAAAGCTACTTCTTTCATACTTGAATAGCGTCTTTTAACTTTTTATATATTTTATGTGTGAAACACAACTGACGTTACTAGTAATTGTCGTCACCAGACGCACAAACATTTTTTATATATGCTTCGGGAGCGCTGAGAACATTTAGGATGGTATAAATAAACACGTAATAAGTAGATCCATTCCCTAAGGACATAAATCTCCGTTTGTGACATTGCCACGTCGGTTATTTTCACTGCCGGGGCACATAAATGAGAAATTCGTGGAAAGGAAATCTTGTAGGGAAGGAAAATGAGAGACTGAGGAGTATGTTTCATTTCATTTAGTAATTTGAACGTCGATATATTTGGAATTTATTTAGATTAAAATTCACTGATTCTCATAGTTGTATAGATGCAGAGAAATCCTACAAAATATTTGCGATATACTTCAAAAGCACTTCGTTCATGGTAGAATTATTTAAATATTAATTAGTCAATTCAATCAATTTTTAAAAAGAAATACTTATCATGACAGTCAATTTTCCAGTACTATACATGAAAACGAGATGCTATATGAGTAATAGCGCATCAGTTCTTAAATTTTTTCAATAAACGATTAGAATTGTTGTTGTTGTTGTCCAACAGTTATTAATCTTATCCATTTAAGTTGTTGGTTGTGTGATAGTTCAGATATATTTTTGAAAAGCAATTTTCTGAAAAGATTCATTAAACCAAGTATGCTTTGTTGATTGAGAGGTTTGCTTACCAATCACGAGGTGTTCGCACAATGTACCGAACCTTTTGTCATTTTTTTGTTTTTCAAAAAGAAATGCGGATCGATTTTAATTCATTTTATTTGATCCTAAGGGCGTTGTCGATTGATTTTGCTAATACATATCTTTGATCCTTTTGTAAATGCGTCACTATAACGGACAGTTTTATGAAGTAAACAGCTACAGAAAAAAAGAAGCGTCGAAAACTTTTAAAGAGGCTCAAATGAAGCTTGTAGATTGTAGATGGTCTTACTTGGTGAAACTCTTCCATCATGTTGTTAAAAAGTTGTGTAATTATCACACAGTTTCACAAACAAATTCTTTCTTTTAGTGACGCGTTTCGATTTTCATTAAAATCATCGTTGGGCTGTCAGATTTGACTGCTAACATGGCTACCCAGATTACTTGCCACATATCTAACTAGTTCTATCATGGATACAAAATTAGAGCTGTCAAAACTAGCATACTATCTATCTTGTCTAGTTATTTTTCTATTAAGTTATGTTTTCATTTGTTGCGTCGGTCTTAGGGGACATATTTATTTTACGACTGCATTTACACTAGTGTTAAGAGAAACCCCTACAAAACCGTTACCATCGCCGTCAAAATGTCCTTAAGATTTTTCATGTGATAAACAATTTCACGTTTTAAGATAATTTATTCCTTAAGCTATTTCATTCTTCTTGATACATTCCATAACTTAATATATTTCAGTAGTAAGTTAACCTAGAGTACAAATAGATGGAAGCTTATAGTGGTGTATAGATACAGTGTATAGATACACTATTATATATGTCCCTCGTTAAAAAATAACTTATTTTTATATAGGTGTATTTTCTCCCAATATGCCACTCAAAAGTTCCGAATAAGCATAGTCTGGATCGATATGAAATTATGAACCAATTCCAAAGCCATTTCGGCTCCAACGAAAAAAAAAACAAGTATCTACTATTCGGTAGGTAAAAGCGAGAAAGCGATAATCGGATGAGGGTATCTAATTTTGAACTGCGTTTTCGGAGTCTGGCTGGCTTAGAGGAAATGGAAGAGCCGTAGGAATGATGTGCTGGAGGGATTTAGGATGAAAGTGAAAACTGTCGTCAGCAAATATGATTTGTCGACAGGACTGGATAACAGCTCCAAGGGACGTGTTTTGCCAAATACGAAAGCGAAACACTAGATATGTGAGTTTTTCATTTGTAAGCCGACTGTCATCGACCACTTTCATACAGGTGTGTATGGTGATATCCACTGCGTCTACCCCACACTTAAATATGCTTCAGACTAGGCAAAGCTTTCATAGATAAGGTTATAGAATGTTTCCCCAAAAGTGGAAGACTTACTAAAACATCTTGGTTGTCCACTTTTTAGTGCATTACTGTAGAATCTATTGCATTTTGTCAAGGTGGATAGCGTGGTGTTATAATTTACATTAATGAGATTTGTCAATTTTACATAGCTTCCCTCCTATTCTATCTATCTTTCTCATCATATAGCATATATGGCATCATATCAAAAGCGGTGAAATTCAAATCTATTTGTATTTACTTATATCATTGTCGAAATTCTTATTACTGATACTTACATCGAGCATCAATTATAGTTTTCTCTGATAAAAATATATGAGAAAAACATACGCAGTCTGCGTACTTTTTTGATTATGTTTATTAGACGGCATGAAACTATGAGTCAGTTCGCATCTTGTCACTCCATTCTCTGGAATATGGAATGTTTCTTTAGATTTGACATAATTAGATTCAAGTTTTGGGGGCGTACTAATAGTTTTTCTCAAATATTTATTCATAGACAAACATTCGAATGTCAAGAAAACCGCATTGTGAATTGCGTCACCCAAAAGGGAGATCTGAAAAGATCAAGTGAATTTCCGAACCTTTAGAAATAAATTGTATTTTTAATTTGTTGAAATTGTCACTATTTATTTCTATGCTGTGGTTAAGTGATTCATATATTTGTACATAAAGAGTTCATTTAGCAGAAACATTAACCATGTCGATTTTAGATGCTCTTACTTGGTGTTAATATGAAGTTTCTTGAAAAGACGAGCTTGATCTCCTAACACCAAGTAGAAGAAACATTAAATTTACATTTGTAGCATGTTGACGGTTGGATTTACAAGAAATATCAACCTGTTCTTTTGTCGATCTGTGTTGTATGTGTCAGTTCCACAACGTTTTTTCGACTATTTTCCATTCAAACAGGGCAATAAATAATAGAAGTGTAAATTCAGCTTTTGGTGAGTTGTATTAATATGTGCGGTAACATAAAGCTAAGCCAATATTCAATATTAGTGTACTGGATTGTCGACATATATTACATCTTATATTATCACAAATCATAATATAAAAGTACTTAAACTTTTAAAAAAGTGGAACTTCTCATGTTTTCTATTGCGTATATACTTTATAGTCTTTATCATTATAAAATTTGATTGCCACCTATATCTTGCTTAACTTTTCTAGAAGGAAGGATCATCTGGACATAAAGTAGTGAGTCCACTTAGAGAGGAAGGCTAATGTTCTTTTGTTGTAGCTCCTGATAGTGTGCCAAAATAAGCTGTCGTGACAATATTTGCGATATTCTGTATGAAGTGGAAGTTTAAATGATCATTTTCATTTCCTTCCGAAGTCGAAATTTTATCTTCTGATTTTGCAAAAACCCTGTTTGCTCATATATTTGGGAAATTTGAATATACCGGTACAATGTACCCAAGCATCTTCAGTCTGTGTCTTTCAACAAAAAGTGCACATTCACTCCCTGCATGTGACTGCGGGTATAATGGTCCTTCTCTTTTTCTTCTGCGTTTCTTTTGCGTTTCGGAATTGTGAGTATCGATTTCTCGCTCCTACAGCAACTCTGAAGATACTGAAGTGCTACTTCTCACACGCACCGCGTCACTGAGACATTTTTAGTAATCCAGTTGCATTAGGTGGTCTGTAATAAACCACTTGTGTTTATGAAACAAACATAAATGACATTTTGGCTGCCTAGACAACCTTTTCCAAAGTACGGATTGACAGACACTAAATTTTGAACACTATACTAACATTGCTATTGATTGTTTAACTGTTCCCAGGATAGATAACAGTGTGACCCAAGCAGGTGGCCCATGCTTATAACTATTTTCTTGTTAATTCAGTGAATTTTGAAAAATCAACCACCACTAGATAGTTTTAATAATCCTGTTGATAACGAATGTTTTTGAAATGGGGCAAGAATAGTTTCAAATGTTATAAATACAAGCAGATATAAGGTCTCCTATATTATTCAATTAGCTACAACAAATTTATTTCAATCTCAATATCTCGTGAACAATCTTTTGCTTTGGAAAAAGAAAAATTATATTATATATCAATATTTAATAAATATAGTACATGGCCCTTTGTAATTCTTCGGGGAACTTTTTGATCTTCATAAGAACATATGCGCTATACCTTGTTCCTAGAATAATTCTTTAATAATGAGTATTTCTGACATTATACCTTCTAATATATAATCATTATATCATCGAACCATTGTGTAAATGAAGGCAAATTCGGTTTTTGGACAATGTGATGTGTGTGGTTAGGTGTTTGACTTAAAAGTCAACATTTTGTGCATGCACTGAGATAACAGAAATCGAGTATGTACTAGTATGTGAAAGTACAAAAATAGACAAAATAATTGCTATATTACCAGCATATAGGAAATTAAAATGGAAACGAAGAAGCATCATTTAAGAAGTAAGTGGAAGCATTGGCAAGTCCCACCGGTCGGAAAAGGCTAACAGATGGATTCACATCGATTTCATTCGCACGATATGACATGCAGATTTCCACCAGTTAGTTTTTGAAATTATTTTTCTTTGCGGGACGTGCTGTACTTTCACTGGACTACCAGAGCCTTTCAAGCTATTGTTAAGAACAAAAAAAAATCCTCTTAACAGAGCCAGCGGTTGTAGGGTCATGTGTAATCAGATCCAAGGGAAGTGACAGCATAAATCTGAAAAGTTACTGAAAGGAAAGGTTGTCGAGATTTTAAAGCAGAAGAGGATGTCACCACTCAGCGTTTGGTTTATGAATATTCAGCTTTTTACTTCTCGTTTGCGAAGGAATATTATTTATTTTAAAACATCTATGTATAGAAGTAGCAGAATCAGATATACTGCTAGTATATAACTTATATTTCTCCACTAATTGAAAGCCATTCCAATATTGAGTTATAACAATAAGAGATGCATGTTTACTACTCTGATCGAGTTATTTATAGGGGCTATCCTCAATTTATTGTATTATTCTATATATACGGACCGCATAAGTGCAAGAGGACAACTTTTGACGCAAAAATCACTGCAAACCTCTCAACCCATTGAAAGAGGGTGTCATCCTCTGCTGTTGGCTGTTTCAAGCAACTCTATGCGTAATATCCACCACATTCTGTATTTATTCTAACGTAGCTTCTTGTGTCAAATTTGCTCAATCATTTAGTTCTGTGTTGAACCGGTCTGGCACTACTCCTGGAAGTACTACTATGAATTATAAAACTAACGAAGGAAAAGAAAAACTAGTTTAGCGAAACAGATATAAAAGCTAGACTGTTCCGAAGAAAGCGTTATATATCCATGAAGTTTTCTGCTAAATGAGATATCACATCTATTAATAACCTTCATCCGAAAATTTACTGCTATTTGTATAAGCCTATCGAAAGGAATTACTGAGGAAGTAACAATATCCAAATCTCTAAGTCTAATCCTTGAAGTGCAGAATAAGAACATTTAATACCTTTGATTGAAAAGTTTAATAAGTATACAACCTCATGCATGTAGCAACGAGGCAGATATTTCAGGATTGCATATATTTATCCAATAAATTGAGGAAAGTCTAAATATAACTCAATCGGGGTATCAAACATGGGCCGGTTTCCCAGACTATAATTATAATCAGTGCATGATAGAAAATACTGAATCAAGTTACCTAACTCCACTTTTCATTTTTTCAGTGATGCTTTAGCCACAACCCTCTCAGCACTATATGGCAAGCTTCTGGTCGTGATGGGTACAGCATTCCCTATGGCAGAAGTAATTTCAACCTACATTCCGCCCTCGTTCTATGAAGCGTACTACCTCTACCTGTACATCGGCAGCATGTTCTTCTTGCTTTACATGTACGCAGTTCTCATCAGGGACAAAAGACGCATCAAACGAGAACGTAAGAAAGCTAAAGGTAAATTATTGAAGTTTTTTTCATTCTTTGCGTGTCAAGGGAGATCTAGCCAGTGAAGGTCTATTTTTGTAGTTATTAGCTGGAAGCCAGAAGTTAACAGTACAGACGCAGCGGTACTTGTATGTAGTTTTTGAGTGTGATTTTTTTTCTAATAAGAGGCGCACGCAAGACATTCAGGTTCTTATTCATTATAAACTTTTATTCAGAAATTAAGCTTAGTCCGAAATGATTTTTATAATCCTTTAATAATGAGCAAAGATAAAGCCACCGTTTGCATCATTTTATTTTTTGATAGTGGAATAAATTTAATAACTGAGGTTCACTATAACGTAAATATGACTATGACATATCTGTTTGGGCTGAATTTAATCTAATTCAATCTGCAAAAGTTGATTTGGGTAAAAGATGGTTAGTAACCAGAGAATATATCGCCTTGAAGTTACAGAACGATTTTTCATAACTTATATTTTACAGTTATTCTAGATCTAAAAATGAAAACATGGAAAGATAAAACCTTTGAATTCTAGGCTCATATGTCTTACTTT
Source organism: Bruchidius siliquastri (assembly GCA_949316355.1). Taxonomy (NCBI): domain Eukaryota; kingdom Metazoa; phylum Arthropoda; class Insecta; order Coleoptera; family Chrysomelidae; genus Bruchidius; species Bruchidius siliquastri. The sequence continues at coordinate 11,606,698 of OX438532.1, read as the reverse complement.
AAAGTTTAGGAAGTTTAGTGAGTAGTTAACATCATGTCAAGGCATCATAGTTAGGTATTTTTGTTGATTAGAATTACGGCATTGATTTGGTGAAGATTGGTGTGGAATTCTCAAATATCGGTTAGCAAATAAATAGTAGTAATCATTTTGCATTATCACTATTGCTGCATCTGTTAACAACATAGCACAGGTAAGTAATAACTAGTTTACACTCAACAGGTTTGTGAGTTTTAGCATTTCAGTTCTTCTAGTGTGTCTGTTACAAACCAATATGATCCGTAATGCTTTATTTTGTATCTTTTGTAGGGTATCAACTTATATATCAGTAGAGATGCGGTGCGACGATTGTTTTATATATAGTCAGTTTGGCCGATGAATTGAGGTCCTTTGATACACGTCCTAATAGGTTAATTTTTTGCCATTTGTTTGTGATATGTATAAATAGTTCACAAAAAATTGAATGTTCATCTATCATGCAATGAAGATATTCAAATACGGTAAGTATCTCTAGCTTTTCATTATTTATACTTATATTTACATCAGTAACAATCCTATAATACTCACTTCTAATAAACATTACTTTCACATTTAGCTAGAGGTAGCTGTTGTTGAACCACTGAAATAGATTATAATATAAAGGAGAGTATCATCTGCAAAAATTTGTACCTTCCAGTTCTGAACCTTTCTTTTTAATATCATTTATATACAAAATGAAAAGTGAAGACCGTAGCACCGTCCCTTGGGGTACACGATGAATCGACTCCATCTCTCTTGAAGTTTCAATGTGTTTGGTTACTTGTATGCGCCCATACAAGTAATCCTGACACCATTTCAAAATTACTTGACTAAACCCATATTTTTCTAACTTTAGTAGAAGTAACTTCCTATTGATAAAAAACATACACACCTATAATTTTACCATCTTCCAATGCAGATTGCCAATAAAATAGAACCTTCTGCAAGAGACTTTCACAAGAGTTTTTTCTCCTGAAGCCAGCCTGGTATTTACTGAGTAGTCCATTGACTTCCACGTAATTCATCATTTGATCATTAACACACATTTCTAATAATTTTTCATAAAGAGGAACCATATCAATTGGCCTAAATTCCTCACATTTCACAGTACCCTTTATCTTTTCAATTGGTACAACCATGCTTTTATTTCACTTGTTCTAAACTTGTAACTTGATTGTCGTATTCCTCATCTGACTGAATATGTTACTGGTGAAAAATCTCCTCATTTTCAAATATGTAATAGTCATATTCATTTCACAGTATCCAAAACAACTTCCGTATAAATGATTGGATCATATATTATTGAATTTGCCTTCACTACTTTTGTCTCGCTTCATGAAGACAGTTTTGACAAGTGTCATTTGTAATGAAACTGTATATTCTAATAGTACTTTTACGGTTTGAATACACGAACACCGTTAATCCAAACGCAAATTCAATTTTCCGAGGGTTGTCTTTGAAAAAATATGACCAAGCGGACACCATACAAGTGGAAGACAAAAGTGATGTATTGGAGGGATCCAAAACGGTTTATGCTCCCGAATCTCCATACTATTCAAACATATCCTACAATTTGATCTCTAAGGAAACATATTGCTCAGCCTTGAAGGAAAAGGCTATATTCAAACGGACTGCGACATACCCTAATCAACAGGTATTTGAATTGAATATAGACATTTAGTAAGAGATGATACCAAGTATTAATTTTTGTCTATTTTCGCATTGCACAGTCAATAATTTAGGTATAAAGAGTTAGGAATAAGGATCCAAATGCTATATAATATAAATTTTTCAATGATATGATATGCTGACAAGCGCTAACACCTTTTTTTTTTTTTAATTTTCGCTTATTTTGGATTAAAAATTAAAATATTTAGTAACAAAATAGCCTGAACTTTCAAAAAGCTAAACGATAAACAAAACACGGCGTCAATACTAGCTGACGCTGTACTTTTTAAAATGCTTTTACCGAATAATATCAGCTTAGAAATGAGTATTTGGATTCAATTTGGAAATTGCAGAGGTTAACATAGAATAAAATAAATATTATAATTTTCAATAATTGATACAACCAGGCATTAAATACAGATAGAAATAATAAGAATGATCAGGGGTCTCAGAAACTCCCAAATACGTACTTTGGGCGTTTTTAAACTATTTGGTGTCTGCACGATAACTCCGCCGACACTGAACTGATTTTCAAAAGCTTCTTCGTACTTGTCATAGTAATAAGTTAATGTCAAATTTCATCCAAATCTGAATATTACTTCCTGAATTGTTGATCGGTCAAGAATTTCAGAGTACAGACAGATAGACAGATACAGATCTATACAGAGTGAAACATGTACGGAAATGAGTGAATTGATTTTCTGTCTATAGGCGTGTCAAGTCAAAAGATCAAGTGTGCAGTTTCAAAAAGCTTATGTGAAAATATAGTTATTTAAGAATTTCTGTTATGCAATTGTCATTCATTCAAAAATAGTTATTTGTTTCATGCTATGCTTTAATATAAAAAATGGTTCTATTCCATGTTTCTGGAATACCACTAATCTAGGAGAGTTTTGTCGATAATTGGAGTGAAATAGAAAAATACTGCGACTTCGATGACCACGATGCCAACCACATCGCTAGTGAAAACGTAACTGCCAAACTTTTTAAGAGCTTAGTAACCACCGATTCGGATGAAAATCAGGTACAAAATGAGAACATTGAATACAGAGCTCTACTAAACATGAGCTTCAACTCTCATGACGAACACAACACCTTTGAAATCAGAAAGCTACAAGGTATTCTATGATGATAATTATAAAAATTATAACCCGACTTTTTCATGCACAAATGATTATTGCTGAAGTGATGTAAAATCAAACACAGGAATCTTTTATAAGAAAAGCTGAGTCGTGTGAAATGTGATATCAATGAAAATATCAATTTTCAACGTCATTAGAGAAGCTATATAATGAAAATAGCGTCCTCAAATTCGATTTACAAAAGAAGGAATCCGGAGAATCTATAAATAATTTTTATAGTTACGTTGATCTGTTTTAACATTGAATTCGAATTCGAATCAAGTATAGTCAAGCTTATGGCGTTTCTCCTAAGGAGGATCTGAACAGCACTCCAGCCCCAACTTTCGGGAGATATTGTCTAAAACTTTATTCATTTTAATTTACTTCCCTTGATCAGCATATGCATAGAGTTTGATTGTCCGCTTGCAATCTGCACTAGATGGATAGTAAATTGCAAACGCCAAGGCACGTAACTCCCATTGGACTTCTTATTCATCTTCCCTAAGGGACAAGTACGAGTAGTTCGTCACCTTAATCTAGCAAATGAGGTGGTGATGCAAAATAGGAAAGCCTTCCATAAAGAGCTTTTTGATGTTGGTAGTACTTTCCATGACATTGAAAGATTAAGGTGATTAGTGACACATGATCAAGGTCATTGTTGCTATTATATTGGCGTTACTAGCAAATCACACATTGAAGCTTAGGTCAATGACAAAATCATTTGGTAGATCCATTATTGAAAACTTTGAATTTGTATTTTTTTTAGCCAATTATGTTTCTGCATAGAACTTAGGAATAAATTCGTGAGTTTTCTTGAAACGAAGCTGATTCCGGAAAGGTATTGCTTCTTTCCTGGGTGATTGAAGATATACTAATGATCGTTTATTGAGGTCAAAATGCCTTACGATTGAATTTATGGGGTATAGAACTATTATAGTTTTCTTCAATAAACACATATTCGTGTTAGGTAAAATAATGAAGAAGTTTATGGACACTCGTGTGGATCCTTGCGTGGACTTCTACGAATATTCTTGTGGCAACTGGAAGCGATACAATGTCATACCTGCAGATAGGGCCACATACGATACTTTTGAAATTGTGCGTGAGAACTTAGATGCAGCTCTCAGAGGATTGTTGGAAGAGAGTACGCCAACGAAGACCGATGGTGATGCTACATACTTGAAAAAGAGCTTACTCAATAGTGACTTTTCTCCAAACGATACCTCCGATGCTACTCTGAAGGTACTAATGACAATACTGGCAGACTTTATAGGTCGTTAACTGGCCATTAATTTTATATCAGATCACATAATATGTTTATGCAACAAAATTTCTATGAAAATTTAAATGAAATGTTTGCAGAAAATCAAATTTTACAATTTTTTTCTCCAGCTCAAAAATAGCATAAACGTTCTATATCTTGAAAAATTATACTGAATGACGACCTGTGATCTGTGACGAATAGAACGATCAATCCTGATAAAACATAAATTTGCTAACGTTGTCTTTTTGTCTCTAAGGCCAAGCTATTTTATAAATCATGCATGCAAGAAGACGTAATATCAAAGAGAGGAGCAGAACCTTTACTGAAGATTCTTGATGAACTCGGTGGATGGCCCATTTTAAACAAAGCTTGGAACAGCAGTAATTTCAATCTCGTGTTATTGCTAGCCAAGTTGAGGCTATTAAACAACGATATATTGATAGCACAATGGGTAAATATGATAATATTTCCAACCTATATGGGTTAGTTATCAATTCAAGGCCTCTGAGGACATTTTATGACAAAATCCTCGAATTTTTTGCCATGCAACAACATTACTAATAATCTATTTAGATTTGAAATTTCTGTTTCTTCCATCAAATCATAAAATTTTTGGAATACTCAGTATTTCATGTTTGTACGGTTACAAACACTTTAACAAAAATTTTAATTTATGAACTTGGAAAATTAAAAGGTTCTGGTCATTTGAAAATATGAAAAAAGGTACTCGTAGTTGTTTTTTAATTATGTTAGCCATCTGGACAGTCTTCTGCGTATTCAAAAGTATTTCCAGTTTGCTGGGAATGTTCATGTGTCTACTAATCTGGCTCCATTCAAAATAACTTTGCAGTAATGCGTGGATAGTACTGCGTTCATATATTTTACTTGATTTTTCTCGTTGCATAAAATCATGCCAATGGTTGAACTGTTTGAAAACCATCCAACAACTATAAAATGACAGATAGTCCAAAATAAATCATATAACATCAACTTTTTAGTCGGTAGGAACATTAGTTGGTCTTAGAAAATTTTAGATAACGACAGTTGAATTAATTCGATTATGTTATCTCTGTGGCAGTCAGTAGTTTAGTAGTTTCATGCACCCTTTTGCCTTTCAAACTCACTGTATGAGCTAACCTTTACCTCAGCATCTAAGTGATATTTTTAGAGTTACTAAAGGTCAGAAAAAGAAGGCAAACATTTCACTGCCGATTGCTTTATGTTCCGATATCGTTTTAATCAATGACCGTATATTGAATAGCATTTAAGTTATATAGGTCAGTATATAAGTATAAGGAACATTTTACAGAGCAGAGAATGACATGAATCTTCATACGGGGATTGGACTCCTCATTTTTGCTTGCTATGCATAAGTACAAAGAGCTGAGGTTCATGCCATGTTGCATATAACTAGTCTTCGTCGGTCAGTCCGTTTGTCTGTGTATCCATCTTTACCACTACTGAATCTCATTATCAGTACATCTGCATCGATTTTCATAAAATCTTGGGAGTAATATACACTGTTTATTTATTAGATATTGACGTATGCATCAAATCTCGTTTTTGCAATTAATCGAAAGCTTTTGATCAGACGAAAACCTGGCTTACAATGGGGTTCGAGCCACACATTCGCTTGCCGGTCAAATGGTCTTACAACTGAGCTACGAAGGCATGTTTCTTAATTGAAAAGAAGGGGTCAATGTTGACTGTCGTGGAAACATTCTTTTACCGAATTTTAAACTGCGCGTATTCCAGCTATCTAGACATACTGTAGAGCCAGTGTTTTCACGTAGTGACGCTCTCAGCTGACTATCGATATCCGCGTTGGAGAGAATCCATGCGAGGTAAAAATCTGTGAGGCGATTTGCCCACCTGGGCATGCGAACGATGAACGATGAACAAAAGGTGACGTAAATGCACATCGGTCAAGTTACGTCATATTGAGTTCCATTGAGAATCCGGCCAATTGGAAGTTTATTGAATTTAACCGCGGTGATGCTCGTTATCATGGACACGTCATCGTCTATTGTGCGTGTACGGCGCAAAAAGGCTTAGGCTACGTTAGAAGCCTACAAGGTGCAGTTTTATCATTGAAGAGTTTTTTCGGATTACACTGCATTCCGTAAGTGGACAACTAATAAAAATTAATAAGAAAAAATGTGTCCCAACTGTCCCCTGTCTCCGCTGGAGATACATTTTTCTGTCTAATTTTTCTAATTGCTATGGGTAGTTGTATGTTTGTGAGCCTAATGAGGTACGAAAAACAAAGAGTTCAATTCGTTAAATATTCATGTTAGGATTTGCATCGAATCGAAACAAATTCACTTTTCTATACATTTACTCAATACAAATATTAAAACTACACTTAAATTCTGCTTATTCGTTCTTCAGATTTGTACCTAGAAAACAGACAAAAATCGTAATAACTAGCTCAAATATATCGACAAACTTTTCGAGAGAAGGCAATCCTTTCAAATGGAACATTCCAGACATGAGCCATCTCTGAATCTATGGAACAACACTGTGTTGTTGATTAGCATTCCAGCATCCAGCATTCAGCTTATTAGTCATGTCCGTCACAAGGCTAAGGTCTAGAAGATTCTTCGATCCTTGTAAAGTGGATTTCACCTTTTGTTTCGATAGATGGCGTACATGCTTTCGAGCATTCGCCTACTATAAAAGTTGTGGAAGGGACTAAAATTGATTTTCAACGTTTTTCTATAAACTCGCAGTTCTCCGTTCATGATTATGCCGTCATTATTTTGTTTAATGCCTTTTTCAAAAGACTATCGGAGTAGGTGTGAAATATGGTAGGAGACAGCACGCACCCTTGTCGGAAATATAATGAAAAAAAATTGGTGTTGCTATTCAAAAAAATACCCATGGTGTTGTATTCTAAACAGTGATTTCATCAGTGCAAAAGATTTATCAAAAGGAGCAACAAAAAATTGTGCTTGGCATGTGCAAACATTTTTCTCTTGTGTGTCGAACTCAGATACTATTGAATACATTCCAACTTTTACTTCCAGAATGTTCTTTATAGCTCCGAGATAAACCTAGTATCTCAATTACTAAGCTTGGTAAGGAAGTATAAATTCGTCCCCAACAACGCCACATTTTTTTACTCCTGGAGACATTGGACGCAACTGCATTTTTTAGTGGCTGTTTTTTTTTTGGTAAAACTGACACGTATGTATGAAGGTGGGTCCAGACATGAAAAACTCCAAGGAATATATCGTCCACATCGACCAGACGATGCTCGGGCTACCAGCTAGAGAATACTTCCTGGATGAATCGAACCTTAAATACTTAAAGGCTTACAGGGTGTTCATCCTCTCTGTAGCTTCTCTGATGGACGCAAAACCGAACGTGGCTGAAAAAGATGTCGATGACATGATCGACTTTGAGATCAAGCTAGCGCAGATTATGGCATCCGCAGAGGATAGGAGGAACATTTCCGACCTGTATTTGAGGTAAAATGGGAAAAAACAATTAATATAAATCTAGAGCAGATGCTAAAGCATTGTTTTGTTGCGTGACGTTGATACTGAACAAGGAAGGCCTATTGACAAGTTTTGAATGAATATATTATAAATAAGATTTATTTTATATATTCCAATTATAATCAGTTATAAGATAGGCTTAACTAACACAATATTCATCATAATATTATAGGATTCAGCTTAGCAGTTTGATTATCTGTTGAATTATGAAGAAACTGATCTGTTTCACTATGCTAAAAAACTAACACTAGATACTAGCGAAAAAGTGATAAAAATAATGGAGAATCTAACTGTCAGATATTATTGTAGTGAAATATGCTTTCTATACTGTATTCGGGCTGGGGTTCTGGGGAGGATATAGGATGCCCTCCCCCCCTCTCTGAGAACTCCGGGCCCGGGAAATATTGCTTATTTTTTTCCTCTCGTTGGGCCCGCTCTTAGACGTGACTTACTGCAGCCTCCCGGCAGTGCAGATGTTTGTGACCAAGAGAGAGAGAGAGAGAGAGAGAAAGAGAGAGGAGAGAGAGTAAATCAAGGGCGATACACTTGTCCACTTGTATAGTGGAGTATATGCACTTAGTATCAGTCATCAGCTGTACTGAAGATAGTCTGCAGTCTGAAGCCATCATGTCTGTAGTAGAGCAGATTATACACATGGTTGGTCAAAGAAATTGAAATTAGTTGATATTGATTGCATGAATGTGTGAAGAATGCAGTACTTAAAAACAATTAGTATGGAAATTTATCCTTATAAGCAAATCATTTTTTTGTTCGTTTACCTAAATCTGGGTTTAACACATCTTTCCTAGGATAAATATATTTTCTTCCAGAACCGATATTGCTGCTTTAACATTATACTTTCCTCAATTCGATTGGAAAAGTTATTTTGACATAGTGCTTGGCAGCGATATAGATCTGATGACACCTGTAGCCTGTTATTGTGCAAAGTTTCTACAAGATCTGCTATATCTGTTAAGCAATACAGAGCCTAGAACTTTGCAGAACTATGTCATTTGGAGATTTGTCAGACACAGGACCAGCAATTTAGGTATTTTGTTATATAGATTATAGAATATAAAATATAAGATGAATGTTTGTATTCAATGGTGTAGCTACAAATGTAGGTATACGCCGAGGGGCAAGGCGACTATAATAAATACGGAACGGCGTCTTTGGAGCCTATTTTCGTCTACGCTACTGCTTGTTTTACGAATCAACAAGTCTTTCAATGATGCAGCCGATTGTGACTGTACGCCATTAAGCTTGGCAACATTGTAAGCTAGTTCGCTCATTCTTTTGACAATGACATGACCATGAGAGCCATCATTTCGCCTTAGTTAGGGCTGGCAAACCATAACATCGGTTCTTGTCACAGTATACTCATAACACACTATGTTCACTATCGTCAATATTTGTGGGACGAGTGGATTTAAATTCTTTTTAAAGCTTTTTGCAGTCATAGATGCTAGATTCGCCAAGCAACATCACCTACTGTCAGCAATGCGACAAAAAAGGAATGCCAATCATCAATGTTAATTTCGAAAAATACCTGTCATATACTTTTTGGAGTCAGAACATAAATATTCCGTCAACAATTTTTTTTAAAAAGATATCCCGTTATGGGATGTGGTAGGAAACAATCTATCAAAACATCCCCGATTACGATGATGTTGATTCTACTCTCATAGTATATGTATATAATAATTTAAGGCTATAATTTGACAGATGACAGATTCTCCAAGGCTAAACAACGATTTTACCACATCTTGTTCGGTAGAGAAAAGAATCCACCCAGATGGCAGTTCTGTGTAGCTCAGGTGAACTCTGATATGGGAATGGCTCTTGGTTCATTATTCGTCAAAAGGCATGGCCAACTGATTAACATTTGAAACGTAGTAACTAAAGATAAGTAGAAAAGCACTCCTAATATTATAGCTTTGTGGCTGCGAAAATCACTGGGTGCCTGTACACCATGAGGTTGAAGATATGGGGTTTTACTTTTTATAGTACTTTGGGAGGAAAAGAGTTCTTGCTCTACTGATCTCAGTTATGGAGGTGAAAATGGCCAACGCATCTGTAACAATAAGTAATAGTCACTGTGAAATAATAACTTAGTCTTAATTGTATCTCACAAACTTGGAACACTAAATTGGGACGAAAAAAGTGTGTTTCCTTCATATTGTTACTCATAAAATCGTGGTCATCTGTAACCATTGTTAGAGCTACAACTAAAAAGATTACTATGAATATAAAATGATTTAGTATAATTCAATCCTCTACCGTTGAGTTATCCATTATCTTTGATGCTATTTTGAATGTTACGATTTCCAAAGGTATTTTGATAAGAAAAGCAAAATGGACACAACTGAAATAACGAAAGCGCTTTCAGAAGCATTCAAAGCTACATTATTGGAGAATGACTGGTTGGATAACAATACCAAGGAATATGCTCGTATGAAATTAGATCACATGGACTTAAAAATTGGATATCCCGATTTTATCTTGAATGCAACAGAATTATCTCAAAGGTAAATTTTTTAAATTATTCATCATGCCAGTAGAAGTATTAGGAATTTTTATGATGTCTACATCACATTAAGTAATTTATTTTAGTTCGAGTGTATGTCGGATTGTCGATTTTTGAGGCGGTGTATTCGTTGCAGTTCATAGTAAAGAAAACCAAGCTGAATTTTTCTAGTTCGTGTTAATTTCAAAGTTAGAGGATTAATATCTATTCACATTGACCCTATATGGGTACAAACTCCTCGGCAGCCCATTACACATCTGAGGTTCTGCAGAGGAACGACTTTCGGAAGAGGCTATATCCAGGTCTTCGAAATCCAACCTGGTGTGGATGTGGCCATTAGGTTCCTCCAGATTTCGTTGCGCTGATGACTTGGTTTTATCATGTTTTCATTATATTTCTTATACAAAATGTCAAACGCCTTAAAATCAGTTAAATTTATATTCAATTCATATCAGTCATATTAGTAGCACAGAAGTACTGTCATACATTCAATTTTGAATGATTTAAGATTGTATATTCTAATACCGGAAATTCTTTGCCTTAAAGTACGAGCTCAATCGTCAATCATTAGGTTCTGTGGATTCGATGACCGTTTCCAATGGATTCAAAAAATTTTACATATCTATATTGAACCGAACAATGTACAATCTGATGACAGATAATGTAGCTTTTGTTTCATAGCTCCATTTTGTTTGCATATGTTGAAATCAAATTGAATAAAATATTAGTCCATGAATAAATCGTCGTAAGAGAAATGAGATAGAGAAATATAATATATACTCAACTTCCAAATCCAGATCATACTCATATAGGTTGTGAACTGTTGCAAGTTGTTTTTGTTTGTCATTTCTTTCATAGATGCATCTCTCACTTTTTCAAAATTTAGTTCTGAGAACTCTGTGCTGCTTCATGAATTCTGTCAGCTTGATATAGTTCAGCTCTAATATCCATTCGAGTTGTTATATATGTAATTCTTATTGATTCTATTATAAATCAATATTTCCCAGAACCCACCAACCTGGTTTACATTTTACCATACATTTCAAATATCGAACGAGCATTCCTGTTATTGTACTATAATTCATTTATTAGAATCAAGTAGGTTTCCACTCCATAAAAATAGGGCATGATTGTTTATGGTATGTATTGCTACTTTGATCACCATGTGAAACTTTTTGGGCTCTAGTTTTTGTCTGGTACTGAGCAGGGTCATGAAAAGCAATCACCCTAAAAGCAATTTTTTTAAAACAGATATGTGAAAACTATTGGCGTTGTTGGGACACAGCTTAACCCTAGAATCAATGATCTTTTTTAAAGAGCAAAATAAAGCTCATCCATGTATTGTGCCCCTTAAAATCTACTAACCCGCTAAATCCGAATATGATCATTAGGAAAAGAGAGCCATTTCGAAGAGAGTAAGAGAAACGGGGGTCGGATTCTTAATCAGCTACCCCGAATTAGCCAGCAATCGAGAAACTTTATCATCTATTGTTCTGCTTTTCAAATGTTGTGTGAGCCTTGTATAAGACACAGACAAACAGGAGAATGTAGACAATTAACTAATTCACTTCCAGTCTGATCATTGTCTCTATTAGATGCTTTTTTTCCACAACTTTATCAGACTGTCCTGTCAGCAGCTCGTGTAATATTCCTTAGATAACTTGACGTAACATATACTCTATCAGAATAACACTTTTTTTTTCAATAATAACGGAGTCCTAGGCCACCTGCCCACTGGTAGCCAAATTCGCAATAATATATTTTCAATTAAGAATACATCTATTTGAATAGGTACTACGATGTCGAAATCCACCCAGATTACTTCTTTGAGAACATTCTCACAATTCTAAGACATCTCACAAAGGTAGAGCAGAAACGAATGGGAGGTATTGTGAACAGAACCTTGTGGAGTACCCCTCCGGCAGTTGTTAATGCATATTACAGCAGAAACAAGAACCAAATCATGTTTCCAGCAGGTATTGTTTTATGTATCTAAAAATGCCAGGTATAGATTAATCTCGAGTGCCCAAATATCTGTATGAATTCAAATCAAAATTAGATCGAACATTTCGTCACCACTGGGAATGGAACCCATAACAACCTGCCTTCCATGCAGACGCATTGGGCCATGGTGAGCCGTAAATGGCAGATACGCTATGAAAGGTACAATGAACATAGCATTAGAAAAATTCATTTCAGATTACACCAGAATTACCAGAAATCAGTACTTCCTCTCCACCTGATCCTGTTTTATGCTTTTCTTCTCCCTTTACCCTTGCCACTCTTTCCTGGTTGTCCAGACGCGTTATATAAGACAAACTGAAGAACTGACTCTACAGCAATGGTTCTTCCCTCCGTTCTGACAAGGTATGATGAATAATATAGAACTTTCATACATTCTAGGAGTCCTCCAACCACCATTTTATAACAGACATTTTCCAAAAGCGCTGAACTTCGGCGGTATTGGAGTGATCATAGGCCATGAGGTAAGCCATGGTTTCGACGACAAAGGCAGGCTGTTCGACCAAGAAGGCAACTTGCACATGTGGTGGAGGGAGTCCTCCATAGAGAAATTCTACGAAAAATCCGAATGTCTGATAGAACAGTACGGACAATATGTTCTACCAGACGTCCGACTGGCTTTGGACGGGTATCTGACACAGGGAGAAAACATAGCTGATAATGGAGGGTTGAAACAGGCGTTCAGAGCATATGAAGCGTGGGTGAAAGCTCATCCAGGAGTGGATGAAACCTTACCAGGTATTAGTTCAGGTAGTGAGGCGTCAAAACTAAGTGAAATATGGAACGATGCTTCAAAAACTGTCTACAAATTGCATGAACAAATATAACAATGCATATGCACTGTTCATAAATCCAAAATGAGGAAAACACAACTCTGTTTGCCTTAACAAATGGAACTCAAAGTAGGAATGGGAGTAAGGCACTATGTACTTGTCTTCAGGTATTCTTATGGCTTGTTCTTGTTGTTGCCTTGGGGTCACACTAGTTCAAGTTCAAATTTAAAAACCTCAAACCTGCAATTCTTTGTCATTTTGTACTTTTAAGTTATCATCTATAGCAGCAATTTTCATTTAGAAAAAAAACTTATAAAAAGCATTTATAATCTCTAGGTCTTGACCTAAGCGGCAAACAGCTGTTTTTTCTCAACTTTGCCCAAGTTTGGTGTGGTCAGCAAAGGATCGAAGCAGCGAAAAGCAGGATCAAAACATCAGTGCATTCGCCAGGAATATTCCGAGTTATAGGAGTTCTTAGTAATTCCGAGGAATTTTCTAGGGAGTATCACTGTCCAAAGAATAGTCCTATGAACCCAGAAGTTAAATGTGTTGTATGGTGATAGTGAATTGTAAAAAACTCATTAAAGCTAAATTTTATCAACAAGCCTCGTCTTTCATTTATTTACCGATAAAAGCATATCTATAGAAACCAGACCGTGCTATCTAGTGTAACGCAACAGTGTAAGTGTTATTGAAGATGTTAGGGTACATCTAATTGTCTTTGGGGACATGCTTTCAACAATGTTGCGCCTATAAACTGGATTTTGTTTTTCGTTTAAGGTACGATATTTAGATTATTTTGCGAAAGTTTTTGAAGGAAATGGAAGACATCATCACTATGAATTTATCTGTGGTGTAGCCCTGTTAGTGCCACTTATGAAATGTATTCGCATGTTTCAATGAGTCTAAATTCCTTTGCACTACTAATTAGATTATATAGATATATTATACTGCAATATTTGACGAATTTCATGAAATATATTTATTTTAATTTCAATAGAGAATATTCCCAACAAACATCTCTTACTATCCCCACCATTTTACGGCGTTGTCTGAACAAAATATTAAAATTTTTTTGTTGATATATGTATTTCAATTATTTGATTAATTTAGAACGTAGCTATAAATTCACTTGAAAATTTTGAAACAAATATATAAATTATCAAGCCTAAACTATTACGTAAAACGTAATCCAAGTGGTTTTTTAATACATATCTTCAAGAAGTGTGTGTCTGGACAATACTTTATTCGGCGGTTAACAAGTAATTACTTACTGTAATAGTTAATCGAGCAGTTTTTGATGTCACTATCCATATCATCATCCATCATGTTCTGAATTTGTTCTTTAATGGTTGACAATATCGGGGGTTTCTCGATAATTCATGCTAAAACGATTGTTTCTATATTTGTGACCGATCTGCATTCCAAAGTAAACTATAAAAAAAAATAATTTGTTTGTAGGATATTCAGTATGTTGCGTGTTTTAATTGTAACAGGCGAAAGGAATAATAATAATATGTTCGTATAAATAATCGCTAAATGATATTTTAAGGGTATTTTAGTTTTATAATTTTTAGGAAAAATATTTTCGGCTACATATTGTTTTAAATGTACTGTTATTCTATTTGACGTCTGTTCCATATAAAAATTCTTCAATTCTAGATGGATTTTACATCTCTTTGGAATCCTTTGATACCTGATAAGCATTTACATAATGACGAAGCTACGGTTAACCCTTGCCTATGATAAAAAACTTCACAATGTAATTCAAGACATTTTATTCAGCAGCCGAAGAGAACGAAAAAGACGAAAGCCTCTCAGATGAAGAATCTGACAACGATTCAAATGACTCTACAAGTGTGGAGAGTTGTTCACAGCCATACAGATCCAGAAAAGTTTCATTCAGCACACACAAACATAATCATTATGGAAGCTTCTATTTGAGGATGGGCGCTGTTGGTAAGTAAAAGACAATATATGGCTTCATTCCCAAGATCGTTTTAACGTAAAATATTTTGTAGGGCGGATGTATCAATTGATGCAACGCAACGATAACTCATGGCACTAATTTCAATTGATGTTGTCAATATATATTATCTAAAGATTTTCTTAGGTTACTGTTTCGTTTATTATGGGATGCTGCTACCCCAAGAGAAGAATGAATATTAGTATTTGATAATCCAAAAAAGTAAATCTCAAAATCTTTTTATTTGTTTATATAGCATCTGTATGTTCAGGCAGCTCAGAACTAAATCAAAGAACTCATTTTTCCCTATTTATCCAGTTCGTATCTTTGAGAAAGTATTCACCAATTATAAATTTTTAAATTCTCCATAATTCTCTGAAATTGCTTTGGCCAATTATTGAAACCATACAATTTACGGAAACGGCTATACCGCGTTTTCCGGAAACATTCTGTAGGTGCCAAGTAAATGCTTTAATCTAACGTTTATAAGTCTTTTGAAGGTATCTGAAATGTTAGTAGCGATTTTTCAACGGTTTATGTGGTTTCAATAATTATAAGCAAGGCGAAGTTCCGCAGTTCGTAAGACCAAAAGAAAAAAAAGCGTTTTGATCAACTCCGGTATAAAGCTCTTGAAGCAAACACCCATCCTACGGTCTTTGCGAGAAGCCTTGTAGGTAGATTATTCCTTATAAATTCTTAGAATATTCCTTGTAGTAGATGAATTTACTTTTTTACTGATAACATTGATGCATGTCCCACAGGGATCGTTCTTAGCTCCAAGATTATTTTTGTACTCCATATTTGCGTCCTGTTATCTAAGACAGTAACGCTTTCAAGGTGGTAAACCAGTGCAGTGTGTGCACGTTAACACAACACTGGCAGTGATTGCCTCTTTGTCTATAAATATGAGTTTTTCACTACTTAAATATGATTTAGTTTAATGCTTCTAAAACTCAATACTATACTCCATCAAAAGAGGTATCAAACGATATCCGTTTTTCAAAAATATATGTAAGCTCTGCCAATTAACTACACATTCTCTTGGAAAAACAATATCTATCCGCAAGGAACTACTCATTACTATCCTAACTTCTTATATTATATGGAAGACAAATAAGACTTTGCCTAGAAGATCAATTCCACTCAGCCTATTATTATTTATATGAAGAGATCATTTCTAAAATAAAATGCCATGATTTGTTAAGCTGATGGGGGAATGGTTTTCCTAACTTAAATGTGTCAAAAATTTGGAACGATTTATGAAAAGACGCTTTCCCGATTATGTGAATGATGAATTGTCAGAGTTTCTTAAACTTGGTTACATTAATATTTCAATTTTGCTTCCGTCGTAATTCGAACGTACAAAAATGTTTTATTTACATTTTAATGTTTTCTTATTGATTCTTGGGAAATTAAGCTTAACTAGGGAATAACGAAAATGTCACTGTCTTGAGCTAAAGACAGGGTAAACAAATGTGTTTTGTGTACATATATATATAAATACCGATAGAAGTTTACTTATTCTTTTAGGATGGAAGCCAAATGTGTATTTTCCACAAAAAAATCTTCGGTATAAACTTTTAACATAACAGTGCTTATTTTACATAAATATACACTACAAGGTGTTACTTTCCCAACAATATAGACAATGGGTGCAGGCATAAGAACAGAAAGGCAAGAAATGAAAAAATATTGGATAGGCTAGACTCAATTCGAATCCGTCTCTATTAAACATAACTGTAAAGGATAGTATTCACACAGATATTACGGGCTGGAATATCAGACTCTGCACAAATAGCAGATAGGCATTAATGACTCAAATATTCCAAATTAACGACGCGTTCAGCATTAGATTGGTATTGCGCATATGAGAAGAGTAATTCAACTGTTAGATGTATAACAAGTTAATCATACCAAAAGGAGAATATCACAGTTGTCTAAAGAGGCTGCTGAGATCAGAATCATTGGTATTTTGCCATTAAAAGTTTATTTAGGAGTATATCCACAGAATTTTCATTAATATGGGAGAGGCGACTTCTAACAGCCCATTTTGTTAGACAATTTCTTGATTATCCTAGTGAGAAAGCAGCGGAATGCCACCTGTCCAAGTCTAGACACCAACCGACAGCTAACGAAACACTTTTATAATACGAGAGTCTTTAAATATTCCTAATTTACACAAGTTCAAACAAGTTTGAGCACGCAGCTATTTTATCTAAAGTTGTAAGTGCTTACATGCAAAGTAGTTGCCTTGCCACGGTCTCGAATACATCTAAGTGTTGGCCGAATTTTAACGTGAACATGGAACCGGGTAGAAGCGATTTTCGAGCCATGATTTTGTATGACTATGAAAAGCAACTGAAACAAGCGGAATGTCACGCAATCGCTCCATTTGAGGAGGAAATTAGCAACCATTCAAAAGAATGTTGATCACAAGAAGTAAATGGATTAAGGTAGGGGGAGAATATGTTGCAAAAATAGAATCAAGTTTTTTAAAAATCCTTGTAGTTTTTCTGTATCTAAAAACTTTCAGCGTGACCTATGTATAAGGCAGAGTAAAATATTCATGAGTAGAGAGTGAACAGGAAGATTAGACAATCAAACGTTAACACTCATCTTCAAGCCTCGCGCACTATGGCGCTGCTCATTGGCGACTTCACGAAATCAAAAGCCCTAACATGTCTATAGCAATTCTGAAGCATAGTGGAGAGCATACACTCAATAAATCGTTAACTCTGCGATTGGCCAACTGTCCTAGCCATGCGAGAGTCCATTACCATCTTTACTATTTCAGAGTGGCAGAACACCACACCGTCTGGAGTAACCTCTAGAGGAAATGTTCGTTAGCATAAACATATTTTTTAATCAGATAAATATCCCATAGTAGAATTTTTAAAATGATTGGTGTTTGATGATTGGGCTGAATTATCAAGCGATAAAATTATTAAACAAAGCTCAGAGAAGCAAATATGATTGACATACATATCTTCAATATTAACATTTTTCAATGACCCCATAGCATTTGGCATCGGCAGCATGATATACTCCGGCCTGGAATTCGGGCAGTACTTCGAGCTGGAGTTGAACACCAAATGTCACAACGTCCTGCTGGCCCTGACGCCAGCCACCCGCATGGCGTTCATCTTCATCCAGATGTACTTCATCTTCCTGAACAACGAACAAATGCGCGTCTACAAGCACAAAGTGGCAGCGAGGTTCGGCCTGATGCACATGATTGGCACCAATCTCAGCGTCTGGCTCAATGTGCTGGTCCAAGAGACTAAACACGAAATCCTCACCTTCTATAATCCAGAGAATAACTCTTTGAGGATTGCTCATCGCATACCCTTCAAGGCGAGTGTTTTAGGTAAGGCTATAGAGTTTACGTTGATCTTAGAGCTAACATACCTATTTGGTTGAGGTATTGTACTCAGTTATATAATCTTTTCTGTTTAAAAAACTAATTGCATACAGTTATTCTACTGAAGTACTGATCGGCAACCATTAAAGATATGCAAATCTTTTTTTCTCTTTCGTTTAGGGCTGTAAGCTTAGGAAACGTCGTTAAAGGTTAACATATCTCAAGTATGACATTGAAAACCAAAGAGTCTATATTAAAAATGTTCCAAAGTTAATATGGTTGAAATGAGCACATTGGAGATGGCGAAAATGTATAACGTAATCTAATTGAAACTAAACTATATAAAAATAAACACAAGATTTTTCCAAAATGCTCGATGACTTTCACTTCCCACGCACAAGCGAAAGAAGTATTATAAGCGCTGAAAAATTCGAATTTGATGTGTTGTAATCGAACTCTGTTACCTTTGTAGGTCTTCCAGAGGTTCCAACAGATCATCCAGCTGAAGCCCATGGTCATCATCTCCATCACATAGTGGAGCGTGGTCTGAAAGGTCCTCATCACTTATATGAATGCAGAAGAACGAATATCATCGGTTCTCTAGTTCAGGACGCTTCACCGTTTCTCTTTCCATGTACCATAGAGTACAGTCTCATCTGCGCTGCCATTCTCTACGTCATGTGGAAGAGCATATCAAAGCTTCCGGTTAGCGGAGGCCAAGGAAAGTCAAGGTAATCCAATATGTATAGGATTGATATTGATAGCGATTAATTAGTGATACAAACATGTTCCTTAAAATGCTCTATATTATCGGTACCATATAAAAGTATATTTTATTAAGCTCAAGGCTCAAGCGTTCTAAAAATACTTCTATTGCATCTTCATCGTACAAGGTGTAATAAAATTAGAATTCAATATAGTGGCGATTACGACTTCAGTGGACGACTGAACATGACCGAAAGACCGAAACAAAAATCAGAATCATGAATTACTTTCAAGAAGAATTTGTACAATCACTAACAAATTTTTCGTAGCCTTAAATGCTCAACTATAAATTTTGCGCACCTGTATATAGTTTGTTACGAAGGTCACGCTGAAAGTTCTCAGATATAGAAAAACTATAAGGCTTTTTTAAATACTGGATTCTGTTTTTTCAACATATTTACCCCCTACCTCAATACATTTATGCATTCGGCAAAACCACTTGTCAAATTCTTGTGAACAACGTTCTTTTGAAAGGTTGCTAATTTCCGCCTCAAATACAGCAATTGCCTCTTCATCGGTGGAGAAATGGCGACCTCCTAACTTTTCTTTGATCTTAGGGAATAAGAAGTCGCACAGAGCTAGGTTCGGATAATAAGGTGGTTGAGGCAACGGTTTGACATCCTTTTCAGCAAAAAAAACGAGTATTCTAGCGGCGCTGTGGGCGGGTGTGTTGTCATGGTGCCATTGAATACCCCGCAGACCAGTCTTTGGATGGCCTTTGCATAGCTATTGCAAGAGTACAGGAACACATTTGGTTATATACCATTTAGAAGTAACTGTTCCTTGATTTTCCAAGGCTACCGTTGTGATGTATCCACTTTTCGAAAAAAAAAGATGCGACCATTTTCTTTCCAACACTCTTGAAACGAAGAATTTTCATTGGAGGCTGCTCACTTTCAAAGGACCAAACTAATGACTGCTGTTTAGTTTTGGGATCGTAATTATATAACCACGTGTCGTCTCCGGTTACGATATTAAAAGTGTTTTAACTGTGCCCAGTATCTAATGTTTCAAGCATAAACTTAGCTCAATCAACTCTTGTTGCTTTTTGCTCACTGGTCAACAAATGTGGCACCCATCTGGAACACCGCTTTGGATCCTGTGCGAGAATCATCATCGAGTGAGATCCGGTCCCTTTTAAACTCAACAAACCAATTAAAAACTGTAGCCCTAGAAGGGGCAGAGTCCCCAAAGCAACTCACCAAACTTTCGTGACATTTCGCTTGTTTCAATCGTTTTTATAGTCATACAAAATCATGGCTCGAAAATCGCGACTACCCGGTTCCATTTTCACGTTAAATTCCGGCCAACACTTGCATTCGAGACCGTGGCAAAGCAACTACTGAACAATTCAAACGCTGCCCTTGCGTGTAAGCACTTACAACTTTAGACAAAATAGCTGCGTGCTCAAACTTCTTTAAAATTGAATAGATTATGAATATCTAAATACTTTCAGTATGACCCTCGTTTTATACACTATAATTTGTGAGTACTCTACCGATACTGATGAGATTTGATTGTTTCAGAACTGAGGTCAGCCAGTACAAGCGAAGCCCTCATCACTACTCTGTGGACTGTGCTAGGGCTCATAAAGGTCTCTTCGTCGGTATACTATTTTTGGTACTCACGATCATCTCGCTCATATTATTTTTCGTGCTGATATCACGAGTCGAATTCGTTGGTAAGTATAGCTTTGAGTACTGATTGCAATCTCATTGAATGAGTGCATCATCAAAAAAAAATATCATTTTCTGTTCTGAAAAAATATCGTTACTTATGTTTTGGCTGGCTTGGTAGTTATCAAAGTATGGAAAATTGAAAATTATATTTAGGAACTTTTCCTTTGATAAAGTCTGTCGGGGTATATGAAGCTTCAATAAACTGGTTTCGACGGTTCATATAATTTTTATCTTGGTCTACTGATGGTTTGTTCTTGGATACCAGATGGAGGATTTTGAGATTTTGCATTAGAATATCGGTTTCTATACACAAGAAAAGCAGCGTTGTGCTTCTAATGTGACGATTTTTTAAGTAACTCATTTTGAATTCAGCGACAATGCAAATGCATCATCTGTATTCTATATAGCCTTTAGTAATAAGGGCTTGTTCGAAAAAACATTTTCTGGGAAACAGAAAATATCATCATAATATATTCAGAATCTAAATTTTCCCATATGTTACACTTTAATGAAGGCAGAATCGTTAGTAAAGTTATAGATTCAATCACAGGAACTATACGAGGATCTCTAAGAAGTACATAACTTCATTTAATTGCAGGCTTGGCAGTCATTGAAGTCAATATATGCGAATTAGGCCTGTACGGCCTTACCACTCTCGCATCATTGATTGGTATGTGGCAAGTACGACAGCTGAAGTACGATGGAGGAAAGAACTTGGAACTGGATAACATCTTATTGGTTGGAGCCCAAACAGGCATGTTCATCTACAGTACGTTTACTATTATCGGCAGTCAGTTCACCATACAGAAAAGTACTGTCCTCGTTTTAGTCACAGCCTTGTCGTCACTACTTCAGACTACCTGTCAGACAATCTTTATATTGGATGCATCAAGGAGGTAAGTGGGGGGCGGTCTTCATTTTTGTAGATGTTCCAGTCCTTTTTGATCTTAATTTTGTAGATTTTGCTTATAGAGATATTTTCATAAAGATGGTGAATAAACGCTTCTATACCTATTGGTGAAGCTTTTATCATTAGTTATCTAGGACCAAATCTAATTTTTGAATTATAAAGAAACATTCAAATACTGAGAAAAGGTTATATGATGTTATGTAAAAACTGATTATGATGGGTTGTAGTTAATATTAGTATTTGGAGCTGCAAATAACTGGAAGGGCAACTAGGTAATATTGTTTTGTACAGATTTGATTTAGAATATTGTTGGTCTAAGTATAACCATTTTTTATATACAGTACCAAGACCTGTAAGCTGAACAAGATGTTTTCTTCAAATGTACAAAATAGTATATATTGTTGACAAGCTGTATGAGGAATGATATTCTTTAATTTCGAGTGTTCAGTCCAATTCTCGAGATATACTTTACCCTAAATTAAACGGGATTTCTACTCCTAGTTATGAGAATGTTGATGCTTTTTTGTATAAAGGCACAAAGCCTATGCACTCCAGAAGCGCTGTAAAATGATGGATGTCTATTTACATTGACCTTAGATTGCTGTAAAGTGTAATTAAAGAGGACCTAACTCATCATCAGCTCATTTTTATGACACGGAGGTTCATTAAAGAATATCTATTGGAGGAAGATCCATCAAGGTTTTGGATGCTAGACTTGGTGGGAATGATCCTGTTGGACCCACATAGTCTTCATTTTACTGATGGCTCTGAATGTTATCATCCGAGGCAGCCATTTCTTTAAAATCCATTCGTTTTGATAGAATGCAAAGTTCTTTCAATTTCATAAATGCACAAATTATTGTATTACATTCTGTGGAAGTCTAAGAAATCAAATTATTTTTTATTAAAGCAACCACGAAGGCCAAACATGGAGTACTGCGGCTTTCATCCGCGAAACTGTGGATCGAATAAATTTCGCAGGGAAGTCATTAGTGGGGGTAAATAAAAAAATTAGGATTATAGTTGTAATGCACTAGGCTAAAGCGATTCTACATGACCTGGTGTATTCCACATTTGAAGCTCTAGAAATTTTTATGCAGCTGTCGTCTAACCAGTTGATAACCTGAATGAAGTATTTTATTTTTCAAGGTCCTGCGTAACTCCGGAGCAGATGCGCAAGAAACCGGGCCGTCAGATAGTGACGTTCCTCCTAGTGACCAACCTGGCCATGTGGGCTATCAACACCTTGGAAAAATCACGTGCAGAATCCCATCCAATTCAGCTGCATTTCTATGGTCTGTGGGCTTGGACCATCATAACGCATGTGTCGATGCCTTTGGCCATCTTCTACCGGTTTCATTCGACGGTGTGCCTGTGCGAGATCTGGAAGAGAGCATACAAAATGAAGCCAACGTACATGTGAGCCGAGGCATTCCTTGCGAAGTACCGGTGACATCTAGCCGACGAGCTCAAGGTGGACAAGGGGTGCCAAACGCCCCCCGAATGTCGGATCGACCATATCTCGGAAGCTGAGAAGCTGTTGCGACGTATCGCATACTATGATTTGGGTTTTTTTTAGGTTATGTTAAGGAAGGATTTACGAAGAGGCCCGAAGGAATGCTTTTTAAGATAGTCCCATCAAATGACATATGCAGGGGTGGCCAACGTAGTTGAAGGTGATGATTTGGATTTAAAAATAGCATTTGACCTGGTGTTATTCCGTTATTGCTAGGAATAGATTATTGTTCATGCATTTGTCTTCAAAATACAGGCTTCATTTTATTATTATTATAGTGATACTGGGCAGATGTTCGAAATGATTTGCGCCTTCTATCCACACAAAACTACGGGTTTCTAGAATAGACGTTACTATGTGATTCAATTTGATGATCCGAAGTCATCTTGGTGGAAATAAACTGGAACTCTTTCCTTTACAAATCTTCAAA
Organism: Bruchidius siliquastri; assembly: GCA_949316355.1. Classification (NCBI taxonomy): domain Eukaryota; kingdom Metazoa; phylum Arthropoda; class Insecta; order Coleoptera; family Chrysomelidae; genus Bruchidius; species Bruchidius siliquastri. The sequence continues at coordinate 11,583,178 of OX438532.1, read as the reverse complement.
GATCATCCAAATCCTAGTATTCAAGATAAATCAGATAGAGCAGGCGGCTAAATGTGAAATTACCATACAGTGCCAGGTTTTAGAGCTTGAAAATGATCTTCAACAGAAATTTGGTATAACGATTGAATTAAGAGCGTAGAACAAGATGCCATTTGGCCAAAATAATGTATAATTTAATCCAGGTAACAAAATATCAATCTTCAATATATTTTATATCAAAAAACTAGCTTGTGACTAGCATTTATTATATTACAATGTTTATTCAATTCTGCATATCACCAATTTTCTTACATAAGATAGATAATTTTGCAACCCTTGCTTATACCTTTTACTTGAACTGAACATTCAAGCCATGTTCCTGGACAACCGTACAAACCATAATAGGTGTTTCAAATCGACATATAGGTATACATGGTATTGTAGTGATGTTAATAGACAAGCATCAAAAATATTTTGTAATAGTATTCTATATTCTATGTAGTGCACTGTTTTGTACCAGGAAGACTGAAAAGTATGAATATCAGGGATTATTTTTTTAGAAGTTAGTTATTATAAGATTTGATAGCATAAGTCTTTTGTTTGTAATGTGTTACGTACGAAATACATTCAACGTTCTGCCTTTGGATATCCAAGTAAATAGTTGAGCTAATACTACCAACACAAAAAGGGTAGCTCGCTGTGAGCATTTTTCATTTATGAATGAATCTTAAAACCTCCTACATATTTTAGGGGTTAATATAAATCTTGAAAACAAGTTTAATAGTTTATTTATCACTAGCCGACAAGGAAAGATGGCATGGCAATGATATAAATGTATCGGATAAGAGCTTTGAGAAACATACATTTGAAATGTCGTGTGAGACTCTGCAACTGTATGAGCAACATAGTATACCTTATTCAAAAGTTAGATCTTTAAATCTGCAGACGCAACCATTGATCAACCGTTGAGCAAGTGTTTGCGCTTGTTCCAATGAACGAACATCAACCTAACATGTTGAGTAGAACTGTCATTTTACCGAGCAGACGAATTTATGCTTACTTTTGGTAGCATTGTCAAAGGAGTCAGGATTGTCAAGTGCATCCAGCAAATAAAAAGTCAACGTTTGCTGTATGTAGATATTAATTTCAACCAGAAAAGAGTAATAAAATATTCGAAAATTATTCTTTTATGAAAAAATCAACAATAACCTTTTCAACAAATTGAAAATAGTTCTCATTTGGGTGTGAAGAAAGCTGGTGCATCGAGTAGTTTTAGTAGTTTCCTACATGTACAACTTTTCATTAACCATTGTAAACCATCACTTCAAGGAATTTAAATTTTCATGTATTTCCTTAATATTAATCCATATAATTCATGTAGGTTGTAGATGCTCTCACTTGGTGAAACTCTTCCATCATTCAGGTAAATTTGTGTAAGTTATACAAAAGGTTTCACAAATAAAACTGTTTTTATGACTCGTTTCTATTTAATATGCCAATCATTGTTGAAATTGAATGCTTAAAAAGGCTATCCTATCATTTTTGGCATCTACATTTGCGTTACAGTTAAAAGAAAACTGTGGAAAACTTTAGTCATCGCCGTAAAAAACATATTTCATGCTTCAGTATATTATAATTGTTGAGCTATTACATTCTTCTAATATGAATTATGACAAGATATTTCAAGAGTAAATTAACCCATAGATATAAATATATTGATATATTGGAACTTATTTTAGTGTATCGATGAAAATGAAATACATTTTCACGCAGATTCTTAAGGTTTTCTAGGAGTTTTCCTTAACCCAAGTGCAAATGTAGTCGCTAAAAAATATTTCCCCAAGACGCACAAAATCAAAATGAATTTAATAGAACAATGGCTAGACAGGATAAATATAATGCTAGATTTGAGAATTATAGTTATGTATTCATGATAGGACTTAGGTGGTTGATAAATAATCTGGGTATCATTTCTAACAGTCAATGATGACAGTCTGACAATGATTTAAATATTGAATAGAAACGCGCCACTAAACTTTAGTTTTACTTGTGAAACCTTTAATTTGAATAACACAATTTTATTTGAATATAATTTATGATTAATGTAACATCCCTCGATTACTTTTGCTTTAATTCTTGTAATATTTGAATCTCATTTTTGTCGCTCTTGAATTATTAAAATATCAAAGGCCATGGAATAGCAGTAACTTTCTGTGGTCATATTAAATACGTAGAACAATCAAATATCGAACAAGATAAGTCGCTGACTTGTGAAAAACAAATTATTACCGACAAAGAGACTGAACGATAATTATGTAGTTAGCATATTTTTTAACGGATATTTTTAATACTGTACAAACATAATATTTCGGTATTTTATATATTATTATCTACCTTTATGTCATTTCGACACGAAATATAAGAATCACTGATAAAAATTTTGCACTTGAACTGGTTTTATCTAATACAAAAACTTACTTCCAAACACACTATTGATGGCTCCTTGTGAATGGTTATTTTAAATGATTTATCATCAACGATTGATATTACATGGTTATTTTAAATCATTCATCATCAACGATTGATATTACACTTTAAGCAATATTCGTAATCTATGAGTCATATGTTGTCTGGTTTACTAAGTCACTTCAGAAGTTTTATACTAGAGTTCTGTTATCTATACAAAATTTGGGTGTTACGACATTTCGATTGATGTGCGATCTTCATCAATGAAACCGGCAACCATATTCCTTTTACGCCTATTTCTACTACAGTACATTACGTATTTCTATGTGTGGTCTGTATTGATTAGTCAAAACGGCGTTCCAGAAGATTGGTGTTGTCTCCTGTTGTCGTATCTCGCCTGGCAAATTCGCCAGCCAACGTGATACACACCAGCCACGTCAGTAGACAAAACCACTCACTGGTACTCCGTTTGGACCAATCGGGACAGACCAGACACCACCTTATCTGGATCGAAAAATCTCAAGTTGTGACATTCAAAATTGTATAGATAATCGAAGCCATAATAAAACCTCTCAAACATTCACATTATCCAGACATTTTGAAGAATAGTTTGTTTTTATGCTTCAAATGTTAAGGGTATGTCTCTGGTGATAACTGGAGTTCGTAACATACGCTCAGTATTATGATCACTTTACCTGTGAGTACCTTTGTTTGATATTCGATATTCTTATAATAATTACACGTACTTTAGTGTCTTCAAAGACTGCTTGAATTTGAATGATGTGTAAATTCACTTATATGGTATAATCCTAGGGGTAAGTCTTATATATGCTTCTCGATACGGTTTTGTAAAATGTGATTAGCGAGTTCTTATTTCGGTGGCTATATATCGAATATTTATAATTGTTGTATAGTTTTTTATGCTATTTAGATAAAAATGTCTTCTAAATGTACATCTCTGTAATTGCAATATTTCAAATGTTTTTCCAGGAGGATGTCTTAACATTTAGCACCTTTGGAGAGGGGTTTATTGGATTAATCATCGCAAAAAATACAATGTTAATACAATCATTAGGATCTCTGAAAGTTTACACTGAAGGTTTCATTTATTTAAACATGGTTCTACAAGTGCTGAAACAATCCTGTTTTTAATCGCAAAATATGCGGAATGCAACATTATAGTAATTCGTCATGTTTGAAGCATGTCATAGAAACAAGCATTTTAGGATTTCCATTCATACATCTTATAATTTTGTATAACTTTTATGTCATTTAGGAGAGCAACGAAAAATGTTTAAGAATATGTGTCAAATACTTTATTAATGTGATTTACCTATCCCCTATAATTGTATACTGCATCTGCACTACTTCTTGGTAGACACACAGAAAAATAACATATCAGTACCGTACCATCCTGGTTCTAGTGAGAGATACAATGTTACAAAGCCCATACATATCTACATTAAAGGCGTTTAAATGGGTGATATTAATCAATTATATTGAGTTGAAATCCTTTTAGTGGACGAATCCTAATTGTCAGTTACCTCGAAGCTTCGCATTTAGAAGATTGTAGGTATAGTGCTCGTATGCTTCTAAGAACAACAATTCAGGCTATACCTGTACCATGTCGAATGAAGTACACTTTTATAGATCAATTCAAATACTCGCCCAAACCCCCAAATTTGAAGCTCCCATAATTATTTGAAAGTAAGTCATTCTCTTTACCTTATTCACATGTACTTCAAATAAATTTTAAGTGATTCACGTGCATATAAACGGAAAAAAAAGATTAATCACTTCTATGAATTGAAATCACTCTAGCTAACAGCTTCAGATATTCACCTTGAATTTCCATAGTTTCATTTATATGAATACATATACAATTATACATATATGCGAGGGAAGATGGGGATACGATTTTTGATCGAGATATCTAATAGACAGTTCACTGAAAATCGCTTAAAATATTTTTCCAATTTTGATATTACTCCATACAAATAATCTACATTTGTGAAAAGCAATACTGTATTTGCTTTGTAAAGACTCGTCCAATTGAATATCTTATAATCAAAATATCAAAATAACGTACAAATATTTTGTTGTTATATTCTAACAAATATCTTGGATGTTCTCATAAAATAAACTATGTATATTTGAGTCCGAACATAGTACAATTTACACACTTAATCTTGCCATTATTCAGGAATGCAGTACCTAGTTCCTCAGTATTTTCTTATTGTTATAGTAGTTTCAAAAATAAGGATTTTGATACCAACAATGGCCCAAATAAGACAAAACATTGTGACAGTGAGTGGTCTATGGATTTGGTCATCACTATATCTAAAAGAAGACAGCAATCATTCCCAAAAAAATATTTTCTCACAATGGTAACTTTTACATATCAGTGGAAATATTTAAAAGTTTTTATTTAATTCCATGTGAAAGTATATATGTTGGAATGAAATTGAATTTCCACTTTAATAATGGTTGCCTGAAAATTGTGTCGACAAACATCTCTGAGCTGTTCATCCTGCAATATGCATCAGATTTGAAGCAGTATGCCTGAAATGAATAATTCACATTGTAGATTGAGCCAAAACAAGTATTTTGTACTATTCGATTCAATGTCAAGAACTAGATTAAATTTATTGAATTTTCTCAGTTGCTGAATTATTATGATAGGTTGGTACATCAAGACAAATCTTAACATTTCTTAAATGCGTCAAATATGCAACTATGTCTGAGTAAATCAGAAAATTTCTTACTATACCCAGAGTGTCTTGCTAAGTTTCGGAAACATATCATCAGAAACATTAGAAACAAGATTCGTTCAGTTAAAAAATAATTTTATGGCAGTACAATCGAAAACTGTTGGTATCAAAATCTTTTCAGGATAGTAGACACATTTAGAAACAGCTTTATGTACAAATTCTGGGATCAATATTGGACTAGCAACTAGATGACGAAAATCTGATAATTTTGATAAGACTTTTTTAGATACTAGTTGAATGCTTTCTGTATTGTGAATGTTTAACATATTTCTGCCATTTCATATTTAGAAACCCTGATTTGTCGTTTCCTACGGTTATATATGTTATTGTCAGCATTTGCGTTGATAGATATTGATGTGTGTTGTTTAAGAATTTGTTAGATATATTTTAAAATTTATTGCAGATGGTCTTATGTATATATTGTTTTAGTTTTATCAGGTATAGCGTATTATTATATTATTTATAGAAATGTTATTTATTATGATTGCTATTATCAAGTTTAATAAAAAAATATAGTGAGTGAATCGAGTTACATTGTTTTATTCTACATTTTGTACACCCCGCAACTTTTTGACAGAATATTGGCATCAGTTTGACACTTCGCAGTTAGTCCACTGTAACTTCATATTTACCTACATTATGGGTACGACTTCAGTATTGCTAGCATGTACGGGGAAGTGCCCCGAAACACTCCCTCAAGCTACTGGACACCAACAGGCGCATCATCACCAGGTCGAGCTTACAACGCCTCGAAGGAGCCTCTTCCAAACGTCGTTCTTCTGGAGAACCTTGGCGTTGTGGAATGACCTACCGGGGAGTTGGTTCGCTGATGCTTATTATCTACAGTGTTTTAAGATTAATGTGAATAGACATTGAATGTGTGTACAAACAGTTTTCCTTTCATGTCTCCTGTCACCTTAGAAAAATTGATTGTAAAGTTGTATATTTGTACACAAAGTCTCTCCTTTCCTCTTTGATGTGACGCGTTTCGATTTATATATCAATTTATATAAAGAAACTTGTGAATGAGTAGTAGACTGCTTTCTGAATTCTAATGCGTCATAACCTTTTTCAATAGATATTATGTTATTTTTAACATCTGTCTTGACTTTTACTATATCATTTGATTTATCAAGCACGGGTCAAACTCTCATTTTTATTCACACGTCAGATCTTGAAAATATATGTTGTTGGTCATAAAAGAAAGAAATGCGAATTGTCTAAGATATCGTTTATAACAAATTTACAATCATTTGAATATTTTACATGTTGTACGGTGTTTCAGGGCATAATTGTCTTTTCTATAAAAGGGGTAACTTGTCCTGTTTCTATTTTAGCGACTTTTAATAAAGAATATTGCATTGTAACTGAATCCTGCTAAAAATAATGAGGAAAACGCTATTTGACGTCCATTTCATCAATCTTTTGATAAGGATTTTAGAGCTGCTAATCAAAGAAGTAATTTTTGAAAAATTTACAAAGGAAATATTTGGTATCTACAAAATTTTGAGAAATTTTTAGATTACTCAAGATTTAGTTTTTCAATATTTGAGAGGTTAAATACTAGTCCCTGTAGATGGGATGGTGACCTTGTCTCCATTCGCCTTGTAGCCGGGCCTGGATAAAGGTATACATATATGTTTTTCAACTTTTTGTACTCTAAAGATTTGGATTAATGATCTTGAATCGCAGTCATTCTCATATGAGAAACACCCAAGGTATTCACAGTCTTAGATTTATTAGCAGAAATCTAAAAATAGATTTAGTCAATTAGATTGTGATTTACGATTTTTATTATTTTGGAAGACCGATAACGAAGGATGTACTTAAAGCTGAATTATTTTGGATGTGACTGTACGATAGGGCGCTTCAAATGAGGACGCATTGTTCCTTTTCTCCCTCTTAAGATTTGTCGGTGCATTCGAGTGCACCGCATTTTGAAGGCAGGAAATAGGAGCAGAGCTGGACTTGAGATATCACGGCTACCGTAGTTACAGTTATACTGCAAAGGAAAATCCATATGGTATGGAGATACATCAAGCCTGGTGCTGGGCGACAAAAAATTTTAAAATACGCCATATATTCATTTTTTACTTTTATCTGGGGTCTGCCTTGCGGCCAGTTTGCCAATTAGTTTGTCCATCGGTCTGTATTTAGTTAAGTATACCATTTTCTAGATAACATCCCACAAAGGCAGAAAGCTTATCGTGCTGCAGAAGTGCTGCAAAACGACAAATGTCTATTCACATTGATCTTAAACCGCTTTAAATTGTAACCATTGGGAGAAAAACTCCTCGGCAGGTCATTCGAAAATGCCGAGGTTCTCAAAAATAACCTCGACCTGGTGAAAATGTGGTCGTTGGGCTCTTCTAGTGTTTGCTGCAGTGACGACTTTTAGTGTTATTATAGGAGACAACTCGGTCAAATATTTGTCATTATAGTATCTATAGCACAAGGACTTTTGGCCACCCTCCTTCAATGTTCGAGACCAGAAGCTTGATGGAGTGCTTCGGAGTGCATCCTCAGACACGAGCAATACTCCAGCGATATTCGATAGTCAGATTTGAGCTTAGGAACCCGCAGGTTCTGGGACGCCGACCTAGCAAATCTGGCAACATGATCGTGCCAGGACATGTTATTTTTGATGTTAATAGCTAGAAGTTTAATGGAAGTATTGAGCGCCTCTACATTTCCATGGCTGCCAGACCAGCATGTATTTTTTGTCAGTGTTGTTGTCTGAATCTTCTGTACGTAAAACTGAACTCCAGTTCTAGATGTTCATTCAATTTCCTCCATTAAAGGCGCCAATATATAGGATTAGTTATACTTTCCAACGGTTCATTGATGTATAGCAAGAAGAGCGTTGGAGGAAGGACATATCCCTGAGGAACGCCTGCGTTGATGGCAAACACGTTGGAAGCATATTCATCCATAATCACAAATAAGAAACGGTCCCAGAGGAAACTATTCAACCATTAGCATCCCATAGGCAGCAAGCTTGTTGAGAAGGTAAACGGGTAGAAGGTGAAAAATTAACCAGAAAATCTTCTGGAAAGATACGCATTATTATTTTTTGAGCTCATCTCAGATGACATACTATATAGACACTAGCTCGCATTTACACAAAGAGGATAATAAGTTCAATAGAAAGGTCCAAGAATTTGCCTTCATGAAGATTAACCATGATTGTATTCCTAATTCATCAGTAGACAGTTTGCTTTGTGGGAAGATGGTTTGTTCTTGGATTTCAAATAGGGGGCATTGCGTTGCTACCTTGTAAATTGAACAATTTCATCTCAATATAAAAATTATTACGTCGTCTTCCAGTACCAGTGTGCACATCTAGCAAAGCCGGTCCTGCATCCATCTCGCCCTCTCTGCGTGGCTTAAGGGCTGCGGGCGGGGGTGGCGTTGAAAAATCGCGTCCCTTCGCGACTGCCGATCACGTGACGTAAACACGGGGCTAGAAACGCGCCGCAGAAAGGGAACAAGGGAAGGGAGAACGACCGCGGGTCCCGCGCCTCATCGGTACTGAAAACCAGACGCTGAAAACCGAAAGTTGTTTGTTGACGGTTGTTGGTAGCGGTACGACGGATGGAAGCGGTAGATATGAAATAGACGCATAGGAGAAATCGCGTTTGCTTTGAAGTAACGGAACAGCGGACGGTGAACCGCCGGGATTTTTGTTTGTTGTTGTTTTGGCACCGAATGGACGCTGATCTTGTGGTTCGGTTTGTGATTTTATGGAAACAGATGCCAGCGACAATGACGAGGTGAGCTGTCAATCTTTATCAGTTATCGGGATGATTTTCTCCTATAAAAACAAAGGAAAGCAGGTCTTGAATGAGATAATTGATCTGTTAACGTCTGCCATAGGGATGTCAACCGACTTTTATTCCAAATAGGCAGTTCTTCATTTTGAAATGAAGACTAGACCTCTCATGAGGTGTCAAAGGGCAAGATTTTTTTATTTTCGGTTTATGTTATATTATCAAATACTATCATGTTTCTGAGGAGCATTCGAACAATTAATATTACGTATCAAGCCATATTTCTGATATTTAGTCCATTGCTTCCGAGAGTTGTCACAATTTATAAAAGAAATTGATTGATATCCGGGAGGATTTATAATATTTTGAAATAGATTAATAAATATCAATATCATTGGAATATATACTGTTACATGCATCGGGATGTCTAAGGCATGTAATTGCATGTATTTACTCTCTCACTTTTTTTGTTGGTTTTTGTTACGGGCCTTTGATGAAATTTGGGGAGGCAGATTTTCATTTTGATTATATTTTGATACCGCTGCATTGACAATGGATTGATGAGAAAAAAGCCGAAAATCATCAGTATCTCTTCGAACTTTGTTTTTATTCTTCTGCTGCATTTATGATCGTAGCCAATTTTTTTGTGGTTCAATTTTTTTGGGGGTTTTAAAGTATTCCATGCAACTTAATTTTTACATGTTTTTCATGTTTCTTAAGATAATTAATGAATTTAGACCTTATTCAGAATAAACATTATGGGTCCATTATTTTGTCTCAAATTCAACTGTATAAACGTTATAACCAAACTAGTGATATATAACCAAACTACCTCAAAGTTTTAGTACTACTCTAACTCAATAAGTGTACTTGCATTCCATTTTTCATGTTTCTTGAGCAATGGCGTAGCTACCGGGTGGGCCGTTATTTCTAGCTATGTCTCGGTTCTTGGGTCTTTGTATGAGGAATTTGAAAAATATTTGTAATTATACTAAGCTAAATTTAAACCAAGTATGCATCAATACAGAAAATTCCGCGATTTTATTTACATACTATAATAGCAAACCGTCAGAGAAAAGACTATCAAACATTAATAAAAATGTATTCCACTATACTACATACTTTCAAAAAACTGCGATTTCAGTCAATAAATTTACGCGGAGGATTCGTTAAACTCTGATTTCATGAATATACACCAAAGAATTACAGGGTTGGATGCTTCCCAAGCTTCTTAGTCTATTGATGTTCCTCCAATAATCTGTTTTTCTGCAGAGTATTTGCCTGTAAACAGATTTTAGGCACAAATCTGGATAGTTTGGTGATGTTCCATAGATCTGAATTATGTTACACTATCTGCACTACATCCACGGAGCACCCATAAAGTGATTGAGTAAAAAATAATGCAATAAATTCCGCTTCAACATGTTGCTCGTTTAAACGGGTTGTTGCTAAATCTGTGGCAGAAATAGGTTGGAAGAGTTAGTTATATTATTGCACTCGTCCCAGCTTTTTTGCACTAGAAGTACTTAGCAGCATAAGTATCATCCATACTATACTTAAGTAAGATATGCGAGAGTGCATGAGTGAATGAATCATTTTACGATTTCATATTGATGACTGCAATTCTATTAACAACTGGACTAATATTTTTGTCGGAAGCATTTGAACAGGTCATTTGTTGGTCTATAAGAAGAAGTGAGTTAGATTGTTGAGAAGATGTCGAACAATGGAAGGCTCTAAAGGACTAAGCAATGCATCATTCTGCTCTGTGTATTTTTAAGTAGTTAGTGAACGTGCCACCTACTACTTATCAAGTCATGTGAGCTTAGAAGAATGAAATTGTAATTCAACAAATGGGGTAGGGTGCTAATGATTCCGAATTTCCTTTGGCAGCATCATGCTGCAGATCTTATATATATATATATATATATATATATATATATATATATATATATATATATATATATATATATATATATATATATATATATATATATTATAACAACATTTTGATTAGGCAACAAGTAATATTGAATGTCTGGGGGTTATACTATTCTATAATAATGATGAATCAATTAGTTCAATATATTAATTTCTTGTACGCATGTTTTCAAATTTCATCCAATAAAATTGGTCTGTCGCTTTGATACCTAGAGATATCGTAGATAGCCAGACAGTGATTATTTTTCACGAGTTTTTATTTAACGTGCAATGTATGTATGTATGTTTGTAACTATGTTTGACCGGTGGAATCTTGTAACTCAATTTTGAAGCAGATATCTTGAACCGATTGAGTTGGAATTTTGTATACACTTTTAGTTTGGATGACAATGCATGGTTAGTTGTGACGTCATTCTAAATCCAACATGGCGGAACAGTCAAGATGGCGGACTAGTTATTTTTTATGCAGACCTGTCCAAAACTAAGAAGTAACTAAGAAAAATAAATTAAAGGTAAAAAAAATCCAAAAACAAGCCTTTATTTAAACGCTCTAAAAAGAATCAAATCAACTTTTCTTCTGAAACTTTTACTATCAACTTATAACGTCATTACACGATGTATATGATATAAAAGCTTGTCGCGAGATTTAACTGTGTAGATAAACAAGTATGTTAAATAATTTTATCTGATTAATTTTAATTTTTAAAATTTTCAAACTAAATAAGTACAAGTACATAAATCTCTCGAAAAGCTTTCAGTTCATGTAAATTGTGTAATGACGTTCTAGGTTAATAGTAAAGAGTTTTATTAAAAGGTTTATTTGATTCTTTTTAGCGCATTTAAATAAAAGCTTGTTTTTAAATTAGTTTTTTACTTTTCTTTTATTATATCACCTACCTCTATGTGGTTTAATAATCCAGACAAAGGGGATATAATATAATATCTACAATGAACAATAGGGCTGGAATCAAGTTCATGCCCGAATCTACAGTAGAAGAACTGTTATCATATTAGCGTCGTAATATTCAATGATCAGGACATTTTCCTATCTCTGGTCGACGAAGGCTGTATTTCTCCCTCAATCTTGTTATTATATTCATCTGTATTGGGGATACGCCAATGTATGTTTTGTGCGCACATTTTCACTTTGGCTAGTACATCCCTATGGAAAGGGAGCGGAATATGGGTACATTCGGGCTAGAGGAGGTGGAAGAGGGATAGAGAATGCTGGGTTTCGATCGGCGTCGGCGTCCCGACGTTCCTTTGTTCCTAAAGTTGCTGTTTACAGAACAGGTGGCTTAGAAGCTCAACGCCACACGGACCAGGAGGATGGAAGCCCTTGACATCCTGTCTCACAACAAACTACAAAAATATTTCTGACTATGCCAAAAAATAATTAAAAAATCGAGGAACACAGAAAAGAAGCGTGATAATAGAGTATGATAGTTTCAAAATTTGTTGATTTTATAAGGCGCTCAATTTTTGGGATTTCACACTGCTTTTTAATTATTCTTATTTCAGTGGTTGGATAAAGCATGATACATGATATAAACAACAAAATGATACGTTCGGAGACCTTTGTGTAAGTTGTGAGTGAAATGAGAGTTATTCGAAGCTCAGTTGTCTCAGGCGAATGCGAGAGTTCATGAAAAATTGCGCTTGAATGTCACCCCAAGCAATAAAAAATGGAAGAAAGAGGGGTGTTGGTCTGTGTACTATGACAGCAATTCACCGCGTTAATTGGCACAACCCTTTTCTCCTTATTCAGACGCCAATTATTCCAGCGTAATTGTCATCAGCCCCCCATGTACATGAAATTGCTTTCTATTTTAAATTTTGCCGCATATTCCTCGTCGTATTAAGATTTAATTCCGATTTGAACTTATTTTGAAATGTTTGCTGTCACAATTAATATAATTGATTGCCAAAATTTCCGTAACGTATCCTATATTTATTCTTTTAGTTCGTTCCATTTGTCGTGCTTGATTTTTAATCAAATGTGATATAATTTTTAACTTTTGGATGATTTATAACAAATAATTGTTGTTGCAATAGGACATGCCTAAAACTTAATATAAGAAATTTTCAAAAATAATATTGGAGATTTCAACATGGTTTAGCCACCTAGAGCTAATTTAAATATAAACCCATGGTGTTTGACAGCAACATTTTTAGCGCCTCTAAAAATGTTGAACTAGGCCCAAAAATGATTTGAGAACTTAGATATTATGATATATTTTGATTTTTGCTATTAATTCCCCAAACCATAGACCGACTGAAAAATAAAGTACAACCTATGATGGGTCCACATGAAGTTTCAAAATTGTTGGAAACCGCGACCGGTAAATTATAAAATATCAGGATTAAGATTAAGCAAACTTCAGAATGTTTCCTTCCAACTATCTGACAATGACATATGACAGTAACATATTGTATGAATGAAAAAAAGTTAGTTTAGCCATGGGGATTTCGGATTCTATAATAATTCAGATCGAAATGTGCAATCATTAAACTTTATTTTGATTATAAAGTATCATCAGATTCTCATATGGACTGTTTATGTTTTACTAGGTTTTTTCATCAAATAACTAAAACTAAACTCAAGTTGTGACATCTAGCACTCCATTTACATTGTATTTGTTATACTTTTTTATTTTACCGTTTTTTGTCTATTTCCGTCAAAATATCATTGAGATATTTGATTTTTTGTGCTCTACTCAAGATATTTCAAAACTGAATTAACATGAAACGATATGCTGGTATATTCAGAAACACATAACATATTTATTACTTTTAATATGTTAAGCTTAGTTTAAAGATTAAACAAGTCAATCCTAAAGTTTACAACCTCACAAAAAGTGAGATATTATAATATTCATTCATAATGCTCATTAAAACGTATACACAGCAAACTACATAATTGAGAAAGGTGTTTCATTTACCCTTCCAGCTAGGTTTCGCATGAACCAACTCAATAGCATACCAGACAACAGGGATGCTATGAATGATCTGAATCCACAAAGCTCTTCATCCGTACGGCAAACTTTCGATTTTGATTACACCTCCAAAACAAAAATAACGTCAACGCTCTCGAATGACTGCCTCGCTATTTACAAAGGGCAATTTTCTGGTCCGCTCAATGGTGCAGAACCATGAACAAATAATTCGATTATTAGAGACTGTACGACACACCCACCCACAAGTGTTGTGGCTCGACGAGGGTCACGCTGAAAGTCTTCAGATATTCGTAATCTATACAAGTTTAAACAAGTTTGAGCAAGCAGCTATTTTTTCCAAAGTTCTAAGTGCTTACACGCAAAGGCAGCGTTTGAATGGTTGAGTAGTTTCCTTGCCACGGTCTCGAATGCATCTAAGTGTTGGCCGAATTTTAACGTGAGAATGGAACCGGGTAGTCGCGATTTTCGAGCCATGATTTTGTATGACTATAAAAAGGGACTAAAACAAAATGAATGTCACAAAAGTTTAGAGAGTTGCTTTGAGGACTCTGCCTTTTCTAGGGCCAGTTTTTAATTGGTTTGCTGAGTTTAAAAGGGGCCGGATCTCACTCGATGATGAACCTCGCACAGGTCAACCGCCCACTGCTGTTACTCTGGAAACTGTAGAAGCTGTGCAAGATATGGTGAAAAAAAATCGAAATATAACCTACACCGAGATTGAGGCTTCTCTGGGGATTGGATCCGCAGCGGTCCGAACAGTCATTCATGATCACATTCGCCTAAGGAAGCGGTGTTCCAGATGGTGCCACATGTGTTGACCAGTGAGCAAAAAGCAAAAAGAGTTGATTGGGCTAACTTTATGCTTGAAAAATTTGATAATGGGCACAGTAAAAACACTTAAAATATCGTAACCGGAGACGAAACACGGTTATATCATTATGATCCCGAAACTAAACAGCAGTCATTAGTTTGGTGCTTTGAAAGTGAGCAGCCTCCAACGAAAATTCGTCGTTCCAAGAGTGTTGGAAAGAAAATGGTTGCATCTTTTTTATAAAAGTGTATAATCACAACGATTGCCTTGGAAAATCAAGGGGCAGTTACTTCTGAACAGTATTTAACCAAATGTGTTCCTGTAGTCTTCCAAGAACTATGCAAGAGCCGTCGAAAGACTGGTCTGCGGGGAATTCAATGGCACCATGACAACGCACCCGCCCACAGCGCCGCAAGAACACTCAATTTATTTGCTAAACAGGGTGTCAAACTGTTATCTCACCCACCTTTCCTCTGGACCTAGCTCCGTGCGACACAAGAATTTGACAAGTTATTTTACCGAATGCGTAAATGCATTGAGGTAGGGGGAGAATATGTTGGAAAAACAGAATAAAGTTAAAAAAAAAAGTTGTAGTTTTTCTGTATCTAAAAGCTGTCAGCGTGACCCTCGTATATTCCGTAGTCTGGTTGACATAAACTGCTGCACATAATCATCGTTACAAGCAAATTTTTCAGCCAATTTGGATATTTTGTAATCTCTATTTGAAAAACGTGGTCGGATTCTGAAAGTTCTTTTCATGGTCTATGAGATTTGAAAAAGTTTCCAAAGGAATGGGTTAGCTGTGAGACGTTCAAGGATGTGTGAGCCGAGGCGATTGTCACATTGGCCTTGAAACGCTGTAGATTGTATCTATCGGGGGACAAAACCCTCGAAAGCCCATTCCACAACGCCGAGGTTCTCTAAAGTGATGATTTTTGGAAGAGACTCGTTCGAGGTGTTGGAAGTTCAACCTGGTGACGATGCTTTCGTTTGCACCTTCAGGTCTTTGTTGCTCTCATCAATCTTGCTGTTAAGCCTTTTTGCATTATGAAGGGTTTATCTAATTGGTTACTTTGATCATAAAAAATAATACCTCATCAATGCGACTGACTCATCATCATCATATTATATGAGTTTAATTATTCTGACATTTAAATATTTACTTAGTACCCTGAGACTGTAACATGTGCTGCTTAAGTTTCTTTCCAAATGTTCTATATGCACAGGACAGGAAAGTACTTGGTCAGTTCTACTCCAACATTGACAGCTAGGGATGTTTTTTTATAGTATTGCATTTATTTTGGATGCATGCAAACCATTTTTAGAAAACCACAAGAAACCTTTCTCATACAGATCTAACATATTTACAGATACATGTTCAAAATAATTTAAGAGGTTGATAGCGAGTCGCTCGTCCTACCACGATCACATCCACAACGCGAAGATGAGGGCATTGAGGGCCCTTTGTGACCTTTCGACCCACTTGAACAGCTCGAAGCGGAGATTATTTTTAGACGAGCAAAAGACATACCACGCAGACGACGTAATAACTACCGCCGAAGGCCATTATCTGTGGCTGCACTAGTTTCTTTTCAGGAGGTTTCCCTTATTTGCATATCATTGGAGTTGTTGTTTGGATTTGACACAGAACAAGTGTGATGTGTATTGGGTGTGGAATCCGCCTCGGTAAGCATTTTTGAAGGAGATCCTAGAAATAATGAAAAAAGTAGGATGGTTAGATACTATCTACCTAAGAACTCAAAATATGTGGTAAAAAAAATGCGCTTCGATTATGACCAACCATCATCGTGGATTGAATATCCCATAAAATACGAATTCGATTCAACTCAACCCGAACTCTCCTTTTTGAGTTTTCGAAAATCAAGCAAATTTATCTTGGTTTTAAAATGCTCTGCATTTCAAAGACATAGTAGTAGCTACTTTTCTTACTTTTAATAAAATATTTGAAGTTATAAACTTACCAAACAAAAATGTAATGTTTGGCATTTGAACTTCTTAGAACTATGATTGCAACAAAATATGATTTGGAAAAAATATTTTTCAAATATAATGTGTATGATAATTCGATGTAGTTTTTTGCATCTGTCAACGATTGCAAACAACTGTCACAATTCAAATATGCCCACAGCATGTTTTTCCTCAAACTAAGTCAAAATATATGCAGTGATTGCAGAGATTACGCGACAGACCGACAGACGAACAGAAGACGTCAAGAAAAGCTATAATTGCACTGATTCGTGGGAAGTATAATGATATGGAGCAAGCTAAATTCTTATCATTAATGCAACAAGAGACAAGAACAGAATTAAACTTTACCGGCTGGTATAAAAAGTGCCAGTGTTATTTGCAAACAGTTCACTAACCTTACAGTTCACTCTGAGATTACTTCCATGTAATGAAAGAATCTTGAATTACATTTCAACTAACAAATAGCTCCTACACAATGTTCAGATGACGTTGTAAAATGTTGAACAACATCGTAGAATGTTTGAAATACAAAATCGTGCATTTACATTGTAAGGATTTTTTTTTATCTTTCGAAACAAAAATACTGGAGTTCTGTCAAAATAACATTACTCATTAATATTAGGGCAGTTCGACGAATTTAAGGGCCATAAAATCGTGTATACCTCATTCTTAGGGACAGATATCTGCTGAAACAATTTTCGTTTTCAATATGTACGTATAGTACTTTTATATGAAAACGTGTGAGGTAATGACGGCTATAGGAACCTCATGTGATATTTACTGATTATTTTTTTTACAAAAACTTTGTAGTTACATGAAATCTCTTCTTTGAAATATACAAGCATGAATATCCATAAATCGAATGTTTTCTAATAATTTCCCAGAATCGACTTTTCAACCCAGGACTTTTTTGATAAACTTGAGGCACCCGAACACATGTGAAGACCTAACAATTAACACATTTTCTCGGTCGATCTTTGTTTTCCGGTTCCGCCTTCGTACTCGTATCTAATTATGTAAGGTTTCTTCGGATTATTTGTTTCAGTGCTAAGCTGCGCCTTGGAACCTAAACAAACAGCAGCGTATATTTTGATTTCACCCTTTTTTCTTCGTCATTCGTTAGCGTAAACACACTTGGTTATGTATGCATAGCCAGTACTGATTTATTTTTCCTGTCGCTTAGTGCTTAGTACCCGTTCCCCGTTTGTTTTTCTACTGTTTAACGCCGTCTGGATTATGTTTCAGAGTCGGGTTTCAATTAGTTAGGCATGACGTACGCTTAGCATACAGCTACTGCAGAAAAAAATAGCGTAATCAAGCTGAGGCTAAACAATGCAAGAAGTATTAAAAGTGAAGTTGATTGTCACTGTAATTTTCACGTAATTGTACCAGTTTAGAATTAAGGATTTAATGGAATTTCGGAACTGTTGATAGTTGTAAATGTGATTACAAAAAATTGGGAAACTTAATCCCAAATGATATAAAAAAATCACAGAAATTTAGTTTCCACCATTTCCAATACTTCCAATCTTAGTTCAGCTGGATAAGCATCAAAAAAATACAATCAAGTCTTAAATAAACTGATACAAATGCACGTGAAATACAGTCAACTTATCTGATTTCAATTTTCAAGAGGCTAGAAGTATTTTTTTTAATAAATTCTTTCCATTTAGAAAAAAGCTAATTACGTCCGGAAGTACCACACATGAAAACAGTTCAAATAGTTTAAATTAGCTTAGCGCAATTTTTTTGACATAGCCAAACGTATCATCCATCTTTTGAGGAAAATTTGAAAAAATAAATATATCCAGGAAATATGTACATACTCCTTGCATGGGTACCTAAATCAACATAGATTGGTGTAAAACACAATAAAAAAAAACCTTTCCACCGGTTTTGATAGTTATGTTTTATGAGAATTGATTCGACCGTGAGCTTCCAATCTTTGTTTACTGGAGCAATACACAAATATACACCTACTCTAATAAATAAAGTTCACAGCTCGCTTTAAGCTCAGAACCCTCTACCATTAACATTTTATTTTTAGACGGGCTCAAACCAAGTGGAACTACCTTCTTGTGGTAAACTTAACTCATTCAGTATGTGCTCGATATATGTAGCCAGTATAGCGGGTATGGTGTTCAAATGAATTTATTCAATGTAAATATATCAAAAAATGATACTGTAAAGGTTTTTGAAGTTGTGGTAGAAATGCCCGAAAAATTAATCAAATTAGATTGACAGGTTACATCATATAAACCTATTTTCAAGCTTTATCTAAGTACATATTAGAACTCGAAATACAATAAAAAAAGTCCAAGGATGCTTAAATAGCCCAATCCATTCGGAAGACATCAAAAAATAGGATTCAGAATAAGGATTTGATTGAGATGTTCATAAACATTTAAAAATGTGGTTCTGTACTAATTTACTGAGCATATCAGAAATACAAAAAGCGATACTTAGTTTTGTTTTATGGTCTCAAAATATATACCTGAAAAATTTAATAACGATAAAGCAGTCTTGAATCATTGATTACAGAAAGGTGTCTCACCTGTATCCTATTCATAAAATTACCAAGTTACTAGTTAAATGTTTAAGGCATTTCTGGTTAATCATGTCATCGGATTCAATACTTTCCTGATGATAACATTTGGAGGTCCTTTCTGTACTGTGTCATAATAAAATATTGTCGTTCGTTAAAAGTTTTCCCAAGCAACCATCTGTATTTATCTTGAATGAAACAATTAAGTGTCAAAAGGATATTCATTCTGATATTCAAAACAACTTTTATGGTCCTTTAACGGCACTATAAAGAGCTGTTTATTGTTCAGAACAATAAAAGACAAGTGGCTGACAAACGAGAACCCTTATAATTATATACATCCAAATAGGATTAGTACTTTCTTGGTGACAAGTTACGGTAGCATTGATATAATAAGGATATTGAGTGATAGATCATTTCCGTTATACAAGGTGAAATGAAGCCAGCTCACGGACATTTCTGTTTACCTCATAGAAATATCGAGGAATAGAAAACTATAAAAACTTTGTAAGGATTTAAAAAGTTGGTAGTTACTTAGTCTTTAGAGATACCTCACCTTCAGTCCATGTGTATGAAAACCATGATTTGATTTTTTCATTGAAGTATTCCTAACCAAATTAGCTCACAATTCACTGACGAACTATAAGGGCTATCATGATTTAAATACAATATGAGCACAACCTGCTTTCTAACACTATTTGTCGTGGTATGTCCATACAAACTTTGTTCACATTCTCTACGTTGGAGGTCCCATAATTTCATATTGAATTGCATCGCTGCGTTTCTGGGGTGCGCACATTGTTTACCTTATTTTGTAATTATCAATAATGAACAATTAATTATTATGCATATTCAAGCATTATATAATAGTCAAGATGAGTTTGAAATAAAACATTTGTTACCAGTTGAATTTACCTGTTTAATAAATGTTAATGACAGTTTTTTCCAACTTTGGAAAGAGACTGCCAACTTTATGTAGTTTAGTATTCATGTTAAAGCAGAACAGTCAAAATTTCTAGTGTTCGGCTGAAGATCAGTAAGTTTGTTTGTGGTAGAAACATTCTAGCCAAATGTCTAAACTATATGCATGATCTTGCCAAAAAAAACTATTGTCATCGTGTTTTATAAGAAAAGTTTTTCTCTTAAAAGATTAACACCCTATAGGTCAACATTTCAGAGGTTAATCAAAAGACTGGCAAGGCCTAGCATAGCTATGCTCTTTGGAGTAGTTGAGTACCACATAAAATAAGCTTTCAAACGATAACTGCGTTTCTGTATGTCATATAGTTTTCGAGATATTTACTAAAACGTTTAAATTTACATTTTCGGCTAGATTTCAATTTTGAGCACACCCTGTATATACTTATCACGTCAACACTTATGCCGTCCCTGTATATCATGTAGTTTTCGAGATATCTATCAAAACGTTTAAATGTGAATTTTTGGTGAAATTTGAATTTTCTGCCCACCCTGTATATGCTTATCACTTAAACACGTTTGTCGTATTTTGTATTTCATGTCGTTTTCGCGATATCTAGCAAAAAGTTGAAAGTGAATTTTAGGGGAAATTTTTTTTTTGGCACACCCTGTATCTCCCAATCACCGTTATATGTTTGGCATTTCTGTATATCATGTAGGTTTCGAAATATCTGTTGAAACGATGAATGTGAATTTTCAGTTAATTTTTATTTCAGACACATCCTGTATATGCTAATCACTTTAACACGATTCCTGTCATGTAGTTATCACCCTCTAGGTCAACATTTCAGAGGTTAATTCTAAGATATGTTAATATGCATCATCCAAGGATTCACATCCTATTATGAGACACCCTATATACCTATCTGTTTCAGCGTGTCAAAATTAGTTTTCATCATCCTTCTTCTAAACAAACTTAATTCCACGTTCTCATTCCCTGTCACGTAAACAACTCTCGTGCTTTTATCACAGTTCCACAAGTCTGGTAGGTTGTAATAAAAACTTCCCACTCTGCACGATAGTTTGCGAAATTGTAGATATCGCACATACTTAGTTACAACTTAGTTGGAACCTATCGTCACACCCCGTCTCTCCCACCCTGGAAAGTGGGTTACGATTCGGAGAGGGCAATGCTCTCTCCAGTTCCAACTAGGGATGCACTAGACCGCTTGGCGCTCTTTTGCTGAAATACCCCACCCCCTCCATGTTGCCATATCTTCATCTTCTGCGAAAGATTGGGGTGCTGTGAAAATCAAATCAAACTCTTCGCGATTATTCCTATAGTTTACGTGTATTCCGTAAATTGTGTCATGGATTAAAACTTGTTACTGTTTGCGCATAGTGTTTTGCGTCTTTTAGATACACATGAACATTCTGAACCAGTGAATGGTCGTTCTCACTACGTAAAAAATACTATGCATTCGAGAATATACAAAAGGGTCGTTTTGGATCTTGAAAAAATACCAATCTACGAATCAATGATTTAAGATACATATAAAATAACGCTCTTATAAATCTTTAATCGTAAATAATTCTGCCTAGCTCAAAAATGACCAAAAACCTGTGTTATACACAAACATGAAGATGACATTTTATTTATTACAGAATACCGATAGAAAAAACATACAACAATTGAGGTTGGTCGAAACTTCGTCGTATTTATTATTTTTTTTAATTTGTCCTAGAGAGTATTTAGCAAATGCTAATTCCTTTCAACCTTTAAAATCGGATGTATTACTTTTTTCATATACATATTTACACCCCCTTTCAAAGTCAGAAACCTTATACTGCGCTAGATGTGCCTCCAGAGGATAAATGCCTATTCACATTGACCTCTAAACGTAGTAAATTGTAACTATCGGGGAACAAACTATCGAGTAGTGCATTGCCTTCTAAAAGAATGACTTTTGGAAGAGGCTCGTTGGAAGGGTTGGGGATTCAACCTTCTGAGGACGAATCTTGGAGTTTAACAGTTTGTGCTCTCTAGGCTCGTCTAGAGGAGGGGAGGCTCAAAATGGGGGTCAAGGTCAAGGTTCGTCGACAGAAAATCTGTTCCCTGACGGACCGAATTCTCCTGAGCACCTGAAGAGCAGAAAGAAAAGAAATGGAAAAAATCACTAAAGACATGATATAAAATAAATTGAACGTAAGAGTGAGTAATTGAAAATTTTAGAAAGCCTTCCATTTTCGGGTCATCTTAAACTGTACAGACTCCTCTTCTAATTCGCACCCCCCTCCTCTCGACAGTCTTGGTGCTCAATACTTTTAACGGTACTTCGCAAAAGCACCACTTGCAATGTGAAGTTTATAAGCAAGGTTTAAAAAGCGCAATAAGGTTATTTCCAAATAAAAATGGAACATATTGAGGAACGAAAGAATAACACAACAAAGGCTTTTTCAAGGAGCGTTAACGTGTCTGAGCAATCCTGTAGTTTTGAATTTATGAAAAAGGTCGTGTAATAATTCCTCTAACTGTATGTATACCCTGGATCATTTGGCAACTCCCTGCAGTTCTTTTCTCTCAGAACTCGTTACGATACGCGGGGAGTTGTGAGTATCAGGATAATTGGAAAGCAGAGAGTTTTAAAAAGACGCTCAACAAGTAGTAGAATGAATATACCTTACAATAAAGTACCATTCTTTATCCCTACATAGGACGGAGATAAATGAGTATACTCGTATGAGCTCAGAAAATAATTTGTTTCATATTTCAAAGTTCATATAAAAAATAATTACTTTGAAATAGATTTGATGTATCAAAATACCTTAGTCAATAGTGTAATCAGATATAATTGATCAGCATACTTCATGTTTTGATTGTATGTTTTGGATATATACCGTTGGTGCTAGAAGTCCCTAGTATAATGTAGATACATCCTTCTTCATATCTTTATATATACTATATCAAGAAAAAAATTTCACTAATTTTTGGTTTATCTGTCTTATGTGCCCGGTAATACGTCACCCTTCTGAGGATTCGGATGTTGATGAAATGTTGACATTAGGTTATTAATAGTATTAACCAGATGAATATGACCATAAAGCTTCATAGTGTCTGAAAATTAGTTCAGCGGCGGAGGATATCATCCAAAATGGATCGATAATTTCGGGGGTGGTGGTGGTGGTAGCTAGTGAATATGAATTTATTTTTTACATTGGAAAAAAACGCGCTATTACCTATAAACTTTTGACCTTTGTAATCCTCCATACTTATTTTAGACATAGATGATTGTGCACACATTTGGTTTCGAAATACAGATATAATATAAATTTTTAGTGACCTCGCAATTCACGATAAATTCGACATACGAACATAGTTAAGCTTGAGCTCCGAATGTTTTGAACAATTATAATCGGTTAATTTTTTACAGGTTATATGGCATCTTAGCATGCTAGTTTCTTTCGCACGGGGTTCGTTTGTTACACTTCTATTTTAGCAACTGCTACTAGTACAAATATTTATCTGCCTTTCATGTGCAGTAGTATTATGACAATTTTGGAATATCTGAATGTTTTGGGAATACTTGACACAATTTTTGTCCATCCCGCGTCAGTTCGTCAATGGCGAAAAAACCTCTTCACCAACAATATTAGTTTTGTAGCTGACTCAAAACTGTGTTTGTACTGGAATTCTTAGACGTATAGTAGTCGTAGTTGTATAAATTCCAGAAAATTCTTGAATAATCTTTTCGAATACAAAGTGCGAGCACTTTCATTAGATTATCATTCAAAAATATCCTACTTTTCAAGGCTTTCGTTTAGGAGAACAAACCTAAATAAGCGCAAGCAAAGGACAAGAAGATTCTGCGAATATTCACAGCAGAGTGCTATGTGCTTAAGAATGAGGGGCAACCCTGCCTCTTGGGAACCGGAACAAAGTACGAAATGCAATTCCCGCCCTAGATGCCTTGCACTTGCTGTCCGGGCAGCGTTGCCAAGTGGCATCGGCGTCGGGACGCCGCGATTTTGACTTCGCAACGCCGCGACGCGTTCAATCCACGTATTTACGTTGCGCCTACGTTTGTTATAGTACGGTTACTATAATTAACGAACGAATCTGGATCTGGTAACTATAGACTATTTTAACACGTAAAGTACGTTATGCTAATTTATTCAGATGCAATAAAGCCACTGAGGATAATCAGCAGGCTGTTTACTTTTCCAAAGTACATTCCTTTACATCCAATACACTCAGGCCCAACGAGGGGGAGGGCTGGGAGTATACCCCTTGGGGACGGGCCTTAGAACAGGGGCACTGTGTTTTAACGGGGTCCGAGAATGATGGACAATTTAAACATATTCATTTTTTTTCAGCTTCTCAGTGTTTTTTTTGCTCTTCGACTCCGGAGAGGCCGAATGCCAGATTTCCCCCGTTTCTAGATTTTTTCTCTACAGGTCTAAATACGCTTTGCATAATATTGAACTATTTATCAAAAATAGGATACCTCATCTGTTTAAAAACCGCTTCAATTTGAAACTTTTGTGTGCGGTCAATGGCTTTTCATCCGTCACTGTTGGACATAGAATAAAAATGGATTCACTTGCTTGTTTTTGCGTATTTTTACAAGTATTTTTTTAGAAAATTCGTTTCTGTTAATATTTGGTACTAAACTATGCCTCTGCCTTATTTGATATTTGTTTGTGCAAACTATGTTACGTAATTAAAATCGCGTTCTCAACTGCTCAAAATGTTTTTATTTGGCCAAGCTATCGAAAACGACTCAAGACACATAAAAAATAGGATGCAAGTACATTAGGATGAGAGTAATGCTGAAACTTTGATGATTGTGATCTTATCATTCCTAATTCAGATCAGCAGTTTAGACAAAATGTAAAAAATTGAGTCCAACTTAACCACAACCACCCTGTTGACAAAATTCCAATATTTAGGTAGTTTTCGATAGATATATCAATACATTGTTACAGTTATCCAAAATGAAAGTAATGTTATCGATCAGCATAGCCGATAAATCCATAAGCAGACACAAATAATAAATCTAAAAATGTTAGTATTGTCCTTTGAAATATCTGACAGAACACCAGTCCTTGCATTTTCTTTTTAGAACTATGGATGATCATCTTACAACAGATTGAAATTGAATAACATATATTTTTCTTGAAGAATCAAAGGTTTTGAATTGAAACGTAATTTTTTTTTGTAAGTAGTTATTCAAATAATAACTTACCCAAGATGCAGACAATGCCAAATAATTTAAACTATCAAAAATTATTCTAATAATGCTTTTGTGAATCAATACTTTGAGAAATATTTCATTGAATCAAATATGGAAATAATTAAACATCAAAAACCTTATAGCAAAACAATGATTTACTTCAAAGACCAAGATGAAAATCCTACTTCCTTTTTATACGAATCGCCATAATTCTCCTCTTATATATTTTTATTCTCAATTTCATCCTTTCGTTTTTCGTTATGACGTCTCAGCCTTGACTACCACACAACCTGAACAACGGAACAAAAAGACGACCTGATAATCGGTGTGCCTACATTGACTGAACTAAGAGCAACACGTCATGGCTGCTGCGATGGCATGGCGTCCCCGGTTGTAGGAGTATGAACGGCGCTGTCGCCACCACGTAGCCAGTCTCTGTGGTCCGTCGTGGCGCCGCCGATGCCCCGTTCTCAGCGTCGTGACGCTCAAGGCCTTCGCGCCAGTCGCCATGAACAACAAAGTCGAGGATAAGACCAAAGACGACCTGCTACAGGGCGTCACCAAGTGCCGCGTCAGAATCGTAAGTCCAACAACAATCTGCAACCCCTCTGATCGATTTACACCCTACGTCTATCTCCCTTTCTTACTCACTCCCTCTGTTTGTCTCTCTTTGAATGCGTTAGTTAGGTTAGGAGTATGCCTAATGTCAAACGTCGATTTTCCCTTTTTCGAAGCGTTTTTCCAGTCATCCAACCCTGGTCTACATGTTATGGTAGATTTTTGTCTATCCTTCGTGCAATTTTCTTTCTCGTTGCACTTTTGTATAGTCGCCTTGCCTGCAGCACACCATAGTGTTCTATCCATCTCTCTGATTGGTTATACAGTCATCTAACCTTAATATAATACGGTAGTTCTTTCCGATGCAAACATTTCTTACACAGCACTTTTTTGCGTTAACTATTGCTGTAGCTCTTATAGATTCTACTTTGATAACATCCAGATGGCATCAATCTTAATTTCCTGGTTAGTTTCGGTTGATTCAGCGAATAGTAACGCGCGTTCTGAATTTTGTAAGCAAAAATGAATGTTACTTACACATTTAGAGAATTCTGGATAGAAAGATCCAGTGAAATGAATCAATATTAAATAACAAGCTGCAATTTGTACACAGGGTTTTTTAAACTCAACATCCAATATTGTGATATTGGTATAGGTAAGTAATACGTGGTAACTTAAATCGGAACGAACATGCGAATCAGGTAAGTCAGGTAATATTCCGTTTCAAAATTAGTTATTGTTGGTATTTGATGAAATATGAAGGAATAGGGGTTGACGATTTTCCCTTCTATTTTCTGGCTGTAATTATAAAAGGTCAGTAATCTCATAGTATCTCGATAGAAATTTTAGAGCTTCAGCCTATCATGAAATCGATCATATTTATGCCTGTTGATATCAAACCTTTTTTATTGAATTCTTTGTTTCCTAATCGCTTTATAAATATGTTAAACTTATTGGAAATAATATAATTATATCATATTGTGTTTGTGGACTTCCTATCACTGTTGAACAAAATCCTAATAATTAAAAATATTTTTAACGATTCAGTTTGTTAGGGATGCGTGTTTTTCAATTTGCTTAAACTATAATTTATGTTTCTTGTCCCGCATTTTCATTGTCGCATAAAACATTTATTGTATGTGATATGTAAATGTAGCCTGGAATACATACAGTACATGTTTCCAAGCCATCGAAGCAGGTTGCGCAGCTTAAATATAAAATAGTTTGACCCACTTATATGCGTACGCTTTGATTTCATACGCAGTTGCGCTATGGGTCTTTGTTTACGGGACAAAAAGGGAACTCGGACCAGTGTCGGACATCTATCTGATGGAGATCATTCGATACATAATAATTAGGTCAACAGAACAACTATACATGTACTCGTATGTATAATACATACAAAGTGGAAAAACTTCCATTTTATCGACAAAATTGCATTCCAAGGAATATATTATATAGGAAACCCTCTGATCTGCATACGTAGATATATACACTCTGCCACAAAACTGGTTACATTAAGAAATGAGAGTTCAATGTTACGTTACGGTATCTATATCAGACTGGGCAGTACTCTCTCTCTGTCTAGGAATCCAGACTAAGCTACTCCAAAGTAGAAGCTCCCTAGACCAGTTTTATATTCAGACAGCCACAAAGCCAAAGCATCTGAAGGCATTACATTCTATCAAAATATTCAACTTTTCACACTATTACGTATTACTTCTTTTCGCTACTTTTTTGTTCTTGAGGTTTTTGAAGGGGGTTAGATATTCTCCCCAGAGCCAGATTTTTTCCTGAGGTGCATTGGTAAAGTAATATGAATTAGTCTTAAACTGATTAGTCTTCTCCTAGGTCCATGCAGCTTATCCGAGATTCTTCCCAGAAACTGCTTTAATCGACAATACATGCTCATATCAAACTATGCTTTGATGATATTTGAATCCCACAAACCTGAATGAATAACTCTCAAGAACTGGATGCTCACCAGCCTTATTTATTGCATTGGGTCTTAGAAGCATTGGACTGTACCATATCCTTACGACCCCAATCTACAAATCCTTTGTCAGAGGGAGGAAGCCTTTGTCAGGCTTCTTTGCTCGAATTCATCTAGATATCAAACTGCTGCTCTGAAATGTCGTGGTGATAATATTGAAAGAAAAGGCACACATTATTGCTGCACCAAAGTTTCATTGAGCTTTTTCAATATCCAGATCTTCTGCTGATCACGATTAGAAAATGATGATAGACGAATGATAAATCCAACGTTCATTATGAATTATGCATGTTTGATAGCAAAAACTTACAAGCGAAAGGGATATTAATATCTCATTATAACCGTAGATACCTTGTATATCTGTTCGTGCTCCGTCTTATATAGGTTTTTAGTTCATGCAAATCACTGTTTCAAAACACATAAACATATTTACACTCGGTACACTTCCTAATTAACTCTGGTTATTTTCAAACTTAATTTAAAGTTACACCAAATATTTAGTTCTTCTCTTCATCTCAACTTCTATTTCTGTATCTGTTGAGATGAAATTGAAAAGGGGCCATTCGATACGATTTGAGCAGCTCATCTAAAATAAACTATAAATCTGCGTAACTTGTGATGTAAGTGAAAGATTTAAACTCTATGGAAGATGTGGAATGATGTATTTTTATATTGGAGAGTAGAAACATCTTTTATATACCCTCTTGTCATAAATAAGCCTAAAAGCTGTCGTACTACTGTGGATATAGCGGACGGGCTTCGAGGAAACAGAACTGCAAAGAATTTTTCAATAGATTATCAAATTTTCAAATTTCATCGAAATGTGTAAGGTAAGAGAAAAATACCATGAACTAACGTATAACATATGCACAAAACCGATTATTTGATTTTTGAAGGTTCAAAAATATGTGCATTATTAACGTTAATGAAAACAATTTTTTATAAGTCAATTCTAAGGAATGCTCGTTATATTTTTATGAACATTCGGATTTCCTAATGTTGATGCATACCAATTAAACACGATAAACAAATTAAATATGTATTCTGTGGATCATAAGTATTTCTGAAAATGCTCTAATAATAATGACTCTAAATATACCCACATGAATACTATTATTATACGTGACCTACCCGTATCATTAATCTGTTGCTGTTTTTGAAGATGAGACATATAATACCGTCCTTTTAGATACCAGGTTTGACCTATTGGAAAGTATATTCATATCTATGGTTTGAACCGTAAGGATAGATAATTATATAGTATAAGAGGTGACCACATCGGAAGATGTTATTGCTGCTGTTATTTTCTGAATAATTTATGATCCTTTCTCTCCGCTTTATAGCAGGAGTATTCTTTAGCAAGGTATCAGTCTAACTGTCTTAAGCGGTTGCCTTCCATAACTAATTAGATTGTTGTGATAGGTAATATGAAAAAAATATTTTTACTGACTGGAAAGTCCTAATAGTATAGAAATAAAATTATAGGAACTATACAAAAAAATGTCACAATCCGTACTCATAATTTAGTTTACTAATTTGATCATATTTATATTGCTATCATAGAATATAAAATCATCAGTTCACTTCCCATGCCAAAGGCCGGGTTAGTATTCTAATCGCGAAAAAAATCGGACTCAAGATATTCTGCTTCTTTGATGTTTCATCACGCAACACCATATTATTCAGTTCCATCGGTCTGTCCGTCTGTCTGTGCTTTATCAGGTAATCCTTCGCTCCTCTAGTACTCGGAAAGTACTTCTTGGATTCTGATAAAACTTTAGCATGACAAGGACGAAGAAGCTGTATAGTTTTACAAAATCGATTCGGTCGCTGCGGAGTTATCGTCAAAAAAAGTAAAAATTGAAAACGCTCAAACGTTTTAGGACGTTTCCGATGACCCTGATCATTTTCCAAAATTTGTTGGGTGCCAAAATTTGTGGATGGGTGTGCAAGAGAACTATGAACATTGTAAAACATCTGAAATAAAACAGACGACGAACTGTGAGGCGGATAAGGAAATCCCTATTTTTGATACTGCTGTTTCAGTGATTTAGAAGTTGACATGAGAAGATCGATACCATGAATACTTGAGAATTATTAAAGACTGACACAAATTAGAGTGAGAGTAATAAAGAAATAATGTATGTGAGAATGTATCCTATGCGGTGTGGAAGCCTAGCGTCTATGGCTTCACCTCATAAAAAAATATATTTTTTTTCTGTCATTTATATCTTCAATCCCCTTGCTTGAGCTTATACAGTTATGGATGCTGACTTGTCCTGCGAATCTTAACTAGTAAAACTTTTAGCACTTTCTAAACCAGGATGTAAACTACTCAATACAAGTAATCTAAGCCAACCCCTGTATCCTCGGACCTGTATATGCATAACTGTGACATCCCTGTGCTATAACAGTAACAACATATATGTACACCATTTCCCTTAGATAATAGAAACATACCAGCAAACCAGGAACAAGGGAAGCTGGTCAATGTCGGACCATTTACAATTGTGTCTGTAGACCGCTGTGCTGGTGGTGTATAGAATATTTTGCTGGCAGTGGCGTATCTAAACAATGACAATATGATATAATCTAGGAGAAATTGAAAATTGTGATAGTACTAGTACTAGTCTCTATTTCAATTACAGCAATATATCAACTTAAAATCGCTAAGCTGAAAACACTGGATTCAGATCCAGCGCGTAGAAATATAGAAAGATAATTATGCACCATTTTTTTGCCAGTTCACAATGCTACT